>JBBGZY010000163.1:1784025-3038050 GCA_037952925.1 Lithobates clamitans
TTTTGCTGAAAGACAAGACACAAGATAAAAACTGTAATGTCAGTCCAAACTCCTAGTATTATTTTTTGCAGAATATAGGGTACACATACACACACACACCAAACACATTCACCAAACACCCACCCACGTTTAAATCTTACCTTTGTTTATGACGCTTGCTACTTTCGCTCAGACATACGTAGGCCAGCGTAATAGCTTTATATACACTGCGCATGTGTCAAGCTACGCCTGCGTCGCCCGCCCCTGAAGTTCTTTAGGACGATTTGTCCCCGCCCCTTCACTCTTTGTTGCACAGTGGGAGTATATAGAGAAAGATGGCAGAGTAATTATCTGGAACTAGCGTGGAGGAAAGCCCGGAGCCACAACCATCCAGATCCCAGAGGAGATATAAGGCCACCAACATGGCCTTTGAAGAGATGTTGGAGATGGTGTCCATATTGAGAAGGGAGGACTATGATGCCAAGAAAGGACCATACACCAGACCCAATATGCGGAAGGACAAAATAATGTCCTCAGTTGTCACTGCTCTTGAAGAAAAATTTGGCAATAAACGGGCTAAAGAACAATTGAGGAAGCGGTGGTCTGACCTCAAAACTAGGGAGCCTGAACAATATTGGCGAATCAAGAAGCTGCTTAAAAAAAGTAAGTACTTTTTGTGTGTTCCTATTGAGATACTTAACTTGCATGCTGATCCATATGCTTTTCGTTTATACAGCATCGTTCGTAAAGACCACTCTTTTGAAACTACATATGATAATAATAAAATGGCGTTTGTTTTGCAAGAAATACGATGGTACAGGGTTGGACATACATTTAGGTCTTGATAATTTGTCGTATTCCAAAAATTTGGGGATGTTTTGTAGATGTGTTTGAAACTAGAATGCTTATTAAAAAATGATTCAGTGTAATGTAAGGACAGGACACAGCAGCTGTTTCCACATCTGGACTCACGAGCACTAGTGTACTATGTGACACCAGAGAACATTTTTGAGGGTAATCCACACAGGGGCTCCAGGGGATACTTGAGGTGTCTGCATCTGTGAAACTTGCATGAAAATGTGTTTTTTTTTTGCATTTTTGTTCAGAGTGAATTTGAATCCTGTCTTCAAAAAGATTTTTTTTTAACAAACTGACAATTGTCCCCAACTTCAAAGCAAGGTTTCATATTCCTATTTCAGGACTGAAATATCACTGTGTTTTAAGTATACCCTTTGTTTCATTCTCATAGGGGGGAAAAGACTCAGACAACAGTCCGAGGATCCCAGGAACCCCCCCAAATCACCAGCCTGAAGCAGGAATTACCCCAAGCCCCCGCCCAAGACCACGCCAACCCGACGATCTTGAGGAAGGAGAGGTGGAGGAAGTGTGTGAGATTTGCACCCCACCAAGTGAGTGACTGACACCCCAGCTTAAGGTAATCTATTTAGGCGTGCATATTTTTATAATCATTTTTCTCCACAAATTTTAGGTGATGTTCTGGTTGTGGAAGGCCAAGCGGCGGAGCCATTTAGCACAGACAGTGCACAAATACTGATTTGGCAGATAATGGTGTGGAATGGCCAAATTGATCAAATGCAAGAACAAATTGACAGCATGAGAAATCGGCTGGACAGCATGCAACAGGAAATGAAGAACATGATTGATGTTTTAGGCAGAATCTAATCACTTTTTGCCTAAAAACATTAATCATGTGCTTCATTTCATTGTAAAATTTTAACTTTTAAAATTTGTTTAAGTTGTGAAATAGCAATATCAAAATTTAGCAGATGCACACGGTGTGTCATCATGTGCTATCTTTCATCAGGGGATATCAATTTACTTGTTTTGTGTTTGCAACCCCTTCCTCATAATAATGTTAGTTTGTGAGAGGAAAAAAAGGGATTGCACACACAAAACACGTCCATTGCCCCCCCATGATGGGAGATAGCACATGTTTTATTCTATTCTGTTCTATTGTTTTTCTATGCTATGTCCTATTATCTTCTATTATATTCCAATCTTTTCTATTCAAATTTGATTTCAGTCTACATGAAATTAGAATTTCGAAAGATGTTATATATATATATATATATATATATATATATATATATATATATATATATAGAATTTTTCTATTCAGTCCCATTGTTTTTCTATTATTTTCTATTGTAATCTTTTCTATTTGAATTCAAATTCATACTATACAAAATTCGAATTTTGGAAGATGTATATATAATATTTTTTCTATGCTGGTCTATTGTTTTTCTATGCTATTCTTTTCCATTTTTTTCTATTTTATTCTAATCTTTTCTATTTGAATGTGAATTTATTCTATATGAAATTTGGATTTCGGAAAATGGTTATATAGAAATAGAATGAAATCAAATTCTAATAGAAAAGACTAGAATAGAAAAAACAATAGAACAGAATAGAAAAAAATATTTTATATATGCTATTCTTTTCTATTATTTTCTATTCTATTCAAATTCACTTTCATTCTTTACGAATTTCGAATTTTGCAAAATAGTTATATAGTTTACTTTTTCAAATTCGGTCAAATTTTTTTGAATGCGGTAGAATTTTTTCAAATCTGATAGTTTTTTCTTCGAATGCGGCAGAATTTTTTCAAATTTGATAGTTTTTTTCGAATGCGGTAGAATTTTTTCGAATTTGATCGTTTTTTTAGAATGTGGTAGAAGTCCATCCGTTTGTAAGACCAGCGCACCTACACTAACAAGTCCGTTGGAAAGATCGCCGGACCAAGTATGCCGTAAAGTCCGGTCGTGTGTACGCGGCATAATGCCCACTAGGTGCTCCCCATCCTCCCCAGTATAGGAATACAAGACATTGGTGGGAATTTATTAGAACTGGAGCACCCAGAATCTGGAGCACCTGTGCAATGCAACTAATCAGCTTCTATATTCAGTTTGCTTTGAAAATGAAAGATATCCCCTGATTGGTTGCATGCACATCTGCTCCAGATTGTGGCTTCTTAGAAGAAAAAAGTTCAGGTGGGTGAAGAAGTAGGAAAGTCTAGGTCCGCAGAGGAAGAAGAAAAGGGCTCAAATCACAAAGCTAAAACACCAGGACAAGGGCTCTTTCACACATAATGTCCGTTTTGACGGACATTGCTTGCTCAGCGGGGATTGATCCGTTGATCTCCGCTGAGCCAGCGGATGACAGGTCAATCTCTGTTCACTGTTCTCTATGGGGGATCAAATGAAAACAGACCGCTTGTCTGTTTTCATCCGATCCGCCACATAGATGGAAAATAGGGTTTCCATCCGTCTGCATTTAGCGAATCGGAGCGGATTGGATGTCAGCGGACGTGTCCCCGCTGACGTCCGTCGCTCCATAGAGGTGAATGGAGTGTTCATTCAGGCCCGCCTGAAAAACTGACAGGCGGACCTGAACGGTCCATATGTGTGAAAGGGGGCTAAGGGACTTTAAAAGTGACAGTCACACTGATGATCTATCAAACTTCTCCAAGACAGACTTTTTCTTGTAACACATTACACCATATCAGGCAGGGTAGCCATCAGAAATTTTGGGGCCCCTTACACAGCATTAGGCCTGGGCTCCGGCCTGACTGCCGACATTCCCCAGGGCCCACCCACTGGCCGTTCCACAGATTCCCCCCAATGGCCATTCCACCGAGTTCTTCAATGCATACGTTTTCATTTTAACACTCTTACAACCTACGGTAATATATGAAAATGAAAAGTGAATTCCAAGTCATCAATACTTTCAAGATTTAACAGTAAGGAATTACAGCCCTCCCTTATCTTAGATATTTTCTCTGTGACACGTGAATCAATCAATATGACAACTTCTGACTGACTAAAGCACAATACCTTTATTCTCTTTAAATCCAGTTTAACAGACATAAAACCTAAACA
The DNA here is from genome assembly GCA_037952925.1 of Lithobates clamitans. NCBI lineage: Eukaryota > Metazoa > Chordata > Amphibia > Anura > Ranidae > Lithobates > Lithobates clamitans. The sequence goes on from JBBGZY010000163.1 coordinate 1,787,904, forward strand.
AAGGAAATTAAAAACTGGGGAAGATTCACATGAGGCAAACAGACTCCCATAGACAGCAAACATCAAAAAATCGGCCTTCCTATTTTATGTCTACTGTCTGTGGGAGTCTGTTTGCCTCAAGTAAAACTTCCCCATTCCCATCATGACGGGGAGATCTCCAACAATCCATCTGATACTGCCGGATTATTTGAGCTATACCTCACAAACGCTTGTTATGAGTCCACACTCTCTGGTAAGCGTGCCAATTTCATCATATGGTGGTGGCTCTCTCAATCAAAAGCGAAGTCATAACTCTATTGTGCCCTCTCATGGGTGTCTTTTCTTCTACCCCAGTGATTTCATTTTCGTGGTGAACTATTTTTGATATGACCATTTTTTCACATGATCATATGTTTATAATCTCTGAATCTTTTTGATCACAGTGCGATTTTTCATTATTCATCTATTGAATTATTGTTGATGGACATTCATTATTGATTTTTTCATATTATTACATTGGCCTTACTGCCAGTTTGTTCATTTTATCGATTTATCTTAATTCACTTCATTTAAATACACTTTTTTAGCGCTGTACTATTAATTTATTTTTTAATAAAACCTAAACATACTATTAAAAACCAGCCAACTATCAAAGTGGACCTTTCACCTGCCAGCTGTTGTGGTACCAAAACTCCCAGCGTACCCCGACAGCTTCTACTGGACTTCAGAGACTGCGGACATGGCACATGGGATGGTCAAAGACTGCATGTCCATGGTCTCTGACCATCCCTTGTGCCATGTTCACAGTCTCTGATCATCCCTTGTGCCAAGTCCGCAGTCTCTGATCATCCCTTGTGCCATGTCAGCAAACTCTGACCATCCCTTGTGCCAAGTTTGCAGTCTCTGACCATCCCTTGTGTCATGTCCACAGTCTCTAACCATCCCTTGTGCCAGGTCCGCAGTCTCTGATCATCTCTTGTTCCATGTCCATAGTCTCTGATCATCTATTGTGCCATGTACACAGTCTCTGATCATCCCTTGTGCAATGCCCGCAGTCTCAGACCATCCCTTGTGCCATGTCCGCAGTCTCTGACCAACTCTCGTGCCATGTAAGCAGTCTCTGACCGTCTCTTGTGTGGAAAACTCTTGAAAGCTTGTCTGTTAAGTATTACAGTAGGTTAATACAATAAATAGGTATCATTGCATACCTAATTACTCTCGTATTTTGTAATCCTATTTATATATACTTATTTTGTTTTTTTTAGTGGTAGGATTTAGTGGTAAAAATGATTAATGATTATTGCCCTCCCAATTTTTACTGTGTTATTCTATGTGCCCCCCTATATATTATTCCTAGAGTCGCCACTGCCTATCCCACCATTTGTTGTAATGGGAAGCTAAAAAATAGAGTTTGACAGTAGGGATTGCATGCCATCATCTATATTAAGGTAGTTCTAATACAGAGGGGGGAATTTACTAAAACTGGAGCATGCAAAATCTGGTGCAGCTCTACATAGAAACAAATCGGCTTCCAAGTTTTAATATTAAAGTTTAATTGAACAAGCTGAAGTAAGAGGCTGATTGGCTACCATGCACAGCTGCACCAGATTTTCCACACTCCAATTTTAGTAAATCTCCCCCAGAGGTGATCAAATACCACCAAAAGAAAGCTCTATTTGTGGGAAAAAAAGATGTCAATTTTGTATGGGTACAACATTGCACGACTGTGCAATTGTCAGCTATAGGGACGCAGTGCCGAATCGCAAAAAATGTTCTGGTCAGGAAGGGGGTAAATCCTTCCGGGGCTGAAGTGGTTAAAACCACAGTTACATGCAAAGTAAAAGGGATAACAGACTCCCAAATTTCCTAATTTGAGCTCTCAAAGACGGTGTTTTAAACACTGGATATTAATCGGATGTTCTTTTTGGTCTTTATGGTCTGCTTTAATTAAGGTCTTGTTTTTTGTTGATGAGCAAGGAGCATGTAAGACCAATGCTTCCACACAGAAAGAAAGGGTAATTCTCTACAGTATACTGGCAGGAGATAGGCTTTTCTATTCCAACTGTGGCTGTTTACTAAAGAAAATGAACTGTAAGATGCTGAAATACTTTTGTTTTGATGCCCTTGGAATGTATTTAGCTGTTTTAATGTTAAAATGGGCTTTTCTTTGAAGCTGTATCAGACCATCTGGTTTTAAATCTCTTTCTTTATTTTTTTCCTGCATTGTAATGTTTTAAAGGACTGGTTCACTCAAAAATTATATTTTTGTTTTTGACAGAGGAGTTAAACAGTGTCCTTGTGAGATATTTTGTGCTTGAGTTTCTGTGTCCTTGTCCTCTGTTATGTTTTTATACTGTATTCCAATTCTGGAAAATACAACAGACAACAGAAGATGCTGTAACACCCAAAACATCCAGGTGGAACTATGGAAAGGAGATTTTATTCCAGGGAATACTTGGGGCTCAGGAGCCAAAGGCTGAAGCAGCCCACCAGGGTCCGCCTAAAATTAAAGTATTACTTTTGGGTGGACTGACCATTTAATGGCTACATGTCTGTGCTGTGGGGGAATGTTTTACTAGAAAATAAAAGCTGATCAACTTAAATGAATTGTAACCATGTTATTCACACTGTGAAATAAAGCCACCCCCACTATTGTTTGTAAGAAAACAGGGGTTTCACATTTTCTGACAAAACAATGTTCATTTTGCTGTATGAGCAGTATGTTCTCAGGAGGAAGCTTAGTGTTTCTGAATCTATAATGTTTGCAGTTTGTAATAAATAGTGCCATTTGACATTACTGCAAAACTGCAATGGCTGCATTATTTACCTGCACTTTGTGTTTAGATTATTTTTGCAATCCTCCAGTGACCTGTGTGTAGCAGATCTACTCTTTAGGATTGGAAGGAGGGGTAACACTGTAATATTGGCAAGGAGAGATTCTTTTCTTATTTCCTCATTTTCCCCTATTTTATTTAAATAGTTACATATCCTTGCCAATATTCCAGTGATACCAAAAGTAGGAAAAGATAGAAACCTCTGGTCTAACTATCGGCCCCATAGCATTGTTAAATGCAGATACAAAGTTATATGCAAAAATCCTGGCATCGAGACTAAAAAACTTTATGCCAGATTTGATAAATGCAGACCAAGTAGGTTTTGTACCAGGAAGGGAGGGTAGGGACAATAGTATAAGAACTATGTTAATAATGAATAAGGAAAGGGAGTAAACACCCAATACTCCTCATTTTGATCGATGCTGAAAAAGCATTTGACCGAGTAGATTGGGGATTCATGATAGAAGCACCCGGGAGTATAGGGCTGCGCCCAAAAATTCTGAGATGGATTAGTAACTTATATAAATGTCCCATGACCCGGGTTGGGGTCAATGGGAGTATGTCGTCTGGTTTTGATATGTTCAACGGGACATGGCAAGGATGTCCGCTCTCACCACTTATATAAATTGCATTAGAACCATTACTAACAAAAATACGGAATAACGCAGAAATAGGAAGGATTAAGGTAGGAGAAGAAGAACATAAGGTGGCAGCATACGCAGACAACATACTCCTATATATGACCAAACCCAGGCTGTCGTTACCTAACCTAATAAAAGATTTAAAAGAATATGGAGAGCTTACGAACTTTAAGATCAATCCCTTAAAAACAGTAAAATTAAACCTAGGAGTAGATAAAAATAGAGGAAAAAGCACTACAACATGAATTCCCCTTTACCTGGGAGAAAGAAGAAATAACATACCTAGGAATTAAAATAACATCCACCCCAGAAAAGTTATATCATACAAATTGTATTCCATTACTTAATGAAGTTAATACAGAGATAAAAAATATATCGAGGAGACCAATCTCATGGATTGGGAGGATAAATATACTAAAAATGGTGATTTTACCAAAAATAATTTATAAATTTCAAATGCTCCCGATAGAAATACCACAAAGCTTTTTCAAAGCAATAAAAACAATAATTTTGAAATTTATATGGCAAAATAAAAAACCCAGAGTAAATAATAATCTCTTAACTAGGAAAAAAAATGGAGGGATGGCACTTCTGGATGTAAAGAGGTACTATAAGGCGATTATACTGGCAAGACTAATAGAATGGGCAAACACAAACACTAAGAAGAGATGGGTGAGAATGGAAGACACAATAAACAGGACACAACTTCAAAAAATTATTTGGATCCCACCGAAACTGAGAACACACAGTAGAGATACACATGAATTAACTAGAAATGTATTTAAAGTATGGGACACATTATATCGAAAAGAGAAGTGGAAATATAACTCACCTTTAATTTCACTAATGGGCACAAATTTTTTCACCCCAGGAAACGGGACATGGTTGGGTAACCAAATGGGCACCGCACAATTAAAAGATATTATCACACAAGGTAAAATTAGGACAAAGCAGGACTTAACTATAACTTACGGGTGGGAATATTTGCAAATAAAACATTTAGTAAGCACAATCCCTCAACCGATCAGAGATGAGAAAATGTTAACTCCAATTGAAAAGCTATGTAACACAAAAACGTTTGTAAAACATGGAATATCTCAAATGTATGAAATATTAACAGAATTAGAAGGACAGGGGACTCTACCCTTCATAGAAAAATGGGAGCAAGACTTGGACATAAAATTAGAGGAAACGCAAATGATAGGAGCAGTTTACAACTATGCATCTGACATAACTACGATAGAAGCAAATTATAAGTATATGGTGCGATGGCACCTGACACCAGAGAGAATTAACAAATTCCAGCCAAATAAGCCCTCTCAGTGCTGGAGGAATTGTGGATAAACGGGAACAATACACGTATGGTGGTAGTGCCCTACAATAAAAGACTACTGGCAGGAAATTTTAGAATTTATTGAGGTGATAATCGGAGAGAAGATCCCACAAAACCCCTGGAATTGTTTGTTCCATGGGACAAACAAAACAAGAAAACAATATAAGAAAACTTTGGTCCCGTTCCTGCACAACGCAGCAAAAGGACAAAAAAATGGATGTATATAGGGAAACCAAGTATAAAAGAGTGGCTACAAAGAGTAGACCATATATGTAATATGGTGTACCTATGCAGCGGAGAGCAGGGACGGAAAGTTATAGAGCAATTTGGGAGAAATGGAATGTTTTTAAATTGTCAGAAAAATACGTGCAGGGAATGAGTGAAAAGAGACTGAAGTAGAAAAGGAAATGAGGACAACAGACTGGGAGAGGGAGGGGGAGGATGGGGCTTAGAAATGGGAAGATTTCAAGCTGTTTTAGAATGCTGTGTATTTTGTATGAAAAACTTTCTTAATGAAGATTAAATAAAAAAAAAAAGGAAGGAGGGGTAAGCATCTTGTTCATTTTGAGTATGTTTTAAACACGGAGATTAGACAACACTTTAAATAATACATGGATACATTAATATCTATCATCTTGTATGGTAGCACTAAATCAGCTAACATCTGTTAATTTTTTTCCACTCTCCCCCGACCAGTCTCCTTTGGGCCACTTGGATTACTTTTGCCATTCCCCTACTTCTAGGTAAATGAAAATATGAATACTGACATCCCATAATGAAATACCTAGGGCTTTGACAAGGTTTCAACAGATCCGTGCGTTGTCACAAGGGGGCTTGCACATAACTATGCACATACTGACAGAAATGAGTTTTCTATTCAATAAAAATATTCTAAAACTACATTTTTATATCAAATAGTTAGACACTTGAAGCTGAAAAAGCCCTAAAATGAAAGTAGAATGTAGCGCATAGCTATATACTTTTTTTCCTTAAACACTTCTGACTTTCTGTCATATTGCAAACTGTCTCCTTTTGTATAACATGTCAACTAGAGCAAACAATAAATTACAGACTGAACTAGCCCCTTCTCTTTTGAGTGACTTGAGACTTGAAGTCACATTGTACTAACAACCTTCATGACTTGCCTCCACTTTGCTGTCCATAGCAGTTATGCAGTGTGTTTAAAGTACAGTATATTTCAAGTAAAAACCTTCTTTTTGTTTTTGATTGTTGTCTCGCTATGTCCGTTCACAGTTCTGAAGAATTTATTGTTTGTTTCAACTTATCACTATGGGAACAATTCACAAAGATTTACTGCATGCAATAAGGGTATCATATTACTAATTTGCATAAATTATCACATGCCTTAAAATAAGTCCAATTGACAAAAGAAAAAGTAATGATTATGCAGTATTTACCGAAAAAAAAAAATGTGCTGGTAAATATTGCATAAAAAGCTCTTAAGTCCAATTCACAAATGGACCAGAGAGTAAAAAAGAATGCAATAATTACCTCCAGGGTTTAGCTGGCGGTAGCACATGTGGTATTATAGCTGGTTGCTAAGAAGCGGGCCGGGAAGCTGGCCACCGCGTCCTTAACAGCTGATGACCCGCTGACAGCTGAATGTAGAAAAAAAAGCTGATGATTACAAAATGTGAAAAAAGAAAAACAGAGTGGGGTTCCCCCCCAATGCATACCAGGCCCTTTGGGGCCAATTAAAAAAAAAAATGGCTTGGGGTCCTCTCCAGAATACATACCAGACACTTGTCTGAGCATGCAGCCCGGCAGATCAAGAAAAGGGGAGACGAGCGAGCGCTCCCTCCTCAACCATACCAGGCCACATGCTCTCAACATGGGGGGTGGGTGCTTTAAGAAAGGAGCCCCCAGATCCCAGCCCTCCCATGTGAATTTGGTATGGGGTACATAGTACCCCTACCCATTCACCAAAATAGTGTCACACAGTAATAAAAACACACACATCGTTTTTGAGAAATCCTATATTAAAAAATAAAAGAAAATAATGTCCCCTGATATAAATCCACCATCAATCCCACCGCCCGCCAGACCCGGAAAAAAAATAAAGACGCTCCAGCCATCGATGAAGTCTGACTGCCTACCACAGGCTCCACCGTCTGACATTTCTTATATAGGTAAGGGAAGGGGCCACCTGGCTATGTCACCTGATGGTCCCGACCCATTGTGATGTTACCAACTCAGCATGCACGGGTCTGTGACATCACAAGGAGTGGAACCACCAGGGGATGTTGCCAGGTGGCCCCACCCCTTATCTATATAAGAAATGTCAGACGGTGGAGCCTGCAGTAGGCAGTAAGCCTTCATAGACGGCGGGAGCGTCTTTGGTTTTTTTTTTTCATTTTTTGGGTCCAGCGGGCAGCGGGAGGTGTGATTGACGATAGATTTACACTGGGGGACACTTTTTTTTTTATTTTTTAAGTAAGGAATTGTCAAAGACTGTGTGTGTGTTTTTATTACTTTTTGACACTTTTTTGTGAATGGGTACCCGATACTCATTCACATGGTGGGGGAGGGATCTGGAGGCCCTTTTCTTAAAGGTGGATTCCAGATTCTGATATGCCCTCTGCCCGCAGACCCCCATAACCACCATCCACGGGGGACCCCCACGCCATTTTTTTTCAACATTTTTAATTGTCGGCTTTTTTATTTACATTCAGCTGTCAGCAGGGAACCCACTGACAGCTGATGAGCCACCAGTTTTAAAGGATGTGGCAGCCGGCTTCCTGGCCCGCTCCTTAGCAACCAGCTAAATGCATCAAATTACCGCATTAACTAATGTGGTAGTTACTGCTAAATGGAACAGATACCTCATTTGGTATTTAACTCAAAATTCTTAATGAATTGAACACCTGCAAAATTGTTATCGCATGCAGGGGGTTATTTACGAAAGGCAAATCCACTTTGCACTACAAGTGCACTTGGAAGTGCAGTCACTGTAGATCTGAGGGGAAGATCTGAAAAGAGGAGAAGCTCATGTGCAAGCTAAAATTCTGTTTTTTATTTTCCTTGCATGTCCCCCTCAGATCTACAGTGACTGCACTTCCAAGTGCACTTTGTAATGCAAAGTGGATTTACCTTTCGTAAATAACTCTTAGTAAATTGACTCCTATGTCCCAAAAGTGCAGTGCAACAATAATGTGATTGAAAAAAATGTGAATTAATGAAATGCAAAAATAATTAATATTATAATAAATATCATAGTAAATATCATATAGACATGACCATCTAATTTATGCACTTGTCTACTGGGCACTTTTACCTCCTTTCTGACCAGGCCAATTTTCAGCTTTTAGCACTCTCACACTTTGAATGACAATTGTGTGGTCATGCAACACTTTTGAAAAAAAAAAGTTTTTTATAGTTTGTTATAGTATTTTGCAAACAGGTAATTTTTCTCCTTCACTGATGTGCGCTGATGATGCTGCACTGATGATCACTGATAGGCTTCACTGATAGGCGCTGATGAGGTGGCACTGGTAGAAGACTGATGAGGCTGCACTGATAGGTGGCACTGATGGGCACTGATAGGCAGCACACTGGCAGGATCACAGGAGGACGTCATATGACGTCCTCCCAGAACTGGACGACCACGCTGTCGGCTATAGCGCGGTCGGGAAGTGGTCGAAGATATCAGTGCATATTATATCATGCATGCTCCGATATACAATTTATATGTGCTCCACCACTGTGTCCCACCACCTTTCACTGCTGCCGCTTACCTTCAGAATATGACCTACACTTAGGTAAGGTCACTATGCACATTCCCAGCAATGTGGGTCAATACACTACAGGAATTCCCCAGAAGAGTCTACATCCACTATGTAACTCAGGATCCAGCTCATTCAGCAGGAAAGGAAAAAAAAATACCTAACCTCCTCTTAACTTAAAAGAATAGAAAACTACCTACAAATATAGTGCACTAAAAATTCCAGTGCACTAGATAGATTGCCATTTTAAAATCATCCAAACATTGCCCCCTTAAGGATAGACATCAATGGGAATAGCATGTAAAACGGCTGACCTCGGACATCATGATGAAAGACAGATTAATGACCCATGGATTAGACTTTTACTGTATATACCGGTAATTGTAAATTGCATATCTGTGCATTGAAAAGATATTATCATATTAATATGTTATACACAATGTCTGGGTTCAGGGTAGTCAACACTTTTTTTATTTTTCTCAGTTGTTGTCTTAGTTAGTTTTCTTTTTGCAACTATGTGGGAAATTAGGAAAAGGATGAAAACAGAGAATATTTTTTTTTTTCTTAAATAATGCCACGTACACACGAGTGGATTTTCCGTCGGAAAAAACTTGAATGGTTTTTCTGACGGAATTCCGCTCAAGCTTGCCTTGCATACACACGGTCACACAAAAGTTCTCTGAACTTTCGATCATCAAGAACGCGGTGATGTACAACACTACGACAAGCCGAGAAAATGAAGTTCAATGCTTCCGAGCATGGGTCGAATTGTTTACGAGCATGCGTAGGAATTTTGCGTGTCGGAATTTGTACAGACGATCCCATTTTCGGATAGGAACTTTTCCCGACCGAAAAATAGAGAACATGCTCTCAATCTTTTGCTGGCTAGAATTCCGCCAGCAAAAGACCGATGGAGCATGCACACGGTCGCATTTTCTGACAAAAAAGCTCTCATCAGTTTTGCTGGCGGAATTTCTGATTGTGTGTACACGGCATAAGGCTTAAGTCACACTGCCATTAAGAGCAGGCGTTTGAGAGGCGTTTGACAGATGTTAAAAACGCCCCTCAAACGCTTATGCACAAGATATAATAGACAGCACATTGTGCTGTTCACACTAAGCGTTAGCGTCGCGTCGCTTCAAAATTGAAGCCTCATGTCCAGTCAGGAGGCGTTTGAAGCCTTTTAACGCCTCCCATTCAATAATGATCTGCAAATGCTCTGGCAGGCATTTTTTGGCACGGTTTTGGTGCGGTTGCTGCGCATTAAAATTAGTTTATTTCTGTCACTTTCCATTGTGAAGCAGTTTTATTGCTCATCAAATGCTACGAAACCGCGCATTGGGCGTTTAGGTAGCGTTTTTAACGCTTCTAAGACGCCCTATTCCAAAGCTCTTTGACGCCTGTCTGATGCCCATACTAACGAAATTCAAACGTTATAGGAGCGTTGTTGAGCGCCAGATATTTAGTCACGTGTAAACAAGCCCTTAAATGTTTTACTCGCTAAAAAATTAAGTGAATAAAAACAAGAGAAAAAAAGGGATAAGTCTTTAACAGTATTTCACGAAAAAGTAAACTTCTATAGCAGAAAGTGTTCTAAAGTGTATTTACATTTTAACAGGCAAATTGGGATAACACCTGCAGTACTTTTTTCGATAGATGTTCTTATTCATATTGCATAACCTTTTTTAGATATTCTGTTCTGTAAATTCCAGCACTGTAAAATACTACCAGTTATCTTTGTGTATGAGGGGGCTGGGCATCTGTGTTTGCCATAATTAACCCTGTCTTTACTTTGTAAGAACAACCTAATTATCAGTTGTAAACTACATTTGGACACTGTGGGGTTGATTTACTAAAGGCAAATCCACTTTGCACTACAAGTGCACTGAAAGTGCACTTGGAAGTGCAGTCGCTGTAGATCTGAGGGGAAGATCTGAAATGAGGGGAAGCTCTGCTGATTTTATCATCCAATCATGTGCAAGCCAAAATGCTGTTTTTTATTTTGCTTGCATGTCCCCCTCGGATCTACAGCAACTTTACTTTCAAGTGCACTTTCAAGTGCACTTGCAGTTCACTTGTAGTGCAAAGTGGATTTGCCTTTAGTAAATAACCCCCTGTATGTCCTAAAATTACATTGTATGTTAATGGGAGGAGACTCAGCCTGTCCTTACGGACAGACTTACTCTGACTTTGTTCAAAAATCCTTCCCCTGAGAAACATCTAAAAGGTAAGAAATATTAATCATTTTTTTTTTAGGTATGCTGTGTGAATGGCAACACATAACAAACAAATAGTGGGGTTTTCCCAAATGTGACTACAAAAGTGGAAATACAGTTTAAATGTGACTTGTATCTTTATGAAGACTTTTGGGAAACATAGTCTGCCATTCACACAAGCAATATGATCTCTAGAGGCATTCTGTAAGCCAACATTCTTTGATTGCCTCCAGATTTCCACATTGTAAAAAAAGCAATATCTTTTTTTTTTTTTAGCAAAGTAGAGCCTTTGCAGATTGACAATGGATAGGTAATTTTTAATATCAAGAAATTACAAAATAGCTTGTGTACAAATTATATGCGATTTTTCCTTTAATCTAATCTAAAGCTGGACAGCCAGGCAGTTTAATTTTCAGTTTAATACAAATGTGACCTCACAGATTTGCAATTAAGCTCAGCCAGTCTTGATATTCAAAAAAGGTTGCAACACTGCCTAGACAGGCAGCTCATATTACTTTTTTTCCTATTTAAAATTGATGTAAATCCTAACAATTAACTTATTTTCTTTTTTCATTTTGGTCTATTTATTTACCATTGATAAATCTGTATTTTAACTGTCTGATAAGTGAAAAAGAAATGAAAAAAAAAACTTTTTTTGATCTTGGCAGAATCATAGAGATTATAAGTTTCTGTGCTCTATTCCTGTCTAAATTGTTATTACATTGTTCTCTAAGGACTACAGAACCATGTCCCTTTATGTTATGAACAATAGGAGAAGGACTGGGTTATGCAGTTTTATCTTATTTCTGTTGTCCTGATACAAAAGGGTGAGTATTGTCAACCTAGGACTGGAAGAATGCTACTGGCAAATTCACCAGGTAAAAGAAAATATAAGCAGCAAAGTATTACATTTTTGTCTTTGGGTTTAGATATGCTGGAAACTTCCTGTCACCTGACTTCACTTTGCTTAGATCATCAGTGTAAGTCACCTAAAAGCCCACAACCTCTACCTGAAAATATGCCGGATGACTAACATATGACGAATATGACGGATGCACTGTAAAATGCACAGCACACCTGTCTGGTACATGGTCCTCTTACATTGGTGGGCAATATGAAGAAGAATGTCTACTTACATTGGTGGTCATTGGGAAGAAGAACCTTATTCTTGCACCCATTCTTCCACTGATCACCTTATTCTGGTGATCAGTGGAAGAATAATAGGGAGATAAAATTGCATTGGTAGTCAGTAAGAGATTAATGCACCCTCTTAAATTTGTGACTAGTATGGTTACTTACTTGACATCCTTTGTGTCGGTGCATGTGTGAGTAGACCTTATCCCCTTAGCTGAGGTTGATTGTGCTAGCACATCAGGACATACAGCAGCTAGACCATAGTGCAGAAATTACAACTGCTGTCCTTTGGCCCTAGATCTTTCACCTTTTCTTCTGTTGAATACTAGTGTGATTTCATTCATTTTCAGTGTTTTTTTTAGGACTTTTATAACATTTTTTTGGTAACTAAGACAGCTTATAACTCACCATACATGCAAATTTTACTTTTCGACTTGTCCATTTTATTAGGACGCTATAATTATGTTTGTGGTACAAAGCATGACGATGTTATTACAGATTTTGGTGTACATTTTAATGCAGTGATGCAAAAAAAAACAAAAAATAATAAAACTAAACGGCAGATTTAAAAACAGTGAATGCTACATTCATCGAAGATTCAATGCAGTTAAATCTTCCTGGTGAGTGAATTGCAGCACTTAATACAAAACAACATAGACACCATATGTGATATTGTGTAAATGTCTCTACAAATGTATGAGGGTACCCCACTAAAAGGGCATACTCAGAAATGAAGAAAAAAGTCTATGACAAAGAGTGTTGAAGTGAAGTCAGGGCTGGGGTTCCATCAACATTCTAGATATCCAATCTGAGGTCATCAAAACAGTAGGTAGGTGTAGGTATGCTTACCGGAACTGGTGGACTCTAATGCCATCAGCATAGAGTCAATCGAGCAGTGTGCCACCATGGGCAGGTGTACAGATGGAAAGGTTCTGGACCGGGACAACACGGCTGGATAGCAGTAGTAGAAACAAGGAACGATTCCAGGTTCAAACGTTTTCTCATATCTGGGAAGTATGTGGAAAAAAAGGGAAATGCCTCCACATAGTGCAAATCAAGGTTGTTTATTACTAAAAAACCGCTGTACATAAAAGTGATCACAGAAGTAAAAATAGAGTGGCAATGTAGAGAGTAATACCCTCATACATTTGTAGAGGCATTTACACAATATCACATATGGTGTCTATGTTGTTTTGTATTAAGCGCTGCAATTCACTCACCTTATTTGTTTATGTTTGTCACATTGTTTGTAGCAGCTCCTTTATTTTAATCTTCTGATGGTAGCGCATTAATCACCTTTATCACCAAATCTTCCTGGTCAATGTTTCTGAACTCCTTGGAACCGAGCACATGCAAATATGCGGTCCCTTGCCGGCCTGGCCTTGGCGCTGAGTGGCCGCATATCTACTTGCATTAGCGCCAATAGATCTGTGTGGAGAGTGGGCAAACTGCACGCTCCCGGCACAGTTACCAAGCGGGTAACTGAAAGCTGAAAGCTTTCCAATCATGTGACCATTGTGACAGCCAATCATGGCGGTCACATGACGATAAATCCCACCCCACCTTCTGGCTTTCTAAACCCCTTAAAGGGCCGGCATGTGCCGGCTCTAAGGGGTTAATATAGATTTAATATTGATAGTTGATTCACCACTGGTAAAATATTTGATGAATATTGATGAACTTTTTAAAATTAATAAACTTTTTAAAATTACCCATTAAAAAGTTTACATATAGGTATGAAACAAAATCATTAAAAGGGTAAGGAAATACAGAAAGGAGTTAATGAGTGAAAAACAAACAAAAAAACCTTTTTAACAATATTGTTACAATTGCTACATGATAAAACCCTACAAATACTGTTTGCAGATGTCTTTTAAACAAGGAAATGGTCCTGTGATGCAGAACCTGTATAAATGGAATAGATGGTTAAGGTAGGCCCCCACACTATATATTGATAGTAAATCCAAAAGAGGTTGAACAGTGATTGTAAATGGTAAAAGTGTTGTCTCATTCATAGTTAGAGTTGTTGCATAAATAGGTTAAAGAAAAGTTTTGTGTCCATAACAGTGATGAACAGGGGGAAAGCTCACATCGTGCTGCCAACAACATGTGACAAACAGCAGTGTCAGATCCCAGTCACTGCCACAAAAATGTGTCATCAACCTGCTGGGATGGTTCTCTCAGCCTCACCCTCATTGCAGTTTGATGGTAAAGAAGAGCTGTTAAGCTGCAGATGCAACAGTTCTTTAGAACCTGTCACTGAGCACCCCCCACCCCCCATCCATCCAATCACAAGATTTAGGGTGTGGGCAGGAGCAGGGTTGAAATAATTTATATTACAGCAAACCCTCCCGCAAATTCAAATTTCTACATAGAGTTATATTTTTATTTTATAACATGCTGCACTCCAGTGACCCATAATTGATTGTGCCTCATACTGTCAGGAACTGAATAAGACCAAACTTAGTATTATTCTTATGTGTATTCTCCTTAAAGAGGAAGTAAAGTCTTCCTCTTTAATTGTGCCTACGGGTAAGCCTATAATAAGGCTTACCCGTAGGTACTGTAAATATCTTGCACCGTTGAGGAGATATTTACTGTATACGCTGCCGCTGACGTCATTGGCGCATTCGCACTGAAGGAACGTCATGCTTGTGCTGTTTCTTCAGGGTCTGTGCCGTGACCGGCGGCTTCTGTGCGCATTAAGAGATGTAATGGGTCTAACTAGTCTTTTGTATCGTATATCCTACTCATATTTGATCTTGGATTGTTCAAGATTTTCTTTTAAACTTGGATATTTTCCTAATATTAATGTGGTAATATCGGATCAGGATTTATGAAACATCTGTAAACTTTGCTCTGCAATATCCAGACAAGAATGTAGATTCCCTTAATTAAGTTTTTTTTCCAAATATCATAATCCAGCTCTGCTAATAGAAGTTAGACCTGATATGGAGACTTCAAATTGTGTAATTAGAGATCTCTGAGGCTTTATCAGACAAAAAAAATATTTATTCCACTTAAGCCTATTAAGAAATATGTGGCCGCTTAAGAAATATATAGCCTAATAGCTTTTATAACCTAGGCCTGAGTAAACATGCTGTGATGGGATATGTGAAAGACCTCATTAGCAGATATCTGGTCAT
This sequence comes from Lithobates clamitans, assembly GCA_037952925.1. Taxonomy (NCBI): domain Eukaryota; kingdom Metazoa; phylum Chordata; class Amphibia; order Anura; family Ranidae; genus Lithobates; species Lithobates clamitans. The sequence continues at coordinate 1,802,930 of JBBGZY010000163.1, forward strand.
CAGTGGTCTGCTGAGTAATATTACTGCAGAATTTCTGAGGCGGAATAGAAGTCCTGAACTTTCCAGACCTGATAAATTGAGTAAATATTTCTCAAAGGGCTTGTTTGATGTAATGGAATTCAAGAGGTCTGCTGGGATGAATACGTTCTTACAAGATTTTTATTTTGATTATTTAAATTAGATAGAATTAGATAGAACTGTGAATTCTCCGGGCAACACTCCCTGGTCCCTGATCCCTGTGTCCCTGGTCCTATTATCATCACAATAGCAACCGATCAGATGCTAGTATTTATTTTTTTGGGGCAGGTTTGAAAACTATAGACCATGTCTATCTGTCGGTCTGGTGTCATTGAATAAGACACTTTTTTTCTAGTAGTTTTCAGACACCAAGCCCACTTTGTTGTGTTGTATTTCTGTTGCTCATGAAAATCACTTAGGACCTTGTATAGGCATACATATGTAAGTTGTTGCTTCTTACAGTGCTGTTTAAGTTAGAGAATATGCTATTTTTTGCTTTCTACTATTGCCTTAACTATTGATAGTGGTCTTTAAGTATAAAAATTAGATGCAAAGCACCCCTTATTAATGACAATGTAAAGGGGTTTTCCCACTTTCAGCAAGGGAGTTTCTACATCAGAACAGTGAAAAAAACATTGTTGAAGCTTTCAGTGGGTTTGTAGCTGCTCAGAATTCTTTGTTGTACTGCAGTTTTAGTCTCAGAAACACTCTAAATTCATCCTTGGAACTACTTCCTCACTGACTTGAAACAGCTGATTAGCAAGGGTTCGAGCAGAGAGCTCCTTACCCATTTGCTTATATCTTAAAGAGAAGGGGCTTGCCATTTTTTTTTAAATATTGAAAAAAAGTGAAACATTGAAATAAGGTTACATAATAAAATATCTGAATGTATTTTTGCTTTTAGGTAGTATAAATGAAGGCAGGTTTAACTGTAGAATACAGCTCCTATTCAAATATTAAGAACCTGGGTCTTGCACTAGGATACAATGAATGTACCTGGTAGGGACACAGACCACGCTTGTTATGTTGTGTCAGGGGATGCCTGAACAATTCATTTAGTTAGCTAAATAAACCGAATCACGGTGCCTCCAATATAATATATATAACTTAATTAATTATTTTGAGTTCATTTTTAGCCAAGCAGAATTCTTTGAGATAACAAAGCAGATCGATGTGCGTATGGAGTGGAGATGAAAATAAATTAATATTCATTTACAAGAAAGTCACTTTACAAATACCATTAACAGTTTGATTAATAGGCGGACACAGACATTACAATTTTGCTTAGGTGTTAGAAAAGGAACTGTTTACTGTAAGGTATATACTGATAAAACAATGATATTCCCTGCCTTTAGATTTAGTAGCCGATTGGATAAAATTTGGCAGAAAACGATCTGCGCTGAACTAACTTGACCCGTACAATCGAATTTTCGGGTAAAGTTTGTCTTGAGTTATTCCAGTCAGGCAACTTTAAATGGCCACATCGTGGGGTGTTAGGAGACCTAATGGGATAGCAAATCAACTGTCAAGAAATACTTGCACATAGAAAATTCAACAATAAGTATGGAAAGTATAGTTACCCTATTAAAATGGCTATTTGCTTTAACCACTTAAGGACCGCCTAGTGTTAACCCCTTCCCTGCCAGTGTCATTTATACAGTGATAAGTGCATATTTTTAGCTCTGGTCACTGTAATAATGTCACTGGTCAAAAAAAAGTGTCAAAAGTGTTCAATCTGTCCGCCGCAACGTCACAGTCCTGCTAAAAATTGCTGATCATTGCCATTACTAGTAAGAAAGATTAAAAATGCCATAAATATATCCCCTATTTTGTTGACTCTATAACTTTTGCGCAAACCAATCAATATACGCTTATTTTTTTTATCAACAATATATAGAAGGATACATACTGACCTAAACTGATGAATACATTTGTTTTTTTTTTTACATTTTTTATTGGATATGTATTATAACAAAAAGTTAAAAATATTGTTTTTTCCTTTTTCAAAATTGACGGTCTTTTTTTGTTTTGTTTATGGTGCAAAAAATGAAAACCGCAGAAGTGATCAAATACCACCAAAAAAAGCTCTATTTGTCAGGAAAAAAGAACATCAATTTTATTTGGGTACAGCGTTGCACGCCCACACACTCATCAGTTAAAGTAACGCAGTGGCGTATTGCAAAAAATGGCCTGGTCACTAAAGTGGTAAATCTTTCCAGTTCTTAAGTGGTTAAAACGATCATCCCCAGACTTTAGTATAGTAAAAAGTGGATTGCGCTAACTTTTGTATATAATAACCACCACAATTGTGCAAAATAAAAAATATTTCTATATTGATCCTATGATGACGTGTTTTTCTCTGCCATCTATATTGGTGTATTGATGTTTTTCTCTTTATTTATTTATTTATTTATTTATTTATTTTTGCCTTTATATCAAAAAACTTATCTTTCCCATATATTATTTCTGATCAAAATGTATCTAGGTAAAATATCTTATAGTGTTACCAACCACTGTGTAAAGTGCTAGTGCTAAAAAATATATAGGTATATATATATAAGTGAGAAATAAACTGAAAACTAAAATCAATATTGCCAATATTACTTCATAGAATTCCCATATCAATGTATATATGTGCTGCACAGTGCAAGTAAATTTGCAGAAAATGTTTTGAAAAATGTCCCCAACATGTGCACCACAGTACACTAGATGTCCTCAGTGAGTGATCACTCCTATGCAGTAATAACGTTTTTCTTCAATATAAAGTGCTCCAAATTCACCACTTATTGTGATATCACCACCACCTGTTGCAATGTCCACTCACCAGATACGGTAAAAATATGCGCCTTTGGTTCATTTAGGATAACCACTCCGTTTATGATGGGTCCAATCGCAGCCTGTTCAAGCAGTATAATAGTGTCTCTTGCTCTATATAGTGCTCACAAAAACATGTGACTTAACCACTTCCTGTTTCGTGTCAAGGTTGTTTCCAACTGTTTGATCACTCACTGAGGACATCTAGTGTACTGTGGTGCACATGTTGGGGACATTTTTCAAAACATTTTCTGCATTTACTAGCACTGTGCAGCACATATATACATTGATATGGGAAATCTATGAAGTAATATTGGCACATTGTTTGATTTTAGTTTTCAGTTTATTTCTCACATATATATATATATATATATATATATATATATACCTATATATTTTGTTAGCACTAGCACTTTACACAGTGGTTGGTAACACTATAAGATATTTTACCTAGATACATTTTGATCAGAAATAATATATGGGAAAGATAAGTTTTTTGATATAAAGGCAAAAAAATAAATAAATAAATAACTTCATCATAGGATTAATATAGAAATATTTTTTATTTTGCACAATTGTGGTGGTTATTATACACAAAAATTAGTGCAATCCACTTTTTACTATATTTGCATTCCACTATTTCTTGGGTGGACCCACATGATTGCAGCAAACTAGATTGATGGGTTATTAAAACTTAGTTTTGCGCCGGTAACACATCTTGTTGGACAAATATCCCCAGACTTTAGGATGGCTGCTGGTTACTGGTTGTAGTTTGCCTTCCGAAAATGGCGTCTAGCTATGCTGGAGCTGTGTCCTGGCGTCACTGAGGTGTAAGATGATGGGATGTCTCAGATAATGCGTGTGTAGTCTGATAAGGTTTTCCATGAGTTTCAATGATAATCTCTGAATTTGTGTCATCTTGCCATCTTATTGAGTGGCAAAACAATACGCTCATAAAATTTGATTCAACTTGACCCAGAAGGTGGCACTTTCTTTTTATTGGTGTATTTGTTTAATAACTAAACCCATGTTTATTTTTGTATTACCTCCATTGACCACTAGGTTGCATCCTCAGATAAGAATTTGCTATATTGAGTTTAATTGGAGACTTCCTGGTGATTAACCCAGATATGATAAATTCATGCAGAACTAAAACTATATGAGTTTCTCTGCAATATATATAATGCTCTGGAGGGTCTGGTAACTTCCTATTTTAGGGTAGCAGCAATTAAATGTAAACTTTTAACTACAGATATGGCATGATTTCATAAACAACTAGAAAATGCATTTCCTGGGGAAAATGCGTGGGAATGCTGAATTGCTAAAACGGCCCCCAGCAAAATTGCCCCCATCATATTGCCATCAAAACTGTCCCATCATATTGCCACCATCAAAACTGCCCCATCAGAATTGCCCTATCAAAAGAGCCCCATCATATTGCCACCATCAAAACTGCCCCATCATATTGCCACCATCAAAACTGCCCCATCAGAATTACCCCATCAAAACTGCCCCATCATATTCCTCTATTATAAATCAGTACATGGTGTGTCTGTCCCCTCCCCCGGGCTCTGTAATAAGAGCTGAGATGCTCCAGCCACCTCCCCCCCTGTGTATAACAGAAGCTTTGGTAACCATGGCAACAAAACAAACACTAACAGTACACTCTGATTAATGGCTAAAATTTCCTGAAATGACCTCTAAACAAATGGCCGTATTTTAAAAACTATACATCCTACAGCGAAGATCTTTATATTGTGAGAATCACAAGACCCAGACCTAGATTTTGATACATAGTATGTCTCTGACATATTAAAATTGAAGGCACGGTCGCAGTTTAGAAATTGCCCTTCAAATTTGAAGGGGCTAGAGTGTAGTTTCAATGAATGTCAATGGACGGCGTGAGTTGCAAACAAATGGTCATATTGTGAAAACTATCAGGACTATGGCTTAGCCGTGGACATGTTTAGTGGCAGCAGGGATAGCTGAACGTTTTGATATAAGATTTGTGTAGGTGGGCTTGAAAATGAGGGAGTGGCGGCAGTTTAGAAATCATGTTCTGATTTTCCAGCTTTTGTCCCCTCCCCCGGGCTCTAATCAGAGCTGAGATGCTCCAGCCACCTCCCCCCCTGTGTATAACAGAAGCTTTGGTAACCAGGGCAACAAAACAAACACAGTACACTCTGATTAATGGCTAAAATTTCCTGAAATGACCTCTAAACAAAAAGCTTTTTCTCAAAAACTGTAAAAGATATCAAACTGAAAAGATATAGCCAGATAGCTGAATATTTTGTGAACATTTTAAAGTTTGTTTGGTGTCTCTAGGTGAAAGTATGAAGGAGCTGAAACTTTTGGGAGCGGAAGAAAAATTTAAGGATTTCAAGCATGCTCCCATTGACTTCAATGTTAAAAAAAAGTGATAAAAAGCTTAATATTTTAAAAAGTATAAATGGTAGAAAAAAAGTTGAAAAAGAGCACACCTCAGCTAAAAGAGACGAACATTTTGATAGTTGAATGGTTTTAATAGCTGAAAGTATGCAGAAGTTACGCATTACCGAAAAACGTACGGAATAAAATTAAAATTATTAAAAATAACTAGAAAATGCATTTCCTGGGGAAAATGCGTGGGAATGCTGAATTGCTAAAACGGCCCCCCGGCAAAATTGCCCCCATCATATTGCCATCAAAACTGTCCCATCATATTACCACCATCAAAACTGCCCCATCAGAATTACCCCATCAAAACTGCCCCATCATATTCCTCTATTATAAATCAGTACATGGTGTGTCTGTCCCCCTCCCCCGGGCTCTGTAATCAAAGCTGAGATGCTCCAGCCACCTCCCCCACTGTGTATAACAGAAGCTTTGGTAACCATGGCAACAAAACAAACACTAACAGTACACTCTGATTAATAGCTAAAATTTCCTGAAATGACCTCTAAACAAATGGCCGTATTTCAAAAACTATACATCCTACAGCGAAGATCTTTATATTGTGAGAATCACAAGGCCCAGACCTAGATTTTGATACATAGTATGTCTCTGAAATATTAAAATTGAAGGCACGGTCGCAGTTTAGAAATTGCCCTTCAAATTTGAAGGGGCTAGAGTGTAGTTTCAATGAATGTCAATGGACGGCGTGAGTTGCAAACAAATGGTCATATTGTGAAAACTATCAGGACTATGGCTTAGCCGTGGACATGTTTAGTGGCAGCAGGGATAGCTGAACGTTTTGATATAAGATTTGTGTAGGTGGGCTTGAAAATGAGGGAGTGGCGGCAGTTTAGAAATCATGTTCTGATTTTTCAGCTTTTGTCCCCTCCCCGGGCTCTGTAATCAGAGCTGAGATGCTCCAGCCACCTCCCCCCCTGTGTATAACAGAAGCTTTGGTAACCATGGCAAAAAAAAAACACACACAGTACACTCTGATTAATGGCTAAAATTTCCTGAAATGACCTCTAAACAAAAAGCTTTTTCTCAAAAACTGTAAAAGATATCAAACTGAAAAGATATAGCCAGATAGCTGAATATTTTGTGAACATTTTAAAGTTTGTTTGGTGTCTCTAGGTGAAAGTATGAAGGAGCTGAAACTTTTGGGAGTGGAAGAAAAATTTAAGGATTTCAAGCATGCTCCCATTGACTTCAATGTTAAAAAAAAGTGATAAAAAGCTTAATATTTTAAAAAGTATAAATGGTAGAAAAAAAGTTGAAAAAGAGCACACCTCAGCTAAAAGAGACGAACATTTTGATATTTGAATGGTTTTAATAGCTGAAAGTATGCAGAAGTTACGCATTACCGAAAAACGTACGGAATAAAATTAAAAATAAATAAAATCGAATAACAATAGTGGGACTGCTAAAGCATTCCCACTAATAAATAAAATTGAATAACAATAGTGGGACTGCTAAAGCATTCCCACTAACTAGAAAATGCATTTCCTGGGGAAAATGCGTGGGAATGCTGAATTGCTAAAATGGCCCCCAGCAAAATTGCCCCCATCATATTGCCATCAAAACTGTCCCATCATATTGCCACCATCAAAACTGCCCCATCAGAATTGCCCCATCAAAACTGCACCATCATATTGCCACCATCAAAACTGCCCCATCAAAAAATATTTTTTTTTTCAAAAATATTTTTTTTTTTCGAAAAAATTTTTTTTTTCAAAAATAATTTTTTTTTCAAAAATTATTTTTTTTCCCCTCCCCCGGGCTCTAATCAGAGCTGAGATGCTCCAGCCACCTCCCCCCCTGTGTATAACAGAAGCTTTGGTAACCAGGGCAACAAAACAAACACAGTACACTCAGATTAATGGCTAAAATTTCCTGAAATGACCTCTAAACAAAAAGCTTTTTCTCAAAAACTGTAAAAGATATCAAACTGAAAAGATATAGCCAGATAGCTGAATATTTTGTGAACATTTTAAAGTTTGTTTGGTGTCTCTAGGTGAAAGTATGAAGGAGCTGAAACTTTTGGGAGCGGAAGAAAAATTTAAGGATTTCAAGCATGCTCCCATTGACTTCAATGTTAAAAAAAAGTGATAAAAAGCTTAATATTTTAAAAAGTATAAATGGTAGAAAAAAAGTTGAAAAAGAGCACACCTCAGCTAAAAGAGAGGAACATTTTGATAGTTGAATGGTTTTAATAGCTGAAAGTATGCAGAAGTTACGCATTACCGAAAAACGTACGGAATAAAATTAAAATTATTAAAAATAACTAGAAAATGCATTTCCTGGGGAAAATGCGTGGGAATGCTGAATTGCTAAAACGGCCCCCCGGCAAAATTGCCCCGATCATATTGCCATCAAAACTGTCCCATCATATTGCCACCATCAAAACTGCCCCATCAGAATTACCCCATCAAAACTGCCCCATCATATTCCTCTATTATAAATCAGTACATGGTGTGTCTGTCCCCCTCCCCTGGGCTCTGTAATCAAAGCTGAGATGCTCCAGCCACCTCCCCCACTGTGTATAACAGAAGCTTTGGTAACCATGGCAACAAAACAAACACTAACAGTACACTCTGATTAATGGCTAAAATTTCCTGAAATGACCTCTAAACAAATGGCCGTATTTTAAAAACTATACATCCTACAGCGAAGATCTTTATATTGTGAGAATCACAAGGCCCAGACCTAGATTTTGATACATAGTATGTCTCTGAAATATTAAAATTGAAGGCACGGTCGCAGTTTAGAAATTGCCCTTCAAATTTGAAGGGGCTAGAGTGTAGTTTCAATGAATGTCAATGGACGGCATGAGTTGCAAACAAATGGTCATATTGTGAAAACTATCAGGACTATGGCTTAGCCGTGGACATGTTTAGTGGCAGCAGGGATAGCTGAACGTTTTGATATAAGATTTGTGTAGGTGGGCTTGAAAATGAGGGAGTGGCGGCAGTTTAGAAATCATGTTCTGATTTTTCAGCTTTTGTCCCCTCCCCGGGCTCTGTAATCAGAGCTGAGATGCTCCAGCCACCTCCCCCCCTGTGTATAACAGAAGCTTTGGTAACCATGGCAAAAAAAAACACACACAGTACACTCTGATTAATGGCTTAAATTTCCTGAAATGACCTCTAAACAAAAAGCTTTTTCTCAAAAACTGTAAAAGATATCAAACTGAAAAGATATAGCCAGATAGCTGAATATTTTGTGAACATTTTAAAGTTTGTTTGGTGTCTCTAGGTGAAAGTATGAAGGAGCTGAAACTTTTGGGAGCGTAAGAAAAATTTAAGGATTTCAAGCATGCTCCCATTGACTTCAATGTTAAAAAAAAGTGATAAAAAGCTTAATATTTTAAAAAGTATAAATGGTAGAAAAAAAGTTGAAAAAGAGCACACCTCAGCTAAAAGAGACGAACATTTTGATATTTAAATGGTTTTAATAGCTGAAAGTATGCAGAAGTTACGCATTACCGAAAAACGTACGGAATAAAATTAAAAATAAATAAAATCGAATAACAATAGTGGGACTGCTAAAGCATTCCCACTAATAAATAAAATCGAATAATAATAGTGGGACTGCTAAAGCATTCCCACTAACTAGAAAATGCATTTCCTGGGGAAAATGCGTGGGAATGCTGAATTGCTAAAACGGCCCCCAGCAAAATTGCCCCCATCATATTGCCATCAAAACTGTCCCATCATATTGCCACCATCAAAACTGCCCCATCAGAATTGCCCCATCAAAACTGCACCATCATATTGCCACCATCAAAACTGCCCCATCAAAAAATATTTTTTTTTTCAAAAATATTTTTTTTTTCAAAAATAATTTTTTTTTCAAAAATTATTTTTTTTTCAAAAATATTTTTTTTTTTCAAAAAAAATTTTTTTTTTCAAAAATTTTTTTTTTCAAAAAAATTTTTTTTTTCAAAAATGATTTTTTTTTTTTAAATATATTTTTTTTTTCAAAAATATTTTTTTTTTTCAAAAATAATTTTTTTTTTTCAAAAATAATTTTTTTTTTCAAAAATATTTTTTTTTTTCAAAAATAATTTTTTTTTCAAAAATGATTTTTTTTTTTCAAAAATAATTTTTTTTTTTTAAAAATTTTTTTTTAAAAAAATAATTTTTTTTTTCAAAAATAATTTTTTTTAAAAAAAAATTTTTTTTTTAAAAATAATTTTTTTTTTTCAAAAATATTTTTTTTTTTCAAAAATATTTTTTTTTTTCAAAAATATATATATTTTTTCAAAAATAATTGCTGAATAGCTAAATTGCTAAAATGACCGCCATCAAAACTGCCCCATCAGAATTGCCACCATCAAAACTGCCCCATCATATTCCTCTATTATAATCAGTACATGGTGTGTCTGTCCCATCCCCCGGGCTCTGTAATTAAAGCTGAGATGCTCCAGCCACCTCCCCCCCCTCTGTGTATAACAGAAGCTTTGGTAACCATGGCAACAAAACACACACAGTACACTCTGATTAATGGCTAAAATTTCCTGAAATGACCTCTAAACAAAAAGCTTTTTCTCAAAAACTGTAAAAGATATCAAACTGAAAAGATATAGCCAGATAGCTGAATATTTTGTGAACATTTTAAAGTTTGTTTGGTGTCTCTAGGTGAAAGTATGAAGGAGCTGAAACTTTTGGGAGCGGAAGAAAAATTTAAGGATTTCAAGCATGCTCCCATTGACTTCAATGTTAAAAAAAGTGATAAAAAGCTTAATATTTTAAAAAGTATAAATGGTAGAAAAAAAGTTGAAAAAGAGCACACCTCAGCTAAAAGAGACGAACATTTTGATATTTAAATGGTTTTAATAGCTGAAAGAATGCAGAAGTTACGCATTACCGAAAAACGTACGGAATAAAATTAAAAATAAATAAAATCGAATAACAATAGTGGGACTGCTAAAGCATTCCCACTAATAAATAAAATCGAATAATAATAGTGGGACTGCTAAAGCATTCCCACTAACTAGAAAATGCATTTCCTGGGGAAAATGCGTGGGAATGCTGAATTGCTAAAACGGCCCCCAGCAAAATTGCCCCCATCATATTGCCATCAAAACTGTCCCATCATATTGCCACCATCAAAACTGCCCCATCAGAATTGCCCCATCAAAACTGCACCATCATATTGCCACCATCAAAACTGCCCCATCAAAAAATATTTTTTTTTTTCAAAAATATTTTTTTTTTTCAAAAATAATTTTTTTTTCAAAAATTATTTTTTTTTTCAAAAATTTTTTTTTTTTCAAAAAAAATTTTTTTTTTCAAAAATTTTTTTTTTCCAAAAAATTTTTTTTTTCAAAAATGATTTTTTTTTTTTAAATATATTTTTTTTTTCAAAAATATTTTTTTTTTTCAAAAATAATTTTTTTTTTCAAAAATAATTTTTTTTTCAAAAATATTTTTTTTTTTCAAAAATGATTTTTTTTTTTCAAAAATATTTTTTTTTTTAAAAAATATATATATTTTTTCAAAAATAATTGCTGAATAGCTAAATTGCTAAAATGACCGCCATCAAAACTGCCCCATCAGAATTGCCACCATCAAAACTGCCCCATCATATTCCTCTATTATAATCAGTACATGGTGTGTCTGTCCCCTCCCCCGGGCTCTGTAATTAAAGCTGAGATGCTCCAGCCACCTCCCCCCCCTCTGTGTATAACAGAAGCTTTGGTAACCATGGCAACAAAACACACACAGTACACTCTGATTAATGGCTAAAATTTCCTGAAATGACCTCTAAACAAAAAGCTTTTTCTCAAAAACTGTAAAAGATATCAAACTGAAAAGATATAGCCAGATAGCTGAATATTTTGTGAACATTTTAAAGTTTGTTTGGTGTCTCTAGGTGAAAGTATGAAGGAGCTGAAACTTTTGGGAGCGGAAGAAAAATTTAAGGATTTCAAGCATGCTCCCATTGACTTCAATGTTAAAAAAAAGTGATAAAAAGCTTAATATTTTAAAAAGTATAAATGGTAGAAAAAAAGTTGAAAAAGAGCACACCTCAGCTAAAAGAGACGAACATTTTGATAGTTGAATGGTTTTAATAGCTGAAAGTATGCAGAAGTTACGCATTACCGAAAAACGTACGGAATAAAATTAAAAAAAAAAATAAAATCGAACTAGAAAATGCATTTCCTGGGGAAAATGCGTGGGAATGCTGAATTGCTAAAACGGCCCCCAGCAAAATTGCCCCCATCATATTGCCATCAAAACTGTCCCATCATATTGCCACCATCAAAACTGCCCCATCAGAATTACCCCATCAAAACTGCCCCATCATATTCCTCTATTATAAATCAGTACATGGTGTGTCTGTCCCCCTCCCCCGGGCTCTGTAATCAAAGCTGAGATGCTCCAGCCACCTCCCCCCCTGTGTATAACAGAAGCTTTGGTAACCATGGCAACAAAACAAACACTAACAGTACACTCTGATTAATAGCTAAAATTTCCTGAAATGACCTCTAAACAAATGGCCGTATTTTAAAAACTATACATCCTACAGCGAAGATCTTTATATTGTGAGAATCATAAGACCCAGACCTAGATTTTGATACATAGTATGTCTCTGAAATATTAAAATTGAAGGCACGGTCGCAGTTTAGAAATTGCCCTTCAAATTTGAAGGGGCTAGAGTGTAGTTTCAATGAATGTCAATGGACGGCGTGAGTTGCAAACAAATGGTCATATTGTGAAAACTATCAGGACTATGGCTTAGCCGTGGACATGTTTAGTGGCAGCAGGGATAGCTGAACGTTTTGATATAAGATTTGTGTAGGTGGGCTTGAAAATGAGGGAGTGGCGGCAGTTTAGAAATCATGTTCTGATTTTTCAGCTTTTGTCCCCTCCCCGGGCTCTGTAATCAGAGCTGAGATGCTCCAGCCACCTCCCCCCCTGTGTATAACAGAAGCTTTGGTAACCATGGCAACAAAACACACACAGTACACTCTGATTAATGGCTAAAATTTCCTGAAATGACCTCTAAACAAAAAGCTTTTTCTCAAAAACTGTAAAAGATATCAAACTGAAAAGATATAGCCAGATAGCTGAATATTTTGTGAACATTTTAAAGTTTGTTTGGTGTCTCTAGGTGAAAGTATGAAGGAGCTGAAACTTTTGGGAGCGTAAGAAAAATTTAAGGATTTCAAGCATGCTCCCATTGACTTCAATGTTAAAAAAAAGTGATAAAAAGCTTAATATTGTCGTGAATTTTCTGTCAGAATAAGTTGTGCCTTTTTAAGGACAGGTTTCCCGCACAATAATTATCCTTGAGTAATTTTTAACGAAGATATTTTTAAGATACAAAATCAATCTATGTGACGCAGTCTATACTTGTGAAACTTATTCACGGAGACGTGTGGTCACACAAAATAGAAATTTTATTGGTAAACCAACACAAATAATCGCATGAAATTAAGATACCGATTGCGTTATATGAACGTCTTGAAAATCAATAAAAACACTTGCAAAAATGGGCGTACCGTCCCTTTGACCTAATACCACCATGATAACTTCTCGGTAGAATCAATAACCTTATGAACTTGACATTTAAACAGAACATCTGTATTTCACACGTACAACCGTTACTTTGCTGCAGGTAAGTAAGTGGTTAAAATTGTGAAATAAATTAGATGTCTGCTTTGTCAATAAATGTGGCAACTATGCAAAAGAAAAATATAATGAAAAATCTGAATCTTTAGAGAAAAATCTACAAGGCGGTTATTGATTCGGGAGAATGATTATCAACTGTATAATATTCAATACATCAATATTTGTGAGAACATATCAATATTTGAGAGAACATGCAAAATAAAATCAACATGACATAATTACCCATTCCAGGATGGCTACAGTTCCTATGGGCTGGTTCCCAGAGTTAAGATGGCTGCCGTAGTTTCAAAATGGATACTCCTAAAGAGGATTTACTTCTTGTGACCTCCGAGTTCTAAGTATTAGGTGTTGAGGAATTTTCATGAATGTCAAGATATGTATTCATGCATGGTGCATGAGTGTCAGTCTGGGAGTGTCTGTGTCTCCCAGTGTCCCCCTCAGGGTGGATCCCTGAGCTCTCCCCCTGAGCTCTCTCCTACTTCCGTTCCCCTCCTTTCTCTTGGTCCGTCCCTGTCTCCCATCTTCCTTGCCTCTAAATACCATTTCAGATAATAAGACCATAAAAATTATAATGGCTCTGCCCAAAAGGAGGTGGCTCACTTCCCATTGGGTTAGGAGACTTAATTATTAACTTCCTCTGGACATTTAGCGAGTTCAAATAATACCACCTTCAACCACCAGGTGTCTCACATGTGTGTTGAGTTTATCCCTTTAAGTTAATACGTTCTATTTTCATAAGGTTGTGTAATGGTAAGGATAGGTATATACTTTTAAATATTCTGGTACTCGGTCTAATGTAAAATACACTCAGTATAAGTTTGATTAACCATCATTACATAACTTGGTGATATAACTGTATCTCTATAAATGTATATCTGTAAACTGGTCTATCTAGGAAACACACACATTGTTATATATTTCATCAATACCACATAAAATGATTATTTATATGGTTACCTGTATAACTTCTGGTATCTCCACTGAACATTTGTTTATCTTAAGTGTAGGCTACAATCTTATATGATTATAATCATGATTATATGTTTTTCCTAATACTGATTCGTTACTTAAAACACTTCTACTTATAAAATCACATTTTCATATACATTTTCTTCATAGCAAAGTTGTTGGTTCCGCAGACGCCAACATTATAATGTCTCTGTGACCTACAATGTCAGAGATAGTTTAAAATGACTTATGATAACCTTATTGATACCTTATATTATTTTTGACTAGCACAATATTCAACTTTCACTAATGTGTTGAGAGGGACCTTGAACATTCTCACTGGGTGTCTAGAAATGACTTGTTTGTCGAAACCATCCTAAAAGTTCAAACAATGGGTTCTCTTAGCCAAGGTATTAGCTATTTAAACAGTTCTTCATTTGAACACAATGAGAGTCTATCTCTATGCTATAAAAGTCTATGCCTCCTTGTATCCTGTGGCCGTGTTTGTTTATTCACGATACCATGTAAGTATCTCCTTGTTTTGTGACAGGAATATTCTTTGTTCCAATAGCTTCCTTTACAATACATGCTTGTAAAAGTCTTCAATATTTAAAGAAGTAGTAAAACTTGGAAAACCTGAGATCATCTAATTTGTCCTTAAAGGTCAATGAAAGGGCAACAGTTCATCTGGTTTTTGAGGGCTAGCATCTCTCATGTTTCTGCCAGGAAATATAAAATATATTTCTTCAGGAATTCACAACAAATCCCCCCTTGTGAAGTGTTCAAATGCCGGGAGTCGTTTGAAAGACTTCACCAATGCAAAACGTTGAAGAAATATGGCTTCATTCGGGTCTTGTAAATCTAGTGGTGGAGGTGGATTCGTATTGTGGATCTATGTTGAAAGGGTGTAGACACCTTCATGTGGGTGTAATTCTTTGAAGGGAAAACACAAAATGGGTTGGTGATTGATGTGTGCATCTCAGGGCCGTCATCCGTTGGTTGGCGGGAAATGGATCACTTCGGGCACCTTTGGGTCTTGGCCGTCCTGGGAGGTTTGTCCGTGTAGACTGGCCATCAGTGGTGTTCCGGAATCCCCCATACGGTTCCTTCGCTGGATGTTTCACACACGTTGGGCTCTCGGTTCTGTTGACCGGCTCATGGACATCTTAGTCCTGTAAGGGAAAATGGATTCCGTTAGAAAAGACATATATAGTCACCTTTTTTTTTTTTCTTACATGATATGTGTTTGAGATCTCAATGTTAAGCTGGTATCCTGAGCTTCCTCAGAGCCCTTTTTTTTTTTTCCATTGTGTCATCAGTCCTTTAACTAAACGCTCTGGATAGCAGGACAATGTATGAAACCTTTGCTATGGGAGACAAAGCTTCAGGGCTTATTAACATGAGGACATTTCTTTACGGCTGTGGATACCAGACATGAATGACTGACTGACATTCTTCAGAACCATTTATTTTTTTTTTTTTTAGCTTACTTGTAGCGGTTCTTGAATAATAACAGTTAAAACATTTAAGTTTGACATGTGACACTTATTGTCAGTACTAAGATATTTGACATTATAGCCAACCTTCTACTTGTGAGGAATAAAACAAATAAAATCTCCCCCCTTTGGGGTGTCAATACAATTCATTTGAGGCAATCAAACTACCTTATGCGGGTGACTCCTCATCTTTTACCAAAATATCAAACCATTTAGGCCTCCTGATATTAATGTCTTTAGGATTCGGTCTTCCTCTGGAATCACCGTCTTAGGCGACTTCTTGAAATTAGGCTGTTTGGAGCGACCTGTGTATGTCAGAGGAATGAAGTGACCACTGAAAAATAGGAGAATAATTAATATCTAACAACCACCATCCCCCGGTAGGGATTTCAGGATCCTCATTACTGTGACCTGGGGAAAAACATGGTGTTAGAACTTCTGTCTCCTATACCTTTATTCAGTGCATTCCTCTGATTTATTTTACCATAGGCGCTTCAAAGGCTCTGTGGCCCTTGGTTGGCCACAGGATTTGCCCCTTGAAGAAATGCTATTCACGTTCCGTACAGCAATAAAACCGTGTAACATATTCATAATTTGAACGATTTTGGATTTTGCATTGCTTACGGGTTGATCAGAATTGGGTCGTGGGACACGGTGTCTGTACTTTCTAGGGGCTACTGGCTCAGTTTGATCAGACATATGCCCATCAGAACCACTGTCTTCATTTTGGGATATTCGTCTGGGCCTTAGTTGCTCCCTATTTTTCCAGGGATTTTGGGGTGTCCTACCCCGTGATTGCTCCCTATTTACCCGTGTAGGCCCCCGGGGCCAATTACACTGGTGAGGGTGTCTACCCTTAGGTTTAATTCTGACCCGTGGGAGATACACCCTATAGTTTCTTTCAAAGTTTGGGCCAGGATCCCATGGGTGATACTCCTGAGGTGGTCTTTGCTCCCCCCTTCTATTTGGTGGGGTATCTGGTCTCCTACTAGGGAAACTCTTTGGCACGTCTCCTCTGACTATGTCAGCGTATGTCTTTTTCTGGGTTTCACCATGTACTGATTTAGGAGGTACATGAATTTCATTCACAAATTTATTTGAGGGCTCAGGCCCCCCTTTGTTTTCATCAGTCTGTTGGAAAGAATACAAATTGTTACTCTCTTTTACCAATGACTCCGGTGGACACCCCCCTTTGTAACCTTTTGCTAAACTCACTTTTATGTAGTTAGGTAGGGCCTTGGAAGATGTGGATTTAAACTCAGGGTGGTTGTGATCTGGCTCCTTTTCTGCTACGTGGGAAGCACTTTTGAGCACAGCCAGATTTTCGAGGCCCAAAACTGATAGGGTATTTTCATAGGTCTCGATGTGGTCAATAACGCACATGGATTCCTCTTCCTTAAAGACTGGGACAGCATCATTTACAAATTGTATTATTTCTGAGGTGTCTTGTTTAGGGGTGTCTAGCTTTTTCTCTGATCCCAAAGAAAATTGATTAGATCCCCTTTCATGTGGTGGTTCACTTTTTACCGTTTGCTCCACAGATGGCTTGGGGTAGGATATTGGTTCTTTTTCTGATTCCTCCCCATTGTCTGACTCCCAACTTTCATATTCAGAGTCAGAATCATATTCAGATTCTGAAGTACTGTCAGACTCGTCACTAAAGACTGGCACAGCATCATTTACAAATTTTATTATTTCTGAGGGATCTTGTTTAGGGGTGTCTAGCTTTTTCTTTGATCCCAAAGAAAATTGATTAGACCCCCTTTCATGTGGTGGTTCAATTTTTACCGTTTGCTCCACAGGTGGCTTGGAGTAGGATATTGGTTCTTTTTCTGATTTCTCCCCATTGTCTGACTCCCAACCTTCATATTCAGAATCAGATTCAGAGTCAGATTCTGAAGTACTATCAAACTCGTCCCTTTCAGGGATGCGTATCTGAGTATTACCCTGGGGCATAAACTTCATTTGTTCTATTACTTTTTCTAATTGCTTAATTAGGGGTTCATGCCAACTTCCTGAATTTCCACTGCCTATTACTCGGCAACTTCCTAAATTTCCACTGCCTATTACTCGGCAATTTTCGTCAGGAGACTCGTTTTCCTGCAGAAAACTCTCCCTCTCCTCTATTAATTGTTCCCACTCTTTACTTATTTGGTGGAGTCCGACCATAATTGTTTTAGCATCCCTTTTTGCTTGTTCAATTTTATCTAGAAAATCTGAGATATCATCTTTCTGTTGGGTACTTTGATATTTGAACTCAATCTGAAGATACAGCAGGATAATACTTAATTCCAAAAGAAGGTGATCAAGCCTTTTTATTCCCTTTGTCTTAGAGAAGCTGTCTGTGAGTTCATTACTTTGACCTTCCGCGTTCCACATGTCTTTCATTAACTGACTGGCGCGGCTTTTACGGTCTTTAATGTATGCTTCTAGACCAGTCTCATTAGACAAACTTTTTCTGACATGATCCGTCATTTCAATTTTAGAAATTATTTCCAACATTTCCTGTACTTGTACCAATTTTCTCTGAGTACTCATATTACCACTAAGGGCTGACTCTTGATCATCCCCCCCAACATGAAATTCACTTTGACCAGACATTTTTGGCATAAAAATAAAAATTTTTTCAGAAATTAATAATTAAAATTTCATGCAAAGTATTATGTATGTCACCACCATAACTATGATTGATCTTGTACAAAACATCGACGTTATCTCAGCTCAGTGCCTCCATTATGTCGTGAATTTTCTGTCAGAATAAGTTGTGCCTTTTTAAGGACAGGTTTCCCGCACAATAATTATCCTTGAGTAATTTTTAACGAAGATATTTTTAAGATACAAAATCAATCTATGTGACGCAGTCTATACTTGTGAAACTTATTCACGGAGATGTGTGGTCACACAAAATAGAAATTTTATTGGTAAACAAACACAAATAATCGCATGAAATTAAGATACCGATTGCGTTATATGAACGTCTTGAAAATCAATAAAAACACTTGCAAAAATGGGCGTACCGTCCCTTTGACCTAATACCACCATGATAACTTCTCGGTAGAATCAATAACCTTATGAACTTGACATTTAAACAGAACATCTGTATTTCACACGTACAACCGTTACTTTGCTGCAGGTAAGTAAGTGGTTAAAATTGTGAAATAAATTAGATGTCTGCTTTGTCAATAAATGTGGCAACTATGCAAAAGAAAAATATAATGAAAAATCTGAATCTTTAGAGAAAAATCTACAAGGCGGTTATTGATTCGGGAGAATGATTATCAACTGTATAATATTCAATACATCAATATTTGTGAGAACATATCAATATTTGAGAGAACATGCAAAATAAAATCAACATGACATAATTACCCATTCCAGGATGGCTACAGTTCCTATGGGCTGGTTCCCAGAGTTAAGATGGCTGCCGTAGTTTCAAAATGGATACTCCTAAAGAGGATTTACTTCTTGTGACCTCCGAGTTCTAAGTATTAGGTGTTGAGGAATTTTCATGAATGTCAAGATATGTATTCATGCATGGTGCATGAGTGTCAGTCTGGGAGTGTCTGTGTCTCCCAGTGTCCCCCTCAGGGTGGATCCCTGAGCTCTCCCCCTGAGCTCTCTCCTACTTCCGTTCCCCTCCTTTCTCTTGGTCCGTCCCTGTCTCCCATCTTCCTTGCCTCTAAATACCATTTCAGATAATAAGACCATAAAAATTATAATGGCTCTGCCCAAAAGGAGGTGGCTCACTTCCCATTGGGTTAGGAGACTTAATTATTAACTTCCTCTGGACATTTAGCGAGTTCAAATAATACCACCTTCAACCACCAGGTGTCTCACATGTGTGTTGAGTTTATCCCTTTAACCCTTTAAGTTAATACGTTCTATTTTCATAAGGTTGTGTAATGGTAAGGATAGGTATATACTTTTAAATATTCTGGTACTCGGTCTAATGTAAAATACACTCAGTATAAGTTTGATTAACCATCATTACATAACTTGGTGATATAACTGTATCTCTATAAATGTATATCTGTAAACTGGTCTATCTAGGAAACACACACATTGTTATATATTTCATCAATACCACATAAAATGATTATTTATATGGTTACCTGTATAACTTCTGGTATCTCCACTGAACATTTGTTTATCTTAAGTGTAGGCTACAATCTTATATGATTATAATCATGATTATATGTTTTTCCTAATACTGATTCGTTACTTAAAACACTTCTACTTATAAAATCACATTTTCATATACATTTTCTTCATAGCAAAGTTGTTGGTTCCGCAGACGCCAACATTATAATGTCTCTGTGACCTACAATGTCAGAGATAGTTTAAAATGACTTATGATAACCTTATTGATACCTTATATTATTTTTGACTAGCACAATATTCAACTTTCACTAATGTGTTGAGAGGGACCTTGAACATTCTCACTGGGTGTCTAGAAATGACTTGTTTGTCGAAACCATCCTAAAAGTTCAAACAATGGGTTCTCTTAGCCAAGGTATTAGCTATTTAAACAGTTCTTCATTTGAACACAATGAGAGTCTATCTCTATGCTATAAAAGTCTATGCCTCCTTGTATCCTGTGGCCGTGTTTGTTTATTCACGATACCATGTAAGTATCTCCTTGTTTTGTGACAGGAATATTCTTTGTTCCAATAGCTTCCTTTACAATACATGCTTGTAAAAGTCTTCAATATTTAAAGAAGTAGTAAAA
Organism: Lithobates clamitans; assembly: GCA_037952925.1. Classification (NCBI taxonomy): domain Eukaryota; kingdom Metazoa; phylum Chordata; class Amphibia; order Anura; family Ranidae; genus Lithobates; species Lithobates clamitans. Next base: position 1,823,008 of record JBBGZY010000163.1, read on the forward strand.
CTTGGAAAACCTGAGATCATCTAATTTGTCCTTAAAGGTCAATGAAAGGGCAACAGTTCATCTGGTTTTTGAGGGCTAGCATCTCTCATGTTTCTGCCAGGAAATATAAAATATATTTCTTCAGGAATTCACAACAATATTTTAAAAAGTATAAATGGTAGAAAAAAAGTTGAAAAAGAGCACACCTCAGCTAAAAGAGACGAACATTTTGATAGTTGAATGGTTTTAATAGCTGAAAGTATGCAGAAGTTACGCATTACCGAAAAACGTACGGAATAAAATTAAAAATAAATAAAATCGAATAACAATAGTGGGACTGCTAAAGCATTCCCACTAATAACAATAGTGGGACTGCTAAAGCATTCCCACTAACTAGAAAAGGTACAATTTCTGGGGAAATTGTGAAAAGTGTTCTTGCCTCTACAACTGGAGTGGGCAGAGTAACTGTGAAAAGTGTTAAAAAGCTTAATATTTTAAAAAATATATATATTGTAGTAAAAAAGTTTAAAAAAGTCCCATGAGAGCTGAACATTTTTTTCAAAAGGTTTTTTTTTTCAAAAATGAATTATTTTTTTTCAAAAATATTTTTTTTTATGGGGCGGTCATAATGTTTTGGCAGATCATGGGGTTGTCAGCTTTTGTCACCTCCCACTTTAGTTTTGAACATTTCGCCATTCATTCCTAAGGGACTAATTTCGTCGCAAAAACGACGATATTTCGTGAACCATTCGGCAAAACATTCCACAAAGTAATAGCACACCAATTAAATGACATTGAACATTTCGCCATTCATTCCTATGGGACCAATATTGCCGCAAAAACGACGATATTTCGTGAACCATTCGGCGAAAAAAGTTCCACAAGGTAATAGCACACCAATTAAATGACATTGAACATTTCGCCATTCAATCCTATGGGACCAATTTCGCTGCAAAAAATACGATATTTCGTGAACAACAAAGTAATAGCACACCAATCGGGAACAATCCGCACGTTTCGGTATATTACTTGTCTCTGTAGTGTAAAAACTGTGGGAGGAGTCTGCAAGCATTATCAAGTCTAGCAGATGAAGTCACATGCATTTGGGGTGTCTCAGCATCTTGTGTTTACAACCACTGTTTCCTAGCAACGCTCATGCCCTGTTTATGCTTCACAAATACTGCTCTCAATACACAATACACAGGTTAATGATAGATGTAACAACTCTGCAGTAATTCAAATGGCTGTATTTTAAAAACTATAAATCCTACAGAGAAGATCTTTATATTGTGAGAATCACAAGACCCAGACCTAAATTTTGATATATAGTATGTCTCTGAAATATTAAAATTGAAGGCACAGTCGCAGTTTAGAAATTGCCCTTCAAATTTGAAGGGGCTAGAGTGTAGTTTCAATGAATGTCAATGGACGGTGTGAGCTGCAAACAAATAGTCATATTGTGAAAACTATCAGGACTATGGCTTAGCCGTGGACATGTTTAGTGGCAGCGGGGATAGCTGAACGTTTTGATATAAGATTTGTGTAGGTGGGCTTGAAAATGAGGGAGTGGTGGCAGTTTAGAAATTATGTTCTGATTTTTCAGCTTTTGTCACCTCCCACTCTAGCTTCCCCATTCATTCCTATGGGACCAATTTCGCCACAAAAACAACGATATTTCGTGAACCATTCGGCGAAACGTTCCACAAAATAATAGCACACCATTCGGGAACAATCCGCACGTTTCGGTATATTACTTGTCTATGTAGTGTAAAAACTGCTATGCAAGAACACTTAATAAACTAGAAAAGGTACAATTTCTGGGGAAATTGTGAAAGTGTTCTTGCCTCTACAACTGGAGTGGGCGGAGTAACTGGGTGGGGTGGAGTGGCTTGAGTAACTGTGAAAAGTGTTAAAAAGCTTAATATTTTAAAAAGTATAAATAGTAGTAAAAAAGTTCCATCATTCGCTGAAAGAGCTGAACATTTTTTTCAAAAGTAATTTTTTTTTTCAAAAATGAATTTTTTTTAATCAAAAATGATTTTTTTTTCTTCAAAAATGATTTTTTTTTTCAAAAGTAATTTTTTTTTTCAAAGGTAATTTTTTTTTTCAAAAATGAATTTTTTTATTTCAAAAATAATTTTTTTTTCGAAATTATTATTTTTTTTAAAGTAATTTTTTTTCAAAAATAATTTTTTTTTTCAAAAATATTTTTTTTTTCAAATATATTTTTTTTTCAAAAATAATTTTTTTTTTAAAAGAAATTTTTTTTTCAAAAATATTTTTTTTTTTTCAAAAATAATTTTTTTTTTCAAAAATATTTTTTTTTTCAAAAATATATATTTTTTTTTCAAAAATATATATTTTTTTTTTTCAAAAATGATTTTTTTTTTCAAAAATTATTTTTTTACTTTTTTCAAAAATTTTTTTTTTTTTTCAAAAATATTTTTTTTTTTTTACATGGGGCGGTTATAATGTTTTGGCTGATCATGGGGTGGTCATAATGTTTTGGCTGATCATGGGGTTGTCAGCTTTTGTCACTTCCCACTCTAGTTTTGAACATTTCGCCATTCATTCCTATGGGACCAATTTCGCCGCAAAAACGTCATTTCGTGGACCATTCGGCAAAACATTCCACAAAGTAATAACACACCAATCGGGAACAATCCGCTCGTTTCGGTATATTATTTGTCTCTGTAGTGTGAAAACTGTGGGAGGAGTCTACAAGCATTATCAAGTCTAGCAGATGAAGTCACATGCATTTGGAGTGTCTCAGCATCTTGTGTTTACAACCACTGTTTCCTAGCAACGCTCATGCCCTGTTTATGCTTCCCAAATACGGCTTCATCAAAACTGCCCCATCAGAATTACCCCATCAAAACTGCCCCATCATATTCCTCTATTATAAATCAGTACATGGTGTGTCTGTCCCCTCCCCCGGGCTCTGTAATCAGCTGAGATGCTCCAGCCACCTTCCCCCCTGTGTATAACAGAAGCTTTGGTAACCATGGCAACAAAACAAACACTAACAGTACACTCTGATTAATGGCTAAAATTTCCTGAAATGACCTCTAAACAAATGGCCGTATTTTAAAAACTATACATCCTACAGCGAAGATCTTTATATTGTGAGAATCACAAGACCCAGACCTAGATTTTGATACATAGTATGTCTCTGACATATTAAAATTGAAGGCACGGTCGCAGTTTAGAAATTGCCCTTCAAATTTGAAGGGGCTAGAGTGTAGTTTCAATGAATGTCAATGGACGGCGTGAGTTGCAAACAAATGGTCATATTGTGAAAACTATCAGGACTATGGCTTAGCCGTGGACATGTTTAGTGGCAGCAGGGATAGCTGAACGTTTTGATATAAGATTTGTGTAGGTGGGCTTGAAAATGAGGGAGTGGCGGCAGTTTAGAAATCATGTTCTGATTTTCCAGCTTTTGTCATCTCCCACTCTAGTTTCCCCATTCATTCCTATGGGACCAATTTCGCCGCAAAAACGACGATATTTCGTGAACCATTCGGCGAAACGTTCCACAAAGTAATAGCACACCATTCGGGAACAATCCGCACGTTTCGGTATATTACTTGTCTATGTAGTGTAAAAACTGTGGGAGGAGTTAGGGTGGTAAATTTGGCTATAATAATAAGAATAATATATATGTGAGATAACAGTAAGTGGTCTTGCTATGCAAGAACACTTAACTAGAAAAGGTACAATTTCTGGGGAAATTGTGAAAGTGTTCTTGCCTCTACAACTGGAGTGGGCGGAGTAACTGGGTGGGGTGGAGTGGCTTGAGTAACTGTGAAAAGTGTTAAAAAGCTTAATATTTTAAAAAGTATAAATAGTAGTAAAAAAGTTCCATCATTCGCTGAAAGAGCTGAACATTTTTTTCAAAAGTAATTTTTTTTTTCAAAAATGAATTTTTTTTAATCAAAAATGATTTTTTTTTCTTCAAAAATGATTTTTTTTTTCAAAAGTAATTTTTTTTTTCAAAGGTAATTTTTTTTTTCAAAAATGAATTTTTTTATTTCAAAAATAATTTTTTTTTCGAAATTATTATTTTTTTTAAAGTAATTTTTTTTTCAAAAATAATTTTTTTTTTCAAAAATAATTTTTTTTTTCAAATATATTTTTTTTTCAAAAATAATTTTTTTTTTTAAAAGAAATTTTTTTTTCAAAAATATTTTTTTTTTTTCAAAAATAATTTTTTTTTTCAAAAATATTTTTTTTTTCAAAAATATTTTTTTTTTCAAAAATATATATATTTTTTTTTCCAAAAATGATTTTTTTTTTTCAAAAATTATTTTTTTACTTTTTTCAAAAATTTTTTTTTTTTTCAAAAATATTTTTTTTTTTTTACATGGGGCGGTCATAATGTTTTGGCTGATCATGGGGTGGTCATAATGTTTTGGCTGATCATGGGGTTGTCAGCTTTTGTCACTTCCCACTCTAGTTTTGAACATTTCGCCATTCATTCCTATGGGACCAATTTCGCCGCAAAAACGTCATTTCGTGGACCATTCGGCAAAACATTCCACAAAGTAATAACACACCAATCGGGAACAATCCGCTCGTTTCGGTATATTATTTGTCTCTGTAGTGTGAAAACTGTGGGAGGAGTCTACAAGCATTATCAAGTCTAGCAGATGAAGTCACATGCATTTGGAGTGTCTCAGCATCTTGTGTTTACAACCACTGTTTCCTAGCAACGCTCATGCCCTGTTTATGCTTCCCAAATACTGCTTCATCAAAACTGCCCCATCAGAATTACCCCATCAAAACTGCCCCATCATATTCCTCTATTATAAATCAGTACATGGTGTGTCTGTCCCCTCCCCCGGGCTCTGTAATCAGCTGAGATGCTCCAGCCACCTTCCCCCCTGTGTATAACAGAAGCTTTGGTAACCATGGCAACAAAACAAACACTAACAGTACACTCTGATTAATGGCTAAAATTTCCTGAAATGACCTCTAAACAAATGGCCGTATTTTAAAAACTATACATCCTACAGCGAAGATCTTTATATTGTGAGAATCACAAGACCCAGACCTAGATTTTGATGTATAGTATGTCTCTGAAATATTAAAAATGAAGGCACAGGCGCAGTTTAGAAATTGCCCTTCAAATTTGGAGGGGGCTAGAGTGTAGTTTCAATGAATGTCAATGGACGGCGTGAGTTGCAAACAAATGGTCATATTGTGAAAACTATCAGGACTATGGCTTAGCCGTGGACATGTTTAGTGGCAGCAGGGATAGCTGAACGTTTTGATATAAGATTTGTGTAGGTGGGCTTGAAAATGAGGGAGTGGCGGCAGTTTAGAAATCATGTTCTGATTTTCCAGCTTTTGTCATCTCCCACTCTAGTTTCCCCATTCATTCCTATGGGACCAATTTCGCCGCAAAAACGACGATATTTCGTGAACCATTCGGCGAAACGTTCCACAAAGTAATAGCACACCATTCGGGAACAATCCGCACGTTTCGGTATATTACTTGTCTATGTAGTGTAAAAACTGTGGGAGGAGTTAGGGTGGTAAATTTGGCTATAATAATAAGAATAATATATATGTGAGATAACAGTAAGTGGTCTTGCTATGCAAGAACACTTAATAAAATCGAATAACAATAGTGGGACTGCTAAAGCATTCCCACTAAATATTAATGATATACATAAAATTTCCACACTATAAACTATAATTTGAACATGATAACATATAACACGCACATACATTCCTAACAATATTGATTACCATTATATAAACGCATGATGGTATTAAGAACCCTTTTCCCATCACTGGGTTATTTTGTACGGATAAAGTCTTTTTGTATACAATTGTAGCACTAACTCTCGGTGGAGCTGCTGGTTTAAGCGGGCTTGTTACCTTCACTCCCGACACCTCTGTTTAACCGGCACAGGGGCTAGGGTTCCGTTGAGTTTACCTCTGGACGATTTAGGCACCAACACTTGAGTACGTTTTCAATGCTTTATTGAACCAAGTAACGAAAGAAGTAGCAGGAAAGAGGCCGGAGGGAAGCTCAAATACCTTTCTTTAGGATTCTTGAGAACGTCCTTTAAAGTTGAATATTGTAATCGGATGCAATCCCCTTGTAGGACACAATCTTTGCTTGCCTGGATAGGCCTCTCTCTCTAGCCTAGCAGCCAGTACGTAACACGAACAAAAGTCTCTGCCACAGACTTGCTTGAAATAAACCCGTATGATCCTCTGCCACAGGATGTATTAATTTTTGCAGTGAATGCCAGACACAGTACGTGGACCTCTAACCCAACCCAGCAGTACTATGCTGTAGAACTACTTTAGGATACATCCTCCAACCGAGTTACCAGGCCCCTCTCCAGACCAGCACTCTGCATGATCCTTCCATGACGGGTCCTCCCCTGGGATCTTCTCGCTTGTCCAGCTTCTTCACTCTGGATAGACAGCTCAGGACCATTCCTCGGCTGCTGTGGTAGGCCCCAGACATGCTTCTGGGCCCACCCACGCGCCGCAGCGGCGCGGGCCTCCGGAACGGAGGACCACGAGGTAGCACTCTAACGCATACCTGTCGGCCAGGAGGGCCAGCAGGTGGCTGTAAAACGAACCCCAAAAGATGGCGTCTGTCCCACAAATACCCTCTCCCAGAATGCAACTCGGAGGACCACCTCCACTGAGTTGTTTCCGGGACAGAGGAGCATCCATACGCTTCGACACTTTGCCCTTCCAACACCAGCCAATGGTAACAGCGACACCCCCGGTTCAGTGTGGAACCACACGCAACGTCAGCCAAGCTGGAACAGAGGCAAATTTAACTTCCCTAACGAGCAATTCACTAAATTTACCTATCAGATGGTAGATCATAAATCTACCAGCGCTACACAATTAACATAGATACATTGCAACATTGTGTTACCCTCTAAAGTCCTATATTTATATACACTCGCCACTTTAAGGACACCTTGCTAGTACCATATTGGTCCATATTGACACGATAGCATCACGCAGTTGCTGCAGATTTGTCGGCTGCGGATCCATGATGTGAATCTCCCATTCCACCACAACCCAAAGTTGCTCTATTGGATTGAGATCTGGTGACTGTGGAGGCCATTGGAGTACAGTGAACTTATTGTCATGTTCAAGAAACCAGTTTGAGATGATGTGAGCTTTGTGACATGGTGCATTATCCTGCTGGAAGTAGCCATCAGAAGATGAGTACACTGTAGTCATAAATGGATAAACATGGTTAGCAACAAAACTCAGGTAGGCCATGGCATTTAAACAATGCTCATTTGATATTAAGGGGCTCAAAGTGTGCCAATAAAATTTCCCCCACACCATTACACCACCACCAGCCAGAACCATTGATAAAAGGCAGGATGGATCCATGCTTTCATGCTGTTTACTCCAAAATCTGACCCTACTATCTGAATGTCACAGCTGAAATTGAGACTCATCAGACAAGGCAATGTTTTTTTCAATCTTCCATTGTCCAATTTTGGTGAGCCTGTGCGAATTGTAGCCTCAGTTTCCTGTACTTACCTGACAGTAGTGGCACCCGGCGTGATCTTCTGTTGCTGTAGCCCATCTGCTTCAAGGTTTGATGTGTTGTGCATTCAGAGATGGTATTCTGCCTATCTTGGTTGTAAAGAGTGGTTATTAGAGTTACTGTTGCCTTTCTATCATCTTGAACCAATCTGCCCATTCTTCTCTGACCTCTGACATCGACAAGGCATTTTCCACACAACTGCCGCTCACTAGATATTTTTTTCTTTTTCTGACTATTCTCTGTAAACCCAAGGGATGGTTGTGTATGAAAATCCCAGTAGATCAGTCGTTTTTGAAATACTCAGACTAGCCCGTCTGTCACCAACAACCATGCCACATTCAAAGTCATTAAAATCCCCATTCTTCCCCATTCTGATGCACGGTTTGAACTTCAGCAAGTCATCTTCACCACGTCTAGATGCTTAAATGCATTGAGTTGCTGCCATGTAATTGACTGATTAGCAATTTGTGTTACCAAGCAATTAAACAGGAGAACTTATTAAAGTGGCCGGTGAGTGTTAATGTCCATGGTAATTATGGTATTTTATCCGGTAAAAGAATTCTTAATGCATTGGCTTATAAGCAGGCATAAATAGATATATGTATGAATACAGTGTCATAAAAGTCGTGACCTTTATAACTTGCAATATAGGGCTTATGAACTGACTTATATAACTACGGTATTTGAGTTACAGCAATAGTCATTTCTGTGAAACTGGATAACCAGGCTTGTTAATTTGTTGTGTTCACAAGTCTACCTGAGCACACATGCAAGGTGTCTTCTTCACATTCCACATTTATTTAACCTGGAGATCCTTGTATATATTGTTCAGTTTGTCTTTGGTCCCAGGTGTTGTGAGTATACCAGAAACACATTGTTCCTATAATTAGTTTCTTAAAGCGGAGTTCCAATCCCCCAAACATTTTTTTTTTAAGACTGCTCTGTAACTGTCCCAACCTATATATAATAAATATCAACTTGTCTATAATAATACCGTATTTATCGGCATATAACACGCACTTTTTTCCCCTTAAAATCAGGGAAAAATCGTGGGTGCGTGTTATACGCCGATCCCCGCTAATTGTGATCTATCGGCGGCGATCGCCGCCGACATTCATATAGCATGTAGTTTTAAATATGGCGCCACGGATTTCGGAGGGACTCGGCGGAGCTGAACTATCGCCGCCGAAATCACAGTGACTGGGCGGAGCCGAGATACACATAGTCGAGTGTTCTCGGCTCTTTCCGGCACCGCTCACAGTCACGCCCAGTCCTGCCATTGGACCTGTGTTATGTCCATCATAGGGCGGGACTGGACGGGACTGTGAGCGGCACCGGAAAGAGCCGAGTATACTCGACTATGTGTATCTTGGCGGCGTTCATTCAGCTCCGCCGAGTCCCTCCGAACTCCGCGGCGCCATATTTAAAACTACCGTACATGCTATGTGTATGTCGGCGGCGATCTGTCCAAGCATGGACACTGGGGGCAAGGCTGCACTGACCACTGGGGCAAGGCTGCACTGACCACTGGGGCAAAGCTGCACTGACCACTGGGGCAAAGCTGCACTGACAAGGCTGCACTGACAAGGCTGCACTGGGGCAAAGCTGCACTGACAAGGCTGCACTGGGGCAAAGCTGCACTGACAAGGCTGCACTGACAAGGCTGCACTGGGGCAAAGCTGCACTGACAAGACTGCACTGGGGCAAAGCTGCACTGACAAGGCTGCAATAGACACTGGGGCAAGGCTGCACTGACACTGAAAAGGCTGCAATAACACTAACAAGGCTGCAGATGGACACGATAAGGCTGCATTGATGGGCATTTTAATGTAAGTTTTTTTTCCTTAAACTTCCCTCCTAAAAGTTTTTTTCCTCAAAATTCTCTCCTAAACTTAGGGTGCGTGTTATACGCCAGGACGTGTTATACGCCGATAAATTCGGTATATAAAATCACTATATCAAGCAATGCGTAGCCCGCGCTGAGACCGTATAACATTGAGCAGATATTGGTGCTTGTAAGATCCGTTGTGTGTGACTCTGTCTTGTAATGTATTGGGTAAGAAAGAAAATGGGGCAAAGAGGTGCCCCAGAAAAGCCCTTGGAGAATCAGCCACGGTATATCCAAAAATGAATAATAAACTTTATTACTGTATGTATGAAAATTCCAAAAAGCATTTAGAATGTACAAGTAAGGTACATACCCAGCGTTAACGCTGGGTATGATGGGGATTCACCCCTAACTTGTACCTTCTAAATGCTTTTTTGAATTTTCATACACTTTTTTAATACAGTAATAAAGTTTATTATTAATTTTTGCATATACCTTGGCTGATTCTCCAAGGGCTTTTCTGGGGCACCTCTTTGCCCCATTTTCTTTATTACTCAATAGTCCCTTTTTTGTTCTGAAGGTATCCCGTCTAATACATGACAAATCGGCAATCATCCCTTTTTTCTAATTTTGTTGAGCTTCTCAACAGCAGCAAATTGGATTCATGTCTGTTTTTATTTTTTACTTGTCTTGTAATGTAACTGTTTGCAGAGAGAGAGGAGCTGTCAGAATTCATCGGTGATGTCGGGGGTGGGCGGGACCGAGCAGCTATCGAACACCAGCCAATTATTGGGCTCCTTAAGAAAGGGGGCAGAGCCGCATACACATATCAGGCCGCCCTGAAACCATCCTATTGGCTGGTGTTCGATAGCTGCTCGGTCCCGCCTACCCCTGACATCACCGATGAATTCTGACAGCTCCTCTCTCTCCTTGCACACAGTTACATTACAAGACAGAGTCACACACATCGGTGATGTCGGGGGTGGGCAGGACCAAGCAGCTATCGAATACCAGCCAATAGGATGGGCTCCGCCCCCTTTTTTAAGAAGCCCAATAATTGGCTGGTGTTTGATAGCTGCTCAGTCCCGCCCACCCCCAACATCACCGATGAATTCTGACAGCTACTCTCTCTCCCTGCATACACGAGATTTTGGCAGTAGGCGATTCGCCAGGAGTCGTGGGATACATGACGCCGCTATCACAGGAACCCTTGCGAATCGCCTAGTGACGGAATCGCCTAGGCGATCTAAAGGAGGAAGTAATGTATACATAAAACAAAAAGGTATTTACCAGCAAAAAAAAAAATAAAAAAATGCCCATTGTGAAAACTATGAGCTAAGGGCATGCAGCACAGCCAACGATGAAAAAATGGGTGGAACTCTGCTTTAAGCAGGCTTGTTTATCTAACAGTTTCTTCTGCTTGTACTGGTTAAATGTTAATAGGACTATGTCTCTGACCTAGTAACAAAATTCCTAAAAGCCTATCTTCCCATAACATTTCTGACACGCTCTATCCAAAATAAAGAAAATGACTACAAACACTCTTTAAAGTGGAGTTCCACCCAAAAGTGGAACTTCCACTCATCAGATTCCTCCCCCCCTCCGGTGACACAGTTGGCACCTTTCAGAGGGGAGGGGGGTACAGATACCTGTATATTACAGGTATCTGTACCCACTTCTGGCATAGATAGCCGCAGAATCTGCGGTTATTTACGCCACTTCCTGCTCCCTCCCCGCTGCCTGCTGGGAAACACACAAGTTCCAGAGGCAGCAGGGACCATCCGTATTGCGCTGCGCGACTCGCATGCGCAGTAGGGAACCGGGAGGTGAAGCCGCACGGCTTCACTTCCTGATTCCCTTACCGAAGATGGAGGCGGCAGCACCCGAGGACGGAGAGACGCTTCGGCCTCGGGTGCCGACATCGCGGGCGCCCTGGACAGGTAAATGTCCATGTTTTAAAAGTCAGCAGCTGCAGTATTTGTAGCTGCTGACTTTAAAAAAAAAAATTTTCAGCAGTGCTCCGCTTTAATATTATACATTTGGTTTTGCATATGTTTTTTACTTATGCCAGTGGTGCTTCAACTGTCTTAAGTAAAAAAAATATAATGTATTGTAGATATTTTGGAAGCCTTATTTGGAGAGATTAAAACATAATATTAGTGTACCCAAAAAATGTGCATTATATTGAAGGATAGCAGTCCTTCATTACATTTTCATCCTAGAACAGAATGTGTTACAACAACAGAACAGTCATCCTTTCTTTTCTTCATAACACAGGAGAGGGTATTCTGTATTTCATAGAAGTGACAAGGGACCAGTTGCTTTTCTAGGTCACCAGATACAGTGGGGCAAAAAAGTATTTAGTCAGCCACCAATTGTGCAAGTTCTCCCACCTAAAAAGATGAGAGAGGCCTGTAATTGTCATCATCGGTATACGTCAACTATGAGAGACAAAATGTGGAAACAAATCTAGACAATCACATTGTCTGATTTTTGAAAGAATTTATTTGCAAATTATGGTGAAAAATAAGTATTTGGTCAATATCAAAAGTTCATCTCAATACTTTGTTATATATCCTTTGTTGGCAATGACAGAGGTCAAACGTTTTCTGTAAGTCTTCACAAGGTTGTCACACACTGTTGCTGGTATGTTGGCCCATTCCTCCATGCAGATTTCCTCTAGAGCAGTGATGTTTTGGGGCTGTTGCTGGGCAACACGGACTTTCAACTCCCTCCAAAGGTTTTCTATGGGGTTGAGATCAGTAGACTGGCTAGGCCACTCCAGGACCTTGAAATGCTTCTTATGAAGCCACTCCTTCGTTGCCCGGGCAGTGTGTTTGGGTTCATTGTCATGCTGAAAGACCCAGCCACGTTTCATCTTCAATGCCCTTGCTGATGGGGGGAGGATTTCACTCAAATCTCACGATACATGGCCCCATTCATGCTTTCATGTACACGGATCAGTCGTCCTGTTCCCTTTGCAGAGAAACAGGCCCAAAGCATGATGTTGCCACCCCCATGCTTCACAGTAGGTATGGTGTTCTTTGGTTGCAACTCAGCATTCTCTCTCCTCCAAACACGACGAGTTGTGTTTATACCAAACAGTTCTACTTTGGTTTCATCTGACCATATGACATTCTCCCAACCCTCTTCTGGATCATCCAAATGCTCTCTAGATAACCTCAGACAGGCCCGGACATGTACTGGCTTAAGCAGGGGTACACGTTTGGCACTGCAGGATCTGAGTCCCTGGCAGCATAGTGTGTTACTGATGGTAGCCTTTGTTACGTTGATCTCAGCTCTCTGCAGGTCATTCACTAGGTCCCCCCGTGTGGTTCTGGGATTTTTGCTCACCATTCTTGTGATCATTTTGAACCCACGGGGTGAGATCTTGAGTGGAGCCCCAGATCGAGGAAGATTATCAGTGGTCTTGTATGTCTTCCATTTTCTAATTATTGCTCCCACAGTTGATTTCTTCACACCAAGCTGCTTGCCTATTGCAGATTCAGTCTTCCCAGCCTGGTGCAGGTCTACAGTTTTGCTTCTGGTGTCCTTTGACAGCTCTTTGGTCTTCACCATAGTAGAGTGTGGAGTGTGACTGTTTGAGGTTGTGGACAGGTGTCTTTTATACTGATAACAAGTTCAAACAGGTGCCATTAATACAGGTAATGAGTGGAGGACAGAGCAGCCTCTTAAAGAAGAAGATACAGGTCTGTGAGAGCCAGAAATCTTGCTTGTTTGTAGGTGACCAAATACTTTTCCACCATAATTTGCAAATAAATTCTTTCAAAAATCAGACAATGTGATTGTCTGGATTTGTTTCCACATTTTGTCTCTCATAGTTGAGGTATACCTATGATGATAATTACAGGCCTCTCTCATCTTTTTAAGTGAGAGAACTTGCACAATTGGTGGCTGACTAAATACTTTTTTGCCCCACTGTATATCATTTATTTTAGAACACCAGATATCCAATTCTGTTTCAATCCAGCCAATTGATAGGCCCTATTGTTCTGGTAGGCCCAGGGCAAATGCTTTTTCTGATCTGCACAGGTTAATGGGGTCAAAGAGGGCAATACTGAAGCAACTTGTTTAATCACTTCCCGCCCGCCATATAGCAATATGACGTGCGCCAAGTGGTTGTGTTATCCTGACCGGATGTCATATGACATGATCAGGATAACCCGCGATCGCACGCCCCTGGGGGCACGTGGCGATTGTTGATGTGGTGTGTCAGTCTGACACACCGTATTTCCGATTTAGGTAAAGAGCCTCTGACAGAGACTCTTCACCATGTGATCAGCTGTGTACAATCACAGCTGATCACAGTGTAAACAGGAAGAGCCGTTTATCGTGTTTTCCTCCATTCACGTCTGATAGACGTGAGTAGAAGAGAGCTGATCTCTCCTGACAGGGGGGTTCTGCGCTGATTGATTATCAGCGCAGCCCCCCGATGATGCCCACCCAGGACCACCAGGGATGCCACCCATGCCCACCAGGGACAGTGACCATGGATGCCCACCCAGGGCCACCAGGACCGCCAGGTATTAACTTTAAAAGTGCCAGTCAGTGCCCAATCTAGATGCCAATCAGTGCCCAGCAGTAAAGCCTGCCAGTGCCTCCTCATCAGTGCTGCCTATCAGAGCCATCTATCAGTGCCGATCAGTGCCACCCATCAGTGCCCATTAGTGCCACCTATCAGTGCACATCAGTTCCCATCAATGCCGCCTATCAGTGCCCATAAATGCCCATCAGTACCGCCTATCAGGGCCCATCAGTGCTACCTATGAGTGCTCATCGGTGCCGCCTATCAACGTGCGTGGTAGCCAATCAGCTTCTAACTTCAGCTTGTTCAATTAAGCTTTGACAAAAGTAAAACCTGGAAGCTGATTGGTTTCCATGCAGAGTTGCACCAGATTTTGCACGCTCCAGTTTTAGTAAATCAATCCCCTTGTGTATACCTTTTTAATGATTCAAAGCAAAGCTTTTTGTTCCTGAAATTCTGCTGTTGATTTCAATAGGTAATGTCACCTACAAATGCACAGCTTATCCTACATTCATGGTATACTATTTGTGCTGTGGTCCTCAGTGCACCTTGCTATGATGATGTCATCTTCTGTCTCCAGCATAGGCATTTGTTCTTGTGTTTGAAGAAAGTACCTTACTTTCTGTCTGCTTCTTACTTTGGATTGCTCATGTACAAGATTGTAAGATGATATCAAGAAGGATGGACAGTTTTTTGTAAATGGAGGACTTTTTTAAAAACGTTCCTGGCTTCAGAAGGAGCAAGAGTGAAACACCAAGTAGTGAAAAACAAAGAATGCATGATAATATACCTAGTCACATGGGGAACTTTCTTAATGGGGTTGTGTGTTTTTCTGGAATTGTACTGCAGGGTTTAATTCCCCTTTAGTACAGTTCCAGTGTCTCCTTGGTCTGCCTAACTAAAAACCCATATCTCCTACACAATACATGTTCTCAAAATGATAATAGTTCAGGGGTTGATATAAATGACAAAGTGATATGCAATCCTTTTCTCTTTTTAGGTCCTAGACAGCATATTACTTATAATAACACATGGTGATTTGAAGGCTTTTTTAATAGAACGTGTTTAGCCATTGGATGTGACAAATGTGGTGTCTGTATAAAATGGTGCCATCATTGCATCACTAAAACATTGAATGTAGCTCTCACTTAAATAAGGGCTTGCAAAACACCTAATAGGAAGTGCTATGGAAGCTCATCAGATCTTCTGCTGGCTTGTGACAACCATGAGTTGCTGAGTAGGGAAAGAATACAGTCAATCACTGCATTAATGGACACTAGGGATGAGCCGAACACCCCCCGGTTCGGTTCGCACCAGAACCTGCGAACGGACCGAAAGTTCGCACGAACATTAGAACCCCATTGACGTCTATGGGACTCGAACGTTCGAAATCAAAAGTGCTCATTTTAAAGGCTAATTTGCACGGTATTGTCCTAAAAAGGGTTTGGGGACCCGGGTCCTACCCCAGGGGACATGTATCAATGCAAAAAAAACTTTTAAAAACGGCCGTTTTTTCGGGAGCAGTGATTTTAATGATGCTAAAAGTAAAAAAAAAAAAAGTGAAATATTCCTTTAAATATCGTACCTGGGGGGTGTCTATAGTATGCCTGTAAAGTGACGCGTATTTCCCGTGTTTAGAACAGTCCCTGCACCAAATGTCATTTTTAAAGGAAAAAATCTCATTTAAAACTGCTTGCGGGTTTAATGTAATGTTGGGTCATGGCAATATGGATGAAAATCAGTGAGACAAACGGCATGGGTACCCCCCAGTCCATTACCAGGCCCTTTGGGTCTTGTATGGATATTAAGGGGAACCCCGCACCCAAATTAAAATAAGGAAAGGTGTGGGGCGACCAGGCCCTATATACTCTGAACAGCAGTATACAGGCGGTGCAAACAAGACAGGGACTGTAGGTTTGTTGTTAAGTAGAATCTCTTTGTAATTTTGAACGGGTACATTTTTAACGTGTTTAGCTCCAGCCAAAAAATCTTTTTTAAGCTTTTTGGAAAACATAGGGAAGGGTTATCACCCCTGTGACATTTGTTTTGCTGTCTTTCCTCCTCTTCAGAAGATTTCACCTCACTTTTTGTCCCAATGAAAAATGTTTTTTGAAAATTTGGGTTTTTTTGTGGAACAAGGATTGGAAAGCATCAGTGGAAAGGAGAATTTTTTTCCCCATATTAACTCTTACAGGAGAGAATTTCCCTTCCTAGGGGTAGATTTCATCTCACTTCCTGTTGTCTCCTTCCGTTTGCAAGTAGGAGTCGTTTGTAAGTTAGATGTTTGAAAGTAGGGTCCTGCCCTATATACTCAGCAGAAATTTGGGCCTTAGGTGTTGCTGTGGCCACAACACTGTAAGCCCTCACAGGGCCCTGCTGTGAAATATTAGATCAAGAATTGTAATCACATGCCCCTGTTGAACAGGAGCTGAAAAATTAGGCCTTAAGCACTGGTGCTGGTGCCACAACACTGCAACCCCTTACAGACACTCTAGTTGGAACGCAGGAACGAGCCCTGCTGCAAAGTATTGCATCAAAAATTGTAATTACACGCCCCTGTTAGACAGGAGCAGAAAAATTGGGCCTTGGGCACTGGTGCTGGTGCCACAACACTGCAACCCCTCACAGACACTCTAGTTGGAATGCAGGAACGAGCCCTGCTGCAAAGTATTACATCAAAAATTGTAATTACACGCCCCTGTTAAACAGGGGCTGAAAAATTGTACCTTAGGCACTGGTGGTGGCGCCCAGAACCAAAAATGTTCTTACAAGCTATCAGCGTGATGATTGAGGAGGAAGAGGATAATTACTCAGGGATAGTCACTCAGCATCAGCATAGGCAGTCTTTGAAGGGATCTGAGATTTCAAAAAAAATTATTCGGTTACATCAGCATCAGGTACTTGGTAGCTGGTGGTGATCCAAGACTGATTCATTTTTATGAAGGTCAGTCGATCGACCGAGTCGGTGGACAGACGCACCCTGTGATCGGTTACCACGCCTCCAGCAGCACTGAATGTGCGTTCCGAAAGAACGCTGGATGCAGGACAGGCCAGTAGCTCAATTGCATACTGTGCAAGCTCTGGCCAGTGATCCATCCTCAAGACCCAGTAACCCAGAGGATTTTCGGTGGGAAAGGTGTCCAAGTCTGATCTTGCCCCTAGGTATTCCTGCACCATGTAAAACAGACGCTGGCGATGGTTGCTGGAACCGATCATATCTTGGGGCTGCGGACCAAAAAATTGTCTGAACGCATCGGTCAGACGGCCACCTTCTCCACTGCTCCTTCTTTGACTGACCGAAGCCTCAGCAACACGTTGTCCAGAAACAGGAGTTTGTAACCTCCCAGTCTCTGGGAACGCGTTGCACAGACCTTTCTGCAAGGCCTCCCGAAGATGTTTCATCCTCTGCTCCCTCTGCGATGGCAAGATAAGGTCCGCAACCTTACCCTTGTAACGTGGATCAAGGAGGGTTGCCAGCCAGTATTGGTCCTTCTCCGTGATACCACGAATACGAGGATCCTTACGCAGGCTTTGCAGGATCAGGGAGGCCATGCAGCGTAGGTTTGCTGAGGCATTCGGTCCGGAGTCCTCTGGGTCACTAAGGACGACATGGTCCGCAGCCACCTCCTCCCAGCCACGTACAAGTCAATGTGTTTCTTGGGACTGATCCCTTAAAGACTGCTGCTGATGCTGAGTGCCAGGCTCCACCTCCATACTGACACAATCTTCCTCCTCCTCCTCCTCCTCGTCCTCTTCCTGTGTGATCGGCGGGCACGCAGGAACACTGTCTGGATAAAGGGGGCCTTGAGAGCTAAGGAAGTCCTCCTCTTCCTGCCTCTGTTCTGCCTCAAGTGCCCTGTCCATTATTCCACGCGGCGTGTGCTCCAACAGGTGGACAAGGGGGACAGTGTCACTGATGCATGCACTGTCACTGCTCACCATCCTCGTGGCCCCCTCAAATGGTGACAGGACAGTGCATGCATCCCTGATCATGGCCCACTGGCGTGGGGAAAAAAAAACAAGCTCCCCTGATCCTGTCCTGGTGCCATAGTCGCACAGGTACTCATTGATGACCCTCTGCTGCGTGTGCAGCCGCTGCAGCATGGCCAACGTTGAGTTCCACCTGGTGGGTATGTCACAGATTAGGCGGTTCTTGGGCAGGTTAAACTCCTTTTGGAGGTCCGTCAGCTGAGCACTGGCATTATATGACCGGCGGAAATGCACACAGACTTTCCTGGCCTGCCTCAGGACATCCTGTAAGCCCGGGTACCTGCCCAAGAACCGCTGCACCACCAAGTTAAGGACGTGAGCCAAACAGGGCACATGGGTCATTTGTCCCTGTCGGAGGGCAGAGAGGAGGTTGGTGCCATTGTCGCAAACCACCATTCCTGCCTTAAGTTGGCGTGGCGTCAACCACCTCTGAACCTGCCCCTGCAGAGCTGACAGAACCTCTGCCCCAGTGTGGCTCCTGTCCCCCAAGCACACCAGCTCAAGCACCGCATGGCATCTTTTGGCCTGCGTACTTGCGTAGCCCCTTGAACGACTACGGAGCACCGCTGGTTCCGAGGAAGAGGCCATGGAGGAAGAAGAAGAGGAGGGGGTGGAGGAGAGAGGTGTGTCACAATCATTAGCATTTTGGAGGCGTGGTGGCGGAACAACCTCCAACACTACTGCACCTTGTCCTGCATCCTTCCCAGCTGCCAGCAGAGTCACCCAATGCGCCGTGAAACTTAGGTAACGTCCCTGTCCATGCCTGCTGCACCATGAGTCAGCGGTAATATGCACCTTACCGCTGACCGCCCTGTCCAGCGAGGCATGGACATTGCCTTCCACATGCCGGTAGAGAGCCGGAATCGCCTTCCGTGAGAAAAAGTGGCGTTTGGGTACCTGCCACTGAGGAACCGCACATTCCACAAACTCACGGAAGGGGGCAGAGTCTACCAACTGAAAAGGCAGCAGTTGAAGTGCCAGCAATTTTGCCAAGCTAGCATTCAACCGCTGGGCATGTGGATGGCTGGGAGCAAACTTCTTTCGGCGGTGCAGCAGCTGGGGCAGGGAAATCTGCCTGGTACAATCTGACGTCGGTGTACCAAAAGCAGATTGCCCACAAGTACTTGGCTGTGACACACCTAATTCTACACCTTCATTCCTCTCAGTGCAGGTCTCAGAGAGGACTGAAGGTCTAGTGGGGTTGGAAATCTCAGCTGATGAGGAGCAAGGAGAGGTCCTCTTTGTTCTTTGGTGTGGGTCTTTTAGATGCGCTTGCCAACGAACTGCATGGCAGGTCAACATATGTCTGGTCAAGCATGTGGTACCCAAGCGGGAGATGTTTTGGCCACGTGAGATACGCTTGAGACATATGTTGCAAATAGCAGCGGTGCGATCTGATGCACTCGTCTCAAAAAAGGCCCACACCAAAGAACTTTTTGAATAACGCGCAGAGACTGCAGCGCCCTGCACATGTGATGCAGTCAATGTGCTGCCCTTAGGCTGGCCCCTGGAGGGCATCCTGCCTCCTTGGTGATGTGCCGCCTCCTCCTCCTCCTCTCTCCTATCAGGCACCCACGTTGAGTCAGTGACCTCATCATCCCCTCCCTCCTCATCACTGGAGCAAACCCGGCAGTATGCTGCAGCAGGGGGAGCATGACTGCCAGATTGCTGTCCTTCTTGGGCACCCCCTCTGTCCGTGCTCATGTTACTGCCTTCATCGAGCTCAGTATCATCATCAGAGCCTTCCAAACGCTGGGCATCCTCCTGGAGCATGTACCCAACACTGTGGTCAAACAGTTCGAGGGACTCCTCAGGAGGACATGGTGGAGCTAGGGAAGGAGTCACTGATGACATTGAGCCGAGGGAAGAGGCCGCTGCTTTGCCAGACAAAGCACCCTGGGCATGGGTGAGAGAGGATGAGGAGGATGAGGACGGCTTGGTCATCCACTCGACCAAGTCTCCGCACGTTGCGGCTCAACACAGCCAGCTGCCGAAAAAAAGGCCAAGCGTGTCCCATGGCCATGTGCTGATGAGGATGCACCGTCTCCACGACCAGCACTAGACACAGAGCCTGCTTGCCCTCTCTTATTGGCTTGTGACTGTCTGCCTCTCCTTCTTGGCCTTCCAGACATACTAATGGCCTGTAGCTGCACTAAGCTGGGATATATATATATATATATATATATATATATATATATATATATATATATATATACTGCAGCTAGCAAAATCAACTACCTGCCTGTAGTATGAGAACACCACCAACCTTCTACAGGTAGCTTTAGCTGAACACTGTGAGGTGGACGCACCCCACTAACTTGTAGGTTTAGCTGAACACTGTGAGCAGGACGCACTGCACTAACTGTAAATAGTCTAGCTGCCTGACCGTGGTACTAATAGGATCAAAAGAACACCAGTAATTTTCTTTAGGTAGCTGTAAATACTTTAACAAGACAAGCCTGCCTGTCAGTAGGAAGATAACAGGAACGGATCTAGCTGAACACTGTGAGCAGGACGCACTGCACTAAATGTTAATAGTCTAGCTGCCTGACCGTGGTACTAATAGGATCAAAAGAACACCAGTAATTTTCTTTAGGTAGCTGTTAATACTGTAACAAGACAAGCCTGCCTGTCAGTAGGAAGATAACAGGAACGGATCTAGCTGAACACTGTGAGCAGGACGCACTGCACTAAATGTAAATAGTCTAGAAGATAACAGGAACGGATCTAGCTGAACACTGTGAGCAGGACGCACTTTACTAAATGTAAATAGTCTAGCTGCCTGACCGTGGTACTAATAGGATCAAAAGAACACCAGTAATTTTCTTTAGGTAGCTGTTAATACTGTAACAAGACAAGCCTGCCTGTCAGTAGGAAGATAACAGGAACGGATCTAGCTGAACACTGTGAGCAGGATGCACTGCACTAAATGTAAATAGTCTAGAAGATAACAGGAACGGATCTAGCTGAACACTGTGAGCAGGACGCACTGCACTAAATGTAAATAGTCTAGAAGATAACAGGAACGGATCTAGCTGAACACTGAGCAGGACGCACTGCACTAAATGTAAATAGTCTAGAATTTAACAGGAACGGATCTAGCTGAACACTGTGAGCAGGACGCACTGCACTAAATGTAAATAGTCTAGAATTTAACAGGAACGGATCTAGCTGAACACTGTGAGCAGGACGCACTGCACTAAATATAAATAGTCTAGAAGATAACAGGATCGGATCTAGCTGAACACTGTGAGCAGGACGCACTTTACTAAATGTAAATAGTCTAGCTGCCTGACCGTGGTACTAATAGGATCAAAAGAACACCAGTAATTTTCTTTAGGTAGCTGTTAATACTGTAACAAGACAAGCCTGCCTGTCAGTAGGAAGATAACAGGAACGGATCTAGCTGAACACTGTGAGCAGGACGCACTGCACTAAATTCTAAATAGTCTAGAAGATAACAGGAACGGATCTAGCTGAACACTGTGAGCAGGACGCACTGCACTAAATGTAAATAGTCTAGAAGATAACAGGAACGGATCTAGCTGAACACTGTGAGCAGGACGCACTGCACTAAATGTAAATAGTCTAGAATTTAACAGGAACGGATCTAGCTGAACACTGTGAGCAGGACGCACTGCACTAAATGTAAATAGTCTAGAAGATAACAGGAACGGATCTAGCTGAACACTGTGAGCAGGACGCACTGCACTAAATGTAAATAGTCTAGAAGATAACAGGAACGGATCTAGCTAAACTGAGTACAGTGTATATATATATATGCAACACCTGGGATGCATATATATACACAATACACTGTAAGTGCAGCTAACTGACTGACTGTTCTGCCTAATCTATCTAACTCAAATCAAACACTGTCTCTCTGTCTATCTCTTTCAACGCCAGAACACACACTACACAGGGCCGCCGTGCAGGCGGCCTTATATAGTGTGGGGCGTGTACTAAATCCCCAGAGCCATAATTGGCCAAAGCCTCCTTGGCTTTGGCCAATTACGGCTCTCTGTTCAGGCGGCGCTGTGATTGGCCAAGCATGCGGGTCATAGTGCATGCTTGGCCAATCATCAGCAAGCAATGCACTGCGATGCCGCAGTGAATTATGGGCCGTGACGCGCCACACGAATTTGGCGCGAACGGCCCATATCGTTCGCAATTCGGCGAACGACCAAACAGCCGATGTTCGAGTCGAACATGGGTTTGACTCGAACACGAAGCTCATCCCTAATGGACACATACATTTTTTTCTATGGACCACCCACCATCATGGCTGAGTGAGCTACAGTCTGTGCCCAGTAACCCTCAAGAGAACAATTCTTTCTAGGTGAAGACATCTGCTTAGAAACACTAGTCCCTGGAAAAAGAAAACAGAGAGAAAGAGAATGAACTTCAAAAAGTGCAACAATTATGCAACAATTATGTGATTAAAATGACCGAACATCTTTTAATACAATAATACAAAACATAATGTCAAACACATTTCTCTAGGGCTGCAGTACAACATAATTGCTCCCCTTACATGATATTAACTATACCTTGCTCAGAATTGTATAATGACCTACAAAATAATGCAAGGTAAAACCATCTTTTGCCTGAAGCCTGCTTTTGAAATCAATCTACAAACTGTGAGAGTTGCAAGAGCACAGGTCTTTTCCCTTTACCTTTTAAATTCCCTAAACTCTTTTCTCAGAAGAGTTTCTCTAAACTCTTCTCACAGAAGTGAATCCATAAGAACAGATAAAGACCTGCTCCTGCCATTCAACAAAAGGATGCTGCATTGTTAAATGGCATAGATGGGGCTTATCTTACATTGGATGTGGAAAAGATTCTGAGCCAGGCCTGTGAACAGTGCACCTGGCAAGAAAAAGTTCTTTAGTGCGCTTAAAACATTATGGAAAATGGTAAAATAGTATTGCAAGTACATGTTATTGCAGCACTTCATTTGATCAATTTAAACTTTAAACACGGAGTATCCTGGTGTTTTGTGGATGCAGGGCACCTTATTCCCTCACAGTGTCTATGCGAGCTGTTGTCAGGGCATGGGAACATCACCAGGAGGGATGTAATTAAAGATGAAGTAGTGTCCCCCATATGCTATTGTGGAAAAATCCCCAGCTGTCCCATTTTTATTCTTGCCCTGACCCCATTCTTTGGACAAAGTTTGGGATCAAGACAGTGGGTTCGGTAGTGGGAAATGGGTGCCCCTGCCATTCGATACACGAAAACATTAATATCAGCTCCCAAACTCTCTTTTATTAAGATATCTTGAGTTTAGACACGCCTTCTATGCCAAATTTGGCTTCTCTAGTCTGAGTGTAAAGATTAGTGACCTGGAATCCTTACACAAACAGTGACCTCACTAAAGCTCTATCCATTATTTATAAACAGTTATTCATAGATACTCCTAAGGTTCTTTTATCTTGTCGCAATGCGTGGTTGACAGATTTCCCACAATTAGATGGTGACAACTGGGATGACCTATGGGGACCAACCTTTTCTAGGCTGATGTCGGCACAAGATCACTTCATACAATATAAATTCCTTTATAGAATTTATTTTACTCCTGCTGAATTGACAAGAATTTTCCCAACACAATCCTCAAACTGCTGGAGATGTGCCTCTCCTAGGGTAGATTTAATGCATATATTTTAGCACTGTACGGTCATTCAACATTTCTGATCAGAGTTTGTATACTGTATGATCACGACTATCAGTATTAATCCTCCCGTTGAAGTCTGTTTATTGGGTCTAATCGAT
This sequence comes from Lithobates clamitans, assembly GCA_037952925.1. NCBI lineage: Eukaryota > Metazoa > Chordata > Amphibia > Anura > Ranidae > Lithobates > Lithobates clamitans. The sequence continues at coordinate 1,846,672 of JBBGZY010000163.1, forward strand.
TAGCTAGGACCCACAAAGGTGATCGGTACATTTTTACTTACTTATTATGCACAAAAATTATTATTCTGTCACAGAATAAAACCTGTGGTGTGGCAGGCATTGATAAATAAAGCATTGCCCTTGTATAAAGCTACCTATGCCAATAGAGGTGTACCAACTAAATTTCACAAGGTGTGGGGATATTGGATAAGTGATAACTCCACTGTATCTGACTGATTGTCTATATACTGCTTTGCTTTTCTGAGGATACGGTACTGGCATTTGAGAGACCTTGTGGATATATAGTACATTTGCTCTCTGTCCCTCGGGGATTTGACTATTGGGATTCATAATTGTCTACAATGTAATGTGTTGTTTCTTTAATGGTTATGTCATTATTTTACATAAGAGCTGCATTGCCTACTGGTGCTGATGCATTGTAGTGCTAAATGTTGTTGATTCTGTTTTTATACTTGCATATGAACACTAATAAAAAGTTTAAAGTTAAAAACAAACAAACCGCAGAGTATATAACATGCAAAACCATATAGACAATAACTCTTAAGAAGGTGAACAAAACTTAGCAGCTTTTTGCAAAGTGAAATAAAATACAAAACCTAAAGGGTTTTAGTTACCCATGACTGCATTTTATCTATTGGAAACCAAAACATCCATGTATTGTCAAGTAAAAGTGTCCTCCTGAGTATTTGAATTCCCACACCATATCTCCAAACATTGTTAAATTTATTCATGGAGCTCCTATTTTTATAGATGACCTTTTCAAGTGCCAGTGTATTGTTCACCTGGGATTTCTATTTTGCAATTGCTGGAAGTGAAGAACTCAGCCAATCAATGGAAATTGACCTCCAGACAAAGATAAGGGACTTACACAAAAAAATTTGGAATGATAGTTCCATGTGTCCTCCTAAAAACAAAAAAAAGACCTTTCAAAAGAGTACTGGAAAAACTGTCCAGTCGCAAATTGGATAAGAACCCACCACAGCTTTCAGCAATCTGATATAATGAGGTATAGCCAGGTGAAATACCAAGTCTGCTCCAGGTTCAGTGTGTTTTACCCATTATAGAAAGCCTTACCGGCATCAGATATGCTTGGCAGAAATATACAGATAAACCATGTTATTGGAGATACAAAAAGATGTAAACAACACATATCTTCACAATCATCTTAGTTCATGGAATACAAAGCTTCCAAGCATCCCCCCAATGTGACCAGTTTCAGTGTTGTAAAAAAAGAAAACCTGCATCTCGTTATCCCTGTAGATGTTTGATACCCTGGTTGATTACATCACCAAAAATAAAAAAATATCACTGACGTAAACACATGAGTAGGTAAGAGATTTGTACACAAAAACAGTGTACGAAACAGCCACTGTGTTGCCAAAGTTGCAGGGAAACCACCTTAACAACTTTATGAGTCTTACAAAAATGATAATAGCTACAGGCTGAAATTGAAAGGTCATTTTTATAGCATTAACTTGCAAAATGGCTTGTGAATTCGTTCTATGGTATACTAATTTTATAATGACAGAGAAGTCAATGTTTATTTTATTATTTTCTAGAATTGTCATAAAGATTATAATTTGTGCATTTAAGATCAACCCCTTGATATTTAGCAGCAGCTGGCATAGTATCATAGTATGTGTTTTCTTTTCTGTTCCACTCTTCATGGATGAGACAATGAACTATGCTGTTTACATAATGTAATGGCAGGTGTAGGGAATAAATGCAAGAGCGTGAAATAGAAAGACATTTTCTTAATAACTACACTGTTACCAGGCTAGTGACACAGCTTGTGCGTCAGCAATCAGCAGAGAAATAGCATTTATGTACAAAGCAGCATGGTTTATATTACTCTGCTAATGGAACCCCTAATGTATCATGCACATTGTGCATCTAAAATGATGTCTGTATCCTTGTGTCATGCAGTTTTGCTTCTAGCAATAACAAAGACATGTTATGTTTAAGATTTGAAAGTTCGGTTGGCTGAACAAACAAGATGCACATATATGGGTTTTCAGTTCAAGACATCCATTAATTCCAATAAATATCTAATTACTGCAAACTTTTACATCTTTAATATAAATGATCATGATACCTGTCAAATGGACAGCCATGAAGCAGATATGTGTTTATGTTAAACAAACATAGAAAATGTGTACAATACAAACATGTAGTCCACCATTGCACATTCCTATTGGCTTTCAGTCCAGATTTTTTTGGATTCTGCATCCTTATGGGATGACCCAGGGTAAATAGCAAATTGAGTAAAAATGTAGCTGCCAATGAATTGTGAAATGTTGGTATGAACTGAAGTATGAATGAATGGGGTAACTTATATTTCAAATAACACACGGAACAACAGAGCATATGAAATAAATGGCTGAAAAGCAAAATCCATGTACTCCTTAATAGTGGATGCAATGTATAATATATCAGAACAGCCACTACATTTAAGCCAGTTCAATTGCCGTATAGGTGGAGTCTTCATAAGAGGAAACACACTGTAAACTCCCAAAAAAATGGCTTCATATTGTATACATCCCACCATGGGTTCAAACATAATGAAATGAAGGTCAACATTCAGTGCGATCATCCTTTAGAAACTTGGAATTAATCAGGCAGTCCTTTAATAAATTCAAGCTGTAGATACTGCATGGATGACACATGGGGGTTGCTTTACTAAAGGCAAATAGACTGTGCACTTTGCAAAGGACAGTTGCACTATGCAAGAGCAGTTGCTCCAGAGCTTAGTAAATGACGGAAAAGCTTTACTTTGCAAAGAGTACCCAATCACATGCAAGGAAAATACAACAAAAAAATGTTTTGCCTGAACATGACTGAATGATGGAAGTCATCATAGCTTCTGCTCATTTACCAAGCTGTGCTTGCAGAGTGAAACTGTACTTTGCAAAGTGCACAGTGTATTTGCCTTTAGTAAATCAAACCCATAATGAGAGAACACATTCACTTGCAGGTCTCAGTATATGCATATGTCTAACAGGCATAAAGAGAGATAACCACTAGTTATATAATTTGTCTATGATGATAGCCACCTTGGAGTTAACTGATATGCATCAATATCAGTGATGTGATGATGCATGCTAATAATATATAAATATCTATTGGTATTGCATACGACAAACACCCATACCTACCACCTAAAGAACGATTTTAGGGACTTAGGAGCTAAATTGAGGAAAAGGACCTCCAAGGTAGTGTTCTCAGGAATACTACCGGTACATCGAGTCACACCAGAAAGGCAGAGGGAGATTAGGGAAGTAAACAAGTGGCTGAAGAGCTGGTGTAGTAAGGAGGGGTTTGGGTTCCTGGAGGACTGGGCCGACTTCTCAGTCGGTAACCGGTACTATAGAAGGGACGGACTGCACCTAAATGAGGAGGGTGCAGATCTGCTGGGAATGAAGATGGCCAAAAAGTTAGAGGTATTTTTAAACTAGGTGATGGGGGGAGGGTCCAGAGACAGTGATAGCCAGCGCGGAAGATATTCCAGAGGGTAGTATTGGGGGCATTAGTGGTAGGTTAACCAAAGCACAAAAACACAAGGTGAGCATAGTAGCAAGTCCTAGTTGCAATCTTGAAACACCCAATACGAGGACAATATGCGACCGGTCTAAACTATGTGGCATGTTCACCAATGCCAGGAGCATGGCGGACAAGATGGGTGAACTAGAGATACTGTTGTACAAGGAGGATTTGGATTTTGTGGGAATTTCAGAGACCTGGTTCAACAGCTCTCATGATTGGCTGGCAAACATTCAAGGGTATACCCTATACCGCAAGGATAGAGAGGGTAAAAAAGGGGGAGGGGTATGCCTATATATCAAGAATAATGTACAAGTGAATGTGAAAGATGACATCACTGAGGGGGCTAGGGAGGAGGTGGAATCTTTATGGGTAGAGCTCCAAAGGGATGAAGCTAAGGGGAAAATAATACTGGGAGTATGCTATAGGCCCCCTAACCTGAGGGAGGAAGTGGAGACGGATCTCCTATCACAAATTGGATTAGCAGCAAGGATGGGAAGTGTTATCATAATGGGGGATTTTAATTATCCAGACATAGACTGGGCGGAGGGAACCGCGCATTCATTTAAGGCTCGCCAGTTCCTTAGTGTCTTGCAGGACAATTTTATGGGTCAGATGGTAGACGCACCAACTAGAAATAAAACATTACTAGATCTACTGATTACCAACAATACAGACCTGATAACAGATGTGGAAATACGGGGCAATTTAGGTAACAGCGATCACAGGTCAATTAGTTTCACACAAATAGGAAACATGAAGGGAACACAAAGACACTGAATTTCAAAAGAGCCAACTTCCCTAAACTACAAACCTTGCTAAAAGGCATAAATTGGGATAAAATATTAGGAACAAAGAATACGGAGGAAAGATGGGTTTGCTTTACGAGAATATTAAATAAGGGCATTAGCCAATGTATCCCATTGGGTAATAAATTTAAAAGAGCGAACAAACATCCTGGATGGCTTAACTCCAATGTAAAAATGCATATAAAAGCAAAGGAGAAGGCCTTCAAAAAATACAAGGTTGAGGGATCATCCTCAGCATTCAGAATTTATAAAGAATGCAATAAGAAATGTAAGGGTGCAATTAGGATGGCTAAGATAGAACATGAAAGACACATAGCGGAGGAGAGCAAAAAAAATCCCAAGAAATTCTTTAATTATGTAAACAGTAAAAAAGGGAGGACAGACCATATTGGCCCCATAAAGAATGAGGAAGGACATCTGGTTACAAAGGATGGGGAGATGGCAAAGGTATTGAATTTATTCTTCTCCTCAGTCTTCACGAGTGAATCAGGGGGCTTCAGTAACCAAAACTGCAGTGTTTATCCTCATGACACAAGACTGGAAGCACCTACATGGTTAACAGAGGACGGAATTAAAATTAGACTTGAGAAACTTAACATTAATAAATCACCGGGACCAGATGGCTTGCATCCGAGGGTACTTAGGGAACTCAGTCAGGTGATTGCCAGACCGTTGTTCCTAATTTTTACAGACAGTCTATTGACTGGAATGGTACCAGCTGATTGGAGAAAAGCCAATGTAGCACCAATATTTAAAAAGGGCCCAAAAAACATCCCTGGGAATTACAGACCAGTTGGCCTAACATCAATAGTATGTAAACTCTTGGAGGGGATGATAAAGGACTATATACAAGATTTTAGTAATAAGAATGATATCATTAGCAGTAATCAGCATGGATTCATGAAGAATCGTTCTTGCCAAACCAATCTATTAACCTTCTATGAGGAGGTGAGTTGCCATCTAGATAAAGGAAGGCCCGTAGACGTGGTGTATCTGGATTTTGCGAAAGCATTTGACACAGTTCCCCATAAACGTTTACTGTACAAAATAAGGTGCGTTGGCATGGACCATAGGGTGAGTACATGGATTGAAAACTGGCTACAAGGGCGTGTTCAGAGGGTGGTGATAAATGGGGAGTACTCAGAATGGTCAGGGGTGGGTAGTGGGGTTCCCCAGGGTTCTGTGCTGGGACCAATCCTATTTAATTTGTTCATAAACGACCTGGAGGATGGGATAAACAGTTCAATCTCTGTATTTGCAGACGATACTAAGCTAAGCAGGGCAATAACTTCTCCGCAGGATGTGGAAATCTTGCAAAAAGACCTGAACAAATTAATGGGGTGGGCGACTACATGGCAAATGAGGTTCAATGTAGAAAAATGTAAAATAATGCATTTGGGTGGCAAAAATATGAATGCAATCTTTACACTGGGGGGAGAACCTCTGGGGGAATCTAGGATGGAAAAGGACCTGGGGGTCCTAGTGGATGATAGGCTCAGCAATGGCATGCAATGCCAAGCTGCTGCTAATAAAGCAAACAGAATATTGGCATGCATTAAAAGGGGGATCAACTGCAGAGATAAAACGATAATTCTCCCGCTCTACAAGACTCTGGTCCGGCCGCACCTGGAGTATGCTGTCCAGTTCAGGGCACCAGTCCTCAGGAGGGACGTACAGGAAATGGAGCGAGTACAAAGAAGGGCAACAAAGCTAATAAAGGGTCTGGAGGATCTTAGTTATGAGGAAAGGTTGAGCACTGAACTCATTCTCTCTGGAGAAGAGACGCTTGAGAGGGGATATGATTTCAATTTACAAATACTGTACTGGTGACCCCACAATAGGGATAAAACTTTTTCGCAGAAGAGAGTTTAATAAGACTCGTGGCCACTCATTACAATTAGAAGAAAAGAGGTTTAACCTTAAACTACGTAGAGGGTTCTTTACTGTAAGAGCGGCAAGGATGTGGAATTCCCTTCCACAGGCGGTGGTCTCAGCGGGGAGCATTGATAGCTTCAAGAAACTATTAGATAATCACCTGAATGACCGCAATATACAGGGATATGTAATGTAATACTGACACATAATCACACACATAGGTTGGACTTGATGGACTTGTGTCTTTTTTCAACCTCACCTACTATGTAACTATGTAACTATGTAACTATATGTTTAGGTGCTACTGCATTGATTTAAAGGAAAATCTATCTGCTGAAATCTAAAGACCTCCATTTTTTTGTCAAGCACATTAAAAGAAGAAATCCAGCCAAATCATAGAAGAACGACAAATGAAGTAACAACCCCATGCAGGCTCAAATACTTAGGCATTCATTTAATCTTGGTTGACATTAGATAGATCATGTAGTCACTGCAGAGGAACAATGTAGGTCAAGTCCTCCCAGAAGAAGTAGTCAATAGATATGACGAAGATAAGTGACAAGATTAGTAATCTGTGACTTTCTCAAGCGAGCTGGTGTTGTCAACTGCTGTGGCAAGTAAAGGGGGCTAGGTAGTCCTAAAATAGTGCCTAAGCCCAAATGCAAGCCACATACATGATGCCAGTGCGTAACTTAATCGTGAGCTCATGCAAGATTTCTTGACTCTAAGCAGATTACATAATAAAAAAATCTAGATTTTGGAATAACGTTGTGTACTTTGAGAAATATATGAAAGAAAATATTTGCCCATTTACACTACGTATTCAAAATTTTCCACAAATCCCGGCAATTGACGGCAACATGAGAAAATCATTTAGAGAATTGTAGTAAACAGATGATGAGGATCCTGCGTGGTTCTTACAATCAACAAATAAGCATGAAAAGAGGATATTTAGAGAACATTTTCATCACCTCAATGTGTTTAAAATATAAATAAAGAGATTTTTGAATTGAAGAACAACACATTTGAACATTTGGATCTGGAAATGCAGAAAGATGCACTGCCGAGGCATTGGTTCAAAGTGGCATACTTTGTGCTTCCTGTGGAATAACAACAGGAGATCAGCCACTTTGTTCTTGTATTAGGAATCTAAAAGGGTATATAGAGTGTAAATAGTAAACATTACCAGAATGTGTAGATCCTTGCTTAGGCATTGAAGCCTAAGGGACCCCATATGTCACAAATGCCCAGTAATGTCCCACTTAAAATTCATTCCAAACTCTTATCTAAGCAGAAAGCTTGGCTGGCCAGGAAAGAGGTGGACAGGCATGTGCCCCCTCTCCTGAACCATACCAGGCCACATGCCCTTAACATAGAAAGGTATCTTAGAAACCTTGCCGGGAGGGCCTCCCTGGTAAAGTGCCTTAAGGTTGATTTACTAAAGCTCGAGAGTGCAAAATCTGGTGCAGATGTGCATGGAAGCCAATCAACTTCTAACTTCAGTTTGCTCAATTAAGCTTTAACAAAAAACCTGGAAGTTGATTGGTTTCTATGCAGAGCTGCACCAGATTTTGCACTCTCCAGTTTTTTTAAATCAACTACCATGTCCCCATGATAATGAGGACAACCGCCTCTTGCCTTCAACCCTGACCTAGTGAGCCTTTTCAGAATCTTGAAGCCCCCTTTAACCACCTGATCTCTTGAAAGTTTTACCTCCTTCAAGACCAGGATATTTTTTGCTATTCAACACTGGGCTACTTTAACTGGCAATTGCACAGTCATGCAATATTGTACACAAATGACATTTTTATGATTTCTTTACACAAATAAAGCTTTCTTTTGGTGGTATTTGACCACTTTTTGCAATATAAAACCTGAAAATTTTGCAGAAAAAGATAAAATCAAATTTCTTCATAAATTTAGGCCAAAATGTATTCTGCTACATGTCTTTGTAAAAAAAAAATCCCAGTAAGTGTATATTAATTGGTTTATGTGAAAGTAATAGCATCTACGAACTATGGTATATATATTTGAAAACTGATCAATTCTGTACAATTGATGTACTGACTGCCCATTTGTTTAGGCCCTTAAAATTCCAGGACAGTACAAAATACCCCCCAAATAACCACTTTTTGGAAAGTAGACAGTCTGAAGCATTTAGTAAGAGACATGGTGAGTTTATTGAAGTTGTATTTTTTTGTCCAAATGTTTTTTGAAAATGAAGAAATTGAACAAAATGTGTTTTTTTTTTTAATAATTTAGTTTTACGTACTGTCACCAGTGCAGTACAGCGTCAGCATATGACTGGTGTGGTGGTGATCAAGGACACTGACTGATGACAGTATGTTAAAAAAACATATACAGTATCTCACAAAAGTGAGTACACCCCTCACATTTTTGTAAATATTTTATTATATCTTTTTTGTGACAACACTGATGAAATTACACTTTGCTACAATGTAAAGGTAAAGGTGATGGACTGGCCAAGCATGTCTCCAGACCTAAATCCTATTGAGCATCTGTGGGGCATCCTCAAATGGAAGGTGGAGGAGCGCAAGGTCTCTAACATCCACCAGCTCTGTGATGTCGTCATGGAGGAGTTAAAGTGGCAACCTATGAAGCTCTGGTGAACTCCAAGCCCAAGAGGGTTAAGGCAGTGCTGGAAAATAATGGTGGCCACACAAAATATTGACACTTTTGACCCAATTTGGACATTTTCACTTAGGGGTGTACTCACTTTTGTTGCCAGCGGTTCAGACATTAATGGCTGTGTGTTGAGTTATTTTGAGGAGACAGCAAATTTACATTGTTATACAAGCTGTACACTCACTACTTTACATTGTAGCAAAGTGTCGTTTCGTCAGTGTTGTCACATGAAAAGATATAATAAAATATTTACAAAAATGTGAGGGGTGTACTCACTTTTGTGAGATACTGTATATATTTTTTATTCAGTTTATTAAACTTTATTAAACTTTTTTTATTTTTTGTTTACATTTTTTATTATTTTTTACATACTTTCATCAGAGTAGTTTAGTGTCACCATAATAACATTGAACTACTTTGAGGGGGTGATCAAGGATTTTTTTTTACACTTTGTTTGCTGTTAAAATGATGATCGAAGTTTTCAACTGTTATGAATGGTTGGCTACAGCTAATCACATGGCACAGGGTACTGTGATTGGCCCAAGTAGCATGTGATAGCTGTGGACCAATCACAACATAGGAAACACAGCTAATATGAATTAATTAATTTATAACAGATTTGTTGACATGGTGATCATGTGATCACATAGCGTTCACATGATCACTGGGCCGGTGGACACAGTGATCGAGGGAGTGGGGTGCTGTGCTTCACTAACCTGGAGCAGGCTGGATGCTTCTGGCCTTATTACTAAATGTAAGGAGCGGGGTCTCCGGGGTGATACAATGTGGTCATATTTGTTCAGTGATATTAGCGCTATCCCTGCCCCATGGTCTGCCATTCAGATGAACACCCAAACACCCAAAGTTTATTCCAATATTCCAATTTGTGTTTGGACTGAGTCTTGAGCTCATCCCTATTTTTTACCATGTTTTTTTTTTTTAATAACTATTTCGTTATTAGTATTACTAATATTTTTAGCTTTGAATGCAGCTTCTGGTGTAAATTTCTGCTATTTAATTATTTGATGTCCTGTCCACAGTTTCAGGTCCTTGGAGAGGTGTTCAGAGCCTTTGGTAAGCATGGATAATGGCAATAATAGTAAGAAAGGGAGCTAATTTAGCAAAATGTAGGACCACTCACCTGCTTCTGTTGACTTTGCCCCCCAGTGATTTTACCTACACATAATTGCTTTAGGTTTTTTATTTTTTTCACTTCTAATTTCTATTTATTTTATAACAAAGAGCTATTTGTCCCGCAAAACTGAATACACATTCATTCTGTGAGAATGAGGGCAAAAACAAATGTTGTTATGCTATTTTCTCTTTAGGTTTAAAGTTTTATATTCATTTTTAGTGAACTGGAGCAAAAATTATTAATATAGGCTATTTTCTTTTTAAGTCAAATGTTATTCATTAAAAATAGAGTGAATTAGAAAAAATGATGCATTATGGTCACTAGATGGAGCTGACCATCATAGTAAAAAAGTATTTTCTATGATGGTCAGCTCCATCTAGTGTCCATAATCTGGTACTTTCCCAAATCACTCTATTTTTAATTAATAACATTTGACCTAAAAAGAAAATAGCCTATATTAATAATTTTTGCTCCAATTCACTAAAAATGAATGTACACGAGATTTCACAGGATGCATAGCTCTGCAAATTTATTTTATAAATATATCCCTAGATCTGGTGTGCAGCCATTTGGCTGGGTAGTTACAATGATCAAATTTAATTAAATGTAACCATAGTTTTTCTGAATTAGATCAATTCAAAAATTGATATATATATATATATATATATATATATATATATACACATACACATATATATATAACATATATGTTGTCCTTTGGTTGCAGATGTCAGCACTTCTGAGATCATGTTCTGTTACCATATGATACTTTTTAAGAAATTCTTTTGAATCCACCTATGCGTACAATAAATGGTCACTTGTTACTGTTCTGTAATGTATGACAATACAGCAATGAAACAAAATTTCCAAATAACTCTGTCAGAACTATGCCACTTTTATTGTATATCATTTTTCTGTAGATTTCTGTCTTGAAAACCAACCAGTATTTCAGCCATAGAAAGCTGTAGTTAATTTACAGAATGCAATTTTAATCCCCAGGGTCATGTATATACATTTTCTGGTGTAAATGATGATCCCCTACCTTGTCATTTCATTATACTTTGCCAAAAGGCCTTAGAAGGGAAGTGATATTGATGAATGTAACACCAATCCATATATACGTATAGGAAGTTCAGTCATGCAAAATGGATAGATGAAAACCGTATATTTTGTTCAACTAGCCTAGCTCACTATAAAGGCTTGTTAGCAGCACTGCTGATTTCATCTGGTTTCCATGCATTTTAAATGAATGGAAATTTTGTCTGAAAGTAAAATATACAGACTTATGTTTCAAACTTGCTTTAGAAAACAAATGGAGAATTTATCTAAAAAGAAAAACGACTAAACTAATTGCAAAGTGTCGAAAATTAAAGGTAACCTGCCATTAGAGAAACATTGCCATTTCTCTGAAAATGCTAGTTGCCTGGCTGTCATTGCTTTCTTAGGACATGTAAGACTTAAAGACTTCCAAAGTATCTCTTGTGTAGCAAGGCCCAGCTCTGAGGAGACATCACTCTCACTGCTGCAGTTCCACCTGACTCCAGATTAGCATTAACCCAGATAGAGGCCATCCTGCTGTGCTCTTTTGGAGTGAGGCACTGCTGCAACTGCTGCAATCCAAGTCTGCTGCCATCACATCAGGGACTGTGGGAATTGCCTACAGTTGAATCAAGAGCTGCTGTTCTGAATGCCCAGGAAAAGGAAGTTCAGACTCCAGAGTGGTGAGAGGTCTTTGGCCACCATCTTCTTTACATTCCTGCTTAAAGTGAGAGTACTATCCCTTTCTGGGACCTACAGGAATTTGTCCTTTGAATATTTTCCCAATTTCCTGTTGAGTTCACAAAACTCCAATTAGAGCACTCCAAAAGTTGCCTTTGGGCCCCAATGAAAGCCACCAACAGGTATTTAACAATGGGCAGTGGGAGGGTGACATAGTTAAAGTACCCCCTTAAGTCAGGGTCTAAACTTTGCCTCTTGAACTAGGTTATTGAGAATCAATTGTCCATGCTTCTGGTATCATCCCATTTGCAAACTATGTTGATTATGCAACTGTTTATTGACATGGCTTTTCTACTGTTTATGGTTTTGCTTTTATTGTTTTACCCTACTGGGCAATTTTCTCACATGAACCCTTTTTGCAGCCTCAGTGTGTTAGATTTTGCAGTATTGTCTAGTGAGTCATCTGCACCAGGAACCCAAACATCAGTGGCGCCTTTGGGGGTATGTGCTACACTGACATTTTTTATATGGTTACTTGTTCCGGGTTGGAGACTCTGGAAGATCTAAAGCCAATGAGTCAGCATAACAGACAGGCAGCTAGCATTTTCAGAATGAGATAGAAATGGTATGCCCTATATTTCTCTTATGGCAAATTAACTTTAGAGATTGCTCTTTTCAATCTGGCTTAGCACATACAGACCGGAAGATTTTCTCCCTTAATGACCAGGCCATTTTTTACGATACGGCACTGCATCGCTTTAACTGACAATTGTGCGGTCGTGCGGCACTGTACCCAAACAAAATTGACGTCCTTTTTCCCCCACAAATAGAGCTTTCTTTTTGATCACCTCTGCGGTTTTTATTTTTTGCGCTATAAACAAAAAAGTGACAATTTTGAAAAAAAAAAACAATATTTTTTACGTTTTGCTATAATAAATATCTCAAATAATAAATTAAAAAAAAACCTAATTTCTTCATCAGTTTAGGCCAATATGTATTCTTCTACATATTTTTGTTAAAAAAAAAAATCACAATAAGCGTATATTGATTGGTTTGTGCAAAAGTTATAGTGTCTACAAAATAGAGAATAGATTTATGGCATTTTTATTATTATACATTTTTTTACTAGTAAATTTGCGTTTTTTAGCGGGACTGCGACATTGCGGCAAACAGATTGGACACTTTAAACACTTTTTTGGGACCATTGACATTTATACAGTGATAAAAATATAATATATAATATATATAAAAATAGCCACTGAATACTGTATAAATGTCACTAGCAGGGAAGGGGTTAATACTAGGGGGCGATCAAGGGGTTAAGTGTGTTCCCTGGGAGTGTTTCTAACTGTATGGGGGCTGGGCTGACTGAAGGAGGAGAAAGATTGCTGTTCCTAATCACTAGGAACAGCAGATCTATTTCTAAATCCGCTGTCAGAATGGGGATTTGTCTGTTTACATTGACAGATCCCTGTTCTGGCTCACGTTTGCAGCTGTGGCCACACGAATTGAGTCCCCCCGCCGTACAGCAGGGGCGCGCCTGCTACGGCTCCTTAAAGGAGCTGATGTACACCTACAGTGATTTGCGGGAACGTGCCATACTGCTGCCGTATAACGACAGCGGCTAGTCGGCAAGTGGTTAAAACTAACTCTAGCACATATTTTTTGGTCGTTTTGGATAGAATGGTCTTTGTGACACTCCCATTGGAAATGTCATTTTGGTTTCTGTGTGTTCAACAGGACAGGAAGTGAAAGAAAATCTTTAGAATGGGGATAAAACAGTAAAAAACTAATAGACTGTCCAATCGCTAATTTCTAAAGCTAGCTAATTTCTAATAATTGTTAATAGTATAATTGGTGTGCTACTTTTTATTGTAGCAGAACACATCATTTTCCTATAAGTTTTAAAAAATGTAGAGAGCACTAAAACACTTGAAAACAAAATCCCACTTTCCTGAATCCCCTTTCCCATCCTCACTTCCCCCTCTCCCAAGAAAATGGTTAGCTTCAGGGCATTATAGAAGCACCTGAATAATAAACAAATTGAAAGCGTTGTGTAGTGTGGGCCTTTTTTAAATGTATTAGCAGTCAACAGTACCATTGTGGTTTGCATTCTCTGCCTGCAGTGTATGAGTCATGGTAAACTTAACAGCTTCGTGAGTACTGCATGTATAAGGAAACAAGGGACAACGCGCCAGATAGTTGGGCAGGAGCAACACCTCAATGAGAAAAGTCAGAAGCAAAAGCCCCACACTCATTATTGGGACAAGGTCTTTGAGCATCCAAAATGAAGAAGCCAAAGCGTGGCCCCTCTCCATCTATGAGCTGGGAATGAGTTTAGAAGCATAGGTTTTAGGTCCTGCTCTTTTTAGACACCAGCTCCGCCAGTTCGTAGCCTGTGCTACATAATAAAGGCAGATACCCAGACACAATTTTTTGGCCAGAAGACCATGTTTGCACTCCACCAGCAGGACCACAGTGTCAGGGTCCTTGTGGCCTCAGACTAGTGGTCCATCAAGCATGGGCAGAAATGATATATTACCTTTACTGAAGAAAGGATGCAGAATGGGGCGCAAAGCTGCAGCTGGTGGTGCCACCCTGTGCCCTGCACCTTAATGAACGTGAGAAAAGGGGAGTAACCTTTTCTCCCTTTTCCTCAATGGTCTTTGGTGGTCACTAGGCCTCTGGTTGAACAGGATCACACCCAGAAATAGTAACATTTTGAAATCATCATTACAATGTCATTTATTCCAAGAAAATTGCCCACGAAAATTGTATTGTCTATGTTCCCAGTATTAATGTTCTTGTACTCAAACTCCATTTTGAACAGGACCAGCAACATATTTTTTTTTTTTTAACAGGAATCTTTTATTGAAGAAACAGTTTTACAAATCAGTGATACATGTGGCACAAGTACAAAGAGAGAATTCACACAATGTAAAAAAATATTACGTACATACAAGACTGAGATAGGTACACGCATCTCAAGCAGCCAGAGGTTAGACAGAAAAACAAAACAAAACCCATATTCAATACAAAGTATAGTCATTGCAGGCACATTAGGAGGATTTTAGCCTGGAAACCATATATTTCTATTCAGCTAGTAGTGTCCTCCTAGCATAAAAGGCTGCATAGAAGAGAAAACACCTTTAAAAGAGGAAAGCGGCAACCTTATCACACAAGCCCAAGAGGAAAGGTATGCGGTCAATTGGGATTGTTAGCGCAGTAATCGCATTGGGATTAATAACCATCTCCCTCCAAAAAAGCTGTATGCAAGGGCAGGACTAATCCAAATGCGACATGCTGTTAGAGCACAGTTCCCTACTCCTAAGAAAGTTCCCAGGGGAGGAGAGATTCTTCCCACTGGGGTCAGTGACAGAGTTTTCAAGAATCCACATTTTTGAGTAACCAACATCATTTTTTAATCTAGAAATTAACATTACAGGGTCAGTTAATCCCCAGGGCTATAATGTCACCAATAGACTCCCATTTCTCAGCTGCTGTCAGTGATCCCTTCTCTCCCCTGCAGCAGCTGCTCACTGACAAAGGGGAACTGGAGCTGCAGGATCACATGACTCAACCAGCGCAGATTACACTACACAGATCTTTATTACACAGGGTATGCAGGATAGGTAGGAGGAGGGGAGGGAATGTTTTTAAGAATAGTGTTAAGCTGGCTATAGATGGATTGATTTTATTTCCTGCAAGCATGGGTTGCAGGAAAGAAAATTACTCGATTTCCCCATCAACACAGTGTAAAGGCTTTTAAAGCGTCACCTATGGAGATTTTTAGGTACTGTAGTTTGGTGCCGTTCCATGGGTGTGCGCAATATTAAAGTGTGACATGTTTGGTATCTCTGTACTCTGTGTAACATCATCTTTTTATAATTTACCAGACAATTGTGTATGTAATTGTGTTTTTGTGCATTAAAATGTATTAAAGTGTATATTATCCCAAAAAATTGTGTTTGAAAAACTGTATATCATGTGAAATAAAAATATGTGCAACACCCACCATTTTATTCTGTAGGATCTCTGCTTAAAAATATATATAATGTTTGGGGGTTCTGAGTAGTTATCTAGCAAAAAATTATGTTTTTTACATGTAGGAGAGGAATGTCAGAATATACCTGGACTGGAAGTGGTTATAGTGTCATTTATTGGTAGAAAAAAATATTGTAGGGAGCATGTTCCCAGATTTAATTTATTTGTGCTCAAGCCCCAATTTGAATGGGACCTCTAACAGCCATTTGTAACTTTGGGCACTAGAGTATCATTTATTTCCATACAAGACCCCCCAAATATTGTACTGCGTATGTTACCAGTATTTATTTATTTTATTAAAGGCACTATTTGAATAGGACCAACAAAAGCCATTCATGACTGTGGAAATAAACATTACAGTTTCATTTATTCCCAGAAGAAACATCTCAAATATTGTACTGATTACATTCTCAACTATAATGTATTTGAGCTCCAGTCCCAATTTGAAGAGGACCACCGCCAAAATCTAGAAATCAACATAACAGTGTAATTTATCCTCCAAAAAACAGCCCAACTATTGTAGTGAGAATGTTTCCCAGTATTAATTTATTTGTGCTCGAGCTCCAATTTAAATAGGTCCACCAATAGCCACATTACAGTATAATTTATTCCCAGAAGGAACACCCCAAATATTGTAGAGAGTACATTTCCAGATTTTATTTATTTGTGTTTTAGCCACAATTTGAATAGGAAGACCAGAATTCAATGTTGAATTTTAGAAATCAATATTACTGTATTATTTTTCCCAGGAAAACACACCATATATTGCAGAGTATGTTCCTAAATGTATTTGCATTTCAGACCTAATTTGAATAAGACCACCAACAGCAAAAGCCATTTTTAAATATAAAAATTAACATTTATTTCACAAAAAAAACCCCAAACATTATAGAATATTTTTTTCCAAGAAAACAACAATCCAAAATGTGTAGTAAGCATCTTCTCAAATTGCATTTATTTGTGCGTAAGCCCCAATTTGAATAAAACCCCAACAACCATTTTAACTGTTGAAATCTACAATACAATATCATTTATTTCCAGACAAAACATCCCAAATATTGTAATAAGTGTGTTTCTAGTGTTAATATGGTCGACCAAAACTCAAAGCTCATGGGACTTCACAATTGCACTTTTGGCTGAATAGTCAAAATTTCCACAGATACACTATAGCAGTAAAGAGGAGAACCAACTGAATATTAATGTCAAAGATTTCAACATAGGATATCCAAAAATGATAGGAAAAGGGGAAGCGGTTTCAATTCCCCCTTTACCTCATGGGAGAGTAGCAGGGACAGGCAGTTTCAAGTTCCCCCTGAAGGCTCAGGCTCCCTGGGGGAACTTATATGGCGTCCGTGGCTTGGGAGAGGGATACAGGTGACCTCTCCTGAGTCTTGTGGGTAAGCCGGTTCAAACTGGGTTTGCCTGGCCCCCATCAGGACTATATACAGGGGGTTCTGTCAAGTCAGGCTCAATCACCTCAGAAGACTGAGCTGTGGTGTTCTAGGGATCACTCCCATTGAGCAAACACTGTCTTCTGAGGCCGGAAGATGAGTCCGCTGAGACGGCTGATTGAACGGGCAGGTGAAGACGGTGGAGAAGGTTGGATCTGACAATGCCTTGACTTACCGCGGACTTTGGGTCAAGAGGCTCCAGTGGGAGCCACAACAGCATCTGCTGAAGCCAGGAATCCGGTGGCCAAAATCGGATTGCCGGCAGAAGAACCATCCCGCTGTATGCCCGGGTCTCATCTGGAGGAAGAGGAAGCAGAGCCACAAGAGGAAGTTCCGAGTCGAAGACGGAGAAGCAGCATCATCTCAAATGCTGTGAGTGAATCAGCGAAGAGAAGGCGTATTCTGCGCCCAAGACACTCCCCCTCGCCACCTCGAGCAACGGCAGCTAGAATACAAGGGAGATCTCAGAGTTGCAGCAGAGCAGCGGGAGGCGTGGCTAGAGGCATGGAAGGAGGTGTGGCCACCAGCGTTTCTAGAAGAGGATCTACACAATCAGCAGTGGGCGTGTCAGTAGGCGTTTCCGTAGGCGGGACAGGGGGCATATCCAGGTTCTCGGCCAGAGGCGAATCTACCGGAGAGAGACCGATCCTTCTACCTCAGAACGAAGCGTCTCTGTGGCAACATCTTGAAGAGGTCAGGTCAGGGTCTGTAATAGACATGGCTATTGGCACAGCTCCCATCGCTTCAGCTGGCGTGGGGAGTGAGGAAGATACCACATGGATGGCTCCTACTATACCGAATGATTCACAGAGGGTTGGTAAGTTACCTAATATTACCAATCTTTCTAATATAGCTGAACTTTTGAGCAAATTGATTAATGACATACATTTAGTTAATAACCAAACTAGAGTTACGTCAGCTAATAATGCAGCTTTGGCGATATGGGCACCAGCTAGTGGTGTTTCTGCTAACAACACTCAAAATTGTAATACTAATTTGGATTCAGATAATTCTTTTGCAAACCAATCAGCAAAATCTCAAAATTTACCTGAAACTTGTTTAAAGGAATCAATTGCTTGTGAAATCCCTCCTTTAGGTTTCCATTTATCTGTGTGGATAAAGAAAAAAATTTGGAGGGGAGATTTTATGGATCTTTTATCTTTGCTTCCTTCTGCAAAAGAATTTATTGGTAAATCAGACAAAAAGGATGACGAGGATAGGCGTAGACCTGTATCCAGGTCTTTTAATAACTGGCTACAAGCCTTTTGTACTTTTTCTGGGATTTTATGTGAGAAATTTCCAGAAAAAAGTGCTGGACTTTTTCAACATTTGGATATCGTACTTGAAGCATACAAAAATTGAAGCTTTACGTCAGAAATTATCAGTATACCCTTCTTTGAAATGGGGAGTAAAGGATGTGAGTCTTTGGCTCAATCTTTTTCTCCCTCAAAGAAATTATGCCAATCAGTTCCCTAGTTTGCCTAGTTCTTCTGGTCTAGGATGTACTGTGGTAAACAATTTAAGAACGGTAGATAAATTTCGCGAAGTGGTTGAGGAAAAAATTTCTAAAGAAATGCTTGCTGCAAAGCCTGCAAATGAAAAGCATAATGGGCTAGTATGCGTATCATACTAGCCCATTATGTGCCACTTACCTGCAAAAGAATTCAGCGATGTCCCCTGTGTAGGCAGCATCCATCTCCTGGCCCCTCTTCCTTCCGGGCTCTGTGATTCGCCGGAGCAGCTTGTCGTCACTCCCACGCATGCGCACGGGAGACGGCACAGGCTAGGGAAGAAATGGCATTAGTTTTGTTTCTTCCCCATGCATGCGCCATTGGAATTTTCAGCGGACTACAAGTGAAATATCTCCTAAACGGTGCATGTTTAGGAGATATTTCCACTACCTTATTCTAGGCTTACCTATAGGTAGAAGTCCAAAAAGTGGGTTTACAACCACTTTAAGGCAGGTAGAATAGCGGGCCCATTTAACTACCCCCCGTTTAGGAATTTTAGGACTTCTCCTTTGGGCATTGTCCCGAAAAAAGAAAAACACCCTTTCAGATTGATACATCATTTAACCTTTCCTAAAGGTCAATCACTAAATGACCAAATTGAGGACAGCCTTTCGTCAGTTACTTATGCTTCTTTTGAAGACGCGCTGAAGAAGCTTTGATATCTGGGGAAGGGTTCGCTTTTGGCAAAGGCTGATGTACAATAGGCTTTCCGTCTTCTTCCTATTCAACCCCCCTTTTTATTTTGATAAATGTTTGCCTATGGGTTGTTCACTGTCTTGTTTTTACTTTGAAACCTTTTCTTCCTTTTTAGAATGGGTGGTGAGTACCACATCCGGTTCTAAATTTATAATACATTATTTAGACGATTTTTTATTTTTAGGCCCATCTGATTCTTCTCATTGTTCTTTATTACTAGAAACATTTTTTAAGGTATGTTCTCACTTTGGTATACCATTGGCTTTCGGAAAGACGGCCTGGCCCTCAACTTGTCTGGATTTCCTAGGTATCACTATTGATACTGAATTAATGGAATTTTGGCTTCCGGAGGAAAAGGTAAAAAAGCTCATGGACCAATTATTGGCCATTATTCGCAAGAAAAAAGTATGCATAAGAGAGATGCAATCACTTTTAGGTCTAATAGCCTTTGCTTCTAGGATCATGCCAATTGGCAAAGTTTTCTCTAGCCTCCCTGGCGGTTTTCCCGAGTGTGGCTCAGGGTTAAAAATCAGGACCATTAGCGGTAACCCCCGAGCCACACTCGGGATTACATCGCAGGATCCTGGTGTGGCATTACTTACCTTGTCCCCGGGATCCTGCGATGTCCCCCGCAGTGTCCACGGGCTCCGTCCTCTGCCCGAAGCCTCTCTGTGCCAGGCTCCGTTCCCTGCGAGCGTCGCGACGCATGGGGGCGGAGCCTGGCGGCAAATTCAAAAAAATGTCAAAATCATAACACATACAGCACTGTAATCTTACAGATTACAGTACTGTATGAAATAATTTCACATCCTTTTTGTCCCCAGTGCTTTGGCCAATGCCCTGCATGCAGTTTTATGTGATATATACTGTTCTTTCTGCCTGGAAACTGGAGATTGTCCATAGCAACCAAAAAGTGTCCCTTTACGTCAAAAATGGCTTTAGACCAGCTAGAAAACAGCGATAGTAAATTAGAACACTTGCAGAATTGAGCGATAGTGAATCATGGGGAAATTTATTTTATTACTATTTATTTTTATTTTTTTTAATTATTTATTTTTATTTATTATATTATAATTTATGTTTTTGTGTTTCAAACTTTATCATACCCGGGATATCTACTAGACTCTTGTTTGGACAGATTTAAGTGTGTTATTGTTAAGATTTACAGACCTACAATATAAAACGCCAAATTTCCATGCAAAATAATGGTACCGCTTTCAGCACCTAAAATCAGAAATAATCATACCGCCAGGGAGGTTAAAAGGTTATATCTTTCAATTTCTGGTTTAAAATTCCCATTTTCTCACATCAGAATTACCCATGATATGAGGGAAGATCTTTTGGTTTGGTTACAATTTCTTAAATTTTTTAATGGTAGGGCTATGTGGCAAGACGAATTTATTTTAGACAAAGAACTTTTTCTCTTTACTGACGCTGCGGGCTCATGTGGTTTTGCTGCAGTTTGGCGATCACATTGGTGTGCAGACCGTTGGAATCCCTGCTGGAGAAAAAAGGGTTATTTAACCACTTCAATACCAGGCACTTAGACACCTTCCCGCCCAGGACAATTTTCAGCTTTCAGCGCTGTCGCAATTTGAATGACAATTGCGCGTTCATGCTACACTGTACTCAAACAATTTTTTTATCATTTTGTTCCCACAAATAGAGCTTTCTTTTGGTGGTATTTGATCACCTCTGCGTTTTTTATTTTTTGCGCAACAAATAAAAAAAGACGAAAATGTAAAAAAAAACAAGTTTTTCTTTGTTTCTGTTAAAATTTTTTGTAAATAAGTACGTTTTCTTCTTCAATGATAGGCACTGATATGGCTGCACTGACGAGCACTGATACGGTGGCACCAATGAAGTGGTACTGACAGGCACTAATGATGGGCACTGATAGGCGGCACTGATGGGCACTGATAGGTGGCACTTATGGGCACTGATAGGTGGCACTTGTATGCAGCACTGATGGGCACTCATAGGTGGCACCGATGGGCACTCATAGGCGGCACTGATAGGCACTCGTAAGTGGCATTGATGGGTACTTATGGGTGGCACTGATGGGTACTTATGGCTGGCACTGATAGGTGGCATGGATGGGCACTGATGGACACTGATAGGTGGGCACTGATGGGCATGGATGGGCACTGACAGGTGGCACCAATGGACAGTGATGGGTGGCACTGATGACACTGATTGGTGGCACTGATGCCCCTAAGGGTGGCTATGCTGGGCATCACTACAATATAATGGTGCCAATCAGTGCCCATTTGTGGGCCAAGAACCAGTGCGATGGGATCACTCTGGAAACACAATCTCGAGGGCAGGTACCGTAGATATCAATTTAATGGCGTTTTTAACCTCCCTGGCGGTATGATTATTTCGGATTTTAGGTGCTAAAAGCGGTACAATTATTTTGCATGGAAATTTGGCGTTTTATATTGAAGGTCTGTAATTCTTAACAATAACACACTTAAATCTGTCCAAACAAGAGTCTAGTAGATATCCCGGGTATGATAAAGTTTGAAACACAAAAACATAAATTTTAATATAATAAATAAAAATAAATAATTAAAAATAAAAAAATAAAAAATAATAATAAAATAAATTTCCCCACGATTCACTATCGCTCAATTCTGCAAGTGTTCTAATTTACTATCGCTGTTTTCTAGCTGGTCTAAAGCCACTTTTGACGTAAAGGGACACTTTTTGGTTGCTATGGACGATCTCCAGTTTCCAGGCAGAAAGAACAGTATATGTAATAAAAAACTGCATGCAGGGCATGGGCCAAAGCACTGGGGACAAAAGGGATGTGAAATCATTTCATACAGTACTGTAATCTGTAAGATTACAGTACTGTATGTGTTATGATTTTTACATTTATTGAATTTGCTGCCAGGCTACGCCCCCCGTGCGTCGCGACGCTCGCAGGGAACAGAGCCTGGCACAGAGAGGCTTCGGGAGGAGGACGGAGCCCACGGACACTGCGGGGGACATCGCAGGAACCCGGGGACAAGGTAAGTGTACCGCTCCAGGATCCTGCAATGTAATCCCGAGTGTGGCTCGGGGTTACCGCTAATGGTGCTGAATTTTAACCCCGAGCCACACTCGGGAAAACCGCCAGGGAGGCTACAAAATGCTTAAAAATTTTAAATTTGGAAAATTCTCACCTCACATCTCATTCCTTTAGAAATTTAGGTTTAGATTCTTTTTGATTCATTTCAGGTAAATGCCAGGTAATTTGGATTGTTGGATATTCCTACGTTTTTTGGGCACATCTGAGAGCTAAGAAAAGAGTTTATATGGTTAATTTAGGTTTGGATCCGAAGCAATTTAAGTTTTTTTGGTCTGGAAAGAGGGGTATGGTATGGTCTGATTTAATAGGTGAAAGAGGAAAACTTTTGCAGAAATTCCCCCCACCAGGAACATCTTGGGGGGAATGATATTGGTAAACAAAAAACTTTGAACATCATTTTTGGTATTAAGGACGATTTACATAGGATTCAATTATCTTTGCCTAACACAGTTATTGTTTTTTTTGAGGTAGTGCAAAGATTTCGTTGGCTTTCTTTTACTTCCATGCGCCCTTTGGAAAAGATTAGAAAGCGAATCAATAGAGCACTATCCAAATTACTTACACTATTAGGCATTTTATCCTTTAGACATTCGGAATTAGAGGTTGAAGTTCAAGGCTTATATAGACAGGATGAAATCAATTTATCTGACATAGGCTTAGACATTTTTAATGCAGACTTAAATTCATGTGTTGAAATGGCCGCAGTGCCGCAGGTTTTGGGGACAGGTGGTCTTAGGATCTTAGGTCTTTTGGAAAGTTATGAAGTCAGTAATATATTATATGCAGCCTGAGTCGTAGTGGCTAGGTTGTTTAAAGTTTATATATTTAAGTTCTTGATATGATGAATTAATAAATATTTTGAAACCAATAATAAACAGCCATGGCCTTTATAAATCCAACATTTGTCTACGTTTTTTCTTTTTTCTTTATATTGTAAGTTGTTATTTAGGGTCCTGCCTGCTGTCCCATTTCATATAGGTGGACAGAGGGTCATGTGTGCGGAAACTTTTTGGCCATATAGTGTTTATTAACGTGGTTTGAAAACAATCAGTTTTGCTCCATTTTGCACATTTAAAAAAAATTTTGGTGTACAAGTACAGTCGTGAGAAATTCAAATTATCTGGATACAATTTTCTGGAAGTTTTGAACAATGAAAGTGTATCCAAACCCAAAAAGAAAAATGTAATATATTGCCCGTTTGTCAGTCCTTAAATGTGGTGGCTGCGTTCATTTTCATTTTTTAGGCTAAACTCATTTTGAGCAAGTACAGAAAAAGCATTTGTATTTTGCAAGATACAGTACCCTTGTCACTTTCTGTGAGCAGAAAACACAGCAAAAACAGTCTAATCTTTCTAATCACATCAATCCACCATGTCATTAAGATAAACAAACGCAGACCTATTTAAAGTCCAGCCTATGTGACAATTATGACTCCTTTAACAGATACAGCAGAGGATTTAGTATAGGGAAAGGGATAGAAAGTGTGTTAAGTTTTGCAGAATTGCAGTGAAAATAAAGGGAAAAAAGTCTGAAAGAAAACTAATACAGGCACCTCATCCAAGGGCTGATATATATTACATTTATGTTTTTATGTTTTTACATTTATGTTTTAAACTTATTTAAACTTCTCACCAAATAAAACCCCCAAAACATCTAAAACATTATAACTTTTTACTTAAGACACCTGAAGCAGAGCAAATGGAAGGATTTTAGCCATTATATCTATTAACTAGCGTATATTCTCTCATTGGCAATAACCTCAAACAAGCAGTTTTTGTAAATGCTGATGAGACCTGTGCAGTAGGATGCATTCTGGGCCAAAATACCAAAATACTCCAAATATAATTAGAATAAATGTTTTTGTGTAAATCAATCAAGTGTCTCTGTAATATAGTGAATCTTTGGCAGTAAAAGAATTTTTGTTTAATATATATATATATATATATATATATATATATATATATATATATATATATATATATATATATATATATATATATAAATTAACCACCCTTCGCAGAAAACTACAAAGGAACTCAACGGATCTTTTCACTTACTTAAAAAAAAAGAAGCTAATTGTACCAATTGTGGCAGCCTGCTTTCAATGTCAAAGTTTTCACCTCTGATAGCACCTTCACAAATCAAGTACCAAATGAGTTCAGTTCTGTGCATAAGTATGTGGTAGGTAGGGATGAGCCGAACACCCCCCTGTTCGGTTCGCACCAGAACATGCGAACAGGAAAAAAGTTCATTCGAACACGCGAACACCGTTAAAGTCTATGGGACACGAACATGAATAATCAAAAGTGCTAATTTTAAAGGCTTATAGGCAAGTTATTGTCATAAAAAGTGTTTGGGGACCTGGGTCCTGCCCCAGGGGACATGGATCAATGCAAAAAAAAGTTTTAAAAACGGACGTTTTTTCAGGAGCAGTGATTTTAATAATGCTTAAAGTCAAACAATAAAAGTGTAATATCCCTTTAAATTTCGTACCTGGGGGGTGTCTATAGTATGCCTGTAAAGGGGCGCATGTTTCCCATGTTTAGAACAGTCTGACAGCAAAATGACATTTCGAAGGAAAAAACCCATTTAAAACTACCCGCGGCTATTGCATTGCTGACAATACACATAGAAGTTCATTGATAAAAACGGCATGGGAATTCCCCACAGGGGAACCCCGAACCAAAATTAAAAAAAAAAAATGACGTGGGAGTCCCCCTAAATTCCATACCAGGCCCTTCAGGTCTGGTATGGATATTAAAGGGAACCCCGGCCAAAATTTAAAAAAAAAATGACGTGGGGTTCCCCCTAAATTCCATACGAGACCCTTCAGGTCTGGTATGGATTTTAAGGGGAACCCCGCGCCAAAAAAACACAAAATCCATACCAGACCCTTATCCGAGCACGCAACCTGGCAGGCCCGCAGACCCCCACAACCACCGGCCAAGGTTGTGGGGATGAGGCCCTTGTCCTCATCAACATGGGGACAAGGTGTTTTGGGGGGCTACCCCAAAGCACCCTCCCAATGTTGAGGGCATGTGGCCTGGTACGGTTCAGGAGGGGGGGCCGCACTCTCGTCCCCCCCTCTGTTCCTGCGGCCTGCCAGGTTGCGTGCTCGGATAAGGGTCTGGTATGGATCTTTTGGGGGACCCCACGCCGTTTTTTTTTTTTGGCGCGGGGGTTCCCCTTAAAATCCATACCAGACCTGAAGGGTCTGGTATGGAATTTAGGGGGAACCCCACATCATTTTTTTTTAATTTTGGCTGGGGTTCCCCTTAATATCCATACCAGACCTGAAGGACCTGGTATGGAATTTAGGGGGACTCCCACATCATTTTTTTTTTTAAATTTTGGTTTGGGGTTCCCCTGTGGGGAATTCCCATGCCGTTTTTATCAATGAACTTCTATGTGTATTGTCGGCAATGCAATAGCCGCGGGTAGTTTTAAATGGGTTTTTTCCTTCGAAATGTCATTTTGCTGTCAGACTGTTCTAAACACAGGAAACATGCGCCCCTTTACAGGCATACTATAGACACCCCCCAGGTACGAAATTTAAAGGGATATTACACTTTTATTGTTTGACTTTAAGCATTATTAAAATCACTGCTCCTGAAAAAACGTCCGTTTTTAAAACTTTTTTTTGCATTGATCCATGTCCCCTGGGGCAGGACCCAGGTCCCCAAACACTTTTTATGACAATAACTTGCATATAAGCCTTTAAAATTAGCTCTTTTGATTTCTCCCATAGACTTTTAAAGGGTGTTCCGCGGCATTCGAATTTGCCGCGAACACCCCAAATTGTTCGCTGTTCGGCGAACTTGCGAACAGCCAATGTTCGAGTCAAACATGAGTTCGACTCGAACTCGAAGCTCATCCCTAATGGTAGGCCAAGGTACTGCATATATAGTTGTATAAATTTTTAGCAGAAGAACAAAATATCAGACTTTAAGGCACAAAAAGACACAAAACAATTGTATAAAATTTAATATTTTGGTAAACAATATTAATAATCACTTCCTAGCATTTGATATTCTGCACTTTTAGCAATTCACAAAATAAAAAATCTTATCAGATGCCATACCTCATTTTCCACCTGACCATTATTATTATCATTTAAGGTACTTATATAGCGCCGTCAATTTATGCAGCGCTTTACATATGCATTGTACATTCACATCGGACCCTACCCTCAAGGAGCTTACAATCTCAGGTCCCTAACTCACATTCATATATATATATATATATATACTAGGACCATCCATTCATATAAAAAATTCAGATAGCAAGTCTCTATTTTACTATACATGGCGACACATGAATTTCTTATTGCTAAATGCTGATTAGTCAAGGGTACCTCTCTCTACATGTTTCACATGCAGTAAATAGTCCGCTTTGTCAGGAGAACCTCAGGAGTATTAATAGTGTATCTATACAAAATTACTTGTGTTGTCCAAATGCACCACATATGGAACCCAAGATCCCCCTACATATACTGGTGGGTTCTATATTTAAGAATGCCTATGTCAGAGTCCAGAGTCAGTCCTAAATAAGCTTTATATAAATTTATATAATAAGCTTTATATCCAAATTAGGCCATTGAAAAAAGACATCTTAAAATTATAGATGCTCTGAAGCAATTTTTGCATGTAGCAATGGATCAGAATACATCATAGTTATTTATACAAAGTACAATATAAATTATTTTATTTCATGCAATATCACTCACGTATATGTTACAGTACCTTTGTGGATTACAGCACATAAATTGGACAAAAAGAAAGAAAAGCAAAGCATAGCATGAATATAGTGTTAACGTTGACTTTGAATTGAAAACATATCATCATAAGGATTTGAGGGGTTCTAACCTAGTTAGAGAATTATTCAAAAGGGAAACTAGGTGGATCCATGATAATGATTCCATACATCCAAATGCATAAAATATTGATATAGATAGCAATTGTTTTCTTGATGATTTTTAACTTTCAGAATGAATTTAGATTATTGGTTAGTTTACCTAGATGTGTACATGAGGAAGATCATTACTTCTCTTTATATTTCTTCTGATTAAAATAATATTTACATCATATGATTGTGTACATTGATCTCTCATTTATTATGAAAGAAAGGATCTTTTCTTTAAAGAAATGTGCCCGCCTAGCAAAACATCACTCTGCGCCCTGGACTCAGAAATCCCCGTGATAATAATGTAATCAAATTTAAAGATTAAAAATTGAGAAGCAGCTACTTGAAATAAAACATATAGGAAGTCCTAAAATCAAAGTCTTTTCAAATATTGCAGCAGCGCTTTATGTCCAAACTGTTTCACAAAAATAAGCTATCAAATACAACCCATGCATAAAACACCATGTAGCGGAGGAGGTTTGTTGTAGCTTTTGCTGTTTTCTGTAAAAGGGCCTTCCACCATATATTTCACCATGTGAGGGGAACTACCCCTATGGGGATGCACTCACCAGAGATACAGCAATAATACACCTTGGACCATAACAAAACTTCTCCAGCGCTCCAATGATTACGTCCACCAGGTGTCAGTCACGCTCACTGGCGCTCCAAAAGTACCATATGGGAGGAATGGAATGTCCACATAGTGTGATATTGCTTAAAACTTTTATTTCATCCACAATACCCCCTTAACAAAATATGCGTACCAAAAAACAATAATATTGAAGCAAATATAAAGTGCACTGTGCTTGTGTGATGCCCCAGTCGCCGGGAAGATGAAAGAAAACGTCCGCTGTGTACAGCAGCGGTATGCTTCCTGGTTCTCTCTCGGCCCGTGGAGCGCACACGTCACTTCTGGTAGATCACGTCCCTGATGCGTTTTGTCACTTCCTGACTTCGTCTGAGGGCGTGATCTACACATTTTTTTACACACCATTGTCATACATTTTTTTACACACCATGCCACCATTGCTACACTGTACTACTGATCATTGTAACAGCAATGTTTTCAACTGTCATGAATGGATTACAGCTAATCATATGGTGCAGGGTCCTGTGACAGGACCTGGTACCATGTGATAGCTGTGGGCCAATCACAACATCACTCTGGAGGAAAAACAGCTGTTATGAATAATAGCTTTGTTGACATTATAATCATGTGATCGGGATGTAAAGGGATCCAAGCGATCACGGCAGCAGCATGCTGCATGCTCTAACCTGGGACAGACTGGATGGCATACATGTACGTGATCCAGCCTGCCAGTACCAGCCACCCATAGTAAATGTACTGTGGGCTGTCGACAAGTAATTAAAATAGATATGTTTATTATTTTGTAACACTATTTGTAATATTTGATTTATATTAGGTAGTAGATTTTATATCAGGTACATATTTATATATATGTAATGTCATGTAATATTAATTATATAATACAGTGTGTGCCATATACATTCATGTGAAGAATTTAAAGTGGTTGTAAACCTCAGATATGAAATCTCAACAAAGCACATAGGGGGTTATTTACGAAAGGCAAATCCGCTTTGCACTGCAATGCACTTGGAAGTGCAGTCCCTCTAAATCTAAGGGGTAGATCTGAAATGAGTGGAAGCTCTACTGATTTTATCATCCAATCACGTGGAAGCTAAAATGCTGTTTTTTATTTTCTTTGCATGTCCCCCTCGGATCTACAGTGACTTTACATCCAAGTGCACGTTCATTGCACTTTCAAGTGCACATGCAGTGCAAAGTGGATTTTCCTTTAGTAAATAACCCCCATAGTGTTTACTTGCCCCTCTCCAAAGCACTAAGGGGTTGATTTGCTAAAACTGGAGAGTGCAAAATCTGGTGCAGCTATGCATGTTTTTTTTTTTCTCTATATAGCGGTGGTGGATTCAGCACAATCTACCAACATTTGAAGATTAACCTTATTTGTGGATGGACTTTATTTCACTTATTTTGCACAGGGGATGCCTGATATCTGACTTGTATCTTAGTGCAGAGTTCTGGGAAAATTGGTGACCCAATCACACAAGCAAGAAATGATGTGTGTACAGAACACCTCCAGGTAGCCATATTGCATTGCATTTTCAGAAAATTACAGCCGCTGCTTAATTTAGTTTAATTTAATATTGCATGAATTGTTCACTGTGATGTATAAACGACTTTATTCACCATTTTTATTATCAGAATATTAGTATAATTAGTTGCAGTATCACGATCATACATTTTTTTGGTTTAGCATTTGCACTTTGGGTCATTGGTTTACAATAGCAGGTATTATCACCATTTATATGATCCACTAATAATTTAGTGTATCTCGTCCAAAGTGCCACTATTTCATAGATTTTCTTTGGAATACTTTGCTACAGCTATGCATGGTTGCCAATCAGCTTCTAAGTTCAGCTTATTCAGTTAAGCTTTGACAAAAAAAAAAAAAACCTGGAAGCTGATTGGTTTCTATGCACAGCTGCACCAGATTTTGCACTCTCCGGTTTTAGTAAATCAACCCCTAAGTGTAATTTCTATTTGCTGTCTTGTTCCTCTGGTATCTGCATGAGTCACTTCTGACAAGTTTACCTGACATCAAGAGGTAAAATGTGACAAGGAAAAGAGCTCCAGCACACAGCCTGTGATTGAAAACCTCAGCTATGTTCCTGTGGGCTGTGTGAAAGGGGGGGGGGGATGTCCATTCCCTCCAATCAGCTTTTAGAGCTCTTGTACAGCGTGCAACTGCGGCTCCCCACCCCCTGCTTTGTGAGTCTATGAAGAACCATTTTTATCGCTGAGTTTTAAAAGGATATACAGGACAAATGGATGCAAATAAATAAATACAATTTATGTAGGAGGATTTATTTCACCTCTGTGTATCACCTGAGGCCAGTCACTTCACTGGGTATAGGTAAGGGTTTACATCACTTTAAAGGATATGTTCACCTTTTCACAAAAAATAATAAATGCACATTTTTTGCAGGTAAAATGTGCATTTATTATTTTTGTTTTAGGAGCCTGGAAAGCATTGCACCAGTGACCAGCAGATCGCTGATACCATGCAGGTCTTCTGCAGGCTGTCGTTTACCTAATTACATAGTTAATCTGGTTGAAAAAAAGACATAAGTCTATCAGTTCAACCAACATAGAACCCCCACACACACAAATAGAAAACCTCCATATATACAATCCTATACCCACAGTTGATCCAGAGGAAGGTAAAAAAATCCCAATAAAGCATGATCCACTTTGCTCTAGTGGAGGAAAAATTCCTTCATGATCCCTCAACAGGCAATCAAACCTTCCCTGGATCAACTTTACCTATTGTGATAGTGAGAGTCCCTGTCTCTGGACAAATGGATTTAAATTGGACGCAGGACTCTCAAAGAGTCAATTTCAGAAGTCCCAGAAAATAAGTTGTGAGCAGAGAAAACTGTATTTTAAGTCTTCTCTGGAGTTGGTAAGCCTAGGCTGTGGCTGGAAGCCTGAAAGCTCCAAAGAGTATTGGGTTCGACAGAGTCTTCAGTTCTGTCTCCAGGTTTTCCTGAAATTCTGCAGGTTGTGTATGTGTGTCCAGGTGCACATACTTGTTATAAGGCAGATCTGAGGATAGCTCAAGGCAGTTGCTGCCATTTGGATTCAGAGCCCTGTAAGGAGACCTGGTTGTCTCTGTCTGAGACTGCATCCCTAGTCAGGGGAACTCCTTACCTGAAGGACGGCGAAGGTCGGGACAGCTACAGGGACCTCGGAGACCAAGAGCGGGTCTGGGAGGCTGGGAAAGCCGAGGTAGCTAGCAAGTCCAAGGGGGGGCTGGAGGAAGTCCCGAAGTCTCAGGGAGAGTAAATATAACCAGGAGGGCTGGAGAATCCTGTTTAGGCCTAGAGTAGGCCTGTGCAGTAAGGAACTTCAAGTTGAGGCAGAGTGAGCCTAAGAGACAGGTGGCTCTGTATTTTTTAATTTATGTATTTACTGGAGAAAAACCCCTGTGTGGGTAATCAATTTGTGTATGAACTTTATTTTTGTTCCTTTTAATAAAAACTTTAAAAAAAAATGCCACATCCTTAAACCTAATAGCTGACTGCCGTGGACTCACTGGAAAACGCTCCACTGCTGGTTGGAAGCTAAACAGTGGGGACCTTGAGTGAAGAGTGTGAACAAGTTTTGATTTTTGACTGCTGGTGATTGCTGGGTTGTATTTTTAGGTTCTTTTTGGGGCTTTTCCTTGTAGCTTTTTAACACCTTTTTCTGTCACTTTTTAAACAGCCTTTTTTTTCTTTGCTTCCTTCAGCCCACTAATTAAAGGTAGTGGTTAATTGGTCACAGGTGCTTGAGGCCTATATAACCTTCTGTAGAACTCATTGTGAGCGCGCTCATCTTTGAGCTTGCTGGAACTTAGACCAAGTGGAACTGGACTAAGTGGTGAGTTAAAAAACCAGAGTTGAAAACAAGCGGTTGTAACAGGGGTCAAGTACCTGGGTAGGGCGAGTGTGTACCTGTGTATTGCAAGTACATGAGTGCTGCAGGTGCACGTGGACTGTATTGAGTGTTAGTGTCAGGTAGTACCTGAGTGTTGTCTGAGTAGTGTGTGTGGATTGCTAGTACTTGTGTATTGTGTGTGTGTGCAAGTTGGTCAGCGAGTGCACAATGGTTCAGTGAGTGCACATTGGTCAGCGAGTACCTGTGTATTGTCTTGTTGAGTACCTGTGTATTGTCTTGTTGAGTATTAGTGTCAGAAAGCTAGTTGTTAGGTAATTTGGACAGAGTATAATCCCCAATCCTCATTAAATTAGTAGGTACAATGCCCGGTGGGTGTGGAGATGCGATTCGGTGTACATCTTGCGGCATGTATGCGTTCCTTGATAATCCGATCAAGGGCGAATACTGCTGTGCAAAATGTAAGCACATTGTTTCCCTGGAAGCCCAGGTTCTGAATCTGGGGAAGCAACTGTCAGCACTGAGAAGTCCCTCCATGATATAGGAGAGCCAGGTACGTACAAGGCAGGTGTCGGCAGGAGCCAGCACAGAGGCAGGTGGAGACAAAGAGGTGCAGGCACTAGGAAAGAGTAGATGGGTGACAGTCAGGAAGGGTAGAGGGGGAAGTGCCAGGGAGCTGATCCAAGGCTGAAGCATCCCAATAAGTAGGTTCCATTGAGGGACATTGCTGAAACCAGTCAGGGACCAGCACTGCTGGAGCTGAGGGACTCTCCTAGCTCCCGAGGGAAGAACTCCTCCAGTGAGAGTGGGGGGGAAGTGAAGGGAAAGGAAAGACAGATTCTGGTGGTAGGGGACTCAAGAATGACAGAGAGGGCAATCTGTAACAAAGACCTGAAGCGCTGAACTGTATGTTGTCTACTGGACGCTCGGGTTCGGAACATCATGGATCTTGTGGACAGATTATTGGGAGGGGCTGGAGAAGACCCGGCTGTCATGGTGCACGTTGGCACCAATGACAAAGTCAGAGGCAGATGAAGTGTCCTAAAGAACAATTTTAGGGACTTGGGAGCTAAATTGAGGAAAAGGACTTCCAAGGCAGTATTCTCAGGAATACTACTGGTACATCAAGCCACATCAGAAAGGCAGAGGGAGATTAGAGAATTAAACAAGTGGCTGAAAAGCTGGTGTAGTAAGGAGGGTTTTGGTTTCCCAGGACTAGACCGACTTCTCAGTCGATCACCAGTACTATAGAAGGGATGGACTGCGCCTAAATGAGGAGGGTGCAGATCAGCTGAGAGTAAAGATGGTCAAGAAGTTAGAGGTGTTTTTAAACTAGGCGATGGGGGAGAGGGCCCAGAGATAGAGATAGTCAGCGTGGAACATATTCCAGAGGGGAGTATTGGGGGCATTAGTGGTAGGTTGACTAAAGCACATAAACCCAAGGTAAGTATATTAACAAGTCCTAGTTGCAATCTCTGAACACCCAATAAGAGGGTAGTATGCGACTGGTCTAAACTACGTGGCATGATCACCAATGCCAGGAGCCTGGCGGACAACATGGGTGAACTAGAGATACTCTTGTACAAGGAGGATTTGGATTTTGTGGGAATTTCAGAGACCTGGTTCAACAGTTCTCATGATAATGGGTGGCAACCATTCAAGGGTATACCCTTTATCGCAGGGAAAGAGAGGATAAAAAGGGGGGAAGGGTATGCCTAT
The DNA here is from genome assembly GCA_037952925.1 of Lithobates clamitans. Classification (NCBI taxonomy): domain Eukaryota; kingdom Metazoa; phylum Chordata; class Amphibia; order Anura; family Ranidae; genus Lithobates; species Lithobates clamitans. Next base: position 1,880,275 of record JBBGZY010000163.1, read on the forward strand.
ATATCAAGAATAATGTACAAGTGAATGTGAGCGATGACATCACTAAGGGGGCTAGGGAGGAGGTGGAATCCTTATGGGTATAGCTCCAAAGAGATGAAGCTAAGGGGAAAATATTACTGGGAGTATGCTATAGGCCCCCTAACCTGAGGGAGGAGGGGGAGATGGATCTCCTATCACAAGTTGGATTAGCAGCAAGGATGGGAAATGTTATCATAATGGGGGATTTTAATTATCCAGACATAGACTGGGCGGAGGGAACCACGCATTCGTCTAAGGCTCGCCAGTTCCTAAATGTCTTGCAGGACAATTTCATGGTTCAGATGGTAAACGCACCAACTAGAAATAAAGGTTACTGGATCTACTGATTACCAACAATTTAGGGCAATTTAGGAAACAGCAATCACAGGTCAATTGGCTTCATTATAAGTCACACAAATAGGAAACATAAGGGGAATACAAAGACTCTGAATTTCAAAAGAGCCAACTTCCCTAAACTACGAAGATTGTTAGAAGGCATGAATTGGGATTAAACCTGAGGAACAAAGAACATGGAGGAGAGATGGGTTTGCTTTAAGAGCATATTAAATAAGGGCATTAGCCAATGAATCCCATTGGGTAATACATTTAAAAGAGCAAACAAAAGTCCTGGATGGCTGTAAAAATGCATATAAAAGCAAAGGTGAAGGCCTTCAAAAAATACAAGGTTGAGGGATCATCATCAGCTTTCAGACTTTATAAAGATGCAACAAAAAAAGTAAGGGTGCAATTAGGGCGGCTAAGATAGAACACGAAGGACACATAGCAGAGGAGAGCAAAAAAATCCCAAGAAATTCTTTAAGTATGTAAACAGTAACAAAGAGAGGGCAGACCATATTAGACCCATAAAGAATGAGGAAGGACACCTGGTTACAAAGAATGGGGAGATGGCGAAGGTATTGAATTTATTGTTCTGCTCAGTCTTCACAAAGGAATCGGGGGGCTTCAGTAACCAAAACTGCAGTGTTTATCCTCATGACACATCACAGGGAGCACCTCCATGGTTAACAGAGGAGAAAATTAAAATTAGACTTGGGAAACTTAACATTAATGAATCACCGGGACCCAATGGCTTGCATCTGAGGGTACTTACTTAGCAAGTAATTGCCAGACCATCATTCCTAATTTTTACTGACAGTCTACTGACTGGAATGGTACCAGGTGATTGGAGAAAAGCCAATGTAGTACCAATATTTAAAAAGGGCCCAAAATACATCCCTGGGAATTACACACCAGTTAGCCTAACATCAATAGTATGCAGGCTCTTGGAGGGAATGATAAGGGACTATATACAAGATTTTAGTAATGAGAACGGTATCATTAGCAGTAATCAGCATGGATTCATGAAGAATCGTTCTTGCCAAACCAATCTATTAACCTTCTATGAGGAGGTGAGTTGCCATCTAGATAAAGGAAGGCTGGTAGATGTGGTGTATCTGGATTTTGCAAAAGCATTTGACACAGTTCCCCATAAACGTTTACTTTACAAAGTAAGGTCCGTTGGCATGGACCATAGGGTGAGTACATGGATTGAAAACTGGCTACAAGGGCGAGTTCAGAGGGTGGTGATAAATGGGGAGTACTCAAAATGGTCAAAGGTGGGTAGTGGGGTCCCCCAGGGTTCTGTGCTGGGACCAATCCTATTTTTTTTGTTCATAAACGACCTGGAGGATGGGGTAAATAGTTCAATCTCTGTATTTGCGGACGATACTAAGCTAAGCAGGACAATAACTTCCCGCAGGATGCGGAAACCTTGCAAAAAGATCTGAACAAATTAATGGGGTGGGCAACTACATGGCAAATGAGGTTCAATGTAGAAAAATGTAAAATAATGCTTTTGGGTGGCAAAAATATGAATGCAATCTATACACTGGGGGAGAGAACATCTGGAGGAATCTAGGATGGAAAATGACCTGGTTGTCCTAGTAGATGATAGGCTCAGCAATGGCATGCAATGCCAAGCTGCTGCTAACAAAGCAAACAGAATATTGGCATGCATTAAAAAGGGGATCAACTCCAAAGATAAAACGATAATTCTCCCGCTCTTCAAGACTCTGGTCCGGCCGCACCTGGAGCATACTGTCCAGTTCTGGGCACCAGTCCTCAGGAAGGATGTACTGGAAATGGAGCGAGTACAAAGAAGGGCAACTAAGCTAATAAAGGGCCTGGAGGATTTTAGTTATGAGGAAAGGTTGCGAGCACTGAACTTATTCTCTCTGGAGAAGAGACGCTTGATCATATCCCACTTGATCTCCTCTTCTCAAGAAAGAATACATTGAGTTCAGCTAATTTTTTCTCATAGCGGAGCTCCTCCATGCCTTTTATCAGTTTGGTTGCCCTTCTCTGCACTTTCTCCAGTTCCCCAATATCCTTTTTGTGAACTCGTGCCCATAACTGAACTGCATATTCCAGATGAGGTCTTACTAATGATTTGTACAGGGGCAAAATTATATCTCTCTCTCTCTGCACTCTTTTAATACAAGAAATCATTTTGCTAACTTTGGAAACAACTGCTTGGCATTGCATGCTATTATTAAGCTTATGATCTACCAGAACACCCAGATCCTTCTTCACCATTGATTCCCCCAATTGTACTCCTCCTAATATGTATGATGCATGTATATTTTTAGCCCCTAAGTGCATAACTTTACATTTATCACAAAAAGTTGTAAGTTGTTTTGTAAATTGGAGACATACTGTAAGGACGTTATTCCACTGCATTGCTTGGTATCATCTGCAAAGACTAAAATTATACTTCTAATCCCAGACCCTATGTTATTTATAAGTATATTAAAAAGTAAGGGTCCCAACACTGAACCTTGGGGTACACCATTGACAACCTTAGACCATTCAGAGTAAAAATCATTAACCACTACTGTCTGAATTTGGTCTTTGAGCCATTTTTCTATCCATTTACAAACTGAATTTTCCAAGCCTGTAGACTTTCCCATACACATTAGCCGCGTGTGTGGAACTGTGTCAAACACTTTTGCAAAATCCAAGTATACCACGTCCACAGCCACCCCTCTGTCAAAGCTTTTGCTCAACTCTTCATAAAAAGATATCAGATTTGTCTGACAACTTCTGTCTTTCATGATCCTATGCTGTCTGTTGCTTAAAATATTTTTTTCCAGCAAGAACTCATCTATGTGGTCTTTTATTAAACTCTCCAGTATCTTCCCAACTATAGCAGATAAACTAACAGGTCTATAGTTACTTGGTAAAGACCTTGACCCCTTTTTTTATATATATATAGGCACCACGTTGGTCTTACGCCAATCCATTGGTACCATTCCAGTCATTAAAGAGTTCCTAAAACTTAGAAACAATGGCTTTGAAATTACAGAGCTCAGTTCTTTTAGAATCTCTGGGTGTATTGCATCTGGTCCAAGTGCTTTACTTACCTGTATTCTGTCTAAAAATTTGTGGACCATATCAATTTTGAGGAATAGTGATTGATTTGGGGCTGTGTCAATACCATCCCCATTATGGGCATGAGCTTCCCCATGTCCATAATGGGTAAATGATACATTTTTAACATGTCACATGTTACATCCGTCCTGCTGACCTGGAGTCCTGCGATCACCCGATGTAACCGGTTCGGAAATTTGAAATCCTCGCGGCTTTCTCACCTCTTCTCCAGCGCTGACAGGACAGGCTAGGTGGATTCTGATTGGTCAGCGCCGTCTATGTGGCAGCGCTGACCAATTAGAACGCCTCCTATCTGTACATGCAGAGAGGTACGTTTAGGAGATTAAGCCGGGGGAATTTCAAATTCCCGGACCGGTAAATTGATTATTCAATGTCTCACAGTGGGGGATCGCAGGACTCCAGGTCAGCAGGACCAGGGGGGCTGGGGAGGGGGTCCAGTGTAAGTTCACCTTACAGATTTTCTTTAAATTGGTGATTTTTTAAACATATTTAAAAAAATTTGAACAGGCAAACTTTAGATCTTTATGCAGACAGTGCCTGCAGATAAAGGTAAATAAAACACATGAAAAATCTGCCTTTTAATAATTTATTCAGCAACATTATTAAAAGACGTGATGATGTACCTGTGGTGAATGTAATAAACTGCCCATTTAAAAAAAAACCCTGCAAAATTACAATGAGAATCAAATCAGGGCTTTGACGACAAAAATCCATAACCCTCTTTTTTTTTTTTGAGACATTCCTTGGTGGATTGGCTAGCGTGATTTGTATTATTATCATGTTGAAAGACCCATTTCCAATTAAACTTTAACTTTAAACAGATAGCCTCACATTCTCATCAAACACACTTTAATATAGTCTCACTCTAGTCTTTCTCTAATGTTCTATTTGGACAGAAAAGGTTTTTTCTGAACACACTTCTCATGTGGTTTAAAATAGTGCAATTTCTTTCTGATTATACATGCATGCACTTTGACCCCAAATGTTGCAAAAGTTATGAATGGAATGACATTTTGGGGTTCTTGGAGTCTTTTTTATTAGCATCAAATGATCAGCTCTTTGGCTGAAATTGCTGAGCCAGAAAATTCTAGACAAAGTGACAGATTGTTTGAAATCTATGCCACTTGTAGATTTTTTTTTCTATACTGTGAAATTAACTTTCTTTTGAGGGCCTTCAAGAGCTCTTTTGATCATTGCATGAGGACACCATACATGTCAACATGTCAATACATAGACAAAGATATGCAGCGAAAGGCACTTCTAAGTGCAGTATGTCCAGGGGCGGATCCAGGGGGGGCAACAGGGAAATTGCCCCCCCGAAAATATCACTGACTGCAGTCCCGACCGAGTCTCTCTCACATCAGTATAATTAGCCGATCAGCGGCGCTGAGAGAGAGAATCTGTGTTGTGGTGATTACGCCGCGCTGGACCGGGAGAAGATGTAGGGAGGAGGTGTGTGGAGCTGCGCCGCTGGCTAGTGTTCCCTGCACTGGTTGCTAACACCTGGGCCGCCTGGCGTGTAGCAACCAGTGACATCAGTCACGTCGGAGGCTGGAGCCGCTGCTGAGGAGGAGGAGAACCCCAGCATTCATAGCGGAGCCTTCTTCGTTCTCCGCCCCTGAGTGAGAGTGTTGGCTCCACCCACCTCCTCCCTCCATTTTCTCCACAGCACGGCATGAACACAGGAAGAAGCAGTGACTGTGTGTCACTGTCATCTGATGCTGTCGGCTGCACCTGCTAACAGATCCTGCTCATCTCCATTGCTCCTGCATGGGAGCCCCTCCCCCCCACCAGAGCACCAAAATAATTTATAAAAGTGAGTAAAAGAATTAATGAATGTGTAAAATCGCAAAATCTTGTGTGCCATACTGTCATTATTTATGGAAAGCAAATACTGCCCTTTTAGTCTTGTTCAATCTAAACCCCTTCAGCTCCGGAAAGTTTTACACCCCCTCATGAACAGGCCATTTTTTGCGATACTGCGTTGCGTTACTGTAACTGACTGACAATTGCGTGGTCGTGCAACGCTGTACCCAAGTAAAATTGATGTCCTTTTCTTTCCACTAATAGCACTTTCTTTTGGTCATATTTTATTTTTTGTGATATAAGCAAACCGACAATTTTGAAAAAACAACAATACTTTTAAATTTTTGCTATAAAAAAAAAGTCTTCCTCAATTTAGGCCAATATGTATTCTGCTACATATGTTTGGTAAAAAAAATCTCAATAAATGTAAATTGATTGGTTTGCAGAAAAGTTATCGCATCTACAAAATAGGGGATAGATTTACGGCATTTTTATTTATTTTTTTCTAGTAATGGCGGCAATCAGTGATTTTTTTTAGCAGGACTACAACATTGTGGCGGGCAGATCGGACACCTATCTGACACTTTTGAAACTTTTTGGGGACCAGTGAAACTAATACAGTGATCAATGCTAAAAATATGCACTGTCACTGTACTAATAACACTAGGTGGGAAGGGTTAACATCAGGGGTGATCAAAGGGTTAACTGTCTCCCTAGGGGGTGCTTGCTAACTGTGTGGGGATGGACTCACTAGATGAACAGAGTGATCCATGTTCCTGGTTAGCAGGAACACAAGATCACTCTGTTCATCTCTGACAGATCTGCCTTGTTTACATCAACAGACCGCTGTTCCATCTCTGTGGGGAGCGACTGCAGGTGGCCGGCGGATATCACTTCCTAATTGGCTCCCCCTCTGGCCAATCAGCACGCGTGCCTTTGCTGGCTATTGCACAAAATGGCTTACAGGTACACCTTACTTTCTGGCAGTGCCCCTCCCGAGACTAGACTCTGGATCCGCCCCTAAATATGTCAGCATTTTGTATTAAAAGGCAACGGTTAAAAACACTTACAGGATTATAGAGTAAACAGGTTTATCAACGTATAAAGTCCTCCTGAGGTAATCTTCCCTGTCACTGTGCCGTCCAGCAGCTGCAGGAACCAAGGGTCTGGAGGAGCAAGATGGCTGCCATACTTCCTGAGAACAATGTGGAACACAGGGGGCAGAAGTGACATCAGCAAGGGGGTGGTGACTAGTTTCGGAGCATGTTTAAATGCTCCTTCTTCAAAGCCTAAACTCCAGAGTGGAGAGCCAGCTATTAAAGGGAGAAGAGGCGGGGAACAGATCACATGGTTGGCCAATGAGCTTGCAAGTTGGGCAGGGATAAGGTAAATTACCGATCAGATTAAGAGAAAAGATGGGATGAGCTGTGGGTGGCACAAGACATGGAAGGATACCATGCCAGTGGCTGAATTATACAATCATAGCAGTACAAGCTGGGAACATAGCAGGCATTTTTTTTTAAAAAGACCAAACCAATATAAAACATATAATATTCTCAGTATAGTAAAATGATGTGCTTAAAGTGTTACTAAACCCACAATAGTAAAATCAGTCTGTATGTGCAGTAAAGCATGCTTGGTATACTCACCGTGGAACCTAAGGGGTTATTCCTCTGCATTGTGTAAAAAGGCTGTTTGATCCTGTCTTCTCTGTTCTTCCTCTTCTTCCACTGTCCCCTGATATATCCCTGATAACACAGAGTCTATGGAGTCAGGCTGCACATGCTCGGTTTGATATGTATTGCTAGAGAGGTTTTTTCTTTTTCTTGGGAGGGTGCATGTGATCAGCACAGGGCCAATCAGTACTGTCCAGACAGAGGGCCAGGGGTCTTGCGGTCTCATAGGACAGTCAGAAAAACTCCTTCTACAAGCTTTAACCAGTGCTTGGCTAGACACTGATAAAAGTCACAAGACTGCACTGACTGTTGATGAGAAAAGGTATTTAGCATTTTATATTTATTAAAATACAATGGTACTGTGGATTACGAGCATAATTTGTTCCAGAAGAATGCTTGTAATCCAAAGCACTCGTATATCAAAGCGAGTTTCCCCATAGAAGTCAATGGAAACTCAGATAATTCGTTCCACCGTGACCTCTATTGTATGCAGTACCACATGCGGCCAGAGGTGGGGGGTGCCGGAAACACTCGGAGCTGCTCAGAGCCACTCGGATGCATTCGGAGACACTCGGAGAGGCTCGGAGAAACTCTGGAATGGAGTTTTTCCGAGTACTTCCGAGTGGCTCTGAGCGACTCCGAGCTTTACCGGCGCCCCCGCACCTCTGGCCAAATGGGGTACTGCACACCCCGGTGGCTTGAATCCTGCTCCTATTGCGAAACACTCGTCAACCGCGTTACTCGCAATACAATGTATTACTGTAATTGCATTTCAATGTTATGTGTACTGTGGGAGACCAGATAAAGTGAATGCAGGGTCTTGGGGTTAGTAACACTTTAAGAACATGTCTGTATAACCAGCAGTGACCTGTCCATATGGGGCGCAGGGGCGTTGCCCCCCTAATTCATGCGCCCGCAGGGTGCCAGACGCATGAATTCCACTGGGAGCCCACCCACTTGTGGGACAATAGCGAATTAATATTGGCCACCGAGGAGGAAGGAGGAGATGCAGGGGAAGCCGCGCCGCTGTGAAGTCGAGGAAGGAGTAGACGCAGAGGCCCGCTACCCAGAGGAAGCTCATGACCTAGATGGGGTGCGCGGCAGAACCAAACGTACGATGGCCACCAGATTCACAGGTAATTCAATGGAGTTAATCACATTGCTGAGATTTATGCTGATCATCAATACAAAATTAAAGAGACATGCATGTATATACAAAGAGAAGGGGTTCATCATGTATACCGTATGACTGGGCATGTAGATCAGTGTGGCAATATTAGGTGACAGTTCATGACTAAGGTAGTCCAGATATCTCCAACCTTCTTTTACTGCTTTTGACCACTCATACTCCCCAATAACCCCTTTTCTTAACCCCCATCCCAATGATCAGACCACACCAGGTTTTGGAGTATAAATGGCCATAGCAGCCTTTTATTAACCAATATTAAATAATTTCCAAGTTTACCAATAACATTTAGTAACAACAACTTTTAATCACAGTCTGTTGATCTTTGACGGCACATCGAACTTAACACATTCCACCAATACACTGCGGGACCTTTTTCACCATACCATACCAGGCCTCCAGCCGTATCACCAGCTTGGAGACAACCCCCTTCCTGCAGTGCAACCATTACCGTATTCCAGCTAACCGTTCCACTGGAATACACCAGAGGGGCACATACTACGGATGAGCCCCCCCACCCCTTCCATCACATATGTTTTCTGCCACCATCAAAGACCAAAGTCACCGCCACAGCCCGCAAGGATAATACCTTAACTTTAAGGGCTCCTCCACACCCGCAAGGCCAGCCGAATCCCATCCTGAAAACCCAGTGCCCACAGATTGATACCCACAGCAGAGAGGTGAACCCCTGATTGATCTGACCCCCAAGTCATTGACTCCCACCTGGAGATCTAAAACATCCGGAGGACGATCCAGCCTAGCGTAACAATGTACTTCCTGGATTACCCTACTCCACACCATACCAGGGATCCCCAGCCAGCAAATACCCCTCCCTCCAAAAAATACCCAGCTGTCTGCCATCCTGTCTAACATCTGCTCTCCTGGCCCCCCAAAAGACATATGAGTGCCCCAATATCCAGACAAGGTGTATTTGCACTCCATCTGATACAGAAGCACGAAAAACAAGGGTAGCACTCACGCCAAACACATGACACATACCCCAAGCAAGCCAAACAACAAGGTAATTGTCCCCCCCACTCTGTAATCTACCCCACAATCAATCCATTAACAGTTGTGGGCAAATGTGAGAGTGGAATTTCCTGGATTCCCACCGTCCAATCCTCTTTACCAACCCGCACTTGGCAGCCTCCGTGGCCGCCCCAATGAGAAAGAGTGCAAGGCGAATTGTGTGCCGTCCAACCCTGCTGCCCGATGGCACTTCCAAAAAAAACTGCCACAAACTGGAACTTGGACAAATAGGACCCATCCCCATGTACCAATAATGGCCCTTCCCTGCCAGGGTGGACTCCTAAGAACTCCCTTACTGTCCTCACTGGGCAGATCTGGGAACCAGGCAGCATGAACAGCTGAACACTCACCCCCCTACCCTCCTGGCCTGTCTTAGATCTGCGCAACTGAAGCACCACCCTGTACACCCTGATCCTTGCATCCCGTACCATAAACTCCCCAGCTACCCGCCTGGAGGAACTCACCAACTCACCCACGCGAAATGTTTCAAAAATGCTAAGGAAAAAGCAGCCGTAAACAACAATACCTCATAACCCGTTGAACATACTGCCCCCAAGTTTTTACAAATGGCCTGAAGAATTGAAAAAGATACCAGCCTCCTGGCGTCCGCGTGTTTATGACACTTCCAATACCCCTTCACCGCTTGTTGCACTCAAAAATGTTTTGTAAAATCCGGTAAGCGCTGTAGCTTGAACAGACAGGCCAAACCCGCCAGCTTCCACTCTATGGTGGACTCTGACCCCCCACCCTCCATGTGCCTGGAAATGAAGTACACCACCAACAACCTGACCTCTGACCCAACCAGCTCAGCCCCAGCCAGCCGTACGAACTCGAATCATTCCTTCTATACCTTGGAGTACGCCCCCCATGTTGCCCCACTCACCGACCTCCTGATCCATCCCACGGCAACAACCAACCCGGGCGAGGAACCCCTTCCTGCTCTGCAGAGGGGGACAGCCCTCTGAACTTGTCCCACTGAAACCGAGACAGGGAATCAGCCAAAGTGTTGTCAATGCCCGGGATATGTACAGTATACAGAAAATGTTTAACTGCAAGCAATGCACCCAAATGGCACAGCATCCGCACCACCGGTGGCGATGACGCTGAAATGCGGTTGATGACTTGTACCACACCCATGTTGTCACAGTTCAACCTAAACTTCAAGTTCCTGTATGCCTCACCCCATAATTCCATCGCCAGTACCACCGGAAATAGCTCCAGCAATACCAAGTTACGAAGGAACCCAGCCTCCACCCAGGTCCAGTGGTCCCGCCAACCCAGGGTGACACCTGCGGGGGCACTCCCTGCCCACCCGCGAACCACTGGACTAACTCCCGAAAGCCCCCAAACAGCTCCTGCAGCTGTCCAGCTGTCCCAGAGGCGACAGACGGACCGCCAGCCACCCACGGGCCAGCCGCAAATTCTGCATTCTTCTGCGGTGTAGCCCCCCCCATCCCTGTGGACCCCCCACACCTAATGACTGATGCAGTACCTCATTCAGTTCAACAGGTGACATAGTGCAAGACTTACCGGACTGACTGGGAACGTCCCCCACAGCCGATGCATCCGCTTCCCTTGATGGCGTGACCACTCATGGCTCATGGCTCCTCCTCCTCTGAACATGATAATTCTCCCTCTGACCCCACCTCTGGCGCTGGAACCATCGGTGTAAGCAGCCCTCCAGGCAAAGCAGGCCTGGAGGCCGTAGATCCCTGCTGCCCGCTGGGACTCCTTGTGGTGCATCCACTCGCAGCTGCACTGCTGCGCATGACCCCTCATGCAGAGCTCCTGGTAGGCTGTCCCCTCAGTCCTCATCTCTCTCAGGCCCCGCCAAGCCTCGGAGCCACCGGCCGCGTCTGTAGACCGATGGCCGTAACACTGCTCCTCCCCCACCGGATTACCCTCCTTTCTGTCACTGCCGAGAAGGAGGGGATCACTGTCTTTAAGTTCCCGCAACACGCGGACGGGGTATTACGTCATGACGGCCCGTAACCCCGCCCCCGAGCTCCGCCGACGATGAGGGTTCCGCCTGGACCCCCCGGCGAATGCGGATGGGCTCCTGGGGTGGCGCAAAGCTTTACTGTAGGGACCTGGCGAGAAATGCTCTGGAGGCCGGGACCTCCGAGCACACGGTGACACCTCACCTTGTGCCTGAGACCCCTCTGCCTGGTCGTCGATAAGGACGGACACTTGGCTGTGAAGCCATTCTGGTCCCCTACTTGCTGCAGCTGCCCTCAACCACGACAATATAACGTTGATGTCCGCCATGACAGAGGAGCAGCGTGTAAAATTGCCTCCTTCCGTCTTTCTCCCCCGACTGTTTCCTGGAAGTCTCGCCTCCCCCTTAAATAACACACCTCCCACGCAGAATCTTTTCCTTTCAGTATCCTCCCCCCTTAACAACCTCTCCCATCTTTAACCTCTTGTTGTCTCACTTTCCCTCTTAGTCATGCCCGGCCCTTCACTACTTTCTTTTTTTTTGTTTCTCCGTTCCGGGCCTCACTCTACTGAATGGATGGTGAAAGACTCAGTGGACGTGCTACTGTATGCATGTGCAAATAAACACACAATCCATGCATATTAGTACATATGTGAACTGTAGGCTCATGTATAATATATCATTCCATTATATGTGGGAACTGGGTGCGCATGGTGATCACATACCACACTTATTGTAGCTGTACGCTTATCTATGTATACCTATGTATATGTGCATTTAAATGCACAAACCACACATTTTAGTACTTGTAAGAACTACAGGCTTATGTGTTAAATATTATATCATACTAATATACATTATATTATCAAAAGTATTGGGACACATGCCTTTACATACACATGAACTTTGATGTCATCCCAGTCTTAGTCCATAGGCTTCAATATTGAGTTGGCCCACCCTTTGCAGCTATAACAGCTTCAACTCCTCTGGGAAGGCTGTCCACAAGATTTAGGAGTGTGTCTATGGGAATGTTTGACCATTCTTCCAGAAGCACATTTGTGAGGTCAGGCACTGATGTTGGATGAGAAGACCTGGCTCGCAGTCTCTGCTCTAATTCATACCAAAGGTGTTCTATCGGGTTGAGGTCAGGACTCTGTGTAGGTCAGTCAAGTTCCTCCACCCCAAACTCTTTATCCATTGGATTCTAGTCCCTACAGGAACAGAGAATCCATCCCTTACCCCCTGTCAGAATGGTGATCTGCCTCGTTTACACAAGCAGATCCCCATTCTGTGTAGTTTACCGATGATCGTCAGGTGCCGGAGGACATTGAGTGGCCAGGACCCGCAGATCGGCTTCTGCTGAAGTGCTCCGCTGGCGGTGCACGTGCGCCCCCTGTGGGCGGAAGTGCAAAATCACATATATGTACAGTATCTCACAAAAGTGAGTACACCCCTCACATTTTTGTAAATATTTTATTATATATTTTCATGTGCCAACACTGAAGAAATTACACTTTGCTACAATGTAAAATAGTGACTGTACAGCTTGTATAACAGTGTAAATTTGCTGTCCCCTCAAAATAACTCAACACACAGCCATTAATGTCTAAACCGCTGGCAACAAAAGTGAGTACACCCCTAAGTGAAAATGTGCAAATTGGGCCCAATTAGCCATTTTCCCTCCCAGGTGTCATGTGACTCGTTAGTTTTAGAAGGTCTCAGGTGTGAATGGGGAACAGGTGTGTTAAATTTGGTGTTATTGCTCTCACTCTTTCATACTGGTAACTGGAAGTTCAACATGGCACCTCATGGCAAAGATCTCTCTAAAGGATCTGAAAAAAAGAATTGTTGCTCTACATAAAGATCTCTTAGGCTATAAGAAGATTGCCAAGACCCTGAAACTGAGCTGCAGCATGGTGGCCAAGACCATACAGCAGTTTAACAGGACAGGTTCCACTCAAAACAGGCCTCGCCATGGTCGACCAAAGAAGTTGAGTGCCCGTGTTCAGCATCATATCCAGAGGTTGTCTTTGGGAAATAGACGTATGAGTACTGCCAGCATTGCTGCAGAGGTTGAAGGGGTGGGGGGTCAGCCTGTCAGTGCTAAGACCATATGCACACACTGCATCAAATTGGTCTGCATGGCTGTCGTCCCAGAAGGAAGCCTCTTCTAAAGATGATGCACAAGAAAGCTCGCAAACAGTTTGCTGAAGACAAGCAGACTAAGGACATGGATTACCAGAACCATGTCCTGTGGTCTGATGAGACTAAGATAAACTTATTTGGTTCAGATGGTGTCAAGTGTGTGTGTCGGCAACCAGGTGAGGAGTACAAAGACAAGTGTGTCTTGCCTACAGTCAAGCATGGTGGAGGGAGTATCATGGTCTGGGGCTGCATGAGTGCTGTCAGCACTGGGGAGCTACAGTTCATTGAGGGAACCATGAATTCCAACATGTACTGTGACATACTGAAGCAGGGGATGATTCCATCCATTTGGACACTGAAGAAGCTGAGGGTAAAGGTGATGGACTGGCCAAGCATGTCTCCTCAAACGGAAGGTGGAGGAGCGCAAGGTCTCTAACATCCACCAGCTCTGTGATGTTGTCATGAAGGAGTGGAAGAGCACTGCAGTGGCAAAAGATTTATTATCTTTGGTATTTATTTTATGTATGGTTTTTATGTTTTATAGTAATTGGAGTGATTGCAATTATTAGGATATATTTGATAGTTGTCACATTTGATTCTGCTGCTAAATGTTATAATATTGCTACAACTATGCACTGAGGGAGAGGCAGAAGGATTGTGTAAATATTCAGCATGTAACAATGCAGATATACAGTATGTCACAATATAGCTAAGCAATATACAACATGCCTTCTACATTTGGCAGGGTTATTCTATGCATGAGAATAAGCATCTGAGTTGTTATGGAAATGCCATTGTTGCACTAAAGGAAAAGCAGATGGATAGTTTAAACATTCATCTTATAACCATGGTGAGCTGTTACAATGTATCTGAGCAGTAAATGGTATGTTTGCTATGTGCGGTGGGGTTGTATAGTAAATATCCCTGATATGTGCATCAGAGGACCTCCCTGAATGGGAATAAGTATTAGGACCTTAGCGTCTTGGTTGCTATGTGAACACTATGTTTAAAGCAGATCTTCACTGATTAGCACTTCCAATTATCTGCCTCCTTTCCCTCCCTATTACGCAAATACCTTTTTATTTTTGCATTGATCCACTTTCACCTAGATGAGGATAATGTGGTCCATCCACCCACAGTCTCTTGGGATGTCTATGCCTCATCCTAATGCCGTACACACGACCGGACTTTACGGCATACTTGGTCTGGCGAACCGGAGTCCGTCGGACAATTCGATCGTGTGTGGGCTCCAGTGGACTTTTTTTTCTCAAAAGTTTGACAGACCTAGAAATGAAACATGTTTCAAATCTGTCCGACGGACTCGAGTCCGGTCGAAAAGTCCGCTCGTCTGTATGCTAGTCTGACGGACAAAAACCGACGCTAGGGCAGCTATTGGCTATGAACTTCCTTGTTTTAGTCCGGTAGTACGTCATCACGTACGAATCCGTCGGACTTTGGTTGATTGTGTGTAGGCAAGTCCGTTCATTTGGAAAGTCCGTCGTAAAGTCCGTCGAAAAGTATGCCGGACAAAGTCTGCCGTAAAGTCTGCTCGTGTGTATGCGGCATAAGAGGCAGCATTTCACTATTTCAGTGTGAAATCCCCCACACGTGTGCGGGCTGCTGCAGGTCTGCTAGTCTATGGTAACAGGCAGAAACCTGCGGTGTGTCGCACATGTGCAGACACCCCACAGGTCTTCTGCCAGATCCTATAGCTTTGGCAGAGACATGCAACATGTCTGCGATTGTGTGGAATACCATTCCAAGATGGATGATCAACAGCAGAGCAGCAAAGGAGAATTGTGGACTGAAAGGAAGACAATACTGGACTCTATGGGCTAGTAAGTATGTTTACTTTTTTTTAAAAACTTACATATAGAGATATTAGGGTTAGTAGAGTAAAGTTGGAGTTCCAAAAATGTATTTGCTAGTGGTTACCATTATTACTGCTGCAACATTAATGGTGTAATAATGCTTCAAGTTTGCACTTTGCATGGCGGATCAGGAAAAGAACAGCAAAGGAGAATTTTGGGTTATAAAGAAGAAAAAGCGAAACTTTATGGACTAGGAAGTATTTTATTTATTTTAATTTACATACAGGTACAGTTATGAGTCACTAGAAACGTAAATTTAGCTAGCCAGGTGAAGTTTGAGTTGCTTTCTATGTGCAGTGGAGGTACTCTTTGTACAGGGTTTTGTTACAGTGTAACAGAGTTGTTCTATTCATGGGAATAAGCATTAGGGCTTTAGTGTGGGGGTTGCTATGTTAACACAGTGTTTAACCACTGCAATACCAGTCACTTAGACACCTTCCCGCCCAGGACAATTTTCAGCTTTCAGCGCTGTCGCAATTTGAATGACAATTACGCGGTCATACAACACTGTACCCAAACAAATTTTTTATCATTTTGTTCCCACAAATGGAGCTTTCTTTTGGTGGTATTTGATCACCTCTGTTGTTTTTATTTTTTGCGCAACAAATAAAAAACGACCGAAAATTTTGAAAAAAAAACACGTTTTTCTTTGTTTCTTTTAACATTTTTTGTAAATAAGTACGTTTTCTTCTTCAATGACGGGCACTGATTTGGCTGCACTGACGAGCACTGATACTGTGGCACTGATGGGCACAGATGAGGTGGCACCAATGAGTTGCCATTGATGAGGTGGCACTGACGGGCACTGATGATGGGCACTGATAGGCGGCACTGATAGGCACTGATAGGGGGCACTGGTATGCGGCACTGATGGGTACTGATAGATGGCACCGATGGGCACTCATAGGCGGCACTGATGGACACTTGCAGATGGCATTGATTGGTACTTATTGGTGGCACTGATGTGTACTTATGGGTGGCACTGATAGGTGGCATGGATGGGCACTGATGGGCACTGATAGGTGGACACTGATGGGCACAGATGGGAACTGACAGGTGGCACCGATGGGTACTGACAGGTGGCACTGATGACACTTATTGGTGGCACTGATTACACTGATTGGTGGCATTGCTGGGCAGAACTGAAATATAATGGTGCCAATCAGTGCCCATTTGTGGGCACTGATTGGCACAGATTGGGCATATTGGGCATATGTGGATGGCCATGGGGTACATACCTGGCCATCCACATGCTGCCCCCTTCCCTGGTGGTCCTAGTGGCTTCCCTGGTGGTCCAGTGCGGTCATCTGAGGGGGGCTGTGCTGATAAACAATCAGCACAGACCCCCCATCAGGAGAGCCGCCGATCGGCTCTCCTCTACTCGCGTCTGTCAGAAGCGAGTGAGGAAAAGCCGATCAAGGGCTCTTCCTATTGACATTGACATGATTGGACACGGCTGATCACGTGGTTGACACACCGCTCCACCGATCGCCGCAATGCGCGCCCCCGCGGGCGCGCGGCGGCATGTTATCCTGCCGGACGTCATATGACGCCCAGTCAGGATAACGGAACCACCGCCCGGCTGTCTATCTGCTATAGGCCGGGCGGGAAGTGGTTAAGAAGGCATGTGTGATACTATAGTGCAGCCTTGACAAAGCCCACAGTGATGAAACGTGTCAGTGCAGAGTCAAAGGTGCAGTGCCCAGTTCAGAGATGCAGCTAGGATCCATTATTGGCATTGATTGCAAGAGCCATAGAGGAAAGCTACATGTATGATAATCTGTCACTTTGATGCTTGATCTCCTAGTACTATTGTGCACAGGAGAAATATGAGTCTGTTTTAACCTAACCTGTTTTATGAATAACATTTACAATTTTACCCTATATGCAATTTATTTTCTGATCCTATTCATTATTTAGCATTTGGTACTTGATTGGTGAGGAGGTGTTAACAGAGGTGAGAACTTTCCCAATTTTTTTTTACTAGGAACTTTAAGCACGGGCAAATTTAGGCAGGCCTATTGTCAGGGCTAGGCTCAGCCCTTCCTTCTCTGAGCTGTCCGCTCAGCTGTCAGATAATTACCAGCTCCTATCTCCCCACAGTGACTCAGCTGTTTTTCGCCCTGCTCATCAGTCCTGCCTACTTAAAGCCATCCAGCTCACTTGATCTCTGCCTTTGCCTTTTCAACATCACAGAGACTTTCTCCTGCGTTCCTGTTGAAGACTTGCTCGGCTGACATTTCTTCTGGCTCCTGATCCTGCTTGCTGTACTACTATGTTTATCTCTGGCTCTCTGACATTGGCTTGGCCAACTACCCGATCTGGTTACTGAACTCTGGCTTGTTTTGACTACGCTTACTCTATTTACCTTTTTATTATTATTATTAAACAAATGTGATTTAACTATACTTCTGTCTCGGTCATGGTTTCTGACACCTATACTGCAAGCTAGGCCTGTCTGTTTTGATCTGGGGCTGGGAGTGGTCAGAGTAGCAGTGGGTGTGACCACCTGTGCTCTAGTTCTGAGGTGTCTGCCCTACTTTCAGGGAGAATGTTCTGGAAGAGGGGCTGGGCCTAGAACTGGAGTGCCAGGCAGCTCATGTGGGAGCCCTGACCAATCCCCATCTGGTATTGGCAGGGGGCGGGCCTTCTATATAAGCTGAGTTAACATGCCACTGGGGGGAGAAGTCGGCTGAGTGAAGTGAGGAATAGAATACTAGGCAGCAGCAGGAGGACCCCCCCATCTGGGGGGGTGTACCGATCACAGATCCAGGGAGCGCTGGGAAGGAACTTTGCCTCTACACGGTCATTGGCATTGTCTTTGTCATCACACAGTCAGTGGTAAAGAACTCCTGGAGCAGAGGGGCAGGTGAAGCTGTCAGAACTCAGGGCATTGAAAGGTTGGTGAGTGTTACCACAGTGGAGGGCTGGATGTGCCAGGAAGTCTGTGAGGGAACTTTGCTTCTACACGGTCATTAGCAAAGTCTTCATTTATACGGTGAATGATGGGGAGTCCTGGATCAGAGGAGAGACTGTGGGGATTTGTGTCAAA
The DNA here is from genome assembly GCA_037952925.1 of Lithobates clamitans. Taxonomy (NCBI): domain Eukaryota; kingdom Metazoa; phylum Chordata; class Amphibia; order Anura; family Ranidae; genus Lithobates; species Lithobates clamitans. The sequence continues at coordinate 1,898,447 of JBBGZY010000163.1, forward strand.
TCAATGTGGCCTGAGGGCACAGGATTTGCAAGTTGGGCTGGCTAGGAACAGTAGTCCTCCATCCATAAGAATCCTTTTAAATTACTAGGCCTCCGGGGAGAGGTGCTGCAGGCCTCAGGCCTAGTAGCAGCGAGCAACAAGAGTCTGCTTAATGACTCATTCAGAGGGGGTCCTTCTTGCCCAAAGAAGAAGATGTGACATTACTTTACCTCAGTATTAATAAGTTTGTGCAGGAGGAAATAAGTTTGTGTAGGAGGAAATAAGTTTGTGCAGGAGGAGAAGAAGTTCTGGGACCATTACTTTTACACGGTCAAAAGTGATGTCCTCATCCTTTACCTGGTAATGGATGGGGAATTCTTGGAAGGAATAGTCTGCGGGAGTTAAGCAGAGGAGGAGCAACAGTCTGCATGGAGATGCAGGAAGAAATCATACTCATAATATATGCACATGACCTCTTCTGGCTCTAACTTTGTGCTAATGTGTTTAACCTTTAAAATATGATGGCAATTAAAGATTCTATGGGCATCCCATATACCCTTTCCCCAACCAAGTTGTACCCCCCCCCCCAATAAAACAACAAAAACAAAACCAGCAAAAGACTGTTCATTGTCTCTGTAAGTGATGTATGAAGTCTGGCAGCGGGGGAAATTGGTGGATTGTCTGTTACTAGTGGCAACTACACCGCTACAAAAAGTTGCCACAAGAAGTATATTTAGGGTTTTCACCTTTTCTTAATAAGAAAGGTAAAAGGACCGTAGATTATTTAATTACATTTTTATGGACTCCAAACAAACTATAGTGAGATTGTGGAAATTGCTGATGCTTAGCTTTAAAGAGGTGAAGAACAGGATTCAGGGCACCCTTATAAATGAAAAGCTAAGACAGTTCTTGATACTCATGGCCACTTCTTAAGTACCTGGCAGCCTTGGCTGGATCATTTTTCATCTTCTCCACTCACGTTTCGCTTCCTAGATGCCTGAAGATGGAGTGAACCTGGTGAGTTCTTCAGGAGCCTCTGGGAGGAGGAGCAGAATGGGGGTTCATCCCCACCCTTCCTTTTCTCCTTACCCTCTGACTCCTCCTCCTTCCCTCTGTTTCCCTCTCTCCTCTTCCTTCTTCTTTTCCCTTCTTTTCCCGTTACATCCTCTTCTTTCTCTCCTCCAGTTTTCCCTACTGAATTTATCCTTCATTCTAGTACTCAACACTGAGCCCTCCTTTTTCCTTTCTTTTTTTTTACATTTTGCAGAATGTCTGGCAGTGGGACAAAAACCCTACTTTGTAAATTCTACTTTGTAAAGGCTTTAGCGGGGGTATTTTTTCTTGGTCTTCCCATGTCATCACTCTCATAGTAAAGAAACAACAAAAAAGTGTAGCGCTAAACCATATCATAAATGACAATAGATTGGTAGGTATGTAGTGAAAGGGATCACCTATGCAAGGAACTATTCATAGGTAGGAAGTCCTGATATGGATGTTATGACTAAAAAATAACAGTGGTTTGTCCTTGTGTAGACATATTATAAACAGGTGATTCCAGTGTCCCAAAAAAGCAGATCAGCTCACTACCACCGGGAGAAGAAAAGGCTTACCAGATGAGGTGGACCCAACAGGGCATACGCCGAGTTGGGTCAGATAAGGCTTGGGTGGTAAGTGGCTGTGGATGCCTGTGATGCAGCATCGATCTTTGGTTCCCACCCAGCATACAGCAGAGCGCTCCTCCAGAGCAGAGTGAAGATGAGTAAATCACAGATGACAGACTGGATCTTCTTCTACTCGGGGTAAAAGTCAGCAGCTGACGTCTTTTAGGACGAAACACGTCGGGTAGGACCCCATTGTCGCCACTTTGTTACAGCGTTGTTTTATACATTGGATTTATACGTGAGTGTATATCCTTTTATTTTTAATTAAAATTCTTGTATTCGGATTTACACTATGTGGCCCTTCCTTTCTTTTCTTCATATTAACATCATCACCTAATCCATGGAATGCTGTTTTGAGGGATCCACCCACGGAATACCCCATCCCCCCTAGGATCTATAGGATCAGCTACATTCTTAGGACTCCCCACACCTTTCAGGACCCGGGTGCCACTTGGAGGAATCCAGCAGTCTGTGAGATCACAGGCATCCACAGCCACTTACCACCCAAGCCTTATCTGACCCAATTCGGCGTATGCCCTGTTGGGTCCACCTCATCTGGTAAGCCTTTTCTTCTCCCGGTGGTAGTGAGCTGATCTGCTTTTTTGGGACACTGGAATCACCTGTTTATAATATGTCTACACAAGGACAAACCACTGTTATTTTTTAGTCATAACATCCATATCAGGACTTCCTACCTATGAATAGTTCCTTGCATAGGTGATCCCTTTCACTACATACCTACCAATCTATTGTCATTTATGATATGGTTTAGCGCTACACTTTTTTGTTGTTTCTTTCCATATATACTTTGTTGGTTGTGTTAGCTGCTTTTTTGTCTCTTTTGTGAGCAGCGCAGAATTATTTTGCACTTATTGATCACTCTCATAGTCCTGAAATGGGTAATCTTTGCCATACTTGATGTAATGGTTTTCTTTCTTCCTCCTCTTCTCTTCGGTTTGTTTCGATTCATATTTTCTGCCATTGACTTTGTGCGAGTGCACAACACTGGGTGATGCCACTTAATCTGGCTTTTTGGAAAACTGAATAAAACTGGTGATTTAAGTTTTGTGTCATACTGTATGAAATGTGTAAGTGCTGTTTTGTCTTCCTTTTCAATAAAGATAAAGTAAAAGGACGGTAAAAGGTTCAATGAGTGTGTTTCCAGTTTTAGGTGGAGGGTGGTGGATTTCCACAAATAAGAAAATGAAATAAAGATTCTTTTTTTTTTTTTTTTTTGCTACTAATGATTTACTATATCACAAGTATATAGTACTTTATTGTTTTGCTCAAGGACCTTTGTTTTCTTTATATTTTTATTGTATTCATTGTTATGTTGTATTTAGAAGCACTAGTTCTTCTATATTATTGCATGTGTATATCAAGAGAGCTTTAAAACATCTTTGGTGCACCAGCTGGGGTATTTAAAAAAAATGTTTTTTGAATGTTGGGGATATTTATGTTTATTGATTTTAACAAGCGTGGAAAATTCTCACAAATTACATATTGATTGGAATATCTGAAGCCAGCAAGTCTATTTTGAAGATCATGGAAGTCAGCGTACATTTTTCCTGCAGTGGTCTTATTTTTTTTGTCACAATTGTAGCTACAATTTTAAAATGTGACTGCTGCTGTTTCACAAAAAAACTTAAACCAAAGTTATACTGGGATAGCAAAAGGAAGAATTATTCTTGCTTTCCACAGCAAAAACCAAGATTATCCTTTTCATTATGCCAGTGCAGTATTGGAAAAGTAACAAGATGATGTGCAAAAGGTAGATTTTTTAGACAGTTTGGTATTGATTATGAGGAGGCTATGTTACCTATAAAATGGTCATTATGGGTATAATGCTCAAAATTTATTAGGTATCCCATAGGCTTGACATGTTTTACTGGTTAGTGGCTTAAAATGGCCATACACTTCTCAAATTTTTGAGGATTCCTGTTAAATTGGCCAAAATTCAAGCTGTGGATGGCACTTTAGGTACTCCCTGCTCAACAAAAGTCTATATTTTAAGCAACTTTTATGAAAGAAGGCAGTATGAAATGAATCGGCCAAACAACAGTTCAGGTGCAAGCACTGTTTATGTATTCAGCAGCCACTGGAGCAGCTGGCATGTCTCTATCCATGTTGCTTAGAGTGGATGGGGGAATCAATACATTTCTCTCTTTCAGCCTACAGGGTTGAATGAGAGAAATTCAAAGTGTCTATGACCAACTTTAGAGACATACCCTAAGGCCATCATTGATAAAACAGCTGATATCAATTATTATTACATTATGTTTTGTATATCTCTTGATTATTTATGCTGCTTCTGCAATGTTTTTAGCTATCACTTTATTGAGCTTTTTAATAGGTCATACGTTTACATTTATTTCTGCTGAGGTATACCTCTGTTTAAAACAAAACATTTTTTTGGCAGAATGATACAATAATGTTTCCTGTCCTAACCTATTTATTTATTTAATATTTTTTTGCTCCCAATTCAAAAACATGTACAAATATTGTGTGTAAAATAGTTTTTAGTCTTTATTTTTTATTTTTTATTTTTGTTAAAGTATGACTAAATCCACTTGGTAAAACTAAAAACTCTTAAGCATAACATATTATTGTAATTGTTTTCAATCTTTTTATATCTGTAGCTTACATTAAACGAATGTATGCAAGATTTTTTTTACTGCACTAATAGTTAAAGCAATCAAACAGTGAAAAACTAAAAAAATCTGGTATATCGAATCCAGAAAATAAGTCCCATGTGATAAAACAGCCTATTGTGTCAATATAAAAAAAAAAGTGTAAAAGTTCCAATTTCATTTAAGCTAAATAAGCGTATCCAATGTGCAGAGAGTGTTCCAAACCAAAATGTGAATCACCCAAGTGTACCTCCACCTTAAGGTAAAAATGGATTCTTTCCAGAACTCCTGGACTCTTTGTTTAAAAAAAAAAGAGTCAAATGTGCTATACCAGTTAAAGTGTCACCTGTAATGGGAACCTATCGCTCCTCTCCATCAGCTATGGTATTGGTTACTGCAGTCTCCCAAGCAACAGTATGGAATGCTCCATCATAGCATACAAGGGAATAAAACCGGAAAAGACCTCCATAGTTTACATCTGTATGATAGGTTTATTATATAAAAAGGAGAAGCTAGCCACTTACAAGATAAATAATATAAACAAGCATAAGATAAAAAATACAGGTCCAGGGATTCGATCCAACCAACTAGTGGTTTGGGCATGGTGACATCACGAGCATGAACTCCACTCCACTCCTGCTTATAATTATAATACCTGGTGATCTATCCATGAAAATCAACTGTCTCCCATTTGCGTTACCTTGTCACATAATCCTCTGGTACAGTGGCGGCCTATACATCGCGGGCGCCGCCCCCCTATCACCTCCGTCGCCCTCCCTATTCATGTGCCCGGCCCCTTTTAGGACGCAGGACACATGAAATATTATGGCGGGGATAGGCGGGGGTGTGTATTTTGAAGCACGCAATTAGAGCCAGAGGCTCTAATAGCCTTTAGAGCCAGAGGCTCTAATAGGCTTCAAAATAGGGTGGTCTCGGAGGGCAGAGCACTGCGTCCCGATCCCACCCTGTTGTGTAACATAGCAAATTCATTTTCGCTATTTTCACATTAACGTTCCTCCCTGCCAATCAGGAGGCAAGTCAGTGAGACCTATCTCCCGACTGGCCAAAGCATTAGGCAAACCTTTTGGATGCCTAACGCTTTGGCGGAAGAGGAGACACGGCGGAGGAAGCCCGAGGACTGGAGCCGAGCAGACACAGGAGACGCCGCTTCGTACTACTACAGAAGAAGAGGAGGAGAGCCCCGTCACTCCAGGAGAGGAGCAGAGCCCTGCACAGTGGCTGCATTTGCTGGGCACAGTGGCTGTAATTGATGGCACACTGGCTGCATTTGATGGGCACAGTGGCTGCAATTGATGGGCACAGTGACTGCATTTGATGGGCACAGTGGCTGCATTTGCTGGGCACAGTGGCTGCAATTGATGGCACAGTGGCTGCATTTGATGGGCACATTGGCTGCAATTGATGGCACAATGGCTGCATTTAATGGGCACAATGGCTGCATTTGATGGGCACAGTGGCAGCAATTGATGGGCACAGTGGCTGCATTTGATGGGCACAGTGGCTGCATTTGCTGGGCACAGTGGCTGCAATTGATGGCACAGTGGCTACATTTGATGTGCACATTGGCTGCAATTGATGGCACAGTGGCTGCATTTGATGGGCACAGTGGTTGAATTTGATGGGCACAGTGGCTACATATAATGGGCACAGTGGCTGTATTTGATGGACACAGTGGCTGCATATGATGGGCACAGTGGCTGCATTTGACGGCACAGTGGCTGCATTTGATGGGCACAGTGGTTGCAATTAATGGCACAGTGGCTGCATATGATGGGCATAGTGGCTGTATTTAATGGCACAGTGACTGCATTTGTTGGGCACAGTGGCTGCAATTGATGGCACAGTGGCTGCAATTGATGGCACAGTGGCTGCATTTGATAAGCACAGTGGCTGCATTTGATGGGCAAAGTGGCTGAATTTGATAGGCACAGTGAGGCTGCAATTGATGTTTTTTTTAAAGTATTTTTCAGAATTGTTTGCGCCCCCCCCAAAAAATTTTGAGCACCAGCTGCCACTGTAACAGAACATTCAGCCTGATGTCCAACTGGGATGACAGTGTAAGGTGATACACAGTCTATGTTTACAGGTCCTGCAGTCTGGCAATTGGAGACATATTCTAGCAGCAGTTCGCTGATAACAGAAGATAACAGCGGTTGGGCAGCCTGTGACAGTGAGGGATGGATATTTAGGTGTCAGTTCGTCAATAAATAAGGCTGAGCTCCAGTGAAGTGAATGCTCTCTTATGTTTGAACACTTTACTTCCCTGCGCTTTCCACTCTAGTGTGCAGACACCTTGCTGATTCCGGGGGGGGGGGGATCACTTGACCCCCCTGCCCTCCCTTGCGGACGCCCATGCCTGTACTGTAAGCTATTTAAAACTAAAGTGCCTGCCAGTGTGCTTTGTAATTACCTTTGTTAGACAAACATGTTATCCAATTCTTTTTTTGTGTGCCCTGCAGATATTAGTTTCACATAACTGTCAGTAAAACTTTCCCAGCTTTGGAACTAAAGTCCCACTCATAAAGATAAGTTCACCCCCACTGGGCATCTGTCCATTCTGAAGAGATCATTGGCATTGGAGACACTTTCATGCACTACACAGATACAAACTAGATCATTTTCTTCCCTAAAAGGTCATAGAATAATAAGGTATTGCAATAACCAAATGTTACTATTGCTTTGTTCTACGGGGAACAGACAGCCCTGACATGGAGTGCCAAAGCATCAATGAGCTGTGTAGTGAAGCTAATATTTGTGCTATTTCCACCATACCTTCTTACTACACTTAATTTGACCCCTCTTGCTGTCTCCCCAGTCATTACAGATGTCTTAATTGCTATCACCAGTGCTTCACTACACAGCCCATTGATGGTTTGCCTGGATGTGACTTTGTTCTGATCTGAAGATAAACATTTTTATTTTATCTTTATGTGAGTTGCCAATTGTCTTTGTTTTAATAAATTGTGAATAGATACTACACTTAGTCTGCCCACCCTGCTGTTTCCCAGACCATGAGGACTACATCTCATCATCTCCCCTGTGAAGAATACAGTATAGTGAGGCCTTCTTTAGCCACCTCTATCAAGCTTACCAAAATCACTATCATCAGGTCGACTGCTGACAAGAGGAGTGATGAATAGCATTGGAATGGTGAGAAGCTATTGGCTTTTGTTTGTGTATGGAACTTGTTTGCTGCTACTGAACCTTGTTGCCTCCAGGGGAATCTGCACAGGATGCTATGAGACCAACATAGTTTGTGAATTACAAGTACCCTAGCTTTGAGGGTGAGTGCTCCAACATGAGTTCAAGGAGCAGACTATATTTGATCCTCCACTGGCAAGTGGGTTAAACCCGGTATACAGGATCAGAATATCGTACAAAAAATACAGATTTCGTCGGTCGTAAGATAATCTGATCATTAGTACACAGCTGTCGTCTGAATTTTTAAAAAAGAACTAACACAAAAAATGTTCTCATATGATACCAGATCATACAATTTTCGTTCAATCAGTACGTTTTTTGTCGAAAATACAATACAAATACACTACAACACACATACGAGAATAGTAAGCTATTCGTTTTCGATATGGAGATTATAGCATACAAAAAAAAATAATGGATGATTACTTGTCAGAAAATCTCATAATGTGTACCAAGCTTTAGATAGGGCCTAGGAACAGAAAATAGGACATACTGTTTATTACCTCCCCTGGTGTTTTCCTTTAAAGTTATCCTTTACAGTGATTATTTTATTTCTGTTAGCAAGGTCATTCTGCTGTCATCTGACTAGTCTTTTTTGGTAATGCTTTTTACAGGCGATAAGAGGGAACAACAGCCATAGATCCTATCTTAATGTTGTTTGTTTCAGTGTATTATATTTAGTTAACCATTTTATTGCTGCAACTGTTTAAACAGAACTTCCTTCACAGAGCTTATACCTGCTGTAATAAAGCCCATTTTATCACTACTGGAGTGTTGGTGAATCATTGGGTCCAGTTAAGTGTGGGTCACCACTGGGAGCAGCAGGAGAACCTAATTATCCAGTGGCTCCTTAGGAAGTCATTGCACAACACTAGTATGTGACTGTATTACAATAGTATCTAGTTTTTGTTCATCCCGCGCATGCGGCTAGGGTGGACACCATGAAGATGCCGTGATCCCTCAGCCGGGTATCTGCGGACAAACAGGATGGTCCGTACGACCCACACTGCGCCACCTAGTGGACAAAACATAGTATTGTAGCCAGCATATAGTACAACTTACAAGTACAAAAACAGAAAAAATACAATTAAACATCATAGTAATAATAAGAAAGAAGGGAAATATTGAATATAGGAAGAAAAGGAGAAAAAGTGAAGATAAGACATAAAAAAATTGAAAAATAAACACCAAATAGAGTTGCAAACTACAGATCATTTGGATACACAGAGATAAATGACTACAGTCCTGGGGAGGACTACATATAGATAACAATGAAGTGGCCGCATCACATATTAGACAGATACACTACAGTGTCCGTCTAGATGCAATGAGACAGGTAAAAAAAAAAAAAAGAAAAAGAAAAAAGGGGGGGGGGTGAAAGAACCCCTACAGATTCAATTCACAAACTCCCGAAACAAACCCAGGGAGGAAGTGTCTAAAATTAAATGCCTCATTCAGGCCAGGTGGTGAAGTTGCCTGCAAGTTGAATATCCACCTCAACTCACATTGGAGGAGGCGTTTATTGAAATCACCGCCTCTGGAGTTGAAGTGGATACGGTCAAGGGCAAGAAAGTGAAATTTGGGGAGTGACTCCAGGTGGACCAAGGCCATGTGGTGGCCGATGGGTGCATTGGGGTCACATTTCCGTATGGTTATGAGATGTTGGTATATCCTTTTCCAGAACTCGTTTTTTTTGTCTTCCCAGCATAGTAGCACCCACATTCACATGTGAGCAGATATACTATGCCAGGGGTCTTACAGTTAACATAATGTTTGCGAAAAAATTGTTGCCCATTAGGCAGGTATACATCTTTGTATCTATCCATGTACTGGCAGTATGGACATCCCCCACAGGGTAAAGTGCCCAGAGTTTTACATACATCGCCTCTACAAGATTTGTACTCGCTAGTAACCAATTTTTCACCCACAGATGGTGCTCTGCTGTAGGTGACAGTTGGAGAATTGGGGACAAAGGGGGCCAACATCTGATCCATAGTATTTAGAATACGCTTGACTTGCTTGCGTTGTGATGAATAATTTGTAATGATTCTTGTTGTGTCATCATTGGTAGGTTGTTTTTGTGTAAGAGCAAAATGTTCCCCTGGGGTGAGATTTTGGAGGCATTACCACAAAAAGTATATTGATAGTAAGAAATATTTTATTACAAAAACAGAAATATAGCACACAATAATCAAAGTATACCATAGCACATATAAAAATACAAATATAGAATTGCATCGGGAGTGCAGGTAACAACAAGAGATGGTATATGTCACACACGACAATAAATGAAAACCAGACTGATATTATAAGATGGAGTGGGTCTCACTAAACCGACGCGTTTCGGAAAGTCCTTCGTCAGGGTTTGATGAGTGAGAGTTACCATCTATTGAATATTGCAAAAACAAAAAAGTGTCAAAATAGTTAGTGTCAAATACATGCATAAAGTAGTATGTCCCCCACACCCCAAGTGTGAGAGAGTACACACTTACCCAATGCAAAATAAAAAACGAACAATCAGCGCATAAAATCAGCTCTGCTGTGGTGTCCCAGGCCGCATGCATATGTTAGAAGTCCAAAAGTAGGTGGGCAGAATGCTATGAACAGATCCGTATAAGGAGTGCTCTTCCCCTAAATGCTGAGAAGACGCCGCGTCCAAATAGGGCGCAGTGCCTGTGCGCAGGCTGGGGTCCAACTGGATCTTCGGACCTAGAATTGTATGAACCATATCATGAGAGAGGGCCAATAACATATAAGAAAACTAATACTACTAAATGTGGTGAAGTCTGGTGAAGTCTGAAGAAAACAAAATTCTAAAGAAAGCACCAGAAAAGTATATCTGCATGTATAAAGAATAAAGGCCAGGAGCATACCTGAAATTTGGAACTGGGGGGGAACACCTACAGTGTGTAATGTAGGGAAGGGAGGAGAGGCTCATATAACACCGTACCAGTTAATGGGCTGGCCAAAGAATAAGAACCTATTGTTAAAAGACAAAGGGAGAGAGGGTAAGCTCCATAGTAAAATAAATGGACAAGTAAAGATGTATAGAGGACACCATGCAATAGAGTGTTCTCCAAAGTAAAATCTAGTAAATGCCCCCAATCCATCAGAGTATATTACCTATGGCAGCCCAGAGCGCAGCACTGGTTGTTTTTGTGTGTTCAACAGGTCACAACGGGATAGATTAATGGTTCTTCTGTATGCTTTTTTAAGGCATGTATTGGAATATCCCCTTTCAAGGAGTCTCTTTCTCAAAACATTGGCCTCATTTTTGAAGCAAGTGTCGTCGGAGCAGTTCCGGCGGGCCCTTAGGTATTGACTATAGGGTATCGATGTGAGAAGGAGTTTGGGATGAAAACTTGTTGCATGGAGCACTGAATTCCCTGCCGTTGGTTTCCGATATAGTTCACTCGAGAGGCTCCCATCTGGCTGTTTTTTCACAAGTACATTTAAAAAGGTGATTTCCGTTGAACTATAGGTCATGGTAAATTTTAGATTAAATTCATTTTTATTAATTGAGGCCAAAAATTCATACAGCAAGTCAATCGTTCCATCCCAAATAAGGAATATGTCATCTATGTAATGTAGCCATGTCAAGACATGGCACATATACATAGACAGTGCTTCATTGGTGAGCAGTGAATGTTCCCTCTCCCCCAGGTAAAGATTGGCGTACGATGGGGCACAACATGTCCCCATCGCAATGCTCTGTACCTGGAGGTAGTGGGAACCATCAAAACAAAAAGCATTGTGATGCAGTATGAACTCAAGGGAGGCCAAAATAAAGTCAATGTATTTGGGGTTCACTTTCATTAAATTGTGACAGCACATGCCATATGGCTGCTAGGCCTTTAGCATGGGGGATAGTGCAGTATAGGGATTCGACATCTATAGCGACTAGCTGGGTGCCATCCTCAATGTGCAGGTCCTGGATGATCTACAAAAAGTGGATGGTGTCACGTACATATGATGATAGACATGTGACTAAAGGTTTAATCTGGTTGCCCACTGCGCGATTGAGCTTTTTAGTTAGGGTGCCACTCCCAGATATGATGGGTCTACCTGGGTATTTTTTTTAATGTTTATGTAGCTTTGGTAGTGCATAGAAAGTGGCCTCCTTTGGATGGTTGGTCCTAACAAAGTCCCATAGTTGTCTAGATATAGCATTTTGGTAAAATGCGTTATCAACCATTGAGTAAAAATCCTGTGTGAACTTATCCAACACAGACCTAGAGATAGGCCAATCCCATTTAGAATTGCGAAGTATGGACATACACATCTCACTGTAATGGGCACTGTCCATGACCACGACATTGCTACCCTTGTCAGAGGGTTTGATGACAATGTCATGGTCATCAGCCAACGCCTTTAATGCAGCTCGCTTGTCTCTGCTGAGATTTGCATAAGAACCAGGAAAATGTTTCATTTTGCAGATATCAGCTGATACTAATTTAAGAAAAACAGATGCATCATGGTTGGAACTGGGCGAGGGGTAAATAGTGGATTTCTTCTTAAGTGAGGAGTCAGGGGCACATGAGTTTGCTTGCATGGTGGGCACATCGTCCACAGCTGCAAGAAGGGCCTCGATGTCAATCGAGTGTATAAGGTTTTTGGACTCATTTTCCTCTAATAGAGCAACTAAGTTGTCTAATGCTGAAATCACCTAGTTCGTTTGGCCGAATTATAGATTTTGTTTTTTAGCATATAGGCTCTTCAGTAAGATTTTACGTATAAAGAGATGGATGTCCTTGATGGCCCCAAACTTGTCCAGACTGGAGTCTGGGGCAAAAGGTGAGGCCACGTGCAAGGACAGCCATCTCATGTTGGCTAAGTAGATGTGAGGACATATTGACCACGTTTACTGTGGTTTGGGCCTGTCGGTCTTGTGGATTTTGGACGGATGTCTTTGTAATTGTTTCTGATGGGTTTGTATACAACCCTTCATTTGGTCTAAAAAAAGTCCCTGGGGATAGAGATTGTGATCGTGGTGTAATTAATATGTTAGATTGTGTACTCAAGGAGGATCCTGAACTACTAGCTGGAGTATATACAGTGGGGACGAAAGTATTCAGACCCCCTTAAATTTTTCACTCTTTGTTATATTGCAGCCATTTGCTAAAATCATTTAAGTTCATTTTTTTCATCATTAATGTACACACAGCACCCCATATTGACAGAAAAACACAGAATTGTTGACATTTTTGCAGATTTATTAAAAAAGGAAAACTGAAATAGCACATGGTCCTAAGTATTCAGACCCTTTGCTGTGACACTCATATATTTATCTCAGGTGCTGTCCATTTCTTCTGATTATCCTTGAAATGGTTCTACACCTTCATTTGAGTCCAGCTGTGTTTGATTATATTGATTGGACTTGATTAGGAAAGCCACACATCTGTCTATATAAGACCTTACAGCTCACAGTGCATGTCAGAGCAAATGAGAATCATGAGGTCAAAGGAACTGCCTGAAGAGCTCAGAGACAGAATTGTGGCACAGATCTGGCCAAGGTTACAAAAAATTTCTGCTGCACTTAAGGTTTCTGAGAGCACAGTGGCCCCTATAACCCTTAAATGGAAGACATTTGGGAAGACCAGAACCCTTCCTAGAGCTGGCCGTCCGGCCAAACTGAGCTATCGGGGGAGAAGAGCCTTGGTGAGAGAGGTAAAGAAGAACCCAAAGATCACTGTGGCTGAGCTCCAGAGATACAGTCGGGAGATGGGAAAAAGTTGTAGAAAGTTAAGCACACAGCTAAAATAATGAAGGAGTGGCTTCACAACAACTCAGTGACTGTTCTTGAATGGACCAGCCAGAGCCCTGACTTAAACCCAATTGAGAATCTCTGGGGAGCCAAAAAGAGTGTTACTAAATACTGAGCAAAGGGCCTGAATACTTAAGGCCATGTGATATTTCAGTTTTTCTTTTTTAATACATCTGCGAAAATGTCAACAATTATGTGTTTTTCTGTCAATATGGGGTGCTGTGTGTACATTAATGAGGAAAAAAAATGAACTTAAATGGTTTTAGCAAATGGCTGCAATATAACAAAGAGTGAAAAATTTAAGGGGGTCTGAATACTTTCCGTCCCCACTGTATATCTGATGTCTCACTATTGGTGTTATACCGTGAGTGACTACCATTACCTGCCCATGGGGGAGAGCCTTCTGTATGGGAAGATTCATTATGTGATTCGTCACCATGACGGTGGCGTTTCTGTCATCTCTGGCCTTTCTGTTGGATGGGAGGCTGTGAAGAGGAAGGAACAGGTGAATGCATACATGGTTCATAAATGTTGGTACGTTTATTTTTATATTAGTTTTTAAAAGAGTTATTGACTGGATTCAATTGCCATTTATATGCCTTGCCATCTTCGAAAGCTTTTCTATCCCTTTGTAGTTTTTTGTCTTTTTTGATTAAAATATTTTTGTTAAATTGTTCTAGGTAGCACTTTAATTTTTCCTCAAATTCAGTAAAACGTATATAAGTTTCGAGGGGTAACATTTGGTTTTGTAGTTTTTCCAATTTTTCATCTAGATCAATCATGCGTTACGATATTTATCAATTAATAATTGCTTTAGTGTTTTCGAGCACAATTTTAAATTAGCCTCCCATGCGATTTTAAAGCTAGGGTCTATGTTGTCAAATGTTGGAAAAATTTGTACCCTAAGCCAAAAAGGGTTTAGATTTTCCCTGATATAGTCCTCAAAGGACTTGGTATTCCAATATAAAAGGTATTTTTTCTCCAAGATTTGACTTAAATTAGCAAATGTTGATGATAAGAGATTCTTTTAATTCAAAATCATTATGTAGTTTAGACATAAAGTCCACCCAATGATCTCCTTGATAGGATGCCATTAGGAAAAAAAAAATGTGGGGGAAGGGGAAGAGAGAATTGAATTCAAGTATCTAGCAAAAGCCTATAAATAGTAATACATACATCAAATCTCAAAAAATAGGGGACTTACACAGGTATCTACTACCCAAATATAAGAGAGGAAAAAAGGAATATGAGAGTTGGAGATGTATGAGGTACTTCCAACATCCTTGTACAAATAGAATAAAAGAGAATCTGCAACCAGTACATAAAGAGGTCGCCCCTTAGGACTTTTTAGGCAGAGAAATATAGGGGGTAACAATATATAAAAAAGACCCTTCCTCCCTCGGTTTGTTTCAGGAGTTTGTGAATTAAATCTGTAGGGGTTCCCCCCCCCTTTCTCTTTTTCTTTTTTTTTTACATATATAGCACAATATATGTCTAACTAACTAGAAGAATGCCTGACCTGTCTCATTTCATCTAGACGGACACTGTAGTGTATCTGTCTAATATGTAATTGTTCATTGTTATCTATATGTAGTCCTCCCCAGGACTGTAGTCATTTATCTCTGTGTATCCCAATGATCTGTAGTTTGCAATGCTATTTGGTGTTTATTTTTCCATTTTTTTTGTCTTATCTTTCACGTTTTCTCCTATTCTTCCTATATTCAATGTTTCCCTTCTCTCTTATTATTACTATTATGGTGTTTAAATTTATTTTTTTGTTTTTGTTTTGTACTTGTAAGTTGTACTACATGCTGGCTGCAATACTACCTTTTGTCCACTAGGTGGTGCAGTGTGGGTCGTACAGACCATCCTGTTTGTCCGCAGACACCCGGTGGGTAGGCTCCATCCACGCATGGCTGAGGGATCACGGCATCTTAATGGTGTCCGCCCTAGCTGCATGCGCGGGGTGTAGCATCTTTCTGTCCCCACTGTCGGCTTGCCAGACAGATCGGGACTTCCTGCCTGCCGGTATCCACGTCCCTTCGCCGCGCGCCTCCGGGTCTGGGAGACGCTTTTGAGCCTCATAATCAGCTATTCAAACGAGGCAAGCCCACACAGCCTGAAGCTAGACTGATTGGCTGATTCCATATCAGGTACAGTATTTAGGATGCAGACACTCAGTTGGCATTTGTCAGTCGATGGACTGCTGCCCGGAGGTCTGCATCTTGAATCAACACAGGTAAAGATATATACTTTAATCTAAACAGTCAATACCAGAGTTACATATTCTTTTATCTCTACATTGCCTTATGCTACATGCAGGATTAATTCAATATACTCTCTGTCTATGACTTTTTTATATAGTATACCTGGCTGTGAGCTCTGAATCAGGCATCTCTTGTGGATGCGCTGCAGTGATTGGAACCTAGATCCATGACTACTTAACCTCTGTTTTTTGTGGACTTGTCAGCCAGCCTGTATTCCTTCCATCACTGTTTTTGCCCTGCTATGATTTATAACGAATTTTATCTGTGTGAGTACCATCAGTCTTGATTTAAAATACTGTGTAAAGTGCAATTGATTTTTTTTACACCACCATATTAAAAAATGCTATCACTACTGTATTACACAATTTAATTTATGTTACAGATAAGGATCAAATCACCCAATTGTAAATCCCCTGATGTAGGAATATTATTTTGAATCTCCAAAACATGTTGGGATATATGCTGTAAAACTCTCCGTCTGTCATCAACTTGATTTAGGCAGTGGATTGTGAATATTGGGTTGATATTTCCTATCTTGTATACAATTTGATTTATTGATATATTTTAATATGAATTTTGTACTTATACTATGTTTTCTATAATAAATAAAGTTGGCACTTATGTGCATTTTTTTACATATTGTTACTCCCTATATTTCTCTGCCTAAAAAGTCCTAAGGGGCGACCTCTTTATGTACTGGTTACATATTCTCTTTTATTCTATTTGTACAAGGATGTTGGCAGTACCTCATACATCTCCATCTCTCATATCCCTTTTTTCTTCTCATATGTTTAAGACAATATTTTACTGAGAATCATGCCATCTATGCATATATCTGTTGCGAACAAGCACGGTATGTTAGTGTGAAATGCATTTATCCTGTTATATCTGTCTGGTACGGTGCGGTCATTCCTTCTCTGTACATATGCATATATCTAACAATGTATGAGTAAAAGATTATAACTTCATGTATTATATCTCATGAGGCAAGTCATGTTTTTCTTGTTTACTGGCATAGTAATAATATAATTAGGTATATGTATTAATCTGCTTTAGAAATATGCCATATGTAGAAATGGTTTAAATCTACAAATTATTGTGTTAGAGATATATTATAACGATATATCTATATATTCATATAGCTTTCTACTTTTAACTAGATGTGTAATTAGTTAGAATTTATATGTAAAACATTTATTCCTAAACAATATAATTTGCTGCATTCGTAATGTATACTCATTTAAATGGCATTACCAGAATCTTATACAAATATATATTAGAAATATCACATGGCCACGCCTGTACCATGGGAAAATGGACGTTCTTACAACAGATCATTTTATGAGAATAATTCAGTATGAGGATAATTCAGAACTAATATATCTGCTCTATGATGACACTTTGTGGTTAAAATGCCTGATCAAACAAGGAAAAAAAATTATTATCTACCTCAACCAATGGAAAGAAGTTACACCTTCTGGGCTCCACTTATTATAATTTTTAGGAGCCTATTGTCCAGAATGGTATATAGGATCAAGATAGAAAGCCATGAGGACACTTCATACACTCCAGACAATTCACACACAATTCATAGACTTTATAAATCTGGACACTTATCATCAAATCTCTCTGATCATACACTTCTCATACTCGGAAACTTTAAGAACCCAAGACGCAAGCTCCTCCTTAAGCAGCCACCATTTTGGGGAAGGCAGCCATCTTAGGGGACTCTGGTAATGACCATTGTGAGTCAACAGCCATTTTGGAAGGGTAAATGTGTTTTATTGATTTTGTCATTGATTATTTGAATACTGAATATTCAGTGCTAATGATATTGAGATCATTATTCCCCAGTTGTAACAACCATTGTAGATTTTTCTTGAACTTTATTTTATGCTTTTCTAAATTTTACCATCTTTGGTTTGGCGCTATATTAGCGTACCAGTTTTATGTTTTACGTAGTTGACTTTTGCTCCAACTACAGAGGAGTAACTGTTGGCTACACAAATCGCAGTCATTTTTGTCTGATAATTAATTTTATATTATATGGTTTATATATTTACTGGGAGAATTTAATCCTTTCATTTTATCCATATTGCTGAGCAAATTCCATTAGCGAGTGTTGCAAATAAGTTTTGTATTTTGTGTAAGATTTTGTTTTGTTTTTATGTCACCCATATCTGACTATTTATTGTGAATACATGTCTTGTGAATAAATATATATTCCATATTTAGTCTGTATTCATATTGCTTGGTGTATGCTTTTAAAAAGAAATTTGATTGATAAAAGAACTCATTATAATTATCGTCTGGGAAATTTTTCGCATAGCATAACAGGAGAATGTCACTTACTATTCCCCACATGTAGAGACTTCTAACTTGGGTTTGCCCTGAAGACACCAGCACTGGAGCGTGCCTCTGAAGGCCTATGACTACTGGACTACACTTCTGCAAGTATGCCTGGGCAGCACATAAGCTTTTAGTTATAGTTAGGGAATTAGGAAAGTGGTAATCCTTACCTGTTGGACTGTAAAATGTTTATTTTGCACTTTTTCTAAGTAAAGTATTGAACCATTGTCCTTGCCTGGTCTGAAGTTACTAAAGAGGTGTATTGCAAGTAACTGACACACATAGCATTAAGCAGTGGGTTTTAACACATTGGGGCATGAGGGTATTTGTGTGGAATGAAGTAATACAAAGACATAAGTAGTTACCGAGTAACGAAAGTGTAACAAGCAACCTGTCAATAGCATTTACCTGTTATAGGTGGCATGACCTATAGCAGTTATGCCGCGTACACACGGTCAGACTTTTCGTCTACAAAAGTCCGACGGACGCCGACGGACCAAAGCCGGCTGACAATCCGATCATGTGTGGGCTTCCCCGGACTTTCAGCGGACTTTCCAGCCGCAAATCTGACGGACTTTAGATTTGAAACATGCTTCAAATCTTTATGTCGTAACTACGCCGGACCCAGAAACCCGCTCGTCTGTATGCTAGTCCGATGGACAAAAACCCACCCTAGGGCAGCTATTGGCTACTGGCTTCCTTATTTTAGTCCGGTGTACATCATCACGTACGGATCTGTCGGACTTTTGTGTGATCGTATGTAGGCAAGTCCATTTGTTAGAAAGTCTGCCGCAAGTCCGCCGCAAGTCCGCCAAAAGTCCGTCGAAAGTCTGTCGGACGGGCCGTCGGAATTTTGTAGCCAAAAAGTCAGACCGTGTGTATGCGGCATAAGGGAGATGTTGTCAGCACTCCTTCCGCCAGCAGCCTGTCTCCCATAACAATGGGAGCTAATTCTGCCACAGAGGTACCTATCCTGTACAGAGGTATGGAAGTAGGGCCACCTATAGGAAGAGGCCCATGTTGACTTGGAGGAGTAATTAAATGAGAGCTTTCTTAACTCTATGTTGGATTTAGCTTTGGAGGCCAGTGGTGAACAGGAGAGAGTTTCTAGGACAGTGGTGGAGATGGTCCCTCTAAAAGATGTCAATCCATACAAAAGATAACGTGTCTTTCACCCCTTGTTAGCGGTAAGTGAATATGTTTATTTCGAACCGTCCATAAATTTTATTTAGGAAGACAAATTCACTGGCGGACCTATTAGTGCACAGTGATATACAGTGGACGCCTCCAATACGACATAGGAATGTTGGGATGCGCAGGTGTGGTACATGTGATTATTGGGGGGGGGGGACTTTGACTGTCTATTGTTGCAACATGAAGCCAGGTGAATCTGGGAGCTGGAGGCGACCAAACCAACAATAGCCTAAGCTTCTCCCCATTTTTACCTTAAACTACCCTTTTGTTTTTTTTTGGTTAATATAAAGTCTATTTTTGATTATTTTTGAATAAAAGCATATATACTTAACTGAGAGAAAGAAAAGGGAATAGACGTGAAAGGCGGTCTTTTGAAATGCCTTAGGATATGTTTTATGTTCCCCAAAGCAAAACCGTCGGTGTAATGACAGCTCCCAATTGTCATGCATTTTTATATCTGCAATGGATATGGTATTTTGGGTGTAGGAGTCTCATTTGGAGGATTAGTCTTATTTCAATAACATACATACGTTTATTTGTAGCCCCCTTTCTTCAATTAATAAATATAGAATGCATATTTTATGCATAGGCTCATAACACTCCTGTTGGTAGTATAAACGAGGAGACATCTAGTGGATAATTGGTGAATTGCTTCTGCTCCCTTCAGACTCTGTCCTCTTTCCATTCCGATTTTTCTCTATATGTTTACATTACTGGAATTAAGATGGCGACCGCACATGACTTCATTACGTTGTATGCGTCATTACACTGTACATCGTGACATCATTATGCACCACACATGTGCATTAGAGCTTTTGGCGACCCTTTTTCATGGTTACTCTTGCTATATAGGGAAAAAGCATGCCACATTTGTTTGCTGCCCCTGAAGCAGCCGGGGTCACTGGCAAAACTGGTCAGGTTTGTTTTTCCAGCTGCCCACCTCCACTTACTGTTGGCACACCGGACAAGAACTATCATTGCTTATACAATAAGTATTCTCATTTATATCCTTGGAATGGAAAGAGCTATGCTTGGATGCAGGCATTGACTCTCATCTGAGATGTTTTTGCTTGCCATGTCTGAACATATGGGATCCTGAGATACAGCATGGACCCATTGGAGCACTTTAGAATACCATGCTAAGTTTTTTTGGATGCCTTTCAGATGGAGATCACCAGAGTCTTAATTGATAAACTATAATTGCAGCAAATCTATTTATATGGCTTAGGGGCATTAAGTGGATATATACATCTGTATTGGCTGTGTGGATACTCATGCGAGAGAGGGAGTGTATACCTGTGGAAGAGATACGTCCTAATAGTCAATATACTTTCATAACCTCCTCTGGACCAGGAGTATCTTAACGCATGTGATAGGGTAAATGGAATAACTATTTATTTATCAAACATTTAGTTATGATTATCAAAACAGGTATTCTGATTAAGCAGAGGTACTTTTTACAAATGTTTAGAAGTCATATGAGTTAACAGCTGTTTTGATGATCAAATGCCATTCACACCTTCAGCTGTGAAAAGTTCTATCTCTGGCTTTCCCACAGAGCTTGGGAAGTGACATGTATATGTTAAATAACCATCTGCATATCAATGAATATCACCAAAGAGTTGAAAGGTACTTCAAAAGAGTCCCATTCAGAGTGCCACCCCCGGTAGAATGTATAAATTCTAGTTAGGCTCTCAGCCATTTCAGAACAATCATATTGAATGTCACCATGTACTTACTGTATTGTTCTCCCTGCCTATAGCTAAAACTATGGGCTTGCATATTAAATACATCTTTTTGAATGTGGTTCAGCAGTCAAAATGTTATTGGAAACCCCTAAGTTCTGGGATTTCCCTATCAATTGGTCCTTCGCAGCCGGAAATCGATACTTTGCAGACGCTGCTGAGACACAGAACAGGACAACACAAGCTGGAAACTGGCTAAGGTAAGCTAACTTTCTGCTTACTGTGATTTCCCCATGTGCTGTACTGATTTGCGTAAGTTGGTGTCATGTAGAAGTACTCTTTCCAAGAACCTTGACTGTTGAATTTTGGTATTTTTTTTACGTTTCTTTTTACTTTCCATACTATCTGTACTTACTACTGTCCTTGCAAGTGTGTTCTGTGTGTAACGAGCCCCTGCTCGCTCGGTCCCACTCTCCTGACACTCCTCTGCTGCTATAGAATCAGATTGCATATCGCAACATCTGATGGTTCGGTCATCCGATGCTAGGGGACTAGAACTACAGCTATGTGCCATTCTAATCCAGTTGTGTAGCTCAGAACAAACACCAGACATGCTGTATGTAAGTTCAACCAGGAATCTCCTTTATTGAAAAATACAGGCTCTTTTATACAGTAAAAGAGGAGGTGCCTACCTCCGGCTCATATTACTCTGAACATACACCTGTGACCAGAAACCTAATTAACATGGGCTAATTAACTAATCCCTTTAGACAGCCTAGATGACTCAGACATGACCTTTAGGCCAGACTGGCCGTCTTGTAGCTCAGAAAACCCAATCAACATTATCACAATAGCAGAGTTTTAATTAACACAAACAACAATGGGGATCTAATGACTCTTAGATCCCATACTAGAGACTTATTTACAATACACATTCTAGCAGGCAACAGACAGACAGGTGGCTGGAATTGACATCAGCATCTCCTAACAGTATTTGTCCCAGCATTATGAATCAGCCACTATTTCTAATATGGCAAATCCAGGGTCCCCAGAGTCTGTGTATCCTGGGGACCAGGACCCGAATCCACAGTAATACCACCTCAAGGGTCCTCAGGCATACAGCTCACAAAGAGCACCGTTCCCCCAAATGCCAGGGCCCACGATCGATCGGCAAGAGGCTAGCATTCAGTCCCCCCCAAAAGTCTCTCTCCCGGCTAGGTCTGTCACACTGTGTGAATTGTCTTGCCCTATTTCAGGTGCAATGTGTGCGTAGTTAGGATTTCTGCATTTCCTGTGTTGGGGGACCGTGCAGGTCAGAAATGGGGTCTTCAGACTTAAAGGATCATTCATAGGCTGTGGCTAATAAGGTACTATGTGTGGTGAGGCCCTGGTTTATTGCCGAGGGTGACGGCCTGCTTAAAAAAACAGCGCTGCTTGAATCCTTAGTACCAGTTTTGAATGAAATTCTGTTTTTCTTTTCTCGACTGCGTAGTTCTCCATAAAACTACACCATGAGCAGAAGTACTGTCCCTCCTATTCTGCACAGTGCCTATAAACTGATGTGGAAGACTTTAGGGAAGCAGAACTGTCAGATTCTATACTCTGGAATTTTCTCCTATTGAGATTTTTGTTACTGTACTGCACAATTTGTTGGAATATGTGATGCTGTGTGTGTCCTGCATGAGTGGCTTGTTTAAGGGAGTGCTTTGTACACTTGTGAACTGTTTTAAGCTGTCTGTGTGACTCATTCAGTTTGTGTAACTGAACCCCTATTCAGTTGTGTGCCTGTCATATGTGCTGCCATGTATCTTGCATATACAGTAAGTGGACTGTATCTATTTAGAAAGGAGTGTGTTTTTACATCTTAAATCCAGAGTTTCCTTTTTTTTAGCAGCTTCTGTGACTAAACCCCCCAACCCCCCCCCCCCATTCAGTTGTGCGCCTGTCAGTCTGTGTGGCTGATTTGTGACAGTGCCTGCTATTACTTAAAGCGGAGCGCCACCGAATAAACATTTTTTAAAAGTCAGCAGCTACAAATACTGCAGCTGCTGACTTTTAAAACATGGACACTTACCTGTCCAGGGCACCCGCGATGTCGGCACCCGAGGCCGAAGCGTCTCTCTGTCCTCGGGTGCTGCCGCCTCCATCTTTGGTAAGGGAATCAGGAAGTGAAGCCGTGCAGCTTTACTTCCCGGTTCCCTACTGCGCATGCGCGAGTCGCGCATGCGCGAGTCGCGCAGCGCAATCCGGATGGTCCCTGCTGCCTCTGGGACCCGTGTGTTTCCCAGCAGGCAGCGGGGAGGGAGCAGGAAGTGGCGTAAATACCCGCAGATTCTGCGGGTATCTATGCCGGAAGTGGGTATAGATACCTGTAATATACAGGTATCTGTACCCCCCTCCCCTCTGAAAGGTGCCAACTGTGTCACCGGAGGGGGGGAGGAATCTGATGAGTGGAAGTTCCACTTTTGGGTGGAACTCCACTTTAAATTCACTGTGTCTGTATGATGTGGGGACCTAGGAATAGATGAATCCTTGAGGAAGTCTCACCACCGTGTGAGATGGGGAATTGTACCACCGAGTACACCCCAGATTGGGATCTGTGTGATCCCACCAGGAGCTCCTTTGGGCTGTCTGTGTGACCCCATTCAGTTTGTGTAACTGAACCCCTATTAACAGGAGTGGCTCGAGTCCCTCAAGGAATGGAAACAAAGCACACAGGTGTTTTGTACCACTAGAAGGCTAAAACAAATGACAAAAAATGTTGAAAAAAGGAAATGAAAGAAACTTATTGTCCTGTACATGAATTTGAACCTAATAATAACATCGCTAAAATAACTGCAAGCACAATATACTCCACCACCCAGCGCACTTATAATGACCTAAGTAGACATATGGATTAGAGCCCATTACAGATGAGTGAACTTATATATAAAAAAAAAAAAAGAGAAGGGAAAATACAGTTTTATTAGAGAAATATTTTTGTCTACAGGGTGTAGTTGGCTAAGTGTGAGAGTTATTTTTGTTGTATATATGTGTGTGAGATCCATGGATTGTTATGTCATGTTAGTTGTATTAATACGCCCAAAGTGCTGTGTCAGCAAAACAGTTGATCCAAACCAGGACTTTACCTACATGGAGTTTGCGTGTTCTCCCTGTGCCTGCATGGGTTTCCTCCGGGTACTCCTACACTCTGAAGAAATGCTGGTAGGTTAATTGGATCCTGTCTAATTTGTCCCTAGTGTATGTTTGAATGTGAGTTAGGGACCTTAGGATTGTAAGCTTCTTGAGGGTAGGGACTGATGAATGTGAAATAATAGTAACACAGTATGAATATGGGTGGCATGATGACTGTGTTTTGTGTTTGTTATGTATGTTTTAAAGTGATGGGACATTGCCACATGGATAATTACAGGTAACAAGTCAGTGGAATGTTGGTCATTGCAACTTTTAGATGCAAGAAAAATATGTTGTCTGTAAAGTGTGACCTTAAAAAGACTAAAAATTGTATTTCTGACTTAAAAGAACAATTTGACCTATATAATTTGGGTATAAAAAAAAATGTTTTTACTTAAAATTGTAAAATCGTGTGCAATGTGTAGTCATTTTGCACTATGGTCAATTTAATATGAAAAAGAAAACATAAAATATTATATTTGCTTATTCTAAAAGAAAGCTTAATCTAAAAACTGTGAGCTGAAAATCGTTAATTTAAATACTTGCTGGGGTGGCTAATCCTGTGGTCCTTGGAGCCACACCCAATACATTTAATAAAATTTATATAAATAATTAAATAATTAAAGCAAATGTTAAAAGATTAGTGACGTAAAAACAAAAAAACAAAAACAAAAAAAAACCTTTTTCACTGATGATTAAAGTTTAAAAATAAGGAATGGTGTTTTATAGTTTAAAGGAGCAACGAGCCCCCCCTTTTTCTTTGACACGGGTTAAATTGCATGGCTTGTGTGTGTGTGAACAGCTGTATTGTCATGCAAATTGAGTGAGCTGAGTGAACTGTAAACGAAAAAAAAAAAAAAAGAAAGTAAAATACCACCTGATAATGTATATTTATATGTGTGTGTGTATTAACGGTAATCATAGAAGAAGCAGTTTTTGAAGAAGTTTTCCAATGTGCTCAGTATGGTGAAGTATAACTGTCTTGCAAGACAAAGGGGGAAAAAAAATAATTTTTTTTGAGCTGCTCATTTTTAACCATGGTGAATAATAGTTTTTATAGTAATGGTACACCATACATAAAATCCACGTGGTAACTTTTAGTTTGACGTCAAACAATTTTTTGGTACTAGAAAAAGTGCACTGGTAAAACATCTAAGAAAGAAAATGTTCAAAATGCTTACTGTATGCTAAATATCTCTAACCTTTGGTTTATTTTTAGGAGGAAAATATAATGTGTTGTTACTAAAATTTTGATGCTTATTCCTCAGATTAGTTCTATGCCTTGAGTCAGTGGCGGAAGTATAGGGGTCGCTGAGGTCGCCATGGCGACTGGGCCCCATGCTGCAAGGGGCCCTCAAGGGCCCCCCTGTTTATTTTGATAGGAGGAGCGGCTGAGATCGATCTCCCCATCCTTGGCCGAACTGTAATCGGCACTGTGCGGGGAGCTGCTTGTCACACTGATCTAAAGTGAAAGCAGTGTGTGTGCTGTGCTCTTTGTCTCCCCCTACAGTGCAGTACCCGACAGGAAGAGATGAGGTAAAGCACTGCCGTTTTTTAAAAAGGCTTTCTGTATGTATGTGTGTTTATATGTGTGTTCATGTATGTGTATGTGTTTGCATGTGTTTTTGTGTGTATTAATATATGTATATGTGTTTATGTGTGTATATATATATATATGTATATGTGTTTATGTGTGTATTTATATATGTATATGTGTTTGTATGTGTATATACAGTATATGTGTGTGTATATTATGTGTGTGTTTATCTATGTGTGTGTGTGTGTGTGTGTTTAGATGCAGTGGCGGCCCATGCATTAGGGGGGGCACGGCCGCTGCCCTCTCTCTCCAGCCACCCCTCTATCACCAATAGATAGATTCATGCATTGCATGAATCTATCTATGGCCGCCGCTGCCACCCCCCATTTCAGGCGTCCGGCCCCTTTTTGGGCGCAGGGAACCTGAATTACAGCGGCGGAGGGGTGTTTTTGAAGCACCGGATTGGAGCCATAGGCTCTAATAAGCATCAAAAAAGGTGATCTCGCAGGCCACTCAGCTGTGTTAGAAAAGCGAATGACTATTCGCTTTCCTAACACTAAACTGCCTCTCCACCAATCAGGTGCTCGGGTCTTTTACCCGTCACCTGATTGGCTGAAACGACAGGCGCCGCTATTGAACGCCTATCACGGGGAGAGGACAGGAGATGAGGACAGCAGGAGGCGAATGAAGGACCCCACTCGTCGCAGTCACCCGCTGCCCCACCAAGACAGGGTAAGTGCCGGTGAGCGGTCGGGGGGTCACACTGGGGGCATTGAAGGGCACACTGGCAGCATTTAATGGGCACACTGGCAGCATTTGATGGGCACACTGGCAGCGTTTGATGGGCACACTGGCAGCATTTGATGGGCACACTGGCAGCGTTTGATGGGCACACTGGCTGCGTTTGATGGGCACACTGGCTGCGTTTGATGGGCACACTGGCTGCGTTTGGCACAGTGGCAGCATTTGATGGAACTCTGGCAGTATTTAATGGGCACACTGGCAGCATTTGATGGGCACAGTGGCTGCGTTTGATGGCACACTGGCAGCATTTAAGTGGCACAGTGGCAGCGTTTGATGGGCACACTGGCAGCGTTTGATGGGCACACTGGCTGCGTTTGATGGGCACACTGGCTGCGTTTGGCACAGTGGCAGCATTTGATGGAACTCTGGCAGTATTTAATGGGCACACTGGCAGCATTTGATGGGCACAGTGGCTGCGTTTGATGGCACACTGGCAGCATTTAAGTGGCACAGTGGCAGCGTTTGATGGGCACAGTGGCAGCGTTTGATGGGCACAGTGGCAGCGTTTGATGGGCACACTGGCAGCGTTTGATGAGCACACTGGCAGCGTTTGATGGGCACACTGGCAGCGTTTGATGGCACACTGGCAGCATTTAAGTGGCACAGTGGCAGCATTTAAGTGGCACAATAGCTGCAATTGATGGCACAGTGGCTTCATTTGATGATTTTTTTTCAAAAAATGTTTGCGCCCCCAAAAAAATTTTGAGCACCAGCCGCCCTTGTTTAGATGTATGTATGCACATTTTATGTATGCAAGTTTAATCCTGACACCCTATATGTGTACAATCAGGACTGATTTTTTTTTCTTGCTCGTTCAAAGTACCAGCAACAAAATGCTGTTCCTCTGAAAAGCGATCCATGCTCAGATCACTTTTCAGAGGCATTTGACAGCCGGTAAAGAGGCAATATGTTGCCTCCTGACCACCTGTTTTAACACCTTAAAGTGATTGTAAAGTTTTTTTTTTTTTAAATAACAAACATGTCAAACCTTCATTGTGCAATTAGTTTTGCACAGAGTGGCCCCGAACACCGACTTCTGGGGTCCCTCGGCGGCTCTCGCGGCTCCTCCTCTTATCAGACATCCCCCTAGGAAAAGCGCTGTCCAGGGGGCAGGGGGGCCCTTCATGATTTCTTGCATCGAGGCCCTGAAGGTTTTAGTTACGCCACTGCCTTGAGTTGATTGATTTAAGGTTTTCCAAACAGAAGGAGACCACAGCCTTCAAAGACAATTCACCAATGGAAGTATTGTTCTAAAGTGTTTCTATTTTCACATGTGAACATTTATAGGTTTCACTCCCCCCACTAGCTAAATATTGATGCAGTCATCTGAGTCTGTACGGCCCAGTTTCTTGTTCCTATTTACAATATTAGGTGCTAAATTTTATGTGGTGTTATGGTCTGACATGTATGAGCTTTGAAATTTAACGAGTTTTGTTGCCCTAGATCACAGGTGTCAAACAGAAGGCCCGTTGCCGAATCCAGCCCTTCAGACCATTTCATGTGGCTGCAGGAGAGCTCCAGCCCTCCTCTGGTCCTCCTCCAGACCCTTACTTTCTGCTTTCAAGCAATGCATCCAGCTTCTTCCTAGGGGGGGACTCAACTTCTGATGGTGGTGTGGCTCTTGACATCTAATGTAAGGGGAGGGGATGCGCTGGACATCTAATCTTACAGATACAACCAGCATTCTTGAGGACAATCATAATGCTGATGCGGCCCACGATGAAGTTGAGTTTGACACCCCTGCCCTAGATAATTAAGCGTTTCTTGTCTTAGACTACGTTTCCACTATAATGACTACCAAAGTTATGTGATTCAGAAACTCTGGAGTGTGACTTTGATCCAATTTCACAGTCTCTAGATCAGAGTTGCATTGAATGTTGCATCAAGGTGGTGCAGGAACCTTTTCAAAGTCGCTGCAACTTTAAGTCGCAATAGTGGGAACTGAGCCTTATATAGTTTTTGTGTATTATTTTTAGAGGAAAAAGTTATTAACATTGAATTGAATAATTGCTGCTCTAGTTTAAACACCTATGATGAAAAAAAAAAGTAATGAATGTATTACTACATGTATGTCAGTGTTACTACATGGAGTGTTAAGAATTACTTTGGTATTATTAACATTTTAAATTAGACCTGTCACAGATCGTCAGCTTTTTCACAGATCTGTATCCTCTACTCCCAAAGATCAGCAGGTATGCGATTATTGTATTGGTATTGGCACTTAGTTCCAATGCTTTAACATATAAGGTCTGCGTTTGTATCTTGTCCCACAAAACTTGTTTTTAAGACTAGATTAAACCTCCTGTTGTTAATTTAATTAGCTACATGCCCAGCCAGTACTGCCTTTTCAAACTGAAGCAGATTGCCTTAGGCTTTGAATAATAATGTCCCAAGCAAGTCTGCCTTTGTGTCTCCAAGTGTATCTGTAAGTTCCTGTTCGGTGACACCATGCAACTTCACTACTCTTATAGATTCCTGCGTGACTGTTTGCATGGCTACTCATTTCTAGCTGTTTATGTGTCTTTATGTATCTGTCCCCAATGTCTGTGTGTGTCCAGGCACACACCTGTTAGCTTGAATTTTACTCCCTACTGTATAGTGATCCTAGCACCTCAGCGCTGCAAGGGATTCTCATTTGTCCATTGGCCCTTAGTTCTAGGTATCTGCCTGCTTGGGTGAGTAAGAGGGCCGCAACCGGGAATCTGTCTGCAGCACAAAACCATCTCTACCATCAAGAGCTCTGGAGAAGACAAGGCAGTTCCTTAGACTCTGCGCCTCGGCCCTTTCAAGGGCCCTCACCATTGTTGCATGTGTGGACATGCTGAGTTCTCCCCAGATAGTACCATTAGGTATCCTTCCTGCCTTGGAATCCTTGTACACATCAACTGTATCTTCTGTGAAGCCAAAACCCCTTGTACTGCGCTATACTCCTGTCTTTCTTGTAAATCCTTGTCTATGTTTCTGTAGGATCAATGATCCAGGCCATACGCGATAGCCTCCCCATCTTCTGAGAAGCCTATTGTTCATGATAAATGTTTATGGTCTAGACAGTTTAGTTCAAATGACAGTTGAATAACATTTTATACTAAATGAGAATGGTTTCTCCTTGTATTAAGACATTTTTCTTTTCTTCTAGGTCTTACCTCTAGAACATAGATTTACTTCAGCAGTAAAAAAACCTCAACGGCTTTATGGGCATTTTTGGTAATGATCAAATGTTGGACTAATAATCTGATTGACGCCATCCTCAAAAATATCCTCCCTCATTCCTTGGCTTTATGACATCCGCCACAAACAGCATTGATGGAAAAGCGTGCTTTCAAAAGCTTTTTAGATGTCTGAAGAACTTTGATACTTATCATGTCAGCTGTCTAAAAAAATCACAGCTCAGTTTGCTATAATTGCAAAAAGATCTGCACACCTACTGAAAGTTTCTTGTCATGTGGACTGCGATAGTCCTGAAGAAAAGAAGATTATGTATGAAAGTTGTATGCCGTCTTAAGGTGTTGCAATGGAGTCTTATGGAGGACGAGCTGTCAAAGTTACAGCGGAGGAATCAACTAAGGACTTGGTGTTCATACATTGTTAGACCAACGTGTAATTTTTGTTTTTAGACATTTTTGTATTTTTATTTTTGTTTAGCCTTGACAAAGTAAAATGAGATTTTTCTGCAGAAGTAAATTGGGTACATAAAGTAGGAGGAATATGAACTAGAAAAATAAATATTTAAACTAAGATTAGGCAGTTGGAGGGAGATGTTGGAATTTAGAAGCAATTTATAGGAATTGTAATTTTATCTACCGTTCTTTAGGTTGTGCATGTGTTATGAGACCTAGTTTGTTCTATTTACCCAATATCATTGCCTGTAATATTCACATCTAGTAAGGCCCCACACAGATTTAACTGTCACCAAAAGAATTTCTACACTGAATAGTCAAGAACCCAACTGTCCACAACCAGTGTATGAATTGATTTGTTATAATGCTGTTATGTTATGTTTTGTTAGTTATGTGGTCAATTTTTAATTTGACCAAGAGATGGGATTGATAGGATAAATGGAATAACTATTTATTTATCAAACATTTAGTTATGATTATCAAAACATGTATTCTGATTAAGCAGAGGTACTTTTTACAAATGTTTAGAAGTCATATGAATTAACAGCTGTTTTGATGATCAAATGCCATTCACACCTTCAGCTGTGAAAAGTTCTATCTCTGGCTTTCCCACAGAGCTTGGGAAGTGACATGTACAGTATATGTGAATTGACCATCCGTTTAGCAATGTAAATGACCAACAATTTAATCAGGACTTCAAAGAGACTTACAAGGTATCCCCTAGCTATGTATAGAGTATAAAAGGAAGTTCGGCTCCCAGCCTCAGTCAGAACAATCATATTGAATGTATGCCATGTACCAAGTTGTTCTCCATGTGGTTAGCTACATGCTTGTATATTAAATACATCATCTTCAATTCAGCTTCAGCAGTCAACGTTATTGAAAGCCCTTAAGTTCTGGGCTTTCCACATCACATGTTTTGAAATACCCTGCCGCATATACTTGTGAGAGGGAGTCCCTTCCTGTGTTGCCTCCTCTAGACCATGGGTCTTGGGCTCACCTACTTCATCTATGAGCCCAGTGTTGCATTCTTGAATGAGAATATGAATGAAGTTCACTTTAAAACTCTTGATGTATGTTTCAATACAATCCAGCCAAGGATCCATGAATAATGCGCAAGCTGCCAATGGGATTATACCTACAGGATTAATATAATTATATCCACCCCAATTGTTGAACACTTGGGGGTCCGAAACCATACAACTCCTTACCAGTGGCGGTGCATCCATAAAGGCCGCAGGAGCGTCGCCCCCTCTCTCCTGGCACCGCGCTATCACCATAGATAGATTTATGCATTGTTTGAATCTATCGATGGTCACTGCTTACACCCCCTATTCAGGTGTCCGGCCCCTTTTCGGGCGCCGGGCACCTGAATTACACCGACGGTGTTGTTTTTTGGAAGCACCTGATTAGAGCCGTAGGTTGTTAATAGGGAACCAAAAAGGTAAACAGGGGGCGCAATGCTGTGCGTTCGCTGTTCATTCGGCTTTGTGTTAGCAAAGCGAAGAAATTCGCTTTGCTAACACTGAACTGCCTCTCAGCCAATCAGGTGCTCGGATCTGTTTCCTGTCACCTGATTGGCTGAAATGTACGTCTGGTGCTGTGATTGGACGCCTGAAGAGAGGACGGAAGAAGACATTGAGAAGCGTGCAGGATACTGCTGCTGACCCGGTGTGAGACAGGTAAGTGCCGGGCAATGCGCACTGGCAGCATTTGATTGGGCACACTGGCAGCATTTGATGCGGCACAGTAGTGGTAATTGATGGGCACATTGGCAGCATTTGATGGGGCATAGTAGCGGCAATTGATGGGCACACTGGCAGCATTTGATGGGGAACAGTAGCAGGAATTGATGGGCACACTAGCAGGAATTGATGGGCACACTAGCAGCAATTGATGGGCACACTGGAAGCAATTGATGGGTACAGTAGCTGCATTTGATGGCACAGTGGCTGCACTTGATGGGCACAGTGGCTGCATTTCATGGCACAGTGGCTGCATTTCATGGCACAGTGGCTGCATTTCATGGCAAAGTGGCTGCATTTCATGGCACAGTGGCTGCATTTTACGGCACAGTGGCTGCATTTCACGGCACAGTGGCTGCATTTCACGGCACAGTGGCTGCATTTAATGGGCACAGTGGCTGCATTTAATGGGCACAGTGGCTGCATTTAATGGGCACAGTGGCTGCGTTTGATGGCACAGTGGCTGCGTTTGAGGGCACAGTGGCTGCGTTTGAGGGCACAGTGGCTGCGTTTGAGGGCACAGTGGCTGCGTTTGAGGGCACAGTGGCTGCGTTTGATAGGCACAGTGGCTGCGTTTGATAGGCACAGTGCCTGCGTTTGATAGGCACAGTGCCTGCGTTTGATAGGCACAGTGGTTACGTTTGATGGGCACAGTGGCTGCGCTTGATGGCACAGTGGCGGCAATTGATGGGCACAGTAGCTGTGTTTGATGGCACAGTGGCTGCAATGGATAGTTTTTTTCAGTTTGTTTGCGCCCCCCAAAAAATGCACATGATGGGATGGCATGTTCAAACCAGGATTTAGGATGGTTCTATGCTCTCAATGTGGAACTACTGCATCTATAAATAATATTTCATTGAAAGTTTAGCATTTAACTCTTCAATTATTATATTGGGTAGTAGTCTGATGACCACCTATATGTACTGATATATAAGATGCGTACACCCTGTTATACATAATGTTCAGATATTTTGAGTGGCGTTTGGGGAGCTGGTTGCTTTTAACATCGCCGTGTTTGTCTAGTTGTTCATGTGTATGAATTTTTGTATTTGGATATTGGTATTTTTTCAATTGGGACCTGTCATCATTAGATTATGTGTTTTGCTTTCCTGGGTAAAATGTTTTGAAAGGTTATACTGGCTGAGTATAGGAAGGATTGAGCCCATATCCATTGGTTCTTTTGTTTGTAATTAAGTGTATGTTGTGGAAATCACCCCCACCAGATTAAAAGTTTGTATAATAAAGACCGAGTATGATTGGATGTGGGTTTTTTTTTTTTCAGAGGTGTGGACGTACGAGAGTTAAGTTGAGTACAGCTGTGGAGCCCACTCTGCTAAATTATTAAAGCAAAAAACTAACGTAAACCTAAAGGTGTTTCCTATTACCTACTGTGCCCAGTAGTTAGTCCCCACTCTCTCTAAAGAAAGGCAACGCATTCATTGTTTTGCCAGAAAAGGAGCAAGGACTGTGTTTATTTAAAGCTAATACCTTGTCTAAGTACAAGAGGCATGTGTATTCTTACTTGAATCTTAATATAATTTGTGTATTTCTTCCAGATGTGTGCATTAACCACTAGAGGACCAGCCGCCACAGTTATACTGTGGCAGGTTGGCTCTCCTGGGCAAATCTCAGTAGCTATACGTTGGCCACTTTAAGACCACTAGGGGACGCGCGGCACAACGACGGAATTAATGCGCATGCCCGCGGCTGCAATGTCTGCCAGGCACCCGCGATCGCTCCTGAAAGAGACAGAGCGGAGATCTGTCAATGTAAACAGACAGATCTCTTTTCTGTCAGGGGAGAGGAGACAGATCTGTTGTTCATGCTAAGTATGAACAATAAGTCAGGCAGTCCCCCCCCCCACAGTTAGAATCACTCCCTAGGACACACATTTAACCCCTTGATCGCCCCCTAGTGTTAACCCCTTGCCTGCCAGTGACATTTATACAGTAATCAGTGGCTATTTTTAGCTCTGATCGCTATATAAATTTCAATTGTCCCAAAAAAGTGTCAAAAGTGTCCGATCTGTCCGCCGCAATGTCACAGTCCCAATAAAAAGTGCAGATCACCGCAATTACAAGTAAAAAAATAAATAAATAAAAATGCCATAAATATATCCTCTATTTTGTAGATGCTATAACTTTTGTGCAAACCAATCAATATCCGCTTATTGCGATTTTTTTACCAAAAATATGTAGAATAATACACATCGACCTAAACCGATAAATATTATATTTGTTTGGTTTCCTGTAATATAGACCGGTCACTGCTTCTATCTCTCTTTGTGCAGGGAGACTGGTCTTGTATCTGATCCCCTTTAAATTTCTGCATGCAACCTATAATGGATGGTCTTTCTGGGATTCTCCCACAGCCCTGCTTTCTGTACAGGGTTTATGCAGCTAGGGGATGTAACTGCTTCTTTTACAAGCAAAGTTTGGTGTGTTGGGATGAATTGCTATTAAAGATCTACCCTTGGAACATATCGTCCCCACAAGTAACAATAGAAAACCAACAGAAAGGTATATGGGACTTTGAATGTACATTCCAGGGTTATTAGACAGAGACTCAAAAAAATAAGTAAAAATATAACAATATTTATTAGATATTACATATGTGAAAAAACTGTTTTAAAAAACATTCAATTGAATCTTGGCCTTGGGATGCAACCGCATTTTGCGGGTAACCACGCTTCATCAGGGCCACAGATCCTCTAAAGAGTACTGTAATTATATAGAAAATACATATGAGACGTTTACTTGTTATATGCCATAATGTCATGAATTTTCACATACATCTTTATTAATTCAATATACAATGTAAAGAAATATTATATCCACCATGAATATGAAAATGGGAGGGATGAACTAAGACTTCGTAGTGCAATTGGTAACTTAGTATTCATCATAACTATGAGGTATAATCTATTAGTTCATAAATGTTTTACCAATATATCAATAAAACATGGCTACTTGTAGACATGATTACCTGTGGAAAAGTGTATTATGCGTTGGTAAAAGATAGCCTGCCAGGCCCGTGGGGAAAATTAACAGGTCCTCCAAAACTATCTCATATTTTGAGGGGTTACCAGAAGTGGGAGACATCAAGTTCAAAAAGGAATGCTGTATTCAATGAGGGTGGGAGTGCTCATGCAAGAGAACACAATATCGTGAGATGCAGTGGCAAAAAGACGATGGGGAGGGGAGAAGGGGGGAAAAAAGGGAAAGAAGAGGGGAGGAAAGGGGGGAGGGGAAAAAAGGGGGAGTGGAAGGGGGAGAGGGGGCGGGGGGAAAGGGTGGAGAAGGGGGGAATTAGCCAGGAGAGAGAAAAGTAAAAAAGGAAAGTGGAAGGGGAGGAAAGGGGGAAGGGGGGAAGGGAAATGGGTTTGTGTGTAAAGGATAACGAGTGGAGGCAAGTGGAAGTAGATAGGGAAGTGCAGGGATAAAACCCTGTTAGATTCTTACCACAGGTTTAAAGTGCAGGGATCAAACAAATTCATATAGTCCATGAAAGTCCCAAATAGGAACAAATTGCATTGTGATAAGTAGATATAAGGTAGAAGCCGCGGTAAGTTAGATTATGGAAGTATCCTTATAAAGGGAAGATAAAATACCAATGTATAGCCAGAAATACAGAAAAAAATATCTAAAAAAGTGAATTTCTGAAACAATAGCTTATCCAGCTTTTATGCTCTAAACTTCTCACCCAGCATTGTATGTGTTTAATGATGGCGGCACAAAGCTCCTGCCATGAGCTGCGATGTATTTGTATGTGAAGAGACAGCTAATTGGAGAAAAAGGCATTCCCTGAGGCTGCCCTTGGCCTCCGGGCAAAAGCCAGCACTGGCCTTAATGGCTCGATGGTGGGGGTGGGAACCTCTCCCCGGTGTTAAGCCCAGTATGGTGGGATGCCACTTGGAGACAGGGCAGTCTCCCATGTGAAAAATTTCACATGGGTGCAAAGTGCAAAGTTTGAAGCAATGATGGAAAAAAGGTTTAGGATACCAAAACCATGCATACACTGCAGAATAATGTAAAACAGTTTGTTGATGGCAAAGAACACGCACTACTTCAGTAAAAAAAAAAAAAAGTACAGAACACAGCTATTTGCAATTATCCTCATCATGAACAGCGTTCCTTACTGTGAAGTCCAGGGTAGCTCTATTAGCACAGGTAAAAACCTAGAGGGATCTATGGCCCAATGACAAAGAGCCACCCTACTGCACCTGGTGTACTCTGGTAGTAAATGTAGGGGGTAGGAACAGGTGCATCCAAGCTACTACCTCCTGTGCAATGTCTGTCAAGAGAACAGCACTCAGCCTGTGAAGTCTCTGTAAACCTCCATGAAATCTATGCAAAAAAAGGAAAAATGCTGGTGCCATGGAAGTTGGCTAAAACATTGCTTTATTATAGTATGTGAACAGCAGTCAAATGTGGGGGGGTAGGGAGTCTCTCAAAGTAAGTAAGAAGTGAAGCCGAGGAACTTATCACTCTGTGCATGTCCAGGACTAAGGGAGCTGTGAGAAATGGAGTTAAAAGAGCTTGTGTCTGAATCTGATCATGGTGAGTAAATGAGCACTCTGCTAAAGAGACACAAATGGCAAAGAAGCTGACAGCAGGTTTAACCCTCCTATACACTATCCAAAATGAAAAAAAAAAAAAGTTCTGGCTTGAAAAGAACGTTTTTATGCCTGGGGGTCATTCAATTATTTTGCTTATAATACTTCATAAGAGGTACTGTATGTACATTGCATTGTGAGATAGTAGGGGGTGTGCAGCAAATACCGTTTACACTTAACAGGTTCAGGGGTTCCCAGGACATGACAAGTATATACTGTATACTAGCACACTTGTTTCATATTTCCCAGTAATGTGATTTATGTAATATTCTGAAGCAACATCTTCCTTTTTAACAAACGTCAATCTTTGTATTCACTGTGAATTTGTCAGGTGTGAATCTGGCTATAGACAGTGCACACAGAAATGAACTGGCACAGAAAACTAAGCTCTGACCAAATGCCAGGCAAATAGTAGCTATTAATGCGACCTCACAAATATCCTGTTGTGCCAGTTCCTTCACAAGTAAACTGGTCTGGAAATCATAGAAGCTAAAAGCTCTGAGCTCTGCCAAGCCTCCGGAATATAAACTACTCTGTGCTAGTACAGAAGTACTACACAGAATCCAGAATATCTTATTTTAAGTAGTGTCCTCTAAACGTGGCTTTAAATTATTTCTAAACCAAGAACCAGAAATACAATATATTGCAGGTTCACAGTTCTTACATGTTGTGGCTGCATTTGTTTTCTTGTTTTTCTTCTTCCTTTATTTTCACCAGGTGATCTGGCCAGTAACACAATTTCTGTCTTAGGGTGTCTCCGCTCTGGATGGAGGAGCATGAAAGCTCCCCTAGTGACCTGAGCTCATCATGTCTTGCTAAGGTCCTTACATAGAGGAAGGGACTACTACCAGCTGTTATGGATATGTTGTCCAAGCCCGGCTGCCGAGCAGAGATCTGGCTCCTCTTTGTTTTGCAATTCAGGAAGGGGAAGTGTGTAACTAACGCCCTCTTACCAGCTCTACAAGTACAGGTCTACTGCACACTTTGCCCTAGGTTAAGGACAGGAGCCAATTGTTTTACCTAATTATTTGTGTGATGGGAGTCACTTTGGGCAGCTCCCCCGGCCCCTTGTATGTGTAAGTTACCCCGTGTCTATTAGAGGCACAGGGTGACCGAGAACCCCAGTCGGGTCTGCACTAACCAGATTTACCATACAACCACACCAGACTCAGCATTTTGTTTTACTCCTGTTATCCAGGGTTCTATATGTGTGGTTTGTGTTGAAAGAATGAAGGGGTCCTTTCACTTGGGACATTAATATTTCTGAACAATATCCCTCAAGAAATATATGAAGATAAATTCCACCTTTCATCTCAGACCATTGCTAGATAGTTTGAGGTGTGGCTGTATCCCATTGTTCTATTGTTTGTCTGCCTTGGGAGTAACCTATTATGGGATGTATATGTGTTTCTAACATGTAGACCGGGGCAAGGTGGAGGTAGGGGGGAATTCCTCCAACAACCCTCCCTGCTGATAGGATGGTCTACTGATTAGAAGTTTGAATGTACCTGTTTGCCTCTTTTTACTGAATGTAGTTAACCCCGCCCCATGTCATTATGCAAAGAAGGGGGGATGGTCCCCTGAGTGTATATCTCTTTCTACCTGTGTTTGAATAAACAGTGTTATGCTTCTCTTCACCCTACACTGATGTCTGGACAAGTGACTGGGTGGGCTAAGGGACCTTGGATTGTTCTGGTACCAAGCAAAGGAAGCTTATACGGCAAACATACTCCTCTTGAGTACGGGGGTCCATCACAATTTGGAAGGCTATGCTAAACTCATGGTTCCAAGTAGAGTCCAGAGCTGTGACCAAGATCCTTTAACAGTAGCCCAGCCACCCAGGATTTAAATTAATATCTAAATATTGTATATTACATACATTTTGCCTATTTGTCTGGTTTAAGGTTCAGTGTTTTTCCTATATATGCATGGGATGTTAGTCTTGTTCCTGGCTATAGGGAACATTGCATTATTTGGGTTTTAGAATCTTAATGTTTTTAAGATGAGAATCCTGACCCATATTTTCTTTTTTTATTTCTAGTGTTGTGCACTGTTTTGTTTATTACAGTCTGTGGTGTTCTTCTTAGGGCCTCCCCAGAGACCGGATGGTGCATTGTTTTTCCCTGGGAGTTCTTTTACACAGGAATTGAGGGCAAGTAGTTTATTCTGTGTGTGTGTGTTTTTTTTTTCTAGTAAATACGCCTTAAATACGCCTTAAAGTGTTTGTTAACCCAAAAAAATAAAATAAACATGGATCCTGCTCCTTTAAAGCATGTTACACAGCACAGTGCTTGTGCTTTGTAATTTGGCACCCTGTACCACATGTAATACCTCGCTGTCCTGTCTAGCTACACCCTCCCCTCTGCAAACAGACCACGATAATCATGGCTGCTGAGCCCCTGACATTGTGGTCTGTTTGCGTGCCTCCATCAGCCGCAGCCTGCTCTTCTGTGTCTGTCTCCTTTATCTCCCTCCAGGGGAGACAGGGGCGCACTTTATGAGGAGACAGCACAGATTATGTAAACATAGGAAAGTGGGTTAACAACCACTTTAATGTTTATGGACGGTGATGTTTATGCATTTAGATGATGTTATAATTTTTTTATTATTTTTGTTTTTTGTTTTATTTTCCTCATATATAGCTTTGTTGTATAATTAGGTAACATTTTGTTTATTGTTATAGAGTGAACTTTTGTGATGTTGGAGTTTTATGCAGAGCATTCAAGGTCCCGAAGAAGTGTCTGTGTCCACGAAATGCTTAGACTACTGAATGATGTGACATCGCAATATCAAGATGTATATGTTACCACACCTCTAATCATTAACCTGATAGTTTTTACTGTCTGTTGGAAGTATTTTTCTTCTACAAATTTTAATGAGGAAACTTTTTTGTAATAAAAAATATTCTTTTATTAAGTTTTTTGTTTGTTTTTCTATATGATCTCTTGGTAGGCATAATTAAAGTCCCATATGCTCTTGTCTTTATTTATGTTGGTTATATATAGTATATAAAGATGATGCCTCTGGGACATCATTATTCTCCAATCCTGTGATGGTTCCACCACCTAATCAGATTTGATCTAGTGTAACTATACAAAATCTGCCATGGCTTCTACAGCCTGCTTACTACATGAACATAAGGGGGCTTGCTGCGGCACGCTAATAATCTCAGTTACCTAGGAGTGAGATACCCCAGTACAAAGAGTTCCATTCTCAAAAGCAGTCCAAGTCCACTTACATGGTCATTACAGAAGACTCCCTGCCTTACAAGCCCCTTAACTAACTCCTCCTCTTGTTAATATAGCCTCAGCACAAAGGGGCGAAGAGGGCTATACCAAACAAGGAAGATGGAAAAAAATGCCACCCATCATAAGGAATACTGATATTTTAACCTTCTTACAAGCAATTAAGACACCTTTGTACAACAGCATTGTCAATCTGGGGAGAGGTTGGTGTTGGATGCACTAGCAGATTTAGATGGACTTAAATAAGAACTTAAAGCCCACTTACAGCAAACAGTTTATTTTCCTTGTGGGATAAAGATTTTACATAAATGAATAAAAACTGACCATTGTAAATACTCCTGTCAGTGCTAAATGATTTGTCTCAACCCTCTAACTGCCACTCTTACCTGGACAGCTTGGTCTTTTAAAGGAAGTTGAAAAATAATAGACTTACTGGCAAGACCACTAGGTGAAAAAAATAATGGACAAAAAATGCAGCCATCACATCCTATAATTTGTAAGCTGCCATATAATCAACTTTGTTTTTGAGTTTAATACAGCTTTAAAGTATGAATGAAGGCTAACTTTTTTTATCATTTGCATAGAGTGTCGAGGGTTAGAACCATTGATAAAAACATTTTTAATGCTGTATGTGCCCCATTATTTATCTTACAGGTACTTATATAATGCTGTCAATTTATGCAGCACTTTACATATTTATTATACATTCACTTTAGTCCCTGCCCTCAATGAGCTTACAATATAAGGTCCCTAACTCACATTCATACATAGAAATACTCTCAATTTTGACAGGAGGCAATTAACCTACTAGCATGTCTTTGGAGTGTAGGAGGAAACTGGAGCACCTGGAGGAAACCCACGCAGACATAGGGAGAACATGCAAATTCTAGGCAGGTAGTGTCGTGGTTGGCATTCAAACCAACAACCTTAGTGCTGCCAGACATTATATAATATGAACCACAAAGAGAAAAAATATTTTCACAAAAACGTTGCCAACATCTCAATAGTAATTGTATAGGGACTCTAAATTAGGGACACAAGTACCCCCCGGTACAGCGGGACTTTAAGGGCGAACAACATGTACCGATATAAAATATCATTTATTAGAAAGATTAAAAAGATATATATAAAAAAAGGGAGTAAAACAATAATTCATACAACACTCTTGGTGCATGATGCAAAATACATTTTCATCATATATATATTGTTTCACATGATTCAAAGATGAACATAATATTCCTCCAGTTAGCCTTACATGTTTCGGGAACAATTCCCTCATGAAGCATGAGCATCACTGGCATTCTTGGGAATTGGTACGTATGCCAGTGATGCTCATGCTTCATGAGGGTATTCTTTGCTTTGAAAAATGCATTTGTTTAAAAACCAATCCTCTTTTTCAGAATATATTACTTCATCTTCTATAGACGCCTCTGAAGAAGGTAATTGTTCCGGAAACATATCAGGCTAACTGGAGGAATATTATGTTCATCTTTGAATCATGTGAAACAATATACAGTGGGGCAAAAAAGTATTTAGTCAGCCACCAATTGTGCAAGTTCTCCCACTTAAAAAGATGAGAGAGGCCTGTAATTGACATCATAGGTATACCTCAACTATGAGAGACAAAATGTGGAAACAAATCCAGACAATCACATTGTCTGATTTTTGAAAGAATTTATTTGCAAATTATGGTGGAAAATAAGTATTTGGTCACCTACAAACAAGCAAGATTTCTGGCTCTCACAGACCTGTATCTTCTTCTTTAAGAGGCTCCTCTGTCCTCCACTCATTACCTGTATTAATGGCACCTGTTTTAACGTGTTATCAGTATAAAAGACACCTGTCCACAACCTCAAACAGTCACACTCCAAACTCCACTATGGTGAAGACCAAAGAGCTGTCGAAGGACACTAGAAACAAAATTGTAGACCTGCACCGGGCTAGGAAGACTGAATCTGCAATAGGCAAGCAGCTGGGTGTGAAGAAATCAACTGTGGGAGCAATAATTAGAAAATGGGAGACATACAAGACCACTGATAATCTCCCTCCACGCAAGATCTCACCCCGTGGGGTCAAAATGATCACAAGAACGGTGAGCAAAAATCCCAGAACCACACGAGGGGACCTAGTGAATGACCTGCAGAGAGCTGGGACCAACGTAACAAAGGCTACCATCAGTAACACACTACGCCGCCAGGGACTCATATCCTGCAGTGCCAGATGTGTCCCCCTGCTTAAGCCAGTACATGTCCGGGCCCGTCTTAAGTTTGCTAGAGAGCATTTTGATGATCCAGAAGAGGATTGGGAGAATGTCATATGGTAAGATGAAACCAAAGTAGAACTGTTTGGTAGAAACACAACTCGTCGTGTTTGGAGGAGAGAGAATGCAGAGTTGCAACCAAAGAACACCATACCTATTGTGAAGCATGGGGGTGGCAACATCATGCTTTGGGGCTGTTTCTCTGCAAAGGGAACAGGACAACTGATCCGTGTACATGAAAGAATAAATGGGGCCATGTATCGTGATATTTTGAGTGCAAACCTCCTCCCATCAGCAAGGGCATTGAAGATAAAACGTGGCTGGGTATTTCAGCATGACAATGATCCCAAACACACCACCAAGGCAACAAAGGAGTGGCTTCGTAAGGAGCATTTCAAGGTCCTGGAATGGCCTAGCCAGTCTCCAGATCTCAACCCAATAAAAAACCTTTGGAGGGAGTTGAAAGTCCATGTTGCCCAGCGACAGCCCCAAAACATCACTGCTCTAGAGGAGATCTGCATGGAGGAATGGGCCAGCATACCAGCAAGTGTGTGACAACCTTGTGAAGACTTACAGAAAATGTTTGACCTCTGTCATTGCCAACAAAGGATATATAACAAAGTATTGAGATGAACTTTTGATATTGACCAAATACTTATTTTCCACTATAATTTGCAAATAAATTCTTTCAAAAATCCGACAATGTGATTGTCTGGATTTGTTTCCACATTTTTTCTCTCATAGTTAAGGTATACCTATGATGACAATTACAGGCCTCTCTCATCTTTTTAAGTGGAAGAACTTGCACAATTGGTGGCTGACAAAATACTTTTTTGCCCCACTGTATATACAATGAAAATGTATTTTGCATCATGCACCAAGAGTGTTGTATGAATTATTGTTATACTCCCCTTTTTTATATATGTCTTTTTAATCTTTCTAATAAATGATATTTTATATTGATACATGTTGTTCACCCTTAAAGTCCCGCTGTACCGGGGGGTACTTGTGTCCCTAATTTAGGGTCTCTATACTAGTGCTGCCAGATGGACGTGCTAACCACTTAGCCACTTTGCTGCCCATAAAGGAGATTCACTCTCTAGTCGTACTAATAACCAGTGTTACCAGGAATAAAAGTGATGGTAAATCCACAGTTTTAAGTTGCCACCAGAACAGGCATAGAGGGAAAATCTTTCAATGGTAACACATAACTCAATGACACCTTTCTAAGAGTATACCCCTCACATTGGAAAAATATACTTTCAGTTTCTGTGTACTCTACAGGACAGAAAGTGAATGTAGATCTCCTTAAGGCCCGTACACAGGATAAGCAAATTGGAAGTAAAATTTATTCCGAGCAACGATCTGCCGATTTTCGGATCGTTAGTATGGTGCTTTCGACAGCCGAATTCAGACGTTCAGATGACAAAACCTGTGTGTGCAGGCTATAAAATTTTTATCGTATGTGAACACAACTTCCAATTTTTGTTTTATTAGTACAGTTTTTGTCTGAAAAAAATCATAAGAGCAAAACTACACATGCTCAGAAACAAAAAAATACAAACAAAACAATTCAACACATGACGTCACTTCTGAAGTTGAATTCTGTCATACGAGAATTTTCGTATGAAAGTAACCTCTTCATTTTTGACATGAGACTAGCACGCAACAAAAAAGGACGAAAATTTGTCCGATAATCTGCTTTTGTGTACAAAGCTTTAATGAGATACAGATGGCACAAAAACATTGGCAGAGGTTTTAACCATCCCCTACGCCACCAAAAATGAATACAGAAAGTTAAAACATTTTGGCTTTGGATATACATTATAAATACGCATCACTGTTTTACGATCACTGTAGATGCAACAGGAAAGTAACTATCAACATAATGTAGAATCCATTAGGCTGAATATGACAAACATTCTTCTTTGAAGTGCTTTAGTTTGTGGAGCTGAAAGTAAAATGGGCTTTATTTTAGGTATGATTTGTTTTTATTTTATTTCCCGTAAATGCTCAAAGAAATAATCTTGACTTGGCTGACAGAGGAAACCAAGGCTGCCTGCATATTTTTCCTCTTTACTTTTCTTGTTCTTAATGAACACACAACTGAAACTAATGGAACAGTTCCACTTGAAGGTACCAGCATTGTGGATAGGGAAGGATGAACCAATCAAAATTTGTTCCACCTCCAATTTGAATGGGGTTTTTATTTCCCAACATTTTGGAACCTTTCTAGACATTAAAATGTGTCCTGAAAAAGGTAAAAAATAAAAATGCTAAAACGAATTGTCCATGGGAGATTGAATTTCATTGTATCCCTAATAGATTTTTTCTGCTTCTTGCATTTCTTGGTGAACGTTTTAATAAAGCACTTCAGTTTGGGGAAGCAAATAACATTGTTCTTATTTGGAAATATTGTTAAAGTTTATTTAATATTTTATATATATATATATATACAGTTTATTCTGATACCTGTATATAGGGAAATCAACTCTCCAGCCATATAAAAACTGAGCTAGATACAGTATGGCTGGGATAATCTGCATTTGTCCATTGGCATATGTATGTGGTCTTTAGAAAATAGGTTTCTCACTGATCTGAAGATTCTGTCCAGTTACCAGACATCTGGGTAGTGAGTGACTGAATGTCTACCATGTAGAT
This sequence comes from Lithobates clamitans, assembly GCA_037952925.1. Classification (NCBI taxonomy): domain Eukaryota; kingdom Metazoa; phylum Chordata; class Amphibia; order Anura; family Ranidae; genus Lithobates; species Lithobates clamitans. The sequence continues at coordinate 1,942,856 of JBBGZY010000163.1, forward strand.
ATTATGATAGATAATAGAACCACTAACTCCCTAAATCCCATCAGTGTGTACTTTAACAAGGTACATCTAGCACAACGTAATATCACCTGTCTTGTATTTGATCGTTATAATAATTGCTAATATTCTTTTAAGATGCAGTAGATGTCAAGATAGTTCTATTATAAAATAAAGCTGAGTTGGCTGCTGGCTTTCAAGAATAAAGATTGATTTTGTTCTATGGTGCTTGAGCAATGTATACATTTGTGTCCAAGTAATCCTATTAGGAAAGAAGAACTGGGTCTGGAAAAGAGCCAACATTGACTCTAAAGAAATAACAAAATGCAGAAAAATGAGAAATAAACACTGTACATAAACACTTTTTGCTATACCATCATCTTTGTGGCTAGACAACAAATTCACAGTTCTGTGCATAGTTGTATCACTATGTACCATCTTCTGCAAAATTGCTTACATAGGTAAGTATAATTTTATCTGATAGGTTACATTTGCAGGATATACAAAGAAACAAAATAATTACAATCTCATAAGCAAGTTACTAAAAGGTGTATGCAAGCTCCAATGGCTACTGTATTAACTATATCAAATGCTGCTACCACAACACATACCATGGCACACACCATTCATTAAAATCTGGCCCTTGTGTGTAGCCATCCCACAGAGTTCTCACTGCTTAACAGAGCAGAGAGAACTCTGTGATCGCAGGAGAGACGATTATAAGACTTTGACAGGTCACATGACCCATCTCATTAATTTTTTTTGCATTCTACACCCATGTTTTTGCGGTGTCTACTTTTTAAAATCTATCCTAAAATAGTAAATATGACTGACTGTGGAGTGGTGCATGCAAGTTTCTGTTTGTAAAGCGGTCCTTCATTTTCTTATCTCCTGCTTACCTTGTTGCAGGTCCTGCACAGATAACATACTCACTTGCCAACAGGAACCAACGGTGTCCTGCTGAGATCCTCCTCCCTCTTGCCCCATGCTCAGACCAGCGCTGCCATCTTCATGCGTGATGTCACCGGGAAGCAACCAGTGTCCCGACAAAATAGTCAACTTGGCAGAAAATCGAACCACATCACTTCCTCTTTCCTTAAACCATTAGTAATTGCTGATTTGAATGAAGTGGTGTTTGGACACAACACTGGCTACCGACTACAGTCAGGTACAGGAAGATTTTGCTGTTTTCACAGCACAGCAGCTAATGTGGACAAAGTTGTCGCCACCCCTGGGGGGTGTTGTTGCCGGTGTTGTGTCCAAACAGTAATTTGTGAAAATAAACAGCAATTCGTAAAAATCTGCAATTCATTATGGTTTAAAGAGAACGGAAGTGACACGGGTTGCACATTCTGCCAGGTTCGACATTTTGGCAGAACACCAGCTATTCCTGGTTCAGCTGGTGGCTCTCCCAATGACTCACAGCTAGACCTGCCCCCCTCCTCTTCTCTCCATGCAAGCTAATGCAGTGTGCAAAGTACACTTAATTTGCCTAGATGAATGACATGCACGGAGGGGCATGCAAGTTTCTGTTTGTAAAGCGGTCCTTTACCCTCCCTCATTTTCTTTTTTTTATCCACTGCTTACCTTGTTGCAGGTCCTGCAGAGATAACATACTCACCCGCTCACAGGATCCAGAGTATCCTGATAAGAGCCTCCTCCCTTTTGCCCCATGCTTGGTCCAGCTTCGTGTCATGCATGAGGTTGACAGGAAGCCACCGGCTATTCCTGGTTCAGCCAGTGGCTCTACCAATGACTCACCGCTAGGCCCAACCCCCTCCTCTTTTCTCAGTGCAAGCTAATGCCTCCCGGAATAAGTGACGTGCATATCTCAGGAGGCACAGCGGGCAAAGTGCACTTAATTCACCTAGGTGAATGACATATGGGGGGGGGGGGGGCGGTACGTGCCAGAAGAGTTTGTAATAGGGAGAGGAAGAAGTGCTGCTTTAATAGAAAAATTGCCTTGCCTGATGCCACTGAGCAGAAACAGATTAAGGCAGAATGGGGCTGTAAGCAAAGTAACAAACTTTAGCAACCCATCCCACCTTTGATAAGGATTACAATAGGTTCAGAGAAGCCACGCCATGTCATGCATTGCATGTACTGGCATAGCCCACCCTATCAGACAGCAACTGCCTATAAATGTATCCTCCATTATGAAATGACAGACCAATAGCACTATCTGCCAGGTTTTTGCATCAATAGGAAAGTTGTAGCCCGCCCTGGGTCCTGGACATTCACTTTGCCCTAGACCCTTGCCTTGACCCAGGCCTAAGTTTGGAGAGTGCAATATCAGAAGATCTTTTCTGCCTGTGAGTAAACCATTAGGCCCCATTCACACTTGAGCATTTTGTAGCTCAAAGCTCCAAAACACTCAATTTCCAAAATCCGATGATTTTTAATTGTGCCTGTGTCTTATGAACATATAAAAGTAGCGTCACTTGAAGTTCGAAGAATATAGCTCAAAAAAGTACATGAAGCTTATAGCTCTAAAGAAGCTCAAGTGTTTTTGGCTCCAAAAGACTTCAATAGGAGCGCCTGAAAAAAAATGCACGAAAATGCACATATTGGGCATTATTAAAAATAATAAACAAAAACACTCAAGCCAAAACCGAAGACACTAACCTCAAGTGTGAATGCAGCCTTAAGCCCTGCAGTGCATTGTTGGGTGGCTCTAAAAATTATTTTACTAGTTGATTATTACATCTTTTTTTTTTTTCAATAGAAGGCTTTTTCTTAACGTGTTAAAGTTATTAGCATGTGGACATTTTAGAAGCTAACTGTTTCCCAAATCCTCCAGCTTTTTTAAACTACAGGACTGCTTATAATTCCCTAAAGAAACTTTAATCCACTAATACACTGAAAACCACAAGGATATACATTGTGCCTTAGGCTGGCCATACGCTATTCAATTTTCCTGTTCAACTTTCCTTTACATTTACCAAAACCATATAATATCAGGTGAAACCTAAACCCTTTCAATGTGTATGCAATCAGGCAGACCCTTGCACTACATAGTTGAAGGTAAATCTAAAGAAAATTGAATAAGAAAATTGTATGGTGTATGGCCAGCTTTAGAATGTGTATGCAATGGGGTGGATTTAATAAAAGCTTAGTAAATGAGAGGAAACTCTGCTGATTTTCATCATCCAATCATGTGCAAGCAAAAATGTTTTTTTTTCTTTTATTTTCCTTGCACTTGATTGGATATCCTTTACAAAGTCAAGCTATACCACATTACATTTACTAAGGAAAGTGCTACTAAGAGGGTTACTTGGAGAGTGCAACTGAACTTGCAGAGTGCACAGTCTATTTCCCTTTAATAAATCAACCCCAGCGTGTAATTCAGTGAACTTGCTCTACATTTGCTGTGCAGTGCTTATTCTGTGAATTCACTATCTCTGGCTATATTGCAAAATATCTCCCATTAGTTTTAATGAGCGTGGCATGATCTGCACTCATTAAAGTGTAGATAAAGGTAAAGCAATATAAAAAATGACATACATGAGACATTTTGACATTAGCATTAACACAGTGGTGTTTGTCTTCCCTGTAATATAGTTTTATTATCTGTTGATCCTGCCAAGTTGGTTCTCCCAAAGGGACACTTACATTTACAGGAGGCATCTGTCTCAACTGCTAAATGATCCTGACTAGTCCCCAATAAAAAACGGTCCCAAATAATAGCACTGAATCTTTAAAGAATAATACTATTCCCATCTACCTATTTACAACTATGCTGAGCTGCCTGCTAGCACTATAATATCTTCCCACACTCAGTGTTTTAAAATACTAAAACCAGTGCCACTCTGCTTTCTTTCATGCATAATACAATATAAGAAACAAAAAGTATATAAAAGTTATAAAACAAAATAGTATATAAATAACTAATAGCGTATATTCTTCATGTGTATAATCAACCATTAAATATAAAACCAAATGTGCTGAAATACCCACATGTAATAGCAAGTGTAAACAAACCATCACTTGAAAAAAATGTAAAAAAACAAAGTCCACATATTAAATAAGCTTTCAAAATTTCCTAATTAATGTGATTCCACAACTGCAAAAAATCCACAAGTGATCACTCTGTGTTCACTGCAAATTCCACACCTGTCACTCATGTCCTCCACCACTGTGCATACAATGCCCTCACCCTAATATATTAGTCCCCTGAAAAGTAACTTGATACCATGACACAACACATTGGACAGAGCCGAGGGACATCATATGAGGAAGTGACTGCTGACATCGCCGGAGCAACAGTCTCTCAAGAATGTTGCATAAATGATGCTGTGCAATGCACTAGTCAAGTGCACAATGACATGTGAGTGATTAAATCTTAAAAAATTGGTTGGTTGTTGTTACTATTGCGCAGTGGAGTGATTATTTTCAACTTGAGCCTATTGTTATACTGCCTCCATCGGTAAAGAAAGAAGGAGAGAGTAACAGCCTTTTCCATCCTTAATGGGAACACGCGCTTTTAGTCCATACACATATAGGTCAATATACTAAGGTACTGTCTGTTACCACCATGAACAACTACATCTTTCAGTCATGCCTGCCCTCACCATCAATTGGTCACTCTACTGTCTGTCCCCACCATCAACTGCCCACTCTGTACTGCCTGTCCCCACTACCAACTGTATCAACTGTCTTCCTCTGTACTGCCTGTCTGTCAGGATGGGCATGCCAGCAGACAAGATGGCTCCTCTGGGCAGACTTTGTGCATCTTCACAGTCTAATACACATTCCTTCTTGTGAACGTAGGACTGGGCACATGCTCATGTGCATGCAAGCATTAAAGTGCTCATGAGCATACACGTGCACATCCGTGTGCTCACATGCACTCATGACACATGATGGCGCCAAATGCGCTATTTAAACTGAGCTAGTGCTCACGTTCAGTGCTGCTTTGTCTATAGCCTTCTGTATGTCCTGAGAATCTACGATCCTGTATCCTGACTTCAGTTGCTGACCCGGCTCATCTTGACTACTCCCTGAAGTCTGCCTGTACTGACTTTGCCTTGCCTTCTGACCACCACTTCTGCCTGCTCCATTTGCTACTGCTCCACTGATTGGCTCCTGACCCGGCTTATACCTTGACCACACTTTTGCCTGTGCCCCTGTACCTGATCTGTCTTGCCAGTGTATAACTCGGCCTGCCTGATTCTGCTATTCCTCCTGCTGTCACCAGTATCTGCCTGCCTTCCCACTGTATCTGCTTATCTACTGCCTGGTACCAGTACATGCCTCGCCTGCCTGCTGTTACCAGTGCAAGCCTGCTCTAGTTCGCTGCTCACCAGCTGCCACCCAGCCTGCCTGCTTTTCTGAAGACCACTACCTGGCGTGGACACCTGCTCTGCTAGCAAGACTCGTGCCACTCTGCACTCCTGCACCTTCTGTTTACACTAACAGGGGGCCCAAGTCAGAGGTGTAAGAGAGGCCTTCCTCATAAAATCAGGCTCTACCACTGGGTACGTGATACTGTCCACACCAACAGCTGGTCTCCTCTGTACTGCCTGTCCTCACTATAAACTACCTCCCTCTGTGCTGCCTGTCCCTATCATCAGCTGCCCCCTACTTTTGTTTTGCTTATTCTTTCTACCTAATGACACAGAGGTAGAGAAATATGTTTGACACCACTGACACATGGGCATTCTTTCCTTCTTTCCTTCCAGTGACAACACCAATGCAGGGGTGATTTTTTCCTCACACTGATGCTTGGGTATTTCTTCTTTCACTACTGTTAGAAGTAGTTTGTAGGTACAAGGACTGTGGCATATGGTTGCAGTGTAGACAGAGATTAGGCACAGGTTCTATATAATTATCCCCCTTTAAGTCACTCTCTCTACTATGCACTATCTTCCTATACCCACCACTCAAGGTGGTACACCAAGCATGCTTCAGAACCTGTTTCTGTTTTCTATACCAGGGTTCCCAGGGTCTTACATTATTATAGTCATGCTTACACTCTTATGGGTACTGTCAATGTTTGCATAATATTTATACTGTTTAAATATTAATTGAAATGGGGCATGATTTTTTGTGTGCGGCTACAAATGGGGTCATGAGTGTAGGTGTGGCTACAAATAGGGATGTAATTTTGTGTGTATGTTTAAAAGTGGGCTTAGTCAACAGGTGGTCCCCATTCATTCAGTTTCATTTTGAAAATGTGGTTACCTAATGTATGGGCTTATGTGTTTGAGTTATATGTATTCATGGGTGAAGTGGTCTATGAACATATAAAGTATAACTAAAGGCAAAACCTTTGTTTTTAGTTTTGGATAGAGTGGAGAGAGATTAGAACACCTGTCAGTTTGTATTGCTGTCTGTGCCTCAGTTAAGGAGATTCACCCTCTCTATTTGTCCTGTTTACCATTATCATCGTAAGTGAAAGTAAAAGAAAATCCCAAATTTTGGGTTGGCCCCAGAAAAGTAACAGAGGTGAACATTTTCAATGGGGACACCATTTATGGTGACCTGGGGGGTCCCCAAGGAATTCTCTTAATTTGCAGGGATTTCCTCTGACTTCCTGTTTGGCTATGGGACAGGAGGCGAAGGGAAATCTCCACAATGGGACACAGATGGTGAAAAAAAATCTGACAGGGGTTCATCCAAAATGAAAAAAAAAGAAGTTTTGCCTGTAGTTCCACTTTAACCGCTTCCCGACTGGCTCCTGTATATATACGGCGGCAAAATGGCTCTGCTGCGCGAATTGCCGTATATATACTGCGGTCGCTTTAAGAGCCGTAGCAGGTGCGTGCGCTGCTAGAGATGCGCACCTGCTGCACGGCGGGGAACTTGATGTGCATGGCCGGCGGGCGGCATCCCCGCGGGCCACCCGCGATTACGGGCACGAAAGCAGGAACAGGGATTTGTGTGTGTAAACAGACAAATACCTGTCCTGTCAGGAGAGGAGAAACAGACCGTGTGTTTCTAGTAAGTAGGAACAACGATCTGTCTTCTCTCCCAGTCAGTCCAATCCCCTCACAGTTAGAACACACCTAGGGAACACACACCTAACCCCTTGATCGCCCCCTAGTGTTAACCCCTTCCCTGCCAGTGACATTTATACAGTAATCAGTGGCTATTTTTAGCTCTGATCACTGTATAAATGTCAGTGGTCCCAAAAGAGTGTCAAAAGTGTGATTTGTCTGCCGCAATATCACAGTCCCGATAAAAATCGCTGATCGCTGCCATTACTAGTAAAAAAATAAAATAAATAAAAATGCCTAAAATCTATTCCCTCTTTTGTAGAAGCTATAACTTTTGTGCAAACCACTCAATATACGCTTTTTGCGATTTTTTTGTACCAAAAATATGTAGAACAATACATAGCAGCCTATACTGAGGAAAAAAAATGTTTTGTTTTTTTTTTAATTTGTTATAGCAAAAAGTAAAAAATATTGTGTTTTTTCACAATTGTTGCTCTTCTTTTGTTTAGAGCACAAAAAATAAAAACCACAGAGGTGATCAAATACCACCAAAAGAAAGCTCTATTTGTGGGGAAAAAAAGGACGTAAATTTTGTTTGAGTACTTCGCACGACCGGGCATTTGTCAGTTAAAGTGACGCAGTGCTGTATTGCAAAAAATGGCCTGGTCAGGAAGGGGGTAAATTCTTCCAGGGCTGAATGGGTTAATGTGTAAGATTTATGAATTTATGTATGAATGTACTGTATTTATATACAAATATAGAAATACATGTATGTACATAACATGGCTATGAATTCAAGTATAAATGTATACACATGTGTGAAAGTATAGATGTATGTAAATAAGTTAGTGTGTGTGTCTTAATATGCATAAATGAACAAAACATTTCACACTTCCTTCACACACACAACATCAGACAATACGCTTTTCAGGTCCCTAGATTCATAGATATCACATTAATTCCACCAGACTCTATTGGGAACCAGATGTTTTGAAATTCTAAATTGATGATTGGGTTCTACAAAAATATAATCTCTGCCACAAGTTGATGAGTGCATGAATAGTTTTCAGATTGGTTTATCATTAATCTTTTTAATTTTATTAACAACATATTAAATACAAATGTAAAGTAAATATTTTGTTTAATCAAAGTAAGTTCACACAACTAAAGAGGTGATATGTTAAAAGTAAAAAAAAAAAAAAAAACATTTCCAGTACCATACGTTAGCAGTACTTGGCTATAATTAAACTCTTGCTTTTTTTTTACTGCTCAGGGGCTACTGTTTTAATCTTTTGCTGTGTGCCCCAAGATTGTTAACATAAACAGCTGGACATTTATTTTTGCTAAAATGCTCCTGGGGTATTTATTAAGATTAAGTCAAACTGAACAGCTAAACGGGTCAGAGCTTTGAGCAATAAAGATTCTACAGGCAGACCGCTGCTGTATGTTTTAAATTATGTCAGGGCAAAATAAAAAATATGCTGTGCATCACTGCAACATATACACATTTCCTCAAGTCTTACCCCTTAAAAACACTGCAAGCCCAGAAAAATATCAGTTGATCTGTAAGAAATGTACTCATCATAAATTCCTGTTGTGGGCTGACAACACAAAGAATATTTGTGGACTTAGTGGTGTCACTTTTACCCAGTTGTCTTTTGCTATCCTACTCAAATCCATCTTCTACCCTATTCTCCTCAACATATAGGGGTTAATTTACTAAAGGCAAATAGTCTATTTTTAGAATCATTTTTAGACTTGTGCGATTTGATTATTTTTGATTCATGCCAAAAATTAAAAAAAAAAAAAATTTAAATTTGAGCCCCCCCCCCAAAAAAATGAAGTCCCTCCCAAAATCCATACCAGAGCCTTAGGACTGGTGTGGATTTTAAGGGGAACCCCATGCCAAAGATGAACAAAAAAAATGTTGTGATGTCCACCCAAAAATCCTCCCATGTTGGTGAAGACAAGGGCCTCAAAAGATATGAACTACCCTGTTTCCCCGAAAATAAGACCTAGCGTGATTGTCGGTGATGGCTGCAATATAAGCCCTACCCCCCAAATAAGCCCTACCCTGTTTCCCCGAAAATAAGCCCTACCCTGAAAAGAAGACCTACAAGGACTTTAACTAGGGCTTATTTGGGGGATAGGGCTTATATTGCAGCCATCACCGACAATCACACTAGGTCTTATTTTCGGGGAAACAGGGTAGCAACTGTTTACACTCGTTAAGATAACACAGGAATTGTGCACAGGACACAGGTCAGCTGTACATTTCTAACAACATTAACTGCTTGGCTACGAGGAGGAATCTAATTAGTGGAACATCATAGCTCCATCTAATGATGGGCTAGTGGCACTAAATGAATAAGATAATATAGTAATTAGACAATTTTGGAATACATGTATGAAACACTAAATTAGGCAGACATACAATATAGCATGTAGTCATGTATTTGTAGCCTGCTGTAAATGGATTAAAGGATAACAAATATACCTTGGGAAAAAGTGTGCTGCACATGTCGGTGTGTCCCTCAGCGTCTGCCAGAGTAAGCTGAGGGGCCAGCATATGAGTGATTGTAAGGTAGATGGCAGCCAATCACAATCTTAATTGTGATGGCAGACAGCTGGCTCCATAAGGGGGAGGAACAGCTTGGCATGTTTGCCAAGACAGATCCTCCTAGAGTCCCTTGGTGCAATGACGCGTGGCGTGGCCCAGCCACGGTGAAGGGGTGGGACCGCGTCACCACGCCGCCAATGCCCAAATGGTGCTGCCTGCACCTCACAATGGAGTGCAAACAGGATGGATACCAAAGGGATCCAATTGCCAAAAAGAGGGATGTCCTAAGCCGCCCCACCCAACCAATGAGGAGAAGGTAAGCGACTCCTGCGTGTCGGGAGCGAAGCAGTGCTGACGCCCCCCCGCCCCAAATGTGCATTGGTCTAGAGAGAGAGAGAGACACAGTTCCCTGCGTCATGAGCGAGATATAAGCCAAAAGGGGGGACATGCAATACTGTGAAATGCAAACACATACATGGCAGACATATGACATAATAGGGATAAAAGGGAATTACAGAAAAAAAGGAGGTAATGAGATGTCAGCAAGTTGCTGATATAGCAGATAAAAAAAGAATGAAATTAACTAAAAAGGACAATAATGCCAGATGTATTTCTGTAGAAGACTATGTAGGTAAGATCTTTTAGCGAGAACTTTTAACTATAGGTCCAGCTCACAAATTTCAGATTCAAACCCTGGAAGGTAGGGCCTAAAGTTGAAGGCCTCATTGAGACCTGGGGCTGTGGTGGCCTTAAGGAGAAATATCCATCTTAGTTCAATCTGCAATAATAGTTTATTATAGTCACCTCCATGTAGGGTAGGAACAATATGATCTAAGGCAAGGAATTATATTTTTAGACATTTATCTTTATGTATCCAGGCACTGTGCCTCCCAAGGGGGAGAGATAGATCTTGTTTTTGAATACTTGTAACATGTCTATAAATATGGCGCCAAAATTCTAATTTGGTCTTTTCCACATAGAAACTGCCATACTCGCAGGTAAGAAGATATACAATTCCTGAGGTGCGGAAGTTAATATAGTGTTTGGGATAAAGGTTTTCACCACTAGGAAGAACAATGTTTTTACGAGTGTCCATGTTGTTGCAGTAACCACAATGACCACATGGGAATGTACCACAATATTTAGCAATATTTTTCCTATTGGTGAATTCACTGTGTACTAATTTATCCCTGAGTGAGGGAGCCCGTCTGAATGTGATCAGGGGACTATCCCTTATGAGGGGTGCCAAAGATTTGTAATGGAAGCTTCCAAAATGGTATTGCCTGCGGTTGGTTTTCGGTATAGGCTGCTAAGTAGGTGGCCATTTGAATGTTTACTTATACTAAGGTCTAGAACGGTGATAGATTCCCTACTTTGATTAATAGTGAACTTAAGATTAAATTCATTATTAGAATTGATATAGGTCAAAAATTGGTCCAAAAGAGTCTCTGAGCTGACCCAGATGACAAAGATGCCATCGATGTACCTTTACCATGCGACAGCATGGCCAGTATACATTGAAGCAGTGTCATTCATAAATAATTGCCGTTCCCACTCCCCCAGGTACAGATTGGCATAGGATGGGCACATAACGTGCCCATAGCTACACACTGCACCTGGAGGTAGTGGGAATCAAGAAAAGAAAAAAAAATGTGTATAAAATAAATTCCAAGTCCAACAAGGCAAACTCAACCCTTGGGGGCTCAAAGTGACTTTGTCAGTAAAGTATATCCCTTTGCATGGGGTATCGAACTGTAGAGGGCCTCAACGTCGATGGCAACCAAAATGGTATGGCGATCGACGTGGAGGCCGTCCAGTATTTGGAGAATTCAAATAAATTACAAACACAATAAATTATACAATCTTTTGGTAAAATATGGATTGTGCAGAGTAAACAGATACCCAACATATCAAGCCATATCGCTCATGAAATGGCGATACCCAGCGCTGGAACATGAAACAGGTGAGTGTAAAACTTTTTTACAATGTATCCCTTACAAACCCCTTTTTATAGCATGTATATGAGAGGATGTGTGTCACAATAAACCATGTTCTTTACGACCACATCCTCCTTTCACTATGACCTTCAATTCCTGCTGCACATTTTGTGTGGTACACTTTTTAAGTCAACAGAATGCTTTCCCTACTATGAAATGATCAGTTGGTTGTGTTTGCCACCCTTTTTAAATGTTCCTTATCTGTTAAAGTGATACCAAAGTCTAATTTTTTTTCTTTAAAAATAACAAACATGTTATACTTTCCTGCTCTGTTGCAGTGGATTTGCACACAGCAGCCCAGATCCTCCTCTTCTCAGGTCCCTCTTCTGTGCTCCTGGCTCCTGCCCCCTGTTGAGTGACTCCACAGCATGCAGCTTGCTATGGGGGCACCTGAGCCGAGCTGAAGCTCTGTGTGTCCATTCAGACATGGAGCTGTGGTTCGGAACCCCCCTCTCTCTCTCTTAGTTGGCTAACTGTCTGTGATTGACAGCAGCAGGAGCCAATGGCGCAGCTGCTGTGTCCTAGCCAATCAGGATGGCCAAGGCACTCGTGTACATTGCTGGATCAAGATGGGGCTCAGGTAAGTATTGGGGGAGCTGAGGGGGACTACTGCACACAGAAGATTTTTTATCCTAATGCATAGAATGCATTAAAATAAAAATCCTTCTGCCTTTACAACCCCTTTAAGTATAAGAAGCAGTAGGGTCCAACAGTATTGTGAATCTGTTGCTTTGTCCTGCATTAGCTAAACACAGGTGCACTTTAAACTTTGGAATTCAACAGGTGAGCTGGAATACATTCAGTGGTTTATTGGCAGAGCTTTCACTTCCTGCTGCATTAACTTTACCATGTTTACCTGCTATACCATGTTTTGCTCACACCTTCATGTTTCACAAGAAAATGTTAAGAAAATATATTGTAAAAAAAACATGCCTTGTCTGAGGGTAAGCTACTACTTCTCAAATGTCCCAATCTAGCCAACCGCGGGCTCTTTGGTCAAGCAGTTACATAAAGAGCCCTATGTAAGAAGAATTTTCCACGATTTCACCTTGGAATTTTAAATTTGTTTTCAGAAATCCATCATACAAACAGGAAGAGAAGGATCCTTTTTAAGTCTTTGGCTATCTTCCATCCAGTACAGATTAAAAGTGATAACAGTTCAAATATATTTTCCAGGTAGTAATAATAAACATTTTTTTTTCATGATGAACTTCATTTTTAAAAGATTAATACATAACATTTTCATTATTAGAAGTACCGCAGGCCTTATATAAAAGCTTTTTAAAGAAACAGCACAGATCACGTCCCTGACCCCTACCCTTAAAGCTAAAGTTTAGCAAAAGAAAATCCTTTAGTCACATCACTTACTTGTAATGATGTCCCATGTTGTGCAGAAATCTTTGTTGCAAGGATGCCTGTCCTCTTCCTGTCTCTGAACTTCCAGTGCTGCAATGATCAATGGCTTCAGGTTTTCAGGCAGAACAGTAGTATAGATAGTATGACAGGGGCACCCCCTTCCTTCCTCCTCCTCTCTTAAAAGAAGTTCTTTCATTGATAACATTGCTGGTAACATAATCTGTGTATTGGGGAGAGTCTAATTGGTCAAAGAAATCTCCCCCCATTCACAGATCGTGTTACAAGCAGTGTAATCAATGAAAGAACTTTTCTCAAAGTTAACTGATGAATGCTGATGCTGCTAATTTTGGCCCTGGCATCTAGGCCTGTGGTCAAAAATTAGTAAAAAAAAATAATAATAATAAGCATATAAATCTTGATACTTGATGGTTTTTGTTTGAGCATTTGTGATTCGATGACATACAATTAGTTTTATCTATAAATGCAGGTGCTAAAAGGCATTCATCAGACAAATAGTGCTGAGTCCTGAGTATCTCACTATATCATTTCTTCATTTTGTAAGCTTTTCTTAGATTTAAAGCTTTGGAGAGGGATGTATTTAATAATGATCCTTTCTAAAAGAAACATTATAATAATGTGGCAATGATAATAAAAATGGTCACCCTAGAGTACCATTAGCAGCAATAATGAGAGTAAAATTAAATAAGTTTAATGGATGGGGAAACTGGAGAGTACAATCACCAAATCATCTGACTTATATTTAAGTTTAAGAAAAGCCCCAGGGGCCGGAATATGATTTCCAAACAGTTACATACTGGGGTTACAAATTAAAAATTCTAATGTAATTCTTCTACTTCAGGCTCTGGCAAGATTTTTATTATGCCTTGCTTTGTTGGCTCCCATCATTTTAGTTTGAGAACATACTTTCATACATTTATAAAAAAACATTATGGACTTTTTAACTAGGTGTTATTGGCTATGCCTAGGGAAGCACCGATACCACTTTTTTTAACACCGAGTACGAGTACTGATACTTTTTTGCTAGTACTCGCCGATACCTTTTGCCTAGGAAGAGTAGGTAGGGGGGTGGCTTGGGGGGAGGGGGGGTTGTTAGGGAGTTGGGTGAGAGCTGGGGTGATGGCAGGGTGGGAGGGGGGGAGTAGAGTGGTAAGTGAGGGCAGGTTAGTTGAGTGTGGGGTGAAATAGGGATTGTGGGGTGGGAGAGTTGAGATGGAAAACGCTGTGTTCAATGGGGGAAGAAGATGGGAAAAGGAGGGTCATTGGGGGACATGGGAACAGAGGTGACAGCTGGTAGGGGAAGGAGGAGGCAACAAAGGGTGGGCAAGAGGACACAACACAGGGAGGGCACAGCACAGGAGGCAGGAGGGCACAGTACAGGGAGTTAGGAGGGCACAGTACAGGGAGTTAGGAGGGCACAGTACAGGGAGTTTGGAGGGTACAGTGCATGGAGTTTGGAGGGTACAGTACAGGGGGTTAGAAGTGTACAGTACAAGGAGTTAGGAGGACACAGTACTGGGAGTTAGAAGGGCACAGTACAGGGGATTAGGAGGGCAAAGCACAAGAAGTTAGGAGGGCACAGTGCAGGGGGTTAGGAGGGTACAGTATAGGGGGTTAGGAGGGCACAGTACAGGGAGTTAGGAGGGCACAGTACAGGGGATTAGGAGGGCACAGTACACGGAGATAGGAGGGCACAGTACAGGGGGTTAGGAGGGCACAGTACAGGGGGTTAGGAGAGCACAGTACAGGGGGTTAGGAGGGCACAGTACAGGGGGTTAGGAGGGCACAGTACAGGGGGTTAGGGGGGCACAGTACAGGGGGTTAGGGGGGCACAGTACAGGACATTAGGAGGGAACAGTAAGGGAGTTAGGAGGGCACAGTACAGGGGGTTAGGAGGGCACAGTACAGGGGGTACGGAGGGCACAGTAAGGACATTAGGAGGGCACAGTAAGGGAGTTAGGAGGGCACAGTACAGGGGGTTAGGAGGGCACAGTAAGGGGGGTAGGAGGGCATAGTACAGGGAGTTAGAAGGGCACAGCACAGGAGGTTAGGAGGGCACAGTACAAGGAGATAGGGGGGCACAGTACAGGGAGTTAGGAGAGCACAGTAAGGAAGTTAGGAGGGCACAGTAAGGAAGCTAGGAGGGCACAGTAAGGAAGCTAGGAGGGCACAGTAAGGGGGTTAGGAGGGCACAGTAAGGGGGTAGGAGGGCACAGTAAGGGGGTAGGAGGGCACAGTACAGGGAGTTAGGAGAGCACAGTACAGGGAGTTAGGAGGGCACAGTGCAGGGAGTTAGGAGGGCACAGTGCAGGGGGTTAGGAGGGCACAATGCAGGGGGTTAGGAGGGCACAGTAAGGAAGTTAGGAGGGCACAGTAAAGAAGCTAGGAGGGCACAGTAAGGGGGTTAGGAGGGCACAGGAAGGGGGTAGGAGGGCAGAGTACAGGGAGTTAGGAGGGCACAGTACAGGGGGTTAGGAGGGCACAGTAAGGGAGTTAGTGTCAGGACTAGGCTCAGACCTTCCTTCCTCTGAGCTGGTCGCTCAGCTGTCGGCTAATTGCCAGCTCCTATCTCTCCACAGTGACTCACCTGTTGATGATATCCTGCTCGTCAGTCCTGCCTACTTAAGCCATCCAGCCCAGATGATCTTTTCGCCTTGGACAACATCACAGAGACTCCTGCGTTCCTGTTAAAGACTTACTTGGCTGACATTTCTTCTGGCTTCAGAGCCTGCTTGCTGTTCCACTACTCTGATCTCTGGCTTCCTCACTTTCTGGCTTGTCTAACTATCCGTTCCAGTTACCGAACTTTGGCTTTGGCAGTACAGGGGGTTAGGAGGGCACAGTAAGGGGGGTAGGAGGGCACAGTAAGGGGGTAAGAAAGCACAGTGCAGGAATCACTGCTGGCAGTGCACTAGGCAGAGCTCTGTCTCCCATCCCTGCATTGTACCCAGCCTGAACACAGGCAGAGCTCCTGCTCCACACGAAGCACACAATGGAGCTGAAATCTGATTCCCTTACAGCTACACTGTGCACAGTGTATAGCTAGCTACTGGTTGCAGTTCTGACCTTTGAAATTCCATGGTAGGAAAGGCAACTTAAAGTGGAGTTCCTCCCAAAAGTGGAACTTCCGCTTTAAGCACTTCTCCCCCCCTACATGCCACATTTGGCATGTAATTTTTTTTTGGGGGGGAGTGGGTGACTACTTTAGAGAGGGATTTCCTGTCCCACTCCCTCCTTCCGCCCATGAACCGCTTAAGCGACTCCTCCTCTCCCCTAGGCGGTCCCTCCCTCTCGGCATTCTTCTGGGACACGTGACAGGTCCCAGAAGATTGCCTGTCCACTGGGAGAGTGCAGTGCGACTCGCTCATGCACAGTGCGCGCCCGGCCGTGAAGCCGCTAGCTGTCATGGCCGGGTGCCCACAGTTTCAATGGATGCACCAAGGAGAGGAGAGGGGAGGGAGAGGATCGGGGCTCCTTACTGCCGCATTGCTGGACTGTGGAACAAGTAAGTGTCTGTTTGTTAAAAGTCAGCAGCTAAACTTTTTGTAGCTGCTGACGTTTAATTAAAAAAAAAGCCTGAAACTCCACTTTAATGTCAGTAGCTAGCTATACACTGTGTGCACATGGTAGCTGTAAGGGAATGGGATGGGGAGGAGGAGCTCTTAGTGCTGTGCTCATTATGTACCACGCAGGATAGGAGACTTCCAGCAAACGTCAGTACCCCCCTAGATTGGGGCATAATCTTACCACTGCTGTGCTCAGTGCTGGGGGGATGTCTACTGCTCCGAACCGCGCTGCCGGAGGGGAGGAGGAGGCATCTCACCCCCAGCTGACATCACTTCAGGTATCGGTTTCTGGTATCAGAGCATTTTCGCGAGTACCGATACCGGTATCGGTGCAACCCTAGTTATGCCTGTTCTCATTTTGTTCTCGTATGCCAAGGCCTAATGCTCAGAATAGCAGATACTGTCTATTAGAGACGTTTAAAGCCAGACACTTTGACAGGTTTTTTTACTACTGTTCGTAAAAGTGAAGACTGTACCAAAGTGGTTGTGACATCCTGACCGGACGTCATATGACATGGATAACAAGCCGCTGCGCGCCCCTGGGGTCTGACAGACCGCAACTCTGATCTAGGTAAAGAGTCTCTCAGAGAGACTCTTTACCACGTGATCAGCCATGTTCAGTCACGGCTGATCACGATGTAAACAGGAAGAGCCATTGGTCGGCTTTTCCTCACTGACAGACGTGAGTAGAGGAGAGCCGATCGGCTGCTCTCCTGACAGGGGGGTCTGTGCTGATTGTTTATCAGTGCAGTCCCCCTCGGATGCCCGCCCAGGACCACCAGGATGCCGCCAGGACCACCAGGGATTGCCATCACACTGGACCACCAGGTATGCCACCCTAGACCACCAGGGAAATGCCAATCAGTGCCCATGCAGCTGCCAATCAGTGCCCAGGCAGCTGCCATTCAGTGCCCATCCCCAATGCCTGCCAGTGACAATGATGCCTATCAGTGAAATCCAGTGCCAGTGTCAGCCATCAGTGCCCATCAATGCCCATCAGTGCCACCTTTCAGTGCCCATCAGTGCCTCCTATCAGTGCCCAGCAGTGCCTTCTATCAGTGCCACCCATAAATATCCATCAATGCAGGCTTTCAGTGCCCATCAGTGTCGCCTATCATTGCTCACCAGTGCCACCTATGAGTGTCCATCAGTGCCACCTATCAATGCCCATCAGTGCCGCCTATCAATGCTGCCTATCAGTGCCCATCATCAGGGCCCATCAGTGCCATCTCATCGGTGTCATCTCAATGGTGCCACTTCATTGGTGCCGCCTTATCAGTGCCCATCAGTGCAGCTTATCAGTGCCTATTAGTGAAGGAGAAAACTTACCTATTTACAAATTTTTTTTAACAATTTTTTTTTACAAAAACAAAGAAAAACTTTTTTTTTTCAAAATTTTCAAAAAATTTTTTTTTATTTGTTTAGAAAAAAATAAAAACTGCAGAGGTGATCAAATACCACCAAATGAACGCTCTATTTGTGGGAACAAAATGATTAAAATTTAGTTTGTCTACAGTGTAGCATGGCCGCGCAATTGTCATTTAAAAAGTGACAGCACTGAAAGCTGAAAATTGACTTGGGCAGGAAGGTGCGAAAGTGCCCTGTATTGAAGTGGTTAATTGAACAAGCTGAAATTAGAAGTTGATTGACTACCATGCACATCTGCACCAGATTTTGCACTCTTATGTTTTAGTAAATCAACCCTACTGAAGGGAAGATCACAAAAGTTATGCTCTTGCTCTGTGACTTGTGTTTCCCCTTTTTGGCAATTCATTAGCTATTTTTTAAGTTTATACCATATGGTATTTTTTGTTTTGTTTATTTTTTTGCTGTGTTGCTTCTGTTGCTTACAATGATCAATTAAGGCTTATTACTGCTACACACAAATCAGTTGCTTTGGCAAAAACAAATTTGTTGGGAGTGGGAATTAATCATATTAAGTTGCTGCTGCTTTATGTTTTATGAAAGCCAAGCAGTTATGTAAAAGTAAATGATTATAATTGCAATTTGTGTGATGCCAGAATATAGTTTCACTGATGCAGAATCCAAGACTCATATTGATCTGAAGTTACACATACAGCTTTAAGGCATCCCCCAAGTTATGATAAGGAACTGTATATTGCCTTTTGAGCTAATCTAAAAGTACCTGTCCCTGTGGACTGATCACTTTAAAAATGTTTTTTCTTTGGTTCATGTCCCCCAGGTCAGTGCCCGACCCAAGATGCCCTTTCTGACTTTTACCTTAGAATATGGCCATTAATGAAAAAAAAACTCTGACTTCTATTGATTTCAAAGGGGTTTGGATTCTGGATCTGAACTTTGATAACGTCTAGGCTCCGTTCACATATATGTGAATTGGATGAGTTTTGAACCGAATCCGATTCACATTACATGTGAACAAAACTGGTTTTCTATGGAGCCAGTTCACATATATGCGGTGCAGCAGCAGTATGGATTTACTGCAAATTTTAAAAGAAATTGTGGGTTTTCTGAGCACTGCAGTTCAGATGCAAAATCCAGGCTCATTGCCTTCTATGAGAATGCATCTGAATCACACATCTCATCATATTTTAATACAAATTCGATATGAAAAAAAAAAAGCGTGGGGTCTCCCAAATCAATGCCAGGTCCTTTGAGGTCTGGTATGGGTTTTAAGGGGAATGCCCATGCCAAAATTGTTTTTAAGAATGGCGTGGGGTCCCCCACAAAATCTATACCCTTATCCGAGCATGCAGCCTAGCAGGCCAGGAAAGGGGCGCCCCAAGTGCCCCCCGCTCCTGAGCCATACCAGGCCACATGCACTCAATATGGAGGGGTGCTTTGGGGCAGGGGGGCTCTGCCCCCCATCCCAAAACACCTTGTCTCCATGTTGATGGGGACAAGGGCCTTTTACCCACAACCCTGGCTGGTGTTTGTGGGGGTCTGCAGGCAGGGGGCTTATCAGGACCTGGAAGCCCCCTTTAACAAGGGGATCCCCAGATCCCAGCCCCCCCGACCTATGTGAATGAGTAGGGGTACATTGAATCCATACTCGATCACCAAAAAAGGTGTCAAAAAAGAAATAAAAAGACAGACAGTTTTTGACAGTTCCTTTATTAAAAAAAACAAAGACAGTCTCCCCTGGTGTAGATCCAGTGTCAATCAGGATAAAAGCCACTGACCCGAAAAAAAATAGCTCAGCACCCATCCCTGGCTCCAGCCGTCTGACAGTTGTTAAATAGCTAATTTGACATCATAGACCGGTGCATACTGGGTTGATGATGTCACAGGGGTGGGGTCATACAGTGACATCGCTGGATGGCCCCACCCATTAGCTATTAAAGAACTGTTAGACAGCAGGAGCCAGTGACAGGTGCAGAGCTTTTTTTTTATCAGGTTGGACGTTCATCGTAATTGTTGCTAGATCTACATTGGGGACATTGCTTTTGTTTTTTTAACAAAGGAGTTGTCAAAAACTGTCTCTGTGTTTTTATTTCTTTTTGACACTTTTTTTGGTGAATGTATCCCATACTCATTTACAAGGGGGGGGCTGGGATCTGGGGGCCCCCTTGTTAAAGGAGGCTTCCAGATTCCAATAAGCCCCCTGCCCACATACCAGAAGCCCTTGTCACCATCAACATGCCCATGTTGAGGGCATGTGGCCTGGTATAGTTCAGTAAGGGGAAACATTCGCTCGTCCCCCCCCTTTCCTGGTCTGCCAGGCTGCATGCTCAGCTAAGGGTCTGGTATGGATTTTGGAGGGGACCCCACGCCTTTTTCCGCTAATTTTAGTGTGGGGGTTGCCCTCAAAACTCACATCAGATCAAAGGAATGGGGGGGGGACCCTACTCCATTTCTTTTCTATTGTGGTCCCAGGCCTTTTTTTTTTTACATTTTTTTATTGTCTGTGATGGGGTTTTTTACATTCAGCTGTCAGCAGGGAACCCCTCTCATCTGTTGTTAAGACCGTGGAGGCCCATTTCCCGGCCCGCTCCTTAATATCCAGCTATTGTTAAAGACGCTGGTGACCACCAGCACCAAAAATTCACATCTAAACCATGTCCAAATCGCAGCTGAACAGCTGAAAAGCTGCTTTAGAAATTTGCAGTGAAAATGGAGGGGAAATTCACACGCGACATATGTGAACCTAGCCTTACGGAATCAAACCTGGGTATACTTGGCTAATCATTAGTGTGACAGGGCCCAAACAGATTTCTAGCAGGTTACTGAAGAATTGTAACTTCTGGCACTCTATTTATTGCAGGTTGTGCTTCCTGCCCCAGTGACAATTGTTCCCCAATTTTTTTCTTTGGTGTTATAGGTACAAGAAATTAAGAAAATATCTCTAATGCAGACATAGACAGAAAAATACTAAGCACAATTTTAACTCCCCACAATGGGCTGGAGTTAGGTTTTTTAAGAAGGGTTATTGAGTTTGCAGATGAAATTCAAGAACAAATTAGACCTCCCTTTAGTTTGTGCCTGGATGCCCATCTCTATACATTGTAACTGCTTAGAGTATACTGAGTAATGCAGATGTTTAAAAATGATTAAATGTTTTCAATTCAGCTATGTTGTTGTTTATGTAACAATACAAAACATTGCCGCACTACTATAATTAGGAATGTAAGAAAAATGCATTTAATTATATTGAGATGTATGTCACACCTGCCTTTCAATCTACTTCTTTTCATGCCGTGTGCAGTTTAATAGCAACTAAGCGTTTACAAAGGCGTGTGATAGCTCATTATCACAATGACAGTACAAAAGTGACTAACGGATCAGAAAACTGACAGGGAACATGCATACCTCCCAGGTTGTGATTGTTGCAACAACTAGTTTTACTTAACCCTTGAAACACAAACTTTAAACAAAAATCCTCTTTGCCACATTGGCACGGCCAGAACCCTCCCCAATAAATTTTTACCGCAACCCAACCTTCTGGCAGTAGATTAAAAGAAAAAACAAAAGTAAATGGTCTAAATTCATACCATCTGTGGTGACATGGCACGCCAAGTCCCAAGTCTTCCTAATTCTGAACCGTAGTACTGGAGTTTTTCTTCCAGTGTCCACATCTCTGCCCGGTGAAAAGGACACTTCCTATTGGCTGTCTATTGGCAGGATACTCACAGGACACCGAAGACTGTAGTAGCAGCATGATGACAACATGACAAGGGATGGTAGCAAGGCCAATCATTGGCGGACTTGGTCTTTAGCTGTGGATCAGTAGTCTTCACTCTTGGATTAGGCCTGGGGCTTAGAATGACAAATATATATTTATTTGCAGCTTAGAATTTCTTGTATGTGGTGGCTGCATTCCTTTTAGTTGTAGGCTTTTTTCCTTTATTTTCACCCGGTGATCCAGCTAGTAAGTCGTTTTTTTAAAAATATACTTTAACAGACCAAGATGTCTAGACAAAGTAGCAGCTAGAGGGTTGATACAAACCGTTTACCATTGACAGGGGTGCTTGCAATATTTTATTAATGTATGTAAAACCTTTATCCCAAAGCAGCTCTTCTAGGGGGGAACACCATTGTCATACCAATGAGAAATCTTAGCTCCAGTGTGTCCTGGGGGGGATCCAGCTATGTGCCAGCTAATTAGCTTTCAACAGTCCACGTATACTGTTTGGGATGACTGATATCTATTGAAGAGTTTTTCAGTATCTGTATTTGCAACTATTATTTGGACATATACAATATCTCACAAAAGTGAGTACACCCCTCACATTTTTGTAAATATATTATTATATCTTTTTATGTGACATCACTTAAGAAATGACACTTTGCTATAATGTAAAGTAGTGAGTGTACAGAGTGTATAACAATGTAAATTTGCTGTCCCCTCAAAATTACTCAACACAAAGCCATTTATGTCTAAACCGCTGGCAACAAAAATGGGTACACCCCTAAGTGAAAATGTCCAAATTGGGCCCAAAGTGTCAATATTTTGTGTGGCCACCATTATTTTCCAGCCCTGCCTTAACCATTTTGGGCATGCAGTTCACCAGAGCTTCACATGCTGCCACTGGAGTCCTCTTCCACTCCTCCATGACGATATCACAGAGCTGGTGGATGTTAGAGACCTTGTGCTCTTCAAACCTTCCATTTGAGGATGCCCCACAGATGCTCAATAGGGTTTAGATCTGAAAACATGCTTGGCCAGTACATCAACTTTACCATCAGCTTCTTTAGCAAGGCAGTGGTCATCTGGGAGGTGTATCATGATGGAATACTGCCCTGTGGCCCAGTCTCTGAAGGGAGGGGATCATGCTCTGCTTCACTATGTCACAGTACATGTTGGCATTCATGGTGGCTGTAGCTCCCCAGTGCTAGCAGCACTCATGGAGCCCCAGACCATGACACTCCCAGCACCATGCTTGACTGTAGGCAAGACAAACTTGTCTTTGTACTCTTCAGCTGGTTGCCACCACACACGCTTGACACCATCTGAACCAAATAAGTTTATCTTGCTCTCATCATACAACAGGACATGGTTCCAGTAATCCATGTCCTTAGTCTGCTTGTCTTCAGAAAACTGTATACATCATCTTTAGAAGAGGCTTCCTTCTGGGACGACAGCCATGCAGACCAACTTGATGCAGTGTGCGGCGAATGGTCTGAGCACTGACAGGCTGACCCCCCACCCCTTCAACCTCTGCAGCCATGCTGGCAGCACTCATAGGTTTATTTCCCAAAGACAACCTCTGGATATGAAACTGAGCACGTGCACTCAACTTCTTTGGTCAACCATGGCGAAGCTTGTTCTGAATGGAACCTGTCCTGTTAAACCGCTGTATAGCTTTGGCCACCGGGCTGCAGCTCAGTTTCAGGGTCTTGGCAATCTTCTTATAGCCTAGGCCAGTGATGGCGAACCTTGGAACCCCAGATGTTTTGGAACTACATTAACCCATGATGCTCCACTATACCGCAGAGTGCATGAGCATCATGGGAAATGTAGTTCCAAAACATCTGGGGTGCCAAGGTTTTCCATCACTGGCCTAGGCCATCGTTATGTAGAGCAACAATTCTTTTTTCAGATCCTCAGAGAGTTCTTTGCCATGAGGTGCCATGTTGAACTTCCAGTGACCAGTATGAGAGAGTGAGATCGATAACACCAAATTTAACACGCATGCTCCCCATTCACACCTGAGACCTTGTAACACTAAAGAGCCACATGACACCGGGGAGGAAAAATTGGCTAATTGGGCTCAATTTGGACATGTTCTCTTAGAGGTGTACTCATTTTTGTTGCCAGAGGTTTAGACATGTACACTCACTACTTGTAGCAAAGTGTCATTTTTTCAGTGTTGTCACATGAAAAGATATAACAAAATATTTACAAAAATGTGAGAGGTGTACTCACCCCTTTGGTGAGATAGTGTACTTATGAAGTATATGTCCAGACAATAGAAGTTTATGAAGTATGAAGTATATGTATATGAAGTATATATCCAAACTCAGGGGCGTATCATGAAATCAGTGGGCCAGTGTGCAAGATCCAAAGTGGGCCCTCCTACGCAGTGTGAAAGGAAAAGCTGTGGCACAGCGACAAAAAGTGGGGGTGGTTTAAGTTGCACTAAATATCTGGTGTGGCTTAAAGGAGTGTGGTTAAATAGAGTCTGAGGTGACTTACATAGTTCATAATGTGGTATTGTTAAATAGGGAGTCCTGGCCCTGCTGAGTGGACTTGAACACGTTTCTTTGGTAAGAGAGAACCCCCCAGCCCAATGACTCCAGTGACTCCAATCAGCAGGACCAGGACCCAGCTATAGTCGCCACTTTGTCAGTACAGGCTGGAGCAGCTTCCAATCCAGTCCTCACATCGGCACCCAACTGTCTCTCTTCACAGTTCCGCCCTTGCAATTTATAGAGTGCGCCAATGCTGGAACAAGGTCATCCAGTGCTCAGGGCAAACTCCTCACCCCCATATACCCCCAAATCCCCCTCTCAGCACAAAACTCACTGCTCATATCCTCCTTAAAAAGTAAATCCCCCCAAAAACCCTCCATTCACAAATTCTCTTACCCCCCAATTCCCCCTCTCAGCACAGACCCCACCCCCTCTCAATCTCCTCCCTGCCAGCAAAAATCCCCCCTTCCAGCACAAATCCTCACCTTCATATAACCCCTTCCAGTACAAATCTGCCCTCTCAGCACAACCCCCCCTCAGAACAAACCCTTGCCTCCACCTCCCCTTTCCCAGCACAAATCCCTCTCTCTGCACAAATCCTCCCCTATCTCCCCCTCCCAGCATAACCCCACTCAGCACAAATTCTCCCCCATCTCCCCCTCCTAGCATAAATCTCCCTCTCAGCACAAATTTTCCCCCATCTCCCCCTCCAAAAACAAATCCCCCCTCTTTGCACAAATCCTCCCTATCTACCCCTCCAAGCATAAATCCCCCCTCTCAGCACAAATCCTCCCCCATCTCCCCCTCCTAGCATAAATCCCCCCTCTCAGCACAATTCCTCCCCATCTGCCCCTCCCAGCATGAATCCCCCTCTCAGCACAAATCCTCCCCCATCTCCCCTTCCCAGCATAAATCCTCCCTCTCAACAAAAAACCTCCCCCCATACCCCTCCTTTCAGTATAAATCTCCACAAATCTTCCCTTCTTACACAAATTCTCTTACCCCCAAATGCATCCCCCCAGCACAAATCCTCAATGCTATATACCCCCTTCCAGCACAAATCCCCCCAGCACAAACCCGTGCCTCCTTCTCCCCCCTTCCAGTACAAATCTCTCCCAGCACAAACTCGTGTCTCCTTCTCCCCCTTTCAGTACAAATCCCCCCTCAGCTCCTTCTCCTGTTGTGTAAGAGCCTGCTATGCTGTGAGTTGTAGTGCCCTAAACTAGAGGGGACTGAAGAATGGTAGCCCACTATGCTGGGATTTGTAGTGCCCTTTGTGGGGGACTGAGTATTCCTTAGCCCCCCACAGTCTAGGGCACTACAAGTTCCAGCATAGGAGGCTGCCATATCAAAGTCCCCCACAGAGGTCACTAAAAGTCCCAGCAGAGCGGTCTGCCACCAGTCCTCCAAACACCACATAAGGAAACTGCAGAATTCTACCCCCATACACTCACTCCCTGGCTGGTGCCCCTCCCACAGCATATCTCACTGCATAGTGGGACAGTGGGTGGGATTTCCCCATGTCAGAACAAATTTAGCTCCCAGGCCCCGGCGCAGCACACAAGGCTGCAGATCACTCCGCCACCGGCCAGGCACCTCAGTTGCTGTAGGCAGTAGCGGCTGGAATTATAGACTGGGCACCAGCAAATGTGGCTGCCAGTGCAACCTGTGTGCACATTTAATTTTTGGTACTCCATTCGGGCAGTGTGTGACAGGGCACAGTGCCCCCCCTGGCTTTAGGGGCCGGTGTGCTCTGACTGTCTGATGTTGGGGTGGGAAAAAATTTGGCTTCTAGTGATCACCAATGTCTTTGGTTTGATATTAAAACAAGAACTGGAAAATCATATACAAAAACAAATGTCTTAGATTTCTAAAGGACAAATTGTGCAGAAATGGGTAAATTAAAAAAAAAAAAAAAATTAAAAGGTTGGAGTAAAATAACAGGAGTAAATAATCAGTGAGTACTGTTAAAGTCTACCATCCTGGAGGAAACTAGATTATATGTTAGTCAAGTTAGTAAGAATAAATGGAAGTAAAAAGCATGGTAAATACGGTTCAATAAAGAGGTAAGTAGGATAGTAGTAGAGAAAAAAAGAGAAAAAAATCAGCATTGAGAAGATTCAAGGAAACAAGAGTTGTAGCTGACAGAGAGGAGTATAAAAATAGACAAAAGGAGGCCAAACACGTTATCGGTGCTGCCAAGGCATGGAAAAAGGAGGAAATTGCCAAATCTATTAAGAAAGGCGATAAAATCTTTTTTAGGTACATTAGTGATATAAAGAAAAAAATACAATGGGATCACTAAAATGAAAACTGGGCACAACACTTATGTTGAAGGAGACCTGGATGTAGCAAACCATTTAAAAAATTACTTCGGATGGGTTTTACTTCCTCTTTATTTCCCTGCAAAGGTAAAGCATAATGGGCTTCAATGCATTGCATAGTATCCTTCAATTCCGGTTCTGTGTCTGGCCGAAGTCGCCTGACGTCACTGCAATATGCAATATGAAATCTGGTTGTGTATTAAGTGCGATGGGTGATCACTAATTGATTGCATTTCATTTAAAAAACATGCAACTGGGAATGGGAGTGTGGATTATGCAGGGTGTGTGCTAATGAGGTCATCTGCTCAACTCCTTCCTGTGTCATGACCTACAGTCTGTAAGGATGTAAGACAGAAGCAATAGATACGTTTGGAATCATGGATGGAGGGCAGTAAGGTACGTGCCTTTAGATTTTCTGGAAAGCTTTGATATTTTTGCAAAAAAAAGTACATGAATGCTATATTGGAGGATATGGGGAGCTGGAATTTTTTTTTTTTTTATTTCAAGTCATTTTTATTGATTTTTCAGGTTGTACAGTATACGTTATAAAGATTATACAGTCATGGACAAGCCCTTAATACATATATTATTCCATATCACAGTAGAAAAAGAATGAAATTATCAGCCCCTTACTCTACCCCCTTTTATCCACCCCCCTCCCACCCCTCTCTCAATCCCCCCCATATCCCTCCCCCCACCCCCACAGTTGCTTTCCAAAAACATATAAATATCTTAAATTTAACACATCTTATTACCAGCCATATACATACTACTGAATACAATTTCCCTCAGATCTCTATTCCTAGATACTAATGTTCCTACCAGCACTAGAGAATTATATATTCCTACCCTGGCACCACAAACCCCAGATCTTTGAGAATTTCCTATAACTTCCCCTTCTAATGTAGATTGTCCTCTCTGTTCTGACCAGTGAGTTCATTGTGCTAACCCATTCTTCCGGAGTAGGGGGCACTGCTGATAACCATGCTTTCGCGATCAATTTCCTCGCCTGGTATAGACCCCGCACGATTGCTATACCTATGTGATCTTCCCCCATGTTCTTGCTAAATAGCCCCAGCACACACGCCTTAGCCTCGTATTCCACTCTTATCCCAAATCTAGCTTCTATAATGCTTAGGATCTCAGTCCAATACCTAGTTAATTTCGGACACCTCCACATCATATGTACAAGGTCGCCTGTCTCCAAGCATCTGGGGCACTTGTCGTCTGGTCTTCGACCAAATCTATACAGCTTCTTGGGGGTATAGTAGGCTCTGTGTACCAGTAGTAGGTGCGATGCCCGCTGCGACGGGGAGAGGGACACCAGTGGACCGAGCTCCAATACTTTCTCCCACTGATCATTACTTAGCTCCCCCACATCGGCCCCCCACCCCTCCCTTGCACGCGAGAGTGGTGCCAAACTAATTGCCCTTACCGTTAGCTGGTCGTAAATCCCTGATATCAGCCCTTTAAGACTAGGTACCCTCGCCACCTTACTAAGCAGAGGTGCACTACACCAATCCAGTGCCTTGATCCTAAATTGCTTCTCTAGTGCATGTCTAATCTGGAGGTAGAAATAAAATGTTTCTTTAGGAATTCCAAACTCCTGTCTCAGGTCCGCGAAAGATTTTAATGAGTTACCATCAAATATTTGATTCAGCCTATTTATGCCCGCCCTTTCCCAGATTCTGTTTACTCCTATAGTATTCAGTTCTTGTAACTGCCTGTTCTGCCAAATAGGTGAAAACTCCGTAGGCCCCCCATAGCCCATTTCAATCTTCACTGACCGCCATACTTTTGTAACCAGCTTATATGTTGGAAGTACGCTTCCCAGTGTTCCGGCTTCCAGTGCCCTTGTCAGGGATTTATGCGGGTTCCCTGATAGCATAATTTTCGCACAGGTATTCACCTCTCCCCCACACTCACACCCCCCCAGATGTTGCAGCTGGGCCGCCAGGAAGTACCTATATGGGTGGGGCACCGCCAGTCCCCCCTCCCTATTAGGACGCTGCAGGGTCTGAAGACTAATCCTGGCCTGACCCTTCTTCCAGATTAACTCACGAAAGATGGAATTTATTTTTATAAACCATTCCTTCCCAATCCAAACCGGTGAGTTATGTAATATATACATTAATTGCGGCATCCAGATCATCTTGATCAAATTTACACGCCCTGCCATAGATAGAGGGAGCCGGCACCAGATATCTTTTTTCCTTTTAAACTTTTCCAACAACGGCACTAGATTGTCTCTAATATACTGAGTTGGGGTATTAGTTATTACTATACCCAGATATTTGAAGTTCTCCACCACCCTAAGATGAGGTATTTCCTGCGGAAGGGAACCAGTAGTCGAGTCAAGCGGGAGAATTGTAGATTTCTCCCAGTTGACTGATAGTCCTGAGATCGTTCCAAACCCCTCCACCAACTGCATTGCCCTAACTAATGACGGCCCCATATCCCCCAAAAACAATAGCACATCATCAGCATAAAGTGCAATTCTCTCCTCACCGTCCTCTCTTCTATATCCCTGTAGGCCTGGGGAAGTTCTTATTACCTCAGCGAACGGCTCCATTGCCAGGGCGAACAACAGGGGCGACAAAGGACACCCCTGCCTAGTCCCCCTCCCAATGGAGATCCGCTCTGAGTATATATTATTTATTTTTAATCTAGCACTGGGGTGGTGATATAATATCTTAAGCCACTTTATAAACCGAGGACCAATCCCAAATTTTCCCAGTACCCACCATAAATAACCCCACTCCAGGGAGTCAAATGCCCTGGCAATATCCAGGGACAAGACAAGCATCTGACCAGTTAAATGCCTTAAGGAGTTCCGGGGCCAACACCTCCCCAAATTGTTTATACACCTCGACTGGTAATCCATCAGGACCTGGTGACTTTTGGCACTGCATATTCTTTATTGCTTGCACAATTTCTTCCAGTGTTATCGGAACTTCCAGACTGTTCATATCTGCGTCCGAGAGCACCGGCAAGACAGTACCTCCCAAGAATTCCTCCATCTCTTCTTGTTCAGGAGAGTGGCGTTTCTTATATAGATCATTATAGAACTCTACAAATGTATCAGTGATTATCCCCGGGTCTGATGAGATGTCCCCTTTCTTGGTTTTAATCGTGGGAATTGTTGAAGAGGGGGAGTTGGTTTTGGCCAGCATAGCCAGCGTCCGACCAACTCTTTCCCCCTCATCGAAACTCCTTTGCCTCTGAAAGATCTTCCTATTCTCTGCTCTTCTAATTTCTTCATTTTTATATTCTTGCTGCTTCAGTACCCATTGGTCTCGGTTTTCCCTAGTCGGATCTAGCACATACTTTCTTTCCGATTCCCGAACCTCTTCCCTAATACTCTCTCCCCTTGCCCTTGTTTGCTTCTTTAACTTAGATATCTGTTGAATCAGAAGCCCTCTGAGGAATGCTTTCAAAGAATCCCACATCACACCCCCCGATGCAGTACCTGTATTAAAATCAATAAATTCTCTCAGGCTTGCATTAATTTCGTCCCTATTCCCTATCAATTCCAACCACGTTGGATTTAGTGCCCACATTCTCGGGCCACCATTATCCCGCATGGTTATTGTCAGTATCAATGGCGAATGATCGGACACTCCCCTTGGGCGATATTCAATCTTTTGGATTAGAGGTTGGATTTCATTATTACCTATGGCCATATCAATACGAGAGAGCGTTCGGTGGGTCCCTGAGAAGCAGGAATATTGCAGACTAGTGGGGTTACGGACCCTCCAAATATCGCACCACCCTACCTCTTCAAAGAACTGTGCCAGCCTTCCCTCCGACCCTCTACTTTGTCTAACCCCTGGCGGGAATCTGTCGATCCTACTATCAAGAACGGCATTAAAATCCCCAACTATCACCACTGGGACCTCTCTCTTATCCTCCAGGAACCCTAATAACAAGAACAAGACCTCCATTTCAAAAGGTGGGGGGATGTACACATTTACTATAACAAAAGGCCTTCCCTCAATCAAACAATAAAGAAAAATAAAACATCCCAATTTATCAATACTGACATCCCTGAAGGAAAACACCAGACCCTTCCTAATCAGAATACTCACTCCCCTTGAGTAGGAGGAGTACACTGAATGATATTGTAATTGAAATTTTTTATTTCTAATTGATAACTTAGTCTCGTCAGTCAGATGGGTTTCCTGCAGGCATATCACCTCAGTAGCGCACAATTCTAGTTCCTGGAACACCGTAGCTTTTTTCATAGGCTCGCTCATACCTCTGATGTTCCAAGAACTTATCCCAAATGATCTAGGTTGCATTCAAAATATACTTTAACAAAGAACTATGCCAGTTAAACAAGTACCGGGGTAGATCCATCCTTCTATTAGTAAGTTGATACGTCAAAGCCATACGGTTATGCTGTTTTAGCCTGGCACTTTTTTTTTTTTGAAGAAGCTTACAAAGAAGAAATCTCCAGCATCTAGACTGATCATACCAATTCACCACATGTGCCCTTGTTCCCCCTGGCCTTTTGGCCTTCTGTTTCAAATCGATAATACCCCCTCTTGCCACTCTCAGTGCTATTATTATAGGGAAGGGACCAGGTGGGTCCAGAGGATAATTACCCCCACACCCCCCACCCCTTCCATACCAAAGTGAATTTCTCATTATATTCAATCTCATAACATTCAAATGATTATAAAAATTTTTTTTTAACCACGTGCTATATATTTTAAGCATAATTAAAGCAACTGTGCTATCCCCTAATATAAATAATCCCTCCTGCCCCCTCCCTTGCCTTACTCGGCGTGCCCTGGGAGCCTTCCTTGTGACCACTCTTCTCCCCTCATCCCTCCATACTCCCCCCTCCTCCCCCCTCCCCCCCAATGAACCCATTGACCTAAAGCTTACAAGAACACCCATCACCATTCTAAACCATGCTCTCGCCCCACACATAATCCACCCGTCCCTCCCTCTCCCGGCCCCTGCTGCAAAAAAAAAAAAAAAAAAGAAAAAAAAACCCACCATCAGTTATCTATATGCGAATTCAACTTTATAAGCTCTTTTTGTTCTCTTCAAACCAGTCCGTGGCACCTTTGACAGTTTCAAAAAAGCGGATAGTTCCTAGGGCCTCTATGCGCAGCCGTGCTGGATACAGTAATGCATATGGAATGTTATGGTTCCGTAGTGTGCGCTTGATATCCAGGAAACTTGCTCTTCTTCTTTGTAGGTCTGGGGAATAGTCTGGGTATATCGCTATTTTAGCTCCATTGAAAAAAATGTCTCCTTTCTCTCTAGACCTTTGCATTAAATTCAGCTTATCTTTATAACAAAAAAATCTCAGTATCATTGGTCTCGGGCGGTCTCCTGAGTATACTGATCTAGACGGCACTCTGTGGGCTCGCTCAACAGAAAAAAACTGAGAAAACGCCTCAGCCCCAAACACCTCTTTAAGCCACTTTTCCATAAATTCTTCAGGGCGGGGCCCCTCACTTTTCTCAGGGAGACCCATCACTCTTACGTTTTGTCTTCTGGACCTGTTCTCCCATTCATCCATTTTAAGTCTGTTGGCGTCTAGCTGTGCTTGCAATTTTTTGAACTCATGGCGCATTGGGGTTACGATATCTTCCACTTGGCTAACCCTTTCCTCCACCATTTTAACTCTCTCAACTGTTTTCTGGAGCTCTTGTTTAATACTGCAAAACTCCTCACTCAAAGCTTTCA
Source organism: Lithobates clamitans (assembly GCA_037952925.1). NCBI lineage: Eukaryota > Metazoa > Chordata > Amphibia > Anura > Ranidae > Lithobates > Lithobates clamitans. The sequence continues at coordinate 1,974,926 of JBBGZY010000163.1, forward strand.
GCTCTTCCCACATCCCGCTTATCGAGCTCCTGCATGCATTTACAGCACATAATACCTCTTTTAAGGTGGGTTCTTGGTCACAGGCTGCAGCTGCGGTGGGACTACTATCCCCTGCTCTTCCGGGCTGTTCCCTCTCCGGGCTTTTTTTATTCATTACTCTTGTGCTGGCTGTCTGGTTATCCGGCCCTTTCCCCAGACTCCTTCTATCCCCTAGGCCCCCTGCTGAGGACTTTCCCGCGGTCGGCTGATTATTTTTGGCTGGAGACTGTGTGGCGTTGTGTGCAAATTTTTCCAGCTTCGCAGCAACTGTTAATGCGGATGCACTTTGAGACCCCTTTTCCTTTTCTTTGGCTGCCCGGGTAGCTTGGACAGGCATGTTTTCTTGGGGCTGCTGTAGCTGATCTTCCCCCTTCCTCTTGGTCATAGCCAACTAAGATAGTTTAAGCACCCTATAGCCCACCAATCTAACAAGTCCACCAATCAGACCTTCCTTACTTTAGCAGACCGCTATTTATGTAACAAAGGACAGGTCCCAGGCCCCCTGCTCTATTACACAGTCTCTGTAATATGTATTTAAATAATCAGAATCTTTACCTCTCTTCCATTAGCGTCTGAGGAGTCTGCAGGGCCTCAGCAGGGCTTCAACAGGGCTCTTTATCGTTGTCACAGCCTCCCGCTGTGTCAGTAGGATATCACTAGGCAGCCAAACACATCCAATCACAGCCACAGATACAGCGGCGGCGTTCGTTCCCGGATCTCTGCTCCGCACAGCTGATGTTCCCAGCCTCCTCACTTGCACCCAATCAGCATACCAAGCCTCCCGCAGCTACAACGTGGCGTCGCTAAGTGACCCAGCGACGCCACTGACACAGGTCCCGAACTCCGCTTAACTCAGCCGCACAACAGGGAGCAATAGCAGTTAATCAGCCTTCTCGTAACCTTCTCTCTTGTCTCTTGTCTCCCCAGCCAGTCAGCCTGCCGTCCCTCAGTATTCAAAGAATGAAAGCCTCTGTGAGTCAAAGGCAGGGACCCGGAGCCTGCAAGGCTTTCACACGGCCGAACAAACCCATTCGGACAGAAGCGCTAGTGCAGCATCAGGGCCGGGAGAGAGCTCTCACACACTTGCTCACACTTGCATCCGGTCACGCCCCCCCTGCATTGGACATTCTGGGGGAGCTGGAATTTAGAAGAAAAAAAAAAGTGAACTTAGCCTTTAAAGTGATATTAAAGGCAACATTTTTCTTTCTTCTTTTACTTACCTAAAATAAAAAAATAAGTTATACATACAGCACCTGTTCTGTTCAATGATATTCACAGAATGGTCTCATACCTGCTCTTCTGGAGTCCCCTGCCGGAGCTCTCCACTCCTCCAGCTGGCTGCTAAGGGGGCACCCGTGCATGTCCATAGAAACACGCAGCAAGGCTTAGTCATGCCTCCCTGCTGCCTCCACAGGATTGGACTAACAACTGACTGTGGGACCATTTTTACCTTAATGGAGGGAATGCATTTAGGTAAGAAACATTTTAATATTACATAGAAGCTAAGTAAACATTTTCAGCAAGTAAAATGGTGAATGGCATTTTTTTATTTTTTTTTATAGCTGTGACATTTGAATTGGAACATGTAACAACTATGAAGTAGGTTGTTTTCTGGCTGCAAAAAGTGGAAATAAACAAAAATGTAAAATTTTAAAGGCTTATATGCAAGTTATTGCCATAAAAAGTGTTTGGGGACCCAGGTCCTGCCCCAGGGGACAGGTATCAATGCAAAAAAAGTTTTTAAAAACGGACGTTTAATCGGGAGCAGTGAGTTTAATAATGCAATGCAACGTCTGCACTGTATTAGCAACTGTAATATGGCTGCACTGTATTGTGTACTGTGTACACCACCAGAAGTGTAGTAGAAACTGTACACACTGTATTAGATACTGTGTACACCGCCTGCAGTGTATTAGCAACTGTATTATGGCTGCACTGTATTGTGTACTGTGTACACCACCAGAAGTGTAGTAGAAACTGTACACACTGTATTAGATACTGTATATACCACCTGCACTGTATTATAACTGTACAACAGCTGAACTGTATTTTATACTGTGTACACCACCAGAAGTGTGGTAGTAGACACTGTACACACTGTATTAGATACTGTGTACACCACCTGAAGTGTATTAGAAACAGTAAACCACACTGTAGATATAGGCTACACTGAATGCAGAGTATACAGTCAGGTCCATAAATATTGGGACATCCACACAATTCTAATCTTTTTGGCTCTATACACCACCACAATGAATTTGAAATGAAACTGTCAGAGAGGTTCTCAGTTCAGGACACTTGCTGGGCACTCTAGAGGGCGCTGGTTGCCTATTTAAGCTGATGGGATGCTGTGCTCAGTGCTGTCCGATCATCAGCTTCCTGTTTCCGAACTTCCTGTTTCCTGTGTATTGCTCTGATCTCCCTGTGACCCGGCTTGTTTACTGGATTCTCTCTCTCTGCTATCTGCCTGCAAATTGACCCCGGCCTGCCTCTGACGTTGAACCTGCCTGACCCCTTGTACCGTGCTGATTGCCTGTTGCTAAAACCTGCCTGTGACCTGGACCTTGTATCTGCCTGCTCCCTTTGTACCGTGCTGACCGCCTGCTGCCAACTTTGCTAGTGACCGGATCTGCCTGCTCTGCACCTGTTAACTGATCTCCAGCCTACCTATTACCACCTGCCAGCTTGTGTCAAGATCCTGGGCCTTATTCCTGCAAACCACCCACCAGGCTCTCATACCATTCTGTGCTCCTGTGCCTTCTGTGTACTCTATCAGGGGCCGGGAACCAGATACGTACGGGAGGCCATCCTCTGCTACATCGGGTTCGTCAGTCTGGTACGGGTAAGTCTGACAGTATCGGACAGCCATGTCCGAGCCCGAGCAGGGGACCTCTCCCATGGATGAATTATGCAGACACCTGGCGGGTCTCACACAGGCGGTAAAAAGCCTTCAAGAGGGCTATACCAGACTGGAGGAACGAGTTCAGGTGTTGTCCTCACCTGCGAACCCACAAGTTGCTTCCTCTGCTGGACTCTCACCTGCACCCTCAGTGGTTATGTTTCCCCCTGAACCCAGGGTCCCTACTCCCGAAAGATTTACCGGTGAGCGCAATAAGTATCGAGCGTTTCGCAACGCTTGCGAATTGTACTTCGCATTGCAACCACGCACCTTTTCTTTGGAAGCAACCAAGGTGGGTTTTGTCATCTCCCTGCTATCTGGAGAACCACAGTCCTGGGCCCACTGCCTTTTGGAGCAAAAATCAATCTGTCTGGATAACCTGGATACTTTCTTTACCGCCATGTCTCAATTATATGAGGACCCTCAGTTAAAAGCCACCGCTGAATCCGCCTTACACGCCCTACAACAAGGGCGCAGGCCCGCGGAAGACTACGTTCTGGAATTTAGGCGTGGGAGTTCAGACACGGAATGGAATGACGCGGCCCTCCGTTACCAATTCCGTTTGGGGTTATCCGATGCACTCAAGGACGAACTAGCACGGGTTGGCATACCCCAAACCCTGGAAGATCTCATTAACCTGTCGGTGCAGATTGATCGGCGCTTGAGAGAGCGCCATTCCGAGAGGTCTGTTAGCCAGTTCCGTCCCACTTGGGTCCTCCCCAAGGTCCCAGGTGCTACCAGCTCTGTAAGCCAAAGTCTTCATGCACCAGCTGCCTCAGCCCTTGATACTTCTGAACCTATGCAACTGGGGGTTCTCCGCCAGTCCCTCACTTCTGAAGAACGACAGCGCCGACGAGTCAATAACTTATGTATGTATTGTGGAGAACCAGGTCATTACGTGAGGTCTTGCCCAAATAAGACACGTAAGTCTCATTCAGCTACTTCTAAATTTGCACCTGCCTTGCCTAACCTTGCTAACTATCTGGCTCTCTCTGTTATCCTCCAGCTTCCAGGACAGGATCTGCTTACCTCGGCCATCATTGACTCAGGAGCCTGCAGTTGCTTCATTGATCTCGCCTTTGCGGCCCATCATCGCATCCCTCTTCAATCAAAGTCGCAGGGACTTGCTGTCCACCTCGCTGATGGGTCCACCCTTAGCTCTGGTCCGGTCACTCAGGAAACCATCCCACTACTGGCTATCCTGAACAACTGTCATCGGGAGTTTCTCCGGCTGGATGCCATTTCTTCACCACTCTTCCCTATTATTCTTGGAATGCCTTGGTTGCAGGCTCATAACCCCAGCATTGATTGGGTTTCTGGAAAAATCAAGTTCCCATCCAGTTACTGCCAACAGCACTGTTTATACAGAACTCTTGCGGAACCCAGTCAACTCTTGTGTCTGAACACCGACATGGAATCGCAGCAGGCGATTCCTGACGCTTACCGAGACTTCTCCGATGTTTTTAGTAAGAAAGGGGCAGAAACCCTTCCGCCCCATAGACCCTACGACTGTCCCATAGAGCTGTTGCCAGGATCTGAAGTTCCCTTTGGGAGAATATTCCCTTTAACTGAGCAGGAGTTGGTTACCCTCAAAAAGTATATCGATGAAAATCTTGAGAGAGGCTTTATCCGCCCTTCTACCTCACCAGCCGGAGCCGGCATCTTTTTTGTTGAAAAAAAAGACCACTCGCTACGACCCTGCATCGATTATAGGGAACTCAATAAAGTGACCATCAAAAATCGCTATCCCTTACCTCTCGTGCCAGAACTGTTTCAAAGATTGGGTTCAACCAAAATCTTTACCAAACTCGATCTCCGTGGGGCCTACAACTTAATTCGCATTAGAGAGGGAGACGAGTGGAAAACGGCCTTCCGTACCAGGTTCGGACATTTCGAATACCTCGTCATGCCCTTCGGCCTGTGCAACGCACCGACGACTTTTCAACATTTTGTCAATGACATTTTTCGTGACCTTCTAGATTTATACGTTATAGTATACCTGGACGACATCCTGATCTTCTCCCCCTCAGTTGATGAACACCGCACCGCAGGCATGTCAGGAATGTGTTAACCCGACTCAGGCAGCATGGACTTTATGCCAAATTGGAGAAATGTGAATTTGAGCTCCAGAGCATTCAGTTCCTTGGCTTAATCATCTCTACCGATGGTGTTAAGATGGACCCTCAAAAGGTTGCAGCTATCATGGACTGGCCCGCTCCCTCCGATAGAAAAGGGGTCCAACGCTTTATCGGCTTCGCCAATTTTTATCGGAAATTTATAAGGGGCTTTTCTGCTATAATTGCCCCCATCACGGAACTGACGAAACAGGGAAATCAATTCTGTTGGTCCCCTCAGGCACAATCAGCCTTTGGAAGGCTCAAGGAACTCTTTACGTCCGCTTCTATGCTGAAGCACCCAGACCCTGCTTTACCGTTTGTCCTTGAAGTGGACGCATCGGAGGTCGCGGTGGGGGCAGTGCTTTCTCAGCGGCAAGGTGCCAAGGCTCTTCTTCACCCCGTGGCCTTCTTCTCGCGAAAACTCTCTGATGCAGAGAAAAATTATGATGTAGGAGATCGGGAGTTGCTGGCCATTAAAGCCGCACTTGAAGAGTGGCGCTACTTATTGGAGGGGGCTGCTCACCCCATTTTGGTCTACACGGACCATAAGAATCTAGAGTACTTGAGGTCAGCCAAGAGATTGAGACCACGGCAGGCAAGGTGGGCTCTGTTCTTCTCTAGATTCCAATTCCACATAACGTACAGACCAGGTACCAAAAACACCAAACCAGATGCATTATCTCGTATGTTCCATGACTCCAGGGAACCTTTGCCTCCAGACACCATTCTTCCGGCTGGAAACTTCCTGCTTCTTCAAGGAGATCTCATATCACGAATTGAGCAGGCCTCAAGGAATTGGTCCCCTCCCGTGGAAGTTGATGTAAGCTCGCAAGACGGCCTGTTCCGATACAAGGACAAAATCATGGTCCCAGAGGATCTGAGGATTGCTGTACTGGAACTCTGTCACGACCACAAATTGGCTGGGCATTTCGGTGTGTTGAAGACAACAGAGCTAGTACAACGTACCTTTTGGTGGCCCCAGCTGGTAAGCGACTGCAAGAGTTTTGTGGAGTCTTGTATCACCTGTGCTCGGAGCAAGAGCAGTCAAACGAAGGCCTGGGGTCTATTAAGACCCTTACCCATGCCGGAAAGGCCATGGAAAATGATCGCGATGGACTTCATCGTTAAGCTCCCGCCGGCAGAAGGCTACTCCACCATCTTTGTCATTGTAGACAGACTCTCCAAAATGGCCCACTTCCTACCCATGAAGGGTACCCCATCAGCTTTGGAAACTGCAAAAATATTCATTAAGGAAATTGTACTTCTACACGAAGTCCCCTCAAGTATAGTATCTGATCGGGGGGTACAGTTTACTTCCAGGTTTTGGAAAGCTCTCTGCAGATCTCTTGAGATAGAATTGGCATTCTCATCGGCCTACCACCCCCAGACAAATGGGCAGACGGAGAGAACTAATCAGACTCTAGAACAGTATCGCCAATGTTTTTCTGCTTTCTCACAAAATGACTGGGTCTCTCTTCTGCCTATTGCCGAGTTTGCCTACAATAACTCTGTGCATTCGGCCATCAAGGAAACACCATTTTTTGCAAACTATGGTTTTCACCCATCCTTTTTAACCAGCTCCTTACCTGAATGTGCGATTCCTGCAGTCTCTGAAACTATGAACTTCTTCATCAGTAACAACAAATTATTGCAGGAAACCATGGCTACAACCCAAGAGTACAATAAGAAGATGTATGACAAGAAGAAGCGAGGACAATTGTTGTTGGAACCTGGCAACCAGGACCTGGAAGTTAGGTCCCAGGTTCATGGGTCCCTTTTCAGTCAAGAGGAAGATCAATGATGTGACCTATGAGCTGGACTTACCTAACTCACTGAAGATCCATCCGATCTTTCATGTGTCTCTACTTAAACCCGTTACCCCCAATTCCTTCTTGGGTCGCAATACTGGCCCGCCTGAACCCGTAATTATCGACAACGAGGAAGAGTTTGAGGTAGAGGCAATTTTGGATTGCAGAAAGAGACAAAACCAAATCCAATATTTAATCAAGTGGAGGGGGTACGGACCAGAAGATAATTCTTGGGAGCCGGAGGGTAACTTACACGCTGAAGAACTCTTGAGGGATTTTCGGAACACCCATGCGGATAGACTGGCCCGGCTGGGCATCCGGAGGCTGCCCTTAAGGAGGGGGCATTGTCAGAGAGGTTCTCGGTTCAGGACACTTGCTGGGCACTCTAGAAGGCGCCGGTTGCCTATTTAAGCTGATGGGATGCTGTGCTCAGTGCTGTCCGATCATCAGCTTCCTGTTTCCGAACTTCCTGTTTCCTGTGTATTGCTCTGATCTCCCTGTGACCTGGCTTGTTTACTGGATTCTCTCTCTCTGCTATCCGCCTGCAAATTGACCCCGGCCTGCCTCTGACGTTGAACCTGCCTGACCCCTTGTACCGTGCTGATTGTCTGTTGCCAAAACCTGCCTGTGACCTGGACCTTGTATCTGCCTGCTCCCTTTGTACCGTGCTGACTGCCTGCTGCCAACTTTGCTGGTGACCGGATCTGTCTGCTCTGCACCTGTTAACTGATCTCCAGCCTACCTATTACCACCTGCCAGCTTGTGTCAGGATCCTGGGCCTTATTCCTGCAAACCACCCGCCAGGCTCTCATACCATTCTGTGCTCCTGTGCCTTCTGTGTACTCTATCAGGGGCCGGGAACCAGATACGTACGGGAGACCATCCTCTGCTACATCGGGTTCGTCAGTCTGGTACGGGTAAGTCTGACAGAAACAAACAAGATGTGCTTTAACTGCAGACTTTCAGCTTTCATTTGAGGGTATTTACATCCAAATCAAATACATCCTAACTTCTCCGCAGGATGTGGAAACCTTGCAAAAAGATTTGAACAAATTAATGGGGTGGGCAACTACATGGAAAATGAGGTTTAATGTAGAAAAATGTAAAATAATGCATTTGGGTGGTGAAAATATGAATGCAATCTATACACTAGGGGGAGAACCTCTGGGGGGATCTAGGATGGAAAAGGACCTGGGGTCCTAGAAAATGATAGGCTCGGCAATGGCATGGAATGCCAAGCTGCTGCTAACAAAGCGAACAGAATATTGGCATGCATTAAAAAAGGGATTAACTCCAGGGATAAAGCGATAATTCTCCCACTCTACAAGACTCTGGTCTGGCAGCACCTGGAGAATACTGTCCAGTTCTGGGAACCATTCCTCAGGAAGGATGTACTGGAAATGGAGCGAGTACAAAGAAGGGGAACAAAACTAATAAAGGATCTGGAGGGCATTAGTTATGAATAAAGGTTGCGAGCACTGAACTTATTCTCTCTGGAGAAGGGACGCTTGAGAGGGGATATGATTTCAATTTACAAATACTATACTGGTGACTCCACAATAGGGATAAAACTTTTTTGCGGAAGGGAGCTGGTCCCAGCTCTTGTGTGCTGCACAAGAGCTGGGACCAGGAACACCACCTAACAAGTAAGGGCTGTTCTAGAAGTAAGGGGGGGGGTTGTGTGTGTGCGCCTGTGTACATGTGTGTGTGTGCCTGTGTACGTGTGCATGTGCCTGTGTACGTGTGTGTGGTACGTGTGTGTGCCTATGTACGTGTGTGTGCCTATGTACATGTGTGTGTGTGCGTGCCTGTGTATATGTGTGTGTGTGTGCCTGTGTACGTGTGTGTGGTACGTGTGTGTGCCTATGTACGTGTGTGCGCCTGTGTACGTGTGTGGGCCTATGTACGTGAGTGTGTGTGCCTGTGTGTGTGTGTGTGCCTATGTACATGTGTGTGCGTGTGCCTGTTTATGTGTGTGCATGTGCCTGTGTACGTGTGTGTGTGCCTGTGTACGTGTGTGTGCCTGTGTACGTGTGTGGACCTATGTACGTGAGTGTGTGTGCCTGTGTGTGTGTGCCTGTGTGTGTGTGTGCCTGTGCCTGTGTGTGTGTGCCTATGTACATGGGTGTGCGTGTGCCTGTGTACGTGTGTGTGTGCCTATGTACGTGTGTGTGCCTGTGTATGTATGTGTGTGCCTGTGTACGTGTGTGTGTGCCTGTGTACGTGTGTGTGCCTGTGTACGTGTGTGTGTGTGCCTGTGTGTTTGTACATGTGTGCGTGACTGTGTACATGTGTGTGCGTGCCTGTGTACGTGTGTGTGCATCTGTGTACCTGTGTGTTTAAGTGCCTGTGCACATATATATGTGTGTGTGTACATATGTCCATGTGTGCCTGTGTTTGCCTGTGTACATATGTGTGTGTGTGTGTACATATGTGTGTGTGCCTGTGTTTGCCTGTGTACATATGTGTGTGTGTGTGTACATATGTGTGTGTGCCTGTGTGTGTGCCTGTGTACATATGTGTGTGTGTGCCTGTGTACATATATGTGTGTGTGTGCTTGTGTACATATGTGCATGTGTGTGTGACTGTGTACATATGTGTGTGTGCCTGTGTACATGTGTGTGTGCCTGTGTTCATGTGTGTGTGTGTTGTGGTCTGTGTACGTGCCTGTGTTCATGTGTGTTTGTGTTGTGGCCTGTGTACATGTGTGTGTGCCTGTGTGTGTGTGTGTACATGTGTGTGTTTCATATATACACATATGAGGGGGGCTGAGAGCATACAGGCGTTAGGGGGGCTGAGAGTGTACAGGCATTGGGGGGGCTGAGAGCGTACATGTGTGAGGGGGGCTGAGAGCATACAGGCTTCAGAGGGGGCTGAGAGCATACGGGTATGAGGAGGCTGTGAGCATACAGGTGTGAGGGGGGCTGACAGCGTACAGGTATGAGGGGGGCTGCGAGCGTACAGGTGTGAGGGGGGCTGAGAGCGTACAGGTGTGAGGGGGGCTGAGAGCGTACAGGTATGAGGGGGACTGAGAGCATACAGGTGTGAGGGGGGCTGAGAGCGTACAGGTGTGAGGGGGGCTGAGAGCGTACAGGTGTGAGGGGGGCTGCGAGCGTACAGGTGTGAGGGGGGCTGAGTGAGAAAGGCCCTTGTAAAGTAGCCAATCCCTGCTGTCTCTGCGCTAGCAGCCCCACCCCCTGATGTGCACAGATACTGACACAGAATCGTGCTAGATACATTTAATGGGATTTTTTCATACCAAAGACATGTAGAAGAATATATTTTGGCCTACAGTTATGAAGACAGGTTTTAATTTTTTTTCATTTGCCCAGGGGCCCATGATGCTATTAAGATGGACTTGGATGCATCCTAGAATTCTATTTTCCTTTCCCACTGCCTGGCCACACTGTTTTCTCATTTTGCAATCATCTGAAATAAGTGCCCCCAAATCTTTTATCTTCTGTAGTGCTGGCCAACACTGTACCCCCAATGTTGTACTGTTTCAAGGGATTCTTTTTACCTAGATGTATTATTTTACATTTAGAAACATTAAACTGCAGTTTTCACTGCTTTGACCAATCTTCCAGAAATACCAAATCATGTTCCATGTTACAGACACTTCCAGGAATATCAACCCTATTCCACACCTTTGTGTCATCAACAAGAAGACATATCTTGCCCAGCAAACCTTTAGTTATATCACTTACATATAGGTTAAATAGAACAGGACCCAGTACAGAGCCTTGTGGTACACCACTAGTGACTCGTCTCTGTTGTGAATTAACCCCATTTACAACCACACTGTGGTATGTATTCTTTAGCCAATTGCATATCCACTGAACCACCCAAGGGTTAAGTCCTAGTTTGTGCAACTTTTGTTCTAGGTCATTATGTGGGACTATTTTAAATGCCTTGCTGAATTCAAGCTATGCTATGTCCACAGCAACACCTTGGTCCAAATCATTGGTAATATAGTAAAAAAATTCAATCAGATTAATCTGACATGATCTGCCCTCAGTAAAGCCATACTGCTTTAGTTCCAGCAGGTTGTGTTTCTTTAACCGCTTGCCGACCAGCTTACGCCGATATACATCGTCAGAAGGGCACGTACAGGCATATTAATGTACCTGTACTTTGCCCTTTAAGAGGCGGCTTGCAGGCGATCGCGGGTGTCCCCGTGGGCATCGAGTCCGTGGGACCCGCGATCACACTCACGGAGCTCGAAAGAAATATAACTAATCTGGTGCACCAGTCTAAAGTCACCATCTATGCATTTTTATACAGGTAAAAAAAACCTGATATATATCAGTCAAGAGGAAGATCAATGATGTGACCTATGAGCTGGACTTACCTAACTCACTGAAGATCCATCCGATCTTTCATGTGTCTCTACTTAAACCCGTTACCCCCAATTCCTTCTTGGGTCGCAATACTGGCCTGCCTGAACCCGTAATTATCGACAACGAGGAAGAGTTTGAGGTGGAGGCAATTTTGGATTGCAGAAAGAGACAAAACCAAATCCAATATTTAATCAAGTGGAGGGGGTACGGACCAGAAGATAATTCTTGGGAGCCGGAGGGTAACTTACACGCGGAAGAACTCTTGAGGGATTTTCGGAACACCCATGTGGATAGACTGGCCCGGCTGGGCATCCGGAGGCTGCCCTTAAGGAGGGGGCATTGTCAGAGAGGTTCTCGGTTCAGGACACTTGCTGGGCACTCTAGAAGGCGCCGGTTGCCTATTTAAGCTGATGGGATGCTGTGCTCAGTGCTGTCCGATCATCAGCTTCCTGTTTCCGAACTTCCTGTTTCCTGTGTATTGCTCTGATCTCCCTGTGACCTGGCTTGTTTACTGGATTCTCTCTCTCTGCTATCTGCCTGCAAATTGACCCCGGCCTGCCTCTGACGTTGAACCTGCCTGACCCCTTGTACCGTGCTGATTGTCTGTTGCCAAAACCTGCCTGTGACCTGGACCTTGTATCTGCCTGCTCCCTTTGTACCGTGCTGACCGCCTGCTGCCAACTTTGCTGGTGACCGGATCTGCCTGCTCTGCACCTGTTAACTGATCTCCAGCCTACCTATTACCACCTGCCAGCTTGTGTCAGGATCCTGGGCCTTATTCCCGCAAACCACCCGCCAGGCTCTCATACCATTCTGTGCTCCTGTGCCTTCTGTGTACTCTATCAGGGGCCGGGAACCAGATACGTACGGGAGACCATCCTCTGCTACATTGGGTTCGTCAGTCTGGTACGGGTAAGTCTGACAGAAACAAACAAGATGTGCTTTAACTGCAGACTTTCAGCTTTCATTTGAGGGTATTTACATCCAAATCAAATACATCCTAACTTCTCCGCAGGATGTGGAAACCTTGCAAAAAGATTTGAACAAATTAATGGGGTGGGCAACTACATGGAAAATGAGGTTTAATGTAGAAAAATGTAAAATAATGCATTTGGGTGGTGAAAATATGAATGCAATCTATACACTAGGGGGAGAACCTCTGGGGGGATCTAGGATGGAAAAGGACCTGGGGTCCTAGAAAATGATAGGCTCGGCAATGGCATGGAATGCCAAGCTGCTGCTAACAAAGCGAACAGAATATTGGCATGCATTAAAAAAGGGATTAACTCCAGGGATAAAGCGATAATTCTCCCACTCTACAAGACTCTGGTCTGGCAGCACCTGGAGAATACTGTCCAGTTCTGGGAACCATTCCTCAGGAAGGATGTACTGGAAATGGAGCGAGTACAAAGAAGGGGAACAAAACTAATAAAGGATCTGGAGGGCATTAGTTATGAATAAAGGTTGCGAGCACTGAACTTATTCTCTCTGGAGAAGAGACGCTTGAGAGGGGATATGATTTCAATTTACAAATACTATACTGGTGACTCCACAATAGGGATAAAACTTTTTTGCGGAAGGGAGCTGGTCCCAGCTCTTGTGTGCTGCACAAGAGCTGGGACCAGGAACACCACCTAACAAGTAAGGGCTGTTCTAGAAGTAAGGGGGGGGGTTGTGTGTGCGCCTGTGTACATGTGTGTGTGTGCCTGTGTACGTGTGCATGTGCCTGTGTACATGTGTGTGGTACGTGTGTGTGCCTATGTACGTGTGTGTGCCTATGTACATGTGTGTGTGTGCGTGCCTGTGTATATGTGTGTGTGTGTGCCTGTGTACGTGTGTGTGGTACGTGTGTGTGCCTATGTACGTGTGTGTGCCTGTGTACGTGTGTGGGCCTATGTACGTGAGTGTGTGTGCCTGTGTGTGTGTGTGTGCCTGTGTACGTGTGTGTGTGTGTGTGCCTGTGTACGTGTGTGTGTGTGTGCCTGTGTATGTGTGTGTGTGTGTGTGTGCCTATGTACATGAGTGTGCGTGTGCCTGTTTATGTGTGTGCATGTGCCTGTGTATGTGTGTGTGTGCCTGTGTACGTGTGTGCCTGTGTACGTGTGTGGACCTATGTACGTGAGTGTGTGTGCCTGAGTGTGTGTGTGTGCCTGTGTATGTGTGTGTGCCTGTGTGTGTGTGTGCCTGTGCCTGTGTGTGTGTGCCTATGTACATGGGTGTGCGTGTGCCTGTGTATGTGTGTGCATGTGCCTGTGTACGTGTGTGTGTGCCTATGTACGTGTGTGTGCCTGTGTATGTGTGTGTGTGCCTGTGTACGTGTGTGTGTGCCTGTGTACGTGTGTGCCTGTGTACGTGTGTGTGTGCCTGTGTGTTTGTACATGTGTGCGTGCCTGTGTATATGTGTGTGCGTGCCTGTGTACGTGTGTGTGCCTGTGTACATGTGTGTGTATCTGTGTACCTGTGTGTTTAAGTGCCTGTGCACATATATATGTGTGTGTGTACATATGTCCATGTGTGCCTGTGTTTGCCTGTGTACATATGTGTGTGTGTGTGTGTACATATGTGTGTGTGCCTGTGTTTGCCTGTGTACATATGTGTGTGTGTGTGTGTACATATGTGTGTGTGCCTGTGTGTGTGCCTGTGTACATATGTGTGTGTGTGCCTGTGTACATATATGTGTGTGTGTGCTTGTGTACATATGTGCATGTGTGTGTGACTGTGTACATATGTGTGTGTGCCTGTGTACATGTGTGTGTGCCTGTGTTCATGTGTGTGTGTGTTGTGGTCTGTGTACGTGCCTGTGTTCATGTGTGTTTGTGTTGTGGCCTGTGTACATGTGTGTGTGCCTGTGTACGTGTGTGTGTGTACATGTGTGTGTTTCATATATACACATATGAGGGGGGCTGAGAGCATACAGGCGTTAGGGGGGCTGAGAGTGTACAGGCATTGGGGGGGCTGAGAGCGTACACGTGTGAGGGGGGCTGAGAGCATACAGGCGTCAGAGGGGGCTGAGAGCATACGGGTATGAGGAGGCTGTGAGCGTACAGGTGTGAGGGGGGCTGACAGCGTACAGGTATGAGGGGGGCTGACAGCGTACAGGTGTGAGGGGGGCTGAGAGCGTACAGGTGTGAGGGGGACTGAGAGCATACAGGTGTGAGGGGGACTGAGAGCATACAGGTGTGAGGGGGGCTGAGAGCATACAGGTGTGAGGGGGGCTGCGAGCGTACAGGTGTGAGGGGGGCTGCGAGCGTACAGGTGTGAGGGGGGCTGAGTGAGAAAGGCCCTTGTAAAGTAGCCAATCCCTGCTGTCTCTGCGCTAGCAGCCCCACCCCCTGATGTGCACAGATACTGACACAGAATCGTGCTAGATACATTTAATGGGATTTTTTCATACCAAAGACATGTAGAAGAATATATTTTGGCCTACAGTTATGAAGACAGGTTTTAATTTTTTTTCATTTGCCCAGGGGCCCATGATGCTATTATGATGGACTTGGATGCATCCTAGAATTCTATTTTCCTTTCCCACTGCCTGGCCACACTGTTTGCTCATTTTGCAATCATCTGAAATAAGTGCCCCCAAATCTTTTATCTTCTGTAGTGCTGGCCAACACTGTACCCCCAATGTTGTACTGTTTCAAGGGATTCTTTTTCCCTAGATGTATTATTTTACATTTAGAAACATTAAACTGCAGTTTTCACTGCTTTGACCAATCTTCCAGAAATACCAAATCATGTTCCATGTTACAGACACCTCCAGGAATATCAACCCTATTCCACACCTTTGTGTCATCAACAAGAAGACATATCTTGCCCAGCAAACCTTTAGTTATATCACTTACATATAGGTTAAATAGAACAGGACCCAGTACAGAGCCTTGTGGTACACCACTAGTGACTCGTCTCTGTTGTGAATTAACCCCATTTACAACCACACTGTGGTATGTATTCTTTAGCCAATTGCATATCCACTGAACCACCCAAGGGTTAAGTCCTAGCTTGTGCAACTTTTGTTCTAGGTCATTATGTGGGACTATTTTAAATGCCTTGCTGAATTCAAGCTATGCTATGTCCACAGCAACACCTTGGTCCAAATCATTGGTAATATAGTAAAAAAATTCAATCAGATTAATCTGACATGATCTGCCCTCAGTAAAGCCATACTGCTTTAGTTCCAGCAGGTTGTGTTTCTTTAACCGCTTGCCGACCAGCTTACGCCGATATACATCGTCAGAAGGGCACGTACAGGCATATTAATGTACCTGTACTTTGCCCTTTAAGAGGCAGCTTGCAGGCGATCGCGGGTGTCCCCGTGGGCATCGAGTCCGCGGGACCCGCGATCACACTCACGGAGCTCGAAAGAAATATAACTAATCTGGTGCACCAGTCTAAAGTCACCATCTATGCATTTTTATACAGGTAAAAAAAACCTGATATATATATATATATATATATATATATATATATATATATATATATATATATATATATATATATATATGTAGTTTGTTAAACTTTAATTTATTTAAGATAATTAAGATAAATTAATAATAAAATGAAAAATTTTCCTTTCTAAGCGTTAGTGTAGAAATGGTCAAAAAATTTAAATAAAATGTCATTATGATTTACGATTAATATCTAATAATTCATTTTTTTTATAACATTAAAAATTAATCCTACTGTCTAAAAAATTATCAGTAAGAAAAAATAAAATATTTTAATTCACTAACAAATCATGTGAAATGAACAATACATTTAGAAGACACACAATTGTATTATTCCTCATTAAAATATCTAATTATTCATTAAAGTAATTAAAATAAAAGAAAATATTACCAATATTACCAATCACAGGTGATCGATCATTGTCTGCAATTTTGCTTTGGCCCCTCTGTTGTATCCAGAACTGCTTAGAACTGTGTCTGACCAGTCTTAAGGAAATACACCTCTAATCGTTCATTTATTACTTGCACAATCTAAACTTATGCTCTTTTTCTAGTTTGGAAAACATTTTATCATAATATGGGCATCTGGGGAGGCGGTAATGGGCTTGGATGCTGGGAGGTGCCTGCACCAAAGGCTGTTAGACAGGAACGAGAACAAGGCTCGTTCTCGTTCATACAGTCATCTGAAAAGTGGCCTTGTGCAAGCGCGATGCCGCTAAGCATAGAGGGAATTGTTCCCATTAACTCACGTGCGTAGTGGCAGGGAGCACGCTCGAAAAACCAGAAGCTATGGGAATCGTACGAGACAGCAAAGGAGGAAGTGCCGAAAATATACACCCAGAAAACAGGTTTTTAATTTTTGGCTGTAAAAATATTTAGATTAAAGATCTATGCAGCTTATAGATCTGATATATATAAAAATGTAGTTATCTTTACAACCCCTTTAATAAAAGGCCCTAGCAACACAAGATAAAAAGCAAGAAACCCTCAAAAAACATTAAAATCCCAAAATACCACCCCTAAATACCACCCTAAAACAAAAGCTCACAAAGGGAAAAATTGCAGCAAAAAAAGCAGTTTAACCTAAAAAAAAGGCTACATCAAAGTACTACAAAAAACACCAATATATCCCCAAAATAAATGAAAAAACAAAAACAAAATACATAATAATATTCCCTGAAGCAAAAGCCTATTTTTTAAGGGAAGCCTTGGTGCAAAAAAAATCAGTTTAACCTAAACTAAAGCCCCTATTAACATAAAATAAAAAACAATATACCTCCAAAATAAATGAAAACTGTCTTCAAAAACAAAAGATCACTTTGTTAAAGGGAGGTCTTATAATAAAACTGAAATCTGCTATGAACAGATAAAAGTGACTGCTGACCCTAAAGTGGAAGTAAACCCTTTTTTTTTTTACTTGTACCTGGCGCATGCACTTCGAAGGGACGGCATACCGTGCTGTCTCTTCAGAGCTCCGTGCTGTGGTCCGTGACTCCCGCAGCATGGCCAATCATACTGCCTGAGGACACGAACCCGAAAAGGAAGACTAGGTGAAAATGGAAGCCCTCTCGGTGGTGACAGCATGCCACTGGAGGGCTTTTTCAAAGATAAGTAAGTATGCAATGCATATTAGCACATTATGCCATTGTCTTGCAGGCTTTAAAAAAAAAAAAAAAGTGTGGTTTACTACTGCTGTAAGTCAAGTACAAAATAAAATTAAAAACAAATAAGCCTACATTGTTAAAGTGGAACTTTACTCATAACAACTTGATAAAAATAATGTTCTTTAGCAATCAATTAATAATTATGCTACCAAAATTATTGTGTGCTTTAAATTGCTGCCTGCATTGCTCCTGTTTCCTCTTGCCAAAGGCTGTCATTTTGCTGAAGCCCAGAGTCCCACAGATTGGCCTCTACAAATTCAACACAGTGCCTAAAAATAAAGAGCAACTGAGCATGTGCAGAGCAGGGTGTGACAGTGTATTACTGGATTTTTAGTGTTTTACATAGCTAGACCTGCAAAAGGGGCCAGCCTAGAGAGATCTAGCAGGACTTCATTTTATGACCAAAGTCCCACTTTAAGAACAGAAATGGCAGCAAAGGGGGGGGACGACTGCCCAAATAATTAGCATTTAGAAATAAAGTATAATTTCATAACTGACCCCAATCTTTCCCTATGCAATGTGCCAGTTTTCCCTATCCTTTACCTACAGTAGCTGCCCATACACTGACCCAATGGCTGCCCTGTGCATGCCCAATTTTATAGTCAGGGAGCTGGCACATAACAAAGCCCCCATTATTGGCTTTAAAGTGGTTGTAAACCCTTACAAACTACTTTTCACTACAGGTAAGCCTACAATAGGGCTACCGTGGATATCTCCTAAACCTACACGGTTTAGGAGATATCCCCTGTATCAGCCTGTGCCGACATCATTGGCCAATGCACACTGAAGCAATGGCTCGTACGTGTCGTTACTGCAGCTGACGTGCCGTTACCGGTGGCTCCCGCGTACATGCGCGAGAGTGACTTTATTGCGGCTCCAGCCAATCACAGCGTCGGAGCCCGCGATACCCAGAAATAACTCTGGGAGAGATGTCGCCAGGCAGAGCAGTGTGCTGGGACCACTGCGGGGGCTTCGATCTCAGGTGAGTATTTCATAATGAGCTAGTATGCTATGCATATTAGGTCACTATGCCTTTGTCTTGCAGGTCTTTTTTTGTGGGTTTACAACCACTTTAATAAGCCAAATTAAGTTCAAAGGCCATTGCAGTGCATTATGATTGCATAGAATGGGGCTTGGCAAAATTGGTTAGCAAGACCACGAACTTCAAATACACTAAGTTCACCTTGAACCCTAGGTCCTGTTGAGTCCGAACTCTAAATATCTCTAAATATCAAAGCATTGATATAAAATGGTATAAATCTGTGCCTTAGCACCACTAAATGAAACAAAGGATATTCTTTTAATTTTCATTTTTTTCATTTTTCTGTCTTTTTCCCAGACTTATGGAAATGTATCACAGAAAAAAAAATGTTTAGTATATTCAGCTAATTTTGAGAATCTTAAACTAAAGAAGCCAGTTATCCACTGCCCTTTAGATTAGCGATTCTGACACTTTTTCATGCATTAAAGAGATAATTTTATGGCAGAATCGAGAAATGCTAAGATGCCATTGTAAGAAATAGAACGTATTTCAGCCTTTTAAAGATTGACAAAGGAAAAATAGCATTCCATTATACTGTACTAAGTATAGAAGTACAAAAGTAACATGGGAGGAAGTTCTATAAAATAAAATCTACTTTAACTAATTAAAAAAGCAGCAATACAACAGTGAGCTGCACACTAATGATTTGTCACGTTTTAAGGCATAACTCCACCACCAACACAACTATATAAGAAAAGGATATATCATTGAACAAAAAGTCACTTAGCTTGGACCATATACTATATATATATATATATATATATATAGTTAGTATCTCACAAAAGTGAGTACTCCTCTCACATTTTTGTAAATATTTTATTATATCTTTTCATTTGACAACACTGAAGAAATGACACTTTGCTACAATGTAAATTAGTGAGTGTACAGCTTGTATAACAGTGTACATTTGCCGTCCCCTCAAAATAACCCAACACACAGCCATCAATATCTAAACAGTTGGCAACAAAAGTGACTACATCCCTAAGTGAAAATGTCCAAATTGGGCCCAAAGTGTCAATTATACATTATTTTCCAGCACTGCCCTAACCCTCTTGGGCATGGAGTTCACCAGAGCTTCACAGGTTGCCACTGGTGTCGTCTTCAACTCTTCCATGACATCACAGAGCTGGTGGATGTTAGAGACCTTGCGCTCCTCCACCTTCCATTTGAGGATACCCCACAGATGCTCAATAGGGTTTAGATCTGGAGACATGCTTGGCCAGTCCATCACCTTTACCCTCAGCTTCTTTAGCAAGGTAGCAGTTGTCTTGGAGGTGTGTTTGGGGTCCTTATCATGTAGGAATACTGCCCTGCGGCCCAGTCTCCAAAGGGAGGGGATCATGCTCTGCTTCAATATGTCACAGTACATGTTGGCATTCATGATTCCCCCAATGAACTGTAGCTCCACAGTGCCGGCATCACTCATGCAGCCCCAGACCATGACACTCCTACCACCATGCTTGACTGTAGGCAAGACAAACTTGTCTTTGTACTCCTCACCTGTTTGCCGCCACACACGCTTGACACCATCTGAACCAAATAAGTTTACCTGGGTCTCATCAGAACACAGGACATGGTTCCAGTAATCCATGTCCTTAGTCTGCTTGTCTTCAGCAAACTGTTTGCGGGCTTCCTTGTGCATCATCTTTAGAAAAGGTTTCCTTCTGGGACTACAGCCATGCAGACCAATTTGATGCAGTGTGCGGCGTATGGTGTGAGCACTGACAGGCTGATCCCCCACCCCTTCAACCTCTGCAGCAATGCTAGCAGCACTCAAATGTCTATTTCCCAAAGAAAATCTCTGGATATGATGCTGAGAACGGTGCACTCAACTGCTTTGGCCGACCATGGCGGAACCTGTCCTGTTAAACCGCTGTATGGTCTTGGCCACTGTGCTGCAGCTCAGTTTCAGGGCCTTGGCAATCTTCTTATAGCCTAGGCCATCTTTATGTAGAGCAACAATTCTTTTTTTCAGATCCTCAGACAGTTCTTTTCCATAAGGTGCCATGTTGAACTGCCAGTGACCAGTATGAGTGAGTGAGAGCGATAACACCAAACTTAACACATCTGCTCCCCATTCACACCTGAGACCTTGTAACACTAAAGAGTCACATGACATCGGGGAGGGAAAATGGCTAATTGGGCCCAATTTGAACATTTTCACTTAGGTTGTACTCAATTTTGTTGCCAGCAGTTTAGACATTAATGGCTGTGTGTTGAGTTATTTTAAGGGGACAGCAAATTTACACTGTTATACAAGCTGTACACTAACTACTTTACATTGTAGCAAAATGTAATTTCTTCAGTGTTGTTACATGAAAAGATATAATAAAATATTTACAAAAATGTGAGAGGTGTACTCACTTTTGTGAGATACTGTATATATCTATATATATATATATATATATAGATATATAGATATATACTGTAAATACAACCTATAGATTCATCCATTTTCCACTTTCTGTAACAGGGTGACAGCTCTGTCTGTTGGTTCTACAGTTAACTTGCTAAGCTCCATTGTCACCTTGTCACCATTGTCACCACAGAGTAGTATTAGATGGGCTTTAAACCATAACTAAACTCATTGATTTAACTCTTACCTGAAACAGTTACATTCAAGGCATGCTTAGAAAGATATCCGTCACAGTTGCTTGTGTTATCAAATGAACTGTCAAGCCATCAAATGGTTGGTGTCATAAATGATAACATGTGCAGCACTTTGGCAACTGCAGATCAAATAAAGGCTAAGACGGCAGCTTCCTTAGCTAGGAGGGTTTAGTTCCCCTTTACGTAAAAGACATAGAAATGAAGACCCAAATCCAGAAATAAAAATTCTCTACTAATTATCCACTTCTCATCCTTACTTTTACATTGCTCAGAAGGGCCCCCTCTCCTACTTCTGCCTACTGCCGTCCCCAGGCTTTCCCGTTCCAATGGGGAGCCTGGTACCACTGTAAGTGGTCAGGCTGGCTGCTCACAGAGGAGACGGAGGAACGACCTTTCCCCAATATTCTTTGTTGTGAATGAAGCAGGAAGCGATGAGGATTTTTAAAAAGAATGTCAATAAAATACATTTTAAAGCACCCCCGTCCACTCGTGCTCAAGTGCAAATGCGCATGCAGGCCACGCATGCAACAGTGATTGCAGCACGCATGTGAGGTATCCCCATGAACATCAGAGTGAAAGCCATAATTCTAGTGCCAGAGCTCATGTGTTACAATAAACTGGCAACCTGCAATGGCTTTTAAAGTGTCACCCATGGATAATTTTTGGTACCATAGTTTGATGCCATTTCACAGTGCGCAATATTAACTCTTGACATGTTTGGTATCTATTTGCTCAATGCAATCTCACCTTTTATATTTTACCAAAATATGTATACCATATTTTGTTTGTGTGCATTAAAATAAATATACGTATAACAAATACCCACTGAAACCATTGTCTTCCTCAATCTCTCCTGACGATGGCAGGACACACCCAGCTCTGAATGTGTTGTCCTGCAAATCTAGGAATTAGCACTTCTGGCCTCCCTCCCCACCCTAGCATGCACAGTTCAATCTCCTTTAATTTCTCAAAAATGCTGAGCTGCAAGAGAGAACATGCTGTGCATGCGCAAATAAGGAGGGAGGCTGGAAAAGCTCAGTCTGGGATTTTCTGGGTCTCATTTTAAGCACTGGGTGCATCCTGTCATCGGCAGGATGGATTGGGGAGGATAATGGTGTCAGCAACTTTAGAGGAGGGCATTTGTTTAAGGAATGGAGCACAACATTTTAGTATATTGGGGGCATCATGGTGCATTGGGTTCCCTTTAGGAAATGCATTTAAATGTAAACTTACTCTTTAAGCCATAGAAATAAAAGCTGATTGTTAAGGACACCCACAACAGCATTATATGGATTGTCCCAAGTGCAGCTGTAACTTTTGCTGGACAGCAGAAAGAGTAAAGTGAATAGCTTTACTTTCAGTATCACATTTACAGTTGTGCTCATAGGTTTACATACCCTGGCAGAATTTATGATTTCTTGGCCATTTTTCAGAGAATATGAATGACAACACAAAAACATTTCTTTCACTCATCGTTAGTGTTTGGCTGAAGCCAATTATTATCAATCAACTGTGTTTACTCTTTTTAAATCATAATGGCAACAGAAACTACCCAAATGACCCTGTTTGCTATTGTTTTATAAATCATTTAGGTACCTTTAAGTATAATTTGTAGGTACATGGGGGCAACCATAAAATATTCTCTCTCTATAGCTTTGGTTCCCAGCTGACATTTTTTATTGTGTCTGCTGACATCCTTGCTTGTGTCAAAAAAGGAACAGGCTCATCTGCAATTGGAGATTGTGATTACAGAATTTGTGTAGACTGTTGAGTCTGCCCACCGCACAGATAAAGGACTGTTTGAATCCTTGTCAATGCTGGGAAGAATAGGGGATGATGGGAAAAGTAGTTTCAAACAGACTAAAAGAAAAGCAAAAAGAAGCAAAAAGAAGTCTACAGACCCCAGAATGATTAGAGCTCTCAGCTGAGAGGAAAAACCAGAGGTTGTTGTTCCCAGGCTGAAGAGAAGGAGTGTGTGGAAGACATTCAGAGGGCTCGTGTGTGCTTCAGGCTGCCAGCAGACCGATCACCACTGCACCTGAGAGGTAAAGAGATGCCATGGCAGACATCCTTGTAAACTGAAAGTGCCACGGACACTGATGAAGCCCGCTGCCTGGTCATGGGGAAGAACATCACTGCCACTGACCGGTTGTACTGCCAACAGAAAACAGAGGGAGATCCCCTACTACCACAGGAGTTGATGAGAGACCGGTGGACAATCCCCACTACTCTTTATCAAAGAGGAACAGTGTTGCCTGCAAGTATTACGAAGCCAGTGCCTTTATCAGTTCTTGAAGGGACATTATCCTGTGTGCTCTGACATAAGAGTTGGTCCCCAACAAGCTGGCCAGCAGAGGAGAGGGGGTCTATTACAGATAGCTCTCCTTAGTTAGGGTTGGCCTAATATAGGGTTTAGTTGGGGTTGCTCTCTACGCCAATTGCTTGCTTTTCTTGCTACTGTTCACCTATTTACAGTTTATTTCTTGCTTCTGTTCATCTATTTACAGTATATTCTTGCTATTGTTTAACCCCTTGCTGTATAATTACTGTTGATCATATCTCTTTTGCTACCGAGGTACTGCATAAACATCTGCAATAAATATTCTCCACCCAGCCAGGTGTGTCAGAGTGTGTGGTGCTATTTGCAGAGTCATGGGTAAAGGATCAGGGGACCCAAGAAACAGTGAGTGGTAAGTGCTAGATACCGAAGGCAAACATAAGATAAAAGTATCAAGCACCGAGGGCAGTTTAAAATTTGGAAGAGGAGCAGCTCTCGAAAAGCATGGTATGGAATTAACCACTGATATTTTAAAGCAAAATACAAAGGACTATTAAGAGCTCACCAACATAGTGTAGCAAATTATTATAACTAGGGTAAAATTACTAGTCAAGATTGCATTCACAAGTGTAAAATTTAAAAATGGGAAATTGCTTATCCACGACTTTAATGATGAGTCTTGGTTCCAGTCCAGGAACTCTCCTGCTGTACAAGTCAAGTATTTTATTATTTTTACACCTTTAGCCCTACTATAGCAGAAACATGTTTATACTGTTCTCTGTTGAAGTTTTTAATTTGCTGAGGACTATTTTATTTCAAAAGTTAGGGGCCTTTCCAAAAACAGACCTTTGTTTAGGTGACAGGACAGGAACCATTTTCAGCCCCTCAATCATGTCAGTCCTTTAATATTCACTGTATCTATTTATATTGACCATTGTACTGTGTTATACACATTACATCAGTTCTTTATTCTTTGTTCTGGTCTTTCTTTTGGTCTTCCTTTGGAAATCAAGATACTGTTGAAAAGAATTTTCATTTAAATTAGGTGAATATCCTTTTTCATAAAACTTTTTGCATCATTTTGGAAACCCAGCCACACTTTGACCCCTGGAAGTGGGAGGAACTCTACCTCCTGCAGGCTGCAAGATGCCATTTGCTAGAAAGCATGGAAGTGGGTTCCAGCATTCTGGACATGTTAGAGTGCTGACATCCGCAGGCCATGGCAGGAGAGTTTCTGGACTGCCAAAGAAAGCAATCTCTGGGCCACAGATAAACGATTTCACATGTTACAGTTGTGCATACGTCTTAAAGCGATTCTAAGGTTTTTTACCCTAATGTATTCTATGCATGGTAAAAAACCTTGGGAAACTTAACATTAATAAATCACCGGGACCGGATGACTTGCACCCGAGTGTACTTAGGGAACTCAGTCAAGTAATCGGCAGATTACCGTATATACTCGAGTATAAGTCGTTCCGAGTATAAGTCGAGGCCCTAATTTACTACAAAAAAATGGGAAAAACTTAGTGACCCGAGTATAAGACGAGGGTGAGAAATGCACAGCTACTGTAAGTGGAAAAGAGGGTCAACAATGCCCATTTGCAGCATCACTGTGCCCATTTGCATGCCTCACTGTGCCTATTTGCAGCCATAGGTCCCCTGAACTTCAAACTCGGCAGTTAAGGGTTCCTAGATGCCCCCTAGCTGCAGCCAAAATTTGGGGTCTCTGAACCCAAAGGGTCCTGAAATGACATTGCTGCAGATGGGCACAGTTGACCGAATTTGGGGCCCTGTATCTCGGGGCAATTTAG
Organism: Lithobates clamitans; assembly: GCA_037952925.1. Classification (NCBI taxonomy): domain Eukaryota; kingdom Metazoa; phylum Chordata; class Amphibia; order Anura; family Ranidae; genus Lithobates; species Lithobates clamitans. Next base: position 1,999,979 of record JBBGZY010000163.1, read on the forward strand.
TGCTAGGAACCCCAAATTTGGTGTGCAAACCCAGTGGAATTAGCACCATAAAATTTCCAAAGCTGGGGTTTCTAGCACCAAGTGGCCCCGAGATACAGGGCCCCAAATATCAGTTCAGAAAATGTCAAGCACTTTTCTGCAGCAGAGAATGACATTTTCCGAACCGTTTTTGGGGCCCCGTATCTCAGGGCCACTTGGTGCTAGGAACCCCAGCTTTGGATATGTTATGGTACCAGTTCCACTGAGTTTGCACACCAAATTTGGGGTTCCTAGCTCTAAGTGGCCCTGAGATATGGGGCCCCAAATCGGTTCAGAAAATGTCAAGCACTTTTCTTCAGCAGAGAATTACATTTTCCGAACCGATTTTGTGGCCCCGTATCTCGGGGCCACTTAGTGCTAGGAACTTCATCTTTGGATATGTTGTGGTACCAGTACCACTGGGTTTGCATACCAAATTTGGGGTTCCTAGCACCAAATGGCCCTGAGATACGGGGCCCCAAAGTCGGTTCGGAAAATGAAATTTTTTGCTGCAGAAAAGTGCTTGACTCAAGTATAAGTCGAGGGGGGCACTTTCAGCACAAAAAAATGTGCTGAAAAATTCGACTTATACTCGAGTATATACGGTACTAATTTTTCTCTGTGGCATTCCCCGTGACGTCACAGGGAAGTTCCGTCACGTCACCCCCGTTATTTAAGAACCGTCAGACGAGGAGACTCCGTCACACAGCGGAAGCCTCTCTCCATTCCAGCATGGGTGCGGAGCGGCCCGGAGAAGAAAATGAAGAAGAGAAGAAGGAAGAAGAGAAGAGGATGAAGAAGAAGATGAAGAGAAGAGCGGGAGCCTCCCCCCATGCCATGGGTGCGGAGCGGCCCGAGGAGAAGAAGATAGAAGACGCCGCAGAGGAGATGCTGGACGAGAACGCCGGAGGAAGAACCAGAAGAGCCAGAAGAACCTGAAGAAGAAGAAGAAGAAGATGAAGGAGAAGAAGATAGAAGAAAGAAGAAGCATTTAAATAAAGGAATTGTCAAAAACTGTCTCTTGTCATTTTTAACATTTTTGACAGTTTTTTAGTGAAATGGTACCCCCTTACCATTTCACACAGGGGGGGCCGGGATCTGGGGGTTCCCTTGTTAAAGGGGGCTTCCAGATTCCGATAAGCCCCCCACCCGCAGACCCCCACAACCACCAGCCAGGGTTGTGGGGATGAGGCCCTTGTCCTCATCAACATGGGGACAAGGTGTTTTGGGGGGCTACCCCAAAGCACCCTCCCAATGTTGAGGGCATGTGGCCTGGTACGGTTCAGGGGGGGCACACTCTCGTCCCCCCCTCTTTTCCTGCGGCCTGCCAGGTTGCGTGCTAAGGGTCTGGTATGGATATTTGGGGGGACCCCACGCCGTTTTTGATTTTTTTTGGCACGGGGTTCCCCTAAAAATCCATACCAGACTTGAAGGGTCTGGTATGGAATTTAGGGGGAACCCCACGTCATTTTTTTTTTAATTTTGGCCGGGGTTCCCCTTAATATCCATACCAGACCTGAAGGGCCTGGTATGGAATTTAGGGGGACTCCCACGTCATTTTTTTTTAAAATTTTGGTTTGGGGTTTCCCTGTGTTGAATTCCCATGCCGTGTTTATCAATGAACTTCTATGTGTATTGTCGGCAATGCAATAGCCGCGGGTAGTTTTAAATGGAATTTTTCCTTCGAAATGTCATTTTGCTGTCAGACTGTTCTAAAAACGGGAAACATGCGCCCCTTTACAGGCATACTATAGACACCCCCCAGGTACGAAATTTAAAGGGATATTACACTTTTATTGTTTGACTTTAAGCATTATTAAAATCACTGCTCCTGAAAAAACGTCCGTTTTTAAAACTTTTTTTTGCATTGATCCATGTCCCCTGGGGCAGGACCCGGGTCCCCAAACACTTTTTATGACAATAACTTGCATATAAGCCTTTAAAATTAGCACTTTTGATTATTCATGTTCGTGTCCCATAGACTTTAACGGTGTTCGCGCGTTCGAGCGAACATTTTTCCTGTTCGCATGTTCTGGTGCGAACCGAACAGGGGGGTGTTCGGCTCATCCCTACTGGTGACCCCACAATAGGGATAAAACTTTTTCGCGGAAGGGAGTTTAACAAGACACGTGGCCACTAATTAAAATTAAAATAAAAGAGGTTTAACCTTAAACTACATAGAGGGTTCTTTACTGTAAGAGTGGCAAGGATGTGGAATTCCCTTTCACAGGCAGTGGTCTCAGCGGGGAGCATCGATAGTTTCAAAAAATGGTTAGATAAGCACCTGAACAACCGCAACATACAGGGATATACTATGTAATACTGACATATAATCACACACATAGGTTGGACTTGATGGACTTGTGTCTTTTTTTAACCTCACCTACTATGTAACTACCGTATGTAACCAATTCACAAAATACCAAGCCTTCTGTGAATGAACAGGCAGGGCTGCTATATGTGAATTCAGTGTCTACTATCGGAGCACTGGGAGTATAGTGATAACTGTACTCCTGGCGCTCTGTAAAACTGGTATATATACAGTCAGGTCCATAAATATTGGGACATCGACACAATTCTAATCTTTTTGGCTCTATACACCACCACAATGGATTTGAAATTAAACGAACAAGATGTGCTTTTACTGCAGACTTTCAGCTTTAATTTGAGGGTAATTACATCCAAATCAGGTGAACGGTGTAGGAATTACAACAGTTTGTATATGTTAAGAAGGGTTAAATCTGCGGCGCTAATCAAATAAATAAATATATTCCTGAGAAGTAGGCTAACGTGAAGAAGCCAATAAAGGACTCAAATAATGACCAAGGTTTAAAGTTGCGTGAATAACTAATAATATAAAATTACTGCTAGGTGTCAAAACAAATATAAGATAATTAAAGTGACAATAATAAATATCAAGCTCATGGAGGAGCAAAGAAAAAACGACCCCTGATGATAATGTTCACACACCTACAATTAATAAGGGGAGGTAAAACTGCGGCGCTTAAATCAATGAGTAAATTCCTGGGATAACAAAGGAAAAAACATGAACACCAAAGGAAAAAAACCTTTAGGAAATTGCAGGTAACAATTAAATTTCTTAAAATAAGTGAATAACTAATGAAACCTTGACAGAAATAAGCTATGTAACAAAGGAACTAATAACTACACCAGGAAATAATTCCAAGTAAAGATCCAGTTCATGTAAATTAATATTCCACCATTTCTGTGCAACCAAAAATACAACAAATCAATGTTGCAACAAAAAAGTGCAGCTAATAGGGGAACTCAATGATAAAAATCCAGATGATTAATAACCTATAAAAACTAAATTAATAATTGTGACTCGTGACTCCAAAAACACAATAATCCTAGAAATGTGTGTAAACAATAATTCTAAAAAGGTGTGTACAAACAGTATTCCAGTGCAGCATCCAAGGTGAAAAATTAGAACTCTATAAAATATATTGTGCAAATATATTCCAGTATTCCAGTGCAGCATCCAAAGTGAAAGATTAGAACTCTATAAAATATAATGTGCAAATGTTTGTGCAGCATCCAGGAAAAAGTTTCCAGTTTAAGGAAAGTGTAACAAATCAGCCAATTGTTTCTAATAATCATACAATGTATCTTCCAAATAAATAAATAATAGCACACCAGTAAACGGCAAAGCCAGTGTTCAGCACAAATGACACACTGAATGTGATAAAAATAAACGTGATTCCCAAACTAAATGAAAGTCGTTTCTGAACTGAACAAATGATGAAATGATGAAGAAATAATTTAGCAAAGCATCCCATCCATAACTCCTTCCTGATGAATAAATCCTTCACATATCCCCAGTGAAGACAGACAAGTATATGGAAAAAAATACCGGTTAACCCAGCCTCTCACCTCCCGGCTGAGCGATAACAGCCTAAAAGTAGCCTCATGCAGTCTGTGCTTGCAGGTGATTTTGAACGCTGTCAGTTCTCAATAGAGTGATGTCAGACTCCCGATCTCCAAGTTTCTCAGGCAGTAATCATTCAAAAAAATAAGGGGAAGGATTCCATGGTGTAGTATGTAAGTAATAAATTCTTTATTATATAATAGCCCACTTACATTCAAAACTAGCAGCATCAGCAAAAAACTTTAAAACCGGCTCACTGACTCACCGATCCCGGCCGTGATCGGAAAGACAAGTAGCCCAGCAATACCGCCTCTCTTCTCCCTGACGCGTTGCGTGACTGTCACGTCACTTTCTCAAAGGGTGGAATATTAATTTACATGAACTGGATCTTTACTTGGAATTATTTCCTGGTGTAGTTATTAGTTCCTTTGTTACATAGCTTATTTCTGTCAAGGTTTCATTAGTTATTCACTTATTTTAAGAAATTTAATTGTTACCTGCAATTTCCTAAAGGTTTTTTTCCTTTGGTGTTCATGTTTTTTCCTTTGTTATCCCAGGAATTTACTCATTGATTTAAGCGCCGCAGTTTTACCTCCCCTTATTAATTGTAGGTGTGTGAACATTATCATCAGGGGTCGTTTTTTCTTTGCTCCTCCATGAGCTTGATATTTATTATTGTCACTTTAATTATCTTATATTTGTTTTGACACCTAGCAGTAATTTTATATTATTAGTTATTCACGCAACTTTAAACCTTGGTCATTATTTGAGTCCTTTATTGGCTTCTTCACGTTAGCCTACTTCTCAGGAATATATTTATTTATTTGATTAGCGCCGCAGATTTAACCCTTCTTAGCATTTGATTATAGGTGTGTGAACACTATTATTTGTGGCTGCTACTCTGTTCTTATTCACGTTTTTAAGGTTTTATTATATTATATTTTTATTGTTTGAGTTTTATTTTGGTTTGCGCACTAGTACCTATTATTATAGTTTGTATATGTGCCTCTCACTTTTTAAGGGACCAAAAGTAATGGAACAATTGGCTGTTCAGCTGTTCTATGGCCCGGTGTGTGTTATTCCCTCATTATCCCAATTGCAAGGAGCAGATAAAAGGTCCAGAGTTCATTTCAAGTGTGCTATTTGCATTTGGAATCTGTTGTTGTCAACTCTCAATATGAGATCCAAAGAGCTATCACTATCAGTGAAGCAAGCCATCATTAGGCTGAAAAAAACAAAACAAACCCATCAGAGAGATAGCAAAAACATTAGGTGTGGCCAAATCAACTGTTTGAAACATCCTTAAAAAGAAAGAACTCAGCAGCACCAAAAGACCCGGAAGACCACGGAAAACAACTGTGGTGGATGACCGAAGAATTCTTTCCCTGGTGAAGACAACACCCTTCACAACAGTTGGCTAGATCAAGAACACTCTCCAGGAGGTAGGTGTATGTGTGTTAAAGTCAACAATCAAGAGAAGACTTCACCAGAGTGAATACAGAGGGTTCACCACAAGATGTAAACCATTGGTGAGCCTCAAAAACAGGAACGCCAGATTAGAGTTTGACAAACAACATCTAAAAAAGCCTTAACAGTTCTGGAACAACATCCTATGGACATATGAGACCAAGATCAACTTGTACCAGAGTGATGGAAAGAGAAGAGTATGGAAAAGGAAAGGAACTGCTCATGATCCAAAGCATACCACCACATCTGTGAAGCATGGTGGTGGTAGTGTCATGGCGTGGGCATGTATGGCTGCCAATGGAACTGTTTTTTTTGTATTTATTGATGATGTGACTGCTCACAAAAGCAGCAGGATAAATTCTGAAGTGTTTCGGGCAATATTATCTGCTCATATTCAGCAAAATGCATCAGAACTCATTGGATGGCGCTTTACAGTACAGATGGACAATGACCCGAAGCATACTGCAAAAGCAACCAAAGAGTTTTTTAAGGGAAAGAAGTGGAATGTTATGCAATGGCCAAGTCAATCACCTGACCTGAATCCGATTGAGCATGCATTTTACTTGCTGAAGACAGAACTGAAGGGAAAATGCCCCAAGAACAAGCAGGAACTAAAGACAGTTGCAGTAGAGGCCTGGCAGAGCATCACCAGGGATGAAACCCAGCGTCTGGTGATGTCTATACGTTCCAGACTTCAGACCATAATTGACTGCAAAGGATTTGCAACCAGGTATTAAAAAGTGAAAGTTTGATGGATGATTGTTAATCTGTCCCATTACTTTTGGTCCCTTAAAAAGTGGGAGGCACATATACAAACTGTTGTAATTCCTACACCGTTCACCTGATTTGGATGTAAATACCCACAAATTAAAGCTGAAAGTCTGCAGTTAAAGCACATCTTGTTCGATTCATTTCAAATCCATTGTGGTGGTGTATAAAGCTAAAAAGATTAGAATTGTGTCAATGTCCCAAAATTTATGAACCTGACTGTAAAATAAAGGGATACGTCCATGGCTTGGCATGCACCCTGTTGGACTTAACCCAAAGTAAGCCCAAAGTAAGCCAGAAGATATTAGAAAATGAATGGATTCCTGGATATCAGCTTATATTTTTAAACAGTTAAACTGATTTACTTACATTTTGCACTTGTAGGATTTGTATCTGGCAAACATTGAGTTTTTCTTTTGGGATCAACCAAAGAAGCAAAAGGCTCATCTACAGACAAAACTCCACATGTTTTATAAATCTTTCCCTCCAACCAAAAACACTAAATAACAGCATTTTCATTTCTCTTTTTTTTTGCTTTTTGCTTTTGGAGGATCTTTGAAGTTGAAATCAACATCAGAAATATTTACACTCCCACTGCTGGGTGGTTGTATACCAACAAAATCTATTTTCTGTTAAGACAGGAGACTTTACCCTGTATTTCTTCCAGCCTCTGACACTGTGTAATATTTTTATTCCTGACATTTGGGGATAGTCAGAGACAAGTTTAAAGTTTTGCAGTTCACCTTTATAATAAATGTTGCAATGCAGTCAGGTAGATTAGAAATCATTATGCAGTGTAGAGAAATGTATGTTCCCTCAAACTAAATACCTGTAGGCCAGTTTGACCTGCACCATCCTGCATATAAGCTAAATGGGATGCTACATTGAGGGCGCCCCCATGATAATGAGTGTGGAAGTGATGTATCGGTTGTCCACAAACCGCACATGTGCAATGTTTCCCCCCCAAATACTCCCCTGGAGCCAGAGGGTGGTGAGATGTGAACGGGCTGGAAGTTGCCCATACGTGTGTGTTGTATTTCTTGGTATGGCTGTCAATCAAGAGTCTGAGGCAGAGACATGTGGGTAGTGATAAGGAAAAGGAGCCGTGGCGGCTCGCCTTCTCCATGCGCCTGGCCCCTAATTTACATGCAGGGTGCTGGGTGCATGGATTTCAACGGGGGGTTTTTTTTTTTTTTGAAGTTCTAATTGGCTTCAAAAAAGAGTGGGCTCGCTGCGCTAAACCCACCCTTTTTTGAAAGGCGGTTCCGCCGCCATTCCACCTGTCTCCCCCGGGGAGGGTGACGTTGGTTTGCCACCCCACCCAAAATATTGAGCACCAGCCGCCACTGAAAAGGTGAGAAGGTGGGACCTTGTGGATGCTGCATGTCCGCACTAAATGTCTCTGCACGTAGATGTAGATGTAGTCTTTTTACAGGGATGAGCAGTGAAGGGTAGCTACAAGGGAGGCATGAGGAATGATTTTAGCCACCCTGGAACAGGAAGGCTCAGAATACTAGAACAAAGCTTGCATTTCAGAAATGAAACAAAAGAAAGGAGAAATAGAAGGCACATTCTACAAATATTTAAATATATTGCATGTGTTTTAATTAATTAAAAAAAAATTAATTTAGTGCCATTTTAAGATAAACCAATGCATACAACAGATTTTGGGGACAAACTCTGCTTTCTTTTGGCCATATTGGCTTACAAAAAGATGTAAAAAAAATATATTTTTTTCTATTCTGACCTATGTTATCAGCAGTTCACTGAGCTCCAGGGATAAGAAAGTGTAACTGCACTTGCAAATGCACACACTTATGCCACGTACACATGACCGGATTTTCTGACGGGAAATGTGAGCTTGTTGACTGAAAGTCCGACCATGTGTTTGCTCCATCGGACATTTGTTGGCGGACTTTCCGACAAAAAATGTTGGCTAGCAGGTTCTCAAATTTTCCGCTGTGTGTACACAAGTTCGTCGCACAAAAGTTCACGCATGCTCGGAATCAAGAACGAGCCGGAAGCACTCGGTCTTGTAAAACTAGCGTTCGTGATGGAGATATCATGTATGTCTTGTAGGTCACTACGTTCGTAATTGTTGGCCAACATTTGTGTGACCATGTGTATGCAAGACAAGTTGGAGCCAACAAGTTTTTCTTTGTTTCTGTTAAAATTTTTTGTAAATAAGTACGTTTTCTCCTTCAATGATGGGCACTGATATGGCTGCACTGATGGGCACTGATATGGCGGCACTGATGGGCACCGATGAGGTGGCACCAATGAGGTGGCACTGATGAGGTGGCACTAACGGGCACTGATGATGGGCACTGATAGGCGGCACTGATGGGCACTGATAGGTGGCACTGATGGGCACTGATAGATGGCACTGGTATGCGGCACTGATGGGCACTCATAGGTGGCACCGATGGGCACTCATAGGCGGCACTGATGGGCACTTGTAGGTGGCATTGATTGGTACATATGGGTGGCACTGATGGGTACTTATGGGTGGCACTGATGTGTGGCACTGATGGGCACTGATAGGTGGGCACTGATGGGCACAGATGGGCACTGACAGGTGGCACCAATGGGCAATGACAGGTGGCACCGATGGGCAATGACAGGTGGCACTGATAAAACATTGCTGGGCAGATCTGGGCATATCAGTGACATAATGGTGCCAATCAGTGCCCATTTGTGGGCACTGATTGGCACAGATTGGGCACATGTGGATGGCCATGGGGTACATACCTGGCCATCCATGTTGCCCCTTCCCTGGTGGTCCTAGTGGTGATCCCTGGTGGTCCAGTGTGGTGATCTGAGGGGGGGCTGCGCTGATAAACAATCAGCGCAGACCCCCCCTGCCAGGAGAGCCGCCGATCGGCTCTCCTCTACTCCCATTGACAGCGTGATCAGCCGTGATTGGACACGGCTGATCACGTATTAAAGAGCCTCCGCCGGAGGCTCTTTACCAAGATCGGTGTAGCAGTGTGTCAGGCTGACACACCGCTCCACCGATCACCGCGATGCGCGCCACCGGGGGGCGTGCTGCGGCATGTTATCCTGCTGGACATCATATGACGTCCAGTCAGGATAACAGAACCACTTCCCGGACGTCAATCCGCTATAGGGCGGGCGGGAAGTGGTTAAACGAACCTGTGTACATGTACACATAAGATAAAATTGGATGAGTTCAGGGGCAGTTCAACTGCCTCTGAATGTCCGTTTACCAGCAGCAGTGTACAAGAGGCCTATTTGCCTTTAGTAAATCAACCCCTTTACATTGCAAGCTTCTTTATTAACAGGGTCTTTTATAAGAGTTTCCAAAATATTGGCTTTGCAGCATATTTCTGTATAAATTTCCTAGCTGCACCTAATGCCCCGTACACACAGTCGGATTTTCCGACAGAAAATGTGCGTTCGGAGCGTGTTGTCGGACATTCCGACCGTGTGTGGGCTGCATCGGACATCTTCCATCGGATTTTCCGACACACAAAGTGTGAGAGCAGGCTATAAAATTTTCCGACAACAAAATCCGATCGCGTCAATTCCGACCGTGTGCGGCCAGTTCCGACGCACAAAGTGCCCAGAAGCAGAAAATGCTCAGAAGAAATTCCGAGACGGAACAGCTCGGTCTGGTAAAATGAGCGTTCGGAATGGATACAGCACTTTCGTCACGCTGCAATGTTTTAAATAGTTTAATACAGCGCACTCTGTTCATCTTTATAATGTGAGAAGAATGAAGTAGTTTTGCTGCTCATATTCACACAGACTTCTCACAAACTTCTTTCTTTATTCTTTATCGGGATTTCCTCAATATATTTTGATTTGTCACATCTGACCAATTTTTTTTTTGTTTTTTTTTTTTATTTTTAAATTTTTTTTTCAAGGCTGTTTAATTTTTTTTTTGGGTTTGTATTTTTTTCAAGGCTGTTTTTTTTTCCTTTTTTTTTGGTTTTTACTCCAGAATATTTTTGTGTGTGTTTTGTGTGTCAAGTTAACACAACACCATTGATATCTTGTATTATTTAATCTCAATGAGATTCTTTGGTGTTGGTGTCCCTTGTTAATTTCACATTGTATTTTGAAATGTACCTGCCTCCTCACCAACAAACTGTTTTTTTTGAAGGAAAACACACATAGGCGAGTATAATTGAAACAAAAATTCCTTTATTAGGGCTCACAACCAAACAAAGAGGGAGGCAACGCTGGAGAAACAGCAGAAATTGGTGAAGCCTTTGGCCCCCAGGGCACACATCAATTCTTTTACAGCAAAATTGATGGCCTGAGGAGTCCATATCTAAGGAAGTGCAGTCTGGTCCAGAAGTCCCTGAGATCCGGAAAGCAGCAGATGACATCTGTGTCCCCAGGCTGTGGTCATACAAGAGACTGCATCTTTTGTCAGACCAGACTGAACCCAGGGCCATCACTCTCTGGTCTTCCTTCCACGCTTCCTTCCACGCTGTGGCTGTAGTGGTGGAGTTGTGGCAGCAGGAGGAGGAGGAGGAGGAGGAGGAGGGGGTTGGGCCAACACACTCAGGTGGGTATTGGGTGTTATTTCGCCACTCACCCCCTTACTTAGGACTTTATACAGAAGGTCCTCACACAGCTTGTGTTGACCCTCCTGCATGGCCTGCAGTTTGGTGGCAGCCATGCAGGCAAAGGCCTCTTCAGGAGTGGGGGTGGCTCTGAGGGACGCAGAAGCCTCCTGAATGAGTCTGAGCGCTGAATCCTGAACGTGACTCCCCTTCCTGGGTCTTTTGTATGGAAGGTGGAGGGGAGGAACCTGCGATTCGGTCAGGCTACGACTGGGCCCAGGCTTCTCCTGGCTGCCACTTAGCCCCGCCTCCTCCTGGCTGCCACTAACCCCCGCCTCCTGGCGAGCACATTCCACAGCCTCCTCCTGTGTGGCACATTCCACAGCCTCGTCCTGGCTGAGGTCTTCCTGTGTATGAAAAAGGGACATTGTTTTAGTTTTTTATTCATCAATCACACACAATTTTCAGCTTATGATTGTTGCAAATGGAATGTTAACAAATATAACAGACTATCCTTCTGAGCCCTGCATTTTTCATTCTTGTCCCAATTATTTTTGGCCACTACTGTCTATTGATATGTAAAACACTTTCTTAAATCAGCAATTAGTGATCAATAATAACATCTAGTAAACATCATTTATTTGTTGTCCAGAAATCTGTAGAACAATGCTATACCTGACTCCATCTGGGCTCCTACACTTCTTCCTGGCTGGAAGCCCCAGGTTGGACATCGGAAGCCTCAGCTGGGGTGGAAGGAAGAGTGGAAGGAAGGGTTGAGAGGGATTCCCTGACTCCAGTCTGGTCTGACAGAAACCGCAGTCTCTCATAGTACCACAGTCTGGGGGCATAAATGTCATCTGCTCCAGCTCCGGATCTCTGGGAATCCGTGACCTTCTTGCGCTCCCTAAGATAAGTGCTCCTCAGGCCACCAATTTTGGTTTTTAGGGGGATAGGGGATGGTTGCCGTGGGGACCACCGGCTTCACCAACTCCAGCAGTTTCTCCAGTGCTGCCTGCCTCTTTTGTTTATTATTGTAATGGGGATGTTTCACCTGCCACAGACAGGGCAGCTCCCTGTACTTGTCTATGAACAGGGGGAGGAAGTTGTGGTCATTGAAGCCATCCATTTTATCTGCAAAACACAACACGAGACAAACCCTAATGTCAGGCAAAACTCTCCTAATCTTGTTACAATATAGGCCTCAATCTAGAAGCAGTATAGGCCCAAGTTTAGATCTTACCTTCATTATCACGATCGGCGCCTCCGATAGTCCTTCCTCCACTCACAGATCGTAGTACTACGCACGCGTGTTACGCTTTATACACACTGCGCATGCGTGTAACTCTGCCCGCCCCTGACGTTCTTTCTAGTCTATTCCCCGCCCCTTTTCGTTCGGCACAGTGAGGGAAGAGCACATGGCGGAGACACAGCAGGTGCGTGCTAATTATAGCAACGAGGAGGAGTGGGAGGAAAGCCCGGAGCCTGAAACATCTGGATCCAGAAGGAGACGATTTAAGGCATCAAATATGTCCTTTGGGGAGATGTTGGAGATGGTGGACATCCTGAAGAAGGCCGACTATGACGGGAAGTATGGACCTTACCCCAATCCCAATGTCAGAAAGGCCAAGATCATGGCGAAAGTGGTCAAGAGACTGCACTGGAATTTCGGGGTACGGCGATTGAAAGATCAGCTCAGGAAACGGTGGTCAGACCTCAAATTAAGAGAGCATGAGCAGTACAGAAAGATCCGGAGAGTGCTGCAAAAAAGTAAGTAGTTGTGCTGTGTTCCGATTCTTTTTATGTTTATTACGTTCGTGCTGCTCCATGTGCTTTTCTTAACTGTTATCCATTTCCAAATGTGAACTTTCATGTTCATGGGCACATTATTCGTTCGTATCAAACATTTTTCGTGCGGCCTAGAAAACACCATTGTTTTGGCCCTATGCATTTGCCCACATTTTTTAGGGCCTACTTGTCTGAAACTAATTTGGTTGTGTAAATGTGTTTGTTACTAGAATGAAATGCAAACTAGATTCTGTGTAAGGAGAGCACACTCAGCAGCTGGTTACACATCTGGATGCTGGAGCACTAGTGTGGGACACAAGAACACCCTTTTTATTAGGGGTCCCACACAGGTGCTCCAGTGGATACTATAGTGGTGTCTCCATCTGTGAAGCTTGTACAAAACAGGTAAAGTATTGAAGCTTGACAAAGGACACTAAAAATTCTACATCTTGGAACTCTGCCAAAACAGACAATTGTACCATACTTCCAAGCAATGTTTCATGTTTATAGTTCTGACATCAAATATCTGTGTGCTAAGTATACCATTTTTTTTTTACATAGGGGAGAAAAGACTCGGAAGACACCCCTCATCCGAGGAGACCAGAAACCCCCCACCTCTGGAAGAAGGGGAAATCCACCTAAGACAAACAGAGCAGGAGGAGGAAGACGTGGTGGAAATTGGCACCACAACAGGTGAGTGTCTGTGACCACAGGCTCAGGTAAGAGATGGATGCCGGCATATTTATGATACATGTTTTTTTTTGGTTTCTATCTTTTTAGGTGATCGTGATGTTGTGGATCCAGATCCTTTCACCTCGGAAAGTGCACAGATCCTGATCGGGGAGATCATGGGGTGTAATAGGGACTTGAAAGACATCAAGAAAAACATCAATGATGTTTTTCAAGAAAATAAGAACATCATTGATGTTTTGGGGAGAGTTTAAAACCCCTCCAAATCCCTTTGTTTTTTGGTATGCTACAATTTTTTTACATTTTTTGTCAAATTGTAGAAAAGCCAAATTTTGAAGAGGCACACAGTGTGTCAACATGTGCTATCTGCCATCACGGGAGATCAATGGATGCGTTTTGGGGGTGCAACCCCTTCCTCAATAATAAAGTAGCTGAGAGGAAGGGGTTGCACCCTCAAAACACGTTCCTTGATCCCCCCGTGATGGCAGGTAGCACATGTTGACATTCGGCTATTTGTGTGCATCTTCAAAATTTGGCTTTTCCGGGGGTGACTTCACCCCATCTGAACGCAATATCAAACACAGTTTGTAAATACTCATGTCTGATATTGCCTTCAAGTTCTACCAAATGTGAACTTTGTAAGTTCAAGATTTGTGTCTTTCTTGTTGGTTTTAAACATGCCTGTTTTATCTTAAATGGACATTTCTACTTTTTCTAATGTGACCCCAAAAATTGTTATACAACAAACATGTTGGTTTGTTTTAAAAACCTTTTCTAAATGCACATATGATTGTGCAGGTTTTAAAAAGATTGTCAATCAAGAATGTGTGGATTATTTTCTCAACGCTACAACACTTTTGTGGTGCTCTAATTGCTGTTTTCTGTGACAATGGGTGTTATTTCCTAAGGGCAAATCCACTTTGCACTACAAGTGCAGTTTGTAGTGCAAAGTGTCTTTGCCTTTAGTAAATAACACCCAACAGTGCTTTGTAAGGTTACACAATCATGCCATTTTCAGGACTCACCACATTTCTGTCAGGGTCTGCTAAAACAAACACAAGCAGTAAATGTCACCAAAGATTTGCTTTTTTTTATTTGAAAAAGGTTTTACACATTGTCTGGCATATTGATAGCCCCCCTACCTGCAAGGAATTCAAGGTATCTTACCCGGACATCACGGGCACTCAGGGGGGGGCATGCCAGGACGGCCACTTTCAAGCGCCATCAGGGTTGGTTCATTTTGAATTTTGGCCTCAGGCCCAACTGAGCTAGCATAGTTGGCAGAATGTTGCCATAAAAAGTTGTGTAGAACACAGCACGCCAGGATAATGTGATTCAGTTTGTACTCCGCCATATGTATGGGTTTAAGAAACAGGCGGAGCCGGTAATTAAAAACCCTCTGGTCCGGGGTGAGGGTCATCATCGGGAATGGCTGCATAAGATGGTCCCCCAGCACAAAAGCTTCATCCGCAATGAAGACGAATGGGAGTCCTTCCACATTGTCTTCTGGAGGTGGCAAGTCCAAGCTGCCATTCTGGTGACTAGGGATGAGCTTCGAGTTCGAGTCGAACTCATGTTCTACTCGAACATTAGCTGTTCGCAAGTTCGCCGAACAGCGAACAATTTGGGGTGTTCGCGGCAAATTCGAATGCCGCGGAACACCCTTTAAAAGTCTATGGGAGAAATCAAAAGTGCTAATTTTAAAGGCTTATATGCAAGTTATTGTCATAAAAAGTGTTTGGGGACCCGGGTCCTGCCCCAGGGGACATGGATCAATGCAAAAAAAAGTTTTAAAAACGGACGTTTTTTCAGGAGCAGTGATTTTATTAATGCTTAAAGTCAAACAATAAAAGTGTAATATCCCTTTAAATTTCGTACCTGGGGGGTGTCTATAGTATGCCTGTAAAGGGGCGCATGTTTCCCGTGTTTAGAACAGTCTGACAGCAAAATGACATTTGGAAGGAAAAAACTCATTTAAAACTACCCGCGGCTATTGCATTGCCTACAATACACATAGAAGTTCATTGATAAAAACGGCATGGGAATTCCCCACAGGGCAACCCCGAACCAAAAAAAAAAAAAAAAAAAATGATGTGGGGGTCCCCCTAAATTCCATACAAGGCCCTTCAGGTCTGGTATGGATATTAAGGGGAACCCCAGCCAAAATTTAAAAAAAAATTGACGTGGGGTTCCCCATAAATTCCATACCAGACCCTTCAGGTCTGGTATGGATTTTAAGGGGAACCCCGCGCCAAAAAACCAAAAAAAACGGCGTGGGGTCCCCCCAAAAATCCATACCAGACCCTTATCCGAGCACGCAACCTGGCAGGCCGCAGGAAAAGAGGGGGGGACGAGAGTGCGGCCCCCCCCCCTCCTGAACCGTACCAGGCCACATGCCCTCAACATTGGGAGGGTGCTTTGGGGTAGCCCCCCAAAACACCTTGTCCCCATGTTGATGAAGACAAGGGCCTCATCCCCACAACCCTGGCCGGTGGTTGTGGGGGTCTGCGGGCGGGGGGCTTATCGGAATCTGGAAGCCCCCTTTAACAAGGGGACCCCCAGATCCCGGCCCCCCCCTGTGTGAAATGGTAAGGGGGTACTTACCCCTACCATTTCACTAAAAAACTGTCAAAAATGTTAAAAATGACAAGAGACAGTTTTTGACAATTCCTTTATTTAAATGCTTCTTCTTTCTTCCTTCATCTTCTTCTGGTTCTTCTGGCTCTTCTGGTTCTTCCTCCGGCGTTCTCATCCAGCATCTTCTCCGCGGCGTCTTCTATCTTCTTCTCCTCGGGCCGCTCCGCACCCATGGCATGGGGGGGGGAGGCTCCCGCTCTTCTCTTCATCTTCTTCTCTTCTTCATCTTTTTCTTCATCTTCTTCTTCTTCTTCTCTTCTTCTTCTCTTCTTCCTTCTTCTCTTCTTCATGTCTTCTCCGGGCCGCTCCGCAGCCATGCTGTGGCATGGAGGGAGGCTCCCGCTGTGTGACGGCGTCTCTTCGTCTGACGGTTCTTAAATAACGGGGGGCGGGGCCACCCGGTGACCCCGCCCCCCTCTGACGCACGGTGACATGACGGGACTTCCCTGTGGCATTCCCCGTGACGTCACAGGGAAGTCCCGTCAAGTCACCGTGCGTCAGAGGGGGGCGGGGTCACCGGATGGCCCCGCCCCCCGTTATTTAAGAACCGTCAGACGAAGAGACGCCGTCACACAGCGGGAGCCTCCCTCCATGCCACAGCATGGCTGCGGAGCGGCCCGGAGAAGACATGAAGAAGAGAAGAAGGAAGAAGAGAAGAAGAAGAAGAAGATGAAGAAGAAGATGAAGAAGAGAAGAAGATGAAGAGAAGAGCGGGAGCCTCCCCCCCCCCCATGCCATGGGTGCGGAGCGGCCCGAGGAGAAGAAGATAGAAGACGCCGCGGAGAAGATGCTGGACGAGAACGCCGGAGGAAGAACCAGAAGAGCCAGAAGAACCAGAAGAAGAAGAAGATGAAGGAAGAAAGAAGAAGCATTTAAATAAAGGAATTGTCAAAAACTGTCTCTTGTCATTTTTAACATTTTTGACAGTTTTTTAGTGAAATGGTAGGGGTAAGTACCCCCTTACCATTTCACACAGGGGGGGGCCGGGATCTGGGGGTCCCCTTGTTAAAGGGGGCTTCCAGATTCCGATAAGCCCCCCGCCCGCAGACCCCCACAACCACCGGCCAGGGTTGTGGGGATGAGGCCCTTGTCTTCATCAACATGGGGACAAGGTGTTTTGGGGGGCTACCCCAAAGCACCCTCCCAATGTTGAGGGCATGTGGCCTGGTACGGTTCAGGAGGGGGGGGCCGCACTCTCGTCCCCCCCTCTTTTCCTGCGGCCTGCCAGGTTGCGTGCTCGGATAAGGGTCTGGTATGGATTTTTGGGGGGACCCCACGCCGTTTTGTTTTTTTTTTTGGCGCGGGGTTCCCCTTAAAATCCATACCAGACCTGAAGGGTCTGGTATGGAATTTATGGGGAACCCCACGTCAATTTTTTTTTCAAATTTTGGCTGGGGTTCCCCTTAATATCCATACCAGACCTGAAGGGCCTTGTATGGAATTTAGGGGGACTCCCACATCATTTTTTTTTTTAATTTTGGTTCGGGGTTGCCCTGTGGGGAATTCCCATGCCGTTTTTATCAATGAACTTCTATGTGTATTGTCGGCAATGCAATAGCCGCGGTAGTTTTAAATGAGTTTTTTCCTTCAAAATGTCATTTTGCTGTCAGACTGTTCTAAACACGGGAAACATGCGCCCCTTTACAGGCATACTATAGACACCCCCCAGGTATGAAATTTAAAGGGATATTACACTTTTATTGTTTGACTTTAAGCATTATTAAAATCACTGCTCCTGAAAAAACGGCCGTTTTTAAAACTTTTTTTTGCATTGATTCATGTCCCCTGGGGGAGGACCCGGGTCCCCAAACACTTTTATTGACAATAACTTGCATATTAGCCTTTAAAATTAGCACTTTTGATTATTCATGTTCGTGTCCCATAGACTTTAACGGCGTTCGCGTGTTCGAACGAATTTTTTTCCTGTTCGCATGTTCTGGTGCGAACCGAACAGGGGGGTGTTCGGCTCATCCCTACTGGTGACGCCTGTAGAACTCCATCTGGGCGATGACTCCACCATTGGGCATCCGGCCATTCTTCCCCACGTCCACATACAGAAATTCATAAGTAGCCGACACCACCGCCAACATCACAATACTATTGAACCCCCTTATAATTATAATAGTACGACCCCGAGTTGGGTGGTGGGATGATGTGGACGTGTTTCCCCATCAATTGCCCCTCTGCAGTTAGGAAAGTCCCACCGCTGGGCAAAGTGGGAGGCCACAGTCTGCCATTCCTGTGGCGTGAAAGGAAACTGTGGAGTAAAACAAAAAAAATTAAACTTTTTGCACATAAACATGGAAAGCAGATTAGACACAAACATTCTTGGCCAACATCAAGATACCACTTATTTATGGGCATTTTTAAAGACCAAAGTATAAGGTACACTTATCAGATTCCCCCCCCCTCTCATGGGCCATTTCTAACATTATAGGGGGGGCTCTTGGACAGGTAACCCTCTCCACTTCATTGAGAGATGAATGCCTATATAATGTGTATTACTTTGAACAGACCCTCCTTAGTTACACTATTGGCAGCCCACTGGACAGGTAAGAAGTGTCATAATACAAAGATATAAACACACACTGTACACATTTGAGAACATTTGGACATTCTGCTATTACCTATCAAGATAATAATAGGATACCAAAACTTTAAACAGTACCATTTGAAAGTATACAGGCAGGCCCTTGCACTACATGCTTTGGGGAATTCATCCATAAATCTGAGCACAGAAGAGATGGGTATAGTGTGTATGGGTTTGGCAAAGTCAGCAGATAGATGATTGAGGATAGATAGAGAATTGGTATAAGCTGACTTAGCAGTTAGGGGGAGGGAGGGTTCAAAATGATTTGGGGACCCCCAAAAAAAAGCCTCTGGCACTCTGCCTGAATTTGAAGCACCGATCACATTTCAAAACATTTTAGGGGTGTTTGGGGTAAAGCACTACTATGGAGCTGACAAAATACATTGTTAAGTGACTACATGAGGTGAATATAGGGGCAGGAGACCATGCTGGGGAGGTAAGTGAAGGCAAATATGTATGAAGGACAACAAAAATAATTACATAAAAATCCAGCATGCATGAGGACAAAGGGGACATTCACGGCATATTACAATCATGGTAATTAGGGAATGAGGAAAGAAATACAATATATTATCAAACATTATATACAATAAAATGTGATATTAAAGGAAAAAAATCTTACCTTCATATACTCCTTCTGCAGGACCTGGATGATGGCAGAACAGGTCTCTGGGATTATGATCCCCAGAGCCTGGGGGGAGATGCCTGTCGAGAACTTCAAGTCCTGCAGGCTTCTTCCCGTCGCCAAGTACCGCAGGGTGGCGACGAGCCTCTGCTCCGGAGTGATAGCTTGCCTCATGCAGGTATCCTGCCTGCTAATATAGGGGGTCAGCAAAGCCAACAAACGGTGAAATACGGGGTCCATCATCCAGAGAGAGTTCCTGAAATCATCAGGATTATTCTCACGGATCTCACGGAGCAAAGGCATATGACAGAACTGGTCACGCTGAAGCAACCAATTCTTGGTCCATGAACTCCTTCCCACCCTGTTCATGGACTGGACTTGTGTCAAGGTCAGGACCCCAACACCAAGCCCCCGCACAGCACGAACTCTACGAGGAGTACATTTACGCAACATGGCTAGAAAACGGTCGGCTGCTCAGAACGAAGTAACAGAACGCACTGAAGTACAGCAAGGCCTGTGAAGAAAAACAGTAACTAACGAACAAAAAACACAATGACAAAGTCACGCGTAGCTTGCTTGCACGCACTGAAGAGCAGATACAAGCCCACAAGCACAAACTGAACAGCAGAAAACGATCTGAAAACCACGAGTCTGAAAAAGCGCAAATCGTCTCTCACCAAACTTTTACTAACACGAGATCACCAAAGGAGCCCAAAGGGTGCCACGCTTGGTTCTGAAATGGCCTTTTCTAGACTCGTCGTACGTGGTGTACGTCACCACGTTTTTAGCAAGCGGAAATTCCGACAACTTTGTGCGACCGTGTGTACGCAAAACAAGTTTGAGCCAACATCTGTCGGAAAAAATCTATGGATTTTGTTGTCAGAATGTCCGATCAATGTCCGATCGTGTGTACAGGGCATAACATGTACTTAGTAACCTCTAGGAGGAAGACAGAGTCGTCACATTTATGTGCAGCATCATTTGAACAAAATACTAGCTGGACCTTAGTGTTATTATGCTAATATATCTTGTCAATGACAGTTGACAGTTAATTTTCTTGCTACTAACCATCCACTGCAAGATGCAAGTAAGCAGCCAAAAAAAATCTATAATCCATAAACATTTAGCTATAATAAATTCAGGTCAATATTTAGCATGAATATTACAGAACATACTTTGTTAGACAATAAAACACACTGTTCTTATGCTACCTTTTTTCAAACTTAGTTTCAGCAAAATAAAATGTATTGGTTTTGACAGGATAACTATGATTGTGGCCAGTGTCCTTGAAATGGCCTGTTTGGATTTGGTGGTTAGCCTTAAGCATTTTTCATTGAATCCCTCCTGTGTTCTGGCATGCTGTCATTTGGAACAACCTTTCTCCTCAGTTCATATGCTGGGCCTGCTTAATATTACCAGTGTACTTTGCTATGATCAAGTCCTAGAAACTTCATAGTTATAGTGCATGGATGGGGCCATAGCCATATGTAGATGTCAAGTTTAGCTATAGAGAAATAGGTTTTTGGGTATGTTACAATGGCTCATTAGGGCAATCTTAAGCTTGAAAAAAAAAGTCTGTTTTATATTAAGCATACAAAAAAAGACTGATATCCCCAGTTCAGACATAACAGTCCCTTCAGTCAGTTATATTGAATGTTACATGCTAGCTGATGGGGATAGGCAAACTGATCTCCTGTGTCATGATGTGTGTTAGAAGTGGCTAATGAAAGTAGATCATATTTGTCACAGACAGGATTTGGTAAACAACCATAGAGACTCTTATGATAAGTATTGTACAGATTGGAAGAGATGTTCCAATATATGCAGCTTACATGAAAGGGAATAAAGAAGGTAGATGACTTAAAGAGGTTGTTGCAACCCTAAAAAAAAAAGAGATCATGTTCCCTTATAGCAGGTTAAACAGCACAGTGCCCCTCTCTGTCCCTCTCTATGCTGTAAAATTCCTGGTTTATCCTGCCTATTCCTGTGTCCCCCTTTGTGTACTAACCACGGTAATCATGGCTGCTGATCCATGATTACCATGGTCAGGTTACATGCCTCCATCATCCAGCTGCTCTCCTTTCTCCCTATCCTTCCCTGCCTGTCAGCTTATGTGTGCAGGAGCTGTCTGCTTTGCCTCCCTCCCCTTCTGCCGCTATTAGTAGCTGGCAGTAAAGTTAAATTAAGATTACTGCCAGCCCCTCTGTTTTACTAAGCGGCTCTACACTGTGTACATGCTTTTATAAAATTGTCCCTATAAATACTTTATTTCAGATCAGTTCTGCCCGGTCACGTGACCTCCTCCTCCGATCTAAGGGCTACAATGAGAGGAGCTGAGCAAAGAGCACAAGGGTCACGTGACCTCACGGCTGATGTCAGAGGGGATCTCGGCCCCTTCCGCTGTTGCTCTTTGATCGGAGGAGGAGAGCGGCCGGAGGTCACGTGAACGGCCAGAACCGATCTGAAATAAGGTATTTACAGGGACAATTTCATAAAAACATGTACACTGTGGAGGATCACTTAGTAAAACCGAGAGGCTGGCAGTAATAGTTTTTTCACTTAACAACCACCTTAAGAGTAAGTTAAATAAGGTAATAAATAGGAGAGAAAATAAGGTCAGATACGATGGGATAGAAGTTAGGAAATCAGCTCCTGAGGAGGGTGAATTATTCCCTCACAGCCTGTTTTTAAACATATAGGTGTGCCCATTGTCCCACCTTATTAGTCCCCCCTATGAAATTCATTAAGGCTAGGTTCGCACTTCTCCGATTGCGGGAATGCATGAAAATTGCACACCTTCCTGCACCCCCACCAATACCTGCTGCTTTTTAGCAGACACAAGGGTGTCATTAATTCTTAAAGGGGTTGTAAACCTTTGTTTTTTTTTTTTTAATAAAAAAAAACAAACATGCCTATACTTACCTGCTTTGTGCAATCATTTTGCACAGAGCAGCCCCGATCCTCTACTTTTGGGGTGCCCCGCCGGTGCTCCAGGCCCCTCCTGTTCATCAGGTGCCCCTGCGGAAAGCCGCTTACCCTGGGGGCACCCCTGCGTGCTCGCTCCCGAGTTCTTCTGCTGCATCCATTGACACAGACAGCCGCGCCCCCTGCTCCTGTGTCACTGTATTTGATTGTATCAATCTGTCCAACGAGGAGAGAGACAGCAGTTGGATCTGCTGTGCTCAAGCACATCCCTGGATCGGATCGGGCTCAGGTAAGAAAAAGGGGGAGGTCCCGGGATGGAAGCTGCAACACAGAAGGTTTTTCACCGTAATGTATAGAAAAACCTTGATGGCACCCTCACACATCAAGTACAGCACGTTTTTGGGTGCATGAAACTGCCTGGTGCAAAATAGCTCTGCGGCTATGGTTTTAAAAGGTGCCAGGATCTTTTCCCTACGTGTTCTGTAGGTACAGCAGCCCATTTGAATGAATGGGCTGCTGTGCCTGTGCAAACACAGCATGCAGGGAACGCATAGATGTGAACCTAGCCTAATAATGGAATGATAACATAAAAAAATGGTAACGCAGGTTTTTTGAATTCACAGAGGCATCGAGTAATAAATACGTATAGATTTTATTGTTTGAGGGGGTGGGATGTAGATGTGGGGTTTTCAATAATCTCTCTGAAAGTAGAGTCAGGAAAGGGAGAGAACATGATAGGAGAGGAGAAGAGTAAGATAATTAAGAAGAGATGAAGAATACGATGCTTATAGTATGGCCTATAGAAAATATAAGAACATTTGTAATCTTACCCTTTGTGTCTTTTCCTTTATGAATCATGTTTGTATGTAAAAGTATAGGGATGTATCAAAGAAAAAGTAAGGGGATAAATCAATTTCTGTAATTATATTAGATAAAAAAATTTAAGACAAATGAAAAAAAGCTATCTTCTGTTTGAAGTATCTAATCAACAACAGTGAAATGCATGTGCTCTCTCCTTATAGGAACCTTGCTACACAGATTCAGTATGCTAGTTTTTTTTTGGATAGGGTGGGAGAGGATAGTGCAAACTGTGAGTTGGGGTTGTTATGCAAGTCAGCATTATTTAGTGTAAGGAACAGAAAGAAACTGCTGTTTTAGAGATTTAAACACTGCCATAGCCAATTCTATCTATAAAATGACTGTTTTTGTTTACTTGTCAGTAAAGTTAACACTCTTTTCCTATTTCCAAACTAAGAAAAAAATCAAATAGGGTTTGAGACATACACTACTCAGCATAATGTTTATGCATTTGCTAAATTTCTTTAAAAATAGACTGACCAACTTTGATTCTTACTCAACAACAAATCTGTTATTCCTTTACACTTTTAACTTTTGAAGAAAAGTGTAATAGTTTCCAAGAATCACAAATTGACAAAATGCCTACAAAGGAGACTGATAGACTGCTTAAATTTTGTTGTACCTGTCAACAAAGCTGATCATCTATTTCATGTTCTGCTTAAAAGGAATTGCCTTACAGTAAGCACCCAGTTAAATATGAATTTAATAATGCTGTGCTATGCATTTAAAATTTTTACTTAAAGTAAATAACACAAAGTGAATACAAATCATGTGAGACCACCCAAGTAAATTCAATAAATTATAAATTACATAAGTCTATTAATTGAACCAAAATGTGACCAATTAACATACAAATTCTTCTGTGTGAATCCCCTTTGTGCATTTCTCCACCAGTACAAATGCCAACACCTTACCAGAAGGATAGACCCCCACACTATAGGTCTCAATGCCTAATCATAACAAGGGAGTCTTTGAGATGGTCCTTTAAAATGACCAGGAAAGCACTTAGGTAATCAGCAGGATGAATGTGTCACCATCAACTCTGCCATGTGCAACATCGACATCAGGCATAGAATAATGCAATAGGTCCATAGTGTAAAACCACTAGGTTACATTGCATTGTTTACTTTCAGCTGCCAGCAATACATGGGGCAAGGGATGGGCATTGGTTGTTAGGATGCTGGCAGCTGCCCACTGTAAATCAGAGCATTGAAGCTTTGCTGTCATTTGCAGTAAAAGGATTGGCTTTAGAGGTTCATCGTGCAACATTTATTTTATTTTTTGGACATCTTAGGACATTACTTTTGGACATCGTGGGACATTATTTTTGGACATCCTGGGACAATATTTTTGGACTGCAGGGGGCATACATTTTCATTATGGGATATTATTATTTGAATAAAGAACTTTATTTACACTGTGTGTGTTTATTCACTATTTTACTTTTATTGAATGGGTAACCAGGGGTACTATGCCAACAACTGGGGGCTCCTTAATTTCAAAAAGGGTTCCAGATTCTAATAAGTTTCCTCTACAAACTATCCCATCCACTGGGCCAAGATGTGGGGTTGACACTCTTGTCCTCACAAACATAGGGACAAGGTGCTTTGCCTTATTCCTACCCCGGCAAGACACCCTTCCTATATTGAAGGCATGTGGTCTTGTATGGTTCAGGATGGGGGAGGGAGGGATCATGCTCGCTCACTGTCGTCTCTTTTCTGGCCAGCCAAGCTTCATGCTAGGATAAAGGTCTGGTATTAAGTTTAAAAAGGGGACTTTCGTGTGTTTTTGTTTTTTTTTTTGCTTGGGGTATCTCCTTAACCAGTTGCCGACCACCTCACGACGATATACGTCGGCAGAATGGCATGGGCAGGCAAAGTAACGTACAGGTACGTTACTTGCCTCCCGCGGGTGGGGGTTCTGATCGGACCCCCCCTGGTGCCCGAGGCAGACGGCATTTCTCCCCCCGGCAATTGGACGTGAGGGGGAGGCCCTGCATTCGTGGCCACCCCCTCGCGATCGCTCCCGGCCAATTAAATTATTCCTCTGCCTCTGTAATGTAAACAGAGGCAGAGGAAGTGATGTCATCTCTCCTCGAGCCGGTCTTTTCGCTCCGGCGCCGAGGAGAGAAGACATCAAGTAAGTGCACCAAACACTACACTTTCAGTAGAACACACTAGGCACACTTTTCACCCCCCATCACCCCCCGATCACCCCCCTGTACCCCCTGTCACAGTGACACCAATAGCAGGTTTTTTTTTGCATTGGTGTCAGTTTGTGACAGTTATAAGTGGTAAGGAAGTTAGTATTAGCCCCCTTTAGGTCTAGGATACCCCCCTAATAAAGGTTAACCCCTTGATCACCCCCCGTCGCCAGTGTCACTAAGCGATCGTTTTTCTGATCGCTGTATTAGTGTCACTGGTGATGCTAGTTAGGGAGGTAAGTATATAGGTTCGCCGTCAGTGTTTCATAGCGACAGGGACCCCCATATACTACCTAATAAAGGTTTTAACCCCCTGATTGCTCCCTAGTTAACCCTTTCACCAGCGATCACCGTATAACTGCTGGTTAGTTAGTTTGTTTATTATAGTTTTAGGGCACCCGCCGTTTATTACCTAATAAAGGTTTAACCCCCTAATTGCCCAGCGGTGATATAAGTTACATTTTTAGGGTCAGATAAGGTCTGCGTCGCCCCAGGCAGCGTCAGGTTAGCTCCAGTACCGCTAACACCCACGCACGCATCATACACCTCCCTTAGTGCTATAGTATCTGAACGGATCAATATCTGATCCGATCAGATCTATACTAGCATCCCCAGCAGTTTAGGGTTCCCATAAATGCAGTGTTAGCGGGATCAGCCCAGATACCTGCTAGCACCTGCGTTTTGCCCCTCGGCCCAGCCCTGCCCAGCCCACCCAAGTGGGCAGGGCTCACGTATGGAGCAGAGCAGTACTAGCGCCGCTATTCCTTCTGGTGAACTGGCAAGCACCAGCGGCCTAGTACACCCTGGTCGTACATCCAGCACTGCAGTAACACTTGGTGACATGGCGAGTCTCATAAGTGCAGTTCATGCTGGCGAGGTGGCAAGCACAAGTAGTGCCCCGCTGCCACCAAGAAGACGAACACAGGCCCGTCGTGCCCATAGTGCCCTTCCTGCTGCATTCCCCAATCCGAATTGGGAACCCACCACTTCTGCAGCACCCGTACTTCCCCCATTCACTGGCCAACCCGGAATTCAGGTGGAAACAGTTGATTTTACGCCACTTGATTTTTATTCGCTGTTTTTCACCGAAGATCTCTATAGATCTATTGTGGACCAAAGCAATTTATACGCTGGTCAACACATCGCCACTATTCCCCAGTCCTCCCTTGCCAGAGATTGGAGACCAATTACGGTCGCCCTCAACATGGGCATAACTAAAAAGAGTGAGTTGCGGTCATATTGGTCCACTGATCCAATTCACCATATGCCCTTGTTCTCTGCCTCCATGACCAGGGCACAATACGAGCAGATTTTGCGCTTCATGCACTTCAACAACAATGAACTCTGTCGTCCTCGTGGAGACCCTGAATACGATCGGCTCTACAAAATTCGGCCCCTCGTAAACCACTTCAAGCAATGTTTTGCAGACTTGTTTACACCCCATCAAGTTGTCTGCATTGATGAGTCCCTGATTAGGTTTTCTGGCCGCTTGTCGTTCAAACAGTACCTTCCCAGCAAGCGTGCCAGATACGGGGTCAAGATGTATAAGCTCTGTGACATGGCCACAGGCTATACATGTAGTTTTATGGTTTACGAGGGCAAAGATAGTCACGTAGAGTCGACAAACTGCCCTGACTACATAGGAAGCGCTGGCAAGATTGTGTGGGACTTGGTGTCACCCTTATTCGGAAAGGGGTACCACTTGTACATAGACAATTATTACACGAGCGTGCCACTTTTTAGTCACCTTTTTGATCAACAGATTGGAGCATGTGGCACCGTGCGACCTAATCGCCGGGGCTTTCCCAGCGGCTTGTAGATTCCAGTCTTAGGCTGGGGGAGAGAGCCTGCTTGCAGTGTAATAACTTGCTCGCTATGAAGTGGAGGGATAATAAGAATGTTTTCGTTCTTACCTCCCTTCATGCAGACACGACGGTCCAAATTACTATGGCAATTGGTGTTGTGGAGAAACCCCTCTGTGTCCACGAATATAACCAAAATATGGGAGGGGTGGACCTCAACGACCAGTTGTTGGCGCCGTACCTAGTTGCCCATAAGGCCAGACGCTGGTACAAGAAAGTGTCTGTTTATTTATTTCAATTGGCTTTGCTGAACGCTCATGTGCTATACAGAGCTTCAGGATGGACTGGATCCTTCCTTAAATTCCAGGAAGAAATCATCAGAGCCCTTCTGTTTCCAGATGGTGCTCCACCTCACCTTCCGCAACCAAATGCAGTAAGCCGGCTGCATGAGGGGCATTTTCCTTATGTCCTCCCGAGTACCCCTACCCAACGAGCCCCCCAAAGAAGATGTCGTGTCTGCAGCAAGCGCGGATATAGGCGTCACACCCGGTATTATTGTCCCTCCTGTCCTGGTCTATGCATTGGTGAATGTTTTGAACGCTACCATACACTAGTTGAGTATTAGCGTAGGGTACAGCACTGCACAGACTAGGACACACTTTCACAGGGTCTCCCAAGATGCCATCACATTTTGAGAGACCCAAACCTGGTACCAGTTACAAAAGTTAAAGTTACTAAAAAAAGTGTAAAAAAAAAAAAAAAAAAAAAAAAACCACAAAAAAATCTAAAATAAAAAAAACAAAAATAGTTGTCGTTTTATTATTGTTCTCTCTCTCTATTCTCTCTCTATTGTTCTGCTCTTTTTTACTGTATTCTATTCTGCAATGTTTTATTGTTATTATGTTTTACCATGTTTGCTTTTCAGATATGCAATTTTTTTATACTTTACTGTTTGCTGTGTTTTATTGGTAACCATTTTTTTGTTTTCAGGTATGCCATTCAGCTGCAGAGCGGATTTATTTATCTTGACAGCAACAACGTTTGCTCCCACGATACATAAAGCCGTGACTCCAGCGCTGTCGGAGGTGATTTCACCACCACAGTTACATACTTCAGCATATATGCCAAAGCGTGGGGGCAGAAATGGGTGGAGGAGCGATTTGCTCCTGCCTTTTGCGGGAGGATGCCCCCATGCTTTGGCATATATAAATTTTAGGCACAGGTTGCGTTAAATGTTTTATTTTTTACTATGTTTTTTTTGTATTTGCTTTGCAGGTATGGTAAGTCTTACTGTTATACTGTAATGTTACTTTGTTTTATTGTTAACCATCATTTGCTTAGCAGGTACGCCATTCGGTTGCAGTGCGGGTTTATTTATCTTGACAGCAACATCGTTTGCTCCCACGATACATAAAGCCGTGACTCCAGCGCTGTCGGAGGTGATTTCACCACCACAGTTACATACTTCAGCATATATGCCGAAGCGTGGGGGCAGCAGAGGGCGGAGGAGCTATTAGCTCCTAACTTTTGCGGGAGGATGCCCCCATGCTTTGGCATATATATACGGTGCATGTATGCCCATCATTAGAAGTAGGTGGATGAAGGGAGGTATTCTAATGGTGGGCATACCCACCGATCAATCTCTTTTTTTCGTTCAGCCCACAGGCTGCATGAAAAAAAAGTTTACAATATATGCCCAACAAGGACCAGCAACGTACTGGTATGTTGCTGGACTTTGAGTGGTTATACCAGAATGATGCCTGCAGGTTTAGGTATCATCTTGGTATCATTTTTTTCAGCCAGTGGTCGGCTTTCATGTAAAAGTAATCCTAGCAGCTAATTAGCCTCCAGACTGCTTTTACAAGCAGTAGGAGGGAATGCCCCCCCCCCACCGTCTTCCATGTTTTTCTCTGTCTCTCCTGTCCCAACAGGAAACCTGAGAATGCAGCCGGTGATTCAGCCAGCTGACCATAGAGCTGATCAGAGACCAGAGTGGCTTCAAACATCTCTATGGCCTAAGAAACCGGAAACTACGAGCATTTCATGACTTAGATTTCACCGGATGTAAACAGCGCCATTGGGAAATTGGGAAATCATTTTATCACACCGATCTTGGTGTGGTCAGATGCTTTGAGGGCAGAGGAGAGATCTAGGGTCTAATAGACCCCAGTTTTTTCAAAAAAGAGTACCTGTCACTACCTATTGCTATCATAGGGGATATTTACATTCCCTGAGATAACAATAAAAATGATTAAAAAAAATGAAAGGAACAGTTTACAAATAAGATAAAAAAGCAAAAAAATAATAAAGAAAAAAAAAAAAAAAAAAAAAAAGCACCCCTGTCCCCCCCCCCTGCTCTCGCGCAAAGGGGCGAACGCAAGCGTCGGTCTGGCGTCAAATGTAAACAGCAATTGCACCATGCATGTGAGGTATCACCGTGAAGGTCAGATCGAGGGCAGTAATTTTAGCAGTAGACCTCCTCTGTAAATCTAAAGGCTTTTAAAGGCTTTTAAAAATGTATTTAATTTGTCACCACTGCACGTTTGTGCGCAATTTTAAAGCATGTCATGTTTGGTATCCATGTACTCGGCCTAAGATCATCTTTTTTATTTCATCAAACATTTGGGCAATATAGTGTGTTTTAGTGCATTAAAATTTTAAAAAGTGTGTTTTTTCCCAAAAAAATGTGTTTGAAAAATCGCTGCGCAAATACTGTGTGAAAAAAAAATTAAACACCCACCATTTTAATCTGTAGGGCATTTGCTTTAAAAAATATATAATGTTTGGGGGTTCAAAGTAATTTTCTTGCAAAAAAAAATTATATTTTCATGTAAACAAAAAGTGTCAGAAAGTGCTTTGTCTTCAAGTGGTTAGAAGAGTGGGTGATGTGTGACATAAGCTTCTAAATGTTGTGCATAAAATTCCAGGACAGTTCAAACCCCCCAAATGACCCTATTTTGGAAAGTAGACACCCCAAGCTATTTGCTGATAGGCATGTCGAGTCCATGGAATATTTTATATTGTGACACAAGTTGCGGGAAAAAGACACATTTTTTTTTTAACAAAGTTGTCACTAAATGATATATTGCTTAAACATGCCATGGGAATATGTGAAATTACACCCCAAAATACATTCTGTTGCTTCTCCTGAGTACGGGGATACCACATGTGTGAGACTTTTTGGGAGCCTAGCTGCGTACAGGACCCCGAAAACCAAGCACCGCCTTCAGGCTTTCTAAGGGCGTAAATTTTTGATTTCACTCTTCACTGCCTACCACAGTTTCAGAGGCCATGGAATGCCCAGGTGGCACAAAACCCCCAAATGACCCTATTTTGGAAAGTAGACACCCCAAGCTATTTGCTGAGAGGTATAGTGAGTATTTTGCAGACCTCACTTTTTGTCACAAACTTTTGAAAATTGAAAAAAAAAAATTTTTTTTCTTGTCTATCTTCATTTTCAAAAACAAATCAGAGCTGCAAAATACTCACCATGCCTCTCAGCTAATAGCTCGGGGTGTCTACTTTCCAAAATGGGGTCATTTGGGGGGGTTTGTGCTATCTTGGCATTTTATGGCCTTGGAAACTGTGATAGGTAGTGAGGAGTGAATCAAAAATTTACGCCCTTAGAAATCCTAAAGGCGCTGATTGGTTTTCGGGGCCCCGTATGCATCTAGGCTCCCAAAAAGTCCGACACATGTGGTATCCCCGTACTCAGGAGAAGCAGCAGAATGTATTTTGGGGTGTAATTCCGCATAGGCCCATGGCATGTTTGAGCAATATATCATTTAGTGACAACTTTGTGCAAAAAAAAAAGTTTGTCATTTTCCTGCAATTTGTGGCAAAATATAAAATATTCCATGGACTCAACATTCCTCTCAGCAAATAGCTTGGGGTGTCCACTTTCCAAAATGGGGTCATTTGGGGGGGGGGGGTTGTGCCATCTTGGCATTTTATTACCTTCAAAACTGTGATAGGTAGTGAGGAGTGAAATAAAAAATGTACGCCCTTAGAAATCCTGAAGGCGGTGCTTGGTTTCAGGGCCCCCAAGCGGCTAGGCTCCCAAAAAGTCTCACACATGTGGTATCCTCATACTCAGGAGAAGCAGCAGAATATATTTTGGGGTATAATTCCACATATGCCCATGGCATATTTGAGCAATATATCAATAGCTTTGGGTGTCTACAGTTTCAGAGGCCACGGAATGCCCAGGTGGCACAAAACCCCCAAATGACCCTATTTTGGAAAGTAGACACCCCAAGCTATTTGCTGAGAGGTGTAGTGAGTATTTTGCAGACCTCACTTTTTGTCACAAAGTTTTGAAAATTGAAAAAAAAAAATTTTTTTCTTGTCTATCTTCATTTTCAAAAACAAATGAGAGCTGCAAAATACTCACCATGCCTCTCAGCTAATAGCTCGGGGTGTCTACTTTCCAAAATGGGGTCATTTGGGGGGGTTTGTGCCACCTGGGCATTCCATGGCCTCCGAAACTGTGATAGGCAGTGAAGAGTGAAATCAAAAATTTACGCCCTTAGAAAGCCTAAAGGCGGTGCTTGGTTATCGGGGCCCCGTACGCAACTAGGCTTCCAAAAAGTCCCACACATGTGCTATCCCCATACTCAGGAGAAGCAGCTAAATGTATTTTGGGGTGCAATTCCACATATGCCCATGGCCTGTGTGAGCAATATATCATTTAGTGACAACTTTGTGCAAAAAAAAAAAAAAAATTTGTCACTTTCCCGCAACTTGTGTCAAAATATTAAATATTCCATGGACTCAACATGCCTCTCAGCAAATAGCTTGGGGTGTCTACTTTCCAAAATGGGGTCATTTGGGGGGGAGGTTGTGCCATCTTGGCATTTTAGGGCCTTCAAAACTGTGATAGGTAGTGAGGAGAGAAATCAAAAATTTACGCCCTTAGAAATCCTGAAGGCGGTGCTTGGTTTTCGGGGCCCGTGCACGGGTAGGCTCCCAAAAAGTCCCACACATGTGGTATCCCCATTAGGGATGAGCTTCATGTTCGAGTCAAACCCATGTTCGACTCGAACATCGTCTGTTTGCCGAATTGCTAACGATATGGGCCGTTCTCGCCAAATTCATGTGGCGCGTCATGGCCCATAATTCACTGCGGCATCGCAGTGCATTGCTGGCTGATTATTGGCCAAGCATGCACTATGACCCGCATGCTTGGCCAATCACAGCGCCGTCTGAACAGAGAGCCGTAATTGGCCAAAGCCAAGGAGGCTTTGGCCAATTATGTCTCAGGGGATTTAGTACACGCCCCACACTATATAAGGCCGCCTGCATGGCGGCCCTGTGTAGTGTGTGTTCCGGCGTTGAAAGAGATAGACAGAGAGACAGTGTCATTTGATTTAAGTTAGATAGATTAGGCAGGACAGTCAGTGAGTTAGCTGCACTTACAGTGTATTGTGTATATATATATGCATCCCAGGTGTTGTGTGTGTATATATATATATATATATATATATATATATATATATATATATATATATATATATATATATAGATATACACTGTATTCAGTTTAGCTAGATCCGTTCCTGTTATCTTCCTACTGACAGGCAGTCTTGTCTTGTTACAGTATTTACAGCTACCTGAAGAAAATTGCTGGTGTTCTTTTGATCCTATTAGTACCACAGTCAGGCAGCTAGACTATTTACAGTTAGTGTAGTGCGTCCTTCTCACAGTGTTCAGTTAAAGCTACAAGTTAGTTTAGTGTGACCTCTGCACAGTGTTCAGCTAAAACTACAAGTTAGTGTAGTGCGTCCTCCTCACAGTGTTCAGCTAAAGCTACAAGTTAGTTTAGTGTGACCTCTGCACAGTGTTCAGCTAAAGCTACAAGTTAGGGTAGTACTTCCTCCTCACAGTGTTAAGCTAAAACTGCAAGTTAGTGTAGTGCGACCTCTGCACAGTGTTCAGCTAAAGCTACAAGTTAGTGTAGTGTGTCCTCCTCACAGTGTTCAGCTAAAACTACAAGTTAGTGTGGTGCGTCCTCCTCACAGTGTTCAGCTAAAACTACAAGTTAGTGTGGTGCGTCCTCCTCACAGTGTTCAGCTAAAACTACAAGATAATGTAGTGCGACCTCTGCACAGTGTTCAGCTAAAGCTACAAGTTAGTGTAGTGTGTCCTCTGAACAGTGTTCAGCTAAAACTACAAGTTAGTGTAGTGCGACCTCTGCACAGTGTTC
Source organism: Lithobates clamitans (assembly GCA_037952925.1). Taxonomy (NCBI): domain Eukaryota; kingdom Metazoa; phylum Chordata; class Amphibia; order Anura; family Ranidae; genus Lithobates; species Lithobates clamitans. The sequence continues at coordinate 2,032,979 of JBBGZY010000163.1, forward strand.
AGCTAAAGCTACAAGTTAGTGTAGTGCATCCTCTGAACAGTGTTCAGCTAAAACTAGAAGTTCGTGTAGTGCGACCTCTGAACAGTGTTCAGCTAAAGCTACAAGTTAGTGTAGTGCGTCCTCCTCACAGTGTTCAACTAAAACTACATGTTAGTGTAGTGCGACCTCTGCACAGTGTTCAGCTAAAGCTACAAGTTAGTGTAGTGCATCCTCTGAACAGTGTTCAGCTAAAACTACAAGTTAGTGTAGTGCGTCCTCCTCACAGTGTTCAGCTAAAACTACAAGTTAGTGTAGTGCGAGCTCTGCACAGTGTTCAGCTAAAGCTACCTGTAGAAGGTTGGTGGTGTTTTCCTGATCCTATCACTACCACAGGCAGATAAATAAGCTACAAGTTAGTTTTTTGCGAGCTCTGCACAGTGTTCACCTAAAGCTACCTGTAGAAGGTTGGTGGTGTTTTCCTGATCCTATCACTACCGCAGGCAGCTAAATAAGCTACAAGTTAGTTTTTTGCGAGCTCTGCACAGTGTTCACCTAAAGCTACCTGTAGAAGGTTGGTGGTGTTCTCATACTACAGGCAGGCAGTTGATTTTGCTAGCTGCAGTATCAATATATATATATATATATATATATATATATATATATATATATATATATATATAGTAACCTGGGGGGCAGGTAGCAGGTACAAAGCTCCCTGGGATGAGCAGTCTTTCAGGCACAGACCCCAAATCCAGTGAAATAGTGACAAACAGTGCGGTGTTTATTTGTGATATATACAAGTCTATATACAGGTGCTGTACAGTGTTCCAAAAAAAACAAATAGGAACAAAAATAGCCAAAACAAAACCTAGCCGTCTCTCGGCACTAACTAAACAATATTTACAGATCCTAACTACCAGGCTGAGCAAGCCTACAGCTTGTCAGCTTCCACATACCTTTTTGCTCTCCTACACAGAAGTTTTCTGAGTATCCCAGGCCAAGAGCAAAGGCTGTCTGCTCAGGTGAGCTTAAATTAGCCTGGGGGAGAGGACCAAGACCTGAACTGGACCATGGATCAGAGATCCCTGAACGTGTATGAGAGGAGCCTGGGAGATGTATAAACCCCGAACAGGACTTTTCCTGGTTCTCTCTGGGACGCTCTGCTACATATCCTCCCCCCCTGTTTCAACCCCAGGGTTGGAACACCTGTAGCCCAACAGGAGTGAACACGGGACAGGGCATCTACATTTCCCATCTCAACACTTGGCCTGTGTTTTACAGTGAAGGATTAATCCTGTAGAGCCAAAAACCACCGGTTCACCCTTCTATTAGTCTCCTTCTTTTGGGCCATCCATTTCAGGGGAGCATGGTCAGTTATTAACTCAAACTGGCATCCTAATAAATAGTACCTGAGTGCGTCAACAGCCCACTTTATGGCTAAACATTCCTTTTCAATGACTGCATACTTTTTCTCATGGTCATTGAGCTTAGGGTGTTCTTCCCCATTGTGTACCTGTGACAGTACTGCCCCGATACCAACATCAGATGCATCTGTCTGAACCAAAAAATCTTTGGAGAAATCGGGGGAGTACAGTACTGGCTGTGCACAAAGAGCCTTCTTCAGGACTTGGAAAGATTCCTCTGCTACTGAGGACCATTTCACCATTACACAGTCTTTCCCTTTCGCAAGGTCTGTCAGTGGGGCAGCTATAGTTGCAAAATTTGGGATAAACCTTCGATAATACCCCGAAATGCCAAGAAAGACCCTGACCTGCTTTTTGTTTGCAGGACGTGGCCACTCCTGGATGGCTTCTATTTTATTCACTTGAGGTTTTATGACACCACGGCCAATAGTGTAGCCCAAATACTTGGCTTCCTCTAGACCAATGGCACATTTTTTTGGATTTGCCGTAAAACCTTCTTTGAAGAGGGAATCAAGGACAGCCTGGACACGGGACCCCTCCAGGGTCACAAATGCGGTCTTCTCTTTGGCGCTACCAGTCAGGGGTATTTGCCAATAACCTTTTGTCAAGTCCAAAGTGGTCAGATAGCGAGCCTTGCCAAGTCAGTCTATAATTTCGTCCACTCTGGGCATTGGGTACGTGTCAAACTTTGTCATTGCATTAAGCTTCCTGAAGTCATTACAGAACCTCCAAGTGCCATCCGGTTTTGGGACCAACACGATGGGGCTAGACCAGTCACCAGTCACCAGTCAGGGGTATTTGCCAATAACCTTTTGTCAAGTCTAAAGTGGTCAGAGAGCGAGCCTTGCCAAGTCAGTCTATAATTTCGTCCACTCTGGGCATTGGGTACGTGTCAAACTTTGTCATTGCATTAAGCTTCCTGAAGTCATTACAGAACCTCCAAGTGCCATCCGGTTTTGGGACCAACACGATGGGGCTAGACCAGTCACTATTGGATTCCTCAATGACATCTAGCTCCAACATTCTTTTAACTTCCTTACTGATGTCCTTTCTCCTTGCTTCAGGAATTCGGTACGGTTTGAGCTTGACACGGACCGCTGGTTCAGTAACAATATCATGCTGAACTGCTGAAGTCGTGCCAGGTAAATTTCTCTCTATTTCTTATCAGGAATTCTCTAGTTTCCTGCTTTTGGGAATATGACAGGGTGTCTGGAATAGTGACCTCGGGGATCAGAAGGGACTCAGCACCCTTAGGCGTTACCGGGAGGGACCTCGCAGTTAATGCCAGTCTATCCTTCCAGGGCTTTAACAGGTTTATATGGTAAATCTGTTCGGGCTTCCTTTTCCCTGGTTGATATACCTTGTAATTGACCTCCCCAACTCTTTCAATTACTTCAAAGGGACCCTGCCACTTAGCCAGGAACTTGCTCTCAACAGTGGGAACTAACACCAGGACCCTGTCACCAGGTGAGAAAACACGGAGTTGGGCCCCCCTGTTGTATATCCTCTGTTGGGCTGCTTGGGCCTGCAGTAAGTGTTCTTTTACCATCGGCATGATTGCTGCAATCCTGTCCTGCATTTGAGCGATATGCTCAATGACACTTTTATGGGGTGTCTGCTCCCCCTCCCAAGTTTCTTTGGCTTTGTCTAAGAGTCCCCGAGGGTGTCTCCCATAAAGCAACTCAAATGGAGAGTACCCCGTGGAGGACTGGGAAACCTCCCTGATGGCAAACATCAAGTATGGTATCAGGAAGTCCCAGTTTTTCCCATCCTTGTCAACAACCTTTTTTAACATGCTCTTTAATGTCTTATCGAAGCGCTCCACCAAGCCATCCGTTTGAGGATGGTACACTGAGGTTCGCAATTGCAACACCTTAAATAACTTGCACAGCTCTCTAGTTATTCGTGACATAAATGGGGTGCCCTGGTCTGTAAGGACTTCTTTAGGGATTCCAACACGACTGAACACCATAAACAGCTCTTTGGCAATGTTTTTAGCAGACGCGGTGCGTAAGGGAATGGCCTCGGGGTAAAGGGTAGCATAATCCATGATTACAAGGATATGCTGATGACCTCGGGCAGACTTGGGGAGTGGACCCACAAGGTCCATGGCAATACTCTCAAAGGGCACTTCAATAATGGGCAAGGGCAATAAAGGACTTCGGAAGTGTTGTAGTGGGGCTGACATCTGACACACAGGACAGGATTGACAATAATTCTCAATATCCTTCTGTATCCCGGGCCAATAAAACCTGCGCAACACCATTTCAGTAGTTTTCTCGACCCCTAAATGACCTCCTAGCAAGTGCCCATGGGCAAGTTCCAACACCACCCGTCTGTATGGCTTAGGGATGACCAACTGTTCAACTACTTCATCATTTTTTTTACATACACGATACAGTAAATCCTCATTGCTGCTAAAATAAGGAAAACAGAGCCTGTCCCCTGATTCGACAGGTACATCATTAATCACCATTACATTTTCCCAGGCCCTGGCAAGGGTTGGGTCTTTTCTCTGTTCGGTACCAAAATTTTCCTTGTGTACATTAAGATCAGCAAACTCCAACGTAGGCTCAGATTCAGCAGATGGCTGTCCAGCTCCACTGGTTGTGGGGACCTCCTCAGTCCCCTCCAGCTCTCCTGCCATACTGAGAAAGGAAAACCCGGGGAGCCCTGAGAAGAGTCCCCTGAACCCACATTGTCAGTAGCGGCCAGGAGTTCTGGCTCTGTCACTGAGTCAGCTACTGTGACCGGGTCGGGATGATCCCATAGTTCCCAAAACTTAGGGAAGTCCCTACCAACGATGGCCTCGTGCACCAAGTGGGGCACAAGTCCGACCGGATGGGTCACCGTACCTAAGCCAGTTTTAAACTGAACAGTGGCTATAGGATACTCGCGGGTATCCCCATGTACACAGATCACAGCAGCTTTTTTAGCATGCAAATTCACAGTTTCAACCATTTCAGTAGTAACCAAAGTCCCTAGACTTCCAGAGTCCAGCAAGGCCGTAATAGGCTTATTATTAACAGTCATTTGGCACATGTGTTTTCCCATACTTGGTGCTGCAGCGCATGAAACAGCAGCAAACATAGACTGCCTTCTAATAGTTAGATCACACTGCATTGGTTCATCTGTCAATGAACAGTTTGCTGCAACATGTCCCAGTTCTTGGCAACGAAAACACCTGATGTTTCCCCAGTTGGGTTTGCTGACAGGCAGTAGCTTCCCTTGTTTGGGACGCCAAACTTCAGTCCTGGCACCAAAAATCCTCCCCCCTATTTCCTTGCCATGCTTACCACCCACTTCCCCTGGAACAGTCTTACCGGTTGCCTGGGGAGACCGTGGCTTTGGGTGGAAAGTCCGTGAGGCTGTAGGGGTGGTGACCAGGCTCTCTGCAGCAAAGTACCTTTCAACGAGTTCCACGAGGTTGTCCGCCAAGTTGGGGTCTCCTTGACTCACCCACTTCTGCAGGGGAACTGGTAGTGACCTCAGGAACCGGTCCATGACCACACGCTCCACTATTTGTGGCCCAGACAGGGACTCCGGCTATAGCCATTTCCTCACCAAGTGAATTAGGTCAAACATCTGCGATCTTGGGGGCCTCTAGTCTTGGAAGAACCAGCTGTGGACCCGCTGTGCTCGAACTGCCAAGGTGACACCTAGTCGCGCCAGGATTTCCCGCTTGACCTTTTCATAGTGTCCTGCTTCTGCTGACTCCAAATCATAGTAGGCCTTCTGCGATTCTCCAGACAGCAAGGGGGCGACCAGTCCTGCCCTCTGGGTTTTGGGCCAACCTTCCCTCTCAGCGGTCCGTTCAAACGTTAAGAGAAAGGCCTCTGGATCATCATCTGCAGTCATCTTAGAAAGAAAGCAACCCACATGGATGGCTGAGGGCTTGTCTCCAACAACATTAACCTTAGCAGGTGTCCACTGTGCTAGCGTCTCCACAACCGCAGCCAGGGTTTTCCTATCCTCTTTTGCATCAGTGGCTAGCTGTTCAAACAGCCTCTGCGATAGCTCGTTTGTTGCTGTGTAGTGTTTGCTCGTTGCTGTGCAGCATTGGATTGTTGCTGTGCAGCATTGAATATCACCAATTGTTTTAGGATTTCCTCCATGTTTAGTCACTCTAGGTACTGGCCTTTTAAGTAGTAAGTTACTACAGCTGGTTGCAGTCTCCACCATATGTAACCTGGGGGACAGGTAGCAGGTACAAAGCTCCCTGGGATGAGCAGTCTTTCAGGCACAGACCCCAAATCCAGTGAAATAGTGACAAACAGTGCAGTGTTTATTTGTGATATATACAAGTCTATATACAGGTGCTGTACAGTGTTCCAAAAAAAAACAAATAGGAACAAAAATAGCCAAAACAAAACTTAGCCATGTCTCGGCACTAACTAAACAATATTTACAGATCCTAACTACCAGGCTGAGCAAGCCTACAGCTTGTCAGCTTCCACATACCTTTTTGCTCTCCTACACAGAAGTTGTCTGAGTATCCCAGGCCAAGAGCAAAGGCTGTCTGCTCAGGTGAGCTTACATTAGCCTGGGGGAGAGGACCAAGACCTGAACTGGACCATCGATCAGAGATCCCTGAACGTGTATGAGAGGAGCCTGGGAGATGTATAAACCCCGAACAGGACTTTTCCTGGCTCTCTCTGGGACGCTCTGCTACAATATATATCCCAGCTTAGTGCAGCTACAGGCCATTAGTATGTCTGGAAGGCCAACAAGGAGAGGCAGACAGTCACAAGCCAATAAAAGAGGGCAAGAAGGCTCTGTGTTTAGAGGCAACAGTGCTGGTCGTGGAGACGGTGCATCCTCATCAGCACGTGGCCGTGGGACACGCTTGGCCTTTTTTTCGGCAGCTGGCTGTGTTGAGCCGCAACATGCGGAAGACTTGGTCGAGTGGATGACCAAGCCGTTCTCATCCTCCTCATCCTCTCTCACCCATGCTCAGGGTACTTTGTCTGGCAAAATAGCTGCCAACGCGGCCTCTTCCCTCGGCTCAATGGCATCAGTGACTCCTTCCCTAGCCCCACCATGTCCTCCTGAGGAGTCCCTCAAACTGTTTGACCACAGTGTTGGGTACATGCTCCAGGAGGATGCTCAGCATTTAGAAGGCTCTGATGATGATACTGAGCTAGATGAAGGCAGTAACGTGAGCACGGACAGAGGGGGTGCCCAAGAAGGACAGCAATCTGGCAGTTATGCTCCCCCTGCTGCAGCATACTGCCAGGTTTGCTCCAGTGATGAGGAGGGAGGGTATGATGAGGTCACTGACTCAACGTGGGTGCCTGATAGGAGAGAGGAGGAGGAGGAGGAGGAGGCACATCACCAATGAGGCAGGATGCCCTCCAGGGGCTAGCCTAAGGGCAGCAAACTGACTGCATCACACCCCAAAGCTCCGCATGTGCAGGGCGCTTCTGTCTCTGCGCGTTATTCCAAAAGTTCTTTGGTGTGGGCCTTTTTTGAGACGAGTGCATCAGATCGCACCACTGCTATTTGCAACATATGTCTCAAGTGCATCTCGGGTGGCCAAAACATCTCCCGCTTGGGCACCACATGCTTGACCAGACATATGTTGACCTGCCATGCAGTTCGTTGGCAAGCGTATCTAAAAGACCCACACCAAAGAACAAAGAGGACCTCTCCTTCCTCCTCATCAGCTGAGATCTCCAACCCCACTATACCTTCAGTCCTCTCTGAGACCTGCACTGAGAGGAATGAAGGTGTAGAATTAGGTGTGTCACAGCCACGTACTTGTGGGCAATCTGCTTTCGGTACACCGACGGCAGATTGTTCCAGGCAAATTTCCCTGCCCCAACTGCTGCACCGCTGAAAGAAGTTCGCTCCCAGTCATCCACATGCCCAGCGGTTGAATGCTAGCTTGGCAAAATTGCTAGCACTTCAACTGCTGCCTTTTCAGTTGGTAGACTCTGCCCCCTTCCGTGAGTTGGTGGAATGTGCGGTTCCTCAGTGGCAGGTACCCAAATGCCACTTTTTCGCACGGAAGGCGATTCCGCCCTCTCTACTGGCATGTGGAAGGCAATGTCTTGGCCTCGCTGGACAGGGCGGTCAGCGGTAAGGTGCATATTACCGCTGACTCATGGTCCAGCAGGCATGGACAGGGACGTTACCTAAGTTTCACCACGCATTGGGTGACTCTGCTGGCAGCTGGGAAGGATACAGGACAAGGTGCAGTAGTGTTGGAGGTTGTTCCGCCACCACGCCTCCAAAATGTCACTACTAATGATTGTGACACACCTCTCTCCTCCACCCCCTCCTCTTCTTCTTCCTCCATGGCCTCTTCCTGTGCTTTGTCCTCAGAACCAGCGGTGCTGCGTAGCCGTTTAAGGGGCTACCCAAGTATGCAGGCCAAAAGATGCCATGCGGGGCTTGAGCTGGTGTGCTTGCTGGACAGGAGCCACACTGGGGCAGAGGTTCTGTCAGCTCTGCAGGGGCAGGTTCAGAGGTGGTTGACGCCACGCCAACTTAAGGCAGGGATGGTGGTTTGCGACAATGGCACCAACCTCCTCTCTGCCTCCGACAGGGACAAATGACCCATGTGCCCTGTTTGGCTCATGTCCTTAACTTGGTGGTGCAGCGGTTCTTGGGCAGGTACCCGGGCTTACAGGATGTCCTGAGGCAGGCCAGGAAAGTCTGTGTGCATTTCCGCCGGTCATATAATGCCAGTGCTCAGCTGGCAGACCTCCAAAAGGAGTTTAATCTGCCCAAGAACCGCCTAATATGTGACACATGCCACCAGGTGGAACTCAACGTTGGCCATGCTGCAGCGGCTGCACACACAGCAGAGGGCCATCAATGAGTACCTGTGCGATTATGGCACCAGGACAGGGTCAGGGGAAGTTGTTTTTTTTTCCCCAGTGGGCAATGATCAGGGATGCATGCACTGTCCTGTCACCATTTGAAGAGGCCACAAGGATGGTGAGCAGTGACAGTGCATGCATCAGTGACACTGTCCCCCTTGTCCACCTGTTGGAGCACACGCTGCGTGGAATAATGGACAGGGCACTTGAGGCAGAACAGAGGCAAGAAGAGGAGGACTTCCTTAGCTCTCAAGGCCCCCTTTATCCAGTGTTCCTGCATGCCCGCCAATCACACAGGAAGAGGAGGAGGAGGAGGAGGATTGTGTCAGTATGGAGGTAGAGCCTGGCACTCAGCATTAGCAGCAGTCTTTAAGGGATCAGTCCCAAGAAACACATGGACTTGTACGTGGCTGGGAGGAGGTGGCTGCGGACCATGTCATCCTTAGTGACCCAGAGGACTCCGGACCGAATGCCTCAGCAAACCTAAGTTGCATGGCCACCCTGATCCTGCAAAGCCTGCGGTAGGATCCTCGTATTCGTGGTATCAAGGAGAAGGATCAATACTGGCTGGCAACTCTCCTTGATCCACGTTACAAGGGTAAGGTTGCGGACCTTATCTTGCCGTCGCAGAGGGAGCAGAGGATGAAAAATCTTCGGGAGGCCTTGCAGAAAGGTCTGTGCAACGCGTTCCCAGAGACTGGGAGGTTACAAACTCCTGTTTCTGGACAACGTGTTGCTGAGGCTTCGGTCAGTCAAAGAAGGAGCGGTGGAGAAGGTGGCCGTCTATACGATGCATTCAGACAATTTTTTAGTCCGCAGCCCCAAGGTATGATTGGTTCCAGCAACCATCGCCAGCGTCTGTTTTACATGGTGCAGGAATACCTAAGGGCAAGATCTGACTTGGACACCTTTCTCGCCGAAAATCTTCTGGGTTACTGGGTCTTGAGGATTGATCACTGGCCAGAGCTTGCACAGTATGCAATTGAGCTACTGGCCTGTCCTGCATCCAGCATTCTTTCGGAATGCACATTCAGTGCTGCTGGAGGCTTTGTAACCGATCACAGGGTGAGTCTGTCCACCGACTCGGTCGATCGACTGACCTTCATAAAAATGAATCAGTCTTGGATTACCACCAGCTACCAAGCACCTGATGCTGATGTAACTGAATAATTTTTTTTGAAATCTCAGATCCCTTCAAAGACTGCCTATGCTGATGCTGAGTGACCAGGCCCGGACTGGGACAAAAAATAGGCCCGGGCAATTTAGACTGAGCAGCCCATTTTCCAGCAACCGCCCGTTCGCGAGGGTGGTTGGTGACGGGATAATCATGGAGTCGTGCCTACCAGTGCCCATCAGTGCCACCTATCAGTGCCGCTTATCAGTGTCGCTTATCAGTGCCGCTTATCAGTGCCACCTATCAGTGTCCCTTATCAGTCCCACCCATCAGTACCCATTAGTGCCACCTATCAGTGCAGCCTCATCAAAGCATATCGGTGAAGGAGAAAAATTACCTGTTTTCAAAATTTTATAACAAACTATGAAACAGTTTTGTTTGTTTTTTTTTTCAAAATTTTAGTCCCTTTTTGTTTTTTTTCAGCAAAAAATAAAAAACCCAGCAGCAATTAAATACCACCAAAAGAAAGCTCTATCTGTGTGAAAAAAATGATAAAAATTTATTTTGGGTAAACTGCAGCATGACTGCGCAATTGTCATTCAAAGAGTGAGAGCGCTGAAAGCTGAAAATTGGTCTGGGCAGGAAGGGGGTTTAAGTGCCCAGTAAGCAAGTGGTTAATTTCCTCTCCTTTGTCTCTCTTTTAATGTTTCTTTTTTCCTTTTTTCTCTCTTTCTCTTCTTTTCTCTTTATATATCCCTCCTTTCTTTCTATATGTTCTTCCCTCCATCCCCCTCCCTTATCTCCTTTTTCCCGCCATTCATCTTTATCTATTTACACTTTCCTGTGTCCTCCATTACTTCTTGGTCTGCCTTTTCTTGTTTACCTGTATTCCTTCTGTGTCTTCTTTCCTTGTATGCATGCCTGATCTGATGGCTTCACTTCTCTCTGTGTACTTAAGCTCCTCCTTCACTCCCCCTAAATGGTTGTAATCTGCCTAGGTGGGCGGGGTCTCCTAACGTCATACGTTTCCATGACATCAGCGGCCCCAGCCCTGTCGGCGTCCCCGTTGCCTAGCTATCGCCGGCCGCAGCACGCGTGCGCGGGCAGCGATAGCTATTTTGATTGGATCCGACCTGCTGCCTAGCAACCACAGATACAGATCTCCGGCTCCTCCCGCCCCTGCTCTGCTGATAGATGACATCGTAGGCAGGGCAGGAGAGCCTGGAGAGGAGACACAGGCACGGCCGCATAGCGGGAGGTGAGCGGCGACCGCGGCCTGTGTTAACCCTCTCCAGGCTGCGGTTGCCGCTTACCTCTCGCTGTGTGGCCCGGTCATCAACAGACATCAGACCGCGGCCCCGAAGTTGAGCCTGACAGCCCCGGCTCACCGAGCATTTGCCCGGTATGCCCTATGGCCAGTCCGGGCCTGTGAGTGACTATCCTGAGTAATTATCCTCTTCCTCCTCAATGATCACGCTGATAGCTTGTAAGATTTTGATGCAATACTTTGCAGCAGGGCTCGTTCCTGCGTTCCAACTAGAGTATCTGTGAGGGGTTGCAGTGTTGTGGCACCAGCACCAGTGCCTAAGGCCCAATTTATCAGCCCCTGTTTAACAGGGGCGTGTAATTACAATTTTTGATGCAATACTTTGCAGCAGGGCTCGTTCCTGCGTTCCAACTAGAGTATCTGTGAGGGGTTGCAGTGTTGTGGCACCAGCACCAGTGCCTAAGGCACAATTTTTCAGCCCCTGTTCAACAGGGGCATGTAATTACAATTCTTGATCTAATATTTCACAGCAGGGCCCCTTTCTGCGCCCACCAAGAGCGAGTGAGGACTTAAACTGTTGTGGCACCAGCACCACCACCACCACCACCAAAGGCCCAATTTTTCTGCCCCTGTTCAACAGGGGCATGTAATTACAATTCTTGATCTAATATTTCACAGCAGGGCCCTGTGAGGGCTTACAGTGTTGTGGCCACAACAACACCTAAGGCCCAAATTTCTGCTGAGTATGTAGGGCAGGCCCCTACTTTCAAACATCCAACTTACAAATGAATCCTACTTGCAAACGGAAGGAGACAACAGGAAGTGAGATGAAATCTACCCCTAAGAAGGGAAATTCTCTCCTGTAAGAGTTAATATGGGAAAAACATTTCTCCTTTCCACTGTTGCTTTATCACCAATCCGTGTTTCACAAAAAAAAAACAAATTTTCAAAAATCATTTGTCATTGGGACAAAAAGTGAGGTCAAATCTTCTGAAGAGGAGCACAGACAGCAAAACAAATGTCACAGGGGTGATAACCCTTCCCTATGTTTTCCAAAAAGCTTAAAAATGATTTTTTGGCTGGAGCTAAACACGTTAAAAATGTACCAGTTCAAAATTACAAACAGATTCTACTTAACAACAAATCTACAGTCCTTGTTTTGTTTGCACCGCCTGTATACCGCTGTTCAGAGTACAGAACCTGTATACTGCTGTTTCCTTTTTTAGTTTGGGTGCGGGGTTCCCCTTAATATCCATACAAGACCCAAAGGGCCTGGTAATGGACTGGGGGGTACCCATGCCGTTTGTCTCACTGATTTTCATCCATATTGCCAGAACCCAACATTACATTAAAGCCGCAAGCTGTTTTAAATTACATTTTTTCCTTTAAAAATGACATTTTGTGCAGGGACTGTTCTAAGCACGGGAAACACTTGCCACTTTACAGGCATACTATTCTGGTGCGAACCGAACCAGGGGGTGTTCGGCTTATCCCTAATCCCTATACCCAGGAGAAGCAGCTAAATGTATTTTGGGGTGCAATTCCACATATGCCCATGGCCTGTGTGAGCAATATATCATTTAGTAACAACTTTTTGTAAATTTTTTTTTGTTTTTTGTCATTATTCAATCACTTGGGACAAAAAAAAATAATATTCAATGGGCTCAACATGCCTCTCTGCAATTTCCTTGGGGTGTCTACTTTCCAAAATGGGGTCATTGGGGGGGGGGGGGTTTACTGCCCTGCCATTTTAGCACCTCAAGAAATGACATAGGCAGTCATAAACTAAAAGCTGTGTAAATTCCAGAAAATGTACCCTAGTTTGTAGACACTATAACTTTTGCACAAACCAATAAATATACGCTTATTGACATTTTTTTTTACCAAAGACATGTGGCCGAATACATTTATTGGATTTTTTTTATAACAAAAAGTAGAAAAAGTAGAAAATATTTTTTTTTTCAAAATTTTCGGTCTTTTTCCGTTTATAGCGCAAAAAATAAAAACCCCAGAGGTGATCAAATACCATCAAAAGAAAGCTCTATTTGTGGGAAGAAAAGGATGCAAATTTAATTTGGGTACAGCATTGCATGACCGTGCAATTAGCAGTTAAAGCAACGCAGTGCCAAATTGTAAAAAGTGCTCTGGTCAGGAAGGGGGTAAATCCTTCCGGGGCTGAAGTGGTTAAAATCCATACCAGGCCAAAAGAATTTGTTATGTATTTTAGGGAGCCCCTGTCTTTTTTTGTGGGGTTCCCCTTACAAACCATACCTGACCCTTGTAATTGATATAAATGTTGAAGAGAGTCCCCAGCAACAAACAGAACAAAGCAGCTGGGAGCTGTCATTTACTAGTATTTTAAATTGCCTGTTTTTCTGTGTAAATGCTGCTTTAGTACATTGTAGAAGTGGGCTATTTCACAGGCAGGTTTAGGCATAGCTCCCAACTGTCCCTGATTTCAAGGGACTGTCCCTGATTTCGAGCAAAGTCCCTCTGTCCCTCTTTCATTCTCATTTGTCCCTCATTTTGGTCTGATCCATATAGTTGTATATAAAATGCACTTTTTATCTTTCAAAAAGTGTTTCCTAGTGCTAAACCTTTCATCCAATTTCTAAATTACTGCATTTGTACATTTTAAAGCCAATATAAAGGAATAGCAGTGGTAAAAAAAAAAAGCACTTGTGAATTTAATTAACCTTTTTTTTTGGTTAATTCTCCTTTAAGGGGGTGTGGCAGGGTGTGTGTCCTATGCCTACATACGTTTGTTAGTAGGTCTCCCTCATTCCTATCTCGAAATTTTGGGAAGTATGGGTTTAGGGCATCTCCCAAGCATGTTATTTGAATGAATAGTACATTTTTAATGCTTCCTTTTAAGTCTTGTTAAAAGTGCTGCTTCCTGCCGAAAGGTTTTTTTTTTTTTCATTTGTTTGCTTTGTTACATGTTCTCCTTGGTATATTCCAGCTCCCCATGTCCTTTGTTTGAGAGTCCCTTTCCTATTATTCTTAAAAATGGGCTAAATTAACTTGCAAGATTTGTCCCCCATAGACTTCAGTGGGGTTCAGAGTATGTTTGCAATTTCCAAACTTTTTTTTTTTTAACTGTTTTGCTCATTACTAGAAAGGGAGGATATAAAGGATGCAACCATAACAGCAAAAATGAAACAAAACAACTCTGTCCATCATTCAGAATAATGTTTAGGCTAGACATTACATATAGGTCATATAGTTCCCCTGTGACTCTTTCTCCCCATGTTCTCTGCTACATTATGTGAGCAGTTGTTTTTACTATTCTTCTCCTTGTAGCAAAAAAAAAAAAATGGGTGTAAAAAAGCTTACCATTATACATGTAAAATTGGGATGGACTTACCTTCTAAGATCTACAGGTATAATAAAACACATACTGAAGCAACATTTACTTACTTTTTAGGTAGCAGTTTCACTTATTTCACTTTCCCTGTTTGCTCCCTCTGCCAAACTGTGACAATCAGCCAGATAAGAAAATCTGTCAATAGTTTAGCTGTAACAGTAACTATCTATGCTGCTGTCTTTTTTAATCTGATACTCCTGGTCCAGGGTTGCCCCATCCCTTTCCCACCAATAGCTATTGGTTACTGAGACCACCAATCATGTTCAATACCTAAAATATAGTATATATGAACAAATGTTAATATCTACATGTAGCAGAACCTGGGGTTTTGGGGGACCCAGGGCACTTTAAAGTCCTTTGCAGGAACATTCAGGTACTCTATTTGTCATTTGTATTTTACAAATGAGGTTGAATGGAAAGGTTTGCTTAAAGGCCTTATTGTAGCTCACCTGCTCCCTCCTTTGAAATGAAAAATATTTTAAGCATATCTTTGCAGTCATTTTCAAAGAAGGAATTTGTTTTGTTCTTCACATATTATTGCACTTGACAAGCAGTGGTGCATAATTCATTTGTTTAAGTATATGTAAAGAGAGTCATTAAAATGTTATGTTTTAGCATGTTAATGTCATTTTAGAAGTATTTTTTCATATTTTTAAATCAGCAGCTTTCAGTAAATAAATGCATGCTGATTCTGCCATAAAGTTTTTTTCCTTAACCACTTTCTTTTATGTGACAACATTCCCTCCCTGTCAACCATGTGTGCTCTTAAGTGGTTACATGGTCTTTCAATGAAGACTACCTTTTTAACAGGTACAGGCATTACACATGTATGGTCCACTGTTATCACCATCAGAAAACCAGCTCTGAGAAACACCATGCAGCCATCTCCTAAAGTGTCTCTAAAAAGGCTACAAAAGATCAGAAAGAAATAAAATTGTTTCTTCAGAGTGCTTTTGCAAACTAGATCATTTATGTATGGTTTACAATTACATCAAGGCCTGATTAAGCACACCTAGCTTTCCTCTCCAAAGTAATGAAATATACCTCTTGCACAGTTTTTGCTCTTGACTTTTGTACTTGATGTTCTCGTAATCAATGGTAAACCGGTTCAATCCTACTGAAATTTTCAACAATGGGGACATTTATCAAACAAGTGTAGATGCAAATCAGGGTGCCACTCATTAAACAAGCTTTGTGTGATGTTTTGACTATGTACTTGTGACCAATGGTTCTGTAATGGGCAGAAAATTTCAACAGATTTTTCAAGGATATCAAATAAAGGGCCTAGTAATGTAGTACCTAAAAATGCAGGGTGACTCTACAGGTACTAGATAAGATTTGTGCCAGCGTCCCCAAAATTAAAGTAATGGATACATAAAAACTAGGGATGGGACTTTTAAAGGCACAACAGTATTAAACTACAAAAAGGTAAATTGGTTTAGGGATTTTTATTAATAAAGTAAAAAGACAATGGACAAACATACATGTTTAAAATCACATCAGATTAGGCATAGGACCTAATATTCATATACCCTGTGGACCCTATCCTGCAAGCTTGTATAGTGACGGAAGTATTATAAATACATAAGCAAATCACTTGGTTAAGGTAGAGGAGAGATACTTCCCCAATTGTTACACAGTAGATAGTCAAAAAACTAGAACAAGCTGAATGCTGCAGGTTGGGTGATCCACGATGGATAATCTCTGGTTGCTCTACATGTTTCGCGTTTCGCAGAACGCTTCCTCAGGAGCTAGAGATTCTAAATTAAAATACATAAAAACAACAAAGAAGAGACAAATTCAAAAAATGCAAACAATACAAGGGGTATACATAAGGATTTCAGAACTATATATATAACCACTGCCAGGTATAATGACCCATAGGACAGGCCCTATACAAGATTATGGTCTCCAGATGACGCACGGCAAGGCTCGGGAGTTAGGGTCAACCAGGTAAGGGGAACCAGAAAGTACATATTGGAGTCAAGAGGTTTTCAATATTGTACATATATGTGTAAAATAGTATATAATCAACTTTTTTGAAGGAATAGTGCGGGAGGAGAGAAAAAAAGAAAAAAAAAAAAAGGGGGGGGGGGAGGAAGGGGAAGGGGGGGAAAAAAGAGGGAGGTAAGGCAGAAGGGAAGGTGGGTAAGGAGGGTGGGACTAAGAGGGGGGGGGGGCAAGAAAAAGGGGGAGAAAGGGGGGGAAAGGGGAGATAGAAAAAGGGGGAAAAGGGAAAGAAAGAAACAGGAGGGAAAAAGGGGACAATAAGGGGAGTATGTGGAAGGATGAAGTTCACTTACCAGTGAAAATGGTAAGACCAGAAATTGTAGGTAGTAAGGTGCATATGATCGCGATTCGATCAGAGGTCACTGTTATCTGGAGTAAAAATGTGGACAGCAGCCGGCAATGTATACTGGGGTCTCTCACATGAAGGGTAGTATCAAGTATCCATGGATAAAAGGGTGAGGACTTTATATGGTAGTGCTAATAAATGTGTAGGGGGAAGAAGGTAAGCAGATAAGGTACTGATTATGAGGTATTGCAGTTAAGCAAAGTAAAAAAATGGTCAGAGTTTGCTTGTAGTTAGAGAAATGTAGGAATAAATGTCCTGGACTTACCCTCTAGGCATTGAGAGGAACCATGTATGTGCGCCGTCCGGTCGGTAAAAGGCCGGTGCTGTGAATACACAGGAGCAGACAGTGCTGTGCCCCTATATATGGTGACCCCGACCGGAAACGAGTGGCTTGAGGGCACACGCCGTATTCCGGTCCCGTGGCAGGCTACCGCGCATGCGCCACGCCACGTCACCCCCACGCAGTAATGACGCAATGACGGGAGGATTCCGCGCATGCGCCAAGAGATACCGCGGGGGGGAGCGGGGCCAGGCTGACATGCAGGCAGCAAAGGCGGAGATATGGGGAAAGGGAAGTCCCCGCATCTCCACCAATCACCGCGCATCCGGCCAAGGATTCGGACCGGATGTGCGGCGCGGGGCAACGGAACTGACCGAGCAGGGGCCATGCGTGACAGAAGGAGACCAAAACTAAGGGAACCCGTCCCTGGGGCATCACGATGGCAGGGAAAAAAAAAAAATAGCAAAAGATAAACATTATGCTTGTAACATCATTCTAATAACATGATATCCCGTGAGGGATCACTGAATAACAAATAAAGGGTAGCAATGGTGTTTAAATAATACATGAAAGGGGAGAACATGTGGCTGCATTGATCTGGAGATTAGGAGTGGTTCAGATAGAATTTATCATAATGTGTCATTGGCAGTTATTCTCATTATAAGAAGTCCTTATAGATAAACTGGTACATATTGGGGGGGCTACATGCCAGTCATAGAGGGTAAACTCAGAGAAATGGTCTATATGAATGAGATTCATTGAGACCCGGTGCTATAGTGGCATTTACCTGCTCAATCCATAGGGCTTCTTTTTGTAATATGAGCTTATCCCATTCACCACCTCTAGGACTTTGGGGGACGACGGCTTGTGCCTTTAAAAGTCCCATCCCTAGTTTTTATGTATCCATTACTTAGATTTTTCAAGGAGAATTATGGCCAAAGCTCTTTTGGCCCTACTTCCCCTATGGGTCTGACATTACAGAACCGGTCCAGGCTCTGCAGGGATTCACAACAATATTGTCAGGATCTATCCAGATGTCTGACTGGCAGCTGGCTCACTGCTGAAAACCAGATCCCACCCCCTCGACAACTCGACACTCCAGTGAGCACTTGAGCGGCAGAGCAGAGAGTGCTGACTGAAAGTCAATGCTCTGTGCTCAGAGCAGACCCAAAAACTGAGCGATCAGTGGTCTCAGTTCTCAATGTACAGCAAATGGGGGAAAGCTGCAGCATCGGATCAAAGCCATCTAGGTAAGTATGTACAGTATTTTTTTTTTTTTTCAATTTCTGCACTTCTCTTTTTTATTTTCCAAAAATATGCCAGTTTACAAAAAAAATGAACAGCTGTTCAACAACCATATGTTACAGAAGCAGAAGTAGCTACATATAGTGTACATACTATGCATGTATCATAAATCAAGTCAAAAGCCCCATAGTTACAGGTTCATGGAAGAATGACATTATAATAATAGTGTGTGAACAGCAGGTATTCAAACAGGGAAAGTGGGATGATATGCCAGTGATCTAGGCTCTTCTTTGTCTGAACAAAGCAGCAATAGTTATTTTAGAGGGAAACAAGAGGCGAAGGACTAAGGGGATTAGGCCTCTGGATTCTCGTTCTTGAAACAATGGTAGGGAGTGGGAGCAGGGGAGGGCTCCATTGTAAAATCTGAAGGAAAAATCATGTCTCTTTGGCCAATGTAATCCTCCCATAGGAAAAAAAAAGGGATGGAGAAAGATGGGGAAAGAGGGTCTCGCGAGGGGACCGCAAGATCTCCCCGGCACTGATCCATCCCAGCCAAAAGCATTGGATTTATGGAAAAAAATATCTGATGTTGAGTCAGTTTTACTTTTTGTTTTACTTCTTTTTTAAAGGTCTGAGACAGGTAGAAATGGCCAGGGTCAGGTTTAATTCTGTTGCAGTGCGTCTTTTGAGTAGAGGGTGGAAGATCTATGACTCAAGCTGTAATCTTATCGTAAATTTGTTGCTCAGTCTTTCACTGTTCCTGTTTACTGTAGCACACTGCCCTGATAAATGTACCCCAATACATTTTAGGATATTAGTTCTATAATTTCACTTTTGAAATGTTTGCACATTTTTAAGCTGTGAAAAGTCGAAAAGTATGTATGGACACACCAAGAGCTGTATACAGTGTGAGCTCACAGCAAACAGCAAAAATTACAATGTAAAATAAAAAATCTGTTTATATACCTTATCAAATATACATTGACTACTATTAAAACAATTTGGTTTAACGCTATCCCTCGCCTCAGGAAGTTTCCCTCCTTATCATGCACAAGGTCAAAACTTACATGACAATAAATGATTTAGTCTTGCAGAAAGGCAAAACTAAAAAAGAGTATGAGAATGTTAGTTAATATTGTTCCAAACCTCACTAAAGACTCTGTTCTTCTCTGGCCCCAAGGGCTAATATCACAATACTGGTGTCACTTCATCTTTGCAATTGGTGACATCAGATTAAAATCAGTATCAACCACAAGCAGTCCTTTTCACAGCTTCAGTTACAGTCTTGACCTCTTCTTCCCACAACAGATTTAAAATTGAGAAAAATATAATTTTTGTACATATTTGTAAAATTGTTGGGGCAAAATAGGAATTTGTTGTGTAGTTAACTCATTGATGTACATGTTTGGTAGTGGTGGGCCCATTATATACTGCTGTATTTATTAGTGACTCCTTGGGCTTTTCGCAAATGTAATCTTTACATGGCTCAAATTATACCTTTGATGAAGGTAAGTATTCTACAAAGACATTTGTGGCACATTGGTGTCTATTCACAAATTGGTATCTTACAGCATCCGAGTATGTGGTAAGATACCGCATAGAATTTTTCAAAAAGTTTTTTAGTATTAGTAACTGCATGCATTATCTTAGGAAATCATGCAGTATATTAGTAGTGAGCACATGCAGTAATTTAACGGCTGAAAGTAGCCAGCATATTTATTAACATTAAAATATAGGCATTGTTAAGGAGCGGGAGGCCACCTGCGTCCTTAATAACCACTAAACAAAATGGTTGTTAAAGAGCGTGTGGCCGTCGTGTTTTTAACAACCGATGAGTCATCAACTGTCAAGGGGGTAACCCCCCGACAGCTGAAAATAAAAAAAACAATTGCCGGCAATTCAAAAACATGAAAAAACTGACATGGGATTCCTTCCCCAAATCCATACCAGACCCGAAGGGCCTGGTATGGATTTGGGAGGACAACGACACCACAACTTTTTTTTTAACTATTTTTTTAATTGCAATTGTTTTTTTTACTTTCAGCTGTCAGTGGGGAACCCCACTGACAGCTGATGACTGAAGGGTTGCAAAGGATGCCGGGAGCTGCGGTTCCTGAAATAACGCATGCAGGGACCACTACTTGTATTTACCACATGCATTTTTTTTTTTTTTAACTTTACTTCACTCCTATTTTATGCAGAATGTACCGAGTGGTTTTGCGGTAAATACCACATAAAGCAGTAGTGAATTGACATTTTCAGGATTGCATGCGGTATTTGGAAAAACACCTAAATACCGCATGCGATCTGGTTCTGTGAATGGAGCCCAATGTCAGAAAACACCCTGTTAGTCTTATGCCCCGTACACACAGTCGGACTTTGTTCGGACATTCCAACAACAAAATCCTAGGATTTTTTCAGACAGATGTTGGCTCAAACTTGTATTGCATACACACGGTCGCACGAAGTTGTCGGAATTTCTGATCGCCAAGAACGCGGTGACGTCAAGCATGTACGACGAGACTAGAAAAGGCCAGTTCAGAACCAAGCGCGGCACCCTTTGGGCTCCTTTTGCTAATCTCGTGTTAGTAAAAGTTTGGTGAGAGACGATTCGCGTTTTTTCAGACTCGTGGTTTTCAGATCGTTTTCTGACGTTCAGTTTGTGCTTGTGGGTTTGTATCTGCTCTTCAGTGCGTGCAAGCAAGTACCATTGACTTGTCAGTGTGTTCTTGTGCGTTCGTTACTGTTTTTCAGGTCGCTCTTCACAGGCCTTGCTGTTCTTCAGTGCGTTCTGTTACTTCATTCTGAGCAGCCGACCGTTTTCTAGCCATGTTGCGTATGCGTACTCCTTGTAGAGTTCGTGCTGTGCGGGGGCTTGGTGTTGGGGTCCTGACCTTGACACAAGTCCAGTCCATGAACAGGGTGGGGAGGAGTTCATGGACCAAGAATTGGTTGCTTCAGCGTGACCAGTTCTCTCATATGCCTTTGGTCCGTGAGATCCATGAGAATAATCCTGATGATTTCAGGAACTTTCTCAGGATGACGGACCCCGTATTTCACCATCTGTTGGCTTCGCTGACCCCTTATATTAGCAGGCAGGATACCTACATGAGGCAAGCCATCACTCCGGAGCAGAGGCTCATCGCTACCCTGCGGTACTTGGCGACAGGGAGAAGTCTGCAGGACTTGAAGTTCTCGACAGGCATCTCCCCCCAGGCTCTGGGGATCATAATCCCAGAGACCTGTTCTGCCATCATCCAGGTCCTGCAGAAGGAGTATATGAAGGTAAGATTTTAAGTGGAGGAGCCCAGCTGGAGTCAGGTATAGCATTCTTCTACAGATTTCAGGACAATAAAGAAATGATGTTTACTAGATGTTAGTATTAATCACTAATTGCTGATTGAAAAAAAGTTTTTTACATATCAATAGACAGTAGTGGGCAAAAATAATTGGGACAAGAATGAAAAATGCTGGGCTCAGAATGCTAGTCTGTTACATTTGTGAACATTCAATTTGCAACAGTCAGAAGGTGAAAATTGTGTGTGATTGATTAATAAAATACTAAAACTATGTCCCTTTTTCATACACAGGAAGACCTTAGCCAGGAGGAGGTTGTGGAATGTGCCAGTCAGGAGGAGGCGGGGATTAGTGGCAGCCAGGAGGAGGTGGGGCTAAGTGTCAGCCAAGAGAAGCCTGGAACCAGTCGCAGCCTGACAGAATCGCAGGTTCCTCCCCTCCGCCTTCCATATAAAAGAGCGAGGAAGATGACTCCCATGCAGGATTCTGCGCTCAGGCTCATTCAGGAGGCTTCTGCATCCCTCCGAGCCTTACCCACTCCTGAAGAGGCCTTTGCCTGCATGGCTGCCACAAAACTGCAGGGCATACAGGAGGGTCAACGCAAGCTGTGTGAGGACCTGCTTTATAAAGTCCTAAGTAAGGGGGTGAGTGGGGAACTAACACCCAAGACCGACGTGATTGAGTTGGACCATCCTCCTCCTCCTCCTGCTGCCACAACTCCACCACCACAGCCACAGCATGGAAGGAAGCGTGGAAAGAAGACCAGAGAGTGATTGCCCTGGGTTCAGTCTGGTCTGACAAAAGCTGCAGTCTCTTGTATGACCACAGCCTGGGGACATGTATGTCATCTGCTGCTTTCCGGATCTCTGGGACTTCTGGACCAGACTACCCTCCCTTAGATAAGAACTCCTCAGGCCACCAATTTTGCGTGAAAATTATTGATGTCTGCCCTGGGGGTCCAAGGCTTCACCCATTTCTGCTGTTTCTCCAGCATTGCCTCCCTCATTGTTTAGTTGTGACCCCTTGATAAAAGTTTTTTATTTGGGAAATTATACTCTCCTGTGTGTTTTCATCCAAAAAGGACAGTTTGTTGGTGGCGATTCAGATACATTTCTAACATAAAATGTGAAATTAACAAGGGACAACAACACCAAACAATCTCCTACAGATTAAATAGAACAACATATTAATGGTGTTGTGGTAACTTGACCCAAAAACACACACACAAAAATTTTCACGAGTACAAATAAAAATCCCAAAAACCAAAAATACGCCTTGAAAAAAATACAAACCCTAAAAAAATGAATCGGCCTTAAAAACCAAAAAAAAAAAAAAATTATTATTATGTCAGATGTGACAAATCAAAATATATCAAAATATATTGAGGGAATCCCGAAAAATAGTAAAGAAATTAGTTTGTGAGAAGTGTGTGTGAATATGAGCAGCAAAACTACTTAATTCTTGTCCCATTATAAAGAAGAAGAAGAAGAAGAAGAAGAAGAGAGTGCGCTGTGTTAAACCATTTTTAACATTGCAGCGTGACAAAAGTGCTGTATCCATTGCGAACGCTCATTTTACCTGACCGAGCTGTTCCGTGTCGGAATTTCTTCTGAGCATGTGTGGCACTTTGTGCATCGGAACAGGCCACACTTGGTCGGAATTGACGCGATCGGATTTTGTTGTCGGAAAATTTTATCTCCTGCTCTCAAACTTTGTGTGTCGGAAAATCCGATGGAAAATGTCCGATGGAGCCCACACACGGTCGGAATTTCCGACAACATGCTCTGATCGGACATTTTCCATCGGAAAATCCGACCGTGTGTACGGGGCATTACAGTAGCACTCCCAAAGCCATCTCTTAAAGTGGAAGTAAAGGCTAGTTTTAAAACGCTGCTCTCGCCCTCCCCATACTTACACTGTCTACTGTTTATAAAAGAGTTCTGTGTAAGTAACTTTCACTCATTTTAGTCATGCGATCTGTAAGCTGTGGCTCCTCTGTGTCAGTGAGGAGCCATGACATCACCTGTCAACTTCCATTGCCCCTCCATTGTCAGCAGGGACGTGTAGTGAGGTCAGTGGCTGGTGAGGCACTGGTTAGTATCAGAACCAGATACACACAGGTTACA
This sequence comes from Lithobates clamitans, assembly GCA_037952925.1. NCBI lineage: Eukaryota > Metazoa > Chordata > Amphibia > Anura > Ranidae > Lithobates > Lithobates clamitans. Next base: position 2,056,261 of record JBBGZY010000163.1, read on the forward strand.
TAAACCGTGAACGTTAGAGTGAGAGCAATAATTCTAGCACTGGACCTCCTCTGTAACTCTAAACATGTAACCTGTAAACATTTTTAAAGCATCACCTATGGAGACTTTTAAGTACCGAAGTTTGGCGCCATTGCACAAGTGTGCACAATTTTAAAGCGTGACATGTTAGGTATCTAATTAATTAGTGTAACATCATCTTTCACAAAAAAATCAGGCTTTAGTGGGGTTTTTTTTTCATTCATGAAACAAACGCGTTTTATGAATGCTCAAAAAATGTGTAACATAAAAAGTTGCAAAGACCACCATTTTTTTCCCTAGGGTGTCTGCTAAAAATATATATATAATGTTTGGGGGTTCTGAATAATTTCTAGCAAAAAAAATGATGATTTTTTACATGTAGGAGAGAAGTGTCTTGCTGGATGGCAAGTGTATAATTACCATAAGTAAGTAATATACAAATAATTATTATATATTGTTTTTAAGGGAATTTACTATATTTTTAAAAACTGTACTCAGGTGGCTTAATGGACAAATTACTGAAGTTTAAAGTTATAACTCTCACAGTAAATAGATAAAGAATAAATATTATGTTATAACATATAGCATAATAATATATGATTTGGCTTGATTATAACAGTACCTTTTCAGCAGCAGCAGATTCTCATTTTCAGTTATCTCATTATCTGTTCTTCAGTGCGTGTTGTCAGTTCGTTCCTGTCTTTAGTGCGTTCTATTTATTAGTTCGTATCTGTTTTTCAGTGCTTTCTTGTCTGCTCGTTTCTGATTTTCAGACTGTTCTGACCAGCCGACCGTTTTGAAACCATGTTGCGGTTACGTACTCATCGTAGAGTTTGTGCTGTGCAAGGGCTTGGAATTGGAGTTCTTGCTTTGACCCAAGTCCAGTCCATGGATGAAGAATTGGTTGCTTCAGCGTGACCAATTCTCTCATATGCCTTTGTTGCGGGAGATTCGGGAGAAAAATCCTAATGATTTCAGGAATTATCTCCGGATGACGGACCCTGTTTTTCAGCGTCTGTTGGCTTTGCTGTCCCCTTATATTATGAAGCAAGACACCTGCATGTGGCAAGCCATCACTCCTGAACAAAGGTTTGTCGCCCCTTGCGGTATTGGCGACGGGGAGAAGTCTGCAGGACATCAAGTTCTCGACTGGCATCTGCCCCAGGCTCTGTGAATCATTATTCCAGAGACCTGTTTTGCCATTGTTCAGGTCCTGCAGAAGGACTATATTAAGGTAAGTTTTATCCTTTAACATCACATTCTATGTATTTAATGTTTGCTAATGTATTGTATGTATTTCATCATTCCCTAATTACCATGATTGTAATATGCTCTCAATGTCCTCTTTGTCCTCATGCATGCTGGAAGCTTTTAATGCTCCTTCTTTGTCCTTCATGCATATTTGCCTTCACTAAACTCCCCAGCATGCTATCCTGGGCCCATACACACCTAGCCTAGTCACTTAACAATGTAATTTGTCAGCTTCATTGTAGTGCTTACCCCAAACACCCCCTAAAATGTGTACAAATGTTATTGTCCTTAAATTCAGGCAGAGTGTAAGAGGCTTTTTTGGGGGGGGGGCAAAACTCATTTGGAACCCTCCCTCCCCCCAACCGCTAAGTCAACCGATACCAATCCTCTATCTGCTGACTTTGCCAAACCCATACACACTATACCTACCTCTTTTGTGTTCATATTTATGGATGAATTCACCAAAGCATGTGGTGCATGGGCCTGCCTGAATACTTTCAAATGGCACTGCTTAAAGTTTTGTTCTCCTATTATCTTGTAGGGAATTTCAGAATGTAAAACTGTTTTTCAATTTGTACAGTGTGTATTCATAATTTTGTATTATGACACTTCTTACCTGTCCACTGGGCTGCCAATATTGTAAGTAAGGAGGGGCTGGCCAAAGTAATCCACATTATTTATGCATTCAGCTCTCAATTAAGTGGAGAGGGTTACCTGTCCAAAACATCCCCCCCACCCTAAAATTTTTACAATGGGCCATCAGAGGGGGTGAGGAATCTCATAAGTGGGCCTTATACTTTTGTCCCTAAATACTGTATTTATCGGCGTATAACACGCACCCTAAGTTTAGGAGAGAATGTTAAGGAAAAAAATGTTTTAAGGAAAAAAAACTTACATTTAAATGCCCATCAATGCAGCCTTATCAATGTCCAACTGCAGCCTTGCACAGCATCCATCTGCATGCTTGTCCAGTGTCATTTGCAGCCTTGCAGTCATTTGCAGCCTTATCAGTGTCCATTTGCAGCCTGGCAGCATTGTCAGTGCCCATGTCCTGTTTGTCAGTGTCCATTTGCAGCTTTGTAAGTGTCCATTTGCAGCCTTGCCCAGGCTTCAGTTAAACTGCAGTGACTTGCCTGTGTCACTGCAGTTTGAAAATGGTGCCCCCGGCGGCGAGATATACAGAGCCGGTCCTCGGCTCTTCTCAGCGGCTCTCGGCCACTTTCGACTCCACTCGTAGTCCCACCCGGGATGGGCGTGACTGAACGGAGCCGAGCGATGCCCATATACAGATAGCCGTGTGTACTTGGCTAGGTTCGGCTAGCTCCGCTCACAGTCACGCCCAGTCCCTGTGTCCATCATAGGGCGGGACTGGGCGTGACTGTGAGTGGAGCTAGTCGAACCTAGCCGAGTAGACTCGGCTATCTAAGTATATCGGCGGCCGGCGCTCACAGTCAGCAGGGGATCACAGGGGATCGGCGTATATACACACCCGCGATTTTCCCCTGATTTTAAGGGGAAAAAAGTGCGTGGTTTATGCCAATAAATACGGTACTCCTTAAAATAAATGTTATACTTATGTTGGCCAAGAATGTTAGTGTCTAATCTACTTGCAATGTTATGTGCAAAAGTACTTTTTTTTTTCTTGTTTGACTCCACAGTTTCCTCCCAACCCACAGGAATGGCAGAATGTGGCATCCCAGTTTGCCCAGCTTTGGGACTTTCCCAACTGCGGAGGGGCAATAGATGGGAAGCACGTCCACATAGTCCCACCCCCCAACTCGGGGTCATACTATTACAACTTTAAGGGGTTTAATAGTATTGTGATGTAGGCGGTGGTGTCGGCGACATAAAAGTTCCTGTATGTGGACGTGGGGAAAAATGGCGGGATATCGGATAGTGAAGTCATCGCCCAGATGGAGTTCTACAGATGGCTCCAGAATGGTGGCTTGGGCTTGCCACCTCCAGAAGACAATGTGGCTAGTCTCCCGTTTGTGTTCGTCGCTGATGAAGCGTTTGGGCTGAGTGACCATCTCATGAGGCCGTTCCCGATGAGGACCCTCACGCCGGAGCAGAGGGTTTTTAATTACCGGCAGGTCAGAGCCAGAAGAGTTGTGGAGAATGCGTTTGGAATAATGGCCAACCGGTTCCGCCTATTTCTGACAGCGTTACACATGGCGCAATATAAACTTAATCATATTATCCTTGCCTGCTGCATTCTCCATAATTTCCTCAGAAAAAATGCAACAAACTATGTGGCCTCAGTTAGGACTGAGGCCGGCTTTCTGGATCCTTCAACCCTAACGGCACTATAAAACATTATACTCAAAGCACATTCACCTGTGCCTTACAAAAGGGTTTTTTAACAAACCAACATTTGTATACATGTTGTATAATATTTTTATGTTTGACAGTAGAAATATCCTTTTTTTGGTTAAACAGGCATGTTTAAAACCATAACATACACAACTCAGGAATAGGGATGAGCTTCGTGTTCGAGTCGAACCCATGTTCGACTCGAACATCGACTGTTTGCTCGTTCGCCGAATTGCGAACGATATGGGCCGTTCGTGCCAAATTCATGTGGCGCGTCACGGCCCATAATTCACTGCGGCATCGCAGTGCATTGCTGGCTGATGATTGGCCAAGCATGCACTATGACCCGCATGCTTGGCCAATCACAGCGCCGTCTGTAGAGAGAGCTGCAATTGGCCAAAGCCAGAGTGGCTTTGGCCAATTATGGCTCAGGAGGTTTAGTACACGCCCCACACTATATACGGCCGCCTGCACAGTGGCCCTATGTAGTGTGTTCCGGCATTGAGAGACAGAGACAGAGAGACAGTGTCATTTGATTCAAGTTAGATAGATTAGGCAGGACAGTCAGTCAGTTAGCTGCACTTACAGTGTATTGTGTATATATATGCATCCCAGGTGTTGTATATATATATATATATATATATATATATATATATATATATATATATATATATATATATATATATATATATACACTGTATTCAGTTTAGCTAGATCCGTTCCTGTTATTATCTTCCTACTGACAGGCAGGCTTGTGTTGTTACAGTATTTACAGCTACCTGAAGAAAATTGCTGGTGTTCTTCTGATCTTATTAGTACCACAGTCAGGAAGCCAGACTATTTACAGTTAGTGTAGTGCGTACACCTCACAGTGTTCAGCTAAAGCTACAAGTTAGTTTAGTGTGACCTCTACACAGTGTTCAGCTAAAGCTACAAGTTAGTGTAGTGCGACCTCTGCACAGTGTTCAGCTAAAGCTACAAGTTAGTGTAGTGCGTCCTCTGAACAGTGTTCAGCTAAAGCTACAAGTTAGTGTAGTGCACAGTGTTCAGCTAAAGCTACAAGTTAGTGTAGTGCGTCCTCTGAACAGTGTTCAGCTAAAGCTACAAGTTAGTGTAGTGCAACCTCTGCACAGTGTTTAGCCAAAGCTACAAGTTAGTGTAGTGCGTCCTCTGAACAGTGTTCAGCTAAAGCTACAAGTTAGTGTAGTGCACAGTGTTCAGCTAAAGCTACAAGTTAGTGTAGTGCGTCCTCTGAACAGTGTTCAGCTAAAGCTACAAGTTAGTGTAGTGCAACCTCTGCACAGTGTTTAGCCAAAGCTACAAGTTAGTGTAGTGCGTCCTCTGAACAGTGTTCAGCTAAAGCTACAAGTTAGTGTAGTGTGACCTCTGCACAGTGTTCAGCTAAAACTACAAGTTAGTGTAGTGCGTCCTCTGAACAGTGTTCAGCTAAAGCTACAAGTTAGTGTAGTGCACAGTGTTCAGCTAAAGCTACAAGTTAGTTTAGTGCGTCCTCCTCACAGTGTTCAGCTAAAGCTACAAGTTAGTGTAGTGCAACCTCTGTACAGTGTTCAGCTAAAGCTACAAGTTAGTGTAGTGCGTCCTCCTCAGTGTTCAGCTAAAGCTACAAGTTAGTGTAGTGCACAATGTTCAGCTAAAGTTACAAGTTAGTTTAGTGCGTCCGCCTCACAGTGTTCAGCTAAAGCTACAAGTTAGTGTAGTGTGTCCTCTGAACAGTTTTCAGCTAAAGCTACAAGTTAGTGTAGTGCACAGTGTTCAGCTAAAGTTACAAGTTAGTGTAGTGCATCCGCTGAACAGTGTTCAGCTAAAGCTACAGATTAGTGTAGTGCGACCTCTGCACAGTGATCAGCTAAAGTTACAAGTTAGTGTAGTGCATCCTCTGAACAGTGTTCAGCTAAAGCTACAGATTAGTGTAGTGCGACCTCTGCACAGTGTTCAGCTAAAGCTTCAAGTTAGTGTAGTGTGACCTCTGCACAGTGTTCAGCTAAAGCTACCTGTAGAAGGTTGGTGGTGTTTTCCTGATCCTATCACTACCGCAGGCAGCTACATTATTTACACGTTAGTGTAGTGCGTCCTCTGCACAGTGTTCAGCTAAAGCTACCTGTAGAAGGTTGGTTTTGTTTTCCTGATCCTATCATTACCGCAGGCAGCTACATTATTTACACCTTAGTGTAGTGCGTCCTCTGCACAGTGATCAGCTAAAGTTACAAGTTAGTGTAGTGCGTCCTCTGAACAGTGTTCAGCTAAAGCTACAGATTAGTGTAGTGCGACCTCTGCACAGTGTTCAGCTAAAGCTACAAGTTAGTGTAGTGTGACCTCTGCACAGTGTTCAGCTAAAGCTACCTGTAGAAGGTTGGTGGTGTTTTTCTGATCCTATCACTACCGCAGGCAGCTACATTATTTACACGTTAGTGTAGTGCGTCCTCTGCACACTGTTCAGCTAAAGCTACCTGTAGAAGGTTGGTGGTGTTTTCCTGATCCTATCATTACCGCAGGCAGCTACATTATTTACACATTACTGTAGTGCGTCCTCTGCACAGTGTTCAGCTTAAGCTACCTGTAGATGGTTGGTGGTGTTTTCTTGATCCTATCACTACCGCAGGCAGCTACATTATTTTAACGTTAGTGTAGTGTGTCCTCTTCACAGTTTTCAGCTAAAGCTACCTGTGGAAGGTTGGTGGTGTTTTCCTGATCCTATCACTACCGCATGCAGCTTCATTATTTTAACGTTAGTGTAGTGCGTCCTCTGCACAGGGTTCAGCTAAAGCTATCTGTAGAAGGTTGGTGGTTTTTTCCTGATCCTATCACTACCGCAGGCAGCTACATGATTTACACGTTAGTGTAGTGCGACCTCTGCACAGTGTTCAGCTAAAGCTACAAGTTAGTGTAGTACATCCTCCTCACAGTGTTCAGCTAAAGATACAAGTTAGTGTAGTGCGACCTCTGTACCTCTGTACAGTGTTCAGCCAAAGCTACAAGTTAGTGTAGTGTGTCCTCCTCACAGTGTTCAGCTAAAGCTACAAGTTAGTGTAGTGCACAGTGTTCAGCTAAAGCTACAAGTTAGTGTAGTGCGTCCTCTGAACAGTGTTCAGCTAAAGCTACAAGTTAGTGTAGTGCGACCTCTGCACAGTGTTCAGCTAAAGCTACAAGTTAGTGTAGTGCGTCCTCTGAACAGTGTTCAGCTAAAGCTACAAGTTAGTGTAGTGCAACCTCTGCACAGTGTTCAGCTAAAGCTACAAGTTAGTGTAGTGCGTCCTCTGAACAGTGTTCAGCTAAAGCTACAAGTTAGTGTAGTGTAGGGATGAGCCGAACACCCCCCGGTTCGGTTCGCACCAGAACCTGCGAACGGACCGAAAGTTTGCACGAACGTTAGAACCCCATTGTTGTCTATGGGACTCGAACGTTCGAAATCAAAAGTGCTCATTTTAAAGGCTAATTTGCATGGTATTGTCCTAAAAAGGGTTTGGGGACCCGGGTCCTACCCCAGGGGACATGTATCAATGCAAAAAAAACTTTTAAAAACGGCCGTTTTTTCGGGAGCAGTGATTTTAATGATGCTTAAAGTAAAAAAAAAAAAGTGAAATATTCCTTTAAATATCGTACCTGGGGGTGTCTATAGTATGCCTGTAAAGTGACGCGTATTTCCCGTGTTTAGAACAGTCCCTGCACCAAATGTCATTTTCAAAGGAAAAAATCTCATTTAAAACTGCTTGCGGGTTTAATGTCATGTCGGGTCATGGCAATATGGATGAAAATCAGTGAGACAAACGGCATGGGTACCCCCCAGTCCATTACCAGGCCCTTTGGGTCTTGTATGGATATTAAGGGGAACCCCGCACCCAAATTAAAATAAGGAAAGGCCCTATATACTCTGAACAGCAGTATACAGGCGGTGCAAACAAGACAGCTCATGTTACTGCCTTCATCGAGCTCAGTATCATCATCAGAGCCTTCCAAACGCTGGGCATCCTCCTGGAGCATGTACCCAACACTGTGGTCAAACAGTTCGAGGGACTCCTCAGGAGGACATGGTGGAGCTAGGGAAGGAGTCACTGATGACATTGAGCTGAGGGAAGAGGCCGCTGCTTTGCCAGACAAAGCACCCTGGGCATGGGTGAGAGAGGATGAGGAGGATGAGGATGGCTTGGTCATCCACTCGACCAAGTCTTCCGCATGTTGCGGCTCAACACGGCCAGCTGCCGAAAAAAAGGCCAAGCATGTCCCATGGCCACGTGCTGATGAGGATGCACCGTCTCCACGACCAGCACTAGACACAGAGCCTGCTTGCCCTCTCTTATTGGCTTGTGACTGTCTGCCTCTCCTTCTTGGCCTTCCAGACATACTAATGGCCTGTAGCTGCACTAAGCTGGGATATATATATCTATATCTATCTATATATATATATATGTACTGATACTGCAGCTAGCAAAATCAACTGCTTGCCTGTAGTATGAGAACACCACCAACCTTCTACAGGTAGCTTTAGCTGAACACTGTGAGGTGGACGCACCCCACTAACTTGTAGGTTTAGCTGAACACTGTGAGCAGGACGCACTGCACTAACTGTAAATAGTCTAGCTGCCTGACCGTGGTACTAATAGGATCAAAGGAACACCAGTAATTTTCTTCAGGTAGCTTTATATACTGTAACCAGACAAGCCTGCCTGTCAGTAGGAAGATAACAGGAACGGATCTAGCTGAACACTGTGAGCAGGACGCACTGTACTAAATGTAAATAGTCTAGCTGCCTGACCGAGGTACTAATAGGATCAAAAGAACACCAGTAATTTTCTTCAGGTAGCTTTATATACTGTAACCAGACAAGCCTGCCTGTCAGTAGGAAGATAACAGGAACGGATCTAGCTGAACACTGTGAGCAGGACGCACTGTACTAAATGTAAATAGTCTAGCTGCCTGTCCGTGGTACTAATAGGATCAAATAGAACACCAGTAATTTTCTTCAGGTAGCTTTATATACTGTAACCAGACAAGCCTGCCTGTCAGTAGGAAGATAACAGGAACGGATCTAGCTGAACACTGTGAGCAGGACGCACTGTACTAAATGTAAATAGTCTAGCTGCCTAACCGTGGTACTAATAGGATCAAATAGAACACCAGTAATTTTCTTCAGGTAGCTTTATATACTGTAACCAGACAAACCTGCCTGTCAGTAGGAAGATAACAGGAACGGATCTAGCTGAACACTGTGAGCAGGACGCACTGTACTAAATGTAAATAGTCTAGCTGCCTGACCGTGGTACTAATAGGATCAAATAGAACACCAGTAATTTTCTTCAGGTAGCTTTATATACTGTAACCAGACAAGCCTGCCTGTCAGTAGGAAGATAACAGGAACGGATCTAGCTGAACACTGTGAGCAGGACGCACTGTACTAAATGTAAATAGTCTAGCTGCCTGACCGTGGTACTAATAGGATCAAAAGAACACCAGTAATTTTCTTCAGGTAGCTTTATATACTGTAACCAGACAAGCCTGCCTGTCAGTAGGAAGATAACAGGAACGGATCTAGCTGAACACTGTGAGCAGGACGCACTGCACTAAATGTAAATAGTCTAGAAGATAACAGGAACGGATCTAGCTGAACACTGTGAGCAGGACGCACTGCACTAAATGTAAATAGTCTAGAATTTAACAGGAACGGATCTAGCTGAACACTGTGAGCAGGACGCACTGCACTAAATATAAATAGTCTAGAAGATAACAGGAACAGATCTAGCTAAACACTGTGAGCAGGACGCACTGCACTAAATGTAAATAGTCTAGAAGATAACAGGAACAGATCTAGCTAAACTGAATACAGTGTATATATATATATGCAACACCTGGGATGCATATATATACACAATACACTGTAAGTGCAGCTAACTGACTGACTGTTCTGCCTAATCTATCTAACTCAAATCAAATGACACTGTCTGTCTCTCTCTCTCTCTCTATCTATGAACGCCGGAACACACACTACACAGGGCCGCCGTGCAGGCGGCCTTATATAGTGTGGGGCGTGTACTAAATCCCCTGAGCCATAATTGGCCAAAGCCTCCTTGGCTTTGGCCAATTAGGGCTCTCTGTTCAGGCGGCGCTGTGATTGGCCAAGCATGCGGGTCATAGTGCATGCTTGGCCAATCATCAGCAAGCAATGCACTGCGATGCCGCAGTGAATTATGGGCCGTGACGCGCCACATGAATTTGGCGCGAACGGCCTATATCGTTCGCAATTCGGCGAACGGGCGAACAGCCGATGTTCGAGTCGAACATGGGTTCAAAAAAACAAGGAAAAGGAATTCCCCCAAAGAAGGCAAAAAATCCAAACACAATCTGCCAAAAAATACTATGTTTATTAAACTACAAAAACACCACACAATAATATTACAAAAATGGGCAATATAGGGAGATTGTCAAATGACCAAATTAAAATTGATAACGTTATCATTAAAAACACCGGAGCCGCGGCCAAGCATACCCCATACATACACAATAATCACAGCAGCAATTTCTACTAAGTTGGCCAATATCGTGTAAAGGGAGACCTCAAATCAGTCCAAATAAGGAAGGTAAGGTTGTATGGGAGTATGGGTGGATGAATGGATGAAAATAGAAAATAAGGGGATGTTTTAGCATCACATAGAGACTAGTGGCAGTCCGGGAACAAGTCCCATAATGTGGGTAGAGCAATTGAATTGGTCGGCAGTGGCTACTGAAGGTAAATAAAGCTCAGGGTATGCAAACAAAGCAGTGGTGTTTGTAGAGAGCAGCAGGGGGAGCAAGACCGACACAGACTGTGTAAACTTTACACGGCTCCGAGGTGACGTGCTGACGTCACGTGCTGACGCGTTTCACCAGCCAATCACCGCTGGTTTCCTCAGAGCACGTCACCTCGGAGCCGCGAGTTCATGGTGATTTTGAATGGATGATCGGGATTAACAGCTGACGGCCGGCTACCATCTCCTTTCTGAAGGCGCCAACAGAGCGGGACATTTTTTATCTGACGGAAAATGCAAATGCAGTCTGGTCTGACATCCACATCATCTGGGGTAGAGCTTGCGACTTCATGAGCTGCTGATCTACTTGGTGAGAGAAGTGTCACTCCATTTATAAAGTTTACACAGTCTGTGTCGGTCTTGCTCCCCCTGCTGCTCTCTACAAAGACCACTGCTTTGTTTGCATACCCTGAGCTTTATTTACCTTCAGTAGCCACTGCCGACCAATTCAATTGCTCTACCCACATTATGGGACTTGTTCCCGGACTGCCACTAGTCTCTATGTGATGCTAAAACATCCCCTTATTTTCTATTTTCATCCATTCATCCACCCATACTCCCATACAACCTTACCTTCCTTATTTGGACTGATTTGAGGTCTCCCTTTACACGATATTGGCCAACTTAGTAGAAATTGCTGCTGTGATTGGTGTATGTATGGGGTATGCTTGGCCGCGGCTCCGGTGTTTTTAATGATAACGTTATCAATTTTAATTTGGTCATTTGACAATCTCCCTATATTGCCCATTTTTGTAATATTATTGTGTGGTGTTTTTGTAGTTTAATAAACATAGTGTTTTTTGGCAGATTGTGTTTGGATTTTTTGCCTTCTTTGGGGGAATTCCTTTTCCTTGTTTTTTTGTATGCGTTTTAAGGCAATCCAAACTGCATCCACCTATCTCCTTGGATGAATATCTGAGCCTACTATTTATTTTTTTTTGTATCTTTATTTTTGGTTGATCCAGGCATACCTCCCCCCTTTTTTATAGAACATGGGTTCAACTCGAACACGAAGCTCATCCCTAGTGTAGTGCGACCTCTGCACAGTGTTCAGCTAAAGTTACAAGTTAGTGTAGTGCGTCCTCCTCACGGTGTTCAGCTAAAGCTACAAGTTAGTGTAGTGCGTCCTCTGAACAGTGTTCAGCTAAAGCTACAAGTTAGTGTAGTGCATCCTCTGAACAGTGTTCAGCTAAAGCTACAGATTAGCGTAGTGCGACCTCTGCACAGTGTTCAGCTAAAGCTACAAGTTAGTGTAGTGCCTCCTCTGAACAGTGTTCAGCTAAAGCTACAAGTTAGTGTAGTGTGACCTCTGCACAGTGTTCAGCTAAAGCTACCTGTAGAAGGTTGGTGGTGTTTTCCTGATCCTATCACTACCGCAGGCAGCTACATTATTTTAACGTTAGTGCAGTGCGTCCTCCGCACAGTGTTCAGCTAAAGCTATCTGTAGAAGGTTGGTGGTGTTTTCCTGATCCTATCACTACCGCAGGCAGCTACATTATTTTAACGTTAGTGCAGTGCGTCCTCCGCACAGTGTTCAGCTAAAGCTATCTGTAGAAGGTTGGTGGTGTTTTCCTGATCCTATCACTACCGCAGGCAGCTACATTATTTACACGTTAGTGTAGTGCAACCTCTGCACGGTGTTCAGCTAAAGCTACCTGTAGAAGGTTGGTGGTGTTTTCCTGATCCTATCACTACCGCAGGCAGCTACATTATTTACACGTTAGTCTAGTGCGACCTCTGCACAGTGTTCATTTAAAGCTACCTGTAGAAGGTTGGTGGTGTTTTCCTGATCCTATCACTACCGCAGGCAGCTACATTATTTACACGTTAGTGTAGTACGACCTCTGCACAGTGTTCAGCTAAAGCTACCTGTAGAAGGTTGGTGGTGTCTTCCTGATCCTATCACTACTGCAGGCAGCTACATTATTTTAACTAGGGATGAGCTTTGAGTTCGAGTGGAACTCATGTTCGACTCGAACATTGGCTGTTCGCTAGTTCACCGAACAGCGAACAATTTTGGGGTGTTCGCGGCAAATTCGAAAGCCAAGGAACACCCTTTAAAAGTCTATGGGAGAAATCAAAAGTGCTAATTTTAAAGGCTTATATGCATGGTATTGTCATAAAAAGTGTTTGGGGACCTGGGTCCTGCCCCAGGGGACAAGGATCAGTGCAAAAAAAAGTTTTAAAAACGTCAGTTTTTTCGGGAGCAGTGATTTTATTAATGCTTAAAGTGAAACAATAAAAGTGTAATATTCCTTTAAATTTCGTACCTGGGGGGTGTCTATAGTATGCCTGTAAAGGGGCGCATCTTTCCCGTGTTTAGAACAGTCTGACAGCAAAATTACATTTCAAAGAAAAAGAAGTCATTTAAAACTACTCGCGGCTACTAATGAATTGCCGGTCTGACAATACACATAAAAGTTCATTGATAAAAACGGCATGGGAATTCCTCACAGGGAACCCCGAAAAAAAAAAAAAAGACGTGGGGGGTCCCCCTAAATTCCATACCATGCCCTTCAGGTCTGCTATGGATATTAAGGGGAACCCCGGGCCAAAATTAAAAAAAATGGCGTGGGGTCCCCCTCAAAATCTATACCAGACCCTTCAGGTCTGGTGTGTATTTTAAGGGGAACCCCGCGCCAAAAAAAAAAAATGGCGTGGTGTCCACCCAAAAATCCAAACCAGACCCTTATCCGAGCACGCAACCTGGCAGGCCGCAGGAAAAGAGGGGGGCCGAGAGAGCGCACCCCCTCCTGAACCGTACCAGGCCAAATGCCCTCAAAATTGGGAGGGTGCTTTGGGGTAGCCCCCCAAAACACCCTGTCCCCATGTTGATGGGGACAAGGGCCTCATCCCCACGTCCCTTGCCTGGTGGTTGTGGGGGTCTGCGGGTGGGGGGCTTATCTGAATCTGGAAGCCCACTTTAACAAGGGGACCCCCAAATCCCAGCCCTCCCCCCTGTGGGAAATGGTAAAAGGGTACAAAAGTACCCCTACCATTTCACAAAAAAACTGTCAAAAATGACAAGACACAGTTTTTGACAATTCCTTTATTTAAATGCTTCTTCTATCTCCTTTTTTGTATCTTCCTTCGTTTTCATCCTCCATCTTCTTCTTCTTCTGGTTCTTCTCGTTCTTCCTCCGGTGTTCTTGTCCATCATCTTCCTCCGCGGCGTCGGCGTCTTCTTCCCCCTTCTTCTCCTCGGGCCGCTCCGCATCCATGATGGCATGGAGGGAGGTTCCCGCTGTGTGACGCTTCTCCTCTTCTGACGGTTCTTAAATAACGGGGGGGCGGGGCCACCCGGTGACACATGGGGACTTGACGGGGACTTCCCTGTGGATTCCCCGTGATGTCAGAGGGGGGCAGGGTCACCCGTTACATAACCCCGCCCCTTCTGACATCACGGGGAATGCCACAGGGAAGTCCCCGTCAAGTCCCTTTGCGTTAAAGGGGGGCGGGGTCACAGGGTGTCTCCGCCCCCCAGTTATGCAAGAATCGTCAGAAGAGGAGAAGCCTCACACAGCAGGAGCCTCCCTCCATGCCATCATGGATGCGGAGCGGCCCGAGGAGAAGAAGATAAGAAGACGCCGCGGAGGAAGATGCCAGACGAGAACACCCGAGGAAGAACCAGAAGAACCAGAAGGTTGGTGGTGTTTTCCTGATCCTATCACTACCGCAGGCAGCTACATTATTTACACGTTAGTGTAGTGCGACCTCTGCACAGTGTTCAGCTAAAGCTACCTGTAGAAGGTTGGTGGTGTTTTCCTGACCCTATCACTACCACAGGCAGCTACATTATTTACAAGTTAGTCTAGTGCGACCTCTGCACAGTGTTCATTTAAAGCTACCTGTAGAAGGTTGGTTGTCTTTTCCTGATCCTATCACTACCGCAGGCAGCTACATTATGTTAACATTAGTGTAGTGTGTCCTCTGCACAGTGTTCAGCTAAAGCTATCTGTAGAAGGTTGGTGGTGTTTTCCTGATCCTATCCCTACCGCAGGCAGCTACATTATTTACACGTTAGTGTAGTGCGACCTCTGCACAGTGTTCAGCTAAAGCTACCTGTAGAAGGTTGGTGGTGTTTTCCTGATCCTATCACTACCACAGGCAGCTACATTATTTACACGTTAGTGTAGTGCGTCCTCTGCACAGTGTTCAGCTAAAGCTATCTGTAGAAGGTTGGTGGTGTTTTCATGATCCTGTCACAACCGCGGGCAGCTACATTATTTACACGTTAGTGTACTGTGTCCTCTGCACAGTGTTCAGCTAAAGCTATCTGTAGAAGGTTGGTGGTGTTTTCCTGATCCTATCACTACCGCAGGCAGCTACATTATTTACACGTTAGTGTAGTGCGTCCTCTGCACAGTGTTCAGCTAAAGCTACAAGTTAGTGTAGTGCGACCTCTGCACAGTGTTCATCTAAATCTACCTGTAGAAGATTGGTGGTGTTCTCATACTACAGGCAGGCAGTTGATTTTGCTAGCTGCAGTATCAGTGTATATATATATATATATATATATATATATATATATATATATATATCCCAGCTTAGTGCAGCTACATCTCACTGCAGGCCATTAGTATGTCTGGAAGGCCAACAAGGAGAGTCAGACAGTCACAAGCCAATAAAAGAAAGCAAGCAGGCTTTGCGTCTAGAGGCAACAGTACTGGTCGTGGAGACGGTGCATCCTCATCAGCATGTGGCCGTGGGACACGCTTGGCCTTTTTTTCGGCAGCTGGCCCTGTTGAGCCGCAACATGCGGAAGACTTGGTCGAGTGGATGACCAAGCCGTCCCCATCCTCCTCATCCTCTCTCACCCATGCTCAGGGTACTTTGTCTGGCAAAGCAGCTGCCAACGCGGCCTCTTTTCTCGGCTCAAAGGCATCAGTGACTCCTTCCCTAGCCCCACCATGTCCTCCTGAGGAGTCCTTCGAACTGTTTGACCACAGTGTTGGGTACATGCTCCAGGAGGATGCCCAGCGTTTAGAAGGCTCTGATGATGATACTGAGCTAGATGAAGCCAGTAACGTGAGCACAGACAGAGGGAGTGCCCAAGAAGGACAGCAATCTGGCGGTCATGCTCCCCCTGCTGCAGCATACTGCCAGGTTTGCTCCAGTGATGAGGAGGGAGGGGATGATGAGGTCACTGACTCAATGTGGGTGCCTGATAGGAGAGAGGAGGAGGAGGCACATCACCAACGAGGCAGGATGCCCTCCAGGGGCCAGCCTAAGGGCAGCACACTGACTGCATCAGACCACAAAGCTCTGCATGTGCAGGGCGCCTCTGTCTCTGCGCATTATTCCAAAAGTTCTTTGGTGTGGGCCTTTTTTGAGACGCGTGCATCAGATCGCACCGCTGCTATTTGCAACATATGTCTCAAGCGTATCTCGCGTGGCCAAAACATCTCCCTCTTGGGCACCACATGCTTGACCAGACATATGTTGACCTGCCATGCAGTTCGTTGGCAAGCGTATCTAAAAGACCCACACCAAAGAACAAAGAGGACCTCTCCTTGCTCCTCATCAGCTGAGATCTCCAACCCCACTATACCTTCAGTCCTCTCTGAGACCTGCACTGAGAGGAATGAAGGTGTAGAATTAGGTGTGTCACAGCCAAGTACTTGTAGGCAATCTGCTTTCGGTACACCGACGTCAGATTGTACCAGGCAAATTTCCCTGCCCCAGCTGCTGCATCGCCGAAAGACGTTCGCTCCCAGCCATCCACATGCCCAGCGGTTGAATGCTAGCTTGGCAAAATTGCTAGCACTTTAACTGCTACCTTTTCAGTTGGTAGACTCTGCCCCCTTCCGTGAGTTTGTGGAATGTGCAGTTCCTCAGTGGCAGGTACCCAAACGCCACTTTTTCTCACAGAAGGCGATTCCGGCTCTCTACCGGCATGTGGAAGGCAATGTCTTGGCCTCGCTGGACAGGGCGGTCAGCGGTAAGGTGCATATTACCGATGACTCATGGTCCAGCAGGCATGGACAGGGACGTTACCTAAGTTTCCCGGCGCATTGGGTGACTCTGCTGGCAACTGGGAAAGATGCAGGACAAGGTGCAGTAGTGTTTTAGGTTGTTCCGCCACCACGCCTCCAAAATGCCACTACTAATGATTCTGACACACCTCCCTCCTCTTCTTCCTCCTCCATGGCCTCTTCCTGTACTTTGTCCTCGGAACCAGCGGTGCTCCGTAGGCTTTCAAGGAGCTCCTCAAGTATGCAGGCCAAAAGATGCCATGCGGTGCTTGAGCTGGTGTGCTTGGGGACAGGAGCCACACTGGGGCAGAGGTTCTGTCAGCTCTGCAGGGGCAGATTCAGAGGTGGTTGACGCCACGCCAACTTAAGGCAGGAATGGTGGTTTGCGACAATGGCATCAACCTCCTCTCCGCCCTCCGACAGAGACAAATGACCCATGTGCCCTGTTTGGCTCACGTGCTTAACTTGGTGGTGCAGCGGTTCTTGGGCAGGTACCCGGGCTTACAGGATGTCCTGAGGCAGGCCAGGAATGTCTATGTGCATTTCCGCTGGTCATATAATGCCAGTGCTCGGCTGGCAGACCTCCAAAAGGAATTTAACCTGCCCAAGAACCGCCTAATATGTGACATGCCCACCAGGTGGAACTCAACAATGGCCATGCTGCAGTGGCTGCACACGCAGCAGAGGGCCATCAATGAGTACCTGTGCGACTATGGCACCAGGACAGGGTCAGGGGAGCTTGGTTTTTTTCCCCACGCCAGTGGGCCATGATCAGGGATGCATGCACTGTCCTGTCACCATTTGAGGGGGCCATGAGGATGGTGAGCAGTGACAGTGCATGCATCAGTGACACTGTCCCCCTTGTCCACCTGTTGGAGCACACACTTCGGAATAATGGACAGGGCACTTGAGGCAGAACAGAGGTAGGAAGAGGAGGACTTCCTTAACTCTCAAGACCTCCTTTATCCAGACAGTGTTCCTGCGTGCCCGCCGATCCCAAAGGAAGAGGACGAGGAGGAGGAGGATTGTGTCAGTATGGAGGTGGAGCCTGGCACTCAGCATCAGGGATCATTTACAGTCCCAAGAAACACATGGACTTGTACGTGGCTGGGAGGAGGTGGTTGCGGATCATGTCATCCTTAGTGACCCAGAGGACTCCGGACCGAATGTCTCAGCAAACCTACGCTGCTTGGCCTCCTTGATCCTGCAAAGCCTGCGGAAGGATCCTCGTATTCGTGGTATCAAGGAGAAGGAACAATACTAGCTGGCAACCCTCCTTGATCCACGTTACAAGGGTAAGGTTGCGGACCTTATCTTGCCATCGCAGAGGGAGCAGAGGATGAAACATCTTCGGGAGGCCTTGCAGAAAGGTCTGTGCAACGCATTCCCAATGACTGTGAGGTTACAAACTCCTGTTTCTGGACAACGTGTTGCTGAGGCTTCGGTCAGTCAAAGAATGAGCGGTGGAGAAGGTGGCCTGTCTGACCAATGCGTTCAGACAATTTTTTAGTCCGCAGCCCCACGATATGAACGATTCCAGCAACCATCGCCAGCGTCTGTTTTACATGGTGCAGGAATACCTAGGGGCAAGATCTGACTTGGACACCTTTCCCACTAAAAATCCTCTGGGTTACTGGGTCTTGATGATGGATCACTGGCCAGAGCTTGCACAGTATGCACGTGAGCTACTGGCCTGTCCTGCATCCAGCGTTTTCGGAACGCACATTTAGTGCTGCTGGAGGCTTTGTAACCGATCACAGGGTGCGTCTGTCCACCGACTCGGTCGATCGACTGACCTTCATAAAAATGAATCAGTCTTGGATCACCACCAGCTACCAAGCACCTGATGCTGATGTAACCGAATACATTTTTTTGAAATGTCAGATCCCTTCAAAGACTGCCTATGCTGATGCTGAGTGACTATCCTGTTATACTGAGTAATTATCCTCTTCCTCCTCAATGATTATGATGATAGCTTGTAAGAATATTTTTGGTTCTGGGCACTGCCAGTCCCACCACCAGTGCCTAAGGCCCAATTTTTGAGCCCCTGTTTAACAGGGGCGTGTAATTACAATTTTTGATGCAATTCTTTGCAGCAGGGCTAGTTCCTGCGCTCCAACTAGAGTATCTGTGAGGGGTTGCAGTGTTGTGGCACCAGCACCAGTGCCTAGGGCCCAATTTTTCAGCCCCTGTTCAACAGGGACATGTAATTAGAATTCGTGATCTAATATTTCACAGCAGGGCCCGTTTCTGCGCCCACCAAGAGTATTTGTGAGGACTTACAGTGTTGTGGCACCAGCACCACCACCACCACCAAAGGCCCAATTTTTCTGCCCCTGTTCAACAGGGGCATGTAATTACAATTCTTGATCTAATATTTCATAGCAGGGCCCTGTGAGGGCTTACAGTGTTGTGGCCACAACAACACCTAAGGCCCAAATTTCTGCTGAGTATATAGGGCAGGCCCCTACTTTCAAATATCCAACTTACAAACGGAAGGAGACAACAGGAAGTGAGATGAAATCTACCCCTAGGAAGGGAAATTCTCTCCTGTAAGAGTTAATATGGGAAAAACTTTCATCCTTTTCAATGATGCTTTATCACCAATCCTTGTTTCACAAAAAAACCCAAATTTTCAAAAAACATTTGTCATTGGGACAAAAAGTGAGGTGAAATCTTCTGAAGAGGAGCACAGACAGCAAAACATATGTCACAGGGGTGATAACCCTTCCCCAGGTTTTCCAAAAAGCTTAAAATAGATTTTTTGGCTGGAGCTAAACACGTTAAAAATGTACCAGTTCAAAATTACAAACAGATTCTACTTAACAACAAACCTACAGTCCCTGTCTTGTTTGTACCGCCTGTATACTGCTGTTCAGAGTATATAGGGCCTGGGGGCCCCACACGTTTCCTTTTTTAATTTGGGTGCGGGGTTCCCCTCAATATCCATACAAGACCCAAAGGGCCTGGTAATGGACTTGGGGGTACAAATGCCGTTTGTCTCACTGATTTTCATGCATATTGCCAGGACCCAACATTACATTAAAGCCGCAAGCAGTTTTAAATGACGTTCGAGTCCCATAGACATCAATGAGGTTCTAAAGTTCATGCAAATTTTCGGTCTGTTCGCAGGTTCTGGTGTGAACCGAACCGGGGGGTGTTCGGCTCATCCCTACTCAGGAACTTACAAAGTTCAACTTTGATAAAGTGAAGGCTAGATCCGACATTAGTATGTCAAAACTGTGTTGATCTGGCCTTCATCAGATGGGGTGATGTCACCCCTATGAAAGCCAAATTTTGAAGATGCACACAAATTGGGAGTGAAAATGTGGATTTCCCTCCTGATCCCATGCCTAATGTCAACATGTGCTAGCTCCTATCATGGGGGATCAATGGATGTGTTTCGGGGGTGCAACTCCTTTCTCTCACTTACTTTAGTTGTGAGGAAGGGGTTGCACCCACAAAATGCGTACATTGATATCCCGTGATAGCAGATAGCAAATGTTGACACACTGTGTGCATCTTCAAAATGTGGCTTTCAAATTACTTAAAAACTTTTTTAAAAATAAAAAATATAACGACAAACTGTAAAAATTTTTGGGTGTTTTAGATTCTGCATAAAACATCAATGATGTTGTTCAGTCTTTTTTCCTTGATCTTCTCTAATTCCCGATTGCACACCATTATCTCCCTGATGAGGATATGTGCACTTGCACTGGTGAAATGAGTTTCTTCTTCTTCCACAACATCCACGTCACCTAAAAATAAAGAAACACATCATGTATTATAAATATGCTGGCATACATCTATTACCTGAAGCTGTAGTCTGAGACACTGACCTGTTGTGGTCACTATTTTGCCCAATTCCTGAACCTCTCCTCCCTCCACATCTTCTTCATGGTGTGTGGGGATTTCCCCTTCTTTAGGAGGTGTGGTGTTTTTTGTGTCCTCAGATGTCCCGAGTCTTTTCTCCCCTATGTGAATAAAAAAAAAAATGTATACTTAGCACACAGAATATTTGAGGCAAGAAATAGGAATATGAAACATTGCTTGGAAGTGCCGTACAATTGTCTGTTTTGGCAGAGTTCCAAGCTGAAGACTTGATTTTTTCCCTTTCTTAAAGCTGGAATACTTACCTTTTTTGGTAAAGTATCACACATAGAGAGACCCCTAGTATTCACTGGAGCACCTGCGTGGGAGACCCTAAAAAGGGTGTTCTGGTATCCCAAACTAGTGCTCCTGCGTCCAGATGTGTAAACAGCTGCTTAGTGTCCTCTCCTTACACTGAATCAAGTTTGCATTTAATTCTAGTTACAAACCCATCTAGACAACAATGTACTAAACTTCTTTTAATACAAATAGGCGTGAACAAATGTAGTTAACCTGCATCTGCCAAAAACATTGTATTAATGGGCGAATGATTGATATTTACTACGAACAATTACCATCCCCACGAACCTGAAACTTGCCATTTTAAACTGTCCAACATTAAAGAAAAGCACATAGAGCAGCAATAAAGTAATAATAATAATAGGAACACACGACAAATACTTACTTTTTTGCAGCACTTTCCTGATCCTTCTGTACTGATCGTGCTCCCTCAATTTCAGGTCTGACCTGTGTTTCCTCAATTGCTCCTTGTTTCATCATACCCCAAAATTCCTGTCCATACTTCTCACAACTTTAGTCATGATCTTGGCCTTTCTCACATTTGTGTTTTGGGTACGGTCCATACTTCCCATCATAGTTACATAGTTAGTAAGGTTGAATAAAGACACCAGTCCATTAGTTGGCCCTCTTCAAGATGTCCACCATCTCTACAAAGGACATATTTGAGGCCTCAAATCTCCTCCGGGATCTGGACGTTTCTGGCTCCGGGCTTTTCTCATCATTGCTGCTCTCTGCATGCACCTGTTGTCTCTCTGCCATATGATCTCCCACTGCGCTGAAAGAGAAGGGGCGAGGAATATACTAGAAAGAAGGTCAGGAGTGGAGTTTCATGCATGCGCAGTGTATATAAAGCATAACACGCGTGCGTCGTGCGTATGATCTGTGAGCGGAGGACGGAGTAGCGTAAGCGCCGAACGATCAAGCAAAGGTACAATTTTAACTTGGGGCATCAGTGGTTAGTGTTCTATACTGCTTATAGATTGAGGCCTATATTGGGACAAGATTAGGAGAGTTTAGCCTGACATTAGGGTTTGTCTTGTGTTGTGTTTTGCAGAGAAAATGGATACATTTAATGACCATGAATTCCTCCCCAACTTCATTGATAAGTACAAGGAGCTGCCCTGTCTGTAGCAAGTGAAACACCAATTTTATACCAACAAACTAAAGAGGAAGGCAGCACTGGATCAACTGTTGGAATTAGTGAAGCCGGTAATTCCCACGGCCAGTAATTCCCACGGCAGACATCACATATTTGAATGCCAAAATTGGTGGCCTGAGGAGCATGTATAGGGAGCGCAAAAAGGTCCAGGATTCCAAGAGATCAGGAGCAGCAGCAGATGGCATATATGTCCCCAGGCTGTGGTACTATGACAGACTACGGTTTTTGTCAGACCAGAGTGAACCCAGGCCATCGCTCTCAACCCTTCCTTCCACTCTTCGTTCCACCTCAGATGATGCTTCCGACGTACAACCTGGGCCTTCCACCCAGGAAGATGTGGAGGAGCCCAGCTTGAGCCAGGTATAGCATTGTTCAACATACAGTATTTCTTGTCCAAAATAGAATGATGTTAACTAGATGTTATTATTAATCAATAATTTCTGATTTAACAAAGTGGTTAACATATCAATAGACAGTAGTAACCAAAAATGATTGGGATAAGAATGAAAAATGCTGGGGTCAAAATGATAGTCTTTTCTATTTGTTAACATTCAATTTGCAACAGTCATGAGCTCAAAATTGTGTGTGATTGATGACTAAAAAACTAAAACTATGTACCATTTTCATACACAGGAAAGTCTTAGCCAGGAGGAGGCTGTGGAAAGTCTCAGCCAGGAAGAGGTCAAGGAAAGTCTTAGCCAGGAGGAGGCCATGGAAAGTGGCAGCCAGGAGGTGGCCGTGCTCAGTAGCCTGACCAAATCCCAGGTTCCTCCCATCCGCCTTCCAACAAAAAGGACCAGGAAGGTGAAGAACCTGGAGGAGTCAGCGACTAATTTGATTCGGCAGGCTACTGTGGTCCTCACAAACACCCCTAGTGTCCAAGAGGCCTTTGGCTGTATGACGGCCAGCAAAATGCAAGAAATGAAAGAGGGCCAATGCCTCATCTGTGAGGAGGTAATATTTCAGGCCCCAAATAAGGGGGTAAGGGGCCAACTCACCAATAAAAGTCACGTCTGTGAGTTGGATCATACTCCTCCACATCTTGCAACACCTCCTACAACACAGCTACAGCCTGGAAGGTAACGTGGAAGGAAGTCTTGAGAGTGATGGCCTGGGTTTGGTGTGGTCTGGCAAAAGACACAGGCTGTGTAAGACCACAGCCTGGGGACATATATGTCATCTGCTGCTGCTCCCGACCTCTCGGAGTCCTGGACCGTATTGTGCTCCCTATAAAATGGACTCCTCAGGCTACCAATTTTGCCTGTCAAATAATTGATGTCTGCCCTTGGGTACAAAAGCTTCACCAAATCCAACTGTTTCTCCAGCGTTGCCTTCCTCTTTATTTTTTTAGGACCACTAATACATTTTTGACAAATACTTGGCTATGTGTTTTACTTCAAAAATAACAGTTTGTTTGTGAGTAGGCAGGTACATTTCAAAAATACAATGTCAAATTACCAAGGGATACCAACACCAATCAACCTCTTTGAGGTTAAAAGGGGGTATAGCGCCCTGTTTTTGATATCAGTGGAACGAATAGTGTCCCATCATTGGTATCAGTGGGAGGAATAGTGCCCCATCATTGGTATGACTGAGGAATAGTGCCCCATCCTTGGTGTCAGTGGAAGGAATAGTGCCCCATTACTGGTGTCAGTGGGAGGAATGGTGCTCGATCATTGGTATCAGTAGGAGGAATAGTTCAATATCATTGGTATCAATGGGAGGAATAGTTCCCCATCATTGGTATCAGTAGGAGAAATTGTGACCCATCATTGGTGTCAATGGGAAGAATAGTGTCCCATCATTGGTGTTAGTGGGCGGAATAGTGACCAATCATTGGTGTCAGTGGGAGGAATAGTGTTGTATCATTGGTATCAGTGGGAGGAATAGTTCCCCATCATTGGTATCAGTGAGAGGAATAGTGACCCATCATTGGTGTCAGTGGGAGGAATAATGTTCCATCATTAGTGTCAGTGGGAGGAATAGTGACCCATCATTGGCATCAGTGGGAGGAATAGTGTCCTATCATTGGTATTAGTGGGAGAAATAGTGCTCCATAATTGGTATCAATGAGAGAAATTGTTCCCCATCATTAGTGTAAATTTGAGGAATAGTGCCCCATTGTTGGTGTCAGTGGGAGGAATAGTGTTCCATCATTAGTGTCAGTGGGAGGAATAGTGACCCATCATTGGCATCAGTGGGAGGAATAGTGTCCTATCATTGGTATTAGTGGGAGAAATAGTGCTCCATAATTGGTATCAATGAGAGAAATAGTTCCCCATCATTGGTGTAAATTTGAGGAATAGTGCCCCATTGTTGGTGTCACTTGGAGAAATAGTGCCCTGTTGTTGATGCCAGTAGCAGGAATTATGCCCCATTATTGGTATCAGTGGGAAGAAATAGTTCCCCATTATTTTCATCAGTGGGAGGAATAATGACCCATCATCGGTGTCAATGGAAAGAATAGTGTCCCATCATTGTTGTCAGTTGGAGGAATAGTGATCCATCATTGGTATCAATGGGAGGAATAGTGTCCTATCATTGGTATTAGTGGGAGGAATAGTACTCCATTGTTGGTATCATTGGGAGGAATAGTGCTCCATTGTTGGTATCAGTGGGAGACATCATTGGTGTCAGTTTGGGGAACAGTGCCCCATCATTCGTGTCAATGGGAGAAATAGTGCCATGTTGGTGATGCCAGTAGCAGGAATGATGCCCCATTGTTGATGTCAGTATGAGGAAAAGTGCCCCAGTGTCCAGAAAAAGGTAAGCAAATTCAGCAATCCAGCCCCCCTGCCACAGTTTGGAGACCACTGCTTTAGTAAATCAAGTCTTGGAGCAGGAAGAAAGGTTGAGATTATGTGCACTTGTTTACATTTTAAACATTCAATCATGTACAAGGGAGTTAGAAAATTAGAACTTCCCCAATCTTTCTTGAGTGTTTAAGGGGAACTCTTCCTATTTTAGAAGGCTTACTGCAACTGTTTGGTGGATCACACTGTTAGTGCTGCTGCCTCTCTGCATTGAATTTTTTTGACCTGCTTGGATTCCCAATTGCTGCTTTACATTACTTTTTCAGTTCTGTTGGGAATCTTATCGTTTCAGCTCCTACAGTGTAGTTACAAGCCCTCCTTTCATCTGTTGACTGATTGGTAAATGGGGCTACTCTATAATTACATAAGTGGCCATCATTGAGTTATTCACTTTGGCATAATTAACTACATTCTGTTAGACACCCTTGGTGCGTTTTAAATTTCTGTAACTGGAAATGTTCATAAATGAACAGGGATGAAAATATCACAGAGTTAGTTAATTGATGGGTGGAGAAAAGATTGACTCTGACCCAAGCCAACAAAGGATGTCTTTTCAAATCTAAAATCGGGCCATTGCAGTGTTTTATGAAAGCCTTTATAATAGACATTGTAATGTGCTTTATTCTGAAAAGGAGGGTATACAAGGTACATTAGCCATTACATTGAGCACAAATATAATTGGAATATTATGTTTATAAGCAATTACATTACAGTGAATATAATATGTGAACTATTACACCAAAGTCTGCCATCCATAACATTCTGATTTATCAGATCCTACAGCATACCTCAGAAGCCTTGAATGACATCTGAGTGCTTTCCTTTGAAGTGTTGATAAGCTTCTGTGTTTTATTTTTTATAACAGTAGTGTTTTCCAACTTGTCATTCTCTTGTGTATCCCATGGTTGCACAGACTTTCTTGTTAGGTCATGACAACCGACTTGAGCTAGGGCTGGAGAGGTCTGTAATTCCCTAGACTTTATTCTGAAGTTCTTTTTAGGTTTATAAATGATTTTACATCTTACTTACAAAGATATTTTGGCAGGACGTGCATTTCTGTGTATAATGGATTCAACACTATTTTCAACTTCAGTGTGTGATGAGTATGCCACTGAGTAAAGTTCAAAACCTTAGAAATGTAATTGTTTCCATGTCCAAATTTATAGGCTTGGTAACTTTTTTTTACAGGAAATCAATCCTAGAATCCTTTGTCACAATGCAACCAGACTGCCATGGTGAGGAAGTAATAATGAGCAATAATAATGAAGAGATGAAACAGCTAACAAGTAAAAAATAAACACACTACAGATAAGACAGTGAACAAAACAAAACAAAAATAATTGATGATCAAGTTATATATAAAACTATATACAAAGATATACAAACTAATAAACTTTAATAATGGGCAGGAAACAGGACAGACAGGGCTAAGACAGGAAAGGATTACAGCAATACTTAGAAAGAATAGGAGGCCAAAAGGACCCAGGCGTATAAGGCTTGTTCATTTGTAAAATGCTGAGATGTCAAATTCTAGCAGAGGGGGAAATATATAGACGTATGCATGGGTCAACCTTGGCACCGAAGATGTTTTGGAACTACATTTCCCATGATGCTAAACTACACTGCAGAGTGAATTAACATAATGGTTAATGTAGTTCCAAAACATCTGATGTGCCAAGGTTTGCCATCACTGGCTTAGGTTAATGTTAGATGTACATGGGTTGCATAGTGACCCATATGTTGGCTACTGGGGCCAAAGGCAGATGCACGAGCACAGTTATAGTAACTGGTGAAACAGGGTGCTGTTGTCTCACTGCTTTTATCCATAAAGCAATATGATTTTGCTTTAAACATGGTGGAAAGAACTCCAATTAATGTATATTACAAGCCCGACCTTTATTCAGGGTTTAGGGTCCATTTATACATTTACATTCTGGTTGAGACCCATTCACACATTTATTTTCTGGTGTGTTTTTATGTCATACCTTAACAAGTGTTGCGTTAAGGCAAAATAGAAACAGAAATGGCGTGCACCATAATGTATGGCAGTTCTCACTCCAATTGTGCATTGGGGATCTGAAGAAAATGTTTGGAAATGCAAAGCACTTATGCATGTACGATGCGTTAACATGTATTGCTACATGTATTGCTACAATGCATACATGTCAATAGGCCAGAAAGGTAGTTAGTTCCACTTTAACACTTCCTCCGTCTGCAAGCAGAGCTGAGGGACTTTCCCCTCCAATTTCTTTTAATTTATTTTTTAAATAGTTTTAATTTTTAGACCCCCCATCACCCCCACCATTCCAGTTTAGGTGAGAATGATGTGTACCAAGTTGTGCAGCCCCCCAGGAAACTTACACCATCTTCCAGGAGGCTGCAGGATTGGCACACAGAGCGGCTGAAGGGCATTCCAGACAGCAGGCTGATGGTGTGACTGGCCTGTCATCGGAGCTAGCTGCATACACCTGGAAGAGACAGTCAACTGAAAAGGACGAAGATGGTGGCTCAGGACCTACTGCGTGCCACCCAAGCAGCAGGACAATGCTGGATTCACTGTGTAGGTGAGTATGTGCCTTTGAAAGGCACTACAAGTAAGTGGAGAAAAACATTGGGGGGGGGGGGGGAATTTAGTACTGCTTCAAGTGTTTGAAAACTACCCCAAATCAGCCTTGACAATATTCAAACAGCTGACTATATTAACTCATATTATATTTTATTATATCAATATATGCAAACTTGACCTTGCACAAGACTGAGAACTCTGGGTGCTCAGCGATATATTGGCTTACACCTGCACTGTCAAAAGTGAGGAAGTCCCATGGACTCAGAAGGTGTTTCTCCTCACTCCCAGGATCCAAATGGATTAGTGTGATATTGAAGGAAAGGTACAGTGTGTGCAGCTTACGTAGAGTTATCCTTTTGCTTTTTTCTGCATTGGCAAAGCACAGGTTTAGTTTACACAGGTTTAGTTACTTTGCATTAACTGATAATGTTTGTGGGTGAATCCTTTTTTCCCCACACACTTTTTGCTTATACTTTACTGACAAAAGAAAATAATATAAAAATAACACTGATGTAATTATCACTTTTTCTTAACCTCTTATTGAGCCTCCATTCATATATTAATATAACTGACGATAAATTAGCCTCTAAATCAGAATAACTCTTTATCAAAACTAAAGCAAAGATGCTTTGGAGCCTTCCTTCACTATAGAGGCTTATATCAGTGCTGTTAACTACAAGCTGTCGCCAAACTGTTGCGTATAAAGATATGGCTCTGTGCCCATATTCTCAGCTCTCAGATACCCTTAGGAGATTTCTCTGCTACCTTTAGGTGTATGCATTTCTGATTTTCTCGTTAATCTTTATGGCCCAAACAGAAGGATTTTAGGTGAAGCAGTGATGTTTCTGCACTATATAATGTACATGTTCCATATGCCGGAGAAATCATTTTATTAAAGGCTACAAATTAAACTGTTAATACTGTGTGATTCTGTTTATTTTTGCTTAAACAATGCCATATTATCCATACATTTTCCATGGCAAAAAAAATAGGAAAGATGTTATCCACAACAATAAAAAGGTTTAAATCACTTTTGCCAGCAAATATATATCCAGATATAGTATTTTACATGTCTTTTTATAGTTTTCTCCACATATAATTGCAGGCCATGCTGACTAGCAAAAATGACAGTGATGGGGTTGGGAGAAACAGTAAAACTGCTAGCTCACTGGAGCAGTTGCCTCTTCGTTTTTTTTTTTTTTTTTAGAATATAGAATATTTTATTAATGTAAATAAAATTTAAGCAATTGTAGTACCCCGATGTTGGTATAAAAAGGCATGTGAAAGAGAAAATTAATTTATATATATATATATATATATATATATATATATATATATATATATATATATATATATATATATATATATATATAATGTATATATATATATTATTCTATCATTTCATATATTGACTGCATGCAGTTTACAGAGCACAATATTTTTTGATATACTGGTCCTTTTAGGAAAAGGTTTTTTATGTTACATGGTATTTGATCAACAGTTTTTCAAAGTAAATTTTTCGGGGAAAAAAAACAAACATAAATTAAAAAAAAACAAAACACTAAAGTTAGCCCAATTTTTTTGCATAATGTGAAAATGCTACACAGAGTAAATATACCTAAAATGTCACGCTTTAAAATTGTATCTGCCCGTGGAATGGTGGCAAACTACTGTGCTTAAAACTCTCCATAGGCGCCGCTTTAAACGCTTTTACAGGTTACCAGTTTAGAGTTGCACAGGAGGTCTGGTGCTAGAATTATTGCTCTCGCTCTGATGTTTGCGATAATGCTTCACATGTGTGGTGTGATCACAGTTTACATGAGTGTGAAAGTAACGTATGCGTTCGCATTTGCCCGTAAGCACGGTGGGTGGTAACTGTAACAGTTAACATTCAAGACATGCCATGAATGTACTACACACATACATATATATATATATATATATATATATATATATATATATATATATATATATATATATATATATATATACAGTCGTATGCAAAACTTTAGGAACCCTTGACAATTTCCATGAATGCCATTTATAAATATTTGGGTGTTTGGATCAGCAATTTCATTTTGATCTATCAAATAACTGAAGGACACAGTAATATTTCAGTAGTGAAATGAGGTTTATTGGATTAACAGAAAATGCGCAATATGCATCTAAACGAAATTAGACAGGTGCATAAATCTGGGCACCCTTGTCATTTTGTTGATTTGAATACCTGTAACTACTTAGCACTGATTATTTGGAACACACAAATGGTTTGGTGAGCTCATTAAGCCTTGAACTTCATAGACAGGTGCATCCATTTACGAGAAAAGGTATTTAAGGTGGCCAATTGCAAGTTGTTGTTCTCTTTGACTCTCCTCTGAAGAGTGGCAGCATGGGGGCCTCAAAACAACTCTCAAATTACCTGAAAACAAAGATTGTTCTACATTATGGTTTAGCGGAAGGCTACAAAAAGTTTGGTGCAAAAAGAACTATCCATATCATAATACAACAGAAAGGTGATGTTAGTGATGTTATAGGGGTGACATGTAACAGTGAAAAAAAGAGAGGACTATTACCTTAGGAGAGAGATCACTGGAAAATCACAGGAGAAACAGCAGCATGGGTGGCTGCTGCAAAACACCCAAACGTGAGCCAGACCCTGCAAGCGGAAAGTCCCCGCTTATTATATGCTTCACCTGCCCAGGGATCCACCCCCCCCACCAAGCATCATGAAGGTGGGCTAGGCTGAATATCAACCTAAGCCCACTAAACGAGCTTGCAGAATGTCAGTGGGTAGCCACCAAATACACAGCGTGTAAAGTAACCAGAGCATGCAGATGATTTTTTGAGCACCATTATTCCTTTTTTCAGGGGTACTGCGGTCTGGGCCACTCCCAGTTGGAGCCTTTGCTGTGTAGTTATCTCCACAGCGCTGGCATCCAGGTGTCTATAGATCTAGTCTGTGGCTTCCACCTTGTAGCCTACCTTTGATTCTTTCAACCCATGTGTGAGTATACCTTGTGCATATTATTTGACTTTGCCCAATGTAAATATGGGCAAAGTCACTTTTGCACTTTTCAAATAGAATCAGAGTAACTTGTCTCTACCAAACGTGTAGAGAATTCAGCCCTTATGAATTAGAAATTATGTGTTCCAGCAATTATGTTTTGTCTCTTATGATGACACAACCAAAGGCCGAACTGTGTTTCATTTTATGTATTGTGAAACTTACTTTAACATTTGGTGTATTATTTTATATGGGGACTAGGGATGAGCCGAACACCCCCCGGTTCGGTTCGCACCAGAACCCGCGAACGGACCGAAAGTTCGCACGAACGTTAGAACCCCATTGACGTCTATGGGACTCGAACGTTCGAAATCAAAAGTGCTCATTTTAAAGGCTAATTTGCATGGTATTGTCCTAAAAAGGGTTTGGGGACCCGGGTCCTACCCCAGGGGACATGTATCAATGCAAAAAAAACTTTTAAAAACGGCCGTTTTTTCGGGAGCAGTGATTTTAATGATGCTTAAAGTAAAAAAAAAAAAGTGAAATATTCCTTTAAATATCGTACCTGGGGGGTGTCTATAGTATGCCTGTAAAGTGACGCGTGTTTCCCATGTTTAGAACAGTCCCTGCACCAAATGTCATTTTTAAAGGAAAAAATCTCATTTAAAACTGCTTGCGGGTTTAATGTCATGTCGGGTCATGGCAATATGGATGAAAATCAGTGAGACAAACGGCATGGGTACCCCCCAGTCCATTACCAGGCCCTTTGGGTCTTGTATGGATATTAAGGGGAACCCCGCACCCAAATTAAAATAAGGAAAGGTGTGGGGCCACCAGGCCCTATATACTCTGAACAGCAGTATACAGGTGGTGCAAACAAGACAGGGACTGTAGGTTTGTTGTTAAGTAGAATCTGTTTGTAATTTTGAACATTTTTAACGTGTTTAGCTTCAGCCAAAAAATCTTTTCTAAGCTTTTTGGAAAACATAGGGAAGGGTTATCACCCCTGTAACATTTGTTTTGCTGTCTTTCCTCCTCTTCAGAAGATTTCACCTCACTTTTTTGTCCCAATGAAAAATGTTTTTTGAAAATTTGGGTTTTTTGTGGAACAAGGATTGGAAAGCATCAGTGGAAAGGAGAAATTGTTTTCCCATATTAACTCTTACAGGAGAGAATTTCCCTTCCTAGGGGTAGATTTCATCTCACTTCCTGTTGTCTCCTTCCGTTTGCAAGTAGGAGTCGTTTGTAAGTTAGATGTTTGAAAGTAGGGTCCTGCCCTATATACTCAGCAGAAATTTGGGCCTTAGGTGTTGCTGTGGCCACAACACTGTAAGCCCTCACAGGGCCCTGCTGTGAAATATTAGATCAAGAATTGTAATTACATGCCCCTGTTGAACAGGAGCTGAAAAATTAGGCCTTAGGCACTGGTGCTGGTGCCACAACACTGCAACCCCTCACAGACACTCTAGTTGGAACGCAGGAACGAGCCCTGCTGCAAAGTATTGCATCAAAAATTGTAATTACACGCCCCTGTTAGACAGGGGCAGAAAAATTGGGCCTTAGGCACTGGTGCTGGTGCCACAACACTGCAACCCCTCACAGACACTCTAGTTGGAACGCAGGAACGAGCCCTGCTGCAAAGTATTGCATCAAAAATTGTAATTACACGCCCCTGTTAGACAGGGGCAGAAAAATTGGGCCTTAGGCACTGGTGCTGGTGCCACAACACTGCAACCCCTCACAGACACTCTAGTTGGAATGCAGGAACGAGCCCTGCTGCAAAGTATTACATCAAAAATTGTAATTACACGCCCCTGTTAAACAGGGGCTGAAAAATTGTGCCTTAGGCACTGGTGGTGGCGCCCAGAACCAAAAATGTTCTTACAAGCTATCAGCGTGATGATTGAGGAGGAAGCGGATAATTACTCAGGGATAGTCACTCAGCATCAGCATAGGCAGTCTTTGAAGGGATCTGAGATTTCAAAAAAAATTATTCGGTTACATCTGCATCAGGTGCTTGGTAGCTGGTGGTGATCCAAGACTGATTCATTTTTATGAAGGTCAGCCGATCGACCGAGTCGGTGGACAGACGCACCCTGTGATCGGTTACCACGCCTCCAGCAGCACTGAATGTGCGTTCCGAAAGAACGCTGGATGCAGGACAGGCCAGTAGCTCAATTGCATACTGTGCAAGCTCTGGCCAGTGATCCATCCTCAAGACCCAGTAACCCAGAGGATTTTCGGTGGGAAAGGTGTCCAAGTCTGATCTTGCCCCTAGGTATTCCTGCACCATGTAAAACAGACGCTGGCGATGGTTGCTGGAACCGATCATACCTTGGGGCTGCGGACCAAAAAATTGTCTGAACGCATCGGTCAGACGGCCACCTTCTCCACCGCTCCTTCTTTGACTGACCGAAGCCTCAGCAACACGTTGTCCAGAAACAGGAGTTTGTAACCTCCCAGTCTCTGGGAACGCGTTGCACAGACCTTTCTGCAAGGCCTCCCGAAGATGTTTCATCCTCTGCTCCCTCTGCGATGGCAAGATAAGGTCCGCAACCTTACCCTTGTAACGTGGATCAAGGAGGGTTGCCAGCCAGTATTGGTCCTTCTCCTTGATACCACGAATACGAGGATCCTTACGCAGGCTTTGCAGGATCAGGGAGGCCATGCAGAGTAGGTTTGCTGAGGCATTCGGTCCGGAGTCCTCTGGGTCACTAAGGACAACAACGTCTGCAGCCACCTCCTCCCAGCCACGTACAAGTCCATGTGTTCCTTGGGACTGATCCCTTAAAGACTGCTGCTGATGCTGAGTGCCAGGCTCCACCTCCATACTGACACAATCTTCCTCCTCCTCCTCCTCCTCCTCGTCCTCTTCCTGTGTGATCGGCGGGCACGCAGGAACACTGTCTGGATAAAGGGGGCCTTGAGAGCTAAGGAATTCCTCCTCTTCCTGCCTCTGTTCTGCCTCAAGTGCCCTGTCCATTATTCCACGCAGCGTGTGCTCCAACAGGTGGACAAGGGGGACAGTGTCACTGATGCATGCACTGTCAGTGCTCACCATCCTCGTGGCCTCCTCGAATGGTGACAGGACAGTGCATGCATCCCTGATCATGGCCCACTGGCGTGGGGAAAAAAAAACAAGCTCCCCTGACCCTGTCCTGGTGCCATAGTCGCACAGGTACTCATTGATGGCCCTCTGCTGCATGTGCAGCCGCTGCAGCATGGCCAACGTTGAGTTCCACCTGGTGGGCATGTCACAGATTAGGCGGTTCTTGGGCAGGTTAAACTCCTTTTGGAGGTCCGTCAGCCGAGCACCGGCATTATATGACCGGCGGAAATGCACACAGACTTTCCTGGCCTGCCTCAGGACATCCTGTAAGCCCGGGTACCTGCCCAAGAACCGCTGCACCACCAAGTTAAGGACGTGAGCCAAACAGGGCACATGGGTCATTTGTCCCTGTCGGAGGGCAGAGAGGAGGTTGGTGCCATTGTCGCAAACCACCATTCCTGCCTTAAGTTGGCGTGGCGTCAACCACCTCTGAACCTGCCCCTGCAGAGCTGACAGAACCTCTGCCCCAGTGTGGCTCCTGTCCCCCAAGCACACCAGCTCAAGCACCGCATGGCATCTTTTGGCCTGCGTACTTGCGTAGCCCCTTGAACGCCTACGGAGCACCGCTGGTTCCGAGGAAGAGGCCATGGAGGAAGAAGAAGAGGAGGGGGTGGAGAAGAGAGGTGTGTCACAATCAGCATTTTGGAGGCGTGGTGGCGGAACAACCTCCAACACTACCGCACCTTGTCCTGCATCCTTCCCAGCTGCCAGCAGAGTCACCCAATGCGCCGTGAAACTTAGGTAACGTCCCTGTCCATGCCTGCTGGACCATGAGTCAGCGGTAATATGCACCTTACCACTGACCGCCCTGTCCAGCGAGGCAAGGACATTGCCTTCCACATGCCGGTAGAGAGCCGGAATCGCCTTCCGTGAGAAAAAGTGGCGTTTGGGTACCTGCCACTGAGGAACCGCACATTCCACAAACTCACGGAAGGGGGCAGAGTCTACCAACTGAAAAGGCAGCAGTTGAAGTGCTAGCAATTTTGCCAAGCTAGCATTCAACCGCTGGGCATGTGGATGGTTGGGAGCAAACTTCTTTCGGCGGTGCAGCAGCTGGGGCAGGGAAATTTGCCTGGTACAATCTGACGTCGGTGTACCAAAAGCAGATTGCCCACAAGTACTTGGCTGTGACACACCTAATTCTACACCTTCATTCCTCTCACTGCAGGTCTCAGAGAGGACTGAAGGTCTAGTGGGGTTGGAAATCTCAGCTGATGAGGAGCAAGGAGAGATCCTCTTTGTTCTTTGGTGTGGGTCTTTTAGATACGCTTGCCAACGAACTGCATGGCAGGTCAACATATGTCTGGTCAAGCATGTGGTACCCAAGCGGGAGATGTTTTGGCCACGCGAGATACGCTTGAGACATATGTTGCAAATAGCAGCGGTGCGATCTGATGCACTCGTCTCAAAAAAGGCCCACACCAAAGAACTTTTTGAATAACGCGCAGAGACTGCAGCGCCCTGCACATGTGGAGCTTTGGGGTGTGATGCAGTCAATGTGCTGCCCTTAGGCTGGCCCCTGGAGGGCATCCTGCCTCGTTGGTGATGTGCCGCCTCCTCCTCCTCCTCCTCCTCCTCTCTCCTATCAGGCACCCACGTTGAGTCAGTGACCTCATCATCCCCTCCCTCCTCATCACTGGAGCAAACCTGGCAGTATGCTGCAGCAGGGGGAGCATGACTGCCAGATTGCTGTCCTTCTTGGGCACCCCCTCTGTCCGTGCTCATGTTACTGCCTTCATCGAGCTCAGTATCATCATCAGAGCCTTCCAAACGCTGGGCATCCTCCTGGAGCATGTACCCAACACTGTGGTCGAACAGTTCGAGGGAATCCTCATGAGGACATGGTGGAGCTAGGGAAGGAGTCACTGATGACATTGAGCTGAGGGAAGAGGCCGCTGCTTTGCCAGACAAAGCACCCTGGGCATGGGTGAGAGAGGATGAGGAGGATGAGGACGGCTTGGTCATCCACTCGACCAAGTCTTCCGCATGTTGCGGCTCAACACGGCCAGCTGCCGAAAAAAAGGCCAAGCGTGTCCCATGGCCACGTGCTGATGAGGATGCACCATCTCCACGACCAGCACTAGACACAGAGCCTGCTTGCCCTCTCTTATTGGCTTGTGACTGTCTGCCTCTCCTTCTTGGCCTTCCAGACATACTAATGGCCTGTAGCTGCTCTAAGCTGGGATAGAACACCTGTAATTTTCTTCAGGTAGCTTTATATACTGTAACCAGACAAGCCTGCCTGTCAGTAGGAAGATAACAGGAACGGATCTAGCTGAACACTTTGAGCAGGACGCACTGCACTAAATGTAAATAGCAGGAACGGATCTAGCTGAACACTGTGAGCAGGACGCACTGCACTAAATGTAAATTGCAGGAACGGATCTAGCTGAACACTGTGAGCAGGACGCACTGCACTAAATGTAAATTGCAGGAACGGATCTAGCTGAACACTGTGAGCAGGACACACTGCACTAAATGTAAATGGCAGGAACGGATCTAGCTGAACACTGTGAGCAGGACGCACTGCACTAAATGTAAATAGTCTAGAAGATAACAGGAACGGATCTAGCTGAACACTGTGAGCAGGACGCACTGCACTAAATGTAAATAGTCTAGAAGATAACAGGAACGGATCTAGCTGAACACTGTGAGCGGGACGCACTGCACTAAATGTAAATTGCAGGAACGGATCTAGCTGAACACTGTGAGCAGGACGCACTGCACTAAATGTAAATTGCAGGAACGGATCTAGCTGAACACTGTGAGCAGGACGCACTGCACTAAATGTAAATGGCAGGAACGGATCTAGCTGAACACTGTGAGCAGGACGCACTGCACTAAATGTAAATAGTCTAGAAGATAACAGGAACGGATCTAGCTGAACACTGTGAGCAGGACGCACTGCACTAAATGTAAATAGTCTAGAAGATAACAGGAACGGATCTAGCTGAACACTGTGAGCAGGACGCACTGCACTAAATGTAAATTGCAGGAACGGATCTAGCTGAACACTGTGAGCAGGACGCACTGCACTAAATGTAAATTGCAGGAACGGATCTAGCTGAACACTGTGAGCAGGACGCACTGCACTAAATGTAAATGGCAGGAACGGATCTAGCTGAACACTGTGAGCAGGACGCACTGCACTAAATGTAAATGGCAGGAACGGATCTAGCTGAACACTGTGAGCAGGACGCACTGCACTAAATGTAAATAGCAGGAACGGATCTAGCTGAACACTGTGAGCAGGACGCACTGCACTAAATGTAAATAGCAGGAACGGATCTAGCTGAACACTGTGAGCAGGACACACTGCACTAAATGTAAATTGCAGGAACGGATCTAGCTGAACACTGTGAGCAGGAACGCACTGCACTAAATGTAAATAGCAGGAACGGATCTAGCTGAATACTGTGAGCAGGACGCACTGCACTAAATGTAAATAGCAGGAACGGATCTAGCTGAACACTGTGAGCAGGACGCACTGCACTAAATGTAAATAGCAGGAACGGATCTAGCTGAACACTGTGAGCAGGACGCACTGCACTAAATGTAAATTGCAGGAACGGATCTAGCTGAACACTGTGAGCAGGACGCACTGCACTAAATGTAAATTGCAGGAACGGATCTAGCTGAACACTGTGAGCAGGACGCACTGCACTAAATGTAAATGGCAGGAACGGATCTAGCTGAACACTGTGAGCAGGACGCACTGCACTAAATGTAAATAGCAGGAACGGATCTAGCTGAACACTGTGAGCAGGACGCACTGCACTAAATGTAAATAGCAGGAACGGATCTAGCTGAACACTGTGAGCAGGACGCACTGCACTAAATGTAAATAGCAGGAACGGATCTAGCTGAACACTGTGAGCAGGACGCACTGCACTAAATGTAAATAGCAGGAACGGATCTAGCTGAACACTGTGAGCAGGACGCACTGCACTAAATGTAAATAGCAGGAATGGATC
The DNA here is from genome assembly GCA_037952925.1 of Lithobates clamitans. Taxonomy (NCBI): domain Eukaryota; kingdom Metazoa; phylum Chordata; class Amphibia; order Anura; family Ranidae; genus Lithobates; species Lithobates clamitans. The sequence continues at coordinate 2,093,410 of JBBGZY010000163.1, forward strand.
TAGCTGAACACTGTGAGCAGGACGCACTGCACTAAATGTAAATAACAGGAACGGATCTAGCTGAACACTGTGAGCAGGACGCACTGCACTAAATGTAAATAGTCTAGATAGAAGATAACAGGAACGGATCTAGCTAAACTGAATACAGTGTATATATATATATGCAACACCTGGGATGCATATATATACACAATACACTGTAAGTGCAGCTAACTGACTGACTGTTCTGCCTAATCTATCTAACTCAAATCAAATGACACTGTCTCTCTCTCTCTCTATCTCTTAGCACACCGGAACACACACTACACAGGGCCGCCGTGCAGGCGGCCTTATATAGTGTGGGGCGTGTACTAAATCCCCTGAGCCATAATTGGCCAAAGCCACCCTGGCTTTGGCCAATTACAGCTCTCTCTACTGACGGCGCTGTGATTGGCCAAGCATGCGGGTCATAGTGCATGCTTGGCCAATCATCAGCCAGCAATGCACTGCGATGCCGCAGTGAATTATGGGCCGTGACGCGCCACACGAATTTGGCGCGAACGGCCCATATCGTTCGCAATTCGGCGAACGACCGAACAGCCGATGTTCGAGTCGAACATGGGTTCGACTCGAACACGAAGCTCATCCCTAATGGGGACATCAGACCAAGGAAGGATGTCTACACAACCAATCACTAGGGGTGGTAGACTGATAGATAGATCTGCTATGCTTAGTCAACTATAGCTAAAAAAGGTACCTCACATTATCCATTGGGACAAAATCGGGGCCATAATTCTAGCCAATATGAGAGACGCTTGTGAGGGCACAAGAAGATTTTGCTAGAAAGCCCCATACATGCTATCAGATTTTCTGCTGATTTTTGTCTTCAGATTTAGCAAAACCATATAATATGAGGTCAAACCTTAAGTGTTTCAATTTGTATGCAATCAGGCAGGCCCTTGCACTACATGGTTTTGGTAAATCTGAAGACAAAAATCAGTAGGAAATCTGATAGTGTGTATGGGGCTGAAGAGTTGGTTGGGATTCCCCTGCTGTTAGACACTATGAATAAAAATAGAAAAAACAAGCACCCATCCACTCTTATTTAAAAAATATAAGTGAAAAAATAATAATATATTAAATATATATATATATATATATATATATATAAAATATAGAAATAGACGTGAGTGTCACAAAGCAATATCTCAAATAGAATACTTTCGGTTGCAGCAAGATATTCAATTTTGGACAAAAGACTTCCAGACAGGAATCATCCTATATTTTTCAGATAGTCCTGGATAATCTCGTTCAATAGAGGACAGAAGAAGAGGACTTAATAGTGTAATATGTCCAAAAAAATGTTAAAAATCCAAAATTCATGTGACTGCGCTGATCGATAAGTGTGTATATAGATGCTATTACCACAGATATGTTTATATCAAGAAAATGTTATTTAAAATGCCATATATAGATACTATTACCACTAATGCATTTATATCAGGAAAATGTTTCAGCCTACTATTATTAAAGTGCCATGTGCCAAAATAAAAAATATACTTTGCAAAATAAATGGTGCAATATAATATAAACTAATAAACAATAAAAATACATTGTGCAATATATTAAAACAAATATCTGGAAAAAATCAACAGTTCATATAGTCATACAAAGATCACGATTGAAAACCATATTCGTATATTTTAAACTCCAATATGCAAGAAAGTGCTCTTGTGCTCTAAATTTCATTCGTGCTGCATAGCCATAACTTTACACCACTTCTTGTGCCACCACCACCTTCTGAAATGGTCACTCACCAGAGCCTAGAACAAGTATTGCCTTTGGTTCACATAGGGATAACCAATCCACTATCCTGGCGCCTCTCCGATCAGTTTATCAATAGATGTTTTTTAAATGCCCAATGTGGACATTTCATAAAAATTTAAAGATTATCATTGCGCAGTATGTTTTTATAAAAGGGAATTTATTTGTGATCATTAAAAACAAAGAGAGTATGCACTCACATTTCCCAGTGACTCGGACCGGCACTGAGTCTATCCAGCGTTCTGCTGTGGGGCTCCGTTCTGTTATTTTGGTTCCTTGTCCCCGGCTTGCACTCCAAGCCTCGCTTTGGTTCGGGTTACAGACCGGAAGTGAGGTTCGGAATTACCCAGAAGCCTCTACGCGTTTCGAATATAAACATGCGTCATCAGGAAGCTGGGTTTGCTATCTTGGAAAATGTATTTATGCCCTTAATGTTAACTGGTAGGCCAATCCGCTCGCGTGATCGAGGCGGACCGCCTCCTCCCATCTCCCCTTACTTTAAACTAGTCGGAAGTATAGAATCCTCCATCTTTCTTTCTGGCAATACCATCCCACCTAATTATATGTGAATTTTATGGGCCATTACATGAACGAACCCTTATTGTTTATTACAACTTGTTCCTTACATGCTTTGTATCCCCACATCAGAAAGCTGGAGAGACTTTTACATTTTAATTCAATCCTATCACAATTTTAATATAAAATATTTAAAACGGTTATGTATATATAAACCCCTATACTGCCAATTCAATGCACTTTTATCTATACATTAATACTTATACCAAATTTATGAAATATATGCAATTTAGAGAATACATATGAGACAAAATATGTCTATTTTTTGAAGACCTATATATTTAAGAAGTCAGAAAAAAAAATGAAAGTAAAATAAAATACAAATAAAAAATAAAAATAAATGAAAATAAAAACAAAAATAATAATAAAAAATATAAAAAATAAAAAATAAAAATAAAAAATAAGAATAAAAAAAAATAATAAAAAAATGAAAATAAAAATAAATAAAAATAAAATAAAAATTAAAATAAATAAATAAAAATAAAAGATATGCGTAAATTGGAATTTCTCCAATTACGGTATATCTTGTCAATAGCATAAAATTTTAAGATGTTGTGGATCTCTCTTATGAGTATTTCTAAAATGCCTCGAGACACTGTGGTGTTTAAACCCCTTTTTAATATTTCTAACGTGTTCCCATATTCTCATGTTGAGCTGTCTGGTTGTTCTCCTAACATACTGCAATCTGCAGCTACAGTCCAACACGTAAGTCACATGGGTGCTGCTACAGGTAATGAGTTTGTCTATCTTGCATTTCAATGTAGTGATTAAATGCCCTGTACACACGATCGGACATTGATCGGACATTCCAACAACAAAATCCATGTTTTTTTTCCGACGGATGTTGGCTCAAACTTGTCTTGCATACACACGGTCACACAAAGTTGTCGGAATTTCCGAATGCCAAGAATGCGGTGACGTACACCACGTACAATGAGACTATAAAAGGGCAGTTCAATACCAAGCGCACCACCCTTTGGGCTCCTTTTGCTAATCTCGTGTTAGTAAAGGTTTGGTGAGAGACGATTCGTGCTTTTTCAGACTTGTGGTTTTCAGATAGTATTTCTGCTGTTCAGTTTGTGATTGTGAGTTTGTATCTGGTCTTCAGTGCGTGCAGCGAGTTCCCATTGATTTGTCATTGTGTTCTTGTCCGTTCGTTGCTGATTTTCAGGTCGCTCTTCACAGGCCTTGCTGTTCTTCAGTGCATTCTGTTACTTCGTTCTGACCAGCCGACCATTTCCTAGCCATTTTGCGTGTATGTACTCATCGTAGAGTTCGTGCTGTGCGGGGGCTTGGTGTTGGAGTTCTTACTTTGAAACAAGCCCAGTCCATGAGCAGGGCGAGGAGAAGTTCATGGACCCAGAATTGGTTGCTCCAGCATGACCAATTCTGTCACATGCCTTTGCTCCGTGAGATCCGTGAGAATAATCTTGATGATTTCAGGAACTTTCTCCGGTTGACGGACCCCGTATTTCACTAATTTTTTGGCTTTGCTGACCCCTTATATCAGCAGGCAGGATACCTGCATGAGGCAAGCCATCACTCCGGAGCAGAGGCTAGTTGCCACGTTGCGGTACTTGGCGACGGGGAGAAGCCTGCAGGACCTCAAGTTCTGGACAGGCATCTCCCCCCAGGCTCTGGGGATCATTATCCCAGAGACCTGTTCTGCCATCATCCAGGTCCTGCAGAAGGACTATATTAAGGTAATATTTTTATCCTTTAACATCACATTTTATTGTATTTAATGTTTGATAATATAGTGTATTTCTTTCCTCATTCCCTAATTAACATGATTGTACTATGCTGTGAATGTCCCCTTTGTCCTCATGCATGCTGGATAAAAAAAACAAAACAATTTTTTTGTGCTTCATACATTTTTTCCTTCACTTACCTCCCCAGCATGCTCTCCTGGGCCTATATCTACCTCGTCTAGTCACTTAACAACGTATTTTGTCAGCTCCATAGTAGTGCTTTACCCTAAATACCCCCTAAAATGTGTAAAAATTTGATTTGTGCTTTAACCACTTGACAACTGGGCACTTAAACCCCCTTCCTAACCAGACCAATTTTCAGCTTTCGGTGCTTTCACATTTTGAATGACAATTACTCAGTCATGCAACACTGTACCCATATGAAATTTTTGTCCTTTTTTTCACACAAATAGAGCTTTCTTTTGGTGGTATTTAATCACCGCTGGGTTTTTTATTTTTTGCGCTATAAAAGAAAAAAGACTGAAAATTCGGTAAAAAAATGAAATTTTCTTTGTTTCCGTTATAAAATTTAGTAAATTTAGTAATTTTTCTTTGTAAATTTTGGCCACAATTTATACTGCTACATATCTTTGGTAAAAATAAGTACAAATCGGTGTAAATTATTTGGTCTTTGTGAAAGTTATAGAGTCCAAAAGCTATGGTGCGAATATCTGAAAATTGATCACACCTGAATTACTGACGGCCTATCTATATTCTTGAGACCTTAACATGCCAGAAAAGTACAAATACCCCCCAAATGACCCCTTTTTGGAAAGAAGACATTCCAAGGTATTTAGTAAGGGGCATGGTGAGTTTTTTGAAGTTGTCATTTTTTCCCACGATTCTTTGCAAAATCAAGATTTTTATTTTTATTTTTTCCACAAAAATGTCATATTAGCAGGTTATTTCTCACACACCACATATGCATACCACAAATTACACCCCAAAACACATTCTGCTATTACTCCTGAGTACGGTGATACCACATGTGTGAGACTTTTACACAGCGTGGCCACATACAGAGGCCCAACATGCAGGGGAGCACCTCCAGGCGTTCTGGAGCACCCAGGCCAATTCTGACATTTCTCTCCTACATGTAAAAAACATCATTTATTTGCTAGAAAATTACATAGAACCCCAAAACATTATATATGGTTTTTTTTGCAAAGATCCTAGAGAATACAATGGCGGTTGTTGCAACTTTTTATCTTGGACGGTATTTGCGCAGCAATTTTTTGAACGCTTTTTTTTGGGAAAAAAAACAGTTTTGTGCTTTAAAAAAAAACAAAAGCAGTAAAGTTGGCCCAATGTTTTTGCATAATGTGAAAGATGAAGTTACACCGAGTAAATAGATACCTAACATGTCACCCTTCAAAATCGCTCACGCTCGTGGAATGGCGCCAAACTTCGCTACTTAAAAATCCCCATAGGCGACGCTTTAAAATTTTTTCCTGGTTACATGTTTTGAGTTACAGAGGAGGTCTAGGGCCAAAATTTATTTCTCTCGCTCTACCGATCGCAGCGATACCTCACATGTGTGGTTTGAACACCGTTTTCATATGTGGGCGGGACTTATGTGTGCATTCGCTTCTGCATGCGAGCACAGGGACAGGGGCGCTTTAAAAAATTATTTATTTTTTTTTTATTGTTCATTTTACTTTATTTATTTTAGTTTGACACTTTTTTCCAAAAAAACATTTTTTTGATCACTTTTATTACTATTACAAGGAATGTAAACATCCCTTGTAATAGGAATATGGCATGACAGGTCCTCTTTACAGTGAGATATGGGGTCAATAAGACCCCACATCTCACCTCTAGGCTGGGAAGCCTGAAATAAAAAAAAAAACGATCCTGGCTTCGATTGTAGCGCTGAGACGGTAGAAGCACCGGAGGGCGGCGGGAAGGGGGGTGGTCCCCTCTCGCCTCCCATAAGAACGATCAAGCAGTGGAACAGCCGCTATGATTGTTCCTATGGTGTAGGGAATCGCCGGCTGAAAAAGATGATATCTGAATGATGCCTGTAGCTGCAGGCATCATTCAGATATCCCCGCACAAAGTCAAGGACGTCGTATAACGGCCGGCGGGCAGGAAGTGGTTAAAACACTTTTTTTTTTAATACAAAGCATGTACATACCAAAAATAACACCCCAAAATAGATTCTCCTACTCCTGAGTACGGCGATACCCCATGTGTGAGACTTCCACAGCCTGGCCACATACAGAGGCCGAGTACAGCTGAATATGGCTGAGCATGGCTGCCCATGGCAGGGTATGGCTGCACATGGCTGGGTATCGCCGAGTATGACTGGGTATTGCGGGGTGTTGCAGAGTATTGCGGGTGTTGCAGAGTATTGCGGGGTGTTGCAGAGTATTGCGGGTGTTGCAGAGTATTGCGGGGTGTTGCAGAGTATTGCGGGGTATTGCAGAGTATTGTGGGGTGATGCGGAGTAGTGCAGAGTATTGCAGAGCATTGTGGGGTATTGCAGAGTATTGTGGGGTGTTGCGGAGTAGTGCAGAGTATTGCAGAGTATTGTGGGGTATTGCAGAGTATTGCAGAGCATTGTGGGGTATTGCAGAGTATTGCGGGGTATTGCAGAGTATTGTGGGGTGTTGCAGAGTATTGTGGGGTATTGCAGAGTATTGCAGGGTAGTGTGGGGTATTGCAGGGTATTGCGGGGTATTGCAGAGTATTGTGGGGTGTTGCAGAGTATTGTGGGGTATTGCAGAGTATTGCAGGGTAGTGTGGGGTATTGCAGGGTATTGCAGAGTATTGCAGGGTATTGCAGAGTATTGTGGGGTATTGCAGAGTATTGCAGGGTAGTGTGGGGTCTTGCAGAGTATTGTGGGGTATTGCAGAGTATTACGGGGTATTGCAGAGTATTGCGGGGTAGTGTGGGGTATTGCAGAGTATTGCAGGGTATTGCAGAGTATTGTGGGGTATTGCAGAGTATTGTGGGGTATTGCAGAGTATTGCAGAGTATTACGGGGTATTGCAGAGTATTACGGGGTATTGCAGAGTATTACGGGGTATTGCAGAGTATTGCGGGGTATTGCAGAGTATTGCGGGGTATTGCAGAGTATTGCGGGGTATTGCAGAGTATTGCAGAGTATTACGGGGTATTGCAGAGTATTGCGGGGTATTGCAGAGTATTACGGGGTATTGCAGAGTATTACGGGGTATTGCAGAGTATTGCGGGGTATTGCAGAGTATTGCGGGGTATTGCAGAGTATTGCGGGGTATTGCAGAGTATTGCAGAGTATTGCGGGGTATTGCAGAGTATTGCGGGGTATTGCAGAGTATTGCGGGGTATTGCAGGGTAGTGTGGGGTATTGCAGAGTATTGCGGGGTATTGCAGAGTATTGTGGGGGTGTTGCAGAGTATTGTGGGGGTGTTGCAGAGTATTGTGGGGGTGTTGCAGAGTATTGTCGGGTGTTGCAGAGTATTGTGGGGTGTTGCAGAGTAGTGCAGAGTATTGTGGGGTATTATAGTATGGAGGGATGGCTGATCATGGTGGGATGGATGGATGGATGTGACTGTATTTGTCACAGAGCAGCGTTGTGGGTACTACAGATGCAGCCCACAACGCTGCTACCATCCGATCCCTCCCCCGCCCCTCCCCCTCTGTACCGATCGGCACACAGAGGGGAGGGAGGAAGCGGCGTCATGACATGACGCCGGTTTGTTTACATGTGATCGCTCCGTCATTTGACGGAGCGATCACATGGTAAACGGCCGCGATTAGCGGCCGTTCACCTCGATCCGTGATGCGCCGGGTCCTCTGGACCCGGCGGTCACGGAAGTTCTCGGGTGCACGCCCCAGGGGGCGCGCGAGAGCAGTATTCTGGGAGGACGTCCATGGACGCCCTCCCAGGATAAGCCGACCGCGCTGTGGCCGTCTTTCGGCTATGGCCCGGTCGGCATGTGGTTAAATTCAGGCAGAGTGCCAGAGTTTTTTTTTTTGGGTCCCAAAATCATTTGGAACCCTCCCCCCCAACTGCTAACTCAGCTGATACCAATCCTCTATCTGCTGACTTTGCCAAACCCATACACACTATACCTACCTCTTTTGTGGTCTGATTTATGGATGAATTCACCAAAGCATGTAGTGCAAGGGCCTGCCTGAATACTTTCAAATGGTACTGTTTAAAGTTTTTGTATCCTATTATTATCTTGATAGGTAATAGCAGAATGTAAAAATGTGCTAAAATGTGTGCAGTGTGTATTTATATCTTTGAATTATGACACCTCTCACCTGTCAAGTGGGCTGCCAATAGTGTAAGTAAGGAGGGGCTGGCCAAAGTAATACACATTATTTAGGCATTCATCTCTCAATGAAGGGGAGAGGGTTACCTGGCCAAAACATCCCCCCCCCTAAAATTTTTAAAATGACCCATGAGAAGGGGGGGGGGGAATCTGATAGGTGGTCCTTATACCTTTGTCTTTAAATACTCCCTAAAATAAATGTTATACTGATGTAGAAATTGCCTTTTAAGGTAAAACAGGCATGTTTAAAACCATAAAAAATACACAACTCTGGAACTTACAAAGTTCAACTTTTATAGAAAGTGAAGGCATCAGACATGAGTATTTGATGTGTTTGATACTGTGTTTGATATTGCGTTCAGCAGAAGGGATGAAGTCACCCCTGGAAAAGCCAAATTTTGAAGATGCACACAAATTGCCTAATGTCAACATGTGCTAGCTGCCATCATGGGGGATCAAGGGACGTGTTTTGTGGGTGCAACCCCTTCCTCCCAGCTACTTTATTATTGAGGAAGGGGTTGCACCCACAAAACACGTACATTGATCTCCCGTGATGGCAGATAGCACATGTTGACACACTGTGTGCATCTTCAAAATTTGGCTTTTCTATAATATGTCAAAAATTGTCAGAAAAATATCAAGAAAAAGCAGAAATAAGTTAGGGGTTTCTGGGTGTTTTAAATTCTCCCTAAAACATCAATGATGTTCTTCATTTTGTTTTGAACATCATTGATGTTTTGCTTGATGTTTTCCAAATCCCTATTACACCCCATTATTTCCCCGATGAGGATCTGGGCACTTTCACTGGTGAAGTGACATTCCTCTTCCACAACATCATGATCACCTAAAATATAAAAAAAAACCACACCATGTATTATAAATATGCTGGCATCCATCTCTTACCTATTTCTATAACGTCTCCCTCCTCCTCCTCTGGTTGGGTTTGGGGGATTTCCCCTTCTTCCTGAGGTGGGGGGTCCATGGTCTCCTCTGATGAGTGGTGTCCTCTGAGTCTTTTCTTTCCTATGTAAAAAAAAATAGGTATACTTAGCACATATATTTGATGGCAGAAATAGGAATATGAAACATTGCTTGGAAGTGGGGTACAATTGTCTATTTTGGCAGAGTTGCAAGATGAAGAAATATTTTTGTCCTTTGTTAAGCTTGAATACTTACCTGTTTTGTACAAGCTTCACAGATGGAGTCACCCCTATAGTATACACTGGAGCACCTGTGTGGGCCACCTAATAAAAAGGGTGTTCTGGTGTCCCACACTAGTGCTCCAGCGTCCATATGTGTAAACAGCTGTTGAGTGTCCTCTCCTTACACAGAATCTAGTTTGCATTTCATTCTAGTTACTAACCCATCTAGACAACAAAATTATTTTACGAGAAGTAGGCCAGAAAAAATTTATTGAACTGCATCTGGACAAAACATGGTGTTTTATTGGCGGAGCGAACAATGTTTCCTATGAACGAATAATGTGTCCATGAACATGAAATTTGCCATTTTAAAATGTACAACAGTAAAGAAAAGCACATGGAGCAGCACGAACATAAAAAATAAAGAATAGGAACACAGGACAACTACTTACTTTTTTGCAGAACTCTCCTGATCCTTCTATACTGATCGTGCTCCCTTAATTTGAGGTCTGACCACCGCTTCCTCAGTTGATCCTTTGATCACCGTACCCCAAAATTCCTGTGCAGATTCTTCACAACTTTTGCCATAATCTTGGCCTTTTTGACATTGCGGATGGGGTAAGGTCCATACTTACTGTCATAGTCAGCCCTTTTCAATATGTCGACCATCTCCACCATCTCTTACGAAGGCCATATTTGAAGCCTTAAATCGTCTCCTCCGGGTTCCTGACGTTTCTGGCTCCGGGCCTTCCTCCTCCCCCTCGTTGCTGTAATTATCACGCACCTGCTCTGTCTCCTCCATGTGCTCTTCCCCACTGTGCCAAATGAGAAGGGGCGGGGAATAGACTAGAAAGAACGTCAGGGGCGGGTGGAGTTTCACGCATTCGCAGTGTATATAGAGCGCAACATGCGTGCGTCGTACGTACGATCTGTGAGCGGAGGAAGGAGTATCGGAAGCGCCGATCGTGATAACGAAGGTAACATTTAAACTTGGGCCTATACTGCTTATAGATTGAGGCCTATATTGGGACAAGATTAGGAGACTTGAGCCTGACATTAGGGTTTGTCTTGTGTATTGCAGATAAAATGGATGGCTTCAATGACCACAACTTCCTCCCCCTGTTCATAGACAAGTACAGGGAGCTGCCCTGTCTGTGGCAGGTCAAACACCCACATTATAATCATAAACAAAAGAGGCAGGCAGCGCTGGCGAAACTGCTGGAGTTGGTGAAGCCGGTCGTCCCCACGGCAACCATCCCCTATTTAAAAGCCAAAATTGGTGACCTGAGGAGCACTTATTTTCTGGAGCGCAAGAAGGTCCAGGATTCCCAGAGATCAGGAGCTGCAGCAGATGACGTTAATGTCCCCAGGCTGTGGTATTATGAGAGACTGCAATTTCTGTCAGACCAGACTGAAGTCAGGGAATCCCCCTCAACCCTTCCTTCCACTCTTCCTTCCACCCTATCTTCCACCCCAGCTGAGGCTTCCGATGTCCAACCTGGGACTTCCAGCCAGGAAGAAGTGGAGGAACCCAGCATGAGTCAGGTATAGCATTGTTCTACAGATTTCTGGTCAATAAATAAATCATGTTTACTAGATGTTATTATTGATCACTAATTACTGATTTAATAAAGTGTTTTACATATCAATAGACAGTAGTGGGCAAAAATAATTGGGACAAGAATGAAAAATGCTGGGCTCAGAATGATAGTCTTTTATATTTGTTATCATTCAATTTGCAACAGTCATGAGCTGAAAATTGTGTGTGATTGATGAAGAAAAAACTAAAACTAAAACTAAAATTTTTTCATACACAGGAAGACCTCAGCCAGGAGGAGGCTGTGGAATGTGGCACACAGGAGGAGGCTGTTGAATGTGGCAGCCAGGAGGAGGAGGGGGTTAGTGGCAGTCAGGAGGTGGCTGGGGTAAGTGGCAGCCAGGAGGAAGCCGGGCCCAGTAGGAGCATCACAGAATCCCAGGTTCCTCCCCTCATCCTTCCAAACAAAAGACCCAGGAAGGGGAGTAACGTGGAGGATTCAGCACTCAGGCTGATTCAGGAGGCTTCTGCGTTCCTCAGAGCCACCCCCAATCATGAAGAGGCCTTTGCCTGCATGGCTGCCACAAAACTGCAGGACATGCAGGAGAGCCAACGCATCACGTGTGAGGATATCCTTTTATCAAACATTAACTAAGGGGGTGAGGGGCGAAATCACACCCAATACCCACCTGTGTGAGTTGTATCATCCTCCTCCTCCTACCACAACTCCACCACCACAGACACAGTGGGGAAGGAAGAGTGGAAGGAAGACAAGAAAGTGATGGCCTGGGTTCAGTCTGGTCTGACAAAAGATGCAGGCTCTTGTATGACCACAGCCTGGGGACATACTTGTCATCTGCTGCTGTTCATGATCTCTTGGACTTCTGGACCAGATTGTACTTCCTTATATATGGACTCCTCAGGCCACCAGTTTTGCAGTAAAATAATTGACATGTGCCCTGGGGGCCAAAGGCTTCGCCAATTTCTGCTGTCTCTCCAGGGTTGCCTCCCTCTTTCTTTGGTTATGACCCCTTAATAAATTTTTGGTTTGTTTTATTATACTTGCCTATGTGTGTTTTCCTTCAAAAAGGACAGTTTGTTTGTAAGGAGGCAGGTACATTTCAAAAATACAATGTGAAATTAAGAAGAGACACCAACACCAAGCAACCTCCTTGAGATTAAATAATACAAGATATTAATCGTGTTGTGGTAACTTGACACACAAAACACACCCAAAACTATTCTGGAGTAAAAAAAAAATATACAAAAAATAACATGAGATGTGGATTTAAAAAAATTAAAGCAAAAAAAACCAAAATCTAAAAACATGCAAAAATTAAATTCTTTTCAGGAGATGTGACAAATAAAAATATTATATTCATGAAATCGCGATAAATAATAAAGAAAGAAGTTTGTGAGAAGTCTGTGTGACTATGAGCAACAAAACAACTTCATTCTTCTAGCATTATAAAGAAGAAGAGAGTGCGTTGCATTAAACTATTTAAAACATTGCAGCATGACGAAAGTGCTATATCCATTACAAACGCTAAATTTACCAGACCGAGCAGTTCCGTCTCGGAATTTATTCTGAGCATGCGTGGCACTTTGTGCACCAGAATTGTCCACACACGGTTGGAAGTTACGCAAACGGATTTTGTTGTTGGAAAATTTTATAGCGTGCTCTGAAACTTTGTGTGCCGAAAATTCCGATGGAAAAAGTCCGATGGAGCCCACACACGGTCGGAATTTCCGACAACAAGCTCCGATCACACATTTTCCGTTGGAAAATCCGACCGTGTGTACAGGGCATGAGACTGAAATTCTGTAGTTTTCCTATTTCCTTTGCCTGTAGTCCTACAGGGTTTGTACTTCCCACATCTGTAAAAAACCCTTATGGTCAAGGAAGATCACCATTTTATTGGGGGGGGGGGGGGGGAGAGGTCAGGAACATTCTTTACAATCGCATCTCTTATTCTCTTTGCCCGTCTATAAATGAACTTGGGTTTGAATGGTAGAATCTTACTTAGATGTGGGTCGTTACAGATGATTGGCCAATTCTTCTTTATTATGCCCTCTAGTATTCTATATTCAGTATTGAAACCTGTTATAAATGACATTTGGCTGCTTTCCCTTCCCTCCCCTTGCTTGTTGTATCTTTCCTTTAATAGGTTGGCTCTATCTATATTGCCAACCTACTCCCTAGTATGCACCAATTCATTTTCATCATAGCCTTTATGTAAAAATCTCTCGATTAGTACATCTGTTTGTGTAAGATAGACCCATCTGATCACAATTCTGCCAGATTGTAATAAACTGGCCTTTTGGTATGGCCTTTTTCCACTAAGGGTGGTGGCAGCTACTAAAGGGAATGGACCCATTACGGTCCGTTTCCTTGATATGTATTCTAGTGTTTAGTTTCCCCCCATTCTTAAAGATCTCTAAATCAAGGAAATTAATCGTTTTCTGGTGGTAATTTACAGTAAATTTAATACCATATTTATTATAATTTGTATCCCTAATGAATTGGTTTAAATCCTTTTGGCTACCTTTCCAAACCATCAAAATGTCATCTATAAATCTTTTGTACACTTATATGTGTGGCCGACGTTTTCTGAAAATCTCCTCACTCTCCCATTTATTTAGGAATATGTTGGCGACACTAGGGGCGTATTTATTTCCCATTTCAACTCCCTTTATTTGCTTAAAGTCTTTGTGCTTGTGCCAGAAGAAGTTGTTACCAATGGCCATCCTGAGACCCTCCAATAGGAATCTTCTCTATTTTAACTTAATCTCTGAATGATTTTTTAACGCCCAGGCTACTGCTGCTAATGCATCAACTTGCTTTATGTTGGTGTAAAGTGACTCTACATCTATGGTCACCAATACGGTGGACTCATCCACCTGTATCAATTTAAGTTTGTTAATTACGTCCTTGCTGTCTTTAATGAATGCCTGCCCTTTACCTGCCAGTGGTTGTGGTTGTAGGAATACATCCAGATATTCTCCTTATCTGGAGTGGACTCAGTGGTGTAGCGTTGGGGGTGCGGAGGGGTCCATGGCCCTGGGCGCAACATTTAGGGGGGGCAAAATTTCGCGCCAGCATGTGTCACTACTGGCTGCCTCCTCCTAATTTTATTTCCTGTGTTCCCCCGTGCTCCGGCTGCCATGTTCAGTGTCCGGCACCCTGTGATTGGGCGTATGGGGGTCATGTGTGGTGTGGGGCTGGCCTGTACATGATCGCGGTTGTTCCTGAAGTCCGCCCTCTGCTCATGACCCCCATATGCCCAATCACAGTGTGCCGGACACTAAACATGGCGGCCAGAGCGCAGGGGAGACAAGTAATGAAAAGCCGCCGTGGCCACTGTCTTCTCCTCCTCCTATCCTCTGGAGTCTGGACTGATCATGCAAGATAGAAAGGTGAGGATAAACACGGACTAGGGAGAGGCAGGGCAGAGGGAGAGAGAGAGTTACTGTAGGCAGGACAGCATAGTGGTCAGTGTAGTGGCTAGTGTAGTGGTCAGTGCAGTATAGTGGTCAGTGTAGTATAGTGGTCAGTGCAGTGTAGTGGTCAGTGCAGTATAGTGGTCAGTATAGTGGACAGTGTAGTATAGTAGTTAGTGTAGTGTACAGCAGTGTTTCTCAACTCCAGTCCTCAAGGCACCACAACAGGTCATGTTTTCAGGATTTCCCTCAGATGAAACGGCTGTGGTAATTACAAAGGAAGTGAAACTGATCAAATCACCTGTGCAAAATAATGGAAATCCTGAAAACATGACCTGTTGGGGCGCCTTGAGGACTGGATTTGAGAAACACTGGTGTACAGTATGGTGGTCAGTGTAGTATAGTGGTCAATGTAGTATAGTGGTTAGTGTAGTATACAGTATAGTGGTCAGTGTAGTGTAGTGATCTGTGTAGTGGTCAGTGTAGTGTAGTGGTCAGTGCAGTGTAGTGGACAGTATAGTATAGTGATCAGTGTAGTGTAGTGGACAGTATAGTGGTCAGTGTAGTGTAGTGGACAGTATAGTAGTCAGTGTTGTGTAGTGGACAGTATAGTGGTCAGTGTAGTGTAGTGGACAGTATAGTAGTCCGTGCAGTGGACAATATAGTATAGTGGTCAGTGTAGTGTAGTGGACAGTATTGTGGTTAGTGTAGTGAATAGTGTAGTGGTCAGTGTAATGTAGTGGACAGTATAGTGGTCAGTGTAGTGTAGTGGACAGTATAGTGGTCAGTGTAGTGTAGTGGACAGTATTTTGGTCAGTGTAGTTGTCAGTGTAGTGTACAGTATAGTGGTCAGTGCAGTATAGTGGACAGTATAATATAGTGATCTGTGTAGTGTAGTGGACAGTATAGTGGTCAGTGTATTATAGTGGTCAGTGTATTGTAGTGTAGTGGGCAGTATAGTGGCCAGTGTAGTGGACAGTATAGTATAGTGGTTAGTGTAATGGACAGTGTAGTGTAGTGATCAGTGTAGCGTAGTGGACAGTATAGTGGTCAGTGTAGTATAGTGATCAGTGTTGTGTAGTGGACATTATAGTGGTCAGTGTAGTGTAGTGAACAGTATAGTGGTCAGTGTAGCGTAGTGGACAGTATAGTGGTGAGTGTAGTATAGTGGTCAGTGTAGTGTAGTGGACATTATAGTGGTCAGTGTAGTGTAGTGTAGTGGACAGTATAGTGGTCAGTGTAGTGTAGTGTAGTGGACAGTATAGTGGTCAGTGTAGTGTAGTGGACAGTATAGTGGTCAGTGTAGTGTAGTGGACAGTGTAGTGTAGTGGTCAGTGTAGTGTAGTGGACAACAGTATAATGGTCAGTGTAGTGGTCAGTGTAGTGTAGTGTACAGTGTAGTGTACAGTATAGTAGTCAGTGCAGTGTAGTGGACAGTATAGTATAGTGATCAGTTATTATAGTGCATTATAGTGGTCAGTGCAGTGTAGTGTAGTGGACAGTATAGTGGTCAGTGTAGCGTAGTGTAGTGTAGTGGACAGTATAGTGGTCAGTGTAGTGTAGTGGACAGTATAGTGGCCAGTGTAGTATAATGGTCAGTGTAGTGTAGTGGACAGTATAGTGGACAGTGTAGTGGACAGTATAGTATAGTGGTCAGTGTAGTGTAGTGGACAGTATAGTGGTCAGTGTAGTATGGTGGTCAGTGTAGTGGACAGTATAGTGGTCAGTGTAGTGTAGTGGACAGTATAGTGGTTAGTGTAGTGTAGTGGACAGTATAGTGGTCAGTGTAGTGTAATGGACAGTATAGTGGTCAGTGTAGTATAGTGGTCAGTGTAGTGGACAGTATATTATAGTGGTCAGTGTAGTGGACAGTATAGTAGAGTGGTCAGTGTAGTGGACAGTGTAGTAGACAGAATAGTATAGTGGTCAGTATAGTTTTCAGTGTACTGGACAGTATAGTATGGTGGACAATATAGTGGTCAGTGTAGTGTAGTGGTCAGTGTAGTGTAGTGGACAGTATAGTGGTCAGTGTAGTGTAGTGATCTGTGTAGTGGTCAGTGTAGTGTAGTGGTCAGTGCAGTGTAGTGGACAGTATAGTATAGTGATCAGTGTAGTGTAGTGGACAGTATAGTGGTCAGTGTAGTGTAGTGGACAGTATAGTAGTCAGTGTAGTGTAGTGGACAGTATAGTGGTCAGTGTAGTGTAGTGGACAGTATAGTAGTCCGTGCAGTGGACAATATAGTATAGTGGTCAGTGTAGTGTAGTGGACAGTATTGTGGTTAGTGTAGTGAATAGTGTAGTGGTCAGTGTAATGTAGTGGACAGTATAGTGGTCAGTGTAGTGTAGTGGACAGTATAGTGGTCAGTGTAGTGTAGTGGACAGTATTGTGGTCAGTGTAGTTGTCAGTGTAGTGTAGTGTACAGTATAGTGGTCAGTGCAGTGTAGTGGACAGTATAATATAGTGATCTGTGTAGTGTAGTGGACAGTATAGTGGTCAGTGTATTATAGTGGTCAGTGTATTGTAGTGTAGTGGGCAGTATAGTGGCCAGTGTAGTGGACAGTATAGTATAGTGGTTAGTGTAATGGACAGTGTAGTGTAGTGGTCAGTGTAGCATAGTGGACAGTATAGTGGTCAGTGTAGTATAGTGGTCAGTGTAGTGCAGTGGACATTATAGTGGTCAGTGTAGTGTAGTGTAGTGGACAGTATAGTGGTCAGTGTAGCGTAGTGGACAGTATAGTGGTCAGTGTAGTATAGTGGTCAGTGTAGTGTAGTGGAAATTATAGTGGTCAGTGTACTGTAGTGTAGTGGATAGTATAGTGGTCAGTGTAGTGTAGTGCAGTAGACAGTATAGTGGTCAGTGTAGTGTAGTGGACAGTATAGTGGTCAGTGTAGTGTAGTGGACAGTGTAGTGTAGTGGACAGTATAGTGGTCAGTGTAGTGTAGTGGACAACAGTATAATGGTCAGTGTAGTGGTCAGTGTAGTGTAGTGTAGTGGTCAGTGTAGTGTAGTGTACAATGTAGTGTACAGTATAGTAGTCAGTGCAGTGTAGTGGACAGTATAGTATAGTGATCAGTTATTATAGTGCATTATAGTGGTCAGTGTAGTGTAGTGTAGTGTAGTGGACAGTATAGTGGTCAGTGTAGTGTAGTGTAGTGCACAGTATAGTGGTCAGAGTAGGGTAGTGGACAGTATAGTGGTCAGTGTAGTGTAGTGGACAGTGTAGTGTAGTGGACAGTATAGTGGTCAGTGTAGTGTAGTGGACAACAGTATAATGGTCCGTGTAGTGGTCAATGTAGTGTAGTGGTCAGTGTAGTGTAGTGTACAGTGTAGTGTACAGTATAGTAGTCAGTGCAGTGTAGTGGACAGTATAGTATAGTGATCAGTTATTATAGTGCATTATAGTGGTCAGTGTAGTGTAGTGTAGTGGACAGTATAGTGGTCAGTGTAGCGTAGTGTAGTGTAGTGGACAGTATAGTGGTCAGTGTAGTGTAGTGGACAGTATAGTAGCCAGTGTAGTATAGTGGTCAGTGTAGTGTAGTGGACAGTATAGTGGACAGTGTAGTGGACAGTATAGTATAGTGGTCAGTGTAGTGTAGTGGACAGTATAGTGGTCAGTGTAGTATGGTGGTCAGTGTAGTGGACAGTATAGTGGTCAGTGTAGTGTAGTGGACAGTATAGTGGTCAGTGTAGTGTAGTGGACAGTATAGTGGTCAGTGTAGTGTAATGGACAGTATAGTGGTCAGTGTAGTATAGTGGTCAGTGTAGTGGACAGTATATTATAGTGGTCAGTGTAGTGGACAGTATAGTAGAGTGGTCAGTGTAGTGGACAGTGTAGTAGACAGAATAGTATAGTGGTCAGTATAGTTCTTAGTGTACTGGACAGTATAGTATGGTGGACAATATAGTGGTCAGTGTAGTGTAGTGGTCAGTGTAGTGTAGTGCACAGTATAGTGGTCAGTGTAGTGTAGTGGTCAGTGTGGTTCTCAGTGTAGTGTAGTGGACAGTATAGTGGTCAGTGTAGTGTAGTGGACAGCATAGTGGTCAGTGTAGTGTAGTGGACAGTATAGTGGTCAGTGTAGTGGACAGTATAGTGGTCAGTGTAGTGTAGTGGACAGTGTAGTGTAGTGGTCAGTGTAGTGGTCAGTGTTTTGTAGTGGACAGTATAGTGGTCAGTGCAGTGTAGTGGACAGTATAGTATAGTGGTCAGTGTAGTGCTCAGTGTAGTGTAGTGGACAGTATAGTATAGTGGTCAGTGTAGTGGTCAGTGTAGTATAGTGGTCAGTGTAGTGTAGTGGACAATATAGTGGTCAGTGTAGTGTAGTAGACAGTATAGTATAGTGGTCAATATAGTTCTCAGTGTAGTGGACAGTATAGGTTAGTGTAGTGTAGTGGACAGTGTAGTGGACACTATAGTGGTTAGTGTAGTGGACAGTGAATTGGTCAGTGTAGTTCTTAGTGTAGTGGCCAGTGTAGTGCAGTGGACAGTATAGTGGTCAGTGTAGTTCTTAGTGTAGTGTAGTAGACAGTGTAGTGTAGTGGACATTATAGGGGTCAGTGTAGTGTAGTGGACAGTATAGTAGTCAGTGTAGTGGACAGAAAAGTATAGTGGTCAGTGTAGTGGACAGTATAGTGGTTAGTGTAGTGGACAGTATAGTGGTCAGTATAGTTCTGTGTAGTGGACAGTATAGTATAGTGGTCAATGTAGTGAACAGTATAGTATAGTGGTCAGTGTAGTGGACAGTATAGTGTAGTGGACAATATAAGGGTTAGTGTAGTGTAGTGGTCAGTGTAGTTCTCAGTGTAGTGGAATGTATAATATAGTGGTCATTATAATTAAAAGTGAAGTGGACAGTATAGTATAGTGGTCAGTGTAGTGTAGTGGACAGTATAGTATAGTGGACAATAGAGTGGTTAGTGTAGTGTAGTGGACAGTATAGTGGTCAGTGTAGTTCTCAGTGTACTATAGTGGTTACTGTAGTTCTCAGTGTAGTGTAGTGGACAGTATAGTGGTCAGTGTTGTTCTCAGTGTAGTAGACAGTATAATAGTCAGTGTAGTGGACAGTATAGTATAATTGTCAGTGTGGTGTAGTGGACAGTATAGTGGTCAGTGTAGTGTAGTGGACAGTATAGTGGTCAGTGTAGTGTAGTGGTCAGTGTAGTGTAGTGGCCAGTGTAGTGTAGTGTACAGTATAGTGGTTAGTGCAGTGTAGTGGACAGTACAGTGTAGTGGTCAGTGTAGTGGTCAGTGTAGTGGTCAGTGTAGTGTAGTGGTTAGTGTAGTGGACAGTATAGTATAGTATTCAGTATTGTTCTCAGTGTAGTGGACAGTATAGTAAAGTGGTTAATGTAGTGTAGTGGACAGTATAGTGGTCAGTGTAGTTCTCAGTGTAGTGTGGTGTTTAGTGTAGTTCTCAGTGTAGTGTAGTGGACAGTATAGTGGTCAGTGCAGTGGACAGTATAGTGGTCAGTGTAGTGTAGTGGACAGTATAGTGGTCAGTGTAGTGTAGTGGTCAGTGTAGTGTAGGGGTCAGTGTAGTGTAGTGCTCAGTATAGTGGTCAGTGTGGTGTAGTGGTCAGTGTAGTGGACAGTATAGTATAGTGGTCAGCATAGTGTGTAATGGTCAGTAAAAGAATTAGGTTGGTCAGTGTTGAAATCAAGTAGGTTAGTGTAGTGGTCAGTATACAAATCAGATAGGTCTGTGTTGGAATCAGGTTGGTCAGTACTATTGTATTTGAAAGGACTCTGGGAGTGCTAAAAGTCTGCAGGTTAGGGGGCACAAATTACTTGCCTTCCCCCAGGTGCTGACAACCCATGCTACGTCACTGAGTATGGTGTACCCGGGGTTTGGTTTTATTTTTATGCACTTTTGGGACTTGGTAAATTACTGGTACCTTAGGTGCTTCTGGTAAAATGTACTTGCCTTCTTTTTATTATTCGATTAGCTATTCCATTATTTAGGAATTCCTTCAGTTTAGTCCTCAGCTCCCTAGTGGGGTTTCTGTTTAATGGCATATACGTTGTTTAATCATTTACCAATCTATCTAATTCTTGCATATAGTCATGTTTGGATAAGATAAGCAAACCACCCCCCTTGTATAGTTGTCAGTGTAGTGTAGTGGACAGTATAGTGGTCAGTGTAGTGTAGTGGACAGTATAGTAGTCAGTGTAGTGGACAGTATAGTATAGTGGTTAGTGTAGTGGACAGTATAGTGGTCAGTGTAGTGTAGTGGACAGTATAGTAGTCAGTGTAGTGGACAGTATAGTGGCAAGTGTAGTGTAGTGGTCAGTATAGTTCTCAGTGTAGTGGACAGTATAGTGGTCAGTATAGTTCTGTGTAGTGGAAAGTATAGTATAGTGGTCAGTGTAGTGTAGTGGATAGTGTAGTATAGTGGTTAGTGTAGTGTAGTGGTCAGTGTAGTGGACAGTATAGTATAGTGGTCAGTATAGTTCTCAGTGTAGTGGACAGTATAGTATAGTGGTTAGTGTAGTGTAGTAGACAGTATAGGGGTCAGTGTAGTTCTCAGTGTAGTGTAGTGGTTAGTGTAGTTCTCAGTGTAGTGGACAGTATAGTGGTCAGTGTAGTGTAGTGTAGTGGTCAGTATAGTTCTCAGTGTAGTGGACAGTATAGTATAGTGGTTAGTGTAGTGTAGTAGACAGTATAGGGGTCAGTGTAGTTCTCAGTGTAGTGTAGTTCTCAGTGTAGTGTAGTGGACAGTATAGTAGTCAGTGTAGTGTAGTGGACAGTATAGTGTTCAGTGTAGTGTAGGGGTCAGTGTAGTGGTCAGTGTAGTGTAGTGGTCAGTGTAGTTCTCAGTGTAGTGGACAGTATAGTATAGTGGTCAGTGTAGTGTGTAATGGTCAGTAAAAGAATTAGGTTGGTCAGTGTTGAAATCAAGTAGGTTAGTGTAGTGGTCAGTATACGAATAAGGTAGGTCTGTGTTGGAATCAGGTTGGTCAGTACTATTGTATTTGAAGGGACTCTGGGAGTGCTAAAAGTCTGCAGGTTAGGGGGCGCAAATTACTTGCCTTCCCCCGGGTGCTAACAACCCACGCTACGCCACTGAGTGGACTGATCCAATGCCACTAATTTTTTGTGTACCCGGGGGTTTGGTTTTATTTTTATGCACTTTTGGGACTTGGTAAATTACTGGTACCTTAGGTGCTTCTGGTAAAATGTACTTCCCTTCTTTTTTATTATTCGATTAGCTATCCCATTATTTAGGAATTTCTTCAGTTTAGTCCTCAGCTCCCTATTGGGGTTTCTTTTTAATGCCATATAAGTTGTTTGATCATGTACCAATCTATCTAATTCTTGCATATAGTCATGTTTGGATAAGATAACCAATCCACCCCCCTTGTCTGCAGGCCTCACAACTATATATTTGTGTTTCTCTAATTTTTGAATACCCTGCCATATTCTGTCAACTTTATTCATTTGTTTGGGCTTAATATTCTTAATTGCTCTACCATTTAAAAAAAAAATTCTATATAGTGATTACAATTTGATTTTGGGTTGAACGTAGATTTATTCTTCAACTGGCTATGTATGTATTCAGTGGTTTTCTGTTGTTTAATTATTTCACCTTTCTCAATGAAGTGTTTCTTCAAATTTAGTTTCCTCACAAATTTTTGTAGGTCTATAAATGTTTCAAACTGATTAAAAGATTTACTTGGTGCATATTTTAACCCCTATCCAGTACTAATAGTTCTTCTTGGGAGAAAAATATGTTTGTTCAATTAAATATTCCCTCACCTAACTTTCTCTTTTTGCTTCCCCCTCCTCAGCCTCTCCTTCTTTTGGGTTTTTGTTCCATCCACCCCTGGCTCCCTGGTAGGTGGATGTGGGGAGCTTTTGGGATTCTCTCCAGTCTCTCCATTCCCCCTGCCACTGTGGGGGTCCATAATTTTGTGGGGGTCCATAACTTTTGGGGGTCCATATTGTTGACCATAATATCCCCTCCCTCTTCCTCTGGGTTCTCCTCTCCATGGTCTGGAGTATTGTCCTATCGGTGAGTGGTATTGGTAGTGGTAAGTGCCACTTCCTCCACCCTCTGGTTTATTCTGTGTACCCCTATTTGGTGCCACTGTAACACTGGTACTAGGTGTGGGTGTTCCGTTTCTATTGCCAGCTGACATATTGCCATTGGCTGTGTTAGATGTCTTTGCTGTTAGTATCCCCATTTCTGTTTCTTCGTTTAGAGATGAATAAAACCTAGTATCCCCATTTCTATTTTCTTCGTTCATCTTCCTGCCACTTGTACACTTTTCCCGCCAAATAATCTTTTTTGTCCCTCTGGTATTTTTTAACTTTCTTATTTTTCACCTCATTATCCAATTTTGATAAAAATTCTTGTAGTTTACTGGCTCTGGTTTTATAATCATTGGTTTCTATGTGTGGTATCAGGTTGTCCCTGATATTGTTAATATTATTTTCAATCTTACTCAATTTAACTTTTCTTCTCTGAATGATTACATCTAGTAATCTGTGCTCACATCCATTATAGAACCCATACCAAGTTTTCATAAGCTCCTCATCATTTAGTCCATCATTGGGACCTACATCCCATCTTAATCTTCTTGGTGTGATGTTGGCATCCCTATACATTTCCAGTGTGGTGATATCCCACCCCCCTCAAACCTGTTTATCCATGGCATTTTTTAGTTGTTTAAAACTTTGTTCTAGGTTTACTGCAGTGGTATTATCAACATTTTCAAAAATTCACCTAAATCTAATCTTCTATTTGCTAAAAATGAAAATACCTCCATGCTGCCAGTGAAGTGTTTTTTTACTGGTAGTAATTTTTAAAAGTAGCAAACGCTTACATCGAAGAACACGGTAAGAAAAAATTAAGATAGCCGTGGCTCAAGCCAGCTGACTGACGTGATGATGTCAAAGGCTAGTGCTCCACCCGACGTGTTTCTCCATACAAAGCATCAACTGGGAATGGAGGCTGTACCTGGACGTCAGACACCACACTTAAATAATCACCAGGCATGAGAGACACCGGAAGATGACATGTTGTCATCCATTTTACCGGATGACATTAGACATTATGACAACTTCAGGGAGGATCTACCATTACTGAATTGTTTTCTTCCTTTGCAGGATAGGGACAATAGCCTTGACAGAGATTCACAGTGATGGGCTAACAATGGCTATTGGGGTGGTTCCTCTCAGGGCATAAATCAGGCGAGGCAGCCTAAGAATATCTACAGAAATGATTACCCCTATTCACCAAGAGACCATCAAGATAGTCATGGATATAAGTCATTTTTAGGACCCATTGATCATCAAGGACAGTATAGACCCAATTATCAACAGGGACAGAATAGAGCTCAAGGTTTGGGTTTTCAAATGCCAAACCAGGCTCACAAAAGAGGTATAGAAAGAAGAGAGCAACCAGAGAGGGGAGGCTTCAGTCCAAAAAGAAGAGTATAGTGGGAACAGGCATTTTACCTGAGTAAAGTTACTTTAACCAATGATGAAAAATATGCTCTTGATCGTGTTTTAAAATTTACCCCTCCAAAAAAGCTGGATAAATTCTAGGCTTTTATGGATATCCAAAAATATATTAGGAAGCTTAACGCCAAAAGATATCTAATAGCTAATAGATTAACTGGTGTCAGTTACACATTGTAATTTAAACAATGCATCATTATTCAACCACCTAGGGGCATGTTCACCTTCTATTAGGGCATTCCATTACTTGCTTTTGAAAGATTTGGATAAATTGCCCGTCATTAAACCCAAGAAGGACCATAGACTTGAGAATGGTGTCAAACAATTGTGTGAAAACAAACATTTGGTAATCCGCTCTGCTGACAAGGGGGGCGGAATTGTTGTTTTAGATAAATAACTAGATTACCTCTTGAAGATTAATACAATTCTGTCAGATTCAGATATATATACCTTCTGAGAAATAATCCTACATTTAAATATAAAAAAAATTTAACTAATTTAATTACTAAGGGTTATAATATGGGCGTCTTGAACAAAAATGAACGTTCATTTCTAGTCCCCTCAGCTCCAAGGGTACCAGTGATCTACCAACTTCATAAGGTCCATAAGGACCCGATTCATCTTCCATGCTGCCAGTAGCATCAGTAGCATCAGCAGCATTGAATCTGTTACCGCGGGAAGGTACATAGAGCATTACTTTGATCACAAAAATTCCTTCATATCTTTGAGATACCAAGCACACTATCAACATCCTAAAACATGTACAATATAGGGAGGGGCTTCTGCTGGTCACTGCAAATGTGTCCACCCTATATACCATATCTTGGTCGAGATGATACTATCCCAAATATACAGAAAGATTTCATTATGGACTTGCTATCTTTTGCAGGTACCCATAATTACTTTTGGTTTCAGGGTCAGTATTATTTGCAGA
The DNA here is from genome assembly GCA_037952925.1 of Lithobates clamitans. NCBI lineage: Eukaryota > Metazoa > Chordata > Amphibia > Anura > Ranidae > Lithobates > Lithobates clamitans. Next base: position 2,118,323 of record JBBGZY010000163.1, read on the forward strand.
GTAAGGGGGTAGCTATGGGAGTCAAGTTTGCCTCCAGCTGCCAAACTTGTTTATGGCTAAGTGGGAGGAGGACACTGTCTATGCCCCCTCCAGACCCCAATTCGTTTTGTGGAGGAGATACTTTGATAATGTCCTCCTTCTTTGGGATGGAGACTTGTCGTCCCTTTAATTGTTTATGCACAAGCTCAATACCAACGATAGGGGCATTTGGTTAAATTTCAAGACCAGTGACCATAAAGTTAATTTCCTTGACCATTCTATCAAAGTGGATGGGGATTCTTTATCATTAGCACCATTTTCAAGACCATGGATAAGAATTTGTTTATCCCTTTAGAAAGTTGTCTCCATAAGTCTTGGTTGACATCTGTCTCTCAAGGCCAGTTTCTCCGCCTTTGTAAGAATTGTTCTCGTAGGGAGGATTTTGACCCACAGGCTAGAACCCTCAGGTCTCGCTTCATTGAGAAAGGCTATAATAAAATTTCTTTGAATTATACCAATTCCCAAGTACAGAATATTGATAGAAAGGATTTGCTAGCAGATAGAGAACATGATCAGTCCAACTCTGAGGATAATACATTTTCATTTTCCATGACCACTACATTTTTTATTCAACATTTCCCGCTTGTGTGATTGGCTCACTGATTTTCCCAGAAGTCTGCACTAAGGTACAAGTCAGATTTTAGTCATCTTCTGCAGCAAAAATTTCATTTTTGGTGAGATGCCCTCAAAGGGTTAATTATTTCTAACCAGTCGCTGACCCTGATAAATTGATCACCCAGAGGGGATTTTTTTTTTATCTCAATAAAAGTGGTGTTACTCTTTAAAGTGGAGTTCCACCCACAAATGGAACTTCCACTTTAAGTGAAGGTGACCCCCTGACATGCCACATTTGGCATGTCATTTTTTTGGGGGGGAGCGGATACCCTCTTTTTAGGGGCATCCAGCTCCCACTTCCTCCTGGGGCTCCACGGAGCCAGGAGGAAGTTCACCTCTTCCCCCTCCCTCCGTGCAATCTTCTGGGACAAGTTACAGGTCCCAGAAGATTGCCCAGCCAATTTCAGCGTGCAGTGTGGCTCGTGTATGTACAGTGCTTACCCGGCTGTGAAGCCATAGCCGGGTGCCCACAGTCACAATGCCGGCGCCGAGGAGAGGAGAGGGGCTTCGTACGGCCACATCGCTGGACCATGGGACAGGTGAATGGCTGATTATTAAAAGTCAGCAGCTACACTTTTTGTAGCTGCTGACTTTTATATGGGTGGAACTCCGCTTTAAGCACCCTTGTTAGTCACATTTTGCATGTTTACAGTAAACTCCAACTACCTGTCCTTCTCTGCCAAATTAACAGTATATAATTGTTGCAGCAAGGAGGCTATGCACACATTTTGGATACTTTCCTGACAAAATACAGAGGGCTGGAACTGAAATAATAACCATTTGTGATTAATTAACAATATTTATCAGGTTTTGATTGTACATTACTCTATAAGCAAAGATTGTATAATAACAAACACATAAATTAATTGGGTTTAATTTGCTTGATTTATCTTGGCTCCGAAGCAATCAGGTAAGTGATGCCTTGATTGAACCACCTGTCTTGAAGTAATAATAGTGCTGAAACTGATGATAAAATTAACATTTTATGAGGTTAAATTATTCTCCTCTGCCCAGTGAAGCTCAGCTAAACACAATATTCTGGCAGGTTAGATGTTTCTCTATTTGGTGCACAGGTTTTTATAAGACAGTATAGTTTCAGTGGGAAATATATAGTAAGGTTAGGTTCAGATGCTGAAAAATTTCTGTTTATTTCTTCATTGGTCTGTAATTTGTCCATTCGTAATAAGTGTTCACAAATCGATGTTTATCTTCAGAGGACCAAGTGCTGCATGTTACCATGCTAATAGCAAAAGACTTCACAATATTTAAAGACAAAGTACAAAAATATTCCCATAAGTGTTTATTTTTACACCTTTTCTGTATGTGAGTGAGAAAACATGACTAAGTAATTAAGAAAGTGATATTACCATTTACATATAATAAAAAAAAAAAAAAAAACAACACCACAAACCTTTTTTAGCTGTTAATGATATCAGTTCTGCAACTGAATATGTGTTCCCAGAATGTGTATGTTGTGTAGAGATTGTGTTTGACAAAGTACTGTATATCAATAAAATCAAAACTACTTTTTTATTTTAGATAAAATAGGCAATTTGTGTAATGAGTCCCTACTCGCTCGATTCCACTCTCCCGACACTCCTCTGCGGCTATAGAATCAGACTGCAGATCGCAACATCTGATGGTTCGGTCATCCGATGCTCCGGGACTAGAACTACAGCTATGTGCCGTTCTAATCCAGTTGTGTAGCTCAGAACAAACACCAGGCAGGCTGTATGTAAGTTCAACCAGTTTTATTCAAAAATACAGGCTCTTTTATACAGTAAAAGAGGAGGTACATACCTCCGGCTCATATTACTCTGAACATACACCTGTGACCAGAAACCTAATTAACATGGGCTAATTAACTAATCCCTTTAGACAGCCTAGATGACTCAGACATGACCTTTAGGCCAGACTGGCCATCTTGTAGCTCAGAAAACACAATCAACATTATCACAAATCAACACAGACTCTTCTTCACACAATAGCAGAGTTAATTAACACAAACAACAATGGGGATCTAATCACTCTTAGATCCCATAGTAGACTTATTTACAATACACATTCTAGCAGGCAATAGACAGACAGGTGGCTGGAATTGACATCAGCATCTCCTAACAGTATTTGTCCCAGCATTATGAATCAGCCACTATTCCAAGCTTCATGACAATCCAGTATTCCAAGATTCATGACAATTTGAAGCTCTGTGTTTTTCTGTTTGCTCCTTGTGTCCTATATAGGAGTTTTTTCCTATTGACAGAAATATAATGGTAGGAATGGAAATCTTTTCAAAGTGATCATAAAAATACCTTCTTAAACTGGTCATACGTGGATTAAAATTTGGCTGGTTCAATTTCAATCCACGTATGGGCATCGTGGTTGTACAGAAGTTGATCTACTGATACATTGCAAGCTATCAACGCTGAGAGCTACTGACAGCAGTGCTGATCATCAGTGTATTCTGACGATGGGTAAGTCTCCTCAGTGTCAGAATACAATAGCTCAGTTGGAGGATTCCCCCATACACCTCAAATTTGTGAACAGGGAAATTGGGTCAGTTTTTTTCATTAAACTCGCTGGTTGAACGAAAAAAATGAACTCATGTATGGTCTGCCTTAAACATTTTTCATTGAACCCTTGAAATCCCCCACCACTACCTGTTATAAAAACTGTAATATTTTTAGATTTCCAATCACTCTCTATGTTGGTGGCAATGGCCCTCAGCACAAATAGATATGATGAAGCTCCCCATCAGTGCTAGAGGCTTATGGCTTTATTAGTAAAATACTCCAAGCAAAACAGATGCATGTGGGCCTCTTCAAAATTAGAAGGGAACCTCTGGCTTGAATGACATATTTATATTGCAGTCCTGTAAGTGAATGTTCAACCAACTGGATTTTCAAAATGTTTTTTTTTCCTATGTTGACCAAAAATCCTATGCTCTTAATGCCCAAGTGCAAAGCAATGCTGTTCTTTTGTTATTGTTCTAGATAATCAAAAGATAGGTGATATATTTAAAATGCAATGGGTGGTGCCTTCGGTTATAGGTCTGTCTTGTATAAATTCAAGTTACTCAGAAATTTTGTCTTTTTTAGCAAAAAAATGTCATTTATATTACACCAATGTAATATTTGCTTTCCTGGGAATTTCCCAGGAGTTTCCATTCTTTAGCATTACTAGGGTTGAAAGAATCCACCCAAGTTCAATGAAACAAACATGTCCACATCGAACTTGATATCTTGGTATTCTTTGTCTGACTATTTCCAAGATATTAGGCAAGCTATTGTTGGGCACTGCCAACTGGGCACTGACATGGGTCACATGTTTCAAAGCCAAAAATACAACAAAAATGATTGTATACCATACAGCAAAACAAAGAGCGTATGGTGGCCAAGAGTTCTTACATACTCATGACCTCTGAACTTGTATATTATGCTGTATGCTGCACACTCCTAACAAGTGTGTTCTCAGCATTCATAAGATACCAAGCGATAAGGTTTAATTAAAAGGAAATGCAGTTCTATAGCATATGCATTACTCCCCCTTATAAACATCTCCCCCTCTTACCCCTAACCAAATCTTCCCAGAAAGATCTCCACCTCCTTTAAGGCAAAATCTCCAGCAAAAAATTCTCCCAAAACTAACTCCCTAAGATAAATCTTCCCTTCTGTAAAGCAAAGTCCCCTTCCCCTAAGCAACTTCACTGGCAGAGAGTTCTTGCCACAAGAACCCCCCCCCCCAACAAAAGTACCCCCACAAACCCACATAAAAACATCCCCTAGCAGAAATCACCCCAGAAATGAACCCTTCCTCACAAGAGAATACACCCCAACAAAGGCCAGTAGCATTGAGGACAGGACAGTTTTATCCAGGGAAAATAGAACTAACGGGTATCTGCCTCACTTTTATTTATCTTTAGGGATAGTGGAATGCGATGAATGTGAGTGATTCACATTGTTCTTACATGTTTCCTTTCAAACAGTGTACTGTAAACAAAAGGCAGCTACAAGAACAGATGAACACGATGGTCAGGAGCACCTCAAAATAAAAAAAAAGACCTGTCAACTTAAAGGCCAGGAAACTCCCAAAAAGAAGCAAAAACCCCTATAATACCAGCTTTTTTCTGTAGTAATCATATTTTCAAAGACACATATCAAAGACACATCCCAAATGACTTTAAAAAAATCCTTTATGGAAGGGAAAAACACTGCAGGTAAACATATAAATACTTGATTTTACTGCTCTTTTACCTTTATTTTTTTAAGTTGATTACAGGGTCTCATTAAGGGGATGCCAGCTGGTTCACTAATTAAACCTTCTTTTTGCAAATCTTTTATCTTTAAATAGACATGGCAAGCATGTTATGGTCCACTAACCCCATAATATCTACATTTACTTAAAGTAAATGATGCAGTTGGTTCCAGCTTTGTGATGCAGACATATGTAACTCAGCCACAAAAACTGCTTGTCTTTTATAGATCATTTTACCTATGAAATCTGTAGTAGGGATGGGCGAACGATTCGACCCGAGCATAAGTTCGGGCCAAACTTTGGTTGTTCGAGTGTTCTGCAGAACACCGAACAATATGCGGTGTTCGGGACAAATTTGAAAGCCGCTGGAACACCGTTATAGTCTATGGGACATTAACATGAAAAATCAAAAGTGTTAATTTTAAATGCTTATATGCAAGTTATTGTCATAAAAAGTGTTTGGGGACCCGGGTCCTGCCCCAGGAGACATGTATCATTGCAAAAAAAGTTTTAAAAATGGCAGTTTTTTCGGGCGCAGTGATTTTAATAATGCTTAAAGTGAAACAATAAAAGTGATATATTCCTTTAAATTTCGTACCTGGGGGTGTCTATAGTATGCCTGTAAAGTGGTACATTTTTCCCGTGTTTAGAACAGTCCCTGCAAAAATGGCATTTCTAATGGAAAAAAAGTCATTTAAAAGTACTTGCGGCTATAACGAATTATCGGTCCCGGTAATACAGATAAAAGTAATTGAAAAAAACAGCATGGGATTCCCCCAGTCCATTACCAAGCCCTTTGGGTCTGGTATGAATATTAAGGGGAACCCCGACTCAAAATTAAAAAAAAATTGCATGGGGGCCCCCAATTTTCATATCAGGCCCTTCAGGTCTGGTATGGATATTAAGGGGAACCCTGCGCCAAAATTAAAAAAAAAATGTTGTGGGGTCCCCCTCAAAATCCAGGTCTGGTATGGATTTTAAGGGGAACCTTGCACCAAACTTAAAAAAAAATGGCGTGTGGGTCCCCCCAAAAATCTATACCAGACCCTTATCTGAGCATGCAACCTGGCAGACCGCAGGAAAAGAGGGGGGACGAGAGAGTGCCCCCCCTCCTGAACCATACCAGGCCACATGCCCTCAACATGGGAAGGGTGCTTTGAGGGCGGGGCCACACAGTGACATTCCCGGGCGACCCCGGCCTCCTCTGATGCACGGGGACTTCCCTATAGCTTTCCCGGGGCATCAAAGTGAGCGGGGCCACCAATTTACATAAAGCCATAGGGAAGTCCCCATGCACCAGAGGGGGCCGGGGTCACCCGCCCTCAGTTATAAAAGAACTATCACCTGCGAGGACACGTCATACGGTGGGTGCCTCCCATGGAGACGAGTCGGTCATGGCTTTATTTTTTTTTTTCAGTCCGTCGGCGGAGCGAGAGAAGAAGAATGGACATTTTTTTTTATTTTTAATAAAGGACTTGTCCCAAGTTGTGTCTTGTCTTTTGTACCATTTTGACACTTTTTTTGTGAAATGGTAGGGGTACAATTGTACCCTGTTACCATTTCACACAGGGGGGAGGCCTGGATCTGGGGGTCCCCTTGTTAAAGGGGGCTTCCAGATTCCGATAAGCCCCCCCGCCCGCAGACCCCCATAACCACCGGGCAAGGGTGGTGGGGATGTGGCCCTTGTCCCCATCAACATGGGGACAAGGTGCTTTGGGGGGCTACCCCAAAGCACCCTCCCCATGTTGAGGGCATGTGGCCTGGTACAGTTCAGGAGGGGGGCACTCTCTTGTCCCCCCCTTTTCCTGCAGCCTGCCAGGTTGTGTGCTCGGATAAGGGTCTGGTATGGATTTTTGGGGGGACCCCACGCAGTTTTTAAAAAAATTTTGGCATGGGGTTCCCCTTAATATCCATACCAGACCTGAAGGGCCTGGTATGGAATTTGGGGGGACCCCCATGCAATTTTTTTTTTTAAATTTTGGTTCGGTGTTCCCCTTAATATTAATACCAGACCCAAAGGGCCTGGTAATGGACTGGGGAGATCCCATGCCATTTTTTCAATGAATTCTTTTATCTGTATTGCTGGGACCGACAATTATTATAGCCGCGAGTAGTTTTAAATGATTTTTTTTCCTTTAGAAATATCATTTTGTGCATGGACTATTCTAAACACGGCAAAAATGCGCCACTTTACAGGCATACTATAGACACCCCCCAGGTACAAAATTTAAAGGAATATTTCACTTTTATTGTTTCACTTTAAGCATTATTAAAATCACTGCTCCCGAAAAAACGTCCGTTTTTTAAACTTTTTTTTGCATTGATACATGTCCCCTGGGGCAGGACCCAGGTCCCCAAACACTTTTTATTACAATAACATGCATATAAGCATTTAAAATGAGCACTTTTGATTATTCATGTTCGTGTCCCATAGACTTTAATGGTGTTCACGTGTTCTGCCAAATTGTTTTCCTGTTCGGTATGTTCTGGTGCGAACCGAACCGGGGGGTGTTCGGCCCATCCCTAATCTGTAGAAGTAATATTCTGCCTGAATGCCGGTGACATTGAAACACCCACCATCTCTCTAAAAGTCCCCTATATATTTTACAAATACTAATGTTAAGTCACAGCTCTCTAGGCCTATTGCAGTAGTGGTCCATTTACAGGGTGCCATTACTGTAGAGGCAGGCAGCACTATTATAAACCTGATTTATGTTATTCAGGCTTTGGTGACACCACAGCCCTGTGCAAGTTTTTGACCAAAACCTGTTGATGCAAAACAAGTGGTTGAAAATCTTAGACATTAAATATGAACAAAGCATATCTGTCACATACCTGGTAAGAAGAGCCTGATATGCAGAGCAAGACCTCTCTAATGCCCCGTACACACGGTCGGATTTTCCGATGGAAAATGTCCGATCGGAGCGTGTTGTCGGAAATTCCGACCGTGTGTGGGCTCCATCAGACATTTTCCATCGGATTTTCCGACACACAAAGTTGGAGAGCAAGAGATAAAATTTTCTGACAACAAAATCCGATCGCGTCAATTCCGACCGTGTGTGGCCCGTTCCGACGCACAAAGTGCCACGCATGCTCAGAAGAAATTCCAAGACGAAACAGCTCGTTCTGGTAAACTTAGAATTCGCAATGGATACAGCACTTTCATCACGCTGCAATGTTAAAAATGGTTTAATACAACGCTCTCTCTTCTTCTTTATAATGTGACAAGAATTACGTAGTTTTGCTGCTCATATTCACACACACTTCTCACAAAGTTTTGTTTTTGTTTTTGTTTTTTTTATTGGGATTCCCTGAATATATTGTTATTAGTTGTCACATCTGACAGAATTTTTTTTTTAATTTGATTTTTTTTTGGGATTTTAAGCCTTTTTTTTTTTTTTAATGTTTGAATTTTTTCAAAGGCTGATCTTTGTTCAATGTTATTTTTATTTTTACTCCAGAATATTTTTGTGTGTGTTTTGTGTGTCAAGTTACCCCAACACTATTGATATCTTTTATTATTTAATCTCAAGGAGATTGTTTGGTGTTGGTGTCCCTTGTTCATTTCACATTGTATATTTGAAATGTACCTGAATCCTCACAAACCAACTGTCCTTTTTGAAGTAAAACACATAGGAGAGTATAATTCAAAACAAAAATCCTTTATTAAGGCTCAGAACCAAACAAAGAGGAAGGCAACACTGGATCAACAGGAGAAATTAGCGAAGCCTGGGACCCCCACGGCAGACATCAATTCTTGAACATCAAAATTGGTGGCCTGAGGAGTCCATATGTAAGGGAGGGCAGTCTGGTCCAGAATTCGCAGAGATCCAGATAGCAGCAGATGACATGTGTGTCCCCAGGCTGTGGTACCACAAGAGGCTGCATTTTTTGGCCGACCAGACTGGATCCAGGGTCCTTACTTTCTGGTCTTCCTTTCACGCTTCCTTCCGGGCTGTGGCTGTGCAGTTGGAGATGTGGCAGGAGGAGGAGTAGGACCTGGAGGAGGACTGGTAGGACCTGGAGGAGGAGGAGGAGGACCTGCAGGAGGAGGACGAGGACCATCGCAAAGGTGTGTCTGAGCTGTCATTTGGCCCCTCAAACCTTTGTTAAGAGCCTCCAATATGAGCGCCTCACACAAGACTTGTTGGCCCTCCTCCATCCTCTGCATCTTATATGCAATGACGGCAGCAATGTCCTCCTCCACGGTCTGTCGTGCTCCCAGGACCTCTGTAGCCCTCCAAAAGAGTCCTCCAGTAGCCTCCTCTAGGGCACTCCTCCTACTGCCACTTTCTCTTTTCAGGGGGGGTGGAGGGACCTGCAGATCAGCCAGCCGGCTCGGCCCGGCCACCTCCTGGCTGAGACTTCCCTGTGTATGAAAAAGGGACATGGTTGTAATGTTTTGCTTCATCAATCACAATCCTAAATTAGTACTCCAAACTAACATCTAGTTAACATCATTGATTGGACAAGCAGAAATATTTAGAGGAATGCTATACCTGGCTCAATCTGGGCTCCTCCACATGTTGCCTGGAAGGCCCAGGTTGGGCATCAGAAGCCTCAGCCGGGGGGGAAGGAAGCGTGGAAGGAAGACTGGAGAGGGATGGCCTGGGTTCAGTCTGGCCTGTCAGAAAATGCAGCCTGTCGTAGTACAACATCCTGGGGACATAGATGTCATCTACTGCTCCGGATCTCTGTGAATCCAGGACTTTCTTGTGCTCCCTTAGATATGTGCTCCTCAGGCCACCAATGAAGATCTTTAAATAGGTGATGTCTGCCGTGGGGATCACCTGCTTCACAATTTCACACAATTGCACCAGTGCTGCCTTCCTCTTTGCTTGGTTCTTGTAATGGGGGTGTTTAATCTCCCACAGACAGGGCAGCTCCCTTAAGATATCTATGAATACTGACATGAAGTCATTGTCTTTCACTAAGATATCCATGTTCACTGCAAGACACAACACAAGACAAAGCCTAATGTCAGACAAAACTCTCCTAATCTTGTTACAATATAGGCTTCAATGTAGAAGCAGTATTAGGCACAAGTTTGTCTCTTACCTTTGTTCTTACGATCGGCGCGTCCAATGCTCCTTCCTCCGCGCACAGATCGTACGTAATACGCACGCGTGTTACACTTTATACACACTGCGCATGCGTGTAACTCCGCCCGCCCCTGACGTTCTTTCTAGTCTATTCCCCGCCCCTTTTCGTTCGGCGCAGTGGGGAAAGAGCACATGGCGGAGTCACAGCAGGTGCGTGCTAATTGCAGGAACGAGGAGGAGGAGGAGGAAAGCCCGGTTCTGGACACGTCCCAAACCAGAAGGAGACGTTTTAAGGCCACAAATATGTCCTTTGGGGAGATGTTGGAGATGGTCGACATCATGAAGAAGTCTGACTATGACGGAAAGTATGGGCCTTACCCCAACATCCGAAAGGCCAAGATCATGGCGAAAGTGATCAAAAGTCTGCAGAAGAATTTTGGGGTACGACGATCGAAAGATCAGCTCAGGAAGCGGTGGTCGGACCTGAAATTGAGAGAGCCCGAGCAGTACCGAAAGATCCGGAGAGTGCTGCAAAAAAGTAAGTAGTTGTGCTGTGTTCCTATTCTTTCTGTCTTTATTGCGTTCGTGCTGCTCCATATGCTTTTCTTAATTGTACAGTTTAAAAGGGCAACTTTAATGTTCATGGGCCCATTATTCGTACGTATCAAACATTTTTCTTTGGGCCTCTAAAACACCATTGTTTAGGCCATATGCATTTTCCCACATTTTTTTTGGGCCTACTTGGATGCCAAATAGTTGTTCGTGTAGATGGGTTTGTTACTAGAATGAAATGCCAACTAGATTGTGTGTAAGGAGAGGACACTGAGCAGCTGTTTTCAGATCTGGACACTGGAGCACTAGTGTGGGGCACAAGAACACCATTTTTATTAGGGGGCCACACAGGTTCTCCAGTGTATACTATAGGGGGGTCTCCATCTGTGAAGCTTGTACTAAACAGGTAAAGTATTGCAGCTTGACAAAGGCCAATAAAAAAATACATCTTGGAACTCGGCTAAAATAGACAATTGTACCCCACTTCCAAGCAATGTTTCCTATTTCTAGTCCTGCCATCAAATATCTGTGTGCTAATTATACCATTTTTGTTTTACATAGGGGAGAAAAGACTCGGAGCACACCCCTCATCCGAGGAGACCACAGACCCTCCACCTCTGGAAGAAGGGGAACTAACACCAACCCAAGAAGAGCAGGAGGAAGAAGAAGATGTGGTGGAGATTGGCACAACAGGTGAGTGTCTGCGACCACAGGCTCAGGTAAAAGAGATGGATGGTGGCAGATTTTTGAGACCTGTTTTTGTTTGCTTTCTCTCTTTTTAGGTGATCGTGATGTGAGGGATCCAGAACGTTTCACATCAGAAAGTGCCCAGATCCTGATCGGGGAGATCATGGGGTGTAATGTCGAACTGCAAAACATACAGCAAAAAATCAATGATGTTATTAAAAAAAAATAATAACATCATTAATGTTTTGGGGCAAATTTAAAACCCCACAAAATCACTTTTTGGATTGTGGTCCAATCTTTTAAATATTTTTGCAATGTTTTGAAAAGCCAAATTTGGAGGATGCACACAGTGTGCCAACATGTGCTATCTGCCATCACGGGAGATCAATGGATGCGTTTTGGGGGTGCAACCCCTTCCTCAATTATAAAGTAGCGTTGAGGAAGGGCTTGCTCCCCCAAAAAACATCCCTTGATCCCCCCTGATGACAGATAGCACATGTTGACATTTGTAAATTGGTGTGCATCTTCCAAATTTGGCTTTTCCAGGGGTGATTTCCCCCCATCTGAACGCTATATCAAACCCAGTTCCTAAAAACTGATGTCTGATATAGCCTTCAGGTTTTACCTAATGTGAACTTTGTAAGTTCAAGTTTTTTGGCTTTCTTGTTGGTTTTACACAGGCCTGTTTTATCTGAAATGGACATTTCGATTTTTGATAATGCTACTGCAAAAATTGTTATACAACAAACATGTTGGTTTGTTTTAAAAACCTTTGGTAAATGCACATGTGCAGGTATAAAAAAGTTGCTTACTCAAGAATGTGTGGATTATTGTCTCAACACTACAATACAACACTTTTGGGGTGATGTAATTGCTGTTTTCTGCAAAAATGGGTGTTATTTCCTAAGGGCAAATCCTCTTTGCACTACAAGTGCAGTTTCAGTGCAGTTGCAAGTGCACTTGTAGTGAAATGTGTTTTTGCATTTAGGAAATAACAGCCAACAGTGCTTTGTATAAGGTTACACAATCGCGACATTTTCTGGACTCAACACATTTCTGTCAAGGTCAGCTAAAACAAACACAAGCAGTAAATGTCCACCAAGAATTTCTTTTTTTTTTATTATAAAAAGGCTTCACAGATTATCTGGCATATTGATAGCCCCCCTACCCGCAAAGAACTCCTTGTAGCGTAACCGGACATCACGGGCACTCAGGGAGGGCAAGCCAGGACGGCCACTTTCAAGCGCCGTCAGTGTGGTTTGATGTAGGATTCCGGCCTCAGGCCCAACTGAGCCAGCATAGTTGGCCGAATGTTTCCTTAAAAAGTTATGGAGAACACAGCACGCCAGTATAATATGGTTCAGTTTATACTCCGCCATATGGATGGGTGTCAGAAATAGTCGGAACCGGCTGGCCAGGATTCCAAATGTGTTCTCCACCACTCTTCGGGCTCTGGCCAGCCGGTAATTAAAAACCCTCTGTGAGGGTCCTCATTGGGAATGGCCGCATCAGGTGGTCCCCCAGCGCAAACGCTTCATCAGCAATGAACACAAATGGGAGTCCTTCAACATTGTCCTCTGGAGCTGGCAAGTCCAAGCTGCCATTCTGGAGACGCCTGTAAAACTCCGTCTGGGCGATGACTCCACTATCAGACATCCGGCCATTCTTCCCCACGTCCACATACAGGAAGTCGTAATTAGCCGACACCACCGCCAACATCACTATACAATTGAACCCCTTGTAATTATAATAGTACGACCCCGAGTTGGGTGGTGGGACAATGTGGACGTGTTTCCCATCAATTGCCCCTCCGCAGTTAGGAAAGTCCCACCGCTGGGAGGCCACAGTCTGCCATTCCTGTGGCATGGAAGGAAACTGTTGAGGAAAAAACAATAAACATTACTATTTTTTCACAGAAACATGGCAAGCAGATTAGGCACAAACATTATGTGGCAACCTCCAGATAGCATTTAGTAAGGGGAATTTAACAAGGCCAAAGTATAAGGTACACCTATCATATTCCCCCTCCCCCCTCTCATGGGCCATTTCTAACATTATAGGGGGGGGGAATCTTGGACAGGTAACCCTCTTCACTTCATTGAGAGCTGAATGCCTAAATAATGGGTATTACTTGGAACAGCCCCTCCTTAGTTACGCTATTGACAGACCACTGGACAGGTAAGAAGTGTCATAATACAAAGATATAAATACACATTGAACACATTTGAGGACATTTGGACATTCTGCTATTACCTATCAAGATAATAATAGAATACAAAAACTTGAAACAGTACCATTGGAAAGTATACAGGCAGGCCCTTGCACTACATGCTTTGGGCAATTCATCCATAAATCTGACCAGTAAAGAGGTGGGTATAGTGTGTATGGGTTTGGCAAAGTCAGCAGATAGATGATTGAGGATACATAGAGAATTGGGATCAGCTGACTTAGCAGTTGGGGGAGGGAGGGTTACAAAAAATTATTTGGGGACACCAACAAAAAAAAGCCTCTGGCACTCTGCCAGAATTTAATTCAAAAATAACATTTCCAAACATTTTAGGGGTGTTTGGGGTAAAGCACTACTATAGAGCTGATAAAATACATTGTTAAGTGACTACATGAGGTAAATATAGGCCAGGAGACACCATGCTGGGGAGGTTATTGAAGGGAAAATATGTATGAAGGACCTAAAATAATAATTACATAAAAATCCAGCATGCATGAGAACAAAGGGGACATTCACAGCATATTACAATCATGGTAATTAGGGAATGAGGAAAGAAATACAATATATTAGCAAACATTAAATACAATAAAATATGTTATAAAAGGATAAAAATCTTACCTTCATATACTCCTTCTGCAGGACCTGTATGATGGCAGAACAGGTCTCTGGGATGATGATACCCAGAGCCTGGGGGGAGATGCCTGTCGAGAACTTCAAGTCCTGCAGGCTTCTCCCTGTCGCCAAGTACCGCAGGGTGGCGATGAGCCTCTGCTCCGGAGTGATGGCTTGCCTCATGCAGGTATCCTGCCTGCTGATATAAGGGGTCAGCGAAGCCAACAAACGGTGAAACACGGGGTCCGTCATCCTGAGAAAGTTCCTGAAATCATCAGGATTATTATCACGGATCGCACGGAGCAAAGGCATATGAGAGAACTGGTCACGCTGAAGCAACCAATTCTTGGTCCACGAACTCCTCCCCACCCTGTTCATGGACTGGACTTGTGTCAAGGTCAGGACCCCAACACCAAGCCCCCGCACAGCACGAACTCTACGAGGAGTACGCATACGAAACATGGCTAGAAAACGGTCGGCTGCTCAGAACGAAGTAACAGAAGGCACTGAAGAACAGCAAGGCCTGTGAAGAGCGACCTGAAAACCAGTAACGAACGAACAAGAATACAATGACTTCTTAAAGTCACGCGGAACTTGCTTGCACGCACTGAAGAGCAGATACAAACCCACAAGCACAAACTGAACAGCAGAAAACGATCTGAAAGCCACGAGTCCGAAAAAGCGCGAATCGTCTCTCACCAAACTTTTACTAACACGAGATTAGCAAAAGGAGCCCAAAGGGTGCCGCGCTTGGTTCTGAACCGGCCTTTTCTAGTCTCGTCGTACGTGGTGTACGTGACCGCGTGGTTAGCGATCGGAAATTCCGACAACTTTGTGCGACCGTGTGTAGACAAAAAAAGTTTGAGCCAACATCCGTCGGAAAAAATCCTAGGATTTTGTTGTCGGAATGTCCGAACAAAGTCCGACCGTGTGTACGCCCTATTACACCTCTGACTCGGGGCCCCTGATAGAGCAGACAGATGGCACAGGAGTGCAGAGTTTCACGAGTGACGGTAGTTGTGCTAGCTGCTGGGCTTCCGGTTGAGTGGTATGCCATATGACAGCGGATGGAACAAGCTGGTACTTGGACATAGTCAGCAGAAGAGCAGGTCCCAATGGCAGATGGACAGATGCTTGCAGCAAGATAGCTCTGCATGGACTGGATTATAAACAGAGTCAGACAAGCCGGGTCACACACAGTGCGATCAGGTCAGGTACAGATTTGGAGACTGGCGAATGGTCAAGGTACAAGCCATGGCTGGAGCAGGTTTAGAGCAGGAGTAGTCAGAGCAAGCTGGGTAGGTAACTGGAATCAGATGCAGATAAACAGGGAACAGGATAATCATGGGAATGCTGTAGACAAGACAGCAATAATCATGGGTACTGACCCAGTTTAAATAGCCCATTTGGAGCCCTCATCTGTCACGGGCTGCGCTGTGCACATCACATGTGCATATGCGATTGCACGTTAGCACACGCTAATGCACCTTTTCTAAGACAAGTTCAGGGAACAGCAGTTAGCCTGCAGGAACCATCTCATCTTCTGGTAAGCCTTTCCTGACAATATCCTTCTATAGTGTGTAGTTGTCTCAATTAAGAGCACTAATGCCGCGTACACACGGGCGGACTTTTCGACCGGACTGGTCCGACGGACTTTCCGATGAACTTTCAACGGACTTTTGATGGACTTCTGATGGACTTTTGAAGGAACGGACTTGCCTACACACGATCACACCAAAATCCGACGGATTCGTACGTGATGATGTATGACCAGACTAAAATAAGGAAGTTGATAGCCAGTAGCCAATAGCTGCCCTAGCATGGGTTTTTGTCCGTCGGACTAGCATACAGAGGAGCGGATTTTTCGACCGGAAAGATTTAAACATGTTTCAAAATCTAAAGTCCGTCAGATTTTTGACCGAAAAAGTCCGCTGCAGGTCCGATGGAGCCCACACACGGTCGGATTGTCCACCGGATTCAGTCCGCCGGACCATTCCGGTCGAAAAGTCCGCCCCTGTGTACGCGGCATTAGTGTAATTTCTGCTGCTTTGTTCCTCTGCTATCTGCATGAGTCACTTCTGACAAGTTTTCCTGACACCAAGAGAAAAAAAGGAGACATGGGAGGGAACTCCAGCTGATTAATAACCTCAGCTCTGTTCCTGTGTGTTGTGTGAAGGGGGTGTGCCCCTTCCCTCCAATCAGCTCTCCTCACTGAGTTCTGCAGAGTTTAACTTCAGCTCTCCATACTCCTTTTTTCTGACAGTTCAGGCAAGCTTTAAAATTCTGGACTTTGAGCAGATGTAGAGAAGAGAAGACTGCAGAAAAACAGGTACAACTTATGTAGGAGCATTTGTTTAATATATGTGTATCGCCTGAGGCCAGTCACTTCACTAGGCATATGTAAGGGTTTACAGCCACTTTATTTCTAAATTCCAGGCAGATTTACAAGACCTATAGATGTTACTAAACTGCATCAGAGAACTATCAGTTCCCCTCCCCTGTCAGACAAGGCTGTACTGTGTGGCAGAGTGGTGTACATGTCAGAACTGTAATGGACAGAAATACAGATCCACTGGAAGATAAAACAGCTCCAGTATATGTACTCATTGTGTGTATTTAGTTGTTTGTCTGAAATCCAGCTTTAAATCTGATTTAACTCCCTTCTCCTAGCCCTGTCATATTTTGTTCTAAATATCCAATGACACTTTATTCTGAAACAAGCGCTTTCCCTACAGAAGATTGATTATTGTGGTGCAGTCTTCTTTTAAATATAATCAGAACAATGGATGGTCAGCATTCTAGAAAGAATTAGAAAAAAATCTCTATGGGAACCGCTAAATATGTAATATGCCATTATTTATTGGGAAAGCACGTACATCATGCTTTGGTTAGCAAGGCTTTCATTAATGCAAAAAGTTCCGCTATATAAGATAACAAACATATTTCATCAGTAAAGTGATCCTAATTACCGTGAACAAAAAGTAAAATTTACGAATTCAGATACGTAAATAACATGCACAAGATGTGGATTTGATTTCACTAGAACTGTTAAGGCTTTTTTCAATCAGTTTAGTAGGTTTATTATTTACTGTAGATGAACCACCAGTCTCCCCATCATTCAGTTTTACTACAGCACATTTTCATTTAAAAAATAACTGTAATGCCGCGTACACACGATTGAACATTCCGACACCGAAATCCTGGTTTTATTTCCGACGGATGTTGGCTCAAACTTGTCTTGCATACACACGGTCACACAAATGTTGTTGGAAATTTCGATCGTCAAGAACACGCTGACGTACAACACGTACGACGGCACTATAAAGAGGAAGTGCGCTACCCTTTGGGCTCCTTCTGCTAATCTCGTGTTAGTAGAAGTTTGGTGAGAGACGATTCGCGCTTTTCAGCCTCTTACTTTTCAGATCGTTACTGCTCTTCAGTTTGTGCTTGTGGGTTCGTATCTGGTTTTCAGTGCATGTAGTCAGTTCGCATCTGGTTTCCAGTGCGTATTTCTATAGTACGTATTTTATTCTCAGTGCGTTCTTGTCCGCTCGTTTCTGATTTTCAGTTCGCTCTTCTCAGGCCTTTCTGATTTTCAGTGCGTTCTGTTAGTTCGTTCTGAGCAGCCGACCGTTTTGAAGCCATGTTGCGGGTACGTACTCATTGTAGAGTTCATGCTGTACAGGGGTTTGGTGTTGGGGTTCTTACTATGACCCAAGCCCAGTCCATGAACAGGGTGGGGAGGAGTTCATGGACGAAGAATTGGTTGCTCCAGCGTGACCAATTCTCTCATATACCTTTGTTGCGGGAGATCTGTGAGAATAATCCTGATGATTTCAGGAATTATCTCCGGATGACGGACCCCGTTTTTCACTGTTTGTTGGCTTTGCTGTCCCCCTATATTACGAAGCAGGACACCTGCATCCGGTAAGCCATCACTCCTGAACAGAGGCTAGTCGCCACCTTGCGATACTTGGCGACAGAGAGAAGTCTCAAGGACATCAAGTTCTCGACAGGCATCTCCCCCCAGGCTCTGGAGATCATTATTCCAGAGACCTGTTCTGCCATCATTCAGGTCCTGCAGAAGGACTATATTAAGGTAAGTTTTCTTCTTTAACATAACATTCTATGTATTTAATGTTTGCTAATGTATTGTATTTCTTTCATCATTCCCTAATTACCATGATTGTAATATGCTGTGAATGTCCTCTTTATCCTCATGCATGCTGGAAGTTTTTAAAGTTTCTTTTTTTTCCTTCATGCGTATTTACCTTCACTAACCTCCCCAGCATGCTATCCTGGGCCCATACACACCTAGCTTAGTCACTTAATATATTTTGTCAGCTCCATAGTAGTGCTTTACCCTAAACACCCCCTAAAATGTGTACAAATATTATTTGTGTGCCTGAGCTGTGGTCTCAGACACTCACCTGTTGTAGTCACTATTTTGCCCAGTTCATAAACCTCTCCTTCCTCCAAGCTGAAGACATGATTTTTTCCCTTTCTTAAAGCTGGAATACTTACCTTTTTTGGTAAAGTATCACACATGTAAAGACCCCTAGTAATCCACTGGAGCATCTGTGTGGGACACCCTAAAAAGTTTGTACTGGTGTCCCACACTAGAGCTCCTGCGTCCGGATGTGTAAACAGCTGCTGAGTGTCCTCTCCTTTCACTGAATCAAGTTTGCACTTCATTCTAGTTACAAACCCATCTAGACAACAATGTACTAAACTTCTTTTAATACAAATAGGCATGACCAAATGTAGTTAACCTGCATCTGCAAAAAACATTGTATTAGTGGGCGAACGAACAATGTTTACTACAAATGATTACTGTGCCCACGAACCTGAAAGTTGCCTTTTTAAACTGTACAACAGTAAAGAAAAGCACAAACGTAATAATAAAAATAGGTACACACGCCAACTACTTACTTTTTTGCAGAACTCTCTTGATCCTTCTGTACTGATCAGGCTCCCTCAATTTGAGGTCTGACCAGCGTTTCCTCAGTTGACCCTTGGATCGTCGTACCCCATAATTCCTGTGCAGACTTCTCACAACTTTAGCCATGATCTTGGCCTTTCTCACATTTAGGTTTGGGTAAGGTCCATGCTTCCCGTCATAGTCGGCCCTCTTCAAGATGTCCACCATCTCTACAAAGGACATATTTGAGGCCTTAAATCTCCTCCGGGATCAGGACGTTGGTGGCTCTGGGCTTTCGTCATTGCTGCTGCTATCTTCATGCACTTGTTCTTTCTCCGCCATGTGCTCTCCCACTGCGCCAAAAGAGAAGGGGTGGGGAATATACTAGAAAGAAAGTCAGGGGTGGGCGGAGTTTAACACATGCGCAGTGTATATAACGTGGAACAAACGTGCGTTGTACGTATGATCTGTGAGCGGAGGAAGGAGTAGCAGAAGCGCCGATCGTTCTAACTAAGGTACAATTTTAACTTGGGGCATCGGTGGCCTATACTGCTTAGAGATTGAGGCCTATATTGGGGCAATATTATGCGAGTTTAGCCTGACATTAGGTTGTGACTTGTGTTGTGCCTTGCAGATAAAATGGATTGGATTCAATGGATTCATGGATGGATTCAACAATCATGATTTCCTCCCCCAATTCATTGATTTGTACAGAGAGCTGCCCTGTCTGTGGCAGACAAAACACCCCTTTTATACAAATCGAATAAAGAGGAAGGCAGCACTGGATAAATTGCTGGAATTTGTGAAGCCGCAGATCCCCACGGCAAACATCAACTATTTGAAGTGCAAAATTGGTGGCCTGAGGAGCACTTATAATAGGGAGCACAAGAAGGTTCAGGATTCCCAGATAACAGGAGCAGCAGCAGATGTCATTTATGTACCCAGGCTGTGGTACTATGACAGACTGCGGTTTCTGTCAGACCAGACTGAAATCAGGCCATCACTCTCAACCCTTCCTTCCACTCTTCATTCCACCCCAGCTGAGGCTTCCGACATCCAACCTGGGCCTTCCACCCAGAAAAAAGATATGGAGGAGCCCAGCTTGAATCAGGTATAGCATTGTTCAACGTATTTCTCAAAATTGTGTGTGATTGATAAACAAGAAACTAAAACTATGTCCCTTTTTCATACACAGGAAAGCCTACAGCCAGGAGGAGGCTGTGGAAAGTGGCAGCCAGGAGGTGGTAGGGGAAGTGGCAGCCAGGAGGTGGCGGGGGTAAGTGGCAGCCAGGAGGTGGCGGGGGTAAGTGGCAGCCAGGAGGTGGCGGGGGTAAGTGGCAGCCAGGAGGCGGCCAGGCCCAGTAGCCTGACCAAATCCCAGGTGCCTCCCCTTTAACTAAAAAGGCCCATCAAGGGGAGGAACGCGGAGGAGTCAGCACTTGGGTTAATTCGGCAGGCTTCTGCGGCCCTCAGAACCCCCCAGTATTCTTGAGGCCTATGCCTGCATGGGTGCCAACAAAATGCAGGAAATGGAGGTGGGCCAACCCCTCATTTGTAAGGAAGTGATATATATGGCCCTAAATAAAGGGTTGAGGGGCGAACTCACAAGCAAAACCCACCTGTGCGAGTTGGACCATACTCCTTCTCCTCTACCGCCTGCCACAACTCCAACACCAGAGCCGCAGCGTGGAAGCAAGCGTGGAAGGAAGACAAGAGAGTGATGGCCTTTGCCAGACCCGTCTGGCAAAAAACGCAGGCTGTTGTAAGCCCACAGCCTGGGGACATATATGTCATCTGCTGCTGTTCCTGATCTCTCGGAGTCCTGGACCGAATTGTGCTCCCTATTAAATGGACTCCTCAGGCTACCAATTTTGCATGTCAAATAGTTGATGTGTTGCCTTCTTATTTATTTTGTTTTGACCCCTTAATAAATGTCTATTCTTTTCACAAAAGAGTGTGGCACTTTAGCTATGACTAATCACCATATCAGGTGTGAAACGCATTAGCGGCTATGCAGTTGGTCTGTACCTACTTACTATGCTTTGATATCTATTTTTACTAAACAAAAGGTAGCCAGCACCCTACTTGATTGTGGAGACAGTTGATTTTAGGATAGGTAATTACCTTGGAGCGGTGAACTCCCATATACTTTGACGTAGAATACCATGGTTTTGGCAGCAGATAGCTGCCATAACCCCAGTATTTTCTTCAATGGCAGGCGGTGCTCACCTCCTGCTATGCCCCGGTCGTCTCCGCCGCTACCGGTTCGATCCTATCCTCTCAGTAGCATAGAGCCAAGTGAGGGAAAGATGGCCCCACTTGGCTGCATAACATTGGATGACGGAAGCAACGTCAAACGTCACTTCCACCCAATGGTCTTAAAGGAGATTTAAAAAAAAAAAAAAAAGAGATTTATTGCATTTAAGTGTAAATGTGAGATCTGAGGTTTGACCCCAGATCTCACATTAAAGATATCCTGTCCTGCTTTATTTCTTTTTGTTTACATTCTTTGTAATAGGAATAAAAGTGAGCCAAACATTTTTTTTAAAAGGACAGCGTAAAAAATAATTAAAGAGTAAAATAAATAAGAAAAAAAAATTGAAGCACCATGTCCTGCCGAGCTCGTGCGCAGAAGCAGTGTTCAAACCACACATATGAGGTATCGCCGCGATTAGAGCGAAAGCAATAATTCTAGCAAATGACCTCCTCTGTAACTCAAAACTTATAACCTGTAGAATTTATTTAACACTGCCTAATGGTCAAAGTTTGTTGCCATTCCACGAGCGGGCGCAATTTTTAAGCATGACATGTTTGGGTATCAATTTACTCGGCGTAACATTATCTTTCACAATATAAAAAAATTGGACTAACTTTACTGTTGTCTTATTTTTTAATTCAAAAAAGTGTATTTTTCCAAACAAAATTGCACGTATAAAATTTTTGGGGGTTCTAGGTAATTTTCTAGCAAAAAAAATGATATTAACTTGTAAACAACACGTTTGAAAAATAGGCCTGGTCCTTAAGTGGTTAAAACAGGGAATCACTCATCTATTTTCATATTTTTTTGTAGCTACAGTTGTACGTTGCTTCTTTTTTGTGTCTTGATAGTACGCTTGCACACAATGGGATTTCCAGCATTTCTTGTTTAGAAGGCTGGTCACCTCTGACTGGTCTTTTTTGAGATGAGTGACCAGTCTTCCCTCGTAGTTTAAATTTCCCACAGCATTGATGTCAGCATGTTAGTACTGCATGATTTTGTTGTAAGCCTATTCAAAACGGCAATGACTCTCCCTGCTCAGCTTTGCATAGTGCCACTTCCTGTCATTGCCAACTGAGTCACCAACTGCACTGCATAATCTCCCAACTAAAACATTTATAAAAAACATCAAAAATGCTCTGACCTCAAGAAGCAAGTAGGAAGAAAGTCTATTCACTATCCAGTTCTCCTTAAAGAAGGCAAAATGTTTTTCTCTTTTTTTCACTTTAGATAGAGCAAGGGAGGGTTACAACTCCTGTCAGATTTTTTTTCATGATCTATGTCCCATTGTGGAGATTTCCCTTCACTTCCTGTCCCATAGTCAAACAGGAAGTGAAAGGAAATCATTGCAAATTAAGGGAATCCCTTGGAAACCCCCAGATCACCAGAACTAGTGTCCCTATTGAAAGATTTCCTCTCCGTTACGTTTCTGGGGACAACCCAAAATGTGGGATTTTCTTTACTTTCACTTTTAATGATAATGGTAAACAGGATAAATAGAGAGGATGAATCTCCCTAACGTGGGCACAGAAAGTAATAAAAACTGACAAGCAATCTAATCCTTCCCTACTTTTTCCAAAACTAATGTACAAAAGGGGGCGCACCATCTGAGCCCACTTTCTTGGGACAGGGACCACCCAGCCCTGGTCAATGGCAAGATGCAGGTTAGCTATATATATTTGGAGTGTTTAGGATGGTGGGTGTACTGTCTCTTTAAATACATGCATTAAGTTTTAGGTGGTCCAATTGGAACCCAGGGAAGTTTCTGGAAGTCCCTGCGGAAGTGATAAAAGGGGCTGCTGAGGGTCTCTACTTCCTCTTGCAGCGGCCAGACCTACAGTGGAAGAGACTCCCTCCCTGTCACAGTATATTTTATGTGGTTGGGTCACCCCGGAATCCGGGGGATGATGTATTTCTTTGTTAAATAAAGGGTGAGTAGCCCGAGTTCTGAAAACTAGGCAAAGATTTGCTGTATATTTGATTTCATCTGAATATTGAATATGTTTATCTGTATTAATATTTTAACCCCTTCCCGCCGAGCGTACGCAGATATGTGTACTTGGCTTTCGGGGGTCATACAGGGATGATGCCCGCAGCTGCAGGCATCATCCCGGTACTGTTTTTTAGAGCCGGCAATCGGCTAGCCAGGTATAACAACTGATGCAGCTAAAAGCCGCTCGGCTGTTATACCGGAGGAGCGGAAGGGGAGGCCCCCCTCCCGCGGCCTCCCGCCGCTCTTACCGGGCCTCCTGTTCCATCGGGAGGCCCGATCACCAATCTGCCGCCTCCGGCGGCTACTTATGGTCTGGAACGAAGCCGTGAGTGGCTTTGTTCCAGCCTCCTAATAGTAAACACGGAAGCAACGTCACTTCCCGTTTACTCGGCTGCCAATGGCGCCGGTTTTAAAAAAATATACAGTATTCAGAATCGCCGGTTTCAGCGATCTGAATACTTTGAAGTGCAAGGGAGGGATTGGAGGTCTTTTAGACCCTTGATCCCTCCATAAAGAGTACCTGTCACCACCTATTACTGTCACAAGGGATGTTTACATCCCTTGCGACAGCAATAAAAGTGATCAATTTTTTTTTTTTTTTAAACACAATTTATTAATATAAAAATAAATAAATACATTTTTTTTTTTAAAGCGCCCCCGTCCCCGCAAGCTCGCGCAGCAATGAAAATGCATACAGAAGTCATGCCCGCATATGTAAACGGTGTTCAAATCACACATGCGAGGTATCGTCAGAGTGAGAGCAATAATTCTAGTACTAGACCTCCTCTGTAACTCTAACCTGGTAACCGTAAAAAAAAATTTAAGCGCCGCCTATGGAGATTTTTAGATACCGTAGTTTGTCGCCATTCCACAAATGCGTGCAATTATAAAGCGTGACATGTTTGGTATCTATTTACTCGGCGTAACATCATCTTTCACATTATACAAAAAAATTGGGCTAACTTTACTGTTTGGTTTTTTTTAATTCATGAAAGTGTCCCTTTTCCCAAAAAGTTGCGTTTAAAACACCGCTGCACAAATACCGCGTGATATAAAATATTGCAACAATTGCCATTTTTTTCTTTATATTCTCTGCTAATATATATATAGAATCTTATTTATTTTTAAAGAAGTGCAAAAAACGGTTCCAGGCTGCTCGGTTGAATCTTTAATCTGTCAATCAGATGCACAGTGCAAACAGATATCAAGAAACCTTAACACTTTTCCAACACAAGGTGCATACTTGTAAGGTCACACTTTGTATTCACTAAGGATTTATGTGATAATCTTCCAAGTACCTTCCAACGCACTCTGTATATGTGGGCTGAGGGTTCTTGGGGAATGTAGTTCTGCAGGCAACCCAACTTGAATAGGATGTGATGTAAAGGCCCAGTAGAATCTTTCCACTGGGAGCCACAAAAACCAGACCTTTTGGTCAGTGACTGATTACTTCATCAGTCTTTACGCAGCGCTGGATCAAAGTACACATAAAAGACAATATGAGAGAAAAATGAGCCTGAAGATGAGTTTTGAATAATCTCAGATGATTCATTGCACTCTATAAAATCTGGACATCATTCAGTATGCAATAAACTGGCTGTCCATTCTAGATGAACAGAGCACTGTTTAAGGTTCTAAAATATATACATAGCCATCTTTAGTCAGTTGTCAGCTCTGCTAACTGATATGACAGCTAATGTACAGAGAGATATTTTTTCCTTGCCTCCCCCCTTCAGTTAGCAGCAGTAGTTAACCCTTTTTTAGTGTACTGTCTTAGTTTCTCTTTGCAGCTCAGCTTTTATACTCTGAAACACAAAACAGTTTTCATTATTACCCTATTACCATACAGCATTGCCTGATTTCTCACCCTGATTATGTGCATCATACCCAATTTGCCAAACATCATAATACTAAGCATGATACTAAGCATGACCACATCCATGTAGATGCCAAATCTCCACCACAACGTTAAAAACACCAGTTCATCAACAGATCAGCAATTCAACATCATTATTTATTCCTTCTCCAGCATTCAATAGCATTTATTTTAAGCTATTTCAGTGGCCCCCTTCTGTTTGAATATCTGCTGTATAAGGAAATATTTGTAAGCATGAAGCCAGGAAAAGTTTGCATAATTTATATAATTTTAGAATAAAACTTTTAGTGTACTGCTTATTAACAGCAAAGGTTTTTGGAGTGCAATTTTTTTATACTAAATGCAACTACTCAGTTGTAGGGATGAGTCGAACACCCCCCGGTTCGGTTCGCACCAGAACCTGCGAACGGACCGAAAATTTGCACGAACATTAGAACCCCATTGATGTCTATGGGACTCAAACGTTCGAAATCAAAAGTGCTCATTTTAAAGGCTAATTTGCATGTTATTGTCCTAAAAAAGGGTTTGGGGACCCGGGGCCGGCCCCAGGGGACATATATCAATGCAAAAAAAACGTTTAAAAACGGACGTTTTTTTCGGGAGCAGTGGTTTTAATACTGCGGCAGAATGGCACGGGCAGGCAAAATCACGTACCCATACGTGATCTGCCTCCCGCGGGCGGGGGGTCCGTTCGGACCCCCCCCGGTGCCATCGGCGGTCGGCATCTGACTGGGAGCGTCGGGAGGCGAGGGGGAGACCATCCGATCGTGGCCCCCCCCTCGCGATCGCTCCCAGCCAATGGGAATCCTCCTCTGCCTGTGTGTCGTTTCACACAGGCAGAGGATGTGATGTCATCTCTTCTCGGTCTGGCAGTTTCCGTTCCAGCGCCGAGGAGAGATGACAAGTGAGTGCACAACACACACACACACACAGTAGAACATGCCAGGCATATTTACACCCCCGATCCCCCCCCCCGATCGCCCCCCGATCCCCCCCCAATCACCCCCCCCCCTGTCACAAACTGACATTAGCAGTATTTTTTTTTTTTTTTCTGATTACTGCATAGTGTCAGTTTGTGACAGTTAGTGTTAGGGCAGTTAGTGTTAGGCCCCCTTTAGGTCTAGGATACCCCCCTAACCCCCCCTAATAAAGTTTTAACCCCTTGATCACCCCCCCTCACCAGTGTCGCTAAGCGATCATTTTTCTGATCGCTGTATTAGTGTCGCTGGTGACGCTAGTTAGGAACGTAAATATTTAGGTTCGCCGTCAGTGTTTTATAGCGACAGGGACCCCCATATACTATCTAATAAATGTTTTAACCCCTTGATTGCCCCCTAGTTAACCCTTTCACCACTGATCACTGTATAACTGTTACGGGTGACGCTGGTTAGTTCGTTTATTTTTTATAGTGTCAGGGCACCCGCCGTTTATTACCGAATAAAGGTTTAGCCCCCCGATCGCCCGGCGGTGATATGCGTCGCCCCAGGCAGCGTCAGATTAGCGCCAGTACCGCGAACACCCACGCACGCAGCATGCGCCTCCCTTAGTGGTATAGTATCTCAACGGATCAATATCTGATCCGATCAGATCTATACTAGCGTCCCCAGCAGTTTAGGGTTCCCGAAAACGCAGTGTTAGCGGGATCAGCCCAGATACCCGCTAGCACCTGCGTTTTGCCCCTCCGCCCGGCCCAGCCCAGCCCACCCAAGTGCAGTATCGATCGATCACTGTCACTTACAAAACACTAAACGCATAACTGCAGCGTTTGCAGAGTCAGGCCTGATCCCTGCGATCGCTAACAGTTTTTTTGGTAGCGTTTTGGTGAACTGGCAAGCACCAGCCCCAGGCAGCGTCAGGTTAGCGCCAGTACCGCTAACACCCACGCACGCACCGTATACCTCCCTTAGTGGTATAGTATCTGAACGGATCAATATCTGATCCGATCAGATCTATACTAGCGTCCCCAGCAGTTTAGGGTTCCCAAAAACGCAGTGTTAGCGGGATCAGCCCAGATACCTGCTAGCACCTGCGTTTTGCCCCTCCGCCCGGCCCAGCCCACCCAAGTGCAGTATCGATCGATCACTGTCACTTACAAAACACTAAACGCATAACTGCAGCGTTCGCAGAGTCAGGCCTGATCCCTGCGATCGCTAACAGTTTTTTTGGTAGCGTTTTGGTGAACTGGCAAGCACCAGCCCCAGGCAGCGTCAGATTAGCGCCAGTACCGCTAACACCCACGCACGCAGCATACACCTCCCTTAGTGGTATAGTATCTGATCGGATCAATATCTGATCCGATCTGATCTATACTAGCGTCCCCAGCAGTTTAGGGTTCCCAAAAACGCAGTGTTAGCGGGATCAGCCCAGATACCTGCTAGCACCTGCGTTTTGCCCCTCCGCCCGGCCCGGCCCAGCCCACCCAAGTGCAGTATCGATCGATCACTGTCACTTACAAAACACTAAACGCATAACTGCAGCGTTCGCAGAGTCAGGCCGGATCCCTGTGATCGCTAACAGTTTTTTTTGTAGCGTTTTGGTGAACTGGCAAGCGCCAGCGGCGTAGTACACCCCGGTCGTAGTCAAACCAGCACTGCAGTAACACTTGGTGACGTGGCGAGTCCCATAGGTGCAGTTCAAGCTGGTGAGGTGGCAAGCACAAGTAGTGTCCCGCTGCCACCAAAAAGACAAACACAGGCCCGTCGTGCCCATAGTGCCCTTCCTGCTGCATTCGCCAATCCTAATTGGGAACCCACCGCTTCTGCAGCGCCCGTACTTCCCCCATTCACATCCCCAACCAAATGCAGTCGGCTGCATGAGAGGCATTTTTATGTCCTCCCGAGTACCCCTACCCAACGAACCCCCCAAAAAAGATGTTGTGTCTGCAGCAAGCGCGGATATAGACGTGACACCCGCTATTATTGTCCCTCCTGTCCTGACAATCCTGGTCTTTGCATTGGTGAATGTTTTGAACGCTACCATGCACTAGTTGACTATTAGCGTAGGGTACAGCATTGCACAGACTAGGCACACTTTCACAGGGTCTCCCGAGATGCCATCGCATTTTGAGAGACCCGAACCTGGAACCGGTTACAGTTATAAAAGTTAGTTACAAAAAAAAGTGTAAAAAAAAAAAAAAAAAAAACACAAACAAAAATATAAAATAAAAATAGTTGTCGTTTTATTGTTCTCTCTCTCTCTATTCTCTCTCTATTGTTCTGCTCTTTTTTACTGTATTCTATTCTGCAATGTTTTATTGTTGTTATGTTTTATCACGTTTGCTTTTCAGGTATGTAATTATTTATACTTTACTGTTTACTGTGTATTATTGTTAACCATTTTTTTGTCTTCAGGTATGCCATTCACGACTTTGAGTGGTTATACCAGAATGATGCCTGCAGGTTTAGGTATCATCTTGGTATCATTCTTTTCAGCCAGCGGTCGGCTTTCATGTAAAAGCAATCCTAGTGGCTAATTAGCCTCTAGACTGCTTTTACAAGCAGTGGGAGGGAATGCCCCCCCCCCCCCAGCATCTTCCGTGTTTTTCTCTGGCTCTCCTGTCTCAACAGGGAACCTGAGAATGCAGCCGGTGATTCAGCCAGCTGACCATAGAGCTGATCAGAGACCAGAGTGGCTCCAAACATCTCTATGACCTAAGAAACCGGAAGCTACGAGCATTTTATGACGTAGATTTCGCCGGATGTAAACAGCGCCATTGGGAAATTGGGAAAGCATTTTATCACACCGATCTTGGTGTGATCAGATGCTTTGAGGGCAGAGGAGAAATCTAGGGTCTAATAGACCCCAATTTTTGCAAAAAAGAGTACCTGTCACTACCTATTGCTATCATAGGGGATATTTACATTCCCTGAGATAACAATAAAAATGATTTAAAAAAAAAAAAAATGAAAGGAACAGTTTAAAAATAAGATAAAAAAATAATAATAAGAAAAAAAAAAAAAAAAAAAAAAAAAAAAAAAAAAAAGCACCCCTGTCCCCCCTGCTCTCGCGCTAAGGTGAACGCAAGCGTTGGTCTGGCGTCAAATGTAAACAGCAATTGCACCATGCATGTGAGGTATCGCCGCGAAGGTCAGATCGAGGGCAGTAAGTTTAGCAGTAGACCTCCTCTGTAAATCTAAAGTGGTAACCTGTAAAGGCTTTTAAAGGCTTTTAAAAATGTATTTAGTTTGTCGCTACTGCACGTTTGTGCGCAATTTTAAAGCATGTCATGTTTGGTATCCATGTACTCGGCCTAAGATCATCTTTTTTATTTCATCAAACATTTGGGCAATATAGTGTGTTTTAGTGCATTAAAATGTAAAAAAGTGTGTTTTTTCCCCAAAAAATGCGTTTGAAAAATCGCTGCGCAAATACTGTGTGAAAAAAAAAAATGAAACACCCACCATTTTAATCTGTAGGGCATTTGCTTTAAAAAAAATATATAATGTTTGGGGGTTCAAAGTAATTTTCTTGCAAAAAAAAATTATTTTTTTATGTAAACAATAAGTGTCAGAAAGGGCTTTGTCTTCAAGTGGTTAGAAGAGTGGGTGATGTGTGACATAAGCTTCTAGATGTTGTGCATAAAATGCCAGGACAGTTCAAAACCCCCCCAAATGACCCCATTTTGGAAAGTAGACACCCCAAGCTATTTGCTGAGAGTCATGTTGAGTCCATGGAATAATTTATATTGTGACACAAGTTGCGGGAAAGAGACAATTTTTTATTTTTTTTATTTTTTTTTGCGCAAAGTTGTCACTAAATGATATATTGCTCAAACATGCCATGGGAATATGTGAAATTACACCCCAAAATACATTCTGTTGCTTCTCCTGAGTACGGGGATACCACATGTGTGGGACTTTTTGGGAGCCTAGCCGCGTACGGGACCCCGAAAACCAAGCACCGCCTTCAGGCTTTCTAAGGCCGTAAATTTTTGATTTCACTCTTCACTGCCTATCACAGTTTCGGAGGCCATGGAATGCCCAGGTGGCACAAACCCCCCCAAATGACCCCATTTTGGAAAGTAGACACCCCAAGCTATTTGATGAGAGGTATAGTGAGTATTTTGCAGACCTCACTTTTTGTCACAAAGTTTTGAAAATTGAAAAAAGAAAAAAAAATTTTTTTTTTCTCGTCTTTCTTTATTTTCAAAAACAAATGAGAGCTGCAAAATACTCACCATGCCTCTCAGCAAATAGCTTGGGGTGTCTGCTTTCCAAAATGGGGTCATTTGGGGGGGGTTTGTGCCACCTGGGCATTCCATGGCCTCCGAAACTGTGATAGGCAGTGAGGAGTAAAATCAAAAATGTACGCCCTTAGAAATCCTGAAGGCGGTGCTTGGTTTTCGGGGTCCCGTACGCGGCTAGGCTCCTAAAAAGTCCAACACATGTGGTATCCCCGTACTCAGGAGAAGCAGCTAAATGTATTTTGGGGTGCAATTCCACATATGCCCATGGCCTGTGTGAGCAATATATCATTTAGTGACAACTTTGTGCAAAAAAAAAAAAAAAAATTTGTCACTTTCCCGCAACTTGTGTCAAAATATAAAACATTCCATGGACTCAACATGCCTCAAAGCAAATAGCTTGGGGTGTCTACTTTCCAAAATGGGGTCATTTGGGGGGGTTTTATGTCATCTGGGCATTTTATGGCCTTCAAAACTGTGATAGGTAGTGAGGAGTAAAATCAAAAATGTACGCCCTTAGAAATCCTGAAGGCGGTGCTTGGTTTTCGGGGCCCCGTACGCGGCTAGGCTCCCAAAAAGTCCCACACATGTGGTATCCCCGTACTCAGGAGAAGCAGCTAAATGTATTTTGGGGTGCAATTCCACATATGCCCATGGCCTGTGTGAGCAATATATCATTTAGTGACAACTTTTTGTAATTTTTTTTTTTTTTTTTTTTGTCATTATTCAATCACTTGGGACAAAAAAAATGAATATTCAATGGGCTCAACATGCCTCTCAGCAAATTCCTTGGGGTGTCTACTTTCCAAAATGGGGTCATTTGTGGGGGTTTTGTACTGCCCTGCCATTTTAGCACCTCAAGAATCGACATAGGCAGTCATAAATTAAAGGCTGTGTAAATTCCAGAAAATGTACCCTAGTTTGTAGACGCTATAACTTTTGCGCAAACCAATAAATATACACTTATTGACATTTTTTTTACCAAAGACATGTGGCCGAATACATTTTGGCCTAAATGTATGACTAAAATTGAGTTTATAGGATTTTTTTTAGAACAAAAAGTAGAAAATATCATTTTTTTTCAAAATTTTCGGTCTTTTTCCGTGTATAGCGCAAAAAATAAAAACGGCAGAGGTGATCAAATACCATCAAAAGAAAGCTCTATTTGTGGGAAGAAAAGGACGCAAATTTCGTTTGGGTACAGCATTGCATGACCGCGCAATTAGCAGTTAAAGCGACGCAGTGCCGAATTGTAGAAAGTGCTCTGGTCAGGAAGGGGGTAAAACCTTCCGGGGCTGAAGTGGTTAATGATGCCTAAAGTAAAAAAAAAAAAAGTGAAATATTCCTTTAAATATCGTACCTGGGGGGTTTCTATAGTATGCCTGTAAAGTGGCGCGTGTTTCCCGTGCTTAGAACAGTCCCTGCACAAAATGTCATTTTTAAAGGAAAAAAAGTCATTTAAAACTGCTTGCGGCTTTAATGTAATGTCGGGTCCTGGCACAATGGATGAAAATCAGTGAGACAAATGGCATGGGTACCCCCCAGTCCATTACCAGGCCCTTTGGGTCTTGTATGGTTATTAAGGGGAACCCTGCACCCAAATTAAAAAAGGAAACAGCAGTATACAGGCTCTGTACTCTGAACAGCAGTATACAGGCGGTGCAAACAAGACAGGGACTGTAGGTTTTTTGTTAAGTAGAATCTGTTTGTAATTTTGAACTGGTACATTTTTAATATGTTTAGCTCCAGCCAAAAAATCTTTTTTAAGCTTTTTGGAAAACATAGGGAAGGGTTATCACCCCTGTGACATTTGTTTTGCTGTCTGTCCTCCTCTTCAGAAGATTTCACCTCACTTTTTGTCCCAATGACAAATGTTTTTTGAAAATTTGGGTTTTTTTGTGGAACAAGGATTGGAAAGCATCAGTGGAAAGGAGAAATGTTTTTTCCCATATTAACTCTTACAGGAGAGAATTTCCCTTCCTAGGAGTAGATTTCATCTCACTTCCTGATGTCTCCTTCCGTTTGCAAGTAGGAGTCGTTTGTAAGTTAGATGTTTGAAAGTAGGGGCCTGCCCTATATACTAAGCAGAAATTTGGGCCTTAGGTGTTGTTGTGGCCACAATACTGTAAACCCTCATAGGGCCTTGCTGTGAAATATTAGATCAAGAATTGTAATTACATGCCCCTGTTGAACAGGGGCAGAAAAATTGGGCCTTTGGCGGTGGTGGTGGTGCTGGTGCCACAACACTGTAAGTCCTCACTTGCTCTTGGTGGGCGCAGAAACGGGCCCTTCTGTGAAATATTAGATCAAGAATTGTAATTACATGCCCCTGTTGGACAAGGGCAGAAAAATTGGGCTTTTGGTGGTGGTGGTGCTGGTGCCACAACACTGTAAGTCCTCACTCACTCTTGGTGGGCGCAGAAACGGGCCCTGCTGTGAAATATTAGATCAAGAATTGTAATTACATGCCCCTGTTGGACAAGGGCAGAAAAATTGGGCCTTAGGCACTGGTGCCACAACACTGCAACCCCTCACAGATACTCTAGTTGGAACGCAGGAATGAGCCCTGCTGCAAAGTATTGCATCAAAAATTGTAATTACATGCCCCTGTTAAACAGGGGCTGAAAAATTAGGCCTTAGGCACTGGTGGTGGCGCCCAGAACCAAAAATGTTCTTACAAGCTATCAGCGTGATCATTGAGGAGGAAGAGGATAGTTACTCAGGATAGTCACTCAGCATCAGCATAGGCAGTCTTTGAAGGGATCTGAGATTTCAAAAAAAAATTATTCGGTTACATCAGCATCAGGTGCTTGGTGGCTGGTGGTGATCCAAGACTGATCCATTTTTATGAAGGTCAGTCGATCGACCGAGTCGGTGGACAGACGCACCCTGTGATCGGTTACAAAGCCTCCAGCAGCACTGAATGTGCGTTCCGAAAGAACGCTGGATGCAGGACAGGCCAGTAGCTCAATTGCATACTGTGCAAGCTCTGGCCAGTGATGCATCCTCAAGACCCAGTAACCCAGAGGATTTTCGGTTGGAAAGGTGTCCAAGTCAGATCTTGCCCCTAGGTATTCCTGCACCATGTAAAACAGACGCTGGCGATGGTTGCTGGAACCGATCATACCTTGGGGCTGCGGACCAAAAAATTGTCTGAACGCATCGTTCAGATGGCCACCTTCTCCACCGCTCCTTCTTTGACTGATCGAAGCCTCAGCAACAGGTTGTCCAGAAACAGGAGTTTGTAACCTCCCAGTCTCTGGGAACGCGTTGCACAGACCTTTCTGCAAGGCCTCCCGAAGATGTTTCATCCTCTGCTCCCTCTGCAATGGCAAGATAAGGTCCACAACCTTACCCTTGTAACGTGGATCAAGGAGGGTTGCCAGACAGTATTGGTCCTTCTCCTTGATACCACGAATACGAGGATCCTTACGCAGGCTTTGCAGGATCAGGGAGGCCATGCAGCATAGGTTTGCTGAGGCATTCGGTCCGGAGTCCTCTGGGTCACTAAGGAGGACATGGTCCGCAGCCACCTCCTCCCAGCCATGTACAAGTCCAAGGGTTTCTTGGGACTGATCCCTTAAAGACTGCTGCTGATGCTGAGTGCCAGGCTCCACCTCCATACTGACACAATCTTCCTCCTCCTCCTCCTCCTCCTCTTCCTGTGTGATCAGCGGGCACGTAGGAACATTGTCTGGATAAAGGGGGCCTTGAGAGCTAAGGAAGTCTTCCTCTTCCTGCCTCTATTCTGCCTCAAGTGCCCTGTCCATTATTCCACACAGCGTGTGCTCCAACAGGCGGACAAGGGGGACAGTGTCACTGATGCATGCACTGTCACTGCTCACCATCCTCGTGGCCTCCTCAAATGGTGACAGGACAGTGCATGCATCCCTGATCATGGCCCACTGGCGTGGGGAAAAAAAAACAAGCTCCCCTGACCCTGTCCTGGTGCTATAGTCACACAGGTACTCATTGATGGCCCTCTGCTGCGTGTGCAGCCGCTGCAGCATGGCCAACGTTGAGTTCCACCTGGTGGGCATGTCACAGATTAGGCGGTTCTTGGGCAGATTAAACTCCTTTTGGAGGTCCGCCAGCCGAGCACTGGCATTATATGACCGGCGGAAATGCACACAGACTTTCCTGGCCTGCCTCAGGACATCCTGTAAGCCCGGGTACCTGCCCAAGAACAACTGCACCACCAAGTTAAGGACATGAGCCAAACAGGGCACATGGGTCGTTTGTCCCTGTCGGAGGGCAGAGAGGAGGTTGGTGCCATTGTCGCAAACCACCATTCCTGCCTTAAGTTGGCGTGGCATCAATCACCTCTGAACCTGCCCCTGCAGAGCTGACAGAACCTCTGCCCCAGTGTGGCTCCTGTCCCCCAAGCACACCAGCTCAAGCATCGCATGGCATCTTTTGGCCTGCGTACTTGCGTAGCCCCTTGAACGGCTACGGAGCACTGCTGGTTCCGAGGACAAAGCACAAGAAGAGGCCATGGAGGAAGAAGAAGAGGAGGGGGGTGGAGGAGAGAGGTGTGTCACAATCATTAGTAGTGGCATTTTGGAGGCGTGGTGGTGGAACAACCTCCAACACTACTGCACCTTGTCCTGCATCCTTCCCAGCTGCCAGCAGAGTCACCCAATGTGCCGTGAAACTTAGGTAACGTCCCTGTCCATGCCTGCTGGACCATGAGTCAGCGGTAATATGCACCTTACCGCTGACCGCCCTGTCCAGCGAGGCATGAACATTACCGGCATGTGGAAGCCAGAGAGCCGGAATCGCCTTCCGTGAGAAAAAGTGGCGTTTGGGTACCTGCCACTGAGGAACCGCACATTCCACAAACTCACGGAAGGGGGCAGAGTCTACCAACTGAAAAGGCAGCAGTTGAAGTGCTAGCAATTTTGCCAAGCTAGCATTCAACCGCTGGGCATGTGGATGGCTGGACGCAAACTTCTTTCGGCGGTGCAGCAGCTGGGGCAGGGAAATTTGCCTGGTACAATCTGACGTCGGTGTACCGAAAGCAGATTGCCCACAAGTACTTGGCTGTGACACACCTAATTCTACACCTTCATTCCTCTTAGTGAAGGTCTCAGAGAGGACTGAAGGTATAGTGGGGTTGGAGATCTCAGCTGATGAGGAGCAAGGAGAGGTCCTCTTTGTTCTTTGGTGTGGGTCTTTTAGATATGCTTGCCAACGAACTGCATGGCAGGTCAACATATGTCTGGTCAAGCATGTAGTACCCAAGCGGGAGATGTTTTGGCCTCGCGAGATACACTTGAGACATATGTTGCAAATAGCAGCAGTGCGATCTGATGCACTTGTCTCAAAAAAGGCCCACACCAAAGAACTTTTTGATAACGCGCAGAGACTGCAGCGCCCTGCACATGTGGAGCTTTGGGGTGTGATGCAGTCAATGTGCTGCCCTTAGGCTGGCCCCTGGAGGGCATCCTGCCTCGTTGGTGATGTGCCGCCTCCTCCTCCTCCTCTCTCCTATCAGGCACCCACGTTGAGTCAGTGACCTCATCATCCCCTCCCTCCTCATCACTGGAGCAAACCTGGCAGAATGCTGCAGCAGGGAGAGCATGACTGCCAAATTGCTGTCCTTCTTGGGCACCCCCTCTGTCCGTGCTCACGTATCTACCTTCATCGAGCTCAGTATCAACATCAGAGCCTTCCAAACGCTGGGCATCCTCCTGGAGCATGTACCCAACACTGTGGTCAAACAGATCGAGGGACTTCTCAGGAGGACATGGTGGGGCTAGGGAAGGAGTCACTGATGACATTGAGCCGAGGGAAGAGGCCACTGCTTTGCCAGACAAAGTACCCTGAGCATGGGTGAGAGAGGATGAGGAGGATGAGGACGGCTTGGTCATCCACTCGACCAAGTCTTCCGCATGTTGCGGCTCAACACGGCCAGCTGCCAAAAAAAAGGCCAAGCATGTCCCACGGCCATGTGCTGATGAGGATGCACCGTCTCCATGACCAGCACTAGACACAGAGCCTGCTTGCCCTCTTTTATTGGCTTGTGACTGTCTGCCTCTCCTTCTTGGCCTTCCAGACATACTAATGGCCTGTAGCTGCACTAAGCTGGGATATATATATATATGTACTGATACTGCAGCTAGCAAAATCAACTGCCTGCCTGTAGTATGAGAACACCACCAACCTTCTACAGGTAGCTTTAGCTGAACACTGTGCAGAGCTCGCAAAAAAATAACTTGTAGGTTTAGCTGAACACTGTGAGGAGGATGCACCACACTAACTTGTAGTTTTAGCTGAACACTGTGAGCAGGATGCACTACACTAACTTGTAGCTTTAGATGAACACTGTGCAGAGGTCTCACTACACTAACTTGTAGTTTTAGCTGAACACTGTGAGCAGGACGCACTACACTAACTTGTAGCTTTAGATGAACACTGTGCAGAGGTCTCACTACACTAACTTGTAGTTTTAGCTGAACCCTGTGAGCAGGACGCACTACACTAACTTGTAGCTTTAGATGAACACTGTGCAGAGGTCTCACTACACTAACTTGTAGTTTTAGCTGAACACTGTGAGCAGGACGCACAACACTAACTGTAAATAGTCTAGCTGCCTGCAACATCTGGGATGCATATATATATACACACAATACACTGTAAGTGCAGCTAACTCACTGATTGTTCTGCCTAATCTAGCTAACTCAAATGAAATTACACTGTCTCTCTGTCTATCTATGTATCTCAACGCCGGAACACACACTACACAGGGCCGCCGTGTAGGCGGCCTTATATAGTGTGGGGCGTGTAATAAACCCCCTGAGCCATAATTGGACAAAGCCACCCTGGCTTTGGTCAATTACAGCTCTCTCTACCGACGACGCTGTGCTTGGCCAATCATCAGCCAGCAATGCACTGCGATGTCGCATTGAATTATGGGCCGTGACGCGCCACACGAATTTGGCGCAAACGGCCCATAACGTTCAGAATTCGGCGAACGACCGAACAGCCGAACATGGGTTTGACTCGAACACGAAGCTCATCCCTACTCAGTTGTCATATTTGTGTCTTACTCTAGAGATGTCAGTTAGTATATGTAAAAAAGCTTAATTTTCCAATGCAGCCCTTTCACAAAGTAAAAGTCAGTTTATGTTACAATGTTAAAGTTTTAATAGGACGTTTTTGTGTTTAAGTTCACTGCTGCAGAAAGGAAAATATAAAGCATTCCTATGTATTTGATTTTCTACTAGCTGAATATTATAGTTGGTATAGTATTAGTATTTTGGAATTTTTGCCAGCATTTGCTTATTTTCATTTGGGCTCTAGCTGATGATGACATAATTTATTTACTGTGGTGTAACAGTCAGTCACTCAATTGATTGATTTATTTTATGTTTAGACTATCCACAAGAGCATGAGTACATCTGGAAAACTATTTTCTCATGATATCTGATTTTTAAATGTTAATATAAAGTCATGAATGAAGATACAAGATTTCTAGAACTTCCCAATCCTAGTCTGCGCAAAACAAACAAAAAATATATTTATTCTATAAAATACAGTTTCTCACAGTACATACATTTTAAAATATATATTTTTATTTTTCCTTATCACTTTCAGAAAATACTAGTGAGAATATAATGAGGTATGGCCACCCCAAAACTGTGTGGGCAAACACAGGACTGTCTTGTTGTTTTAAAATTCAGAAGCATCAGTGACAGTTTTTTTAAAACAGACACAGAGCCAGACCCTCTCCCAAAATACTGTATGTAAATTTAGCCTGTAATGAACACATCTTAAGGGGGTAATAAACTGATGTTATTAGAGTTAAGGCAGAGCAAGGTATTTCTTAAATGGCTTGAGTGAAAAAAACACTTTTGGCCCAGAGTCTGCAAAGTCTCAGAAAACATTAATTGGCCATTATAAACTGCTAAAGGATATCATAAGCAGAATCCAGATAACCTGAGACCTGTCAAGGGACCTAATTGTAAATAACTAATTGGAGGCCATAAAATTAATTAACAAGTGCCCCACAATCCAGGCCTAAAAATGGATCCTAAAAAGGTCTTTCTGATATGTAATATTAATAACCCATTGGTTAACCCTCCCACTTTATTTTTGGAAGCTTCTTCCAGAGGCAGGCAGAAGAAATCAACCATCAGACATAGGGAGTCCTGACTAAACCTGAAAAATAAATTGCTGCTCAGCTGCATACAGCAGAGCAAATAAATACATTTAGCCAGCCTAGGGCAGAGGTGCTACATGTGATATCTAAAAGTTATCCAGTGGCACTGCAGCCTTTCACATCACTTATACATAAAAACCAAGAGCCAAAAAAAATTGCTGATCTGCCACCTTGATTCCCAAGGGCCAGTAGACATGCTGGTACAAGTAGTTCCATGGTTTTAACTTGCAAGGTTCAGCTGGTATCTGTTATTTTAAAATCCTTGTGATCAAAACTGATTAACCACTTGCTGCTTCATTTTGTTACATACTCAGTCCTAGCACAGCCAG
Source organism: Lithobates clamitans (assembly GCA_037952925.1). NCBI lineage: Eukaryota > Metazoa > Chordata > Amphibia > Anura > Ranidae > Lithobates > Lithobates clamitans. The sequence continues at coordinate 2,157,070 of JBBGZY010000163.1, forward strand.
GCTGTAAGGGGTGCTACAATTGGGCAGATGTTGGTACCAAACTGTACAAGTCTCTGCCCCACACCTGTTGTTGAGAAACTCTTTGCCAACTTATGTCATACTGTCAGGGAACCAACAGCAGGAGAAGGGTTCTAGGACCCAGCATCTCTACCAGCACTTACAGTATCTCACAAAAGTGAGTACACCCCTCACATTTTTGTAAATATTTTATTATATCTTTTCAAGTGACAACACTGAAGTAATGACACTTTGCTCCAATGTAAAGCAGTGAGTGCACAGCTTGTATAACAGTGTAAATTTGCTCTCCCCTCAAAATAACTCAACACACAGCCATTAATGTCTAAACCACTGGCAACAAAAGTAAGTACGCCCCTAAGTGAAAATGTCCAAATTGGGCCCAATTAGCCATTTTCCCTCCCCAGTGTCATGTGACTCGTTAGTGTTACAAGGTCTCAGGTGTGAATGGGGAGCAGGTGTGTTAAATTTGGTGTTATCGCTCTCACTTTCACATACTGGTCACTGGAAGTTCAACATGGCACCTCATGGCAAAGAACTCTCTGAGGATCTGAAAAAAGAATGGTTGCTCTACATAAAGATGGCCTAGGCTATAAGAAAATTTCCAAGACCCTGAAATTGAGCTGTAGCACGGTGGCCAAGACCATACAATGGTTTAACAGGACAGGTTCCACTCAGAACAGGCCTCGCCATGGTCAGTCAACCAAAGAAGTTGAGTGCACATTCTCAGCGTCATATCCAGAGGTTGTCTTTGGGAAATAGACAGATGAGTGCTGCCAGCATTGCTACAGAGGTTGAAGGGGTGCGGGGTCAGCCTGTCAGTGCTCGTACCATACACCGCACACTGCATCAAATTGGTCTGCATGGCTGTCATCCCAGAAGGAACCCTCTTCTAAAGATGATGCACAAGAAAGCCCGCAGTTTGCTGAAAACAAGCAGACTAAGGACATGGTTCAGATGGTGTCAAGCGTGTGTCGCGGCAACCAGGTGAGGAGTACAAAGACAAGTGTGTCTTGCTTACAGTCAAGCACGGTGGTGGGAGTGTCATGGTCTGGGGCTGCATGAGTGCTGCCGGCACTGGGGAGCTACAGTTCATTGAAGGAACCATGAATGTCAACATGTACTGTGACATACTGAAGCAGAGCATGAACCCCTCCCTTCGGAGACTGGGCTGCAGGGCAGTATTCCAACATGATAACGACCCCAAACACACCTCCAAGATGACCACTGCCTTGCTAAAGAATCTGAGGATAAAGGTGATGGAATGGCCAAGCATGTCTCCAGACCTAAACCCTATTAAGCATCTGTGGGACATCCTCAAATGGAAAGTGGAGGAGCGCAAGGTCTCTAACATCCACCAGCTTCGTGATATCATCATGGAGGAGTGAAAGAGGACCCAAGTGGCAACCTTTGAAGCTCTGGTGAACTACATGCCCAAGAGGGTTAGGCAGTGCTGGAAAATAATAGTGGCCACACATAATATTGACACTTTGGGCCCAATTTGGACATTTTCACCTAGGGGTGTACTCACTTTCGTTGCCAGCAGTTTAGACATTAATGGCTGTGTGTTGAGTTATTTTGAGGGGACAGCAAATTTACACTGTTATACAAGCTGTACACTCACTACTTTACATTGTAGCAAAGTGTCATTTCTTCAGGGTTGTCACATGAAAAGATATAATAAAGTAGTTGGGGTTTACTTACTTTTGTGAGATACTGTATGGCAGGAGAAGAACTTTATGTAATGGCTTACCTTGGTTGGAGTCCATAGTGCAGCGATGTATACTCACCCTTGCAAATGCACACAGCCCACGGTAACTAGGTAAAAGGGTACCTGGGCCGTGAATCTGAGCACAGGGGCTTGACAGGGAATTTACCAAAGAATTGTCAAGGTGAAGCCGCAGTCAGGGATTCCAGAAGTCAGAGTTAACGATGAATAGAGCGAGGGTCAGAAGCCGGGGTCAGTCTTGGAACACTGGAACTTGAAAGTAAGAACACAGGAAAACAGGAACCTTTGGCAATACAAGAGACAATGAACTGACACAGCCCTCAGGGTGAGGCAATGTTTTATACCTAGCTGATTTGATAAACTGCCTCAGCTGAACCAGGAGTGACAGGTGCTAATTACAAAGCAAGATCCAGAGAATAGCCCTCAGTGCTGCATGCAGGATAAGGCATAGCTGGAAACCAGGCTGAATAATGAGCTGAGGTGTAGCTCAGAGGCAATACAACAGGAGCAGTACACAGAAAGTCATGGGTTCAATACCTCCTTGAGCCACTTGGGGCATGACCACACCTGGATGTTTGCATGGCACGGTAGGAACCGTGACACTTTAAGACCCAGCATCTCTACCAGCACTTATGGCAGGAGAAGGACTTTAGGACCCAACATCCCTTCAAGCAGGTCACATGGGACTATATAAGGATGTCTGCTAGAGGCTTCAGTTGCTGGTTGATCTTTGGCTCCTCCAGTGTGATATTCCTGTTCCCGTGTCTTCTGTTTTCTTCCTGTGTTTGACCTCGGCTATCCACCCGACCACGCCTGCTCTGACTCTCACCTGGCTTCTGACCTCGGCTATCCCCCTGGCTGGGTACAGCAAAAAGACCCTACGCGTTTCGTTTAAGACGACTTCTGCTGGGGTATGACAGCCTAAGCCTTGATGACTAGCAAAAGAGAGAGGCGCCTCTGGGTGCAGACTAAAAACAAGGTTTATTTCATAAAAAGGTAATAATCATCAAACTCACATGTTGAAGGTCGTCAGTAAGCATAAAATAGTAATCAATACTGAGGAGGACATCATCCATCAAAGGTACAAGACAGTCAAGGACAACTCCTAGCAGGGGGCTCTGCCTGTGTGTGAGGAGAGGTACCGCTGAGATGTGAGGCCGGCCGCAGCGGTGACAAGTCACGGTACTAGGCAGAGAGCATGGAAGACTGTAAACATCCGGCGAGGAGTGATGACGTCATGTGTCGAGCGACGTGTTGCAGGGCGTACGGGCTGTGATGACGTGACAGCCGCGCCCCTTCATCAGGCTCTGGGAAAAGCCTGATGAAGGGGCGCGGCTGTCACGTCATCACAGCCCGTACGCCCTGCAACACGTCGCTCGACACATGACGTCATCACTCCTCGCCGGATGTTTACAGTCTTCCATGCTCTCTGCCTAGTACCGTGACTTGTCACCGCTGCGGCCGGCCTCACATCTCAGCGGTACCTCTCCTCACACACAGGCAGAGCCCCCTGCTAGGAGTTGTCCTTGACTGTCTTGTACCTTTGATGGATGATGTCCTCCTCAGTATTGATTACTATTTTATGCTTACTGACGACCTTCAACATGTGAGTTTGATGATTATTACCTTTTTATGAAATAAACCTTGTTTTTAGTCTGCACCCAGAGGCGCCTCTCTCTTTTGCTTTTCCTTAGGATTGGAATGTGGTTTCATTTCTTGATGAAGGCAGCCCTGCTCGTGGACCTATCATTATTAACTGGACCCTTGAACTCCTCATGTCCACATGACAGTGAGACCTTACCCTATATATGTTAATGAGATACTCAATTTTTCCACTTTGGACATATACATGTGGACATTATCTATCCATTTAATGTAAAGTGAGACTGGAAATATCTCAGTTTGTTCCCTATCCTTTTGTTCTTACTATTGTTGTTATTGTTGTTATCGCCAGTTCTTTGCGCCTTCACTTGCATATATTAAGCCTTGATGACTCACCGCCCTTGGCCTGTGAGTCCACCAGTGCTGGTAAGAGTACCACACCTACTTCTATGTTTGGGATCTCCATTGGGAAGAACATTATTTCATCTCTTGTCCATCATTTTTGTTTGAGCAACATATGAGAAATTATGGGACTGTCACTTTATATGAGTTTATGAACTTTTTTTGAGAATAAGATCACAGCATTTGAATTATATATATATTTTTTGATGTCAGCACTGTCCCACTTTGCACACTATGTATATTGCTTACTCCACTTTATTGATTATTTTGCTGCAGCCAGGCTTGATTGTTTATTCGCACTCACCTGTATAAGGGGGTTGTTTCATTTATATTATGATAAGATTTCATTAATATGATGGGATATGCACACGCACACTCACTTTAGATCTGTCATATTGGCATATGAGGTACACTTCTTACTTTGTATGTGAAATTTGGGATTGTTATCCTTTTGCTCAGTGCAAATATTTATGGGTTTGATACATTGTCATTTTTAGAATCTGGGGCGATAGCCCTAGGCTGCTTGCATTTGAATTACACACTATTAGCGCTACACTTTATTTTGTTAAGAACTTGCGCATAACCCTGAAACTGAAGGAGCAAAGGCTTGACATACATTTAGCAGATGGTGCTGCTCCCAGCTCTGGACCTGTCACTCAGGAGACTATCCCTGTCCTTGCTACCATGGATGCAGGCCCTCAGGAATTACTCTGCTTTGACATCATCAGGTCTCCTATATTCCCAGCCATCCTAGGGATACCTTGGCTGAGGGCCAAAAACCCGCAAAACGATTGGCCCAAGGGAGAAATCATCTTCTCATCTACCTACTGCCGCCAACACTGTGGTGTCTCCATGCCTGTCAACCCTTCAGTGTGTCTCTCCGTTCACCAGATCCCTGCCATGCCGTCCTTCAGCCTACCTTGGTATCCTTGATGTTTTTAACAAGAAAGGTGCTGATTCCCTGCCCCCGCAATGGACCTATAACTGTCCAATTGAGTTGTTACCTGGAGCAGAAGTACCCTTCGGGCAAATCTTTCCTTTATCCAAGCTGGAGCTGGTGGCCCTCTGACAATATATAGATGAAAACCTAGCCAAAGGATTCATCTGCCCCTCCTCTTCGCCTGCTGGAGCCAGCATCTTCTTCGTCGAGAAGAAGGATCATTGTCTCAGAACATGTGTTGATTATAGGGACCTTAATAAAATTACCATCAAAAACAGATACCCACTCCCTCTCGTTCCTGAGTTATTCCAAAGGTTCCGAACAGCTCGGGTTTTCACAAAGTTGGACTTATGGGGGGCCTACAATCTGGTTCGTATTAAGGAAGGTGACAAGTGGGCTATGTAACGCCCCTGCAACATTCCAACATTTTGTGAATTACATTTTCAGGGAATACCTCGACCTGTTCTTAATCGTCTATCCAGATGACATACTAATTTTCTCAGCCACACTTGAACTCCATCGAGAGCACGTCAGAAAAGTGTTAAAGACCTTAAGAACCCATGGCTTCTACGCCAAAGCAGAGAAGTGTGAGTTTGAGAAGCAATCTATCCAGTTCTTAGGACTCATAATCTCCACGAAGGGGATCTCCATGGATCCTCAGAAGGTCTCATCAATCTTGGAATGGCCTGCACCTTCTGACAGGAAAGGAGTCCAGAGGTTTGTGGGGTTCGCTAACTTTTATAAGAAATTCATTAGAAATTTCTTGGCTATCATCGCCCCGATCACCCAGCTCACTCGCCTTCACTCACCCTTCTCCTGGAACCAGGATTCTCAAACAGCCTTTGAACAGCTGAAGGCTCTCTTCACCTCTGCTTCCGTGTTGCAACATCCGGACCCAGCTCTTCACTTTGTCCTTGAGGTGGACTCATCCGAAGTAGTTACGGGAGCCGTACTCTCTCAACATCAGGGCCCAAAGGCCCTGCTTCATCCAGTAGCCTTTTGCTACAGGAAACTGAATCAGGCTGAGAGAAACTATGATGTGGGTGACAGAGAACTCCTAGCAATTTAAGTCACCCTCGAAGAATGGAAGTACCTGTTGAAGGGTGCTAACCACCCAATTATGATTTTCACAGATCATAAAAATCTGGAATATCTAAGATCTGTAAAACACCTAAGACTCAGACAAGCCAGATGGGTCTTATCCTTTTCAAGATTCAATTTCCACCTGACATACCGCCCGGGTTACAGCCCTGTCCAGGATGTTCCCCGAATCTACTGAATGGGCTCCTCCAAGCACCATCTTCTCTGCCCAAAATATTTTGCTAATTCAACCCAGCCTAAAGGCACCCTTTGAGCAAGCTTCTGCATCCTTCCCTGAATCCGAACATGAGTCATTAAGGAGGCTGGATGGATTGATTTGGCAACAGGAAAAAATCTTCGTACCTCAGGAAGCAAGGTCTCATGTTCTCAGAACATTCCACGACCATCAACTTGTAGGGCACTGTGTGCCCGTAAAACTAACAAGCTCATTCAGCGGTCCTTTTGGTGGCCTAACCTCAGTCGGTACTGCAGATCCTATGTCAAGTCATGCACAATATGTTTACGAAGCAAAGGCAACAAAGCCAAATCCTGGGGGTTATTGAGACCCTTGCCTATTCCTAATCGCCCCTGGGAGATGATCTCTCTGGACCTTTCTCAGTCTGAAAGATTCACGACCATCCTGGTTGTGGTAGAACGAGTATCCAAAATGACCCACATCATACCAATGATTGGTACTCCCTCTGCAGCCAAATCGGCTCATACTTTTATCAAGGAGATGATCAGACTTCACAGACTCCCAAAATACATTGTTTCGGACCAGGGCGTGCAATTTACCTATAGCTTTTGGAGAGCCCTTTGTAAAGCCTTGGAAGTGGAACTCTGCCTATCATCCGCCTATCATCCCCAAAGTAATGGGCAAATGAAACGCACAAACCAAACCCCTGAGCAATACATCCGCTGTTTTTCAGCTTTTTCCCAAGATGACTGGGCATCCCTGCTCCCACTGGCAGAATTTGCCTATAATAACTCTGTCCATTCAGCTTTGAACCAGTCCCCATTCTGAGCCAATTATGGATTCCACCCTGTTGCTCTGCCTGAAACTATGCCTGAAACTACTGTGCCCACCTTGCAAGACAGACTAGTTTTCATACAAAACAGTTTTCAGGTCCTCCGGGAGTCCATACAGAAAGCCAAAGTGGAATACAAAACACACTTCGATTGGAAACGGAGGAGGAATACTGCCTTCAGGGTAGGGGACAAAGTGTACGTGGCGTACGAACTGTCTCTGCCTGACTCCTATAGGATCCATCTGGTCTTTCACACTTTCTTGCTTAAACCAGCTGTTCCAGATCCATTTCCAGGGAGAGCAGAGCCACCTCATCCACCAGTGACTATTGGAGAGGACACAGAATTCGAGGTAGAATCAATCCTGGACTGCAGGAAGCGAGGGAAACAAACCCAATTCCTAATTAAATGGAAAGGGTATCAACCCGAAGAGAGCTTCTGGGAACCTGAAGCCAATGTACATGCCCCCAGACTCCCCCGAGAGTTTTAGCCCAAATACCCAGAGAGAATTGCCCAAACGGGCATCCGGAGGCAGCCCGTCGGGGGGGGACTGTCAGGGAACCAACAGCAGGAGAAGGGCTCCAGGAACCAGCATCTCTACCAGCACTTATGGCAGGAGAAGGACTTTTAGACCCAGCAACTCTACCAGCACTTATGGGAGGGGAAGGACTATAGGACCCAACATCTCTTCCAGCAGGTCACATGGACCTATATAAGGAAGTCTGCTATTCAGTTGCTGGTTGATCTTCGGCTCCTCCAGTGTGTTATCTCCATGGTATCACTGTTCCCGTGTCTTTTGTTTGCTTCCTGTGTTTGACCTTGGCTATCCACCCGACCACGCCTACTCTGATACCCACTTGGCTTCTGACCTTGGCTATCCACCTGATCATGTCTGCTCTGATACCCACCTGGCTTCTGACCTAGAGCTCCTTCTGACCACGCTCCAGTCTCAGCATTATCCAAATCCTGCAACGCTTCACAGCACCACCGGCCTCCTGATTCTACGCCAGCACACCAGCTGTACTTCGGAACCTCCTGCACGCAGTCCAGCAGGCGACCTGTGCTACTTTGGACCTGACCTCTCCTGTCTCCACCTTCAGGGGAGTCTGGAACTTAGCCGCAAGCGAATCCCTCTCTCTCCATTGGCCTCTGGCACCAGGTACGTGATACATACTCCTGACCTGAGGCCCTAATATTTGAGAATAAAGAATGTCCACAAATAAATGCATATTTATTTATTTACTTTTCCGTGACATATCACAGTAACTTGCTAGCATAATCTTTGGCGCGGAATGCCACATGCAAGGTTAGATATTGTGTAGCAGCCATTTCAGTTCAGCGCACATGTATGCATCTTTTAAGCCATCTTCCCTCTACACCACTATTTCTCTCCTTGAGAGCACCACAGAGTTAGGACTTCTTCCTTGTGTATACTAAGTCCACAGCATACAGCTTCTATCATCAAGTCACAGGACCCGCAGCTGAGGGCCAGGGGGATGAAGGTGTTTTCTTTAGTAAACCATTCTCTTTCTAATGTCCTTCCCATAGCTCTGCCCAGCCAGGCTTGCTCCTAGATGGCACATTTATACCCAGGCTTCACCACTTTTCAGAGGACTCTATCTAGGCCTTCAAGGCCCTATGCACCCTGTTGCAGGACCTGCAAAAGAAGGTAAGGGGAGACAGGGTGACTACAGAAATTCCTCCCATTTTCTGCACAATCTCTCCTGGGCCTTCAGCCTTGCAAAGAGCCCCTTAGATCAGCTTTGCAGGAGACTATATCTTAACAGCTCCACTCTCTTAGCTTATCTCACTCCTATGTCCTGTCTAATTCTAGGCCCCTCCCACACTGGCATTTATATGGGCACTAACTTCACCTATTATATCATTAAGTAGATACTTTTCTAAAAGAGGAGATAACACCTAATTACAACTTTCCCTTTACCATTCTATAATGGGAACAAAGCCATCCTAGTGGCAAGCAAGCTAACTGCCAACAAGACCCTTTCTATTTCTATTTAAGCTGGGCTCATTACCCCAGGCAGGGCTTGAGTAACAGCTAGTGTTTCTAGTGCCAGGCCCCCCAATGTTCCCCAATGTTTCCTAGTGTAGAAGATTTCTAGTGTACGTCAGTGCTTCTTAGTGGAGAAGATTCCCAGTGCTTCCTAGTTTTTTTGGCTTTCTGAGAATTTTCCAAGTGAACCCAAGACTCCTGGTGTGCTTCTTCCTGAGAGACTCCTAAAGACCTTAATGTTCTTAGTGTCCCTATAATTAGACTTTTCTCATTCCTAGAGACTTTTTGTCACTGGTATTTACCAGTGCTTTCCAGTGTGATCTCCAGACCTCCAGTGCTCCCAGTGTTTTCCAACCTGTCCCTAGTGACTTTCTTTGTGTTTCTGGCTGCAATGTGTATACTTGCACCTTTTGTGTCCTTTGAGCATTCCAGTGTCCTTGTGCCTCTCCTTGCCTTGTGATCACCTGTGAGTTTCAGTCTTCCTGTCATTATCAGTACCTGTGTCTGCAGCCTGATTCAGTGTCTTCCTAGTCTGTTTTCTGTTCATAGTCAATGTGCACTTCTGACTGCTCCTGCTGATTCCTATTTGTCTCTCTGTATTGCGAGGGATTCTTACCAGCTTATTTGCCCTTCCTGCTCGGGTGAATCAAACAATCAATACCTGGTAATCATCTACAACGCAACCCATGTCCACCTTTAGGAGTTCTTAAGAAGACTAGGTGATTCCTTAGCCCTTCCAAGAGACCACGCATGTGTTGAATGCGCTGGCAGGCTGGTTTCTCCAACATCCATAGGTATCCTCCCTGTTCTAGATTATTCATGAACCCAGATTGTATCCTATGTCCCGGCATTCTATGGATCCCTTGTGCACCTGTGTTATTCATATATACCATTACCCCTGTGTTCCTGCATGCCCAGCAGCCCACTGCCATGAGTCACCTATATACTCCTATTTCCCTTTTAGACCTGCAACCTAGTGCCATACTGTGTTACTTACTGTCAACCCTGCTTGCCTGCAAGGCCAGCACCCCAGTGTTACACTAGACAACTGCCTTTCATGTCAGTATTCTGTCCTTCCCAGATCTTTGTCTCCAGTGCTTTCATGTATGTGGTGGTCTGTAGAATGCATAGGTGTGCTGTCTGAGCACAAAGCCATCCAAAACGTAGGCTGCACAGAGCTTCAGCAATCCACAACCATACATGACACATTTTGCGAGTGGCTAGAGTAGGGAAAGGTCACGCATTTGTCAGGGGCAGTGCTTAGCATCAGGAAAAGGTACCAGAGAAATAGGAAAAGTGTACACATGACATCTTTCCTGGAAGCCTCCCTGTTTGGGTACAGACTGGCCGGGCCACATTCTGCTCCACAAGACAGATGCTGTCAGCACCTCTAAATCTCCATTCTGCTGCCGCTTTGCTGTTACAACTCATGAATGTTCCCAGTCTTGCCTTCCCACTGGGTCTGGTGTGTATTACAGAAATTCTGTTACAATATATTCTCGTTACTGCACTTGGACTCTGTGTGTTTTCTGCCTGTTGCATCATGCTGCACCTACCCACACTGTGAGAGGGGGGTGGTGAGAGCAGGAAAAGTTAAGAGTAGGGATGGTCCCGAAATTCGACTCGAACATCGGGTGTTTGTTTGTCCGTAAACAAACCAAACATATGGGGCGTTCGCAGCTAATTTGAGCGCCGCATAATGCACTGCGATGCTGATTGGTGATTGGCCAAAGCATGCAGCTGACCTGCATGCTTTGGCCAATTACAGTTTGATCTGCTGGGAGAGCCATGATTGGCCAAAGGCAGCGTGATAACGTGGAGAGATTGAGAGAACTTGAGCTAGATTAGGCAGGTTAGTTAGTGGCATGCAGGCAGTTTAATATATATATATATATATATACACAGCGTAGTCAGTGTAGAATGTATATATATATATATATATATATATATATATATATATATATATATATATATATATTTATATATATATATATATATATATATATATATATATATATATATATATATATATATATATATATATATATATATATATATATATATATATATATATATATATATATATATATATATATATATATATATATATATATATATATATATATATATACCGTATTTATCGGCGTATAACACGCACTTTTTTCCCCTTAAAATCAGGGGAAAGTCGAGGGTGCGTGTTATACGCCGATCCCCTGCGATCCCGTGGTGTCAAAACTTCAAAATCGCCGACCGCGATTTGAAAATGGCGCCGCCGGCGCCGAAATACACAGTCCGCTCGGGACTACGAGTGGAGCCGAAAATGAACGAGAGCCGCCGGAAAGAGCCGAGGACCGGCTCTGTGTATTTCGGCGCCGGCGGCGCCATTTTCAAAAGTGAGTACACCCCTAAGTAAAAAGTTCCAAATTGGGCTCAAAGTGTCAATATTTTGTGTGGCCACCATTATTTTCCAGCACTGCCTTAACCCTCTTGAGCATGGAGTTCCCCAGAGCTTCACAAGTTGCCACTGGAGTCCTCTTCCACTCCTCCATGACGACATCACGGAGCTGGTGGATGTTAGAGACCTTGCGCTCCTCCACCTTCCATTTGAGGATGCCCCACAGATGCTCAATAGGGTTTAGGTCTGGAGACATGGACTTGGCCAGTCCATTACCTTTTACCCTCAGCTTCTTTAGCAAGGCAGTGGTTGTCTTGGAGGTGTGTTTGGGGTCATTATCATGTTGGAATACTGCCCTGCGGCCCAGTTTCCGAAGGTGGGTGGGTCTTAAAGTGTCACGGTTCCTACCATGCCATGCAAACGGCCAGGTGTGGTCATGCCCCAAGTGGCTCAAGGAGGTATTGAACCCATGACTTTCTGTGTACTGCTCCTGTTGTATTGCCTCTGAGCCACACCTCAGCTCATTCTTCAGCCTGGTTTCCAGCTATGCCTTGTCCTGCATGCAGCACTGAAGGCTATTCTCTGGATCTTGCTTTGTAATTAGCACCTGTCACTCCTGGTTCAGCTGAGGCAGTTTATCAAATCAGCTGGGTATAAAACATTGCGTCACCCTGAGGGCTGTGTCAGTTCATTGTCTCTTGTATTGCCAAAGATTCCTGTTTTCCTGTGTTCTTACTTTCAAGTTGCAATGTTCCAAGACTGACCCCGGCTTCTGACCCTGGCTCTATTCCTCGGTAACTCTGACTTCTGGAATCCCTGACTGCGGCTTCACCTTGACAATCCTTTGGTAAATTTCCTGTCAAGCCCCTGTGCTCAGATTACCGTGGGCTGTGTGCATTTGAAAGGGTGAGTATACATCTCTGCACTATGGACTCCAACCAAGGTAAGCCATTACATAAAGTTCTTCTCCTGCCATACAGTAGCTCACAAAAGTGAGTACACCCCTAACTACTTTATTATATCTTTTCATGTAACAACACTGAAGAAATGACACTTTGCTACAATGTAAAGTAGTGAGAGTACAGCTTGTATAACACTGTAAATTTGCTGTCCCCTCAAAATAACTCACTACACAGCCAGTAATATCTAAACTGCTGGCAACAAAAGTGAGTACACCCCTAAGTGAAAAGTTCCAAATTGGGCTCAAAGTGTCAATATTTTGTGTGGCCACCATTATTTTCCAGCACTGCCTTAACCCTCTTGAGCATGGAGTTCCCCAGAGGTTGCCACTGAGTCCTCTTCCACTCCTCCATGACAACATCACGGAGCTGGTGGAGAGACCTTACGCTCCTCCACCTTCCATTTGAGGATGCCCCACAGATGCTCAATAGGGTTTAGGTCTGGAGACATGGACTTGGCCAGTCCATTACCTTTTACCCTCAGCTTCTTTAGCAAGGCAGTGGTTGTCTTGGAGGTGTGTTTGGGGTCGTTATCATGTTGGAATACTGCCCTGCGGCCCAGTTTCTGAAGGGAGGGGATCATGCTCTGCTTCAGTATGTCACAGTACATGTTGGCATTCATGGTTCCCTCAATGAACTGTAGCTCCCCAACTTCTTTATTCGACCATGGCGAGGCCTGTTCTGAGGGGAACCTGTCCTGTTAAACCGCTGCATGGTCTTGGCCACCATGCTGCAGCTCAGTTTCAGGGTCTTGGCAATCTTCTTAAAGCCTAGACCATCTTTATGTTTAGCAACCATTCTTTTTTCAGATCCTCAGAGAGTTCTTTGCCATGAGGTGCCATGTGAAACTTCCAGTGACCATACGGCTACAACAAATCAAGTAGTGACCAGTTTGAGAGAGTGAGAGCGATAACACCATATTTAACCTACTCCCCATTCACACCTGTGACCTTGTAACACTAACGAGTCACATGACACCGGGGAGGGAAAATGGCTAATTGGGCCCAATTTGGACATTTTCACTTTAGGGGTGTACTCACTTTTGTTGCCAGCGGTTTAGGCAATAATGACTGTGTGAGTTATTTTGAGGGGACAGCAAATTTACACTGTTGTTCAAGCTGTACACTCACTACTTTACATTGTAGCAAAGTGTTATTTCTTCAGTGTTGTCACATGAAAAGATAAAGTAGTTATGGATATATATATATATATATATATATATATATATATATATATATATATATATATATATATATATATATATATATATATATATATATATATATATATATATATATATATATATATATATATATATATTACAGTGCATTGAAGTGGTTAAGGGGAACCTTATGACAGAATTAGGGAAAAAAAGGGCATAGCCCTTTTGGGTCTGGTATAGATTTTAAGAAGAACTCCATGCCAAATTAAAAAAAGAAAACAACGTGGGGTCCCCCCAAAATCCATACCAGGCCCTTTGGGTCTGGCTTAGATTTTAAGGGGGAATTAAAGCAAAATTTGTTTTAAAAGTTGGCGTGGGGTCCCCCCCAAAATCCACCCAGACCCTTATCTGAGCAAGCAGCCTGGCAGGCCAGGAAAGGGGGGACAAGTGAGCGCCCCCCTCCTGAACCATAACAGGCCGCTTGCCCCCAACATGGAGAGGGTGCTTTGGGGTCCCCCATTGGTTGTCGGGGTCTGCGGGCAGGGGGCTTATCAGAATCTGGATGACCCTTTTAACAAGGGGGCCCCCAGATCCCCCTCCCCTATGTGAAAGGGTATCGGTTACATTGTACCCCTACCCATTCGCCAAAAAAGTGTCAAAAATTAAAAACCACAATAGACAGTTTTTTACAATTCTTTTATTAAAAAAGAAAAAAAAAGTATCCAGCGATGTCCATCCATCTTCAATCACACCGCATGACGGGGGGAACCCACGCTATTTTTAAAAAAAATTGTGGCGTGGAGTTTCCCTTAAAATCCATACCAGACATGAAGGGCCTGGTATGGACTGGGGGGGAACCCATGCTAATTTTTTTTTTGATTTTTCATCTATATTGCCGGGAGCCGGCAATATATTACAGCCGCAAGCAAGTTTAAATGACATTTTTTCCTTTAGAAATGTCATTTTGCTGCAGCACTGTTCTACACATTGCACAGATGCACCACTTTTCAGGCAGACTAAGGGGACCCCCAAGCACAATATTTAAAGGAATTTTTCATTTTTATTGTTTCACTCTAACCGCTTGCTGCCATATGATGGCCAGGCGGTGCGGCTCTTGTTCTGGGCGGGCGTCATATGACATTCGTCCATTTAAACAGGGAATGCGCATGATCCTGTGCACGCAGCCCTGTACCTTCGGTGGCGTCATGTCATGGAGACACCAATCGCCACCGAGGGGGGTAAACAGCCATTGGGTATGGCTGTTTACCATGTGATCGGCCGTGATGAAGTCACGGCTGATCATAGATGGTACTGCCCCACTTTGCACGGCACATGGGCGCAATCGCGCATGCACGTCAATGGCGGCGTGTTCCCGGGAACACTGCTCATCACCAACGCTGCTAAGCAGCCATTGGCCGGTGGCTGTTTACCATGTGATCGGCTGTGATCCTTTCACAGCCGATCACTAATTGAAAACATAGAGCGGTAACGAGATGTTACCGGGTTCTCCTCCTCACACACCGATCGTGTGTGAGAAGGACATTGTGGTAACATCTTGTTATCGTTTACAGTGTACACCAATCACACTGATTGCCCCCTTAATAAAGAGGACCTGTCACAGTTCATCTGAGTACCTATCATAGTTCATCTGAGTACCCGAGTACCTGTTACAGTTCATCTGAGTAACCAAGTACCTGTTACAGTACCCGAGTACCTGTCACAGTTCATCTGAGTACCTGTCACAGTCCATCTGAGTATCCGAGTACCTGAGTACCTGTCACAGTTCATCTGAGTACCTGTCACAGTTCATATGAGCACGGAATACCTGAGTACCTGTGACCGTCCTTCAGAGTACCCGAATACCAGTCACCAGACCATCAGAGTTCCTGAGTACCTATCTGTAGCCCATCAGAGTTCCCGAGTACCTGTCACCAGGCCATCAGAGTACCCGAGTACCTGTAATAGATGCTAAGAGGAAGGGGGCTGCAGTTGCAGTAGGTGGTGAGAAAAGGGGATTGCAAGTGTAGTGGATGCTGAACTAAAGGTGGGTGTGGGATAAAAGCTGGTTAGCTGGTGAGAAAAGGGTGGCTGCAAGTGCACCGCAGGAGGGGTTTGGGTTGAGAGTGCAATAGAAGACTGCCTGAGAGTGCTGGAAAATATGAGCTGGGGGGGGGCTAGTTGGGTGATAAAAGAGGGAGGCTGGATGACATTGCAAAAGAGAGGGTTGGGTGATCGTGGAAGGACTGGTTGACATTGCAGGAGGGGGTTTGGGTGATAGTAGCAGGCTGGCTCGTCAAGACCCCTCTGTATACCAGGTGAGGTACGCATGGTAAGGTGCACATAGAAATGTTTTGCACCAAGCAAATAAATTATATTGTATTTTCCAGCACACTTACTCAACCTCAAAAACATCAAAAACTATTTGCGTCGTCTAACAGTGTGTTAGAAACAGTGGTTTTAGCTGTACAGCATTTAAAGATATGCAGGACATGAAAGTTGCACTGCCTCGTCAAGGCTCCAAGGCCACTCTGTACAGTATATTCCTAATTCTAGTCTATGAAAGCCTCCATGATGGAGCATATATAGCAATGGATAAATAAAGGGCAGGCATGCCTGGAGCAGTGTTACCAACCATCAGTATTTTTACTGGCAGCCAGTAAAAACAGGCAATTTTCTCCTGCCAGTAAATGCCAGTAAAAGGAAAAAGATGCCAGTAAAAAATATGGCTGTGATGTTTGGCTCGGTCCAGAGCTGTCCGAGACCATCCATGTCCCTGTTACAGTGTGTCCGGGCAGTTCTGGTGGAGGCAGTGCCTGAGTGTGTCGTGTGAAGTCATGGTGCAAGGGAGCCAAGCAGAGCGGCCAGAGCATGGTGTGCGGGTCTGCAGGACAGGAGCAGGTCAGGTTGGGAGCGGGACTGTCAGTGTTGTTTAGACTGGAGTGGACTGAAGGGACCAAAAGTCAATTTCATATGTGTGTGCCTTCCTATTCTAATTTCTTGCCCTCCTGAGTCCTGTCCCTGAGCTACTTACTTACTATATCGAAAATAAAATCAGAAATGTTTTTTGCCCTAATATCTACCTTAAATCACATTGCTAATTGCATATTGTACTTTTTTTGTAGCCTAAATACTAAAATTTGCAATTAAAAATGTAATTTTGTACCTTTTGGAAATGCCAGTAGAAACTTGGCTGTTCTAGGAAATTTTGGTTTAAATTTTGTGTTGTGTCAGTAAATTTCAATCTGATAGGTTGGCAACACTGGCCTGGAGCAGAGCACATTTCTCCTTAAAGAGGCAGGGACACACCAGATGCCTAGCAGAGCACAAAGGTATTTGAAGGCATACTGTGTGCCCCTGCACCAGTTCCAGCAAAGTAAAATGGAAACCACCATAATTTATAACTAGCTGTTCAATTAAGGTGCACATGGAATTGTTTTGCACTGAGCAAACAAAACAAACTGTATTTCCAGAACACTTACCAGTGAGTCAGCAAAAAAAACAAATTACACTGTCTAGCAAACCTGCAGACTTCTCCTCCAACCCCAGGTCGGTACAGACTTGCAGTTTTGGAGCTAGAGAAAGTAAACAACGGACTACAAGTGCACTTGTGCTCTATCGAGAACTACAAGTCCTTCTGCCCCGTTTTTCAGATGGGACTTGTAGTTTTCCACTCACAGATCTGCTTTACTGGATCTGTGAATGGATGATGCAGCTGTGTGGGCAAAGCCACGCGCAGCTGCACAAATTAAAACAATCAACATAATCCTTTGGGAAAAAGTACCATGCAAATTAGGTTACACCCTAATTATAGATGTAACATGAAACAATGTCAGGTGAAATTGGCATTTAGGAAAGTTTACTGCTGGTGACTTTTGTGCTGACTGAAGTTCTCCTTCATGATTTTCATAATCTTTTCACAAACCCACAGGTGTAATTATGATAATATAATTTTTAATGGTGTTACAGTTGCTGCTAGCTAGATGTGTAGAAAGCAAGTGAAGTGAAATCAATCAGCGCAATCCACGTGTAAGAATCAATAAATCAAACAAAAAACATAAAAATGAAATATCAAAGCCACTATCACTAAAAGTGCTTTTACTCCACTTAAAGGGTAAGTTCACCTTTACAGAAATATCTGCCCCCCCACGGTCCCGCTGACCTGGACCTCAGCCATCTCCAGTTCTAAGCCCTGGCGTCAGGAGTCTGGGGCTTAGAAATCCCCTGAGCTGAATGTCCAAAATGTACCTCGTCAGGAGGGACGTTTCAGAGCATTCTAATTGGTCAGTGCCATCACATGAGTGGCGCCGACCAGTCAGCAGCCACATAACCATCCTGTCAGCTATGGGGAAGACACGTGGATGCCAAGGGGATTTCTAAGCCCGGACTCCTTACAGATTTTTCTGTAAAGGTGAACTTGCACTTTAGGGAAAATAATTAAAACAAAAAACAGTGCTGTGCTACTAAAATAGTGTATCTCAAATAAAAATAATATTGTAAGCAAGTGTTTAAACTAATGACAATCCTAACCACCATAAACATTTGTATTGAGGGGGGGGCGCACGCCCGGCGCAAAGCTGGACGGAAGTCAGTAGTCAGAGCTCCGAGGGTAACGGTGACGTCCAGCGACTCCCCAGGGAAATCTAGCCTGCAATTTTACCTCATTATTCCAGGCACCCCTGGGGAAAAGTCTAATGCATGCCGACATCCAGGAGCCAGAAGAGGAAACTTGCTCAGAGATCCCTAACTAATTATCTCCCCAGGGTGCGGTCCCGTCTTCCTCGTGTCCTCCGGACCCCGCAGCCTTATCTGCACACTCAGCAGACAGTGAGTACACAGTACAACTTACCAAAGCAGACCTAGAAGATAGTCTAGCCCTGATGTATAAGAAAATGGTTAATACATTCCAAACAGAATTGAATTATTCCACTACCGTCCTCTCCCAGGAGCTTGCTGCATTAGGGAACAGAACAGATTTGCTGAAGACCAAGGACAATGAGCTGCATCTGGCATACTCGGACCTCAGGAAAGACCATGAGGTGCTGTTAGAGACAGTAAACCAGCTTCAGGCTCACCTGGAAGATCTAGACAATAGAAATAGGCCCCACGAACATTGTCCATATTCGTGGGGTCCCTGAATCAACCACGGACCTGCCTGCTGCAGCTCAGAAAAATCTTCCAATCGCTGCTTCCTGGTAATCCACCTTCATTGTTCATTTGTGATAGTATCCATAGCGGCTTACAATCAAACCCCCCTCCGGAAAAACTATAGGGGGATATTGTCCTGTGCCTTAAGGACTTTTTGGTCAAGGAAGAAATTCTTCGGGCCTCTCGCACTAATCAGCATATCCGGCTAGACGGGGCCCCCATTCAATTATATTCGGATATCTCCCCTGCTACTTTGGAGAAGCGCCATAAGATAAAGGTGGTTACATCAGTCCTGCAAGAGGCTAGGATCCGCTACCAGTTGGGCTTCCCTTTTAAATTGCAAGTCCCTCATAACAGCATCACTTATGCTGTCTTTAATGTATATGAGGGGAAGGAGCTGATGGTGAAGTTGGGTCTACTGGAAGCAGAAGCTGTACCTCGGATGCCTTCTACCCCTCGTCAATCTTCCTCTTCCACGATTATCTGATGCACAGATTAGTTCTCTGAATGCCCCTTGCTCCTCAGATTTCTGCCATTATAGCATCATGAAGGCCAACTTGCCCTACCCCCCAGACTTTCCCAGACGATTTGCTATTGGCTAACATCTCCCTCCTACCCAAACCAAACAAAGACCAAACCCTCCCTCAAAATTTTTGTCCCATTTCGGTCATCAATAATGGTCTGAAACTATTTGGCCGCTTATTAGCTGACTGCCTATCCAAAGTCCTTACCTCCCTGATCTCCCCAGATCAAACGTGCTATATACCTACGAGACAAAAAACAGATAATATTTGATTTGCTTGTAACATTAAACAAGACGCTAACCTTTATTCTTGACCTGGACATGCATAAGGCCTTCGATAGTGTAATATGGCCTTACATGGAACTCTTCTTAGCCAAGTTTGGCTTTGGAGGAGAATTTGTGCATGGCTTTCGGGCCTTATACACTCACCCACATACTAGAATAAGGCTACCAGGATGCAATTCAGAATACTTTGCTCTGGGACAGGGAACAAGCCAGGGCTGTCCACTCTCCCCACTGCTTTGCTTTGGCGACTGAGCCATTGGCACGTTCTATAACAATGAATCCCAATATGCGGGGCTATGCTAAAGGGGACCAACAAGTAAAATTAAGCTTGTATGTGGATGATGATTTATTATTTTTGACTAACTCCATGATCTCTTTGCCTAGCTTGGTTGCTACACTAAAAACCTTTAAGGATCTTGCAGGGCTAGGAGTTAATCTCTCCAAATGTACAGCCATGCCTATTAACTTGCCTCCCTCATTGATAGCGAGACTGAGAGGTAACTTCCAATTTGCATGGCCTGATGGATCATTGTCCTATCTAGGAATTTGCTTGGCCCCTTCGCTGCAACGCATGTACCAGATTAATTACCCTTCTGTGTTTAAACACATTAACAAAAGCACAAAGCAGGAGGCAGAGAGTGGCCGCAGTTAGCTGCATCTGTCGGTCATTGTCTCAATACCCCATGCAAGGGAAAATACGCCCTGAGGAGGCGGGGGGGACTATTGCGATACTAGGTAAGGTAATCAGTACAAAAAAGTAAAGTAACAAATATAAAAAAATTTCATTTTAATAGAAAACATGATTTAAAAATTATGACAGTGTCAAAATTCACTTATCTAGAGGCTGTCTGTCATCCCCTGTGTCCGCCACAGGGGGAACTACTTGGGGCCTTGTACACCCACAGGGAATTACTGAACGGGTGAGCTCATCCTTTTTCTATTTAAATTGTATGTAAATGTTTAAAGTAGTGTTTAATACATCTTGCTGCAGTGATAACATATTTTTCCTTGTTATGGATTGGTTATAATTACTGTATGTTGTACCACAGATTCTGCTCTCCTGAGGAAGCGGTTAAAACCGCGAAACCGGTCGAGAATCCAAGCTCTATCTGTGTCCACTATCACTATGGGTTGTAATCCAATTGGTTGTATTTACTGCTTCCGTTTTTAATTACAATTGTATGTGACACTGTCATAATTTTTAAATCATGTTTTCTATTAAAATGAAATTTTTTTATATTTGTTACTTTACTTTTTTGTACTGATTACCTTACCTTACCTAGTACCGCAATAGTCCCCCCCGCCTCCTCAGGGCGTATTTTCCCTTGCATGGGGTATTGAGACAATGACCGACAGATGCAGCTAACTGCGGCCACTCTCTGCCTCCTGCTTTGTGCTTTTGTAATAGACATTTGGGATGATGGTACTTTTATTGGGTATTATATCTGTTTGACTTAGACGCTGTTTCCTTATAATATGCTGTTCACCTACATATTGTATGTCTCTAGGTAAAAATTTATAGAAAACGGACAAATGTCACCTTACAACTCTTTTAAAATAAATATTTGTGTAAATGATATTAAATGAATGAATGTTCTTTCTTCTTGCTATTTACAGAATGTTAGGAAAATAATAAAAGTATATGCAGAAAGATAATGGAACAGTCAGCTCCGCAGAGGGTAGAGTGCCACAAGGTGGCTAAGTCCCACTTAGCACATGTTTGATGTTGTAACAAAGTTTGGATTATTTTTATGCTGTCAACTAACTTTTTTCTATTCTAAAATCTAAACTTACCAATTCATCTAGTTTATTTTAATGCCGTGGTTACTTTTCAAATGGAGAAAAAGTGTGTTTTTAAAAAATAAAATATGCCAAATAATCTTGATAAGACAAGTATGCTACAAAGTTAAGGTTCACCACCTGAGCTTAAAAAAGTGAAGATGTGGTATGTTATAGGGTTATATCTAGAATTATCAGTTATGCATAAGCGGTACATTGAAAAATGTAACTTGGGTTGGTTGTCAAGGGCCCTCATCAACAGCCAGTGAGATAGCTAGGCCCTGTATAGCACAAGGTCAAGCAAATTGACTATAATTTTATGAGTTGTTCTTCAACACTTGATTGTACTTGACTTGAATCTAGCTTGTACTTCCAATTGCACTCAAAGTTGTATTTGATGTGAACTTCCAGTTTCAAGAAAAGGTGCTATTTGCTTGCCACAGGTCAATAAGTCAAATTGTCAAGCACATCTTTTCTCTCCAAACAATATCATCACTTGGCAAGTAAAGCCAACTAAATCTATATTGGTAAAAGATTATATGTGTTGCATGTATTACAGGCTCATTAGGGCCTCTCTGACAATATAGTGCTCCAAAACCAATGAAGTGCTGTTAAAAAAACAAAAACACAAGAGCAGAGCCTGGTCACAAGACTTGTCAGACTAATGTGATTGGGCCTTTCTTTAATTCTGGAGTTTTGCTTCATTAAGCAGATCGAGCTCCATAACAGACCACAGACTCCACAATGCCCTGCTTTTTGGGAATGGACTATATTTTTAGAGCTTGGTATGATCATTGCGGTTTACAGTAGAGAGTGAATAATGGTATCCACTCTCCATTTTAACTCTGATCATAATTTGTTAGAATTTAAGTGCCACATCCCTGAATTAAGTCTAACAAAATTACACTATGGTATTGGCATGGGACTTTCCTGAGGTTTCCTGAGGTTACATAGGAATTGTATGAGGGACACTGATTATATTGCCTAGAGCAGGATACTTACCCATAAGTTTAGAGAGAAAGGCTATCCAGACAAACTCTTACAGGAAGCGTTTGAATCTCTTCCAACTCCGGTGCTAGGTTCATTACAGGCTTCAATGGCAATTATAAGGCCATTTCTAAAATTATCCGTAAGCATTGGCCTATTCTCTGTTCAGACCCTAGGTTGGGTCCGCACTTACCACCAGCCTCCCAGGTTGTTTTCAGGAGAGCTCGTACCCTGAAAAATTGTGTTACCCCCAGTAAACCCAAAAAAATTAACTTCATCAGAACCATTGACATCTGGTGTTATTTTGATAACTGGGCTGGAATATTCCAATGTAAGAAACGAGATTGCCTGACCTGTCAATTTGTAACACATGGTCATTCTTCCTTCCTGGATAGTTCCGCAAACACATATGCCATCAGACAATTCATTACGTGTTCCACTCAATTTGTTGTCTATGTCCTGCCGGTGTCCATGCAACCTATTATAGGTGGGTCGCACCATCTGGACCCTGCGCACCAGGATTGGTGAACGCCGCAGATTCATTAAAAAAGCTTTTAGCGAGCACAGCGTTCCCTGTCATTTTGCCATTCATCATGGTAAGAATTTTAAGGACCTGTCAGTCCTAGCCATTAAATCTATACCCTTGGGTCACATGACAGAGAACGATAGATTCCTGCGTTTATGTCAATGTGAAACCATGTGGATATATAAGCTCAATAATCTTTCATCCAATGGGTTGAATGAGGAACTTGAAGTCCGTACAGTCATCTAATTCACTTCAGTTGTTTCCTTCCCTGTTCTGTTGCACATATATAGACAGATATAGATTTATTTTGTGTATATGTGTAAGTCATTATTTCTGAGAACTTAATACCTTTCTTTATGCATCTCTCTTTGACATGATCCTGTAAGTGTTCTTCTATACACATATTTTAATATTTTTTATATGTATACTAGTTGATGTGTAGGGGAGATTGTGTGTGTGTGTGCATATATGTGTATGTAATGCGTGTACATATGCGCATGTATACAGTATCTCACAAAAGTGAGTACACCCCTCATTTTTGTAGATATTTTATGATATCTTTTCATGTGACAACACTGAACACTGAAGAAATGACACTTTGCTACAATGTAAAGTAGCTTGTATAACAGTGTAAATTTGTTGTCCCCTAAAAATAACTCAACACACAGTCATTAATGTCTAAACTGCTGGCAACAAAAGTGAGTACACCTCTAAGTGAAAATGTCCAAATTGGGCCCAATTAGCCATTTTCCCTCCCCAATGTCATGCGACTCATTAGTGTTACAAGGTCTCAGGTGTGAATGGGGAGTAAGTGTGTTAAATTGGGTGTTATCGCTCTCACTCTCTCATACTGATCACTGGAAGTTCAACATGGCACCTCATGGCAAAGAATTCTCTGAGGATCTGAAGAAAAGAACTGTTGCTCTACATAAAGATGGCCTAGGCCAGTGATGGCGAGCCTTGACACCCCAGATGTTTTGGAACGACATTTTCCATGATGCTCATGCATTCTGCAGTATAGTTGAGCATCATGGGAAATGTAGTTCGTAAATATCTGGGGTGCCAAGGTTTGCCATCACTGGCCTAGGCTATAAGAAGATCGCCAAGATCCTGAAACTGAGCTGCAGCATGGTGGCCAAGACCATACAGCGGTTTAACAGAATAGATTCCACTCAGAACAGGCCTCACCATGGTCAACCAAAAAAGTTGAGTACACGTGCTCTGCATCATATGCAGAGGTTGTCTTTGGGAAATAGACGTATGAGTGCTGCTGTAATTGCTGCAGAGGTTAAAGGGTGGGGGGTCAGCCTGTCAGTGCTCAGACCATAGCCCGCACAGACCATAGCCTGCATCAAATTAGTCTGCATGGTTGTCGCACCAGAATGAAGCCTCTTCTAAAGATGATGCACAAGAAAGCCTGCAAACAGTTTACAAGCAGACTAAGGGCATGGATTACTGGAACCATGCCCTGTGGTCTGATGAGACCAAGAAAAACTTATTTTGTTCAGATATTGTCAAAAGCGTGTATGGTGGCAACCAGGTGAGGAGTACAAAGACAAGTGTGTCTTGCCTACAGTCAAGCATGGTGGTGGGAGTGTCATGGTCTGGGGCTGCATGAATGCTGCCGGCACTGGGGAGCTACAGTTCATTAAGGGAACCATGAATGCCAACATGTACTGTGACATATTGCAGCAAAGCATGATCCCCTCCCTTCAGAGACTGGGCTGCAGGGCAGTATTCCAACATGATAATGACCGCAAACACACTTTCAAGACAACCACTGCCTTGCTAAAGAAGCTAAAGGTAAAGGTGATGGACTGGCCAAACATGTCTACAAACCTAAACCCTATTGAGCATCTGTGGGGCATCCTCAAATGGAAGGTGGAGGCGTGCAAGGTCTCTAACATCCATCAGCTCTGTGATGTCATCATGGAGGAGTGGAAGAGGACTCCAGTGGCAACCTGTGAAGCTCTGGTGAACTCTATGCCTAAGAGCAGGGCCGGCCCTACCATGGGACACGGTGGGACCATGGGTCTCAGGTGGCACTTTAAGAGGGGAGGCAACAGGGGCGCATTGCCTGAGGACCTAAGGTTCCCTCCATCTAGCGTGCAGTGTCATCCTTGCCATGCATCGCCGCTGTCACTGGCCGTAGTGGCTACTTCAAGGGTCTCACCAGTGGCCCCTGCTTCCCTGCCCAAACTGGTTGCTAGCCACGACCTGCCTTGCGTCTAGCAACCAGTGACATAAGGAAAAACGGAAATAGAGGCCCACCATTCATTGCGGAGGTGGATTTAACTTCCTCCTCCTCTGCTAACTCCACCCACCTCCCACCTACCACCCACCTCTGTTGTTTCCTGCCCATTCCCCCTTCTATTAGCGGGCAGTAAAACAGCATGAGATCGGAGCGGCTGTGTGTGTGGAGAGAGAGCAGCTGCGGGCTCTTCTCCCCCCCTGTTCCCAAGCATTGGTGACAAGTGTCACGCTGCATCTGGTGACAGGCATTGGTGACAAGTGACACGCTGCATCTGGTGACAGGCATTGGTGACAGGTGTCACGCTGCATCTGGATCTGGTGACAGGCATCAGTGGCAAGTGTCACGCTGCATCTGGTGACAGGCAATGGTGACAAGTGTCAAGCTGCATCTGGTGACAGGCATTGGTGACAAGTGACACACTGCATCTGGTGACAGGCATTGGTGACAAGTGTCATGCTGCATCTGGTGACAGGCATTGGTGACAAGTGACACGCTGCATCTGGTGACAGGCATCAGTGACAACTGTCATGCTGCATCTGGTGACAGGCATTGGTGACAAGTCTCACGCTGCAAAGTGTCACACTGCATCTAGTGACAGGCATTGGTGACAAGTGTCATGCTGCATCTGGTAACAGGCAATGGTGATAAGTGACAGGCTGCATCTGGTGACAGGCATTGGTGACACGTGTCACGTAGCATCTGGTGACAGGCATTGGTGACAAGTGACACGCTGCATCTGGTGACAGGCATTGGTGATGAGTGACAGGCTTTATCTGGTGACAGGCATTGGTGACAAGTGACACGCCGCATCTTGTGGCAGGCTATGGGTGGCAACTGGCACAGCTTCAACTGGTGGCAGGCTATAGGTGGCAGGTGACACCGCTGTGGGTGGCAATCGGCACACTGCATCTGGTGGCAGGCATCAGTGACAAGTGTCATGCTGCATCTGGTGATAGGCATTGGTGACAAGTGTCACGCTGCAAAGTGTCACACTGCATCTAGTGACAGCATTGGTGACAAGTGTCATGCTGCATCTGGTAACAGGCAATGGTGATAAGTGACAGGCTACATCTGGTGACAGGCAATGGTGACAATTGACACGCCGCATCTTGTGGCAGGCTATGGGTGGCAACTGGCACAGCTTCAACTGGTGGCAGGCTATAGGTGGCAAGTGACACAGCTGTGGGTGGCAATCGGTACACTGCATCTGGTGGCAGGCATTGGTGACAAGTGTCATGCTGCATCTGGTGACAGGCATTGATGACAAGTGACATGCTGCATCTGGTGACAGGCATCGGTGACAACTGTCATGCTGCATCTGCTGACAGGCATTGGTGACAAGTGTCACGCTGCAAAGTGTCACACTGCATCTGGTGACAGGCATTGGTGACAAGTGTCATGCTGCATCTGGTAACAGGCAATGGTGATAAGTGACAGGCTGCATCTGGTGACAGGCATTGGTGACAAGTGTCACGCTGCATCTGGTGACAGGCATTGGTGACAAGTGACACGCTGCATCTGATGACAGGCATTGGTGACAACTGTCATGCTGCATCTGGTGACAGACATTGGTGACAAGTGTCACGCTGCAAAGTGTCACACTGCATCTAGTGACAGGCAATGGTGACAAGTGTCATGCTGCATCTGGTGACAAGCATTGGTGACGAGTGACAGGCTTTATCTGGTGACAGGCATTGGTGACAAGTGACACGCTGCATCTGGTGACAGGCATTGCTGATAATTGACAGGCTGTATCTGGTGACAGGCAATGGTGACAAGTGACAGGCTGCATCTGGTGACAGGCAATGGTGACAAGTGACATGCTGCATCTGGTGACAGGCAATAGGTGGTAAGTGACACGGCTGTGGGTGGCAATCGGCACACTGCATCTGGTGGCAGGCAATGGTGGCAAGTAACAAGCTGCATCTGGTGGCAGGCAATGGTGGCAAGTGACAAGCTCGGGGCTCCCACTGATTCTGCATTATGGTGAGTTGAACTATTTCATTATATATTACAATGATCATCCTGACACCATATCAATCGTAATGTTAGGATGATTTAAGTGCTAACACCAGCCATTCGCCCGACAAATCACCCGCTGCCGTATTCCCTGTCAACCCCGAGACTACATCCCCCCTCATCGTTTTTTGGGAAGGAAGGGGGGTATCCTTGAATGGCAGTTTGCTGCCGCGCTGCTGTCGCGGAATTTTGCATCACTGACCTCGGTGGCAGTGGAGAGAAAGGGAGGGAGCTTTCGTGGTGCTTTCGTGGTGCTACACAATTCATGAACCTGTGAGCTGATGTTTTTGGGCATGTCTCTTTGCTGGAGGGGGCATGTCTCTTTGCAGGAGGGGGCATGTCTCTTTGCAGGAGGGGGCATGTTTCCTTGCAGGAGGGGGCATGTCTCTTTGCAGGAGGGGTCATGTCTGTTTGCAGGAGGGGACATGTTTTGTTTGCAGGAGGGGGCATGTCTGTTTGCAGGAGGGGGCATGTCTGTTTTCAGGAGGGGTATGTCTGTTTGCAGGAGGGGACATGTCTCTTTGCAGGAGGGGGCATGTCTCTTTGTAGGAGGGGGCATGTCTCTTTGTAGGAGGGGGCATGTCACTTTGCTTTATGGAAATGTCTCTTGCTGAATATATGGGACTGTCTCTTTGCTTTATGGAAAAGTCTCTTTGCTGGATGGGCGTAGAATTTTTTTTTGGGGGGGGGCAGCATTTAATTCTTGGGCCCAGGCAGCACAATGTCTTGGGCTAGCCCTGCCTAAGAGGGTTAAGGCAGTGCTGGAAAATAATGGTGGCCACACAAAATATTGACATTTTGGGCCCGATTTGGTCATTTTTATTTAGGGGTGTACTCACTTTTGTTGCCAGTGGTTTAGACATTAATGGCTGTGTGTTGAGTTATTTTGAGGGGACAGCAAATTTACGCTGTAAAACAAGCTGTACACTCACTACTTTACATTGTAGCAAAGTGTCATTTCTTCAGTGTTGTCACATGAAAAGATATAATAAAATATTTACAAAACTGTGAGGGGTGTACTCACTTTTGTGAGATACTGTACATGCAGATGCATGCTTAATTTTTCACGTATATACATCTATTTTTAATGTTTTTTATTTTATGACTTATTATTTATTATTATTTTTATTTATTATTTTCTTTATATATCATTTTTTTATATACATGTTTTATTATTATTATTTTTCATTATCATTATTATTATTTTTTATTATTATTATTTTATTATATTATTTTTTGTATTTATTATTTAACATATACTTTACATGTATATCTGTATGTAATTATGTACTGGGTAATGTTGTTATTTACTTGGGTGGGTGGAGGCTTATGGATGACAGAGGTGTTCTGCCCCTCCCCTACCTTCTTCCTCATTTCCTGTCCTTGCTCTATTAAAATTTTCACAATTTGCCGACTAACAGACAACCCGAAGAAGGGGCATGGCCCCCGAAACATGTAATATATCCAGTCAGCAGTGTGTGCTCCCTCTTGTTCCCCTCGTATCAGCAGCGTTTGATTGGCTTCAGCAGCAGGGTTTTGCCCATAGCCGAGGATCTCTGTGGCTGACTTCCACCAGGCCGTGACATCACTTCTGGGCACCGGACGCAGCCCGAGCGGTCGTTGGACACTGGCCCCTACAGTTCTCGTGGCGACAGTTGTGGCCCCTGCTCCACCGGACCCCTGGCCCTATGGATCTGGTCGGGCCCCTTGCCAGAGGCGCTCCCGCATTTTCTGCTCAATGGCTCTGTGTATTCTCCAGCCTCCAGGTATTGTTAGCTTCTCACCCAAGTCTCTGTATGGCCATCTATAGACTGCTGTAAACCTAGGAGTTAACCTTAACTTTTTATAAAATAAAAAGTCTCCGCTTCATACCTGAGGATTTTATTTATGATTGTTAGTCAGCGCTGTCTTTTTTCCTGATTGTTTATTGTCATCTCATTGGTCTATGAGTTTTGGACAGCAGTGGCCACAGCCTTATTTATTTTTGTGGTTGTTTGCTTGGAATTTTTTCTATTTGCCTGGACATTTGTTATTCAAACTTTCAAGGCATAGCATACATTTTCTATTAAAATATATTTTTTGTTTATTCAACATCATTAAAAGAAGCATCAATATAATTTTCATATCATACTACAAAATACATCATGATAAAATACAAAAATATATCCTTACCTCCTTTCTCCCCGTCTCCCTCCCCTTCCATCTTCCCTTCTCCCCCTCCTCCTCCCACCCCTCCCTGTTTCCATGTATGGGAGAATTTTATTGCAATGGGTGAAGGTATAAACAAACAGTTGTTTAAAATGCAATTACTGATAATATGTTATTTCGTCTAGATGGCATTAAAATATAAAGTCAATATTGGTTTCTCCTGATGAAGCGGGCAATGTTCAAGAAACGCGTTGAGTCGTAAAGACTATTATATGCGAATATACTGCAGTACTAACGCTGTCCTCTTTTATATTTTTGTATTTCATCATGATGTATGTTGTACTGTGATATGAAAATGACGTCTGCTGTGCCTTAAAAGTCCCACGTAAATAATATAGGGTAATCTTGATACACGCTCCATTATACTTCAATCCCTATGTTAAGTTGGGTAAAAGTTCTGCATACTGAATTGTGGATATGTTACCTTGTGCTATTACAGTTTGAATCCCTGAATAGGATACACTCAATTTGCAATGTAACGCATGGAAAAATAGGGGACAAAGCACATTACTTCAGCCAGCATTGGTGTATTCATTATAGTAATAACGAGGACAATTTTTTTTACTTTACAGGTAAGCCCACAAAGATATCAGACATGGCAACATGAGCAGCAAGACTTGACAGAGGGATTTTGATACAACAGACAACAATTCTAATATAATATTACACCTTTGCATTCCTTATTTTTTGCAGTCAAAAGGAAATTACTTATTTTGTATAAGGTCCTGATTTCAATTTTCTTTTTCATCAGTACTCAGAATATTGTGATGTACACAGTCAGTATTGGCAGGTTAATTTCTTCCGGGAGTTTGAAACTTGTTATATTTGACCTGGTTTTGGTAGCATTTACAATAAACACAGCTCAAAAATAAATATTATCCTACTTTTCCATCTAGGTAATTGCAGTCCATTTATTTTTTATGCTGAAACATCAGGAGGACATAAAAAGACCTTCCATTGCACTGTGTGAATACCTCATTACAAAGTGTAAACTCACACCACATTTTCAGACTGTGTAATGTTTTAACTTTACAAGTGTTAACTGACCTGTATATACGGAACTGCCAAATCATGTGGAAGATATTTGAAAAGACATGCAGGAGAAACAACACTGTCTTCCTGACAGTGAAGAAGTTCTAGTTATGCCTTGTACACACAATAGGATTTTCCAACAACAAAATCCATGTTTTATTTCCGAAGGATGTTGGCTCAAACTTGTCTTTCATACACACGGTCACACAAAGTTGGTCGGAAATTCTGAACGTCAAGAACGTGGTGACGTACAACAACGTGCCGAGAAAAATGAAGTTCAATAGCCAGTGCTGCTCTTCTGCTTGATTCCGAGCATGCGTGGAACTTTGTGCGTCGGAATTGTGCACACACGATCGGAATTTCCGACAACGGATTTTGTTGTCGGAAAATTTGAGAACCAGCTCTCAAATTTTGTGTGATGGAAATTCCGATGGAAAATGTCCGATGGAGCCTACACGCGGTCGGAATTTCCGACAACAAGTTCCTATCAAACATTTTCCGTGGGAAAATCCTATCATGTGTACGGGGCATTAATGTAGACATGGCAGCCAATATTCTGGGTGAAACAGAAGTATGCAGACTCGTGTGCTAGCAACACTCAACTAATCATGTTATGCACTAAAACAGTTACCCATCTTAGACCAATATGCACAGGCAAGTTTGAATTACAACACAGAAGGCTGCATGGCATATAAAAAAGAAAAAAAAATACTTGGGACTCAACCACCAACATACTGTAATAATCCAGGTTGCACTAGCTTAGCATATGAAAATAGAGGAGAAACACACCAGCTCCCCTTCTTTCTTCTCTCTTAGCAGGAAAAATGGCGTTCCTAGGGGGGGCAGAGGGGGCCCTGACCCCCCCAACATTATGCTGTGCCCCACTATGTGCCCCCCCAATTAAAAAAAATTTTACAAAAAGGCAATGTCTTTTTGTTTGCATTCGTAGCAGATGCGCTGCATCTTACTCGGGCCGCCGCTGGAGTAACACAGTCTCTATTGAGAGGCAAAGCGTCCCCAGTCAGCTCCTGTGGGTGATTCCTCCCCCCTGCCTCTGCTCGCTGACACTGCATAATGTGAGTGCTCACACAACCACGGCTGCCCGATCTGCTCCTTCCCCTGCTTCCTCATTGGCAGGGAGAAGAGCGAGTTGCAGGAAAGACTCCACCAGGACTCTCATTTACTGAAAAAACAGACTGATTTCTCCCATCCTTAGGACAGGAGAACTAGCCTGTAAATTCCAAGAGGTGCCAGACCGGTGCAGTCGATAGCAGGGGCAGGACAGCAAGAGGAGGCTGGGGAACCCCACAGTGGCAGAACACCAGGGCCCGGTGGCAAGACAACCTTTGCAACCCTGATTGTTCTCCCACTACTTTGGACCCTTATATTTTCTTGGTATGCTGGTGACATATATCTTTTGTTTTCTGCCACCTTGGGGGGCCCCAATACAGTAGGAAGGGAGCTCACTGCAGAACATGTGAAAGGGCACATTGTGGGATCGTAGTAAAATGCCCCAGAATATATATATATATATATACTTGCATCTTATAGTTGCCCCCCTACTTTTGTCCCTGTTCTCCCATGTGCCCCCCATAAATATGAAAGCTGGAGACGCCACTGAGCAGGGACAGTGTCTGTCTTGATGTTTAGTTTTTAAAAATTGCAGAGCTAGTTCTGGATTCACCTATTAGAAAGCCTAGCAGGTTCTAAAAACAGCAATCATCTTGAAAACACTCTGTATTAAATATGCATTTGCTAAATACATTTGCTAAAGAGTAAAGCACACTTCATAAATTTGTAGACTTTATACATAAAAATGTATATTTAGGAAAATCCTTTTTTAAATGTACATAATATAACTGGGTACTAAAATTTATAGGTAAAGTTGATCCAGGGAATATCTGATTGTCTCCCGGGGGATCAGGAAGGAAATTTTTCCCCTGCTGTAGCAAATTGGAGCATGCTTTGCTGGGGTTTTTCGCCTTCCTCTGGATCAACTGTGGGTATAGGATTGTGTATATGGGATTGTATGTTTGTTTTTTTATTTTCTATTTATTAGTTGAACTAGATGGACTTGTGTCTTTTTTCAACCTGACTATGTAACTATGTAAAATAATCAAATGCAATTAGTTTCCTTTTAATATTAAGTAATGCGCCTTACTCCTAACTCTACTAACTACTTTTTTACTAAAAAGGTTCAAAACCTCCTGCGCATGAGTGTGGTGGGCTAGAGTCAATCGTCACATGTATACACTTTTAGGATAGCACCCAGGGATAAGTCCGGCCTTGTTGCCTTCTAAGAACAGGGGTAGTCAGACCAGTAATTGCAAAAAACAAAACAAAAGAAGGTGCACCAGCTCTGCTGAAGAGGGCTTTCCCTTGAAAGGCATAAGCCACCTTTTGTGTCTCGGGCGGCATCTCCTTGGCATTGGGTCACTTTGGGTCTCACTTACCACTGTACCACGAGGCATTGGTTTGACATGCTGTTTACCTTCACTGTTTGTGAGTATGTTTTTATTTGTCTTTATTAAATCACCATTGGGATAATACACTAGGCTGGTGCATCTTCTGTTGTTTCGTGTTTTGCAGTTACTTTTATACTAATCCTATTTTTTACATTTTTTTATTCAATACATTTTTATTAATTTTCGAGGTTACACAAGGTGAACAATACTTAGTAAAGTAAAGAAATCAACAAACTTATATAAGCAAATGTTACATTGGAAAGTGGCATAACAAAGCAGTAAGCAATCAAACAGGAATGGACCAGTGCATAAAATCACAGTGTAATATAGAAAAACAATATATAAGTGTACCTTGCATTTTGGAAGGCAAAAAGAGGATCTAAAAATGGGTTTGAATATAGAACTGAAAAAAAAGAAAAAAGAGTCAGATTACAACATCTCCAACCCCCCCCCCCCCCCTCCCACCCCATAAAATATCTGGTAAAGTGAGGAGGAAAGAGGAAAAAGAAAATGGAAGTTTCAATACTCAAGTACTTCTACTTTCCATGCTCTTACAAAAGCAGTGACTCTGGATCGAAAGAGGGTGGCATATAGGATTCAATCTATGGTTCCTATATCTTACAGAACATAGCCATCTTATCATTTTGACAGACGGTCATTTTTTCAAAGATCATCGTCTGAGAAACTCAGTGCTTGAACTCAGCAAAATGGATAATTAGGATTTTCCAAGGTTATGCTATAACCCGTTGCTGCCAATAGAATGTGCACAATAATGCCCCGTACACACGGTCGGATTTTCCAATGGAAAATGTGTGATAGGACCTTGTTGTCGGAACTTCCGACCGTGTGTAGGCTCCATCACACATTTTCTATCGGATTTCCTGACACACAAAGTTTGAGAGCAGGATATAAAATTTTCCAACAACAAAATCCGTTGTCGGAAATTCCGATCGTGTGTACACAAATCCAACGGACAAAGTGCCACGCATGCTCAGAATAAATAAAGAGATGAAAGCTATTGGCTACTGCCCCGTTCATAGTCCCGACGTACGTGTTTTACGTCACCGCGTTCAGAATGATCGGATTTTCCGACAACTTTGTGTGACAGTGTGTATGCAAGACAAGTTTGAGCCAACATCCGTTGGAAAAAATCCTAGGATTTTGTTGTCAGAATGTCCGAACAAAGTCCGACCGTGTGTACGGGGCATTAGTATGAATTGAACATTAGTACATTCCTCAAGTTGTCGAACAGAAGGGCTTCATAAAGGTCCTTCTGAAAGGATTTACCCACAGCCATGTACAGCATTTAGTAGACTCTAATTCAAAATATTTTGACTTTTAGACAGTCCCTATATATATGTATAAAGGATTCATCTATCTAGCCTCCTCAAAAGCATTGAGGGCAGTGGGTCGGAATTAAACAAAAAATCCTCATGGGAATGAGGTACTAGTACAGAAGGACCTTATAGTTCACCTTCACGGCCAGCACATGGGATAAACTCTTGGCCACATTAGTCCACATCCTAACCCAGTCTACTTCCGAAGTATGGTTTTCTAGCTCAACATCACACTTAGTCACATAGGAGGGAAGGGCAGTCGCCATTGAAGGAGACAGTAAAGAATATACCAGTGACATATAAGGCCAGGACCTTCTGGTTTGTTTAGCAAGGCAACCTCAAATGTGGTAAGAGAGGAGGGGTCAGTTGCATGCTTAGTTTGCAAAAATGTTTGATCTGAAGACATTGAAAAATAGTTGTAGCATTAAGCGTATGTCTATCCCTAAGGGTCTCAAAAGGAAGATACCCGAATCATGTAGAAAGTGTGTGACCAGATTTAACCCACACCTAAGTCACTTATGAACTGCAGATGGGGAGGTAAGTTCTGGGGAAAAGACAAGATTCCAGAGAGCAGGGAAGTATGGGGAGAAATCAGTTTGTGTTTAACATTCAAGTCATCCCAGACTTTTAAAGAGTACCTGATAATCGGGCAAGAAACTGGCCCTCTTTCTTTGCAGTTCAACCATAGGAGATTATTTATGGAGACAGATTTGCAAAGATATGCCTCCAAGGGGACCCACAAGGGAACCCTCTAAGGAGATTGTCAATGCATAAACTGTGTAAGTTGAGTAGCGTTAAGGAAGAGGAAGACCAAGGCCACCCGAAAGTCTTGATCCATATAGAAAAGGTTTAGCCATACAGAAAAAAGTACCCTTGCAGATGAATCAAGGAATATGCTGTTGAAGATCACGTAGTCAATAAGTTGGGATTGCAACAGGCAGAAATCCTAAAAAACACAAGATATTTGGCAGCAACGTCATCTTCGCTGATGTGATCATCAAAACCCTCTTATCCAAACCTTGTCAACTCTTTTCTACTCATAATTCCTTACTTCACCCCCCACTGCCCCCACCCACCAACTTGCTTACCACTCAACAGATTGCCAACCATTTCAAAAGCAAAATCGACACAATTCGCAAGGAGATATCCAGCATTCAACTTCCTCCCCTACCCAACACATCAGATCCAACACCACACTCAATACTCTCCTCCTTCTGCCCAGTTACCACCGATGAAGTTGATAAACTCCTCTCCATGGCCCACCTCACCACCTGTCCCCTGGACCCTGACCCCTCACAATTACTGCAACCACCTTCCCACTCTATCCTAAACTCCCTAACCCACATCTTCAACCTCTCCCTCTCCTCCGGCACCTTTCCTTCCCCGCTCAAACATGCACTGGTTACCCCCATACTTAAAAAACCTTCACTAGACCCCACCTGTTGGAATAACTCAAGACCCATCTCCCTGCTCCCATTTGCCTCCAAGCTCATTTAGGCCTTGTCCATGAAATGAGTCGCTACCTCACGGACAACAACCTTCTCGACCCCCTACAGTCTGGCTTCACAACATTCCACTGAAACTGCACTAATAAAAGTCACCAATAACCTACTAACTGCTAAAACCATTGGCCATTACTCCATACTCATACTCTTAGACCTCTCTGCTGCCTTTGACACAGTTGACCACCTGCTCCTTCTCAGCAAACTACACTCCCTTGGCCTCTTGTTCTGATTCTGCTTTATCCTGGTTCTCCTCCTACCTATCTCAGCGCACTTTCAGTGTCACTTACAACTCCATCTCCTCCGCTCCTCTTCTTCTTTCTGTTGGAGTACCCCAGGGCTCCATCCTTGGGCCGCTCCTATTCTCGCTCCATACCTCTTACCTAGGCCAGTTGATAACCTCCCATGGCTTCCAATACCACCTCTACGCTGGTGACACCCAGATCTATCTCTCCACTCCTCAACTCACCCCCTCAATCTCCTCACGGATCTCAAACTTACTGAATGACATATCGGTATGGATGTCATACCACTTTCCCAAACTCAATCTTTCTAAAACTGAGCTTGTTATATATCCTCCTTCCTGGTCCCCCCCCATGACTTTACAATTAAGATCAACAGCACAACCATTGGTCCCCCCACACATGCCAGGGTGCTGGGTGTAATCCTTGACTCTGACCTCTCCTTCAGCCCCCAATTCCAATCACTGGCTAAATCCTGCCACCTTAACCACCACAACATCTCCAGAATTCAACCCTTCCTGATTAATGACACCACAAAGCAACTTATTCACTCCTTGATTATTTCCTGCCTTGACTACTGCAACTCTCTCCTTAATGCCCTACCCTTACGCAGGCTATCCCCCTTCAGTCTATTATGAATGCTGCTGCTAGACTAATACACCTCACTAACCGATCCGTGACTACTGCCCCTTTCTGCCAATCCTTTCACTGGCTTCCCCTACCCCACCGTATAAAATTCAAAATGCTAACCACAACATACAAGGCCATCCACAACATCGCCCCCAACTACATCACCAACCTCATCTGCAGATATCACTCAAATCGTCCCCTTTGCTCCTCCCAGGACCTCCTGCTCTCTAGCTATCCTCTTACCTCCTCCCATGCTCGCCTTTAGGACTTCTCCAGAGCCTCTCCTATGCTCTGGAACTCCCTGCCCCGGTATATTCGATCAGCCCTTAACATGTCCACCTTTAGGAGATCCCTGAAAACTCATTTATTCAGGGTAGCCTATCCCACACCCACCTAACAACTGTCCTCAAGCCACCCCCATCAAATCATTCCCTGCATTTATTACCTTTTGTACCACCACCACCTTTAGAATGTAAGCTCTGCGAGCAGGGCCCTCCTGTCCCTTCTGTATGAACTGTACTGTAATTTTGCTGTCCCCCCTCTACATTGTAAAGCGCTGCATAAAATATTGGCGCTATATAAATCGTGTATAATAATAATAATAATGTGATTCTACCCAGCCAAGATATATTGTGTTTTTCCCGGGAAGTGAGAAGTGAGGCTAGGTAATTTAATAATTTTGGGTTACTTCACCTAATACAGGGAGTCATAGGCTGAAGTAAGGTGGACTCTTAGATAGGGCAAAGAAGATGAAGTCCAGGAGAAAACAAAGGAGCTCTGGAGTGTCTCTATTGTTTCCATGGGTAATGGGGTGTTCAAAGCTTTCAACTTATTGTCATTAATATAAAGTCCTGAAAGATGTCCAAAATTAGTCGAAAGGGCATAAGGTTAGGAAGAGAGATCATGGGATTAGGCAATATTAGTAAAGCATAATCTGCAAAATGACAAAGTTTATGATGGAAACCTTGATCACTGGTCTGGTATAGATGTTAATGTGGGGGCACGACACACACACGCACACACACATGGCATGGGAGAGAGGGCAAGTACAGTAAAAAAGGGAGGACAGACCATATTGGCCCCATAAAGAATGAGGAAGGAAATCTGGTTACAAAGGATAGGGAGATGGCGAAGGTATTGAGTTTATTCTTCTCCTCAGTCTTCATGAGGGAATCGGGGGGCTTCAGTAACCAAAACTGCAGTGTTTATCCTCATGAGACATTACAGGAAGCACCCTCATGGCTATCAGAGGACAGAATAAGAAATAGACTTGGAAAACTCAACATTAATAAGTCACCGGGGCCAGATGGCTTGCTCATTTGAGGGTCCTGTGGCAACTCAGTCAAGTAATTGCCAGACCATTGTTCCTAATTTTTACTGACAGTCTACTGACTGGAATGGTACCAGCTGATTGGAGAAAAGCCAATGTAGCTCCAATATTTAAAAAAGGGTCAAAATACATCCCTGGGAATTACAGACCAGTTAGCCTAACATCAATAGTATGCAAGCTCTTGGAGGGGATGATAAGGGACTATATACAAGATTTTAGTAATGAAAATGGTATTATTAGCAGTAATCAGCATAGATTCATGAAGAATCGTTCTTGCCAAACCAATCTATTAACATTTTATGAGGGGGTGAGCTGCCATCTAGACAAAGGAAGGCCCGTAGACGGGGTGTTGCTGGATTTTGCAAAAGCATTTGACACAGTTCCCTATAAACATTTACTGAACAAAATAAGGTCAGTTGGCATGGACCATAGGGTGAGTACATGGATTGAAAACTGGCTACAAGGGCAAGTTCAGAGGGTGGTGATAAATGGGGAGTACTCGGAATGGTCAGGGGTGGAAAGTGGGGTCCCCCAGGGTTCTGTGCTGGGACCAATCCTATTTAATTTGTTCATAAACAACCTTGAGGATGGGTTACACAGTTCAATCTCTGCATTTGCGGACGATACTAATCTAAGCAGGGCAATAACTTCTCCGCAAGATGTGGAAACCATGCAAGAAGATCTCAACAAATTAATGGCGTGGGCAACTACATGGCAAATGAGGCTTAAATGTGGAAAAATGTAAAATAA
The DNA here is from genome assembly GCA_037952925.1 of Lithobates clamitans. Taxonomy (NCBI): domain Eukaryota; kingdom Metazoa; phylum Chordata; class Amphibia; order Anura; family Ranidae; genus Lithobates; species Lithobates clamitans. The sequence continues at coordinate 2,195,405 of JBBGZY010000163.1, forward strand.
TGCATTTGGGTGGCAAAAATATGAATGCAATCTACTCACTGGGGGGAGAACCTCTGGGGGAATCAAGGATGGAAAAGGACCTGGGGATTCTAGTAGATGATAGGCTCAGCAATGGCATGCAATGCCAAGCTGCTGCTAACAAAGCAAACAGAATATTGGCATGCATTAAAAGGGGGATTAATTCAAGAGATAAAAGCGATACTTCTCCCACTCTACAAGACTCTGGTCCGGCCTCACCTGGACAATGCCGTCCAGTTCTGAGCACCAGTCCTCAGGAAGGACTTGCTGGAAATGGAGTGAGTACAAAGAAGGGCAACAAAGCTAATAAAGGGACTGGAGGATATTAGTTATGAAGAAAGGTTACGAGCACTGAACTTATTCTCTCCGGAGAAGAGACGGTTGAGAGGGAATATGATTTTAATTTACAAATACCAAACTGGTGACCCCACAATAGGGATAAAACTTTTCTGTGAAAGGAAGTTTAATAAGACACGTGGCCACTCATTAAGATTAGAAGAAAAGAGGTTTAACCTTAGACTGCGTAGAGGGTTCTTTACTGTAAGAGCAGCAAGGATCTGGAATTCGCAGCAAAGAGCAGAGAGAAGCACACCGCTCCAGGCAAACTCAGGTGCAGGATGGATCACAGGTGCAGACCTCGGCTCACCACCGTGGAATCTCGATATCATCTTTATTGTCAAAAAAGGGTCAGACAGATACAGGCAATGGTAGACGTTTCACAAGTGATAGCTTGCTTGTTCACAACCCAACAAGCAAGCTATCGCTTGTGAAACGTCTACCATTGCCTGTATCTGTCTGACCCTTTTTTGACAATAAAGATGACATAGAGATAATTTGGAGTTCCAGTGTGCGACCAATTCCTTGTCTTGTAAGGATCTGGAATTCACTTCCACAGGCGGTGGTTTCAGCGGGGAGCATTTCTAGTTTCAAAAAGCTATTAGATAAGCACCTGAACGACCACAACACGCAGGGATAAACAATGTAATACTGACATATAATCACACACATAGGTTGGACTTGATGGACTCGTGTCTTTTTTCAACCTCACCTACTATGTAACTATGTAACTATGCAGTTCTAAGCGCCCATGTGCACTACCCCTTGTTTTTGCAGTAGAAGCAATAATAGATCCCTCCAGCAACAACAGACAGTGCCCCGTATCCAGAAAAAGTAGACAGTCCCCCATATCCAGCACAGCAAAAGTAGACTGGCCCCCATATCCAGCATGACATCAATAGACACCAGCTAGGGGTATTAAGAAACTAAAAAACTTTATGGGACTTTAAAGGCACAACTGTAATGGACTACAAAAGGTATGTAATAAGTTGAATTTTATTAATAGCATTCAAAAAGCAAAGGGAATAGACAAAACATTGTTAAAAACACATCGGATCTAGGCATACAACACAAATAATAACACCATTAAGGATCCTATCCTGTAGTTTTCTATATATTCCTATATATTCATATACAAATGATTCATAATCCAAATAAAGGAAAAAGGTAAACTTCCCCTAGAGGGTTGAAATTAGGGGAGCACTGCAGGTCTGGTATTCCAGAGTGGTGTATTCTCCAATTGCTCTACATGTTTCACGTTGACAAGGAACGCTTCTTCAGGAGCTAGAGGTTCTATTAAAATTACATACAAACTAAGAAAGAAGGAAAAACATATGTCAAAATTACAATACTTGGAAGCTATTCTCAGTGAGTATATTGTGGAAAAAATATATGAGTAACAGCTTAGGTAGAGAAAAGAGCGCCCCCTAGTGGCGAGGCATAGCAGAGGTCCTATAAAAGATTGAGGTCTCAAATGGAAGGACAGCACAAGCCAGTGGTCTAGGACAGCCCATACAAAAGAGAGCCCATAAAACCATTGAAAGACATAAAAAATGGTAAGATATAAAAAATGGGCGGAGGGTAATGATAATACATGATCTAAGAATTTTAACACTCAGACGCATGGCTAGGGAAAAGGGGAAAATGGGGGGAAGGAAGGGGGGGGGAAAGGAGGGGGAGGGGGAAGGGAAAAGGGAAGGGGGATGGGAAAAGAGGGGGAAAGGAAAGGGGGAAGGGAGGGCGGGGGAGAAAGTGGACTGGGTTAGCAAGATATACAGTATAAACAAAATATTGCTTACCAAACAAATGCTGTTGGTCCGGTTCACAACGTCGCTTGGCGCACGCGCAGCTGCCTGCTCTGGGGCCGGAAGACGCGTGTTGATTAGAACGGCTGCTTCCGTCCTGGACATCCCCATATATAGGGCTGCTTTGCTGTTCGCTGCTGAGACATACAACAGGCAGCAACCTAGTAGAGCGGTGCACTCCCAGATCCTCCTCCTGTCTTTTATTGTGGGGTGAGTTTGTCTCTGGCTGCCTTTCCTGGCAGGGTATATTATACACATACCATTACTGATCCCAGTGCTTATATTTATGTTTGATCCCCATTTGTGTTTGTTTTATACACCAGAATTGTAGCTTATACAAGCTCTCTCCTTATCTACAACTACTTGATGTGGCATATATCTGGGAGGCCCTGGTGTCTGTTTGCTGCCCGCCTGATATTTGTCAGATACATTTCTATCTTGATCACTTTCAGCGACCCACTGACCAAGTCCACCTGTGTGAACATTTTTTCTTTTATACATTTATTTGGTAAGCAATATTTTGTTTATATATCTTGCTAACCCAGTCCACTTTCTCCCCCGCCCTCCCTTCCCCCTTTCCTTTCCCCCTCTTTTCCCATCCCCCTTCCCTTTTCCCTTCCCCCTCCCCCTCCTTCCCCCCCCCTTCCTTCCCCCCATTTTCCCCTTTTACCTAGCTGTGCGTCTGAGTGTTAAAATTCTTAGATCATGTATTATCATTACCCTCCGGCCATTTTTTATATCTTACCATTTTTTATGTCTTTCAATGGTTTTATGGGCTCCCTTTTGTATGGGCTGTCCTAGACCACTGGCTTGTGCTGTCCTTCCATTTGAGACCTCAATCTTTTATAGGACCTCTGCTATGCCTCGCCACTAGGGGGCGCTCTTTTCTCTACCTAAGCTGTTACTCATATATTTTTTCCATAATATACTCACTGAGAATAGCTTCTAAGTATTGTAATTTTGACATATGTTTTTCCTTCTTTCTTTGTTTGTATGTAATTTTAATAGAACCTCTAGCTCCTGAAGAAGCGTTCCTTGTTAACGTGAAACGTGTAGAGCAATTGGAGAATTCACCACTCTGGAATACCAGACGTGCAGTGCTCCCCTAATTTCAACCCTCTAGGGAAAGTTTACCTTTTTCCTTTAATTGGATTATGAATCATTTGTATATGAATATATAGGAATATATAGAAAACTACAGGATAGGATCCTTAATGGTGTTATTATATGTGTTGTATGCCTATATCTGATGTGTTTTTAACAATGTTTTGTCTATTCCCTTTGCTTTTTGTATGCTATTAATAAAATTCAACTTTTTACATACCTTTTGTAGTCCATTACAGTTGTGCCTTTAAAGTCCCATAAAGTTTTTTAGTTTCTTAATGCCCCTAACTCAGTATTGGGGACGTTGGCACAAGTGACCTTTAAGTACCTACAGAGTCACCCTGTATATTAGGTACTTTAATACTAGGACCTCCCTTTTGCCTATCAATAGACACCACCCCATTTCCCAGCACAGCAACAATAGACACCCCTCATTTTCCAGCACAGCAACAATAGACAGTGCCCCATTTTCCAGCACAGCAACAATAGACTCCCTTCATTTTCCAGCACAGTAACAAAAGACAGCGCCCATTTTCCAGCACAGCAACAATAGATGCCCCTCATTTTCAAGCACAGCAACAATAGACAGCGCCCCATTTTCCAGCACAGCAGCAATAGACACCCCTAATTTTCCAGAACAGCAACAATAAACAGTGCCTCATTTTCCAGCACAGCAACAATCAACACCCCTCATTTTTCTGCACAGCAACAATAGACTCCCTTCATTTTCCAGCACAGTAACAAAAGACAGCGCCCATTTTCCAGCACAGCAACAATAGATGCCCCTCATTTTCAAGCACAGCAACAATAGACAGCGCCCCATTTTCCAGCACAGCAGCAATAGACACCCCTAATTTTCCAGCACAGCAACAATAAACAGTGCCTCATTTTCCAGCACAGCAACAATCGACACCCCTCATTTTTCTGCACAGCAACAATAGACACTCCTCATTTTCCAGCACAGCAACAATGGACAGCACCCCATTTTCCAGCACAGCAACAATAGATGCCCCTCATTTTCAAGCACAGCAACAATAGACAGCGCCCCATTTTCCAGCACAGCAGCAATAGACACCCCTAATTTTCCAGCACAGCAACAATAAACAGTGCCTCATTTTCCAGCACAGCAACAATCGACACCCCTCATTTTTCTGCACAGCAACAATAGACACTCCTCATTTTCCAGCACAGCAACAATGGACAGCACCCAATTTTCCAGCACAGCAATAGACAGAGCCCCGTTTTCCAGCACAGCAACAATAGACACCCCTCATTTTCCAGCACAGCATCAATAGACAGTGCCTCATTTTCCAGCACAGCAACAATAGACCCAAGAAGAGCTTTGTTATGACGCCCTTCTCACTCCACGGCCGAAGCTGGTTGAAAAGCAGACAGAAAAGTCCTTTTGCCGTAATTTGCATTTTCCCACGGCTGGCGCGATTCTTCTGCATTCAGGAGAGGGAGGTTGAAGCTCACTTAAACGCAGCAGCTCCTAAACTCTGCTAAGAGGCTATGTGTACATTGACACATAGGCTTTTATGGCGTTGAGTTTAGGAGCTTTGCAAAAAAATGCCAAAAGCTCCTAAACTCAAGTTGAGGAGCTGTCAGTGTAAGCTAGTATACATGAAGCCTTACAGTGGGGGTCATTTACTAAGAAGAATGAACTGCGCTGGTTTAGACCTTAATCGGTGCACTGGATAGATCCTTAATCCAACATGTGAACCAGCGCACACACAGGAGTACCTGCACGTGAGAATGTTTCCAGCGCGATGGGATCGCGCTGGTTCTCGGCGAGGTACATCTCGCGCTCGCTGCAATAGGAAAAATACATCTTCCTATTAAAGCAGCGTGAGAAAAACCGGCATGGGTTCCCCCTGCGGGTGCATGCCAGGCCCTTCGGTTTGGTATGGATATTAAGAGGACCCCCCTACGCCGAAAAAACGGCATGGGGATCCCCCCCAAATCCATACCAGACCCTTATCCAAACACGCAGCCTGGCCGGTCAGGAAAGGGGGTGGGGACAAGCGAGCGTCCCCCCCCCTCCTGGACCGTACCAGGTCACATGCCCTCAACATGGGGGCGCTGTGGCCCCCCCACCACAAAGCACCTTGTCCCCATATTGATGAGGACAAGGGCCTCTTCCTGACAACCCTGGCCGTTGGTTGTCGGGGTCTGTGGGTGGGGGGCTTATCGAAATCCGGGAGATCCCTTTAATAAAGGGGCCCCCAGATCCCGGCCCCCCACCCTATGTGAATGAGTATGGGGTACATGGTACCCCTACTCTTTCACCTGGGGGGAAAAAAGTGTCAAGAAAAAAACACACTAGACAGATTTTTAAAGTAATTTATTAGGCAGCTCCGGTGGTCTTCTTCCGACTTCGGGGGTCTCTTCCGCACTCCCTGGATCTTCTCCCGGTCTCTGGCTCTTCTCTGAGCTCTCCGGCTCTTCTCCGCGCTCTCCGGATCTTCTGCCGGGCTCCTCTGCTATCTTCTGCTCTTTTGCCGCTCTTTTGCTAGCAGAGGAGCCCGGTCTTCTCCTGCTGTCCGGTTCATCTGTCGCTGTCCAGTTCTTTTCCGCTCCGGTTCTTCTGCCAGGCTCCCCGCTACCTTCTTCCAGCTCTTTTGCTAACAGTGGACCGGTCGTCTTGTTCTTCTTCTTTGTCGTCGCCGCCTTCTCCCCTCTTCTCTTCTTCCGATGTTGACACGACGCTCTCCCCCGTTCAATACAGTCGGTACCCTGTCGGGTTGCAATGGAAATGGCAAACCGCAGCTAAACGCAACCGTAGCTAATCGCACTATACCAATGCAGCTGATCGCAGTCCCTGGAGTCTTAAATTTCACAGAAAAAAAAAAAATGCTTTTAACTGCGGCAGAATAGCCATCCATGTGAAAGGCGCCTAAGGCCCCTTTCACACTGGGGCATTTTTCAGGCGCTATAGCGCTAAAAATAGCGCCTGAAAATGCCCTAAAGAAGTGGCTCTATTCACTCCAGTGTGAATCGGGCTTTCACACTGGAGCGGTGCGCTAGCAGGACAGTAAGGCTCGATTCACATCTATGCATGTTGCTTTTGAGTGTTTCTACAGTGCTTTTTGCAGTGCTTGCCGCATTTTTGGACCGGCGTTTTTACCGCGATTTTTCTGCAATTTGCGTTTTTTTTCTTTTTTTACACTGTATATAGCCAGTTGCTAAGGAGGGGGCCAGGAAGCTGGCTGCCACGTCCTTAACAACCGATGAGTCATCAGGTGACTTCCCGCTCAATGTAAAAAAAAAATGGCGGCTAAAAAAAGAAATCGAGAAAAAAAACAGCTTGGGGTCCCCCCCAGGTCCATACCAGGCCCTTGGGTCTAGTATGGATTCGGAGGGGACCCTCATGCCAAAATTAAAAAAAAAAAAAATGGCGTGGGGGTACCCCCAAAATCTATACCAGACCCTTATCCGAGCACGCAGCCCGGCAGGAAAAGGAGCGGACGAGCGAGCGCCCCCCTCCTGAACCATGCCAGGCCGCATGCCCTCAACATGGGGGGATGGGTGTTTTGGGGCAGGGGGGACTCTGCGCCCCCAACCCCAAAGCACCTTGCCACCATGTTGATGGGGACAAGGGCCTCTTCCCAAAAACCCTTGCCCGGTGGTTGTCAGGGTCTGCGGGCGGGGGGCTTATTGGAATCTGGAAGCCCCCTTTAACAAGGGGGCCCCCAGATCCTGGCCCCCCACCCTATGTGAATGAGTATGGGGTACATGGTACCCCTACCCATTCACCTGGGGGAAAAAAAGTAGTGTAGTGTTAAAAAATACAGTAGACAGTTTTTGACAAGTCTTTTATTATGCAGCTCCGGGGGTCTCTTCCGACTTCTCCACTCTCTTCTCAGTGCTCTCCGGTTCTTCTCCTGTTGTCCTGTGCCTTCTGCCGGGTTCTTCTGCTCTTTTGCCCGCTCTTTTGCTAGCTCTTGCCCGGTCTTCGTCGTCTTCTCCCCTCTTCTCTTCTCTTCTTTCGATGTTGATTAGTCGCTGTCTCCCGCTGTAATGCCGTGTGCGCCGTGCCCAATGACTTATATAGGCATGGGGCGGGGTCACTGGGTGATGTCATCCGGTGACCCTGCCAGCTTATGATATTACAGCAAAAAAAAGGAGAAAAGAGAGCGCACCAGCCTAGTGCATTATCCTTGGCAGGTTTATTAAATTAAAAACAAGATAAAAACTACTCACAAAAGTCGAAGGTAAAATTGCATAACAAACGCACAGAGGCAATTGTTCCAGTGGTAGGCAGTTGTCCAGGTCCCAGGAAAGAGGCATACGGACTGCTGCTGGCTTACGCGTTTCAAAGGTTTACCCTTCTTCCTCAGAGCCTTAGTAGTGATAGTCTCATGCTGGCTTTTTATACACATGTCAAACTGAAACAGACTGATCAGGTTGGTGCCAGGGCTCCTCCCTTAATTGGTGGGCGGTCCTCTAGGGGGGTGAATCTTGGCTCGGTTAACATTATTAAAGGGCCATACCATATTGATTTATTAATTTAATTTAATAGTTGGTTGGTTCGCTTCTATTTCCATTATTGTTGTCGCTAGTGAAGTTTATCTATGGGTTAGATAAACTTCACTAGCGACAACAATAATGGATAAGAAGGGTAAACCTTCGAAACGCGTAAGCCAGCAGCAGTCCGTATGCCTCCTTCCTGGGACCTGGACAACTGCCTACCACTGGAACAATTGCCTCTGTGCGTTTGTTATGCAATTTTACCTTCGACTTTTGTGAGTAGTTTTTATCTTGTTTTTAATTTAATAAACCTGCCAAGGATAATGCACTAGGCTGGTGCGCTCTCTTTTCTCCTTTTTTTTTCTTTCAACACTAGGACAATCCCATCCTTTGAGAGCAGCAAAGCCGAAATCCATAGTCCTTCTTGAACTTTTTTAGCCAACACACCAGTGCGCAAGAGTAATTTTTTTCGTCTTTTTATATATTAAAGCCCGGGACATGATGGGTCTGTGACGTCACAAAGGGGCGTGGCATTTTGATGACGCAATCCTATTGCCCCCATCGTTATTTAAGAAATGCAGGACATCGGCGCCGACAGATCAGAGGGACGCAGCATCGGAGGAAGGTCATCGGCGGGAGCGGAGAAAGAAGAACACCGAACAAAGAAGACAGAAGAAGAGCAGAAGAAAAAGCAGGGGGAGAAGAGCGGAGGATGAAGATGCGGGAGAAGATGGAGGAAGAATCGGAGAAGAAGACTTGTAATAAAAGACTTGTCAAAAACTGTTTACTGTATTTTTAACACTACACTACTTTTTTTACAGGAAAATGGGTAGGGGTACAATGTACCCCATACTCATTCACATAGGGGGGGCCAGGGATCTGGGGGCCCCCTTGTTAAATTCCTATAAGCCCCCGCCCGCAGACCCTGACAACCACTGGGCAGGGGTTGTCAGGAAGAGGCCCTTGTCTCCATCAACATGGGGGCAAGGTGCTTTGGGGTGGGGGGCGCAGAGCTTTAAAATTGCGCAGAAATGTGCAGTGGCGACAAACTAAATACATTTTTAAAAGCCTTTAAAAACCTTTACAGGTTGCCGCTTTAGATTTACAGAGGAGGTCTACTGCTAAAATTACTCCCCCTCGCGGTGACACCTCACATGCATGGTGCAATTGCTGTTTACATTTGACGCCGTTCGCCTTTGCGCGAGAGCAGGGGGGGACAGGGGTGCTTTTCTTTTTTTTTTTTTTTCTTTATTATTTTTTTGCTTTTTTATCTTATTTTTAAACTGTTCCTTTCATTTTTTTTTTTTTAATCATTTTTATTGTTATCTCAGGGAATGTAAATATCCCCTATGATAGCAATAGGTAGTGACAGGTACTCTTTTTTGGAAAAATTGGGGTCTATTAGACCCTAGATCTCTCCTCTGCCATCAAAGCATTTGACCACACCAAGATCGGTGTGATAAAATGCTTTCCCAATGGCGCTGTTTACATCCGGCTAAATCTAAGTCATGAAATGCTTGTAGCTTCCGGTTTCTTAGGCCATAGAGATGTTTGGAGCCACTCTGGTCTCTGATCAGCTCTATGGTCAGCTGGCTGAATCACCGGCTGCATTCTCAGGTTCCCTGTTGAGACAGGAGAGCCAGAGAAAAACACGGAAGACGGTGGGGGGGGGCATTCCCTCCCACTGCTTGTAAAAGCATCCCTCCCACTGCTTGTAAAAGCAGTCTAGAGGCTAATTAGCTGCTAGGATTGCTTTTACATGAAAGCCGACTGCTGGCTGAAAAGAATGATACCAAGATGATACCTAAACCTGCAGGCATCATTCTGGTATAACCACTCAAAGTCGTGAATGGCATACCTGAAGACAAAAAAATGGTTAACGATAAAACACAGTAAACGGTAAAGTATAAAAAATTGCATACCTGAAAAGCAAACATGATAAAACATAATAACAATAAAACATTGCAGAATAGAATACAGTAAAAAAGAGCAGAACAATAGAGAGAGAATAGAGAGAGAGAGAACAATAAAATGACAACTATTTTTTTTTATTTTATATCTATATATATATATATATATCTATATATATATATATCTATATATATATATATATATATATATATATATATATATATATATATATATATATATTTTTTTTTTTACACTTTTTTTTGTAACTAACTTTTATAACTGTAACCGGTTCCAGGTTCGGGTCTCTCAAAATGCGATGGCATCTTGGGAGACCCTGTGAAAGTGTGCCTAGTCTGTGCAATGCTGTACCCTACGCTAATACTCAACTAGTGAATGGTAGCGTTCAAAACATTCACCAATGCAAAGACCAGGATTGTCAGAACAGGAGGGACAATAATAGCGGGTGTCACGCCTATATCCGCGCTTGCTGCAGACACAACATCTTTTTTGGGGGGGTTCGCTGGGTAGGGGTACTCGGGAGGACATAAAAATGCCTCTCATGCAGCTGACTGCATTTGGTTGGGGATGTGAATGGGGGAAGTACGGGCGCTGCAGAAGTGGTGGGTTCCCAATTAGGATTGGCGAATGCAGCAGGAAGGGCACTATGGGCACGACGGGCCTGTGTTTGTCTTCTTCTTGGCGGCAGCGGGACACTACTTGTGCTTGCCACCTCACCAGCTTGAACTGCACTTATGGGACTCGCCACGTCACCAAGTGTTACTGCAGTGCTAGTTTGACTACGACCGGGGTGTACTAGGCCGCTGGTGCTTGCCAGTTCACCAAAACGCTACCAAAAAAACAGTTAGCGATCGCAGGGATCAGGCCTGACTCTGCGAACGCTGCAGTTATGCGTTTAGTGTTTTGTAAGTGACAGTGATCGATCGATACTGCACTTGGGTGGGCTGGGCCGGGCGGAGGGGCAAAACGCAGGTGCTAGCAGGTATCTGGGCTGATCCCGTTAACACTGCGTTTTTTTAATCATTTTTATTGTTATCTCAGGGAATGTAAATATCCCCTATGATAGCAATAGGTAGTGACAGGTACTCTTTTTTGAAAAAATTGGGGTCTATTAGACCCTAGATCTCTCCTCTGCCCTCAAAGCATCTGACCACACCAAGATCGGTGTGTGATAAAATGCTTTCCCAATTTCCCAATGGCGCTGTTTACATCCGGCGAAATCTAAGTCATGAAACGCTTGTAGCTTCCGGTTTCTTAGGCCATAGAGATAGTCCCAGAACAATAAACTGCTGGGGACGCTAGTATAGATCCGATCGGATCAGATATTGATCCGTTCAGATACTATACCACTAAGGGAGGCGTATGCTGCGTGCGTGGGTGTTAGTGGTACTGGCGCTAACCTGACGCTGCCTGGGGCTGGTGCTTGCCAGTTCACCAAAATGCTACCAAAAAAACTGTTAGCGATCGCAGGGATCAGGCCTGACTCTGCGAACGCTGCAGTTATGCATTTAGTGTTTTGTAAGTGACAGTGGTCGATCGATACTGCACTTGGGTGGGCTGGGCTGGGCCTGGTGGAGGGGCAAAACGCAGGTGCTAGCAGGTATCTGGGCTGATCCCACTAACACTGCGTTTTTGGGAACCCTAAACTGCTGGGGACGCTAGTATATATCTGATCGGATCAGATATTGATCCGTACAGATACTATACCACTAAGGGAGGCGTATGCTGCGTGCGTGGGTGTTAGCGGTACTGGCGCTAATCTGACGCTGCCTGGGGTGACGCATATCACCGCCGGGCGATCAGGGGGCTAAACCTTTATTCGGTTACAAACGGCGAGTGCCCTGACACTATAAAAAAACAAACTAACCAGCGTCACCCGTAACAGTTATACGGTGATCAGTGGTGAAAGGGTTGGGGGCAATCAAGGGGTTAAAACATTTATTAGATAGTATATGGGGGTCCCTGTCGCTATAAAACGCTGACGGCGAACCTAAATATTTACGTCCCTAACTAGCGTCACCAGCGACACTAATACAGCGATCAGAAAAATGATCGCTTAGTGACACTGGTGACAGGGGGTGATCAAGGGGTTAAAGGTTTATTAGGGGGGGTTAGGGGGGTATCCTAGACCTAAAGGGGGCTAACCCTAACTGCCCTAACACAGTAACTGTCACAAACTGACACCATGCAGCAATCAGAAAAAAAATAAATAAATAAAAAAACTGCTTGGTGTCAGTGTGACGGGGGGGGGGGGGAGGGGTGATCGGGGGGTAAAGGGGGGTGTTTTGTATGCCTGGCATGTTCTACTGAGTGTGTAGTGTGTTTTCACTCACTCGGATGTCTTCTCTCCTCGGCGCTGGAACGGAAAATACCGCGCCGAGGAGAGATGACATCATTTCCTTTGCTGCTGTTTAGCATACAGCAGCAAAGGAATGATTTGATTGTCCGGCGGCGATCGCGAGGGGGGGCCACGAACGGATGGTCTCCCCCTCATCTCTGATCACCGCTGGTCAGAAGCGGACCGCCTTGGGCACCGGGGGGGTCCGATTGGACCCCCGGCCCGCGGGAGGCAGATCACGTATATGTACGTGATTCTGCCTGCCCGTGCCACCTTGCCGACTTAAATCGGCGTGAGGCGGTCCTTAAGTGGTTAAACACCAGAAATTCAAGTTTTCATATCTTTAAAGGTCACCTTACACTGGCCAATCAGTTAGATCTTCCATAAATTAGATTCAGTGCAAGAGCCTGTTTGATTTTCTACAATTAGAAGTAATTCTTACAGTGCATCTTCCTATTACCGCTTTAGCCTAATGCTCTCTTTCCACTATTTCAACCCCAAAGTTGCGTGATTTACAATGTGCTTTTTCGGCTTGTTTTCCACTATTGCAACTTGTCATGCCACTAGGGACTGAAAAGTTGCATCACAAGCTCTACCCTATGATTTACAATGAGTACCATTCATATGTGTGCGACTTCAAGTCGCAGCAACTTCAAAGTAGTCTCTGCACTACTTTGGTCCCACTTTGATGTGACTTGAGGTCCATAGACCTCAAAAATACACAGGCATTGCTTCAAGTTTTGGCAAAAAGTTGCGGGAAACTCGCGGCAAAAAACACGCAACTTTGGGCTTGCAATAGTGGAAACCGAGCTGTGTCATGAGACTAATTCAAAACATCTGAGAAAAAGTCGCACTGAAGTTGGAACAAAGTAGTGCAAGAACTTTTTTTGGAGTTGCAGCAATTAGAACGGGGGAACATTGAAATACATGTGTTTTGACTTGTCCTGCGACTTCACATGTGTCAAGTCACACAACAACTCGCAGTAGTGGAAAGAGAGCCTAAGGCTACTTGGGACTGAAAAGTTGCATCACAAGTTCTACCCCATGATTTACAATGAGTACCGTTCATATGTGTGTGACTTGCTTACGCACATGCCGTATACACAGCGGGCACACATCTTTATTACAGAAATTCATATTTGGCATGGAAATTAACCACTTGCTTACTGGGTACTTAAACCCCCCTGATGTCCTGACCAATTTTCAGCGCTGATCCATTTTTAATGACAATTGCGCGGTCATACTTAGCCAAATGTTTTTTTTTTTTTTAAGTTCCCACAAATAGAGCATTCTTTTGGTGGTATTTGATCACCTGTGTGTTTTTTTTCTTTTGTTCAAACAAAAGAAAAGACAGATGAGTCTCAGTGGCTCAGTGCGCGCGCAGCAGGGAGCATACGGGGAGCCTGTCCTTTGACAGCCTCCCAGAAATTCAGGTCCCCGCTGTGGCCGTCGTTTGGCTAAAGCACAGACACCAAGTGGTTAATAGAAAAAACAGATGCAGATTTCTAGGACTGGCCAAAAATAATGTTTAGAGACAAAGGCAACTGATGACTTTCTATTAAAGGTCTAAATGGGCCATTAACATGCATCTCTTAAGAATGTGTCTTTGCAAAGTTAAACTCATTAAAATTCTTTCTTATTTTTGCTTGGGGATAGACTGCAGAGGGATTATAAGTTTTGGGGGATGTCTACACCCCTGATAGGGTGAAGACACCTCCCAAATTTTGCCAATTTCTCATTCAAAATTATTCGCTTCCTGACACATAGCCAAACAGGAAGTGAGGGTTAAACCTTACCAATGTATGTCCTTGGGGACACACAGGTCAATCCAAATAGTTTCCCCATTCGAGAAATTGCACTCTAGCATTTTGCCATGTACATCCCAAATTATTATGTATCTTGGGGTTTATTTACTAAAAGGTAAAATCACTTTGCACTACAAGTGCAGTTGCTGGAGATCCTAGGGGGGCATACAAGGAAAAGAAAAAAACAGCATTTTTGCCTCTACATGATTGGATGATAAAATCACCAATGCTACCCCTCTGATTTTCATCAACTACACTTGTATTGCAGAAAGGATTTGCCTTTAATAAACCCCAAAATACCTAATAATTTGGGGTGTACACAAGAAAGTGCAATTTGCATAATGGGGGCACTAGTTAGATTGACCTGTATGTCCCCAAAGAAAAATATTATTAGGGTTTTACTCTCACTTCCTGTTTGGCTATGTGACAGGAAGTGAAGCCAATTTTAAGAAAAAGGGACACAAAGCCCAACCTTAAAATAAATAAATAAATAAAAAAATAATCTTGATTTCCCTAAAATGTCCACAATTAGATTAGGATTGTCTTCAGCTTGATTTTAGTTCAGTGCTCTAAATCAGTGCTTCTCAACCCTGTCCTCAAGTACCCCCCAACAGGCCATGTTTGCAGGTTTTCCTTCATCTTGCACAGGTGCTTTAAATCAAAGTCAATGGCTTTGTATTTTGGACAGCTATTTTAGATACGATACAATTTCCTAAACATGTCCTGTCGGGGGGGAATGCATTTTACAGCATTCCAGTACTGTCCAGTGCATAAAAAATGCAGCATGTTCTACTTTTTTTTGGGAACTGGAAACGCACTGGAACTGCAAGCACTGGTGTGAACTATGCCATTGAAAACCATATAACCTACTTTCCGTGCATTTTTGATGCAGAAAAAAAAACGCACTGGACTGCATGTGGTGTAAACTGGCCCTTAAGGAATAAAAGTTATTTAAAACTACTCGCGGCCATAATGAAATGTCGGTCCGGCAATACACATAAAAGTTCATTGATAAAAACAGCATTAAGAAAAAAAACAAAATTAAGAAAAAAAAAATGTGTGGGGTTACCCCGAAATTCCATACCAGGCCCTTCAGGTCTGGTATGGATTTTAAGGGGAACCCCGTGCCAAAATAAAAAAAAATGACGTGGGGTCCTCCTCAAAATCAAGGGGACCCCCAGATCCCGGCCCTCCTCCCGGTGTGAAATGGTAAGGGGGTACAAAAGTACCCCTACCATTTCACAAAAAAACTGTCAAAAATGTTAAAAATGACAAGAGACAGTTTTTGACAATCCCTTTATTTAAATGCTTCTTCTTTATTCTATCTTCTTTCTTCTATCTTCTAGCTTCCTTCGGTTTCTTCCTTTAGCTTCTTCTGGTTCTTCCTCCGGGGTTCTCATCCAGCATCTTCCTCCACGGTGCTGGCGTCTTCTTCCCTTCGTCTTCTGGGCCGCTCCGCATCCAGCATGATGGGATGGGAGGCTCCCGCTGTGTGACGCTTCTCGTTTTTTGACGGTTCTTAAATAATGGAGGGTGGGGCCATCCGGTGACCCCGCCCGCTCCGACGCACGGGGACTTCCCCGAAGCTTTCCCCATGACGTCAGAGGGGGCAGGGTCAATGGGTGGCCCCGCCCTCCGTTATTTAAGAACGGTAAGAAGACGAGAAGCATCACACCTGAAGACCTGAAGGGCCTGGTATAGATTTTTAGGGGGACCCCACGCCATTTTTTTTTTTGGCGTGGGGTTCCCCTTAATATCCATACCAGACCTGAAGGGCCCTGAATTTTGTTTGTTTTCCCAATGCTGTTTTTATCAATGAACTTTCATGTGTTTTGCCGGACCGACATTTCTTCAGAGCCGCACGAAGTGAACCAGCGTTACAAAAAAAAAAAAAAAAGTATAGAGGCGCGCCCGTTCAAGCTGTGCAAATGTTTTTACGTTGCCTGACATTTACTAATATTTTGCCGGGGCAGTGAACCAAAGTATTTGAACAAGCGCAAATGCCGTTTGAGCATGCGCAGTGTATAAATTCACCTCCTGCAGTTTAAATGTATTTGCCAGCGCTGCTGGCTTGTTCAGAGAAAGTCACTTTCTCATTCTATTTTGGCCATATTTGTGACTTGGGCAGTAAGTACTACACTTCCCCACATCACCCCACATCACCCCCATATTATTGGCACTTCCAGCTTGTTTAAATTTGAAGTTAAAGATGCTGTGCACCAGGTCTATAGTGGCGTACAGATCACCTCTTCCTGTGCGCCGGGAAGAGAATAGTAAATGGGGGATCGCGCAAATGCTTTGTAAATACGAAAATGTCATTTGCGCATCGGTGTGCACCGCAAGTCATGGCGCAAATGCTTCGTAAATCAGCCCCAGTGTCTTCTGGTACGGGAAAGCTCTACCGGCATGTTTCTCCAGAAAAAAAGCCCTAACCCTAAGCATTTGATGTTTGGAGAAACAGCCAAACATAAAAGTTTCTGTCTGAACCTACTTTCAACTCAACGCTTGGCTCATACCTGGTGGGGTCAGCTATCGTATGTGGGTGAAGGGTTAACTATGGAGTTAACATACAGTGCCTTGAACAGTTCATACCTTTTGAAATTTTCGGCATTTTGTAGAGTATGTGCTGTAAGGGAAAAATGAAGGGGAGGGCCAGAAATGCTTAAAATGAATGTTAACTTTGCAGTGATATTTATATTGAAAATGTGCATGTCAGTGAATAATGATAAGTAATCTTGTGATAAAAAATGGATGCAACACTTCACGTTTGAAGTTTTGGTGAATGAAGATCTTTGTGCCCCATTAAAAGATATGAAGAGTGCTGTATGGATTAGTAATCATACCTTGATATTTTATGAAAACTCACTGTTCTCAGCAAGAATTTTCAACATTTAGAAATTTACAGAAAGAGTGGTTATAATGAAAAATAGCAAGTAAGGCAAATACAATTAAAATTCACAAAGTTCTAATATAACCCATAAATAAGTCAACTTGTATAACAATCCCTGTGTAATTTACTAAATCAATTAAAAACATTTAAAAAACCCTACAAAGAGATTTGTATCAGTTTAGTAAACTTTCAGTATTTTACACAGAGTTTACATGTCCTTTTGCAGCAGTTTTTTAAATGCCATGGCTAGTATGTTTATTATTTGTGTATTTTTGTATTACAGCGCTTTAAAAATCAAATGGACGTCTCCACTTTTTCCTATTACTACATGAAATGTTATGCTGTGACATTAACTAGCTTGGTTATACGTTGTATGAGAGTTCTTGTAAGTCACATTTTCTTTTTCTGACATTTACGATCTTAGCAGCTTTTCCACAGAATAAACATTTACTGACTACCTGAAGTGACATAGGCATCATGCACATCAAAATAAAAAGGTAAAGAGAATACAGAATAGATTTGGAAACAACGTTTGAAAGAACCTTGATCACTACTGAGAAAGCTTATAATCTTAGTGAGAGCTGCATTACACAGTATTACAGCTGTCAGTGTTCCAGCTTCTCTGCATCTCAAGAAACAAAATGATGGGTTCTTTATAGAAACCTTTGTTCTCAGCAGGTAAACTACATGACATGAGTGCAGATCAAATGCACACCAATATCAATATGTCAATACGTTAAATTTGCAAATATTGGTGGCATACATAAATGAACAGTACTCCTTCAAATAATTTGCTACTTCTGTAAGTAGGTCACTGCTTCAAACCTCTGCCTGCAGTAACCAGTAACCAGTAACCATTTTCTAAAAAATTTGCTTTACGAATGTCTCAACATTCATGCAAGTGTGATAATTCCCATAATGTTTGTAATATGTGTTCCGGTCCAAGCACCCCTGGTGGTGGGTACAGGGAGTGCGAGGGCAACGAAAGGGTGCAGGTGCCTGCAGGCAGGAGGCTGGAACTTAGAGATATAGGAACCTCTACTGAGGAGATGTGGAAACTGATCACCAAACTTGTTCAGCGGGAGCCAGATCAGGATCAATTGCAGAATCAGGAACAGGCAGGAGTCGGCAACAGGCTGGCAGTGGGGTACCAAGTCAGAAGGCAAAACCGTAGTCAGGAACAGGCAGGGGTTGGCAACAGACAGGCAGCAGAGTACAGAATCAGGAGGCAGAGCCGTAATCATAAGTTCAAGCCAAGGTCAGTATTGCAGGTAGAGGCAGGTTCAGCAGGCAGGGGAGATCCAAGAGATTGGTCAAGAAGATAGCCGGGTTTTCAGGAACAAGGTCAATTTAGGCAGAGTAACAACAGGAACACAGGAACAAGCTGAAGACAATCCAGCACTGATGCTAGGCAGACTCTCTGTTTATATAGGGTGCTGTGTGCCAGGATTCGCGCCAGCGTACGTGCGCACGCACATGCGCATTAGCAACGTAGCACATGCGCGTTAGCACATTAGCACCTTGGCACATTAGCGCATGCGCGTTAGCACATTAGCGCTTTGGCACTTGCGGGCGCGCGTTAGCGTGTGTGTGCGTTCGCATAGAGGTGCCATTGTGCATGCCCACCCTGGATCTCATTTGTCTCTGGCTATGGTTCCATGCATGCACCTTGGCATTAGCAGAACGAGGATTGGCAGCTGCTGCATGGAGACGGGTGCTTGCTGTGTGAGTTCTCTGACAATACTCCTCGCTGACACCACCAATTGTGGTAGAGAGTTCCACAGCGTTATTGACTTGACAGTGAAAAACCCCCTGCGCAGTTTAAGACTAAACTGCTCCTCCTCCAATCTCATTGTGTGGCCCGTATCCTCTTACACTCTCTGAGACTGAATAGTATTTTTTCCTACGCTGGAATCACCATTGAGATATTTGTAAATTGCTATCATGTCCCCTCTCAAGCGTCGCTTCTCCAACGAGAATTAAATTAGTGCTTACAGGCGTTCCTCGTAATTGAGGGCGCCCTGTCCCTTTATTAGTTTTGTTGCCCTTCTTTGGACTCTCTCCAGCTCCAGCACCTCCCTTCTGAGAACTGGTGACCAGAACTGGACAGAACACTCCAGATGTGTCCTAACCAGAGTTTTATAAAGTGGCAGGATTATAGTTTTATCCCTGAGGTATATCCCTTTTTTATGCATGCTAATATTCTCCCAGCTTTGGTAGCTGCAGCTTGACATTGGATGCTACTGCTCAATCTGCCATCTTCTAAGACCCCCAGATCTTTCTCCTTCCTTGACCCTAACATTTGATGCTAAAAGAAAAGTAGTTTAAGAACATCAATTATGAGAATTAAAGCAGTATTAAACCCAAAACCATAATTTACAAACCTTTGAGAGTGATGTGGACATGAGAGTGAGAGGACATATGTAGGGCGTGCTCAGTCCCCTCAATCCTTTACGGGCTGACTCCCTGGATGATATGTCCTGACTGCCTGGGAGGCAGACATCAGCTGTGTTTGAAAAGCCACATTGGGAAATTTTTTTTTTTGAGACTTTGCTGCTGCTTTGTGGTCTTCTGGCCCCCTCTGCCTTAAGAAACCATACCCCTGAATCTCCCCTTGTTTCAAAAGAGACTTATTTTTTCTGATAACAACAGCGGTATAGGAGCTAATACTGCAACAGAGCTCCTACCTGCTGTGCCTGTGCTGTGCTTGCGCTAAATCCGTGCTGTGCCTGAGCTGAAGTCGGGGCTCCGGAGGTGTCCTGGTGGGACCCGGTGGTGCCGTTTGGAGTCTGGTTCCTGGTTGCGGATCGTCCCTCTCCTCCCCCCTCCTCGCTCTTGGCTTCTACGGTGGAGGCATTGGAAGTTTTCGGTCCCCGGAGATAGCCGAGCCCTTTGTGACCTGTGGGAGTGGGCAGTGCTCGTGAGCGTCTTCACTTTGTGAGCCCCCGGACTGACACAGACTGTCCGGACTGATACGAGGAGAGAGATCGGAGCCGGTGCAGGCACCCGCCTCCTGCTCCGGGATTGAGCGCAGGATCGGCAATCAGCAGCAATCATAGGTAATTATCGGTACAAACCTTTAGGACTTGGCAGAAATCGAAAGATTTCGACTGCAGGAGCAGGTGGACTCAAAAATATCTAGAAACTGCAATTTAAAACTGTAATGAAATTAAAAATAAATTTAAAAAAACTTGGGGGAAAAACAAAAAAACAAAAATGGTGATACAAGAATAAGAAAGAAGCAAACAAAGAAGCAGAAAAAGGGAAAAAGAAAAGGAAAGATGAGGGCAGAATTCCCCAACAAATACAAAGTAGTAAATCCACAAAAGAAAAGGTTAAAGAAGCTGCAGCCACAGCAAAACTCGCAAAATATGCATTGCCGTTAGAAGACAGGGAAAATAAAGCATCATGATAGATGGCTGATGAAGAAATGGAAGCTTCTTGCACTGATATAGTTAATACGCATGAACAATCAGAATATTTAGATCAAAAGACAAATGAAGTGGAAGAGATGGATGAAAGGGACAAATTACATATTAATAAACAGCTAAGTTACATACAAATAACAACATCAACAACACCAATAGAGCCTACATTACTAGATGTGTTAAAGGCAATACAACAATGCCAGAGCTCCATAGGTAATCTGACTGGTCAAGTACAGGAGCTCAAAGAAGAATTATTTTTTTGCTCCAAGACATACAGAAAATAAGGAGAGAATGTCTGTATAGGAAAACCAGGACAAAGACCTGGAGGATTCTATGCACCCATTGGGTAAAGAAGTTAAAGAAGCAATGAAAAAATCTGATGCTAATGCTCATAAGTTGGAAGATCTCGAAAATTGTTTTTGACGTAACAAGGTTGGTAGGCCTCCCAGAGAAATCTGAGGGAGCAAACCCAACAGAATTTGAGGAAACATGGATTTGGGAGACGATTGGAAAAGAATATCTTTCTCGGTTGAAAGAGCACACCGAGTACCAAGTAGGCCAATACCTGCAGGAGCCCCCCCCACGGCCATTCCTAATACGACTTCTTAACCAATGAGACAGAGATCATATTCTTAGAAGAGCCAGAAATTTGAAGGAAGTCATGTTTAACGGAACTAAAAAAAAAAAAACGTTTTTTTTTTGACAAGCCACAGGCAGCTGTTGGATGGCTGGATAGGCACTATGGATAGTGCAGTGGGAGGGTGCAATATGGGGGGGGGGGGACAGCGACAGGGACAGGAGAGCAGTGAAGAAGAAAAATCCTTTTTTTTCTACCCTCTCCCTCCACTCCCCCCCTCCACAGCCCCACCTTACCTTTTTTTTCTCCAATTTTTGGGAGTCGGCCGGGACTTTTTTTTTTGTGAAGAGAGAGTCCAGTGTCAATCACTGAATGGATTCTCTATACCTTTTTCCTGAGGGAGAAGTTTGATTGTTGTTTTTTTTTTTTCTTTTGTTTCATATAGTTTTTATTAATAAGGAAAAAACAAACATTTATAGGTAATAATAATCAAGGATAAGAGTTCAGTACAATCAGTACAAGTATTCAAGAAGATTTCCAGTTATAGTAGGTAATGCTCAAATCATTGTAAAACAGTGGAAACATGAAGTTCAAATCTAAATTGAGCATAGTATATCAGTAGCCTACTAATTAAACAGAAAAGAACTCATCTAGAGAAATCAATTGCATAGCTTATTGTGGGTTTTGTTGAGAGGGGTTGTTGCTATGATCAGGTAGACCAATGCTGGCACACCCCCAACCCAGGCACCCCAATGGGATCATGCTGTGCGAGGGAGGGGGTAGCAGTTTCATCGGGCAGTGTTTCACCAGTGTTGGTCCATGAAATGGGGTAATTACCCTCTATACTTGGTAGAGTGTTTAGTGTATCCCATTGCTGGAAGTGTACCGGTGTTTTATGGGGAGATATAAGCTAGTGAAATCAAGAGTTTAGTTGTACATGTGAGGGTAAGCTAATGTCGGATCAAAGGGTGTGATTTGACATCTAGTTTGTAGTCAGATTACTCTACGTCAATGTGTGGGGGGGGGGATTCGTTAGGTGAGATATGAGATAAGATATTTATAGAAATGAAATGAATATGGCGGGTACTCAAACTATGGCAGTGGAGGGGAAATATGTGGGGGGCGTCAGTGTGTTCCCACAATGGGGTCAGGTGATAAATTGCGGATTAGATCCTGAAACTCTGAGGAGTCGTGGAAGTGTAGCCAGCAGGCCCACGTCATACGGTATTTCTTCGGGTTATCTTTAGCTTGATGGGTTAAATCCTCCATCTCTGCCACTTTCTCTATACGTTTAAGCCAGTCGGTTATTGTAGGGGGGTTAGTATTTCTCCAATACAATGGTATACATTGTTTAGCTGCATTGATGAGATGAAGCATGAGAGATTTTTTGTATGTAGATTGAGGCAGCGATGCGTGATGTAGCAAGTATTGAGCTGGAGTAAAGTCCAAGGTGTATGTTGTAATTTGGGTAATTGTGTTGTGTATTTTTTCCAGAATGGTTTTATGTGTGTACAATCCCACCAGATATGGAGTAGGGAACCCACTTCAGAGTTACATCTCCAGTACAGTGGTGATACAGTAGGATGGAATAAGTGTATCGGGTCAGGTTTACGGTACCATCTGGAGTACAGTTTGAAACTGTTTTCCTGTGCTGATATGTTGATGGAGCCTTTATGGATATGATCATAGATATCTTCCCAGTCCTCTTTGGGTAAGTCTAAGTTGAGTTCACTTTCCCATCTCTGGTTGGCTAAGTTGGATTTATGGTCGATTTCCCCAAACAGGAGTGAGTTAACTGTTGAGATCAGATGTCTTTGCGGTTCTGTGCTGGTGCTCAGTGCTTCAAAAGGATTTTGTTCTCTACACCATTGAGTAATGGGTCTGGTGCTGTTCAGAAAATGTCTTATTTGTAGAAATTTGTAAAAAGTAATGTTACGCTCTGGGAATCAGGAGCATAGTGAAGCAAAAGAGACGAGAGAATCATTGTGAAAAATTTGATGTGCTCTGAGTGTTTGATCATTGCCTGTGAGATTCAAGTTATATTCCGGGAGACTAGGTGGGAAATCGGGGTTGCCGTCTAAGGGAATCAACGGGCATGGTGAAGGGGTCAGAGTAAGTGAGTGGCAGGTTTTCCTGAAGCTATGGAGCATGGGTCCCGTTGGAGTGTGTATAGAGTGTTCCTTTGGAGTGGCTCTGACGTCGATCCATGGAACATGGGAGAGAGGGACCTGTGCAAAAGAGTCCTCAATTGTAATCCAGTCTTTAGTGTGTGTGTGGATGTGCCAGTCAATTATTCTTGTAATGTGGCATGCAGCGTGGTATTTGTGAATATCTGGGAGGCCCAATCCACCTTTCAGTTTGGGTAGTGTCATTCTATCCTAGCTTATTCTTGGGGATTGGGAGGCCCAGATAAAGTTCCTGCATAGTCTCTTGTAGGTTTAAAAAAGAATACTGGGAGTTTAATTGGTAAGGTTTGTAAAATGTAGAGGATACGGGGTAAAATGTTCATCTTTAGGATGGCAATGCGCCCAAACCAGGAAAACTGGCCTGAGGACCATTTGTGAAGATCGTTCTGTATAGTTCGGAGTATGGGTGAGTAGTTTCTGTCGTAAAGCTCCTCTAATTTAGAGGGGATTTGAATACCTAAGTATGTGAGGGCATGTGGTTCCTAGCTGAAAGGGAAATTTGTTTGGCATTGAGATACTAACGCTGATAGGAGGGAGATGTTGAGGGCTTTAGATTTCTGAGAATTAATTTGCAGATTGGTCAGTTTATGAAAGAGGGCAAGATCCTGTAGTAAATTAGGTATGGTGGTTAAGGGGTTGGAGAGGAAAAGAAGCATTGCCAGCAGGGTCTTTGATCGAGTGAATGGTATTCGTAGCTTTTTTGGTTTGTAGGGCTCTGGCTAATAATTTTCCCAATTTGTTGACAAATTCATAAAACAATTTTTGTGTTAAGATGTATTTTCGTTTCAGTGTCTTACCTAGCTCTTCCAAAAGTTCTTCCCTTGCTTTTATGAGATCAGCGAGAGATTTAGTAGCCAGGGATAATTTATGTGCTCGTTCTAGGGTATGAATTTTCCTGGACAACGCAGCAATGCGGTTTTGCTTGTCTTTGTTTCTGTTAGCTATTAGAGAAATGATTTCTCCACGCTTTACGCATTTATGCGCCGCCCAGACGATAGCTGGATTGGAGTCGTCAGTGACATTTTCCGTAAAATATTGTGTAAGATGTGTAGTAAGTTTTTGAGTGGTTTCAAGGTCCGTTAAAAGCGAGTTATCTAGCCAGATCGTGTTTTTGGTTTGGGCCACCGGTATTTCCAGTGTGATGGATATGGGGTTATGGTCTGAAATCACCATTGGGTCTATGGTGGCTTTGGAGAGAAGAGTTAGATCATTCTGGGAAATAAAAAAATGGTCAATTCTAGTGTATTTATTGTGTGGTGGAGAGTAAAATGTGGAATCTCGTTCATTTGGATGTAGCGTTCTCCAAGTGTCGTGTAGGGTCAGGTCTCTGAGATGCTTTTTGATAGCTCTAAGGGCTCTATATGGCATGGATGACGCTCCTGTGGAAGAATCTTGGGTTGGGGTGAGTGCGACATTGAAGTCGCCACCGACAATGAGGATGCCCGAATAAAATTCAGTGATCAGATGTAGAGTTTCACGGAAGAAGGCGACTTGTTGTTTGTTAGGTGCATATAGGTTAGCTAGGGTAATGGGTTTGTTGTGTAGTGTCCCCTTGAGGAATAGATATCGACCATTAACATCTCTTTTAACCTCTGAGACTTGGAGGGGGCAGTTCTTTGATACCAGTATTGCAACCCTTTTAGTTTTTGATTCTTCATTGGAGGCGTGGTAAACCGTAGGAAAGTAGTGATTGTAGAGTTTGGGGATGTTATTAGTGCGGAAGTGGGTCTCCTGAATAAATGCGATTTATGTTTTGCTTTTCTGTGAAGTATATAGCAATCGAGATCTCTTCCCAGGGATGTTAAGTCCACGCATGTTCAGCGAAGAGAGCTTCACCCGTGAAGAGAGCGACTTCCTATCTCCAGCAGCCATGTCTTGGGTATATGTGCCCGCCATTGTAGGGAAGGGAGGGGATTGTGTGGAGCTTAGGTGTCTGAGAGGATTCCAACCTCAGTTAGGATAGTAGAGTGATCAGTTATCTGGCTAAAGAGAGGGGCAGTATGTGGTGAAGGGGGGGGGGTAGTATTCAACTAACCTTCCCTGCAACGAGAGAGGTTATAAATGTACAGTGAGCTGCCAGTGGAGTCTGACCCAAACGTAGGTCAAAGTTATTTCACTGCCTTGTGTGGGGGTTGGCAAGTACCTTACACAGAGGATACTTACGAATAGCGGGCAAGCCCGCCACTGCCAGTCCTAGGGGCAGGTGAATGGAGGATAGTGGTTATGAGTAAGAGTAAAACTGTGAGTGAGTTATTTTCATAGTAGATGAGGTGGTGTGTGTGTGTAGGACCATGATGCCAAGTGCCAACAAGACATTAACATCAGGTAGGTGTTCAAATTCAGGGTATAGGTGGCAGGGCCCTGTCTCATCCTCCACAATTAAGACCTATACTGTGCAATGTGTGTCTTGTGTAGGGATGTGATGTTTGAGGCGAATATTTGGCCTTCTGCTCAGTTAGTACATCAAGGGTTCTACAATGCTTAAACACATTAGGATTAACACATATTATAAATTTAACTTGTTAACATATCTAAAATAATGTTGAAACACGTGAACCGTAAAACAGTATAAACCTGCAACTGTGGGTGTACATCCCAAAGTACACCGTGTACCAAGCCAGTGCTTTACCCTTATGTTTTATGCCTTCCCATCTGCCTCAGCCCCTCCCATACTGACATGTGCATGATGCATGTGTACCAACGTATATATCCTCCAAGCAGTGTACACATTTGGAGAGAATATGTCAGAAAGCATGCGAGGCAACAATCCTAAATTATCAGGCCCTATGTCAATAGGTCAGTTACATCAGGGGGTACCTGTTGAGCCTATGGTGCCCCGTCCGTCAAAGCCCTGACGTTGTGTAGGAAATGCAGTCAGTAATACAGCAAGGACCAGGTATAGGAAGAAGGGTTCAGTATGGGCGTATCCCCCTTCCGCTGCTAATGTGCCATAGCTATTCTGGTTATGGAATAAAACCCACTGATGGGTAAAAGGCAGGATTTGTGAACTTTGAGGGAGATTGGGATGTTCCAAATAGCACTGTTAGTGTACCATTTCACTGCAAGCTGACCGAGTGTATGCAACATGGTCAAGGGAAGTTGGTGTCAGTCAGGGGGTGTGGAGTTACCCAACCCTTGCTGCATTCACAGGGTAGATAGGTTATAGAGAGCCAAAGTACCCCCTAAACTCTCCCCTTTGGAATTTAGTATACAAGTGCAGTCGTTGCTGTTGGTGAAGTGTGGGTTCCTGTTGTCGGATGGTATCAGTAGATCTTGATTATTTGTTGTGGAATCCAGCTGTTACAGCGTATGTGGCAGTGCGGGTGCAGCGGGGGGAGTTGTGCGGTGTTCACGGCCATCCAGGCGGGTGTTGGGTTCATCTGGCCAATGTAATGTCTGTACAGCGGTCCCGTTCGGAGTGTGCATTAGGATGGAAGGGAGCAATCCAGTGAACTCGGGTAAGACATTAGGAAAAATGTGAGTCCATTAACTCTGCCGGAACGTGGCAACGGATTGCCTGTAGAAAGGATCAATGTTAGAGGTGCCTTTAGTATTCCCTCTCCGAGAACGCGGGGAAGCAAAGGGGTTAGAGCCACGATGTGTCCCGTGTTGCACGTTTGCTGTCTGGTGTTCGACGGGGATCTTCATCTGCGAAATCTTGTGTCTTGTGCCTCCATGGGCTCGTCCTGTGTTGTGTGTCTCCTTGTAGTTGGGTGGCGATATTCTGCATACCAGTTAGGTACTCCTACCAGGGGGATACCCAGGGTGTCACAGAATGGACGCAGATCTCCTGGGACTTTCAGTAGAGCTGTGCGGCTCTGGTGGGTGGCCGAAAGACAGAAGGGGAACTTCCACCTATACTGAATCCCCTTTGATCGCAGTACGTCCAGTAATGGTTTCAGATCCCTGCGATGTTGTAAAGTGATGCTGGATAGATCTTGAAAAATCTGGATATTCGTTCCTTCATGTTGTATCTGCGGTCTGCTTCTCGCCTGCCTTAGAATTTCTTCTTTCAGCTTATAATCCACAATGCAGCATATTATATCCCTAGGGGGATCTGTCTCTCTGCCTTTGGGACGTAGGGCCCTGTGAATTCGTTCCATCTCTATCTGGGTTTGAGATGGCCTGTTTAGCAAATTATTGAATAGGCCAGTTACTGCGGGAAAGATATGGTCAGAATCTATGGCTTCGGGCATACCTCGAATTCTGAGGTTATGGCGGCGACCCCTATTGTTGAGGTCCTCAACGTGGCGCTGAACTTCTCTCAGTTGTAGGGTGTGGGTGTCAATCTGCCTCATAGCCTTGCGGAGGACATGCTCATGTTGTGCCGCAACCTGTTCCACCTCATGTACCCTGTCAGTCAGAGTGTGTATGTCTAATCTCAATTCTGCAGTGGCGGCTGACAGGGTATCTTTTATGTCCACGGCAATGGTCCTCAGGTCAAGGATATTGAGGTACGGCTGAGGAGGGTGGTCAGTGTCTCCAGAAATTGTTGGTGCCAAAGTCTGAGGCTGAGGTAGGGGTCCCGTATGTTGCGGAGTCTGAGGTGTTCTCTAGCGGGCCGGTGCCATATTGCCCTGCTGTGTCCGGAACATCTCAGGGATATTCTGACTTATCCCCTTGGTGTGTTCTCGGGGAGAGCGGAACCTCGAGGCTGAGGAGTGCCGGGAAGCTGTCCCCATCTTAGGTTGTATGTCTGAGGAGTAAATACCTCCGTTAATTGAGTCGGTAGGAAGGCAGCGGCGGGAGCTCTCCAATTACGCGGCCATAATCCTGCTCGGCCAAACCATGCACTGGATTTTAATTCTCGTATTCATGGCCATGTGTTAGGTTGTGGGTTTTTTTTCTTTTTTTTCTTGTTTTTTTTTGGTAAATGATGATGGTAAAAATGTATCTGGTGTGTACTATGAGGTTTTTCATGCAGAGCCTTCTGGAGGAGGGCTAGGGAGGGGGTGGGTAGTTCACCAGGGGAAATATATGATTTGCACAATTTTGAGGGATTTTTTGCCTTTTCTGTCTTTTATTTTATATTTTTTATGAACATGGATCTTTCTTTATTTTTACATAAACATCTCTTATGCGTTCATCCGCTAGATAAAACAAATATTGAAATTCACTCCTCACAAAGTACTTTAAATGATCTCCCTTGTATTGCTAATAAGAATTTTTCCCCCCAGGGATATGTCCCAAAAATGTAATATAGGAGCAATATGTCAGCTCTAAAGCAAGTATTAGTATGTTTACAACACTGAAATAAATGTCTATTATCTGCCTACAGGAGACCCATCTAAACATACTGTAACGAAACGTCCCACACTCCGCTTGAGTGCTTTCATCATATACCACTTCCTCCCAGTCTGAATATAGATATCAGATATTCCAACCACTCACAAGCACAAAACAAAAGACAATACTTGTTTAGTTGCTGAACATGAACTGTTTATTAGAACCAAAATACAAGTCTTATATACAGTAGAAGAGGAGGTCCCCCCTCCTGCTGATATTACTTTAACAATACACTTGTAACCCGAATCAGGACTAACATGAGCTAATTAACTAATCCCTTAAAGCAGCCGATGTGACTCCTTGCCCTCCTGAGCATTGTTATGATTAATCAGGATTTCACTACAGGTCAGACTTGTTGTCACTGAGCTTCACACAGTAGATTATACATTATCATAAGTATAAGCACAGGACACCTTCTCAAAATAGCAGGAGCTCCAGCAGGAGTCGGCCTGTCTCCTACGTTGTACAGAGGCCAATGTAATCAGCTCTCTCAACTAACATCTTGAGTTCAGAATCAAACAAACCAAGAATAATCTTTACATATATCCTGGGAAATATTGTGGATAAACATTACTGTCCCATTTTAAGTAATCCAAGATATATTTTCTCAGTCATCCTGGCACAGGGTGACTTCGACATAAGAGGTGCATGGGGAGCTGAAACATGGGTTTCCCAACGTTTCCAAGGGATTCTTGGTTCCACGGGCCCTCCCATCACACATACAGTACATAAATGTAATCATCTGAAACAAGCACAATATAAAAGACAATACCATTCTATATATACCATTTATTCTAGAGGAGTATCTATATTGCTAGCAAATGAATTGGATTTCTCCTGTAGGCAGGTACAAACGGATACAAAGGGCCGATATGTTTTTCTGTACCGTACTATGTACATGACACGTACCTTGGAGGTGAGCCTGACGTGCAGAGGGAGACCTCCCATGCGGCTCTGGTTCCGGGATCACTGGAGTGGGAACAGTGACCCTCGGAGCACAGCGGGGGCCTACAGGGTTTGCTTGGCTGGAGATGATGTCCGCTTGGCAGAGACAGGAACAGGCTTGATTGCTGCGGATGCAGGAACGCTGAAAAGTAGCAGGCAGGTGTGCATGGATGCAGGACTTGTAGGCAGGTGCGCTCGGATGCAGGACAGCAGGCAGGTGCGCACGGATGCAGGACTTGCAGGCAGGTGTGCTCGGATGCAGGACAGCAGACAGGTGCGCACGGATGTAGGACTTGAAGACAGATGCGCACAGGTGCAGGACTTGTAGGCAGGAGCGCACGGGTGCAGGACAGCAGGCAGGAGGAGGGTCAGACAAGCCAGGTCACAGTAGCGGATCAATCAGACAGAAGCAGCAGGCCGAGAATGGTCAAGGTTCAGGCAGGATTGGCAACGGGAGATCAGACAAACAGGAACACAGAGCAGGTCAAAGGCAAGCCAAGGAGTCAGGACTGGAGACAGCAGCGAGGTCAGGAAAAGCCGGGTAACACTGGAGCAGATGCAGGTTTAGGATCGGGTACAGGATGAGCTGCAGATCAGACAGCAAGGATGCATTCTGAAGAGGCCCCTTTTAAAGATCATTGAGCGCCAAAGCTGTGTTACTGTGTGCGCATCTGCGATCTGCGCACGCGCATGCTCATTGGCGCGCATCTTTTCACTGCTGAATGCCTGTGGACTGGAACATATCCCAATGGACCCGTGCGTCCGTGGCCAGTTGCAGGGCCATGCGCAGTACGTCAATGACAGTACAGAGAATCATATGTCCTAGCTAATATATATATACCTCTCCCATATTCATCAAAGGTACTTAAAGAGTTATTGAACATTATGTCTGATAAAATGGAAGTTCCTTGGTTAATAGTAGGAGATTTTAATAATTATCGTGATTTTTTCCTAAGATAGATTTAGCTGGAATACTACTCCAGGAAATTCAGTATGTACTCCTTTTTTCTGGATATATCCGGGAGATAGGCCCCTATGGATGTCTGGAGAATGCATCATCCTAAAGAGAGAGTGTTTTCCTGCTTCTCTAGCACTTGTGGGACTTTATCTAGAATAGATATGGCATTGGTTACACCTACGATGTTACTTGTCATATCTGAAGTTACATATGCAGCTAGAAGATTATCTGATCATTTACCAATGGTTCTTAAGTTGACTTTAAATGTAACCCATACTAGGACTTTATGGAAAGTCAACCCTTATTGGTTTGACCTTTTTCCTTCAAAACAGAAAATAAAACTTGATATCTTGACTTATGGCACTATTAATAAGTCTACTGTATCTTTACAGATCTATTGGGATTCATTAAAGGCATATATGAGAGGTCTGTTTATTTCACAAATTTTCTGAATAAAATAAAGATTTAGGGCCTGGGAAGAATCAGTGAAGAAAGAAGTATTACAGGCTGAATCTCAGTATATAGCGAACTCCACTAAAGAAACACAGCAGATATGGATACAAAAACAACAGACATATTCCGCTATCTATCATAAAAAGCAGAGCAGAAACATTTTTTCCTTCAGCAACCCTATTTTGAGGATGGGGAAAACACAGGTCACCTCTTGTTTGCAATAGTAAAATCCCAAAAACTATGTCACAAATAGTGGAATTACAAATTTTTCCTACTAAAAAAGTGAGAACAAGTTTGGAGATTTCATCAGCTTTTACTGATTTCTATAAAAACTTGTATAGTAGTAAAGTATACTATACAGAGGTTGATTTGAAACTCTTTCTGGACTCTAATACTCTAGCAAAATTATCAGAGAGTGATAGGGAGATGTTGGAACAACCCTTGTCACTAGAAGAACTCCAAATAGCTTCAGCTAATTCGCCTAACAATAAAGCCCCAGGAGCAGACGGGTTACCAGGGGAGATTTATAAGGTTTTTGGAGAAGACTTGCTCCCTGAATTGTTGGAGGTCTTTAATACAGCATTTGAGAGTTGCTATCTGCCATCTTCTATGAATGAAGCAATTATTATAGTGCTGTTAAAACCTGATAAAATTCCTATTAAACCAGAATCATATCGCCAAATCTCATTACTTACCTCAGACGTGAAACTACTGGCAAAAGTATTAGCCACTAGATTGACAAAAATAATTCCTAAGATTCCAACAGAAAATTGGAGTAATAGAGCTATATTGTCGCTTGATGCAGCTAAAGCTTTTGATAGTATAGAATGGGACTTTTTTTGGTATTGTCTAGAAAAATTTGGTTTTGGACCCCAGTTTATAAAATGGATACAATTACTTTATACTGCCCCAGTGGCACAGGTGCAGGTAAATGGACATATATCAGCACCTTTTTCACAGCAACGAGGAACAAGACAGGGATGCCCATTATCACCTTTGTTGTTTGCTTTAGCTTTAGAACCACAGGCTGCTTCTATTCGACAATCAAATATTGCGGGAGAGGACAAAATCGCCTTATTAGCTGATGATACACTTTTATTTCTGGGAGATACTTCATCCTCATTGGAGGCAGTAATATCTTTCATTAAAATATATGGTTCCTTTTCAAGTTTTAAGATAAATTGGGATAAGTCAGTAATTTTACCAGTGGACCACTTGGTGACTAATCTGTCAATGTCTGCTTCTCAGATCACAGTAGTCTCTACATTTAAATATCTAGGGGTACATATTACATCACAAGTGAGTACATATGTGGAGAGGAACTTATCCTGACTACTTAAGCGACTTGGGCAAGTGGGAAAAATCTGGAGTAAGTTGCCTTTCACAATAATAGGTAGAGCTAATATTATATTATTATATTTGCTCCATAACTGTCCCATATGTTTACCACTCTGTTTAGAAAACTAATTTGGAGATATAACCATCCTCGGATCAGCTTGGAAACTTTGCAGCTACCTAAGGATGAAGGAGGATTGTCTGTCCCTAATGCCAGGCTTTATTATCTGGCATCTCAACTTCAGCAACTAAACGGTTGGAATACTATAGATTGTGGCGCATGCGCGGAGTCTAGCGTTGCGGACATGCACAGTTAGAGCTCCGTACCGTACAGGAGAAGAGCCGCTGTCAAACTAAAACCTGCAAGTATTTGAAATATCCACGGGCTTCAGTATCTATCCGGGAACTCGGGGGTCTGTTTTTGTGGGAAAATATGGTTCTGGGAGGCGGCCATTCTAAGTTAAAGAATCCCCTCACCTCACAGGGGAAAGCAGCTGTTAAAATGGCACCGCCCCCCTCTTCATACACTGCCTCAGTGCGCTCTCACAGGCACAAAATGACACAGCCTGACAGGCACAAAATGACACAGCCTGACTCCCCAGCTGATTCAGAAAGTGAACTTGTCACCTCACAAGATACCTCACAGAATTTACAAAGAGCTATACTTAAACAATTTGAACGTATGTTGCATAAAGCCCTAAAACAAACCTCTGAGCAAATTACAACTAACCTTACTAGAGAAATAAGAGAATTAGGCAAACGCACAGCTGCATTAGAACTTGAAATGGATGATTTGGAAAATGTCACACAAGGACATAACACTGCTATGGAAAATCTCAGAGAGGAAAACCTAATGCTCAAACTAAATTGGAAGACCAGGAGAATAGAGCCAGAAGGTCCAATCTACACATAAGGGGAATTCCTGAATCGATCATTGACCTACAATCCACCATAATGGCTCTATGTCATGAACTGCAACCAGATATCCCAATTGAAAGATTGGAGTTTGACAGAATACACCGAGCCCTTGCAGCAAAAAAATTAGATGGTCTGCCACGTGATATAATAGTGAAATTTCACTATTATCGCACAAAGGAACAGCTCTTATCATCAGCCAGAGATAAAAAAGACCTAAATTTTCAAGGTAACAACTATCAACTATTCACTGATTTATCCCAGGTCACTATATCAAAAAGGCGAGCAATGAAACCCCTCCTCATGGAATTGCAACGTCAGAGCATCATTATCAATGGGGCTTCCCATTCTCTGTACGCTTTGCTTACAATGGAATGAAATACATCTGTAGATCCAATGAAGAACTTCAACAAACGCTCATAGACTTGCACCTAATGGATTCCTCACCACATATTACTTCAACACGTAGAAGATCACCATCCTTATCATCCGCAGGCAACTCCTCTCAATCCACCTTGAGAAATGGAAACCATCCATCCCATAAGAGAGGTCGCGTTGCATCTACCCCTCAGGAAAGAGATGATTCTATGGACTGAAGGAAATAATCTAAGCAGAGCTTACTGTTCATTCTTTATCCTGATAAAAGCTTTCATCACAGATGCACCGTGCACTCTTGCCTTGAAACTAGTAATCTACTAATATAAACTCTATTTTACATTTCCTTTATTTAATTACCGCATGATTTATAATTACCATTTATCTTTTTAGTCACAGCTGAAGATACTTATCTTTAAATGTATTTTTTAAATATTTTTACATTTTTTCATTTTTTTTTTCTTTTTTAATACCCCCCCCCCCCTTTTTTTTTCTCTAAAACTACGGTCAATATCCTAAAATTAGAATATAGACCATTGCACATATAGTGTAGAAAATTTAAAATACTTTAAACCTCCTCAAAATATACTAAAAGTATTTCTAATATTTAGTCTGACCACAAGATTTAATTGATTTACTTATTATAGTTCTCAATCTTTAGTTGACTTTTAGTTTAATATTAGGAATTCTAATGTGCTGTTAATATCATAGGAGTTTTTCACTCCAAACCCTTCAGGTTGACCTATTGTTCTACACTTATTACTAGTTTAGGGACCCATTAATCCTATTCCATCCTCCAGTTCCCTTCTTCATTATTACAGCCTGATACACACTTTACCATGGGATCTTGAAAATGCTTAGTAACATTCTCAAAATTCCCACTTCCCCAGTTTTCCCCTCCTTAATTTTGTTGGATCCTGTTTCCAAAATTTATCCTAGATTGTGTGGTGTACTGTTAGGAACATCTTTGTCATGTTCTCATTGGAAGGCTCTTCTCCCAGGTACGAGAGATCCGTGTGCCCTATTCTGCCTCCCTCATTCTTCCATTTATAATATGTGGAAGTCTGACGGTTACACTTTTTTCCCTGAGGGGGATCTTTATCCCTTATCATGGGAAGTCCCTGTACATTTCTTTATGATATTTTATATAAGATATTCTTTAACCGCTTCTGTTTTCTTTCTCTTTCTCACCTCAGCATTTATTTATATTTTCCTTTCTTCTCGCTCATCAAGTCCACATGGATTGACCCATCTAACTGGAACAACATGCTATTTGGTAAATCTCACTTCTCCATTCGGTTACCATGGCACCACTAAACATTCTATCCCTGAATGTGCAGGGAATTAATATACCCCAGAAACGAATCAAGGCTTTTCGTATATTTCAGGCCCGGAAGGCTCACATAGTTTGTTTACAAGAAACACACTTCACAAAAAATTCTACTCCTAAATTTATGTCCCATTTTTATCCACAAATTATTACAGCCTCGGCTACCTCTAAACAAAGAGGTACCCTCATAGCCTTTTATCGTTCTACTCCATTTATCCTCCAATTTCAAATTAATGACGCTACATAATTCTTACAGGACAAATAATGGATAAACCAGTTACTGTCATCTCATACTATGCGCCTAACAAAAAACCAAACCCGTTCTTATCACACTTACTACAAATTGTGAATGATCATAAAATAGGAACAGTTATTTTTGTGTGGACACTCCAATCAGGTCCTCCTTCCATTTCTGGATAAATCCTCTTACACTCCATCCATAAAACATTCAAAATGTCTTTTTCCCAATTGTTATCCAAATATAACTTAGTAGATACATGGAGAGAGTGTAATCCCACAAAACGTAGATACATATATTACTCTCAGCCCCATCAAACTTTAACACAGATTGATCATATATTACTAACAATTGGCATGATTCCAGAAATACTTACAGCCGACATAATTCCTATCCCATGGTCTGACCATAATGCAGTACTCACTTCAATTAATTCTACTATACCCAAAGGCCATGACCCCATATGTTATCTCCCAGATATTATGCTCAAACACTCAAACCACAGTCAAATCATCGAACAAGCCCTAAAAGAATATATATCATTTAATACCAGCCCAGAAATAACTACATTAACACTTTGGGAAGCACATAAACCTGTGTTACGTAATATAATTCAGAAACAATATACTTTATTCAAACGTGAACGAAAAACCCTTGTTCGTAAATTAGAATCTGAGTTTAATAATGCCTTTATAGCCCATCAAGACAATCCATCGCCCATCACAAAATCTCAATTAGATAAAACCCGTACTGCATTTGACTTATTTTTAACTGAGTCAGTCGAAAAATCTTTTAAACGCTCTAAATACTACTATTTTATGAAATCCAATAAACTTAGCTTACTTACTTAGCTTACTTAGCACGTACACTTAACTCAATAAACAAACCCTTTAAACCAATTCGCTTAAAATTAGCGAAAGATATATACACAAGTAACCCTATCAAAATTGTCCAGAAATTCCACTCCCACTTAACCACTTCAGCCCCGGAAGGTTTTACCCCCTTCCTGACCAGAGCACTTTTTACAATTCGGCACTGCGTCGCTTTAACTGTTAATTGCGCGGTCATGCAATGGTGTACCCAAACGAAATTTGCGTCCTTTTCTTCCCACAAATAGAGCTTTCTTTTGATGGTATTTGATCACCTCTGCCGTTTTTATTTTTTGCGCTATAAA
This sequence comes from Lithobates clamitans, assembly GCA_037952925.1. NCBI lineage: Eukaryota > Metazoa > Chordata > Amphibia > Anura > Ranidae > Lithobates > Lithobates clamitans. The sequence goes on from JBBGZY010000163.1 coordinate 2,231,300, forward strand.
CGGAAAAAGACCGAAAATTTTGAAAAAAAATGATATTTTCTACTTTTTGTTATAAAAAAAATCCAATAAATTCAATTTTAGTCATACATTTAGGCCAAAATGTATTCGGCCACATGTCTTTGGTAAAAAAAATGTCAATAAGCGTATATTTATTGGTTTGCGCAAAAGTTATAGTGTCTACAAACTAGGGTACATTTTCTGGAATTTACACAGCTTTTATTTTATGACTGCCTATGTCATTTCATGAGGTGCTAAAATGGCAGGGCAGTACAAAACCCCCACAAATGACCCCATTTTGGAAAGTAGACACCCCAAGGAAATTGCTGAGAGGCATGTTGAACCCATTGAATATTTTTTTTTTTTGTCCCAAGTGATTGAATAATGACAAAAAAAAAAAAAAAAAAAAAAAATTACAAAAAGTTGTCACTAAATGATATATTTCTCACACAGGCCATGCGCATATGTGGAATTGCACCCCAAAATACATTTAGCTGCTTCTCCTGAGTACGGGGATACCACATGTGTCGGACTTTTTGGGAGCCTAGCCGCATACGGGGCCCCGAAAACCAAGCACCGCCTTCAGGATTTCAAAGGGCATAAATTTTTGATTTCACACCTCACTACCTATCACAGTTTTGAAGGCCATAAAATGCCAAGATGGCACAAAACCCCCCCAAATGACCCCATTTTGGAAAGTAGACACCCCAAGCTATTTGCTGAGAGGCATGTCGAGTCCATGGAATATTTTATTTTTTGACACAAGTTGCGGGAATGTGACAATTTTTTTTTTTTTTGCACAAAGTTGTCACTAAATGATATATTGCTCACACAGGCCATGGGCATATGTGGAATTGCACCCCAAAATACATTTAGCTGCTTCTCCTGAGTACGGAGATACCACATGTGTGGGACTTTTTGGGAGCCTAGCCGCGTACGGGGCCCCGAAAACCAAGCACCACCTTCAGGATTTCAAAGGGCATAAATTTTTGATTTCACACCTCACTACCTATCACAGTTTTGAAGGCCATAAAATGCCAAGATGGCACAAAACCCCCCCAAATGACCCCATTTTGGAAAGTAGACACCCCAAGCTATTTGCTGAGAGGCATGTTGAGTCCATGGAATATTTTATATTTTGACACAAGTTGCGGGAAAGTGACCATTTTTTTTTTTTTTGCACAAAGTTGTCACTAAATGATATATTGCTCAAACATGCCATGGGCAAATGTGGAATTACACCCCAAAATACATTCTGCTGCTTCTCCTGAGTACGGGGATACCACATGTGTGGGACTTTTTGGGAGCCTAACCGCGTACGAGGCCCTGAAAACCAAGCACCGCCTTCAGGATTTCTAAGGGCATAAATTTTTGATTTCACTCCTCACTACCTATCACGGTTTTGAAGGCCATAAAATGCCAAGATGGCACAAAACCCCCCCAAATGACCCCATTTTGGAAAGTAGACACCCCAAGCTATTTGCTGAGAGGCATGTTGAGTCCATGGAATATTTTATTTTTTAACACAAGTTGCGGGAATGTGACAATTTTTTTTTTTTTTACACAAAATTGTCACTAAATGATATATTGCTCACACAGGCCATGGGCATATGTGGAATTGCACCCCAAAATACATTTAGCTGCTTCTCCTGAGTACGGGGATACCACATGTGTGGGACTTTTTGGGAGCCTAGCCGCGTACGGGGCCCCAAAATCCAATCACTGCCTTCAGGATTTCTAAGAGCGTTAATTTTTGATTTTACTCCTCACTACCCATCACAGTTTTGAAGGCCATAAAATGCCAAGATAGCACAAAACCCCCCAAAATGACCCCATTTTGGAAAGTAGACACCCCAAGCTATTTGCTGAGAGGCATGGTGAGTATTTTGCAGCTCTCATTTGTTTTTGAAAATGAAGAAAGACAATAAAAACATATTTTTTTTTTCTTTTTTCAATTTTCAAAACTTTGTGACAAAAAGTGAGGTCTGCAAAATACTCACTATACCTCTCAGCAAATAGCTTGGGGTGTCTACTTTCCAAAATGGGGTCATTTGGGGGGGGTTTGTGCCACCTGGGCATTCCATGGCCTCCGAAACTGTGATAGGCAGTGAAGAGTGAAATCAAAAATTTACGCCCTTAGAAAGCCTGAAGGCGGTGCTTGGTTTTCGGGGTCCCGTGCGCGGCTAGGCTCCCAAAAAGTCTCACACATGTGGTATCCCCGTACTCAGGAGAAGCAGCAGAATGTATTTTGGGGTGTAATTTCACATATTCCCATGGCATGTTTGAGCAATATATCATTTAGTGACAACTTTGTGCAAAAAAAAAAAAAATTGTCTTTTTCCCGCAACTTGTGTCACAATATAAAATATTCCATGGACTCGACATGCCTCTCAGCAAATAGCTTGGGGTGTCTACTTTCCAAAATGGGGTCATTTGGGGGGGTTTTGAACTGTCCTGGCATTTTATGCACAACATTTAGAAGCTTATGTCACACATCACCCACTCTTCTAAGCACTTGAAGACAAAGCCCTTTCTGACACTTGTTGTTTACATAAAAAAATAATTTTTTTTTGCAAGAAAATTACTTTGAACCCCCAAACATTATATATTTTTTTAAAGCAAATGCCCTACAGATTAAAATGGTGGGTGTTTCATTTTTTTTTTTCACACAGTATTTGCGCAGCGATTTTTCAAACGCATTTTTTGGGGAAAAAACACACTTTTTAAAATTTTAATGCACTAAAACACACTATATTGCCCAAATGTTTGATGAAATAAAAAAGATGATCTTAGGCCGAGTACATGGATACCAAACATGACAGGCTTTTAAATTGCGCACAAACGTGCAGTGGCGAAAAACTAAATACATTTTAAAAAGCCTTTAAAAGCCTTTACAGGTTACCACTTTAGATTTACAGAGGAGGTCTACTGCTAAAATTACTGCCCTCGATCTGACCTTCGCGGTGATACCTCACATGCATGGGGCAATTGCTGTTTACATTTGACGCCAGACCGACGCTTGCGTTCGCCTTTGCGCGAGAGCAGGGGGGGACAGGGGTGCTTTTTTTTTTTTTTTTTTTTTTTTTTATTAATTTTTTGATTTTTTATCTTATTTTTAAACTGTTCCTTTCATTTTTTTTTTTTTTTTATCTTTTTTATTGTTATCTCAGGGAATGTAAATATCCCCTATGATAGCAATAGGTAGTGACAGGTACTCTTTTTTGAAAAAATTGGGGTCTATTAGACCCTAGATCTCTCCTCTGCCCTCAAAGTATCTGACCACACCAAGATCGGTGTGATAAAATGCTTTCCCAATTTTCCAATGGCGCTGTTTACATCCGGCGAAATCTAAGTCATGAAATGCTCGTAGCTTCCGGTTTCTTAGGCCATAGAGATGATTGGAGCCATTCTGGTCTCTGATCAGCTCTATGGTCAGCTGGCCGAATCACCGGCTGCATTCTCAGGTTCCCTGTTGGGACAGGAGAGCCAGAGAAAAACATGGAAGACGGTGGGGGGGGGGGGGGGAATCCCTCCCACTGCTTGTAAAAGCAGTCTAGAGGCTAATTAGCCGCTAGGATTGCTTTTACATGAAAGCCGACCGCTGGCTGAAAAGAATGATACCAAGATGATACCTAAACCTGCAGGCATCATTCTGGTATAACCACTCAAAGTCCAGCAACATACCAGTACGTTGCTGGTCCTTGTATTGTAAACTTTTTTTTCATGCAGCCTGTGGGCTGAACGAAAAAAAAGATATTGATCGGTGGGTATGCCCACCATTAGAATACCTCCCTTCATCCGCCCACTTCTAATGATGGGCATACATGCACCATTTATATATGCCGAAGCATGGGGGCATCCTCCCGCAAAAGGCAGGAGCAAATTGCTCCTCCACCCACTACTGCCCATACGCTTCGGCATATATGCTGAAGTATGGAACTGTGGTGGTGAAATCACCTCCGACAGCGCTGGAGTCACGGCTTTATATATCGTGGGAGCAAATGCTGTTGCTGTCAAGATAAATAAATCCGCGCTGCAACTGAATGGCGTACCTGCTAAGCAAAAAAACAAAGTAACATTACAGTATAACAGTAATACTTACCATACCTGCAAAGCAAATACAAAAAAAACATAGTAAAAAATAAAACATTTAACGCAACCTGTGCCTACCTAAAATATATATATGCCGAAGCATGGGGGCATCCTCCCGCAAAAGGCAGGAGCAAATTGCTCCTCCACCCACTACTGCCCCCACGCTTCGGCATATATGCTGAAGTATGGAACTGTGGTGGTGAAATCACCTCCGACAGCGCTGGAGTCACGGCTTTATATATCGTGGGAGCAAACGCTTTTGCTGTCAAGATAAATAAATCCGCGCTGCAACTGAATGGCGTACCTGCTAAGCAAATGATGGTTAACAAAAAAACAAAGTAACATTACAGTATAACAGTATACCTTACCATACCTGCAAAGCAAATACAAAAAAAACATAGTAAAAAATAAAACATTTAACGCAACCTGTGCCTACCTAAAATATATATATGCCGAAGCATGGGGGCATCCTCCCGCAAAAGGCAGGAGCAAATTGCTCCTCCACCCACTACTGCCCCCACGCTTCGGCATATATGCTGAAGTATGGAACTGTGGTGGTGAAATCACCTCCGACAGCGCTGGAGTCACGGCTTTATATATCGTGGGAGCAAACGCTTTTGCTGTCAAGATAAATAAATCCGCGCTGCAACTGAATGGCGTACCTGCTAAGCAAATGATGGTTAACAAAAAAACAAAGTAACATTACAGTATAACAGTATACCTTACCATACCTGCAAAGCAAATACAAAAAAAACATAGTAAAAAATAAAACATTTAACGCAACCTGTGCCTACCTAAAATATATATATGCCGAAGCATGGGGGCATCCTCCCGCAAAAGGCAGGAGCAAATTGCTCCTCCACCCACTACTGCCCCCACGCTTCGGCATATATGCTGAAGTATGGAACTGTGGTGGTGAAATCACCTCCGACAGCGCTGGAGTCACGGCTTTATATATCGTGGGAGCAAACGCTGTTGCTGTCAAGATAAATAAATCCGCTCTGCAGCTGAATGGCGTACCTGAAAACAAAAAAGTGGTTAACAATAAAAAAGTATAAAAAAATTGCATACCTATAAAGCAAACATGATAAAAACATAACAATAAAACATTGCAGTATAGAATACAATAAAAAAGAGCAGAACAATAGAGAGAGAATAGAGAGAGAGAACAATAAAACGACAACTATTTTTGGTTTTTTTATTTTATATTTTTTTTGTATTTTTATTTTTTTATTTTATTTTTTTTTTTTTTTAACACTTTTTTTAGTAACTTTAACTTTTAACTGTAACTGTACCAGGTTTGGGTCTCTCAAAATGCGATGGCATCTTGGGAGACCCTGTGTTAGTGTGCCTAGTCTGTGCCGTGCTGAACCCTACGCTAATACTCCACTAGTGTATGGTAGCGTTCAAAACATTCACCAATGCATAGACCAGGATTGTCAGGACAGGAGGGACAACAATACCGGGTGTCACGCCTAAATCCGCGCTTGCTGCAGACACGACATCTTTTTTGGGGGGCTCGTTGGGTAGGGGTACTCTGGAGGACATAAGGAAAATGCCTCCCATGCAGCCGGCTTACTGCATTTGGATTGGGAAGGTGAGGTGGAGCACCATCTGGATACAGAAGGGCTCTGACGATCTCTTCCTGGAATTTAAGGAAGGATCCAGTCCGTCCTGAAGCTCTGTATAGCACATGAGCATTCAGCAAAGCCAATTGAAATAAGTAAACAGACACTTTTTTGTACCAGCGTCTGGCCTTACGGGCAACTAAGTACGGCGCCAACAACTGGTCGTTGAGGTCCACCCCTCCCATATTAAGGTTGTATTCGTGGACACAGAGGGGTTTCTCCACAACACCAGTCGCCGTAGTAATTTGGGTCGTCGTGTCTGCATGAAGGGAGGTGAGAACGAAAACATTCTTCTTATCCCTCCACTTCATAGCGAGCAAATTATTATACTGCAAGCAGGCTCTCTCCCCCAGCCTAAGACGGGACTCTACAAGCCGCTGGGGAAAGCCCCGGCGATTAGGTCGCACGGTGCCACATGCTCCAATCTGATGATCAAACAAGTGACTAAAAAGTGGCACGCTCGTATAATAATTGTCCACGTACAAGTGGTACCCCTTTCCGAATAAGGGTGACACCAAGTCCCACACTATCTTGCCAGCGCTTCCTATGTAGTCAGGGCAGTTTATCGGCTCTACGTGACTATCTTTGCCCTCGTAAACCATAAATCTACATGTATAGCCTGTGGCCCTGTCACAGAGCTTATACATCTTGACCCCGTATCTGGCACGCTTGCTGGGAAGGTACTGTTTGAAGGACAAGCGGCCAGAAAACTTAATCAGGGACTCATCAACGCAGACAACTTGATGGGGGGTAAACAAGTCTGCAAAACGTTGGTTGAGGTGGTTTACGAGGGGCCGAATTTTGTAGAGCCGATCGTATGCAGGGTCTCCACGAGGACGACAGAGTTCATTGTCGTTGAAGTGCATGAACCGCAAAATCTGCTCGTATCGTGCCCTGGTCATGGAGGCAGAGAACACGGGCATATGGTGAATTGGGTCAGTGGACCAATATGACCGCAACTCACTCTTTTTGGTTATGCCCATGAGGAGGGAAAGGCCCAGAAAGATCTTAAATTCGGAGACCGTAATTGGTCTCCAATCTCTGGCAAGGGTGGACTGGGGAATAGTGGCGATGTGTTGACCAGCGTACAAATTGCTTTGGTCCACAATAGATCTATAGAGATCTTCGGTGAAAAACAGCGAATAAAAATCCAGTGGCGTAAAGTCAACTGTTTCCACCTGAATTCCGGGTTGGCCAGTGAAAGGGGGAAGTACGGGTGCTGCAGAAGTGGAAGGTTCCCAATTCGGATTGGCCAATGCAGCAGGAAGGGCACTATGGGCACGACGGGCCTGTCTTTGTCTTCTTGGTGGCAGCGGGACACTACTACTGCTTGCCACCTCGCCAGCTTGAACTGCACTTATGGGACTCGCCACGTCACCACGTGATACTGCAGTGCTGGATGTACGACCAGGGTGTACTAGGCCGCTGGTGCTTGCCAGTTCACCAGAAGGAGTAGCGGCACTAGTACCTCTCTGCTCCCTACGAGAGCCCTGCGGTTCATGCACTTCAAGGACAGCATAAGTTCGGGGTCTGGTACGCCTGACCCTAGCAGGGACCACAACTCCGTCGTCAGAGCTATCTGTCATGGAGCCGCTGTCCTCTACAGGTTCGTATTCTGAGCCTGAACTTGACAGATGAGTGACTTCCTCTTCACTATCTGTCATACTCAGAATCCTGTAGGCCTCTTCACTAGTGTACCTTGGATTTGCCATTTTGGCCTCTAAATTTAGGGGTACACTAGTGAGACTCACAGGCAAAAAAGCTCCTGACTGTTAGCGACTGTATCAAAACGCTACCAAAAAACTGTTAGCGATCGCAGGGATCAGGCCTGACTCTGCGACCGCTGCAGTTATGTGTGCTTAGTGTTTTGTAAGTGTCAGTAATCGATCGATACTGCACTTGGGTGGGCTGGGCTGGGCTGGGCGCAGGGGCAAAACGCAGGTGCTAGCAGGTATCTGGGCTGATCCCGCTAACACTGTGTTTCAGGGAACCCTAAACTGCTGGGGAGTATAGATCTGATCGGATCAGATATCGATCCGTTCAGATACTATAGCACTAAGGGAGGTGTATGCTGCGTGCGTGGGTTTTAGCGGTACTAGCGCTAACCTGACGCTGCCTGGGGTGACGCAGACCTTATCAGATCCTAAAAACTTAACTTCTATCACCGCCGGGCAATTAGGGGGTTAAACCTTTATAAGGTAATAAACGGCGGGTGCCCTAAAACTATAATAAACTATAATAAACTGTAATAAACTATAATAAACTACAAAAAACAAACTATCTAACCAGCGTCACCCGTAACACTTATACGGTGATCGCTGGTGAAAGGGTTAACTAGGGGGCAATCAGGGGGTTAAAACCTTTAGCAGGTAGTATATGGGGGTCCCTGTCGCTATAAAACACTGACAGCAAACCTATATACTCACCTCCCTAACTAGCGTCACCTGTGTCACTAATACAGCGATCAGAAAAACGATCGCTTAGCAACACTGGTGACGGGGGGTAATCAAGGGGTTAACTTTTATTAGGGGGGGGTTAGGGGGTACCCTGGACCTAAGGGGGGGTACCCTAGACCTAAAGGGGGCTAACCTAACTGCCCTAACACTTATAACTGACAAACTGACACCAATGCAAAAAAAAAAAAAACACTGCTATTGGTGTCAGAGTGACAGGGGGTACAGGGGGGTGATCAGGGGGTGATCGGGGGGTGACAGGGGGGTGAAAAGTGTGCCTGCGTGTTCTACTGTTAGTGTAGTGTTGGTGCACTTACTTGGATGTCTTCTCTCCTCTGCGCCGGACGAAAAGACCGCCTCGAGGAGAGATGACATCACTTCCTTTCCCTCTGTTTACATTACAGAGGGAAAGGAAGCGTTTTCATTCGCCGGGAGCGATCGGGAGGGGGTGGCCATCAATGGATGGCCTCCCCCTCACCTCCCATCGCCCGCGAACGAGAGCCGACCGTCTATGGCACCGGGGGGGGGTCCGATCGGTCCCCCCACCCGCGGAAGGCAGATCACGTACGGGTACGTGATTTTGCCTGTCCGTGCCACTCTGCCGCAGTATATCTGCGTTAGGCGGTCGGCAAGTGGTTAACCTCATTATATTCATCTTCTAACAATTTTGACTCAAACTCAGCAGATGCTTTCTTTTCTAGCATAAAATTACCACAGCTTTCCCTAAATCAAAAGAATCTACTAGAAGAAAGATGTCTCTAATACCATTAAAGAACTAAAGATAAATAAGAGACCAGGCCCGGATGGTTACTCTGCCTTATATTATAGAACTTTTACATATACCCTATCACCTATGTTAGCTGATGCTTTTAATGTGTTACTAGAGGGAAACGCTTTTAGACAAGAATCACTAACTGCCATAGCATGCATGATCCCCAAACCTCTCACTGATGACACCTCTTGCACAAATTACCGTCCAATATCCCTTTTGAATCTAGATATCAAAATTCTAGCAAAAATTTTTGCAAAAAGACTAAACAAGATCATAGGCAATCTAATCCACAGGGACCAAGTAGGCTTCATGCCAACACGCCATGCTGGTGACAATGTAGGTTGAGCAGTTTTATTAGCGCAAATAGCTAAAGCACACCATATTCCTTCTTGTTTCATTTCACTCAATATATGTATCATGGCCTTATCTACGCTACACATTACAAAAATGGGGTTTTGGACCCCACTTTTTGACATGGATTGAAGCACTTTACAACAAACCCAAAGCATATATCAAATATGCGGGATACAAATATAATTCTTTTAATATAGAGAGGGGAACACGCCAAGGATGTCCACTTTCCCCTCTTTTATTTGCCCTCCTAATAGAACCTTTAGCCCAACAAACTCGTTCATACCCGACTATCACTGGTATAGAAACCGCTGGATACCATCACAAATTATGTCTATTTTCAGATGAAAATGTCATCTCCACAAATTTCTGGACCCAATCTCCTGCCCATTCTCAATACTTTTGCGATGATTTCAGGTCTCTCAATAAATCCTAAAAAATCCATAGCCCTGCATATATCTCCCTCCAAAGTGGAATTGGACTCGGTAAAACATGCACTTCCATTTATTTGGGCTGAAAGGTCAATTCCCTATCTAGGAATTCACTTAACAGCTTCTCACCATGACCTCTTCTCAGCAAACTACCCCCCAATGCTGAAACAGATTACAAAACTCCTACAGCAATGGACACATCTTCCATTATCATGGATAGGCAAAATAACGCAGTAAGAATGACAATTCTGCTCAAACTGCTTTACTTATTTATGCCCCGTACACACGGTCGGATTTTCCGATGGAGCGCAGCGTGTTGTCAGAAATTCCGACCGTGTGTGGGCTCCATCAGACATTTTCCATCGGATTTTCCGACACACAAAGTTGGAGAGCAGGAGATAAAATTTTCCGACAACAAAATCCGATCGCGTCAATTCCGACTATGTGTGGCCTGTTCTGACGCACAAAGTGCCATGCATGCTCAGAAGAAATTCCGGCACGGAACAGCTCGTTCTGGTAAACTTAGCGTTCGCAATGGATACAGCACTTTCGCCACGCTGCAATGTCAAAAATGGTTTAATACAGCGCACTCTCTTCTTCTTTATAATGTGACAAGAATTAAGTCGTTTTGCTGCTCATATTCACACACACTTCTCACAAAGTTTTATTTTTGTTTTTTTATTGGGATTCCCTGAATATATTGTTATTAGTTGTCACATCTGACAGGATGTTTTTATTTTATTTAATTTTTTTGGAGATTTTAAGCCTTTTTTTTTTAGATTTAATGTTTGTATTTTTTCCAAGGCTGATCTTTGTTCAATGTTATTTTTATTTTTACTCCAGAATATTTTGTGTGTGTGTTTTGTGTGTCAAGTTACCCCAACACCATTGATATCTTGTATTATTTAATCTCAAGGAGATTGTTTGTTGTTGGTGTCCCTTGTTCATTTCACATTGTATATTTGAAATGTACCTGAATCCTCACAAACAAACTGTCCTTTTTGAAGTAAAACACATAGGAGAGTATAATTCAAAACAAAAATCCTTTATTAAGGGATCAGAACCAAACAAAGAGGAAGGCAACACTGGATCAACATGAGAAATTAGGGAAGCCTGGGACCCCCACGGCAGACATCAATTCTTGAACATCAAAATTGGTGGCCTGAGGAGTCCATATGTAAGGGAGGGCAGTCTGGTCCAGAATTCGCAGAGATCCAGATAGCAGCAGATGACATGTGTGTCCCCAGGCTGTGGTACCACAAGAGGCTGCATTTTTTGGCCGACCAGACTGAATCCAGGGTCCTCACTTTCTGGTCTTCCTTCCACGCTTCCTTCCGGGCTGTGCTGTTGGAGATGTGGCAGGAGGAGGAGTAGGACCTGGAGGAGGAGGAGGACTGAGAGGACCTGGAGGAGAAGGAGGAGGAGGAGGAGGACCTGCAGGAGGAGGAGGAGGACCATCGCAAAGGTGTGTCTGAGCTGTAATTTGGCCCCTCATACCTTTGTTAAGAGCCTCCAATATGAGCGACTCACACATGGCTTGTTGGCCCTCCTCCATCCTCTGCATTTTATAGGCAATGGTGGCAGCAATGTCCTCCTCCATGGTGTGTGGTGCTCCCAGGACCTCTGTAGCCCTCCAAAAGAGTCCTCTGCCAGCCTCCTCTAGGGCACTCCTCCTCCTGCCACTTTCTCTTTCCTGGGGGAGTGGAGGGACCTGCAGATCAGCCAGCCAGCTCGGCCCGGCCACCTCCTGGCTGAGACTTCCCTGTGTATAAAAAGGGACATGGTTTTAGTTTTTGCTTCATCAATCACAATCTTAAATTAGTACTCCCAACTAACATCTAGTTAACATCATTGATTGGAGAAGCAGAAATATTTAGAGGAATGCTATATCTGGCTCAATCTGGGCTCCTCTACATGCGGCCTGGAAGGCCCAGGTTGGGCATCAGAAGCCTCAGCTGGGGGGAAAGGAAGCGTGGAAGGAAGACTGGAGAGGGATGGCCTGGGTTCAGTCTGGCCTGCCAGAAAATGAAGCCTGTCGTAGTACAACATCCTGGGGACATAGATGTCATCTGCTGCTCCGGATCTCTGTGAATCCAGGACTTTCTTGCGCTCCCTTAGATATGTACTCCTCAGGCCACCAATTAAGATCTTTAAATAGGTGATGTCTGCCGTGGGGATCACCTGCTTCACAATTTCACACAATTGCTCCAGTGCTGCCTTCCTCTTTGCTTGGTTCTTGTAATGGGGGTGTTTAATCTCCCACAGACATGGCAGCTCCCTTAACATATCTAGGAATACTGACATGAAGTCATTGTCTTTCAGTAGCATATCCATGTTCACTGCAAAACACAACACAAGACAAAGCCTAATGTCAGATAAATCTCTCCTAATCTTGTTACAATATAGGCCTCAATGTAGAAGCAGTATAGGCACAAGTTTGTCTCTTACCTTCGTTCTTATGATCGGCCCGTCCAATGCTCCTTCCTCAGCGCACAGATCGTATGTAATACGCACGCGTGTTACGCTTTATATACACTGCGCATGCGTGTAACTCCGCCCACCCCTGACGTTCTTTCTATTCTATTCCCCGCCCCTTTTCATTTGGCGCAGTGGGGGAAGAGCACATGGCGGAGTCACAGCAGGTGCGTGATAATTACAGGAACGAGGAGGAGGAGGAGGAAAGCCTGGATCCGGACACGTCCCGATCCAGAAGGAGACGTTTTAAGTCCACAAATATATTCTTTGGAGAGATGTTGGAGATGGTCGACATCATGAAGAAGGCCGACTATGACGGAAAGTATGGGCCTTACCCCAACCCCAATATCAGAAAGGCCAAGATCATGGCGAAAGTGGTCAAAAGTCTGCACAGGAATTTCGGGGTATGACGATCGAAAGATCAGCTCAGGAAGCGGTGGTCGGACCTGAAATTAAGAGAGCCAGAGCAGTACCGAAAGATCCGGAGAGTGCTGCAAAAAAGTAAGTAGTTATGCTGTGTTCCTATTCTTTCTGTCTTTATTCCGTTCGTGCTGCTCCATATGCTTTTCTTAATTGTACAGTTTAAAAGGGCAACTTTAATGTTCATGGGCCCATTATTCGTTCGTATCAAACAGTTTTCTTTCAGGCCTCTAAAACACCATTGTTTAGGCCATATGCATTTTCCCACATTTTTTAGGGCCTACTTGGATGCCAAATATTTGTTTGTCTAGATGGGTTTGTTACTAGAATGAAATGCAAACTAGATTCTGTGTAAGGAGAGGACACTGAGCAGCTGTTTTCACATCTGGACACTGGAGCACTAGTGTGGGACACAAAAACACCATTTTTATTAGGGGGGCCACACAGGTGCTCCAGTGTATACTATAGGGGGGTCTCCATCTGTGAAGCTTGTAAAAAACAGGTAAAGTATTGCAGCTTGACAAAGGGCAATAAAAAAAAGGCATCTTGGAACTCGGCTAAAATAGACAATTGTACCCCACTTCCACGCAATGTTTCCTATTTCTAGTTCTGCCATCAAATATCTGTGTGCTAATTATACCATTTTTGTTTTACATAGGGGAGAAAAGACTCGGAGGACACCCTTCATCCGAGGAGACCACAGACCCCCCACCTATGGAAGAAGGTGAAATACCCCCAACCCAAGCTGAGCAGGAGGAAGAAGATGTGGTGGAAATTGGCACCACAACAGGTGAGTGTCTGCGACCACAGACTCAGGTAAGAGATGGATGGTGGCAGATTTTTGATACCTGTTTTTGTTTGGTTTCTCTCTTTTTAGGTGATCGTGATGTGAGGGATCAAGATCCTTTCACATCTGAAAGTGCCCAGATCCTGATCGGGGAGATCATGGGGTGTAATGTCGAATTGCAAAACATCCAGAAAAAAAATGAATGATGTGATTCAAAAAAATAATAACATCATTGATGTTTTGGGGCGAATTTAAAACCCCACAAAATCACTTGTTTTATTGTGGTCCAATGTTTTAAATCTTTTTGCAATGTTTTGAAAAGCCAAATTTGGAGGATGCACACAGTGTGCCAACATGTGCTATCTGCCATCACGGGAGATCAATGGACGCGTTTTGGGGGTGCAACCCCTTCCTCAATTATAAAGTAGCGGTGAGGAAGGGATTGCTCCCCCAAAACACGTCCCTTGATCCCCCGTGATGGCAGCTAGCACATGTTGACATTCATAAATTGGTGTGCATCTTCCAAATTTGGCTTTTCCAGGGGTGATTTCCCCCCCATCTGAACGCAATATCAAACACAGTTCCTAAATACTGATGTCTGATATTGCCTTCAGGTTTTACCTAATGTGAACTTTGTAAGTTCAAGTTTTTTGTCTTTCTTGTTGGTTTTACACAGGCCTGTTTTATCGTAAATGGACATTTCTATTTTTGATAATGCCACCCCAAAAATTGTTATACAACAAACATGTTGGTTTGGTAAATGCACATGTGATTGTGCAGGTATAAAAAAGTTGGTTAATCAAGAATGTGTGGATTATTGTCTCAACACTACAACACTTTTGGGGTGATGTAATTGCTGCTTTCAGCGAAAATGGGGGTTATTTCCTAAGGGCAAAACCACTTTGCACTACAAGTGCAGGTTCAGTGCAGTTGCAAGTGCACTTGTAGTGAAATGTTTTTTTGCATTTAGTAAATAACAGCCAACAGTGCTTTGTATAAGGTTACACAATCACGCCATTTTCTGCACTCAAAACATGTCTGTCAGGGTCAGCTAAAACAAACACAAGCAGTAAATGTCCACAAAGAAATTCTTTTTGTTTTTTATTATAAAAAGGCTTCACATAATTGCTGGCATATTGATGGCCCCCCTACCCGCAAAGAACTCCAGGTAGCGTAACCGGACATCACGGGCACTCAGGGAGGGTAAGCCAGGACGGCCGCTTTCAAGCACCGTCAGTGTGGTTTGATGTATCATTGCGGCCTCAGGCCCAACTGAGCCAGCATAGTTGGCCGAATGTTTCCTTAAAAAGTTATGGAGAACACAGCACGCAAGTATAATATGTTTCAGTTTATACTCCGCCATATGGATGGGTGTCAGAAATAGGCGGAACCGGCTGGCCAGGATTCCAAATGTATTCTCCACCACTCTTCGGGCTCTGGCCAGCTGGTAATTAAAAACCCTCTGTTCCGGGGTGAGGGTCCTCATTGGGAATGGCTGCATCAGGTGGTCCCCCAGCGCAAACGCTTCATCAGCAACGAACACGAATGGGAGTCCTTCCACATTGTCCTCTGGAGCTGGCAAGTCCAAGCTGCCATTCTGGAGATGCCTGTAAAACTCCGTCTGGGCGATGACTCCACCATCGGACATCCGGCCATTCTTTCCCACGTCCACATACAGGAAGTCGTAAGTAGCCGACACCACCGCCAACATCACTATACTATTGAACCCCTTATAGATGAAATAGTATGACCCCGAGTTGGGTGGTGGGACGATGTGGATGTGTTTCCCATCAATTGCCCCTCCGCAGTTAGGAAAGTCCCACCGGTCGGCAAAGTGGGAGGCCACAGTCTGCCATTCGTGTGGCGTGGAAGGAAACTGTTGAGGAAAAAACAATAAACATTACTATTTTTGATCAGAAACATGGCAAGCAGATTAGACACAAGCATTCTGGGTCAACCTCCAGATAGCATTTATTAAGGGGAATTTAACAACGCCAAAGTATAAGGTACACCTATCATATTCCCCCCCCCCCTCTCATGGGCCATTTCTAACATTATAGGGGGTGTGTGGAAATCTTGGACAGGTAACCCTCTTCACTTCATTGAGAGATGAATGCCTAAATACAGGGTATTACTTGGAACAGACCCTCCTTAGTTACACTATTGGCAGCCCACTGAACAGGTAAGAAGTGTCATAATACAAAGATATAAATACACATTGTACACATTTGAGGACATTTGGACATTCTGCTATTACCTATCAAGATAATAATAGGATCCAAAAACTTTACACAGTACCATTTGAAAGTATACAGGCAGGCCCTTGCACTACATGCTTTGGGGAATTCATCCATAAATATGACCACAAAAGAGATGGGTATAGTGTGTATGGGTTTGGCAAAGTCAGCAGATAGATGATTGAGGATAGAGAATTGGGATCAGCTGACTTAGCAGTTGGGGGAGGGAGAGTTACTAAAAATTATTTGGGGACACCACCAAAAAAAGCCTCTGCCACTCTGCCTGAAGTAAAAGCAAAAATAACATTTCTAAACATTTTAGGGGGTGTTTGGGGTAAAGCACTACTATGGAGCAGAAAAAATACATTGTTAAATGACTACATGAGGTGAATATAGGGCCAAGAGACACCATGCTGGGGAGGTTATTGAAGGGCAAATATGTATGAAGGACGTAAAACAATAATTACATAAAAATCCAGCATGCATGAGAACAAAGGAGACATTCACAGCATATTCCAATCATGGTAATTAGGGAATGAGGAGAGAAATACAATATATTAGCAAACATTCAATACAATAAAATGTGATATTAAAGGATAAAAATCTTACCTTCATATACTCCTTCTGCAGGACCTGGATAATGGCAGAACAGGTCTCTGGGATGATGATACCCAGAGCCTGGGGGGAGATGCCTGTTGAGAACTTTAAGTCCTGCAGACTTCTCCCTGTCGCCAAATTCCGCAGGGTAGCGACGAGCCTCTGCTCCGGAGTGATGGCTTGCCTCATGCAGGTATCCTGCCTGCTAATATAAGGGGTCAGCGAAGCTAACAGACGGTAAAACACGGGGTCCGTCATCCTGAGAAAGTTCCTGAAATCATCAGGATTATTCTCACGGATCTCACGGAGCAAAGGCATATGAGAGAACTGGTCACGCTGAAGCAACCAATTCTTGGTCCATGAACTCCTCCCCACCCTGTTCATGGACTGGACTTGTGTCAAGGTCAGGACCCCAACACCAAGCCCCCGCACAGCACGAACTCTACGAGGAGTACGCATACGCAACATGGCTAGAAAACGGTCGGCTGCTCAGAACGAAGTAACGGAACGCACTGAAGAACAGCAAGGCCTGTGAAGAGCGACCTGAAAAACAGTAACGAACGAACAAGAATACAATGACTAATTAAAGTCACGCGGAACTTGCTTGCATGCACTGAAGAGCAGATACAAACCCACAAGCACAAACTGAACGGCAGAAAACGATCTGAAAGCCACGAGTCTGAAAAAGTGCGAATCGTCTCTCACCAAACTTTTACTAACACGAGATTAGTAAAAGGAACCCAAAGGGTGCCGCGCTTGGTTCTGAACCGGCCTTTTCTAGTCTCGTCGTACGTGGTGTACGTGACCACGTGGTTGGCGATCGGAAATTCCGACAACTTTGTGGGACCGTGTGTAGACAAAACAAATTTGAGCCAACATCTGTCGGAAAAAATCCTAGGATTTTGTTGTCGGAATGTCCGAACAAAGTCCGACCGTGTGTACGCCCTATTAGAGTTTTGCCAATCTCAATCCCTCCTCACTATTTAAGAATAATACAAAAAAGATCAACAACTTTTATCTGGAGCTCCATCAAACCCCGCATATCTTTACACACATTCCACCTGCCAAAACTCAAGGGAGGCCTTGGCTTTCCGAACTTTGCAAACTATTACAGAGCAGCACACATTGCCAGCCTCTCTAAATACCATGCAACAAAAGAAATACCATGCAACAAAAGAAATACCCTTATGGGTAATAATAGAAGCTTCAGAATGCGACCCACTCTCTATTTCAAATCTATTATGGCTCCATTCCAAAGATCGGAAGAATCTACGTAATCCTATCCGTAATCCTAATCCTATACTTTCTATCCTTATGGGATCAAATTTAAACACCAATTACAATCTCCTCATAACCCTCTTTTATCCTTCCCCAAAAACCCTGCTTTTTATCCAGCATGGGTCTCCCCTAAATCATTCAAAGCCTGGATCTCTTTAGACATTATTCGGCTAAATAAACTGATTTCCTCCACATCCTTCTTCACCTTTCCTACCCTCTGCGATACCTATAAGCTACCACACTCCAAACTGTTTCGATATAAATTAAAATAAATTCAAAATTTCTATTCACCTTCGGTAAGCACAAATACCTCCATGTCCCAAATCACTAATTTTGAATCAGTATGCCTAAAAGACCCCCACTCAAGAGGTATGATTTCTTCCATATTTTTACAAATTTCAACGAATTCTGGCCTTGAAAACCACCTTATGCCCAGAAATGGGAGGAGGACTTGGAAAAATCGTTGGATATGGCTGATTGGTCTAAAATCTGGACTGCAACTAAATCTTCCTCACCAAACATTCTGGCTGGAGAAACTAACTATAAGGTTCTAACTCATTGGTACTTTGTACCCTCCAGGTTGGCCAAATTTGCGCCAACCCAAGCAGCTCAATGCTTTCGGGGCTGTTCAGATCCAGGCACCCATATGCATATATGGTGGTCCTGTCCGACGGTACAAACGTTTTGGGGAAAAATATTTGAAATTGCCTCCAGAATGTTTGAACTAAAAGTGCAACCAGATCCTGTCATAGCCTTACTCAACTTAAAACCAGATTGTCTCACACATAATCAATTTAAACTCTTTACTCAACTCCTCGCAGCTGCAAAACAGATGATTGCAAAGGCATGGAGGTCTGCCAACTTAGAAATACCCAAGACCAAACACAGACTAAACACTTTCATGTCACATGCCAAAATGCTGGCAATAGAAAGAGACCAAATTCCTATATTTGAAAAAACTTGGAACCCTTGGATTAAGTATCATTTATCGCCAATATTTGCTAATTCAATTCTTAAACCGTGTTAGCTAAGGAAACTCTTCACCCCATTATTATGATAATTTAGCGTTCTTAATATCAACAAAATAATGCCATGATCAATCCTGTGGACTCTTTCTCTTCTATTTCTATCTTTCCTACTATTCTTTCCTTTCCTCTTTCTTACATCTTAAACTCATTTTTACTATATTTTACCTATGTAATGATTTAATAAAACAATATCTCCTAAGCTCTGGTCCAACAAATAAGACAATTTATTTTAACATAAAATCTCCTTCATTCTCTTGGTCAGACAGTAACCAAATGTTAAATGGAAGATATTGTACTGATTAACTGGTTGTAATGAATTAATAAGCCAATGAGTTGTACAATTTATCATTTCTGTTATATTATATTATTAGTACTTATTCTACCTAATTGTATTAAACTTTTATGCTCAACTAATAAAAACCTTTTTGACAAGGAATACTATAGATTGTGAAGATTCTATACAAATTATATTCTCTCAAATGCCGATAATTCCACTAGTGCAGTTAATAGTTTCCTACCAATTTTTTTAACAAACGCAGATATCCTACATTCTACTAGGTACATAGGATTTGGACCACAGTTCAACAAGAAACTCATTATGAGAGCTACATATAATATATGCTCATATGGAATAACCAACAACTGCCTGAAGTGGCAAAACTTAAAAAATTTGAGTTATGGAAAAAGGCAGGCATTCTGTTTGTTAGCCAACTTTATGACAATGATGCTTTGCAATCATTTGATAAATTAGTAGAGAAATATAATTTGTCCAATAAATTATTTTTTCAATACCTTCAGTTATGGCATGCCTTACAGTCCCAAGCAAGGACATTTATATTATATTATATTCATTAACCACTTGCCGCCAGCTGCATGTACATATACGTCGGCAGAATGGCACGGACAGGCAAATGGGCATACAGGTACGTCCCTTTAAATTTGCCGCCATGTGGTTGCGTGCACGCTGGCGGCGGCACGTGCGCGACCCTGCTGTGAGCTCCGTGAGTGTGACCACGGGTCCCGCCGACTCGATGTCCCCGGGGATACCCGTGATCGTCTCACGGAGAGGAAGAACGGGGAAATGCTGATGTAAACAAGCATTTCCCCGTTATGCCTAGTGACACTGACACCCTCCCTGTAATCGGTGATCAGTGTCATGTCACACGTAGCCCCTCCCCCCCACAGTTAGATTCACACCCTAGGACACACCTAACCCCTGCAGCGCCCCCTCCTGGTTAACCCCTTCACTGCCAGTCACATTTACACAGTAATCAATGCATTTTTAATCGCACAGATCGCTGTATAAATGTGAATGGTCCCAAAACAGTGGCAAAAGTGTCCGATCTGTCCCCCATAATGTCACAGTCACGATAAAAATTGCTGATCGCCGCCATTACTAGTAAAAAAAAAATTATTAATAAAAATGGCATAAAACTATCCCCTTTTTGTAGACGCTATAACTTTTGTGCAAACCAATCAATTAACGCTTATTGCAATTTTTTTTACCAAAAATATGTAGAAGAATACGTATCGGCCTAAATGTTTTTTATATATATTTTTGGGGGATATTTATTATAGCAAAAAGTAAAAAATAATGTGTTTTTCAAAATTGTCGTTCTTTTTTTTGTTTATAGTGCAAAAAATAAAACCACAGAGGTGATCAAATACCACCAAAAGAAAGCTCTATTCGTGGGGAAAAAAGGAGGTCAATTTTGTTGGGGAGCCACGTCATATGACGGCGCAATTGTCAGTTAAAGCGACACAGTGCTGAATCGCAAAAAGTGCTCTGGTCTTTGGCCAGCTAAATGGTCCGGGGCTTAAGTGGTTAATCTTAACTATGGCAGTTACTACTAGAAGTGCTAAACAGGGACTGATGGGAAAGATATACTCCTCTTTTAAAATGATAACTAGAGTTAACTCACAAAAAGGTAGCTTTGAATGGTGGTGAAAAGACCTAGAACCACTTAGTGATGAGGAATGGGGGCAAGCCTTGAAAAACTTATTTAAGGTAGCCTTATCCTCCGCACAATACATGACTCAATTATTTATTATTCACAGAGCTCACTAAACACCGTTAAAATTGTATTCCTGGGGTAACGCAACTACATCTAATTGCCTAAGATGTATAAATGGTACCATACACTTATACATATGTTGTGGCGTTGCCCTAAATTGCACTGCTGGGAGTATATATTTGACACTTTAAACTCCTTGTGTTCCACACAGGTACAGCCTGACCCAAAAGTAGCGTTGTTAGGGGTCATGCCCTTAGATACTCTCCCAGATGAGGTGCAAGAGATGTGGCTGTGAACTATGCACATGGCATGGAAACTCATATGCAAAAACGGATATCAAACTCTCCACCAAAGATAGATCAATGGATTAAAGCAATTAACCTTAATTTAAGACAAGAGGAACTGACTTTCAAACATAGGAGATGTCCTAAGAAATTTGAGAAAAATCTGGCATTGGTGGTTAGTGTCTGATCTGGCTGAGAAATTCGATGAGTATATTAATACAGGACATTAGATAAGAAAGTTAACATTGGAGGGAAATAAATACATATATAACAGCTAGCAAATAGGAATAATGTGAAGGAGGGAACTGTAAAAAAAAAAGGGACTGACAAACGCAGATATAGAGGGGGACAGAAGGGAAGGGAATGAAAGAGAAAGACATTTTTGGATTTTTTTTTTCCTCTTCTGGGCTTTTTTGTTTGGTAAGATAGTATTGCTTGTCTTGTTTTTTGTTTATACACAATGTTGGGTGGGTTAATGAGATGAAATTGATACCAATGTTCACTTCTTGTTTTAATATGTGAAAAATCTTATAAAAAAGATATTTGATTGAAAAAACCCCACAAAACTAAAAATATAATATATTTCAGCTTACCAAACATTAGATATGGCAGTTGCATTGGTTTTATTTTTTTAGGCTTTTTTCCCCTCTATTTTCACCTGATGATCTGGCCAGTACCATGCCTCCTGTATTAGGGTGCCTACACCCTGGATGAAGAAAACACCTTTGGACAGCAGCATTTTCAGTCTTAGATATACTAGCAGATTTAAATACACTTACAGATTTAAGTTAAACTTCAGAAAATACTTTATGAGCAATTACAGAAAACATTTTTCCCCTTTTGGGATAAAGGTTTTACATAAATAAATATTTGCTGATCATTGTAAGCACCCCTGTCAGTGGCAAATGGTTTGGCTCATCCCTCTAACTGCAGGGCAGCTTGTTCTGTTGAAAAACAATTGGCTTACTGGCCAGGTCACCAGACAAAAACAAAAGAAAGACAATCCAAAAATGAAAACAAATGTAGGCATTACATCTAATAATTGGTAAGCTGCAATTTAATAAATGTTTGCTTTTGGATTTAATACTGCTTTAACCAGCAGCTTACTAGCCTCTCGATTGCTATTACAAGCAGCGGAAGGGGATGCCCCCTGCCTCTCGCTGCCTTCTGCGGCTTTCTTGGGCTCTCCTGTCCCACTTTTAATGTAAAAACTGTTATAGGGCGTACACACGGTCGGACTTTGTTCGGACATTCCGACAACAAAATTCTAGGATTTTTTCCGACGGATGTTGGCTCAAACTTGTCTTGCATACACACGGTCACACAAAGTTGTCGGAAAATCAGATCGTTCTGAACGCGGTGACGTAAAACACGTACGTCGGGACTATAAACGGGGCAGTTGCCAATAGCTTTCATCTCTTTATTTATTCTGAGCATGCGTGGCACTTTGTTCCTCGGATTTTTGTACACACGATCGGAATTTCCGACAACGGATTTTGTTGTCGGAAAATTTTAGCTCCTGCTCTCCAACTTTGTGTGTCAGAAAATCCGATGGAAAATGTCCGATGGAGCCCACACACGGTTGGAATTTCCGACAACACGCTCCGATCGGACATTTTCCATCGGAAAATCCGACCGTGTGTACGGGGCATTAGACAGGGTAATTTGGCTGTTTTGCAGGCTGACCAGTAAGTGTGCTGGGAAATCATTTGTTTGTCCTATACCCCCTATTCCAGGAGTTGGAGTAGAGACCCCAGTGGACAGGAGACCTCAATACTTTTCACCATAAAGATCAAGGAGACCCTGGCTTATTTATCATGTATAATATGGTTTTACCATTAAGGTGAGCACAGTAGTGGCATTATTTAATTATTTACAGCACCTTTTTGGTGTTGGGGTCCTCAATAATTAGACGATTTAAAGTTGCTTTGTACACATTGGATACAAACTCACATTCATTTTTGTGATTTATCATGCACTTTTAACACATGGACAGAGTTTGCTTTGCTAAGGACGTTTTACACATTATTTGTATATAGTGTTATAACAATTTCACCATTTATGTGTGGATACAAATTGGGTCACAGATATTCTAATAAGTGAACGATTATCATTCACCTTAAGGCCTGGTTCACACCTATGCAGTTTGCTTTTGATCTATTTCTGCAGTACTTTTTGTGGTGCGTTTTGCGTTTTTTTGCTTTCTTTGGCCAATTTGTTGTTGGGCAAAAGAAAAAGCGCATCAAAAACATGTCAAAAATGCACAACATGCGTTTCTGCTGCGTCTCCATTAAACTCTATTGAACCAAAAAGCTCTATTTTGCGATTAAAAAAGTACCTGACCCTTTCCAAAAATGCTGTGGCTGAAAAAAAGCATAGATGTGAATAGATGTGAATGTGTCTAACAGGAAACCATGTTAAATGGACGGTAGTGCGTTTCTCCAAAAAGCACCAAAAAACGCATAGGTGTGAACCAGGCCTTATAGATCATTATTATTATAGGTGAGTAGCACAGCACTTTATTTTGCATCTGAAGACAATATACATGTTTTAGACTTCCCATTTAAACAGCAAATTCTGTTTTCACCTAATAAATAAAGAAGCTCCAGGCATTGTCGGACCCTAATGGCCATAGTAATCTTCAACATATAGAGATTTAGGTAGATTTTAAGCCAATGACACAAAAGATTACCTACTGTATATTACCTGTATTGTGGCTTGGTGTATGATTCACCCTCTATCAATCTACCACAAAAGTCCCATGACCACACCACCGCACATATAACATATAAACACAAATACGTAACAGAACTTTATTCAAGAAAAAATGTTACTGCTTGTGTTTTACAAGAGTTTCTTATATCCATTTTTTTTCATATTTCGTGTTTTGTTGTCTCACAATTTGGAATTAACATGGATTGTTTGAGGAATTGCATCATTTACTGTATTTATTGGCGTATAACACTCACTTTTTCACCATGAAAGTTGGGTGCAAATAGCGTGTGCGTGTTATACGCCAATAATTCAATTTTAGCTGCCTTGGAGGGGACAGGGAGGGGGGTGGGACAAGCGCCATCAGATTACATACAGTGAGAATCTCCTGTTTACTTGGCAGTCTCTGTAATAGGAAGTCCTGTCTCCTGGGCTACCATTGGACCACTGTTCTGCCTATCATAGGAGATTCTCACTGTATGTAATTTGTCGGCACTTGTCCCACCCCCTCCCTGTCTCCTCTAGGCTGCAGATGGGCATTGTTCAGGCTGCACTGATGGCAATGGTGAGGCTGCATTGATGTGGACTGATAAGGCTGCATTGATGGCACTTGTGAGGCTGCAGACGGGCATTGATCAGGCTGCATTGATGGCACTGGTGAGGCTGCAGATGGGCACTGACCCTTATTTTGCTTCAAAGTCCCTTATTTAAAATTTAAGTTTTTTTCCTGAAACTTCCCTCTTAAAATGAATGTGCGTGTTATACGCCGATAAATATGGTAATTTACAGAACATGCCCACAACTTTGAAGATGTTTTTTTTTTTTGGATTGTGAAGCAAACAACAAATAGGACAAAATAACAGAAAAAGTCAATGTACATAACTATTCACCCCCCTAAAGTCAATACTTTGTAGAGCCACCATTTGCGGCTATCACAGCTCCAAGTTGCTTTGGATAAGTCTCTATGAGCTTGCCACATCTTACTATTGGAATTTTTGCCCATTCCTCCTTGCAAAACAGCTCCAGCTCCTTTAAGTTGTATGGTTTGTGCTTGGGAATAGCAATCTTTAAGTCTGACCACAGATTTTCTATTGGATTGAGGTCTGGGCTTTGACTACGCCATTCCAACACATTTACATGTTTCCCCTTAAACCACTCCAGTGTTGCTTTAGCAGTGTGTTTAGGGTCATTGTCCTGCTGGAAGGTGAACCTCCGTCCTAGCCTCAAATCACACAGAGTGATACAGGTTTTGCTCAAGAATATCCCTGTATTTAGCAACATCCATCTTTCCCTCAACACTGATCAGTTTCCCAGTCCCGACTGCTGAAAATCATCCCCACAACATGATGCTGCCACCGCCATGTATCACTGTGGGGATGGTGTTCTTTGGGTGATGTGATGTGTTGGGTTTGCGCCAGACATAGCATTTTCTTTGATGGCCAAAAAGTTCAATTTTAGTCTCATCAGACCAGAGCACCTATCTCCATACATTTTGGAAGTCTCCCACATGCCTTTTCGCAAACTCAAAATGTGCCATTTTGTTTTTTGCTGAAAGTAATGGCTTTCTTCTTGTCACTCTGCCATAAAGCCCAACTCTATGGAGCGTACGGTTTATTGTCTTCCTATGTACAGATACTCCAGTCTCTGCTGTGGAACTCTGCAGCTCCTCCAGAGTTACCTTAGGTCTCTGTGCTGCCTCTCTGATTAATGCCCTCCTTGCCCGGTCCGTGAGTTTTGGTGTGCAGCCATCTCTTGGCAGGTTTGCTGTTGTGCCATGTTCTTTCTATTTGGTTATGATAGATTTGATGGTGCTCCTAGGGATCATCAAAGATTTGGATATTTTTATAACCTAACCCTGACTTGTACTTCTCAACAACATTGTCCCTTAATTGTTTGGAGAGCTCCTTGGTCTCCATGGCAGCATTTGGTTAATTGTGCCTCTTGCTTAGGTGTTGCAGCCTTTGGGGCCTTTCAAAAAGGTGTGTATATGTAATGACAGGTCCTGTGACCCTTGGATTGCACACAGGTGGACATTATTTCACTAATTATGTGACTTCTGAATGTAATTGGTTGCACCAGAGCTTTTTATGGGCTTCATAACAAAGGGGGTGAATACATACGCACATGCCAATTATCAGTTTTTTATTTCTGAAAAATAGTTTTATGTATATATTTTTCTAATTTTACTTCAACATCTTAGACTTTTGTGTTCTGATCCATCACATATAATTCATATTAAAAAAACATTGAACTAAAGGCTGTAATGTAACAAAGCCAAGGGAGGTGAATACTTTTGCAAGGCACTCTAAATCAATCTCAGTCAAGTAAGCTACAACCTTCCACCTCTTATTCTGATTGAAATAAATAAAAAAAAATGTTAACCACATTTTTATTTCCCCTTATGAAGATCTTCTGAATAGTCA
This sequence comes from Lithobates clamitans, assembly GCA_037952925.1. Lineage (NCBI taxonomy): Eukaryota > Metazoa > Chordata > Amphibia > Anura > Ranidae > Lithobates > Lithobates clamitans. The sequence continues at coordinate 2,257,280 of JBBGZY010000163.1, forward strand.
TCCTCCGGCATAACTAAATTGCAATTATATGAAGGTATGGAATCACAGTATATGAAGCCAAGCAATTAAAAGACATATGAAAATAGTCACCTTTTCCTCTTGATTCAACATTTTTTTCTATTAAATGCATGAGCTAAAAGTAATAATTTCAACTTCATAGAACTAATGCAAGTACATGGTGAAAAGGTAGTTATTTGCATGTCTTTATTATAATTTCTTAATAATAGTAAAAATACTGGTATAGAGACCCTTAAGAATGATGCCTGTCTGACAGCACAGAAGAGGAGGGGTGCATCTAATCATCAAACTGAAAGAAAAAAAAAAGAAGAAAAATGAGAGGACTATTTCATAATTTATTTCTGAACATAAGCTTTTTTCATCCCCTTGTTGAGCCAATAACTAAACATTTAGTAAAGCCTCTGAAATATTTAAAAATCAGCTGCTTCAATGCTGATGGTACTCCACCATGGGATGTTTCGGGACTAACAGCCTGGGGAGCCTGAAGCTACTAATGGTTAAGTACCACAGACTTTTTGATACTAGTTTAGATGTTAGTTTATCTGGCTTTTGCCTTACCATTACACTCTCTGTCAATGCCTGCAGGCCAGGGTTAAAAAAAGTAAATTACAATGTGTATTGTATAATCAACTGCAAAATCCTCCCTTAGGACTAGAAAGACTTGAGAAACAGCATAGTGGTTGGAAAAACCCTCTTAACCTGAGGCCATCAGTTCAAATCCTTCCTAATAAAAGCCAGTATGGAAAAACAGATTATAATGCACTTTTCAAACTTTATATAGTTGAACAGATATGAGAAGGCATTCCGAGTAAGGCAGTTTAGAAAACTCATGTCAACAGGAGAATGTACAATTATTTTATACCATTATACCATTAAGGTGAACGCACTGTGAGCACAGTGGTGGTATTATTTAATAAATATCGTCAATAATCAGAAGATTTAAAGTTGCTTTGTACACATTGGATACAAACTCACATTAATTTATGAGATTTTTCATGAACTTTTAACACACAGAATAAGTTTGCTTTGCTAAGGACATTTATTGGGCACATTATTTATATATAGTGTTATTTATATCTTGTTTGTTTATTGACTTGTGGATACATATTGGGTTACAGATATTCTAATAAGTGTAAAAGCAGATTTGTATAATTATTTCCTATATCTCCTTGTTACAAGCTGTGCATTTAGAGCCACTCTTGGTTGTAAAGATGCAGACAAAATATGGAGCCATTTTTATAGCACATGTATACCCTTTGTGCACCAAACTTTTTTTACATTTTAACTATGGACATATTAATGTATTACTAAAACCTATTTTTTTTTATTATTAAAATAACAAACATGCCTATACAGGCATACCCCACTTTTAAGTAGCACTTACCTGCTCTGTGCAATGGTTTTGCACAGAGCAGCCCCAATCCTCTTCTTCTGGGGTCCCCTGCCGTCGGAGGGGCCTGGACCGCAAGGGGGAAAGCCGCTGTCCATGGTGGATCCATTGGCACAGACAGTGGGACTTGGCTCTGCCCCGTGTCACAGCTTTTGAGTTTTTGGGTTTTAGGCAAAAAAATGGGGGGGGGGTCTGTGTCAGAGCTGCAGCACAAAATGTTTTTCACCTTAATGTATAAAATGCATTAAGGTAAAAAACCTTAAGGCTTTAGTACCATTTTAAAGGAGTTGCAAACCCTTGTGTTTTTTCACCTTAATGCATCCTATGCATTAAGGTGAAAAAACACCCGGTGGAGACACGCTCTTCCTCTGCCCGGGGTTCTCGGCTCTTGATTGGTTAGATTGATAGCAGCGCAACCATTGGCTCCCGCTGCTGTCAATCAAATCCAATTATGCAGGTGCCGGGGGGGCACAGCAGAGTCCGGCATTCGTGTTTATGGATGCAAATGCTGGATTCAGGAGAACGCCCGCAAGGAAACCCCCCCCCGGCAGGGCACTTCTCCTAGGGGGTTATCTAATGCAGGGAGGAGCCGAGAGAGCCACAGAGGGACCCCAGAAGAGGATGTTTGGGGCCACTCTGTGCAAAATGAGCCGCACAGTGGAGGTAAGCATGATATGTTTGTTATTTAAAAAAAACAAAAAAACGAGCCTTTACAATTACTATAACTTTGTAATGATACCAAAAAAGGCATATACAAGCTTTCCTAAGGTCAAACAAAACTTTCTTTTGACAGTGTTATCTTGTTAAAAGTATTTTACTTTCTATATTGTTAGCCCAATCACACTTGTACATTGTGGCAACGTGTGTCATGGCAATTTGCAGTGCATTGTGGTGCCATTGCATAGCAATATTGTGTTGCACCAATGTTGCCAAAAAAGGACTAAGTATGTTTTTCCATTCGTTATTATGCATTGGTAGCCCATTCAGTTGTGTTCAAGTACGCAGTGTATTTGCACATTAAAGTTCCCCCTTTCAAGCACTGCAATGTCTGCAAACTTTCTCATCACTCTGTTGCTGGTGCTTATTCTCATCTTCCTGGATTCAGGAGTCTTCAGCTGTCTTGATTTGCCAGGCTGGGATGAGGAAAATTCTGTGTTTTTTTCATCATTTAGGAGTAAGTTAGGGTTATAATAGTTTTATTTTTGCCATATGTGTCCCATTGAGGAAATTTTGCTTCACTTTCTGTCCCATAGCCAAAATAGAAATTGTGAGGAAATAAATCCAAAGTGAAGGAAGCTCTGGTTGTTACCATGCTTGCCAGAACTAGTGTCCCCTTTGGAAGATTTCCCCCCTATTACTGTTCTAGGGACAACCAAGAATTTGGGTTTTACTTTCACTTTTGGTGTTAATGGTAAACATGAGAAATGGAGAGGGTGAGTCTCCCTATCAGGGGCGCAGATAGCACTTCCGGGTATGGGGGCTACTTTAAATAAACACAATAGATGCCGTTCAGTGGGCACAGGCCAATGGATTACTACCAGCACTCTCCAATCCTCGGGAATTCACACAGACCAGAGCCCTGCCTATGTAAACAAGGCAAAGCCCTGTCCAGTTAGCGGGAAAGTAATGGATTTTCTTTCCCTGCAGAGCAGGGAAAGAAAATCTATTACTTCCCTTATTAAAAGCACCTCCCACAGTACACCAAAACACTGGCTAGGCACACATTTAACCCTTTGATTGCCCTAGATGTTTAACCCCTTCCCAGCCAGTGTCATTAGTATAGTGACAGTGCATATTTTTAGCACTGATCACTGTATTAGTGTCACTGGTTCCCACAAAGTGTCAAAAGTGTCAGTGTCTGAATATCCGCCGCAATATTGCCGTCCCGTTATAAGTCGCTGATCGCCGCCATTACTGGTAAAAAAAAAAAAAAATCCATAAATATATCCCATAGTTTGTGGACGCTGTAACTTACGCTCATTGGGATTTTTTTTTACAATATGTAGCAGAATACTTATTGGCCTACATTTATGAAGAAATGTAGTTTTACATTTTTTTATTGGATATGTTTTATAGCAGAAAGTAAAAAAATATTGTTTTTTTTTCAAAATTGTCAGCCATTTTTTGTTATATAGGGCAAAAAATAAAGAATGCAGTCGTGATAAAATACCACCAAAAGAAAGCTCTATTTGTGGGTAAAAAAATTGCATAAATTCTATTTGGGTCCAGAGTTGCCTGACTGCGCAATTGTCAGATAAAGTAATGCAGTGCCGTATTGCAAAAATCTTGAGATAGATTAGCGTAAATCTTCTGGAGGTCAAGTGGTTAATTCATCCTGGCATCAGATGTTAGGTTTCTATCCTGATGCACGTGCAGCTGTCATTGTATGATTTGTAACAAACAATGTTCAGACAAGGGTAATGATTTTTTACAGATTCTCTTCTACCATAAACACCCAAATGTTATCAGTTTTTTACATTGCAAGTTTAGTTGTACTTTAATCACCCTTTTAAGTCCATGGGCAACCTAAGTCAATACCTGTAGATGTGTTGATATGATTATGTGAATATAGCCAATATAATTATAAAGGCGGTTTGTATACCAATGAATGTTGTCAATACAAATATGATTTCTAAAGTTTAATAATTTGAGGATTGAAATGTGTAAATTATTCTAGTCTGTATACTACATTAACTGCTTCAATTTATTGGGAAAAGCTTCAGTCAACTTACATAGGTGTTAGTGAACGATTTACTCTGGTTATTTATATGTACTGTAGACTATGTGGATGAATACCACTATCAGAAAGAGTAGAGGCTGTGCTGTCAGATGTAATTCAAGTTGTACTTGTAAGTGGGATCTGGTATAGTCTCCTAATACACAGCGGAATTAAACTGCATTTCACACATTCTAGGAGGAATTTGATTGGCAAAAAGATATGTAACCGTATTATATTGACAACTCCATTATATAAGCCTAGCTTCTAGAAACAAGCAAATGTGACTTTTTCTATAGAGATTACACTGCCAACTGTGTGAGGATTCATAATGAATGGGCGAAGAAATGCTAAAGTGTGAATGGGCTCAAAAGACAAAAAAAAATAAATAAAAATAAACTTTTTTCGCATTATTGTATTTTGACCAGTGTCAGTTAAAAAAAAAACCAACTAGTTGTAATGTGGATAAAAAGTGCAAAAAAATTTGTCCCATTTATAATACAATTATGTCTGGTGCAGAAGCTCTGTAAGGTTTGTATTACTATTTGTGACCCTGTTTGGAAGATTCACCCTCACCATTGGTTCACCATTGGTTCTGGAGGACATTGTATCTGTTACAGAAATCCAACATTTCTGAGTTGTCAAAGGACTTTCTGCTCCGTCACACAGACAAAGACCTGAAAGAGTCCTAAGGTGACTTTATCATGAGAAAAGTGTGGGAGCTGCTATTGCTACATCACTGACCTAGTCTCAAGACCTCCTGCTCTCTAACTCCCTCATCACCTCCTCCCATGCTCGCCTCCAGGATTTTTCCAGAGCCTCTCCAATCCTATGGAACTCCTTACCCCAATCTGTCCAATTATCTCCTACTCTATTAGCTTTTAGATGGTCCCTGGAAGCCCTCCTCTTCAGAGAAGCCTATCCTACCCACAACTAACAACTGTATTTTAATTTTCTCCATCTAATCATCCCCCACAGCTTTTACATTTTGTTCCACTTGACCCTCCCTCGCTTCTAGATTGTAAGCTCTAACAAGCAGGGCCCTCTGATCCCTCCTGTATTGAATTGTATTGTAAATGTACTGTCTGCCCCCATGTTGTAAAGTTCTGCGCAAAATGTTGGCGCTATATAAATCCTGTATAATAATAATAATAATAATAATTGCTAACCTTTCAATAGTTACCTGACTGTAACATGATAAGCTTTGGCTTTAATGCTTTCTGAGTCTCTGATCAGGAAAAGCATAAAGATAAAGAACTCTGACACTTCTGACACTCATTTACAGCATGCTTGTTCCAGGTCTGTGATTTAAAAGTATTGAAGCCAGGCAACTAGCATTTTAAAAAGAGGGCAATCAATGTCAGTCCTTGTACTTTTCCGTTGACAGAGTCACTTTAACCATTCCCTACTCTATCCAAATCTTTAAAAAAAGTTTGGTTTTATATACATTTAATACGAATTGAAAAAAAAATCTAAGGAGAGAAGGAAAATAATGGGTTAATAAGGGCTGATAAATTGTAAGTAATATTAATGGATTAGGCAGGATTTATTTTTATTGTTTGGACATGAAACCCCACTTCTTTTAATTTGATCAAAAAAGTACTAGGAACTGCTGACGTCACTGGGAATCTTCAGCCACATAACCAAGGGGGCAGAAACAGCGATCTGATGATAGTTCAAGGATTTGTCATTTGGCAATGAGTACCTTTGGAATCAGTCATATGCACCAGGTCATTGGGTTTGTTTTTCAGTAAGTAGGCAGGTGGCAGGCATCATGATTGGCAATTGAATTGCAAAGAGGAACATTTTTTGAGGGTTTGTCAAATGTATGGGTGTCTTTATTTCTAGGTGACATCTTTTTGTTTGTGAGTAAGTAGGGGTATTATGCACCCTATAATCATTCACTTGGGAGGGGGGGGGGCAGTATCCGGAGGTCCTCTTATTAATAAAAGGGGCTTCTGGGTTCTGATCAGTCCCCATGACCAATGGCCATTGTTGTGAGGAAGAGGTCCTAGTCCTCGTTAACATGGGGACAAGGTACTTTGCCGGGGGGGGGGGGGGGGGTAACGTGTCAAGGGCATGTGGCCAGGTATGGTTCAGAAGGGTGCATGCATGTCCCCACCGGGGGGGGGGTCCTCACTCATTTTTGATTTATTTTTTGTGTGAGGTACCCCCTTAAAATCCATACCAGACTCAAAGGGTCTGGTATGCATTTTGGTGGGGACTCTATTCATTTGTTTTTGGATTCTTGCTGTAGGTTATCCACAGCAACAATTACATTTACAAAGAGACAAAATGCACAGTTTAACATTTAAAACTTTATTGCCAGCTTCTGCCAGCTTCTGGCAAAAAAGAACACTCAGACCTCTTTAAAGCTTGCCCACAATATAAAACAGATCCTTAGGGGCTTCTATGAATTTTGGTGTACCTTTGAGGTTTGCCAGCAACTTGAAACTCTTTCTTCCTTTACAAATGTCAGTGCTTTAAGAAAATCACTGCTCCCAGCCACATGGAATTTATTTTTTTGTGCATTGGTACATGTTCCCCAGGCCAGTGCCCCTCCCCATGTTACTTTTTGACACACACTTGCCTATTAGCCCAGAAAATAGGCATTTTTAATTTGACAAATTCTTCTCCCATTGATTTCTAGGGGGTTCGGGTTTGACATCCATGCTTCCTTGAACCCAGCCAAACCCTGCTTGAACCAAACCCCACATCAGTTTGGCTCATAAATAGTGGCCAGGAGTTAATACATCCCAGGACTGTAAATTCCATGCATGTGTATGGGAATTAATTCACACCAAGACCTTTAAAATGCTAGGAGTGTAAACAATCAATGATCAATGCATGAGCGGCCGTTGTGCAGCTAGCAAGTGGGGCAAAGATTTTATGGCAGAGGAGACAAACAGATTCTCTTATACCATAAATACGGATCTGCTACCAGTTTTTTCTACTGCTAGCATATTTCTGCTTTAAATCTTTCTAATAAATCTATGCTCAGCATGCCAAAGCATGCAGATATATTGATCTGATCATGTGAATATATTTGTGAATTGTAAAACAGAATATTCTAACAATGAACATTGTCATTACAGATATGTATTATAAAGGTGATTATTTTAATTACAAAGTTCAATAATTAGAGGATTGAGCTTTGTAAATTCTGTTTTTTAAAATACGATAAGGGCTTTCATTTATTTAAATGGGCTTCAATCAACTTGCATAGGTATTAGTGAATTATTCATGGCTTACTTACGCAAACTCTGGTTATTTATGTGTGCTATAGACTCTGTGGCTGAACATTGCTATCAGAAAGAGTAGAGGCTTTGCCGTCAGATGTAATTCAAGTTGTACCTATAAGTGGGATCTAATACAGTCTCCCGATACGCAGTGGAAATAAACTGCCTTTCACACATTCTAAGCAGAGTTTGACTGACAGAAAGAAATATAGCCGTGCCATATTGACAACTACATTATATAAGCCTAGAAACAAGTAAATGTGACTTTTTTTTATAGAGATTATACTGCCAACTGAGCGATGATAAACGAAACATATCACTAAAATGAATGACTATATATCCGCTAACGCTGTAGTATTATACTGTACATTTTTCAATTATGCATAACCAGAAAATATGAAATGTAATCAATTTCTAAAACACATATTAAAAAATATTTTATAGAGCAGAAGATTTTTTTTTTAATTGCTATATCCCATAAATATCTTAATTTACATTTTTTTCAGTATACTATAATTAGCTTGTTTTGTATAAAAAAAAAATGTATTTTGTGACAGTAGATGGCAGTATAACACAAGCTTAGGTTTCCCATAAGCACCACATTTCAATGCATTTACTTCTGGTACCTAAGACAAGAGCATTCATCACTGATGTTCTCTAGTAGTTACTAATATATGGTTTAAAGCTCTCTATATGGATAGCAAATATAAATTTCACTTTAGACAGTGCTAATTGTGCAGGATCTCCAATGAATACAATACAATTACTCGTGTCTTAATTTTACTGCAACTGGAGTGAAACAAAGAGTATTTATCTATTTTTGCTTCACTCTTTGAAATATTTCTTTCATTAACGCTAAAATATTTCCAAACATTCTCTTCAGAATTCCCAAATCACTTGACTGTATTAAGCAGTGGGCCCGGAAGACGCTTGCCTGCAGCTACAGATGTGAAAAATTTAACTATTGTCCTTAATCATACATCCCTGGTGGACCTGACTGTTGTTTTTGTATTGGAACATGTATTAGAAAGGATTAAAAGAAAACCACAAACCACAAACCCACACAACAGTGGAGAATTAGAACTTCAGTCGACTTAGTACTACATAACTCAAGATTACACCAAGGAGGCTGGAGACAAATCTCTGTAGAGCCCTCTAGTGCTTCTAGATAGAAATATTTTTTTTTTACTTGCCAGTCAGAAAATCATCTTTCTATATGGTCCTATCTGGGTTTTCTTGAAAAACGGGAACTAAATTTGATTTTGCGTGAGTCAATAGATTTGGTAATTATGCTTTGATTTTCTGGGTTTTGTAGTCTTTGGATAAAAAAACAAAACAAAAAAAAAACAAACATGCTGGAGGTAATTATAGTGTTAGAATATTTCCAACAAAACAACTGAGTACTGTCTGTGATCCTTTTTTTTATTTATAGTTTTAAGTTAATTTTTTTTAGGACAAGCTTGCGGGGGGAAAACCTTCCTTTTCGGTTCATGCAGTAATGATACCTAAAGTTTTAGCAAAATTTTGAAGTGGTTGGAAACCCCCAAAATGAAAAATGAACACAGCATATCTCTCAATAGTGTGTGCTGGCCTCATTCCAAAGCACTGCGTGTGTTTTCTGTCTCCTCTCTCTTCCCTTGGCTATCTGCCTTAGGCTGGCCATACACGGTTCATATCCCGGCCGGTTCAGCAGGGACCAGCCTAGATTCGAACCGTTAATGGGCAGGCTGAGTGTAGCAAGTTGATTGATCGATCGATCATGTACAACCAACCTGCCAGATTCTCTTGTGATTATCGCTAGTGGCTGCTATAATCACTAGCAATAATCACTGTCTTCTCCTGGCGGGGATGACTTCCCCTACCAGATGAAGATAATGACCCAGCAGGAGGGATTCCCGCATCAACACTGTCTGTGTTGATGGGAGAATCAAGCATATTTCTTCTCTGTGTATGGCCAGCCTTAGTTACTTCTGATGGGACACTACAGAATCTCTAGAGACAGCCCCATCCCACACCAGTACACAGAAGATGTATGACAGCCTTAGCTGTGCATGTTTCCCTTATTCGATTGTATAAGGGGTTGTGTCCTTTTTCTCCATTCAGGTCTCAGATTACACTCAGCTCCCTGCTGTATGCTGTGCAGTGTGTGACAACAGATCCCTGCCCCCTGCATGCTGGAGCTGAGAAATAGCCCTTGATCTGTGCATGTTAGAAGCCAGTAGAGGAAAGAGAGCTACAGACAAACGGGTACAACTTATGTAGGACAATTTGTTTCATCTCTTTGTGTCACCTGAGGCCAGTCACTTACCTGGGAATATGTAAAGGCTTACAACTACTTTAGGTAGAATAACTGGAATAGTTGTTAAGATAAGAAAAGGAGTGGGCTATGTAATAGATAGTGGAGTAGGAGTCACAGAGGTGAGAATGATCATAAAACTTTTAGATAGTGAATTGGAAAACTGTTTACACTCGTTTATTTTCTCTTGGGTTCAAATAAAATAATCATTTGTAGTTTAAAAGTTTGCCTCTTGATGATTATTTTTAAAATTGCCTTTAAGAACAAAAAAATGTATGTCTCCTATACAGTGGTTTGGGTGGGAAATGAGGTCCCACTGGTGTGCAGTAATCATTTTCTATAAGGCCTCGGTACATGGGTGTACTTAAAGTGATTGCAAGTGCCGGTTCACACTTGTGCGATGATAGGCATCGCATGTGATTCGCACCGCACTGCTGTGCAGATCACATGCGATGTCTGTGCGATGCAAAATCAGCCATACAGATTATATGGCTGAATTTGCAGCACATTCGGACCAAAATCATGCAGGAACCTTTCTTTTGTTCGCACTAGAATCAGATTGCATGGGGGGGGGGGGGGTGTCACTAACTTTCTATTGACACCCGTAGTAGTTCGCACTGGGCAGTGTGAACTGCCTGCACTGGAATCGCGCTGGTTCCCGCATCACGCTGGTATGAACCGGCACTAAAGGTTCACATTTTATTTTGTACAAAATGTTATGCTTATCTGCAATGGTTTTGCAAAGAGCAGCCCTGATCCCCCTATTCTCGGGTGCCCCGCAAACGCTCCAGGTTTCTCCCCCTGCCAGGTGCCCCCATAGCAAACCGCTTGCTATGGGGGCACTCGTGCTTGCAAGCTTCTGAGCTGCGCTCTGTGTGTCCATAAGATCACTGGCTGTGATTGACAGCAGTGGGAGCCAATGGCTCCCGCTGTTGCATCTGAGCCAATGAGGACGGTGAGAGCAGGGAGAGCGTCTGCTCTTGTGCAGATTACTGGATGGAGATTGGGCTCAGGTAAGTATAAGGGAGGTTGAGGGGGGGTAGCTGCATGCTGAAGGTTTTTTACCTTGCAGAGAATAGATTAAAGTGGTTGTAAAGGCAGAAGTTTTTTTTATCTTAACCTCCCTGGTGGTATTCCCGTGTGTGGCTCGGGGTGAATTTTCCTTACCAAAAGCAGTAACCCCAAGCCACACTTGGGATCGCATTGCAGTATCCAGGAAAAGTTACCTTGCCCCTAGGATCCTCAGATGTCTCCCTGCTGTGTGTACGAGCTGTCTGCTCCGCTCGATCTATCACAGTGCTGGGCTCCGTTCCCTGCGAGCGTCGCGACGCACGGGGCGGAGCCCAACACCAAATTAAAAAAAAAACACAAAACACGTACAGTACACTGTAATCTTAAAGATTCCATTACTGTATCAAATCATTTCACATCCCTTTTGTCACTAATGCTCTGTCCAGTGCCCTGCATGCAGTTTTATATTATATATACTGTTATTTTTGCCTGGAAACTTGAGAACGTCCATAGCAACCAAAAAGTGTCCCTTTACGTCAAACATGGTTTTAGATCAGCTAGAAAACAGGGATAATAAATTAGAATCACTTGCAGAATTGAGCGATAGTGATTGTGGGGAAATTCGTCATCAAACACTGAAAGTAATGACAGCGACAATTCTGAGCACATTTCTGTGTTTTTGATTTGATTACAATATTGAATAAATTTTATTATTATTATATTATTATTTGTTATAATTATTTATAGTTATTTATTATATTATAATTTATGATTTCGTGTTTCAAACTTTATCATACCCGGGCTGTCTACTAGACTCTTGTTTGTACAGATTTAAGTGAGTTATTCCTAAGAATTACAGGCCTACAATATAAAACGCTAAATTTCTTTGCAAAACAATGTACCGCTGTACAGCATCAAAAATCTGACATAATCATGCCGCCAGGGAGGTTAATGCATTCTATGCATTGAGATAAAAAAAACCTTCTGTGTGTGCAGCAGCCCCCCTCAGCCCCCCTAATGCTTACCTGAGCCCCATCTCGATCCAGCAATGTTGAATGAGAGACTCGGCTGTCCGGACTCTCCCTCCTCATTGGCTGAGACAACAGTGAATCACCACTGGCTCCCACTGCTGTCAATGAAAGTCAGTGAGGAGATGGAGAGAGCGGGCCGTGGCTCCATGTCTGAATAGACACACGGAGCTGCGGGTTGGCTCGGGTGCCCCCATAGCAAGCTGCTTGCTGTGGGGGCACTCAACAGGAGGGAGGGGTCAGGAGAGCCGAAGAGGGACCCGAGAAGAGGAGGATCTGGGCTGAACCTCTGCACAGAGCAGGTAAGTATGACATGCTTGTTATTTTTAAAGGAGAAAAAACAAGACTTTAGTATCACTTTAAAGTGGAGTTCCACCCACAAGTGGAAGCTCCACATATCTGCCTCCCCCCCTCTATGGTGCCAAATTTGGCACCTTTCGGGGGAGAGGGGGAACAGGTACCTGTTTTTGACAGGTACCCATCCCCACTTCTGAGAGATCTTGGCCCAGCGAGATCATTCAGAAGTTCAGCTTCCCCTCCTCTTTCCTCCGGCACCAGGCCTTTCTGAAAGCGCAGCACACTTCCTGCACGCGCAGTAGGGAACTGGCGGTGAAGCTGAACGGCTTCACTGCCAGTTTCCCTTACCACGAATGGCGGCAGCAGCATCCGAGAGGTGGGTGCCGACATCGTTGGACTCCAGGACAGGTAAGTGTCCCAATATCAAAAGTCAGCAGCTACAGTATGTGTGAATTTTTCGCTGGGGGGGGGGGGGGGGGGCGGGACTCCGCAGGTAAAAAAAAAATTCAGACCTTGACATAGAGAGGCTAATTGTTTGGCTTTGCTGGGTTTTTTTTTAGTGCACACTGTAGTCTAAAACAGTGGACATGCTCTTTTTATGTTTGTCAAGTTTTGTCTTTTTGCTTTTTTGTTTTTGGGGAATAAAAAGGAAAAACAGAAAGATTGTGTTTCACATTGTGTTCCACCAGGGGCATTGCTAGGTCTACAAAAGATCTGGGGCTAGAGCCCATCACAGTGAAGTAAAGAAAGTCATACGCTTGGGCGGGCATATACATGTATAAAATATATGTGTGTGTGTGTATATATATATATATATATATATATATATATATATATATATAAAATATTGTTACCTATCCGAGTGTGGATGCCATGGTTTGTTATTATTGATATATATAATATATCTATCTATCTATCTATCTATCTATCTATCTATCTATCTATCTATCTATCTATCTATCTATCTATCTATCTATCTATCTATCTATCTATCTATCTATCTATCTATCTAGATAGATAGATAGATAGATAGATAGATAGATAGATGTATATATATTAAAAATTAAACAATATTTACACAAAACATCTCACTTCAGAATTTTAAATTTCTACTAATGAGATCTGTACCCACATATGTGACTGAGGAATATAGAAACCCAACTGTTGGCCACCTTTACCTTTACCTTTGGTGCAGGAGGAGATGTCAGAGGCTGCATACATGGTGCAGGAGGAGATGTCAGAGGCTGTGAACATGGTGTAGGAGGAGATGGTCAGAAGATGTGGACATGGTGTAGGAGGAGATGGTCAGAAGATGTGGACATGGTGCAGGAGGAGATGTCAGAGGCTGTGGACATGGTGCAGGAGGAGATGGTCAGAGGCTGCCGACATGGTGCAGGAGGAGATGTCAGAGGCTGCAGACATGGTGCAGGAGGAGATGTCAGAGGCTGTGGACATGGTGCAGGAGGAGATGGTCAGAAGCTGTGGACATGGTGCAGGAGGTGATGGTCAGAGGCTGCGGACATGGTGTAGGAGGAGATGTCAGAGGCTGCAGATATGGTGCAGGTGGAGATGTCAGAGGTTGCGGACATGGTGCAGTTGCACTCTGCAAGTGCAGTTGCTCTAGAGCTTAGTAAATGAGCAGAAGCTCTGCTAACTTCCATTATCCAATCAAGTCCAGGCAAAATGCATTTTTTTTCTTTTCCTTGCACGTGATTGGGTATTCTTTGCAAAGTGAATCTTTACCTCATTTACTAAGTTTTGGAGCAACTACACTTGCAGAGTGCAACTGAATGTTACAAAGTCTATTTGCCTTTAGTAAATTAACCCCGCACTGTCTGCATTCGGGGACCCACACGCACCAGCACCCACACTGCTGTCAAATTGGGAGCAGCAGCTGTGTCTGTGCAGCTTCTGCATCCCAATTAAGATGAAAGGGACTGCCTGTATGGAGAAGCATGGAACACTTGTGCAATGTCCTCGCGCCGCCGTACACTTAAGTATGCCCGTGTGAAAGAGTTCTTGTGGTGTGTCTGTGTAAATGAATTCCTTTGTGTAATTTCTGCCCACTTTTACCAATATAAGATCATTGGTTGCATTTTTTGCATTGAAAGAGGGGTAAAAAAAACAAAAACATGTAGACATCATATAATGAGGCTGGTTGGATGCAGAGAAATATGTCAATATGTTATTTTATCAAACATTTGAAGTATATAAAATAAAATGCATAAACACAGACAATCTAAATCTAATGAAAACAAGTCCTTTACAGCTGCAAATGGCTTATTCCCATGGTATCTGTCTGTAGTTAACCAGTGGGCTGAAAATAGAAGATGTAAGGTTAAATATAAAACAGAATAAGAAAAAAGTGCCAACAAATAAGCAGCAGGTGTATAAAAAAAGGCACATTCTCTAGCCTCCAAGTGTCCAATTATAAATAAAGATGTAATACAAAGCATTATACGATCTGGGAGTCCAAACACAGCAAGTGTAAAAGCACAGTTCTCAGAAAGTGATGACAGTAAAAGTTATGGCAGCAGTCATAATAAATAGCTTTTATATAAATGTGCAAGGACGATGATAGCAAACATTTTAGTCTTACTATCGACCTGTTTGTAAATAGTTGCACTTTATAAAATCTTTATATGTAAGTTCATTAGTAGTGTTTTTTTGTATTTATGTTTTTTATTTTTTTTTACTTTTTTCATTCTCCTATTAAAGTAGATCTTCACCCAGTAATGCAACTTATTTACACCTGACTCCCCCTCCATCTCTCACAATTAAATAAAAAAAAATTTAAATGCTACTGGCTTTTTTTCTAAAATAATATTGGACTTCCTGTAGGCTATTACGGGGCGCATGCATGTGGATTTCATGCATCTACAGATTTGCTGCAGAGATTTGAAACCTGGCAGAAATATGGGTGTATGCATGAAGACAACAAAGTAATGTGGGCCCTGGATCTCGGCATGTCTGCACATTCACGATAAATCCCCCACGCGTGAGCAGATGTGCTGTTTCTCTGCTGGAACTCCAAGGCTGGGTAGAGCCTTTCAGCACATCTGCGCATATGACATATTTTTAAAGATCAGGCATTGAGGACAGGACCAACCATAAGGGGGCTGAAGTTCCTCTTTAACAAGGGATGTGGTATCATTCATAGTTTACTTAACTCTGGTAGTGCCAAAACACAACCTCTGTCCAACGTCATATTTCTTAGGTATGATCTGACATTTTGTTAGAACACTGATGTTACCTTCAAGTGTCCACCTGTCCTGAACACATGTACACTATATTACAAGCAAGGTCCATAAAGACATGTATGAGCAAGTTTGGGGTGGAGGAACTTGACTGGCCTGCACAGAGTCCTAAACCTCAACCCGATAGAACACCTTTGGGATGAATTAGAGCTGAGACTGCGAGCCAGGCCATTTTGTCCACATCAGTGCCTGACTTCACAAATGCGCTTCTGGAAGAATTGTCAAACATTCCCATAGACACACTCTTAAACCTTGTGGACAGCCTTCCCAGAAGACTTGAAGCTATTATAAACTCAATATTAAACCCTACGGACTAAGACTGGGATGCCATTAAAGTTCATGTGCGTGTAAAGGGAGGCGTCCCAATACTTTTAGCAATATAGTGTATATGAGCCCATAGGTGTAAAAGCTCACATGCCGCTTTTTAGGGACAAGGCTAAAAATGAAGGAATATTGACTAATATGCTCTGCTTTGGCAGAGCAGACCTTTGGTAAAATTAACTTCCTTATTAACACAGTGATGTTACACAGCACCTATGATATATTTTTCTGTTGTCATATCAAACTGCATTATCTTATTGATATTCTGATGCATACTGATGTCTAGTGTTGGTTAAGTTATTTGGTATCTCCCCCTGTTCTGCTTCTTTCATGTTTCTTCAGTTGTTAGTCATTTCAGGAACAAGATATAGAAATTACAATTACTGTGAAAGTGAATACCCCCAGAAATTTCCAGGCACCATCCCCTAATTAGAATAGATTTGCTACAGAGAACTTTCAATCCACCCATAGGAGAACTAGAAAATCTGGATTTTACATGTGCCCACATAACAATATGAGTTACATTAAAATACAACTTTATTTGTACATTAAAATACAATTAAGAACAATATATGCAAAAAATGGCATATCCAATATATAGTGATGTGAGACTCAGTTGATTAACGCGTTTCACATACAGTCTGCTTCTTCAGGATCCAAGTTGCTTGTATAGTCAAAAGATATGGCTGATAATAAAAAATATTTGAAAACAAAAATTGACATAATAAACAAATAAATATTTGAAAAACATTTAGGACAATCCATGAAAAAAATATATTTTACAACAAAATCAAATGTAATATAGTATGTTCAAGGGTGGAGAACAAAAGGGGAATGGGGAAAAAAACACAAAAAAACAACACACCATTCCTTGCAATGGGAGAGGCAGATGTCCAAGACTAAGGGGGGACAAGTACAAGACAAAGGCGCAAACATATCCCAACTCTTACCTTGACAGAAAAATCAATAGCTCCTAGTGTGGATGATAGCATAAGGACAACAAGATAACTTGCTGCTATAAGCACCAGCCAGGTATAAAAATAAATAAATATAAAGTAAAAACATGCAAGCAGTCTGATATAGAAAATAAATATAGGAGTTCCACAATCAGTATATAACAAATTATAAACTCAGACATACCAGCAAGTGCATTAAATAACAGTATCAAACCATGATGATTGACCCAGGGGCGTTAGCACCACTACAACCTATAAAAGGGACAGAGATATGCTAACTTCATACAAAATGGAACCAGTATATGGTCATCCAAAAGTATATATAACCTCAAATGCGCTCACCCTAAATTACTAAAGGGAGCCAACCATCTCCCATCACAAACACACAGATCTCTAAGTGATCCCCCAACTATAAAAAAACACACACGCAACAAATCAACCATTAGGGTAGAGGCAAATGCCAAAATTCAAGATCATATACACATAAAAGATTAGAATCATCTAAAGTCACCAAAACGTAGCTATATCTACCATATTTTTGAAACTTCCCCAACATCACGTCCAGCCACCTTTTAAGAAAATGGTGCCCCGGCGCTCCGCATATAAAAGCCCTGTACTGGTCCTAAAAACAGAGGGGCAGCCACAACCCATTCTGACATCCCTCACTCCCCGCCTCGCTCCGAATTTAATGACTATTCTGCTCTCCATTGGATGTAAGGGGAAGAAAACTGATATTTAAGTATCTCTCTTGTGAATTTGATCATGCATTTCTCTAAAACATCTATAGATATCAGAGGAGAATGTTTTAATGTACATTCTTGTACTTCTTATTTAGAAAATGCTAGAATATATAAACACTTTAGTCTGCATAGCCTGAGCACATGTAATTAGGGTGCAGTGTGTGCGGTGGCAATGATTCACACAGTGCAAAGTAAAACTTGTATTGAAGTAATGCATTTTCACTGTATGTTTTCACTGTAGGTTTTCTTTAAATTACCATTTTATTGATGCTATTTTTTCTTTCCACTGCAATATAGAATTTGACATTGATAAAAATGTTTCAAAAGACAGGATTAGTGTTAATGGCATATATTTAAAAAAAAACTATATGTGTTAACCATAACAAAAAAAAAAAAAAATCTTAATTTTATGTTAGATTTACTGTTGAGCTACAAACACAGTTATTCCCTAACACACAGCTCACTGGTTTCTTACTGCAGAATGCAGAATAAAAATGTCTTTGCATTGAGCAATCCAGGGAGATTGCGGTTCTTGCACAATTCATGCACCATTCATTCTGGAATGATACAAATCCAAGTACATACTCTGCATTTTGCCTTCTAAATATCAGATCTGCCTAATCTTTCACAATCACTCCAATTTGTAATGAACAGAGAATTGATTTTTTGATCTCTGTGTCCAAGGGAAGCAATCCTACAGTAAACAGAAATAATAACATTACTAACTTTAACATTAATAACATTAATAACTTTACATTGTGGTAGGTTACACAAAAAACTGTGTCATTCTAAAAATGTTAAAAAATATATAGGCATGCGAAATGCATGTGAGCACACAGGGACAGGGGCGCTTTAAAAATTTTTTATTTTTTTTATTGTTCATTTTACTTTATTTATTTTAGTTTGACACTTTTTTCCAAAAAAAATTTTTTTTGATCACTTTTATTCCTATTACAAGGAATGTAAACATCCCTTGTAATAGGAATATGGCATGACAGGTCCTCTTTATCCTGGCTTCGATCGTAGCAGTGAGTCGGTAGAAGCACCGGAGGGCGGCGGGAGGGGGGGATGTCCCCTCTCGCCTCTCGTAAGAACGATCAAGCAGTGTAACAGCTGCTATGATCATTCTTATGGTGTAGGGAATCGCCGGCTGAAAAAGCTGATATTTGAATGATGCCTGTAGCTGCACCCATCATTCAGATATCCCCGCACAAAGTCAAGGACATCGTATGACGGAAGGCGGGAAGTGGTTAAAACACTTTTTTTTTTTTTAACACAAAGTTGTCAATTTATACAATATTTCTAACACATAGCATGTACATACCAAAAATGACACCCCGAAATAGATTCTCCTCCTCCTCCTGAGTACGGCAATACCACATGTGTGAGACTTCCACAGCCTAGCCACATACAGAGGCTGGGTATGGCTGAGCATGGCTGGGTATGGCTGAGCATGGCTGGGTATGGCTGAGCATGGCTGGGTATTGCAGAGTATCGCAGAGTATGACTGGGTATCACCGAGTATTGCAGATTATGGCTGGGCATTGCGGGGTATTGCAGAGTATGGCTGGGTATGGCAGAGTATTGCGGCTTATGGCAGAGTATTGCAGATTTTTGCGAGGTATTGCAGAGCATGGCTGGGTATGGCAGAGTATGGCTGGGTATGGCTGGGTATCACTGAGTATTGCAGAGTATGGCTGAGTATTGCGGGGTATGGCAGAGTATTGCGGGATATTTCAGGGTATTGCAGGGTATGGCAGAGTATTGCGGGGTATTTCAGGGTATTGTGGGGTATGGCAGAGTATTGCGGGGTATTGCAGGGTATGGCAGAGTATTGCGGGGTATTCCAGGGTATGGCAGAGTATTGCGGGGTATTCCAGGGTATGGCAGAGTATTGCGGGTTATTCCAGGGTATGGCAGAGTATTGCGGGGTATTGCAGGGTATGGCAGAGTATTGCGGGGTATTGCAGGGTATGGCAGAGTATTGCGGGGTATTTCAGGGTATTTCAGGGTATTGCAGGGTATTGCGGGGTATTTCGGGGTATTGCAGGGTAGGGCAGTGTATTGCAGGGTATTGCAGGGTATGGCAGAGTATTGCGGGGTATTT
Organism: Lithobates clamitans; assembly: GCA_037952925.1. Classification (NCBI taxonomy): domain Eukaryota; kingdom Metazoa; phylum Chordata; class Amphibia; order Anura; family Ranidae; genus Lithobates; species Lithobates clamitans. Next base: position 2,276,656 of record JBBGZY010000163.1, read on the forward strand.
CAGGGTATTTCAGGGTATTGCGGGGTATTTCGGGGTATTGCAGGGTAGGGCAGTGTATTGCAGGGTATTGCAGGGTATGGCAGAGTATTGCGGGGTATTTCAGGGTATTTCAGGGTATTGCAGGGTATTGCGGGGTATTTCGGGGTATTGCAGGGTAGGGCAGTGTATTGCGGGGTATTGCGGGGTATTCCAGGGTATGGCAGAGTATTGCGGGGTATTCCTGGGTATGGCAGAGTATTGCGGGGTATTGTAGGGTATGGCAGAGTATTGCGGGGTATTCCAGGGTATGGCAGAGTATTGAAGGGGTATGGCAGAGTATTGTGGGGCATTGCAGAGGGAATTGCAGAGTATTGCACAGCATTGCAGGGCATGCAGAGTAGTGGGGATGGCTGAGCATGGATGGATGGATGGCTGGATGTTTCTGTGCAGCGCAGTGGGCACTACACATCCAGCCCACAATGCTGCAGCCATCCATCTATCCCCCTCTCCGCTCACAGTGTACCGATCGGTACACAGGAGGGGAGGAGAGGAACCGGCGTCATCAGATGACGCCGGTTTGTTTACATGTGATCGCTCCGTCATTTGACGGAGCGATCACATGGTAAACGGCTGCGACCAGCGGCCATTTACCGGGATCTGTGATGCGCCAGGTCCTCTGGACCCGGCGGTCACGGATGCTCTCGAGTGCGCGCCCTAGGGGGCGCGCGAGAGCAGAATTCTGGGAGGACGTCCCTGGACGCCCTCCCAGAGTTAAACAACCACCCTGTAGCCGTCATTTGGCTATGGGCCGGTTGTTAAGTGGTTAATATATGCTCCTTGGGGCAGTACCCCGGAGTCCCCATATATTTTTATGGCAATAACTTGCATATAAGCCTTTAAAATAAACAATTTACATTTTTTATGTTCATGTCCTATAGATTTTAATAAGGTTTTCATGTTGGCTAGAACATTTTGCCTGTTTGTGTGTGCGAACCGAACCGGGGGGGTGTTCAGACCATCCCTACTGTCCACTGTTCTTCTGATTGGATTGTCAGCCGCTGCTGCAGAAAATGACCTAGTCTCCATGTGTCCAGTCTCCAGTTCATCGGCTTATGTGGGAAGCTACTCAGTGCTGACCAGTTTGAATGTGCCTGTCTATCTGTACCAGCTGCTGGCAAGAACTATGAGGCACTACGGGTGGAGCTGGGTGATGCTGCTGAAACTGGAAGTGACGCGGGAGCCTCCGAGCCACACTGTCAGTTTTAGAAGCTGCTTGTTTTAAACTGTAAATGTAAGTTACTATTTTTAAATTAATGCCTATTTGAAACGACTGCACTATGAGTATACCCTTTTCTTGCATGAGTACCAAGACATCCAGTGGAACAAAGGAGGAGGGGGAGAACATTAGAGGAGCCTACCTTGCTCCCAACATAGGGGAAGGCAAACAGCGCTATTGTTGAGCAAAAACATATATATAAATATCATGCGGCCAACTACGCACAAAAGTGATTACACAGAGAGGTACAAAGTCTGTGAGGTGATCAGGAAAATGTCCATAAGTGATAATACAGCTGAATCGCAGTGTGCACCTTCCACCGGTCAGTAGGATTTCACCCTGTGCTGACACTCTAGTGATTCTTAAAAAAAAAAAAAAAAATTTTTACTATACCATTATGATTTTATTATGTTTGTTGTTGTTTTCTCTATAGTACATGTAACCATGGCTATTTCAAATAACTGCAGCGGCATCCACATGTTTATTACTAAGTATGCCGGTTGGTGATTTTATGGGCATGTACAATGTGTGTGGGTTTGTGAGATGAGCGATCTCTCATTGATTCAAGCACTTCGTTACTGATATTGATATGTGCAGTGAGGCTGAGTACGTCCCCTCCTTATCCCTGTACTGAACCGCCGCTGAGCTCCCTGTCTGGCATCGTGCGCCTGACGTCAGGCTGGGGGCTTAGTGATTGGCGGTTATGATTGGGGCGGGTGATATGAGCCTCTCATCACGCCGTGTAGCCACACCCTCTGTCAAAGTCAGGATATGACAAAATGCGTCAGGGCGTGGCTTACATGACGCCGGAAGTGAGGTATGCGCTCCACCACAGCCTGGATCCACAACCAGGAAGTGATCTGTTTCTTTGGTTACCGAGCCGGTTGATCTTCGGAACGGTGATACGCAATACTTCTATCTGCTTGATTGACTGTTCTTTTTTGTACGTATATTGGTTGAGGGGTATTTTGTGAAGATTGTGGGGTTCATCTAAATAAATAGAATTACGCTATGTGCACATTTTTTCTCTTTGTTATCTATTTATTTGGAGTTGTGACCCCCCCTGAACCCCCTGGAGTGGTGCTGAGAGAGATGTGATTAGGAGATCTTCTTCTCCTAGAGGCTTATTTAACTTGCAGTTCTGGTGAGTTTGACCCCCTAGGGGGAGAGTGTCAACACAGGGTGAAATCCTACTGACCGGTGGAAGGTGCACACTGCGATTCAGCTGTATTATCACTTATGGACATTTTCCTGATCACCTCACAGACTTTGTACCTCTCTGTGTAATCACTTTTGTGCGTAGTTGGCCGCATGATATTTATATATATGTTTTTGCTCAACAATAGCGCTGTTTGTAGTGTATGTTTACTTGTATTGTTTATATATACTATTATTTCGCAACTTTATGATCTTTCAAATGGCTGCTGTCTCTTTGATCACTCAGGGTAGAAACTGAGTGTTTTTACCTCCCCCATTCTCTAGTTCTGCTCTCTTAATTTTGGACGTTAACCTATCCTTCTGGCGCTGAGTGGTGTGCTGCAGGCCCGAGCAGACCTCTTCTTTCTATAGGGGAAGGCATGATTTGACCTAGTAAGAGAAGTCAAACATAGAGGTGAGCACATAGGTGTCACGTACCTGAAGGAAGACTGAAATGACGAGGTCGGCCTCTCTTGTATCTCCAGTCCAGGTCCCGCTGAGAGTAAAACAGAAGGAGCCAAGGAACAGGAGGCACACGAGTGCCTGCAGATGGTGACCTGGAATCTTGTAGCAGGAAGTCACAGCTGGTCACAGGACTGTGGTTGCAGAGCAGGAAGTCGCAGCTGGCCGCAGGACTGTAGTTGCAGAGCAGGAAGTTGCAGCTGGTCGCAGGACTGTGGTTGCAGAGCAGGAAGTAGCAGCTGGCCGCAGGACTGTAGTTGCAGAGCAGGAAGTCGCAGCTGGTCGCAGGACTGTGATTGCAGAGCAGGAAGTCGCAGCTGGTCGCAGGACTGTAGTTGCAGGCACTTGGTTAGTTGTGCTGGGCCAAGCTGGGCACCAGGGCAAGGTCACAGGAATAGCCGGGTTCGTCAACAGGCGGGTAGCAGGGTACCGGAACATCAGGCAGGGGCGGGTCAGATGGGAACCCGGGTTTGTCAACAGGTGGGCAGCAAGGTACTGGAACATCAGGCAGAGATGGGTCAAATGAGAAGCCAGAATCAGGAACCAGAGATCAGGTTTAAGCAGAGTTCAGAGCCGGGTAAACAGGAGCCAAGGTCAGCAACGGGAATCAGGCAGAACAACAAAGGTTTCAGAGTAACGGGACACAGCTGAAGACCAGTCAGCACGGATCAGTTGCTGGGGCCTCCTTTAAATAGGCTGACTGGTGTCAACTGGTGCTAAGGCACGCTCCTGCGTGTGCATGCCAGGCGCCGCCCACGAGCATGCGCACAGGCATCTGTGGTCTCCCGTGCATGCGTGTATGCGCACCAGCATGCCAGCCGATTTCTGCTGGTTTCCTTACATTGCCCCCCCCCTTAAGGGCAGCCTCCGGATGCCCACTAAAGATCTTGTCTCAGGATGGAGGCGAAGGTAGGCTTGAACCAACCGTGGGGCGTGCACATCAGAGCAGGGTTCCCACGAATTGTCTTCAGGGCCATAGCCATTCCACTTAATAAGGAACTGGGTTTGGCCACTTCTCCTCCTGCAATCCAGGCAGCTTCCACTTCAAACTCCTCATTCCCTTCCACCAACAGAGGAGCAGGAGTCTCGGATTCTCGGTCAGGAAAGGGATTAGCCACGGACCGTTTCAAGAGGGACACGTGGAACACTGGATGAACTCTTAGATTTTCTGGTAGGCTCAACTCGAAAGCAAGAGCGTTAATCCTTCTTTTTATAGGAAATGGGCCAATGTATCTTGGTCCTAGCTTCCCTGAAGGGCAGGCCAGCTTTAGATTTGTGGTAGATAGCCATACCTTATCTCCGGGTTTCAGATCCAGATTACCTCTTCTTCTTCTGTCATAGAACCTCTTGTCATCTACTTGGGACTTGGAGATAGCTTCTTTCAGGAACAAGTTGTTAACTTTCCAGAACTCCAGACGATCCTGTACTGCCGGTACTGAGGATTCCTGGGGAACATCAGGCAAGAAAGATGGATGAAACCCATAATTAGCAAAAAAGGGGGTTTGCTTGGTAGAGGAGTGTATGGAATTATTGTAGGCGAACTCTGCTAACGGCAAAAGAGACACCCAGTCGTCCTGTGGAAAAGAAGAGAAACATCGGAGATATTGCTCCAGAGTCTGGTTCGTTCTCTCCGTTTGGCCGTTGGTCTGGGGATGCTAAGCAGATGATAAGCAGAGTTTAATGCCCAAGACTTCACACAAGGATTTAGGATTTCCAAAATCTGGAAGTAAACTGTACTCCACGATCCGACGTGATGTTAACAGTAATACCATGTAGGTGTACCACTTCCTTGACAAAGGATGGGGCAGTCTCTGCAGCGGAAGGAGTACCTTTTAGGGGCACAAAGTGGGCCATCTTGGATAGGCGATCCACTATGACAAAGATCGTGGTAAATCCCTCGGATGGGGGTAACTCGACACTGAAGTCCATGGAGATCATGCTCCATAATTTATCCGGTACAGGTAGAGGTTCCAGCAGGCCCCAATTCTTGGATCTGTCTGTCTTGTTCCATAAGTACGTAGTACAAGATCTTACATAGTCTCTGCAGAATTGTATTAAGTCTGGCCACCAGAAGTAGCGAAGGACCAGTTTTGAAGTTTTGTGTACCCCGAAATGCCCTGCCAGAGGATGATCGTGGCACATGCAGAGGACTGCTGTTTGTAGCTGTTCCGGAACAAAGATCTGTGTACCATGGTAGTAGAGACCCTCTTTAAGCTGGAGATGAAGTTCTTGGGAGGGAGGATGATTCAGGACTGCTGTCTTGATTTGGGAAATTAGATCAGTTTGTAGTAACAGGAAGTTTTTAGCGGGTAGGATGGTATCAGGTTCGGGAGATACTTCAGTATCTTTAAACATACGTGACAGAGCGTCGGGCTTCCCATTCTTGGATCCGGGCCAGTAAGTGATGTGAAAGCAGAATCTTGCAAAAAAGAGAGCCCACCTGGCCTGGCGAGGTCTTAATCTCTTTGCCATTCTTAAGTATTCCAGGTTTTTATGATCCGTGAATACAAGAATAGGGTGTGCAGCTCCCTCTAGTAAATAACGCCATTCTTCAAAGGCAGATTTAATAGCGAGTAATTCCCAATAACCAACATCGTAGTTCCTTCCAGGATTATTCAGTTTTCTGGAGAAGAAGGCGACAGGATGAAGTAGGGATTTTGTCCCTTGTCGTTGGGACAATATGGCTCCCACAGCTATTTCAGAGGCTTCCACTTCAAGGACATAGGGGAGAGCAGGATCTGAGTGTTTCAGGATGGGTGCGGATGTGAAAAGGCCTTTCAGTTCTTCGATTGCTGTCTGAGCTTCCGAGGTCCATGTGAAGGTCGTACATAGCTTGTTTAACTGGGTGATAGGGGATACGATACTGGAAAAGTCTTTAATAAATTTTCTGTAAAAATTAGCGAACCCCACAAACCATAGGAGTAAACATACACTATAAAACAGCGCTAATGTTGAGCAAAACTATATAAGAAATCATGCGGCCAACTACGCATAAAAAACATCAGACAGAGAAGTAGAGAGTCCGTGAAGTGGTCAGAGGAATGTCCATAACTGACAATACAGCCGTATCCCAGTGTGCGCCTTCCACCGGTCAATGAAATTTCACCCTGTGTTGACACTCTCCCCTAGGGAGAGTGTCAACACAGGGTGAAATTTCATTGACCGGTGGAAGGCGCACACTGGGATACGGCTGTATTGTCACTTATGGACATTCCTCTGACCACTTCACGGACTCTCTACTTCTCTGTCTGATGTTTTTTATGTGTAGTTGGCCGCATGATTTCTTATATAGTTTTGCTCAACATTAGCGCTGTTTTATAGTGTATGTTTACTCCTATAGTTTATGTATGCTATTATGGACATTTTCATGTTATATTTTTAAAACGGCTGCTGTCTTTTTAAGCACTCAGTTTAGATACTGTAAGTCTTTTTATTCTTTATATTTTCCAGTTTGTAGTTCTATCTCTGTGTAAAACATTAGCTTATCCATTTGGCGCTGAGTGGTGTGCTGCAGGCCTGAGCAAACCGAACCCCACAAACCGCTGTACAGATTTCTTATCAGTAGGGGCAGGCCAATCCAGTACTGCAGATACCTTCTGTGGGTCCATGGCAATTCCGTCTGCAGAGATAATAAGCCCCAGGAACTGGATGGTAAGCTTTTCAAACTCACATTTCTCTGCCTTGGCATAGAGATGATGTTCCCTTAGTCTGCTTAATACTTTTTTCACGTGAATTCGATGGGATTCTAAAGGGTTGGAAAAAATTAAAATGTCGTCCAAGTAAACAATAGTAAATAAATCAATAAAGTCCCGGAACACATCGTTTACAAAATGCTGGAAGGTGGCTGGAGCATTACAGAGTCCAAAGGGCATCACCGGGTACTCAAAATGTCCGAAACGAGACCTGAAGGCCGTCTTCCATTCATCCCCTTCTCTTATTGTAATCAGGTTGTATGCTCCCCTTAAGTCTAATTTTGTAAATATACGAACCTCTCGTAACCTCTGAAATAGTTCCGGAATCAGAGGTAAGGGGTATCAGTTTTTGATGGTTACTTTATTTAAGTCCTGGTAGTCAATGCAGGGTGAGAGTGATCCTTTTCCATGAAGAATATTCCCGCCTCTTCAGGAGAAGAGGATGGCCGGATAAACCTCTTGTCAAGGTTCTCATCGATGTACTTCCGCAATTCCTCCAGTTCTGGTTCTGAGAGTGGGTAGATCCTGCCAAAGGGAATTTCTGCACCAGGTAAGAGATCGATAGGGCAGTCATATGGTCTATGAGGAGGGAGAGTGTTGGCGTTTTTTTAAATTGAAAACGTCCAAATAATCATGATAAACAGAAGGCACAAGTTTAATAGTTTCAGGGTCCATGTTAATGCAGAGGAGCGGTTCTTTGGACTTGGATGGAAGACTTGGATGGAAGAGGAATGCAGAATTCATTACAGTGCTCGGAAGGAAAAGTCACTTCCCCTGTGACCCAGTTGATGAGAGGGTTATGTGACTTCAACCAGGGCTGCCCAAGGATGACAAGAAATATTGGAGATGTAATGACATCTAGACGTAGCAGTTCGCGATGCCCAGAAGCTGTGAGACACAGGATGGGTTCAGTCTCTAGAGTGACAGGCCCTGATTTGATACCTGAACCATCTGCCAGGTGGACCGTGAAGCTGTTCTTCTTGGCACACAAGGGGAGTGCGTGCATGTTTGCAAAGGCAGAGTCCACGAAACAGCTACAGGCCCCAGAGTCCACAATGGCCGAAACAGTAAGAGTCTTTCCGGTTAACTGAAGGGAAACTGGCAGTAGGGTGTGGTATTGACTGGAACTTAATGACGCAACTGCAGCAGGAGGAGGAGATCTCCTACGATGTCTCCGGGAACAAGTCTGTAAGAAATGCCCTTCATAACCACAGTAGAGGCAAAGTCTATTACAGAGACGTCAAGCCCGTTTTTGTTTAGACAGAGGGGGCCTTGGAAATCTGGCATGAGAATCCTTCTTGGTGTCAGATACATCTTTAGGTGAGGCAGAGGCAGGTGAAGGGTCCATGGAGCAGACAGGCATTAGGTGAGGATTCCTGGCCTTTTCAAACTGCCTTTCATACAGGCGGCGGTCGATTTGAATGCAAAGAGAGATTAAGTCATTCAGAGAGGCGGGAGTTACAACTCTGGCAAGCTCATCCTTGATGGCTTCAGATAGTCCCAGGTGAAATTAGAAATGTAAGGCTGCGTTGTTCCATTCTGAATCAGAACTCCACAGGCGAAAGTCAGAAACGTAGTCCTCCACAGGTCTGGAACCCTGTTGCAGGTGGCTTAATGAGGTTTCAGCAGTCTGATGACGAAAAGGGTCAGCATACAGTTGGGCCATGGCAGCAAAGAAAGAGTTGACTGAATCCAGGTCAGGGTCATGCTGTTCCCGAAGCTGAAATGCCCAGGCCTGGGGTTCCTCCAACAGCAAGGAAATGAGAAATCCAACCTTCACTCCCTCAGTAGGAAAGCAAGGAGAAATACAGCTCACAGGAATTCTGAAAAGTCCTGAACTTCCTACAGTCCCCAGAAAAGCGTTTGGGCAATGGTTCCCTGGGTTCAGGAAGATAAGGTGGAACTGCTTGGGTGCAGGTCAACCTGGAAGCACTCAGTAGTTGATCATGGATGCGGGCTAAGTCCATATGCAACCCTTGTACTACATGGGAGAGTGTGGTAACAGTCTGACAAAGGGTTGATAGCAGAGAGACCTCCCTTTCAGACTCCATCTTGGGCTGACTGGTACTGTCACGTACCTGAAGGGAGACTGAAATGACGAGGTCGGCCTCTCTTGTATCTCCAGTCTAGGTCCCCTGAGAGTGGAACAGAAGGAGCCAAGGAACAGGAGGCACACGAGTGCCTGCAGATGGTGACCTGGAACCTTGTAGCAGGAAGTCACAGCTGGCCGCAGGACTGTACTTACAAAGCAGGAAGTCACAGCTGGCTGCAGGACTGTAGTTACAGAGCAGGAAGTCGGAGCTGGTCGCAGGACTGTGGTTGCAGAGCAGGAAGTAGCAGCTGGTCGCAGGACTGTAGTTGCAGGCACTTGGTTAGTTGTGCTGTGCCGAGCTGGGCACCAGGGCAAGGTCACAGGAATAGCCGGGTTCGTCAACAGACGGGCAGCAGGGTACAGGAACATCAGGCAGAGGCGGGTCAGATGGGAACCCGGGTTTGTCAACAGGTGGGCAGCAAGGTACCGGAACATTGGGCAGAGACGTGTCAGATGAGAAGCCAGGATCAGGAACCAGAGATCAGGTTTAAGCAGAGTTAAGAGTAAACAGGAGCCAAAGTCAGCAACGGGAATCAGGCAGCACAACAACACAAGTGTCAGAGTAACCGGACACAGCTAAAGACCAGTCAGCACCGATCAGTTGCTGGGGCCTCCTTTAAATAGGCTGACTGGTGGCAACTGGCGCTAAGGCGCACTCCTGTGCGTGCATGCCGGGCGCCGCGCATGCGCACGAGTGTGCAAGGGCATCTGTGGTCTCCCGTGCGTGCGCATGCGCACCAGCATGCGCCAGACTATTACTGCTGGTTTCCTTATAATAGGTTGAGAGGTGGTGGGAGTCACCGAAGCACCAGCACTTTTATTACTGTAGCACCTTCCTAGGTAGGTGCTAGAAGAGAGAGTATAGTTTTTGATCTTTCTGATTAACAGGAAGATGGTGTCATGAACAGGTGTGACCAGATTGTGTGGACTGCAAAGAGGAAACCAAAACGCATGTAAAGTAAATAAGAATAATGTTTATTTAAGATCAGTGATATAAATAAGTAAACACCCCAAATACAAATGGTGCTCAACTAACCAACAGAAACCCACAGACAACAGATAATATATACAGCCAAAGGAAAGTACCGAAATCAAACATGTTAGCCAGGCCAGGGTCATACACAGGGGATCAGTAACTGAACAAGGGCAGGATAGGAGAGGGAGATAATGGATGGGATCAGGCTTACAAGGGAACTGGAACACAGGAGGGACAGGATCAGGTACAGGCTCAGGTGCAGGCTCAGGTTCAGATACAGGTTACAAGGTCCAGGATACAGGACACAGGTCGCAGGTACCGGTCAGGGCGCAAGGAAGAAAGATACCAAGGCCAGTATGTGAGGGCTTGCCGGGTATTTATGGGACTGCCAGTGATTGTTCTCATGTAACAACTGAGCACAGGGAGTGTTGTCTGCTCCATACTGCCAGTATCCATCCGCTGGTGGACGTCAGTACTGCGGCCCAAAGATGACATAACACCAGCAGGGAAAGACTCTCCTGACAGTTCCAAACTGCCAGGAGACACCTGCTGATGGACCTCAGTACTGCACGCCAAAATGATAGATCTTACCAGCGGACGGACCCTTTCCTGACAGATGGTCTGGTAATACATAGAGTGCTCTCTGCCCACCAGGGAGCAGGATCTATGGGTTAGGTCTGCTCATGATACTTAGGTGCAGCTCAGCTTGTTCTGATTGTTCCCCACTGGTCCAATAGGGAGGCATATTGGATAGTGGGAGGGAACCTGGCAAGTGAGTACACTGGCTTTGTTACAGCCCTGGCAATTGGCAGAAGGAAAGTGCTGCATTGCATTGTGGGATACTGTATAAAAGCTCAGAGTACATGTGCTCTGGGTTGTTGCATTGGGGAACAGAGCCTTGGAGGGAGAGGGGTGGCTGCCCTCTCCTGCATGGAGGTGGTGGTGCAGCCCTGGGTGGTCGACCCAGGGGCCTAGAGAGAGAGAAGCTGAACCCAGGGGTCCTGCAGAGCAGACTGGAAGGGAGACAGCAGGAAGGATCTGATTCTGCCTATTGTGAGTACAGATCTGTGTCTTTATGCCCCCTTCAGCTAGAAGAGTCAGTGGATGGGTGTCAGTAAAGGAGATGCTAGAGAGTTTCCTGAAGATAATTTAGTGCATTAAGTCTGCTGCTAGAGAGAGTAAGAAGACTTAACCCTTCCATACATGTGGCTGTATGGTTCAAGCAGTGTGTCTGCTTCCACAGATAATCCGGTGTGGCCAAGTGAGTGTTGTCCTCATCTATTGTGAATAATTCAAGTTGGAGTATCCCACTCATCCCTTCTCCCATCCAAGTTCCAAATACGATATAAAAATCCCAAATACCCTGGACTGGTCTTTGAGTAATGAGCAAACAGGAGTATGGCGGTGAGTAAGGCAAGTGGGAGCTCCTAAGCAAACAAGCAGGAGCTCTCAACAACCAAGCGAGAACCTCTAGCAACATAGTGGGTAATCCTTAGCAATCAAGCGGGAACCCTTAACAACACAGTGGGAAATCCTTCGCAACCAAGCGAGGACCCTCAACAATGTAGCGGGATCCCTCTGCACCTAAGTGGGAAACCCTCTGCACCTAAGTAGGAACCCTCTGTACCTAAGTGGCAACCAACTGCAGGTAACCAGGGAGAGGCCTATGAAGTCAACATTCAGACACTGCTACATTACAGATTACTATAGTATTGTGGGCTCACTCATGTATTGCACTTTTGCAGTTTTAACCTAAAGGACATTTTTTGAGCCACATCTGGACAAAGATGTTCGTCCGGCTTCTGATGAAGGGGCAGGAACGAAAAAGGTCTGCCGACTGACTCCTGGTGCTAACTGGAGTGTTCTGTTAGAACGCAATAGAACAGCAAGGGAGATTGCTGTACTAACATTGCATAGTACAGCGGTTCCAATTAGGGGTGTCATTTTTTTTTCATTCAGCCTGCTGGGTTGAACGAAAAAAAGAAATTGCAGTGTGTACTAGGCTTAAGGCGCAGTCAGACCTTTTCCAGAGGTCTTAATGTCTGGTAAGAGGCGATAATATTTCTCTTGGTGGACACATCTTGGTGAACTCCTAAAGCAAAGGTTTTTTTTGAAGCACACAAGTGGAGCCCTTTATTTTTTCATCACTAATTTGATTGATTTTTTCGCTGCTTTATGAATTTCATGAATTACGGAGCTATTGAATTATATTATACATTTTACATTCATTTTTTATATATATTCTTATTTACAAGTTCATTAATTTACCTATAAATTATGTATTTCATTATGTAATTCATTTGTTTATGAATTTTGTTATGAATTGTTCAAACACTTTATTAGTGTACCAACATGCACCTGTTTTGATAATACCTCAATGTATGTAAAAAACGGGTTATCAAGACATTATTAAAGCATCCCATGTGCTTAAAGCATGGCTCAGATTAAACCACAACATAATTTACTTGAGTTAAACTAGATTTATTTTTATTACTATTTTGTTTAGAATATTATTTTTTTTTCCCTATAAAATATTGTCAAACCTACTATACAAAACGCATATTTATACACATATTTATACATACACATCAGTGCTTTAAGTGGAACCTGGGTTTCGTAGATCTGAATTGTACAAGGTGAAAAAGAGCAATGATGTGTGCTAGGAACTGTTAATAAAGTTAAATAATGTCACTTATATCAATCAGATTATGTGCATCAGTAATGGTGGATAATACATTACTTTGGGTGTGTGAGTAATCTATTGTTCAGAGTAACAGAGGTAGGTTTATTAATAGCTGCTTGTCATGACAAGGAGATCTGTGCAGGCTGTACCCTTCCTGCAAGAAATACATTTATCCCTAGCTATTATGTATGTTTCCAAAGTAGAACAGTTAGGTTTTACTTTAAATCTTAGCAATATTCATAGTAAAACATACATACAACAATTTTAGTGTTTTTTCAATGTAGTGCTACTCCAGTGTAGCTGCTGATTGTTTGGGTCCCTTCTTCCATGCACTAGTAATGCCCCTCTCTTATCTGTACCAGAATGATAAACACTTGTATGTTTAAATGAGCTTTATTGAATGGCAAAGGCCTGTAGAAATGAAAGTGCAGGGTAGAACAACAAGCACAATTTAGACAGGTTTCAAGTGTTCTAACAGTCAAACGCCCTAGCTACATCACCTGTCCAGCGCTCTAAACAGTCTGCAGGTATCAAGACTGCTGGTATTCCATTGGAGTTCTTCAAAGAAAGACCCGTACTTCAACCTAGGGATGTCCCAAAGCAGGCAGCAAAGAACCAAAAATATTTAAATAAAGCAGGTGATTCAAAACCTCTCACCGTAGCAGTTGGCCCTAGATCTCTGTCAGTCCCACAAGGACCAGTGAAAGGTTTCTGCCACTCTCTCACCTCTTAATTCAGTTTCCTATGATGTCTCCAGGCAGTTCTTACTCTAAGGATTCTGAAACAGCTACAATCTTTGGAACACAACAGCAACAGCAAAGTACATCAGCAGCAGTAGTCTAGGAATAGGCCACGTGGCCTGGGGAATTCTCAGCACACTCACCCCAGAATGAGCACAGCACCACATGGTCCCAGCAGCAAAGTTCTTACTGCCAATAAACAACTTCAGCTTTTAAGCCCCCAGGGTTATAGGCAGTCGTCTCACAGCAGCAGGTGTCTTCACACACATGCACCTCTTTCGACCCTGCCCACAGAATTACTGGCAACACTAAAAAACTTGCAGGGCTAAGTCTCTTATCAGAGTAGGGCACTGGACAACTGGAACACTCTGGAACACCTGGAACATCCTGAAAGAGTATGCAGCAGCAAATGCCCTGCAATACTTCTCCCAGTGCAGCAGCAGTCTCTTAGCCCTATACATGGGCTCCAGGCTTAGGTCTGTAGCAGCTCATATCTGTTGACCTCCTGGGTTCCAGTGCTAGGATCAGGCTTGGGTACACAATCATCTCCCCAGGCATTTGCCACAGTTCAGCAGCCCTGGGTAACCCACTGTTATGTCCCATAAAAAGGCTGCAACGCTTACCCCACAGACATGCATAAAGGCTTCCTGGTCCAGAAGAGTAGAAAGTCCTCACTGGTGTCCTACCAAGTGCGGGATGAGGACAAGGACAGAGCGTAGGCCCCCCCTGGTGAATGGTGTATGTTACAAGAGGGCCTGTGGAACCCAGAATCCCTTGGAGAGGTTGGGGGACCCTTGTTTCAGCTCCCTGTGCACCTCCTATGTCTGAGAGTCACCCTGTGTCCATTAGGGGCACAGGGTGACTGAGAAAATATGGCTTGGATTACTTAAAATGGGACAGTAATTTTTATCCACAATATCTCCCAGGATATATATATAAAGACTATTCTTGGTTTGTTTGATACTGAACTCAACATGTTAATTGAAAGAGCTGATCACATTGGCCTCTGTACAATGTAGGGGAAGGGCCGACTGCTACTTTAGCTCCTGCTATTGTGAGAAGGTGTTCTGTGTTTATACTTATGATAATGTATAATCTACTGTGTGAAGCTCGGTGACAACAAGTCTGACCTGTACTGAAATCCTGATTATTCACTACAATGGCCAGGTGGGCATTGAGTCACTTTGGCTGTTTTAAGGGACTAGTTAATTAGGTATATTAATTTATGTTTTTGGTTACAGGTGTATTGTTAGAGTAATATGAGCAGGAGGGGGGGGGGGCCTCCTCTTCAACTGCATATAAGACTGTATTCTTGTTCTAATAAACAGTTCATGTTGAACAACCAAACGAGTATTGTCTTGTTTATGGTTGTCAGCGGTTGGAATATCTGATATCTATATTCAGACTGGGAGGAGGCGGTATATGAAGAAAGCACTCAAGGACAGTGTGGGACATTTTGTTACAGTGTATTCTGTGTCTAAGCAGGGGTCGGCTCTGTGCCCCACTTGAGGCTCTGCTCCCCTGGCCATGCCTGACCAAGCTACCCCGGCTCCCCCCCTGCAGCCCCCTGGCCGCTTCCTGCCGCATTCGGGAACCTGGAGCCGCTGCAGCAGGTGCTGTCCAGCCCAACCCGCTTGGTCAGCAGAGAGTACCTGGAATGGAGCTGAGATGGGGGTTGGGAGAAGGCAGGGAAGGGTGAAGAGGGGGAGCAGGAGGGGGGCTGGACTGTGGCACTATGGGCCTCAGGGTTGTACTTGCCCCCTGGGCCAAAAGTTTCCAATCAGCCCCTGGCAGATCCCCTCTGGGTGCTTTCCAAATTACTTTTTAGATATCTGTGTCACTTTGACAAATAAAAAAAAATAAAATATATATATATATATATATATATATATATATATATATATATATATATATATATATATATATATATATATATATATATATATATATGTATATATTTTTTTTTTTCTCTTTTGATCAATGTAAAAAAAATAATTGAATAAACAAAATGAAATCCATCATGATTTAATGTTCTATGGCAATAAAACTTGAAATCTTCTAAGTAGATGAATAGGTTTTTGCACCAGAGCAAGTGGTGTGGGAAAATCATCTAACTGGGACATCTGTTTTTATGACGACTCTCTAAGATGGGAATTCTGTTGACTTTGAAAAAGTTTTCTCTTGTTTCCCATTGTGTCTCCAGGACAGGAAGTGAAAGGAAATCTGGGACAAAGGGAGAAAAAAAAAATAGGGGCTTAAACCATTCCCTACTCTGTCTAAAACCGTAAAAAGTGGTTTATATACTCTTTAAATACTTGAGTCATTGCAGCATACAGATTGTCCCTATACAAGATATGTTTTTACTTTTTTTGTGCATAGCCTTACCTTCTGTTAATTAAATATGAAACATTTCTATTTTTCTATAAAGTATTCTTGAATTTCATTTTTTTTACTGAATGTTCAGAACACCATCATTTTCAATTAAAAACCTAACACTTCTAGTAGCGTGCAGTGTAGATGCTTTGTTCCCTGCATGAAATCAGATAGCATATAGCCTATCATTGCCATGGAGGTTTTTGGTCATGAATCTTTATGAGCGCTTTCTTTAAATCATTGTCTGTGTCCTGCATTAGGTGCTACATCAGATCCTTGGGGACATGATTATGACTCTGGGAGAGAACTTAATATTCATGCAGCCTACTGTGGTTTCTTCAAGGTGACAGTGTTATCACTGAGCAGTTACAGAGTTGATTCCAAAGTACAGATAATACACATGTCATAACTTGGCAGGGTACAAAGTAAATATACTTGCTTCAAAGCAGCCTGTCAGCATAGAAATATTGTGTTTATTAAAATGTAGACGCTTTAGGGCTGTCATCATGATCTTTTAGACATGTCCTAAGATATATTGATTAGATTATTCACATCAATGCATTTCTAAGGGAATATTCACATTATGGCATTGTGACATGCGCTAATGTGTCGTATATAAACTTCTCATGCTATTGTTATCCACTGCAGCAGGCTACAATGCGCTAAAGCGCAATATATTGCGCTGTGCAGACTACTGTACTGGTATGTACTGAAGTAAAGCAACACATTCAAAATGCTTTGTTCTTACATCGGGTCCTGTACTGCAGTTTAACCCACTGCATTTCTTATATTATAAAGACTGTATTTCTATACAACCTTTAAACATGTACAAACATGTTTTTTTTTTTCCTTTTTAATTTTCAATACATTTTTGATTTTTTAACCACTTCAATACCGGACACTCCCCCTTTCCTACCCAGGCCAATTTTCAGCTTTCAGCACTGACACATTTTGAATGACAATTATTCATTCATGCAACACTGTACCCAAATTAAATTCTTATCATGTTTTTGTGAGCCTTCTTCTGGTGGTATTTCATTACCACTGGGTTTTTTTTTACAAAATAAACAAAATAAACAAAATAAACTGTTATAATTTTTTGAAAATAAATAATCTTTCTTCATAAATTTAGGCCAAAATATACTCTGCTACATATCTATGGTAAAAATAACCCAAAAAAGTGTATAATATTTAGTCTGTATAGAGTCTGCAAACTATGATATATATATATATATATATATATATATATATATATATATATATATATACTGCAGGTAAAATAAGTATTGAACACGTTACCATTTTTCTAGGTAAATATATTTCTAAAGGTGCTATTGACATGAAATTTTCACCACGTCAGTGACAACCCATGCAATCCATATATACAAAGAAACCAGAACAAACGCATTCAGAAATGAAGTTATGTGTGATAAAGAGGAATGACACAGGGAAAAAGTATTGAACACATGAAGAATGGGTGGTGCAAAAAGGCATGGAAAGCCAAGACACCAGCAGAAATCTATCAGTAATTAGAAAGCAATCCTGCCTCTTGTCAGTGCAAATTAATATCAGCTGGTTCAGTCTCAACTGATGGCCTATAAAAAGGTGTCTTGTTACCAAGGTGTCACACAAGAAACATTGCATAATGGGTAAAAACAAAGAGCTCTCTCAAGACATTTGCAACCTTATTGTTGCAAAACATACTGATGGCATTGGTTACAGAAGGATTTAGAAACTTCTGAATGCTCCAGTGAGCACTGTTGGGCCATAATCCTGAAGTGGAAAGAACATCATTTCACCACAAACCAGCCACGATCAGGTGCTCCTCACAAGATTTCTGACAGAGGAGTGAAAAAAAATATTAGAAGAGTTGTCCAAGAGCCAATGACCACTTGTGGAGAGCTGCAGAAAGACCTGGAATTAGCAGGTACAATTGTTTCAAAGAAAACAATAAGTAATGCACTCAACCACCATGGCCTGTATGCACACTCACCATGCAAGACTCCATTGCTGAAAAAAAAGAATGTTGAAGCTCATTTAAAGTTTACTGCACAACATTAAGACAAGCCTGTGAAATACTGGGAGCATATAGTCTTGTCAGATGAGAACAAAATTGAACTCTTTGGATGCCATAATACACACCATGTTTGGAGGTCAAATAGCACTGCACATCATCCCAAAACACCCCCATACCAACAGTGAAGTTTGGAGGTGGGAACATCATGGTGTGGGCTGTTTTTAGCATACGGTACTGGCAAACTTCATATCATTGAAGGAAGGATGAACTGAAAAATGTACCAAGTCATTTAGGATAAAAATCTGCTGCCATCTACCAGGATGATGAAGATGAAACAAGGGTGGAAATTTCAGCAAGACAATGATGCCAAATACAAAGCCAAGGAAACTCTCAATTGGTTTCAAAGAAAGAGAATAAAGCTGCTAGTATAGCCCAGTCAATCACCTGACTTGAATCCAATAGAAAATCTATGGAAAGAACTAAAGATCAGAGTTCAAAGAAGAGGCCCATAGAACCTTCAAGATTTGAAGACTGTGTAGAAAAATGGGCCAAAATCACACCTGAGCAATGCATGCGAGTAGTTTCTCTAGGCGTCTTGAAGCTGTCTTTACCAACAAAGGATTTTGTATGAAGTGTTAAATAAATTTCAGTTAGCGTGTTCAATACCTTTTCCCTGTGTCATTCCATATTATTACACATAACTTAATTTCTGAACTTATCTGTTTTGGTTTCTTTGTTTCATTGTATGTATGGATTGCATGGGTTGTTACCAATATGTGGTGAAAAGTTCATGTCAATAGCACCTTTAGAAATATAATTACCTAGACAAACAATGACGTGTTCAATACTATTTATTAATTAATTATATTTTACCCGACTGCCTATGTCATTTCTTGAGGCCCTAAAATGCCATGACAGTACAAATACTACCCAAATGACACCTTTTTGAAAGTAGACAGTGCAAGATATTTAGTAAGAGGCATTTTATTTGTAATTTTTGTCACAATTCTTTGGAAAATAAAGAAATTAAATTTAATTTGTTTTTCTTTTTTACATACTGTCACCAGTGCAGTACAGCATCATCATACGACTGGTTTGGTGGTGATCAGGGATACTGACTGGTGACAGTATGTAAAAAAAAAAAAAAAAAAGTAATCATTTTTCTTTCATTTTTCTTTCTTTTTTTTTACAGCTGCAATAAACATTCCTGACTTTATTGTAAGCTAAGAGTAGGGGTTTGTTTAGACATGCACTCAGGGGGCAATAAAAGCAGGTGGTTGAGCTGCAATTTTACTATCCCCAACTAAACAAGGAAATGCAGCCATTCAGAGCTGCACACCTGCAGTGTCCTTGGCAAAAAATAGATTCCCTGTTACATTCAGCGGGCTGTACCACCACTGAATGTGACCTATTTCCTTATTACTAAAAGTAGGTTGCAAGTATCATTGGGACTTTCATTTTCCAGGTGGATCCACAATCCGCTTGGCAATGAGCTAGCAAAGAGGTCCTACCTATTAAGACAGTTTAATAGTTCTGCATTAGGTAATGTATATCTGACTGCCCTATGAGGCTGCAGGACCCCTGACCCTCTGTCTGAACAGTCCTGGTTGGCCCTGTGCTGATCACACGCACCCTCCCAAGAAAAAAGATCTCTAGCTATACACACCAAAATAAGCATGTGCATGTGCAGGCATTGTACTTTCAGGGGAAGAAGAGGAGGATCAGAGAAGACAGGATAAAAACAGCCCTTTTACACAATGGAGGATTAACCCCTAGGTTCCACAGTGAGTATAACAAGCATGCTTTACTGCATATACAGACTGTTTTTACGGTTGTGGGTTTAGTAACACTTTAAACGCTTGGGCCTCTATTACTCAGTTAAAAGTTTGATAGCCATGGTAGAATTTAACTTTTGAGTTCAAAACCAAATATATTTAACATGAAAAGTAAATATATGTAATAACATCATCATATGTGATCTTTTTTGGAGTTATCTAATACAATAGGAACAAAACTCTAATATTTTTCACGTATAAAAGACTGAGTTTACATCTTTACTGTTATGGTATTTTACCGAAATTTGAATCATACACTATATCATTGTGAAAGAAATAATGTAATCCTCTGCCAATTATGCAAGCATGCTGCAAATTGCCATTTTATTTGTCATTATCATAACTCTATTTGACACTTCCTTTCAGTGGGCATTTTAGGACTGACAGTGAATTAACCTTTTAGCAAAAAAACCGCAGGGAAGCTCAGCAGTTTGGTTTAGAGACTAGACACAGAAATGCTGTCTTGACACCTAGAAAGCATTATGCGTCTCATATGCTAAAAATATCATTCATTAAGTTTTACTGCTTTTGCATCTGTCTTTTCTTACTCTGTGTTTACATTCACAGCGATAATGATATTGTCTTATGCTCTAAAATTGTTTTGCGCTTGTCCTCCAGAATTTTGGAATTACATTTTTTCATTTTCACAAAGTTTATGCCTCAGTTTTTATGATGGCAATTTGCATATGCTCCAGAATGTTATGAAGGGTGATCAGATGAATTGCTATTAATTGCAAAGTCCATCTTTACCATGAAAATGAACCTAATCCCCTAAAAAACATTTCCACTGCATTTGTGAAGAAGGCTTCAGGGTGCCCAAGCAAGTCCAGCAAGCGCCAAGACTGTCTCCTACAGCTGATTCAGTTGCAGGATCAGGGCACCACCAGTGCAGAGCTTGCTCAGGAATGGCAGCAGACAGGTGTGAGTGCATCTGCACGCACAGTGAGGCGAAGACTTTTGGAGGATGGACTGGTGTCAAGAAGGGCAGCAAAGAAGCCACTTCTCGCCAGGAAAATATCAGGGGCAGAATGATATTCTGCAAAAGTTACAGGAATTGAACTGCTGATGACTAGAGTAAAATCATTTTTTCTGATGAATCCCCTTTCCGATTGTTTGGGACAACCAGAAAAAAACCTTGTCCAGGGAAGAAAAGGTGAGCGCTACGATCAGTCCTGTGTCATGCCAACAGTAAAGCATCCTGAGACCATTCATGTGTGGGGTTGCTTCTCAGCCAAAGGAGGGGGCTCATTCACAATTTTGCCTAAGAACACATGCATGAATAAAGAATGGTACAAAAACATCCTCTGAGAGCAACTTTCTTCCAACCATCCAAGACCAGTTTGGTGAGGAACAATGCCTTTTCCAGCATGATGGAGCACCTGGCCATAAGGCAAAAGTGATAAATAAGTGGCTTGGGGAACAAAACTTTGAAATTTTGGGTCATGGCCAGGAAACTCGCCAGACCTTAATCCCATTGAGAACTTGTGGTCAGTCCTCAAGAGGTGGGTGAACAAAAAAACCCCACACAAATTCTGACAAACTTCAAGCATCAATTATGCAAGAATGGGCTGCTATCATTCACAATGTGGCCCAGCACTTGATTTCACAGCACGCCAGGGCGCATTGCAGAGGTCTTGGAAAAGAAGGGTCACCACTGCAAATATTAACTCTGCATAAACTTAATATAATTGTCAATAAAAGCCTTTGACACATATGAAATGCTTGCAATTATATTTCAGTATACCATAGTATCATCTGACTTTGTGAAAATTAATATTTGTGTCTAGGGATGAGCTCGAACATCGAGTGTTTGCCCGTTCGCCAAACAGCGAACATTATGGCGCGTTCGAGGGAAATTCGAGCACTGCGGAATGCCCCATAATGCACTGCGAGATCGCAGTGTATTAGCGTCTGATTCACCAAAGCATGCACCTGACCTGCATGCTTTGGCCAATCAAAGCTCACTCTGCTGTGAGAGCCATAATTGGCCAATGGCAGGGTGCCTTGGACCAATCATGGCTCAGGGGGACTAAGTCCACTCCCCACACTATATAAGGCTGCTTACATAGCGGCTGCTTGTAGTGTTGTTGGCGTGGGTAGAGAGATAGCTTGAGCTGAGCTAGATTAAGCAGGCAGGTTATTTTCGTTAGTGGCTGTGTATTTGATATATATATATATATATATATATATATATATATATATATATATATATATATATATATATACATACATACATATGTACACAGTATCTCGCAAAAGTGAGTACACTCCTCACATTTTTGTAAATATTTTATTATATATTTTTATGTGACAACACTGAAGAAATTACACTTTGCTGCAATGTAAAGTAGCGAATCTACATAATATATATATATATATATATATATATATATATATATATATATATATATATATATATATATATAACAGTGTAAATTTGCTGTCCCCTCAAATTAACTCAACACACAGCCATTAATGTCTAAACCACTGGCAACAAAAGTGAGTACACCCCTAAGCGAAAAAGTACAAATTGGGCCCCAGTCAGTGAATCAGCTTCCAGTTTGTTTGTTCTTTTTGTTAAAGCTTAATTGAACAAGTTGAAGTTAGAAGCTGATTGGCTACCAATGCGCAGCTGCACCAGATTTTGCACTCTCCAGTTTTAATAAATCAACCCCAATGTCTCCTTCTCCATATTACTGCAGAAAACAGCATAGATACTAAAACTCAAATTAATGTTATATTGCAAAATAATCAAAGGGAAAAAGTACTTCAGAGCTGTGAGATATTTAAGAGACTAATTTATATCTGTGTATTGCCAAATTAGGCCTTGATTACAGAGGGAATGATGAAGCTGCTCATCAGGTGACCCTGATGTAAATCATGATAATTTTCCTGAGCTTGTTTTGCTTCTAAGCAAATATGCTAGAAATCTCCACAAGCATATATGAGGTTGGGGCCCTAAGAAGTAATAGAAATGCACATCACCCCAACAGTAGAGGAAAATGTGTTAATCAAAACTTCAGTCAATCACATAGTCCTTGTCAAGGCAACATGGTGAAACAACAATTAGTTCAAGATGTTAGAGATCTATTGAATTCACTATGGAAATGGGCAGCACACAGGAAAATGCAACACAACAACAATGCAGAATAATTCTGTGATATGTCAAATAGAGTAAATGTGTAGCAGTGAGTATTGTTAACCATATTGGCAATATTTTTGGTGGTGCTGGAAATCTTATGCTGCGTACACACGATCGGAAATTCGTCCAGCAAAAGATTGATGAGAGCTTTTGGTCGGAAAATGGGACAGTGTGTATGCCACATCGGACTTTTGCTGGTGGAATTCCAGCCAGTAAAACATTGAGAGCATGTTCTCAATTTTTTGGTCGAAAAAAGTTCCGATTGGAAAATCCAAACGTCTGTACCAATTCCGACGTGCAAAATTCCTACGCATGCTCGGAAACAATTTGACGCAGGCTCGTAAGCATTGAACTTCATTTTCTCGGCTAGTTGTAGTGTTGTACGTCACCGCGTTCTTGACGGTCGAAAGTTCAGCAAACTTTTGTGTGACCGTGTGCATGCAAGCCGAGCTTGAGCGGAATTCCGTTGGAAAAACCATTGTGTTCATAATCCCATAACTAAACACTTCTTATCTCTCTGGGATAAATTAAAAACCAAATATCAGTTACAATCTCCACACAATCCTCTCCTTTCTTTTATCAGAAATCCGGCCTTTTATCCGGCATGGATCTACCCAAATTCTTTTAAAGCTTGGACAACATCAGGCATTCAGACACTAAATGACTTCATAGCATCTAAATCATTCCTTTCATTCCCATCGCTTAGAGAAAAATATGATCTACCAAACTCTGAGATATTTAGATATCTCCAAATCAAAAATTTCTATACACCATTCCTAAAGGGGGATACACCATTATCCCAATTATCCATTTTTGAATCAATCTGTACAAAAGATCCATTTGCTAAAGGTACAATTTCATCACTTTATAATCAATTATATGGAGTAGCAAATCTTAATACACCCTCTTACGTTCAGAGGTGGGAGGAGGACCTGGGACGAACTTTAGAAGACACGGACTGGTCTAACATATGGCTCACATCTAAGTCATCTTCACCCAACATCTTAGCACTGGAGGCAAATTATAAAGTCCTAACTCGCTGGTACCTTGTACCCGCTAGAGTGGCAAAATATTCACCTAATACCTCAGCTCTTTGTTTTCGAGGATGCCCAGAAATAGGCACACATTTACACATATGGTGGACGTGCCCAGTAATCCAAACATTCTGGAAGGAAGTCTTCGTGATTGCATCTAAAATATTTAAAAAAATAATACAACCAGATCCATATATAACTTTACTTAATCTAAAACCGGAATGGTTAACACTCTCTCAATTCAAACTTATGATCCAACTAATAACGGCTGCAAAACAAACAGTGGCCAAGGCATGGAAATCTCCTACATTGGCACTAGCAGAAACAATTCACAGAATGAATAATACAATGTCCCATGCTAAGATGGTAGCCATCGATCAAAATCAAATTCCAAAATTTGAAAAACTTTGGCATCCTTGGATAAAACAACAGTTCCTGTCAAACTTCAATGACTCTGTCCTTTTGCCATGGTAACAGATTAAATGACTTACAGAGACACCCATTCTAAGGCTTCAAAGAGAACTAGAAAGAATAATAAACTGACGAGCGGGACAACCTTGTGGACCATACCTCTGCCTTTCTACCCTTTTTCTTCTTTCTCTTTTCTTTTCTCCACCTTACGATTAAAGCTCATTATCAGAATTTATTTGACCTATATACACACCTGTAAACAATATGTATAGTAGGTATAAATCATTTAAATACCTACAAAAGTAACTAAGGAAATGATATATATCTTTAATTTAGGTTTACGTGAACCCAATGTTTAATATTTGAAATTTCATGATATTTACCTATATAAACCCTACTGTAAAACAATGAGCTTACTTTATAGATCCTTGTAAACTTACTTTATGTATCTTTATAATATTGTATACTCAATAAACTTCTTTTGACAAGGAAAAACCATTGTGTGTACGAGGCATAAGTAAAAGCTTTAATGGATTACAGGCCCAAATTAAAGTCACGTAATTCTGTGCTATGCTCATATTCTCAATTTGGTGATTACTAATGTCACAAAGTGTGCCCTCCTGTGAAATCATTATTTGGACTCTCTTTTTCTCAAATGCTATTCTGTTTAGATTGAACAAGTCTGCTCTTAGGATCATGGCCATGAGAAACTCTCTAACAAGATGATACCAAATGATGGAGCAAGCCAAGAGCATTGTGTACCATGTTTGTTTCCATTGTAGACCAAATGAATTGTATACCGTTCTACTGTACTGCGAAGAACACATTGCTAAAGTGGAAGGACCCTCAATGAGGTCTAAATAGTGGCTCAGAAAATTCTTCTTTTCTCTATTGTAAAGCCAAATTTGAGACAATCACCATAGGGAGCCTGACTTCAGCCTTGCATGTCACTTTAGATCAGGGCAAACCTAACTGAAACAAAAGCAAAAAAAAGAAGATGCACCGGCCTAGTGCATTATCATAAGACTTTTTATTACTAAAACAAATTCTAAAGTACTCGCAAAAGTACAGAATAAAGTGCATGTATCACTATCTAGTCCTGTCCCAACACTGCATTCACGTCCTTTCACAAGGGCAACTTACCTGTTTCAAGGGCTGTGCCCTCTTCATTAGAAGAAAAAAATTTGCTTGATCAACGTAATCAGTGTTGATGAGGGAATTGAACAATTTTCTTTCCTTCAACCCATGGTCGAAGGAAAGAAAATTGCAAAAACTATGACCAGCCTTAGTAAAACTGTACATACATTTTCAACTACTTAGTGTATCCAGGTGCATTATACTTAATTTTTTCAGGACAAATCAGACCTTAATTTGTTGGCAAATGTTAATGTATATCTCCTGATTTTTTTTGTCAACAAACAAAAACTGTCCAAAATAGTAAAAAAAGGAAGGCCAAAAGCTAGCAGAGGTACACAAGGCAAACAGAGGCGCAAGTACACTGGAATGTTCTGAGAATAAAACCTGTGCAATGATACAGGTAGCAGGCAGGACAAGCTGGAAAACACTGGGGGTACAAAGATCACATTGGAAGGCACTGGGAGATGCTTCCAAAGTCATCTTGGAAAACAAGGGGGAGGGTCCGACTTCAGGATTACCAAAGTAATTTTCTAGAAAAAAAAATGATTTTAACTTGAAACCAACAAATGTCACAAAAAGGTTTAGTGTTTAAGTGGTTAAACTTTTTTCACTTTCACATGAAGTCTTTTCCATTGACAAATTGTTACAATGTTTACACTTAGTTCAACTGATAAAGAATGTTTTGATTCTTGGCAGACTGGCCAGTTTTTCTCTTCCTTTCTTTTGACAGCTGTGGCTTCAGAAGAGCAGAGAGAATTCTTTGCATAGAAAGAATCAGGAAACACTTTATTTAAGATCGCGATAACGATTCTTGGCGATTAATCATGCAGCTCTACCAGGAATCTTAGGGTCACTAGGAGTCTCTCAGAAAGTCAGGGGCACTGATAATCTTGGGGCCACAATCATGGATACTAGGAAGTATTGGGGGCAGGAGGCATCTTGTATACAGTGGGTGGCGTGGCACTAGGAGCGCTAGTTGTTGCTCAGGCAACAAATGGGGAACAAGCACAGCTTATATAGAAATGGAGATAGCCTAGCTGGGCTAGGACTAGGTGTGTATCTAATTAGATGAACAGCAGGGAATAACCAGTCTTGAACACAAGTCTTGTGGGACAAGAGCAGAACCTTGCAAGCATGGAACTACATATGTAGTTGTATAAAAAGTGGGGTGCTTGTGTGCTACTCAAATGCCCCGTACACACGGTTGGATTTTCCGATGGAAAATGTCCGATCGGAGCGTGTTGTCGGAAATTCCGACCGTGTGTGGGCTCCATCGGACATTTTCCAACGGATTTTCCGACACACAAAGTTGGAGAGCAGGAGATAAAATATTCAGACAACAAAATCCGTTGTCGGAAATTCCGATCGTGTGTACACAAATCCGACGGACAAAGTGCCACGCATGCTCAGAATAAATAAAGAGATGAAAGCTATTGGCCACTGCCCCGTTTATAGTCCCGACGTACGTGTTTTACGTCACCGCGTTTAGAACGATCAGATTTTCTGACAACTTTGTGTGACCGTGTGTATGCAAGACAAGTTTGAGCCAACATACGATGGAAAAAATCCGAGGATTCTGTTGTCGGAATGTCCGAACAAAGTCCGACCTGTGTACGGGGCAAAAGTGTATAACAACTGAAATATGTGAGAGGGTGTAAATCAATATGTATAAAGCTGCTGAACCTCTGAAGTGTTACCAACCCCAAATGATAAATTATAACAGTATAACAGTGAAGCAGTGCTATATAAAAACACTCAAAAATTACCAATAAATGCAGCAAGATAATAAAGTACTAAATAAACGTAATATAAAGTGCTAATAATATTGTATATGACTAATATTACATCAAAGTGCAACTATGCAAAAAATGGTAGTTCAAAAACTGTGCATATAATTTTATAAATAACACCTCCTCTCCCTTCTCCCCCTGTATCCTGATCTGCTGCTGGGAAGTGACCACCACCTTCTCACCCTGAGCCTCTGGAACTGTCACAGATGTGGGGCAGAGGTCTTGGACCCTCTGTCTGGTGACCAGCACTTCAGCTGGGGAGGTTCGTTGCAACTCCACAGATACTGCTGTTGGTGCTGGGCAGAGCACAGTGAAGTTTGGCCCTGATACCAGCTCTTCTGCTGGAAGCCCATCAGATTGTTCTTCCTCAGCAGAAAAGTCTATCAAATCCCCTGTCTCTGCAACTGGTGTCTGGGGATAGAAGTTCACCATCTCCTGTCCGTGGAACCCAGAAGATGCTATCGGTTTTTCAGATTTTCCACTGGCGATTCTCTGGCATGCTGCTGGACAGGCACATTCCTACATCCAAGATCATCACAAGCAGAAACAGGATCATCAAGGTCAGTAAGCATTTGCTGCATCCGCCATAAGACCTCTGCATCCATAGCTGCGGGGGCAGGTTGGCAAAGCACACTGTTACTCTTCCACATTGCTGACTCTTCAGCCAGGATTTCAGAGTTGTCAACTGGTATTTCCTGATAGTCCCAGGCAAAGGGAGCCCAGCCCTAGCGCTGAGCTGAGTCTAGCAGCCATCTGTAGGCGATCTCCATCTCCCATTCCTGAACGGCCAGAAACTCTATATCTTCCAGTGCCCAGTGCACTTCCGAGACGTTCAGTAGCCCTTCTCTGAAATCCATGATTTCATCCAACCGCCACTCCAAATCACTCCCAAAGTTAGGGTCCCCTGGCAGCTTCACATACAACTGTCCCAGGCCGCCGTAGCCAAAGCCTGCCATTGGGCTGTCAAGGGCACTGTAGCTCTCATCCAGCCACATCTCTGCCTAGGCCAGCCTGCTTAATTCAGCTGTCTGCTCCTTGTGCGGTTTTTCTCCCAAAAACAGCACCCGCAATCCATACTGCAGCCAGTACCTTTCCTGGATGGAGGGGAGAACTTTTCCCTGGTGTCGCTGTTCACGGGCTAGCACTTCCTTCCAGAGTTTGCAGTGGATAGAATCAAACCATCCCAGTAGGACCTGCTCTGACACTGGTCCTCTGTGCTGTATCTGCATCTCTCGCAACCTCCTTCTGAATTTCTCTTCCATGGTGGCTGGTATCTGTACCTTTCCTCTGCTGCTATCCGGACCTTGGATACAGGTGGAAGTTTGGATGTCCCAGACTGCAGGAAGCATCCCACTGCTCGCCACCAATGTAACGAAACGTCCCACACTCCACTTGAGTGCTTTCGTCATATGCCGCTTCCTCCCAGTCTGAATATAGATATCAGATATTCCAACTGTTCACAAGCACAAAAGAAGACGATACTTGTTTAGTTGCCAAACATGGACTCTTTTATTAGAACCAAAATACAAGTCTTATATACAGTAAAAGAGCAGGTTCCTCCCTCCTGCTCATATTACTCTAACAATACACTTGTAACCAGAAACTTAATTAACATGAGCTAGTTTACTAAATCATTTATCCAGACTAGGTGACTCAAAGATATGACCCCTCAGGGTAGACTTCACATCTCCTAGCTCACCGACTATACAATACACATTATCATAAACTCCTTCATACAATAGCAAGGTTAATTAGCACAAACAACAATGGGTGAAATACTCTTAGAAGCCACACTAGACAACAGGAGACCCAGGGCTTTCCAGATCTCATTAATCAGCATTCCTTTCACATACATCTGCTATATGAGTCCCAATCATGCAGAGACCATCATGGCCTTAATAATGTCCTTTTGCATTACATAATGGAATATCTTCCTAAATGCTTGTAGCTCCCTCAAATGCCAGGGCCTATAGTTGTTAGGCAAGAGGCTAGCTTTCAGTCCCCTCCAAAAGTCTCTGTCCCGGGTGAGTCTGTCATAGTTTCAGGGTCACATACTGAGTCAGTGCTTTCAAGCTATGTCCTGCATCACTCACTGGTTCGCTAAGTGGGAGTGGAGGGTTTGAGACTGAACCCCATCTCTCTGCAGACACAGACTGGCTTTTATCCCTGGGTCTCACAGCTCAATTTAGGGGGAATGATACATCCTTGTCCAGGACGAAAATTCTATATGACTCATTCCCTGGGCACAAAACCTGAAATGCATACTGTTGTATCTCGGTGCCTTACTTCTTGCCCAAATTCCTTTCTTCAACACTCATTTTACTTTCTGCTGAATAGACTCTTATGCATGCCCTGAAATTTTAACTGAACAGAAAATAATATTTTTCATATTCACATTAATGGAAACAGTGTTAGTCATGCTGAGTTGATGCATTGCTTGCTCTCTAGCAGGCCTAGAGTCAATTAATGTGTCCAAGGGCACTTGAAATCTCAGGGAGAACACAGTATCTATCTGTTTTCCCCCTTCCCATGAGAGGAGACTCCTTTGTGCAGTCACATGGCTGGTCTAATTGCCTTACACCACACAGAGAAAGATGTTACTCTACTAAATGCCTCTGAAATAGACATGTGCAGAACTGAAAAATTAATTTTGTTTATTTTCGGATAGATTTCTTATGTTATTAATTTTGTGTTGTTGATTCGTTTCAGAATTCATTTAGTTTCATTTATTTTCCTTTCGTTTATTAATTTTGTAATGAATTTCAAATTTTTGGAATGATTCAAATTTGGATCGGTTGAAAAATGATCGAACCAAATTTGAATTCTGTGTGAAGAATAGCTGGTTGTTAAGGAACGGGCCATGAAGCCGGCTTCCGCACTGACAGTTGAACTGTAAAATAACAGAATGCCGGCAATGAAAAATAAAGAAAAAAAAACAGAGTGGGGTCCCTCCCCCCATCCATACCAGGCCTTTGGGTCTGGTATGGATTTTAAGGGAAACCCCACGCCAAAATAAAAAAAAAAACAGCATGGAGTCCCCTGGCAAAGTCCATACCAGACCCTTTTCCAAGTATACAGCCCGGCAGGCCAGGAAAGGGGGGGGGCGAGCGAGGGGGACAAGGGCCTTTTCTCCACAACCCCAACCGAGCAGTTGTGGGGGTCCGGGGGTGACTTATCGAAATCTGGAAGCCCCCTTTAACAAATGCCCCCCCCCAGATCACGGCCCCCCTATGTGAATGAATAGAGGTACATAGTATCCCTACTCATTCACCAAAAAAGTATAAAAAGTAAAAAAAAACCAAAGAGACAGTTTTTGACAATTGCTTTAATAAAACCCCCCCAAAAAACAAAAATAAATGTTCCCTGAAGTAGATCCAACATCAATCACGATGCCTGCTGCTACCACCGCCCCCCCCCAAAAAAAAGATCCGCTGTCTGACAGTTCTTAAATAGCTAAGGGGCCAGAGCCACCAGCTGACGCTGGTATTGACATTGGATTTACTTCAGGGGGCATTTTTTTTTAAATAAAGGAATTGTCAAAAACGGAACTTGTGCTTTCATTTCCTTTTTACACTTTGATGGTGAATGAGTAGGAGTACTCCATACCCTTTTACATAGGTGGAGGACTGGGATCTGGGGACCTCCTCGTCAAAGGGGGCTTACATTTCTGATAAGGCCCCTGCCCACAGAACCCCACAACCATCAGGCCAGGGTTGTGAGCCAGCCCTATTGTGACGTCTTCAACCCAGCATGCCCTGATCGATGACGTCACAAGGGGGTGGGATCACTTATTCCTAATGGTGGAAGATAAAGAAAAAATAAGGAAAAAAAGGGTAAGGGATTGTAGAAGATTTTTTAAAAGAAGGGAGCCTAACAAATGATAGATCTGGAGTGTAAAAGGGGCTACTGTACTGCGGTTTTAGCATAAGCATATCATTGTAACTTGCTAAGTCTTGATGTCATTAATTCAGCATCAGACCTGCATATTAGGTTAAGTGATAGGGGTTAGAGGAAGTAAATGTTAAGGGTGTACTTCTGGGGAGGGAAATTAATTAGGCTATGTTGGCCAGGGGTTACTGTTAAAGTGAACCTGTAGCTTGGCTAGGATATTTAAGTATTTGCATATTCCTAACAAGCAATAAGCTAGGCCTTACTGCACTCCCTAGTTTCAGGTACTGTGGAGAGATACCCCCTGAAATCGCACAGCAGAAGTACTGAACTTGTTTAAGAGTTTCTCTCAGTAGCTCAGATTCTCCCTCCGAGAGCACCTACTCTGTGCTTACTTTTGAGATTAGAGGGCTGAAAGGCTGCTAAGTTACTACTGCACAGTGCTTGCAGCTACAACAGTCAGTAAAGGCATGTTTTTTTTTTTTTTTTACGGGTTAATTTTAAAGACTCGTTTTACTGTTTTGATTAAATGTTTAGGTCTGGAAGGGTGAAGTGTTAGCAGATGTTTTCTTTATTATGAGAGATGCAGATTTTCCACTTGTTCTTCACCCCAGGCCTTGTGCCAAAAACTACCAGTAAATGGGTCAACTAGGTCTTCTATAGCTGCAGCATTTTTAGTATGTCAGGATCTTTGACCAATGTGGACAGACAGACCCCTGGAAATGAGAGCAACAGTATTTGTATATTTTCATAGAATTTACATTTTTATCCAAAAATGACCATGTTCTGATCAACCAGGTAGCTGTTCTAGCTAATAACTACTAGGGACTAAGGACAGGTTTGCCACTACTATGGGTTTGTGATGTGTCCAGCAGGTTGAAATGTGTTCCTAGTGAATTATTGTGTAAATACACCAGGCTGAATTCTCTGTATCCATGATGCACTGCCTGGTCCTTTGAACTTAGGTCATCTAACTTAAAAGGGTAAAGCTAGCCCTCTTGCTATAAAAGGGTGAGGTCACAGCAGCCAAATAAATAATGTGCCTTATCTGTGATAGGGAAAGCACAGCAATTGCTGCTGACAAACTACATAGTGAAAGATTAGCGTAGGGCTTGTAGGCACTGGCAGGTCTGTCAAAGTAGATGAAAACCCTTACTGAATGTCTTGTCAAGCTTTTTGTTAAATGATGACAACAGAGGAATGTGCCTGGACAATGTATAGTTTTCGTAGGGAGAGCCAGTGACAGGGTGATTTACAGGCAGGAGATTGTACAAGACAAGGGCAGAGAATAGTCAACACAAAACACAATGTGCCCATGCAAGGGCCTTTATATACTTTATATATTATTATACAGGAGTTATATATCAGTTGTCACTGCATAACACAAAGTGCCAAAACAAGGACCTTTGTAACAGTATCACAAGCTGTTATTTTCAAGACAGCTAGCGATTAAAAAAAAAAAAAGAAGACTTTCCAAGTGATGTTATCATGCTAAAGCTTATATGATATTTTAGCAATTAGGTTTAAATATACTTTAATAAACTGTTCTTTAAATTACAGTGTTGGGATACATTCTCCTGTGTGCCTTGTATTCACAGATCTGTACACCAAGAATCCTTTCAAGGACAAGTCCTGTATCTATCTGCAACAACTAGTTCTTCAATTGTCAACACATTGGATACATGTTTCTGTTTGTCTTTTCCCTTTATTTTAGATGAAAACCTTTAGTTTGGCGTTTGAAGCGCATATGGAAGTTGTTTCTAAAAATCCATTCAAGATCTGCGTTCCTTTACAGCACTTTACTGCGCCCTCTTGTTAAAACACTGTGCACCCAAATCATCACAATCTCCCGCCATTTCTACATATACCCAGCTATGTATTAAAAAATATTAGAACAATAGCCCTTTGGCCAGCAGAAGGACATTATGAAAACATGGAAATGTAGAGTAGATTAAAATGTAAAGAAAAAAAAAAAACAAGAAAGAATTCAAATATAGCATATTTGGGTAAAAAATGGCCAGTGGCAAGACAATTTTGTAAGCAAGGGCTCAGACACAA
The DNA here is from genome assembly GCA_037952925.1 of Lithobates clamitans. Classification (NCBI taxonomy): domain Eukaryota; kingdom Metazoa; phylum Chordata; class Amphibia; order Anura; family Ranidae; genus Lithobates; species Lithobates clamitans. The sequence continues at coordinate 2,309,438 of JBBGZY010000163.1, forward strand.
AGCAAGTGTTTTGTTACACATATGCCTCGTACACACGGTCGGATTTTCCGATGGAAAATGTTTGATCGGAGCGTGTTGTCGGAAATTCCGACCGTGTGTGGGCTCCATCGGACATTTTCCATCGGATTTTCAGACACACAAAGTTGGAGAGCAGGAGATAAAATTTTCTGACAACAAAATCCGTTGTCGGAAATTTCGATCGTGTGTACACAAATCCGACGGACAAAGTGCCACGCATGCTCAGAATAAATAAAGAGATGAAAGCTATTGGCCAGTGCCCCGTTTATAGTCCCGACGTACGTGTTTTACGTCACTGCGTTCAGAACGATCGGATTTTCCGACAACTTTGTGTGACCGTGTGTATGCAAGACAAGTTTGAGCCAACATCCGTCGGAAAAAATGCATGGATTTTGTTGTCGGAATGTCCAAACAAAGTCCGACCGTGTGTACGGGGCATAAGGCCGGCCATACATGGTTCGAATCTCAGCAGGAGCCGGCTGAGGTTTTAACCATTAATGGGCATGCTGAATGATCGATCAACTTGGGTACAACCAGCCTGCTGTATTCTCTTGCATATATCACTAGAGGCTAAAGCACTCTCTTCTCCCAGCGGGGATGGCTTCCCCTGCTCCAGACAATTGATCGGCAGGAGTCATTCCCCTGTCAGCACTGTCTGAGTTAATGGGGGAATTGTGCAAATTTCTTTTCTGACGCCTGTATCCTGTATGGCGTGCCTAACACTTTCGGAAAAAAAACTGACCCGCAGCAAAGTGGTAGTTTAGCATATCCAGATAAAATTGTCAAAACTTTTCAGAAACAAGTGAAGCAGGTTTGTTTTCTACAATAAAATAAGCAATAAAATGTCATATAACCATGAAAGACAATTATGAAGTTGCAGTACAATGGTTGAGCTGTTCAAGTAGGACCTAATATGTAAACACAAGTCAGTTTTTTATGTTAAGTGCCAAGAAAAGATTTTTTAAAGCAGATAATCTGACATTCACCAAACATTCACTGCAGGTGAATCTTCCTGGTCCACATGTATTATGTGACAGGGATTGATTTGCTGCTATTGAATGTTTAGTGAAAGTCACATTCACTACTGTAAACAAAAAAAATGACAGTGATTGATTCGCCACTAATGATTGTTTAGTGAAAGTCACATTCACTACTTAAAAAATAAAAACCCTTAGTGCACTTGAGGGATGAAACCCAGGAACTGTTCTGCACTGAAGTCCATCACCAATCAGCTCCTTAGATTATGCATGTTGGGCAAATTGGTAACTCTGGAGCCACATTTTCAAAATAAGAACAGGACTAGGGATGGGCCGAACGACCCCCTGTTTGGTTCGCATCAGAACTTTCGAACATTGAGAAAGTTCGGAAGCGAATAGCGAACCCCATTGAAGTCTATAGGACACAAACGTGAAAAATCTAAAGTGCTCATTTTGAAGGCTTATATTGAAGTAATTGGGCATACAATGATTATAGGGGTCCGGATACTGCCCTGGGGGACATATATCAATGAAAAAAAGGTTTGTAAAAAACGTCATTTTGAAATGAGCAGTGATTTATTGATGCTTAAAGTGAAAGCATAAAAATGATAAATTCCTTTCAATATAGTGCCTGGGGGGTCCCCTTAGTTTTTAGAAACTGTACACACTGTATTAGATTCTGTGTACACCACCAGAAAAGCAGTAGAAACTGTACCACAGCTGCACTTTATTGTGTACTATGTACACCACCAGAAGTGTAGTAGTAATTGTACACAATTTTTTTTCCCACAGTATAAATGATACACAGACACTACAGACTGAAAGAATTTAAAGTGAACAATAGCACTACTAAATTTATCACGAAACCCCCCCCCCCCCCTTTTTTTTTCCCCCTCTACACAATACAAATGAAACACAGATACTAAAGATTCAAAGATTGTAAAATAAACAATAGCCCTATAAATTCACTATTTAACCCCCCCTTTCTTTTTTCCCCCCACTCCTCCCCCCTTTTTTTTTCACGTGAAACACATATACAGAGCACTAGCACTTTGGAGATCTTAATTTACTTATTTTTTTTTAACACACCAGAATGGAAGAGTTAAATTAATTTGTCTATAGTATTTAATAAGTTATTACAAGTTGGAGTTTAATGTATGGGAAGATTACACGATTACACTTAAATAAGCTGTTTCACGAGTAGAAAAGGGAAAGAGTCAGGAGAAAGGGGAAGGTGAAGGATGGGGGGGGGTGCGTTTTTTTTTTCCTCTCTCTCATATAATTAGGTTATTAATATACATAGAACACAAACACTTTAAATGGGTGTTTTTTTTCAGGATAAAGGAGAGTAAGGGAGCCACCCCCAATTATTGACTTATATATGTATATATAAGTAAATATGTTAATTACTATATGCCATGTAATGTTTAATTGTAATAAGATAAAAAGGTGTAATAAAGTATTAATTATTAAAAAAGAAATTGTACACACTGTATTAGATACTGTGTACACTACCAGAAAAGTAGTAGAAACGGTACTACGGCTGCACTGTATTGTGTACTGTGTATACCACCAGAAGTGTAGTAGAAACTGTACACACTGTATTAGATACTGTGTGCACCGCCTGCACTGTATTAGCAACAGTACAACGGCTGCACTGTATTGTATACTGTGTGCACCACCAGACGTGTAGTAGAAACTGTACACACTGTATTACAGTTGCAATAAAAAGTATGTGAACCCTTTTGGAATGATATGGATTTCTGCACAAATTGGTCAAAAATGTGATCTGATCTTCATCTAAGTCACAACAATATACAATCACAGTCTGCTTAAACTAATCACACAAAAAATTAAATGTTACCATGTTTTTATTGAACACACCATGTAAACATTCACAGTGCAGATGGAAAAAGTATGTGAACCCTTGGATTTAATAACTGGTTGAACCTCCTTTGGCAGCAATAACTTCAACCAAACTTTTCCTGTAGTTGCAGATCAGAAGTGCACAATGGTCAGGAGTAATTCTTGACCATTACAGAACCGTTTCAGTTCAGCAATATTCTTGGGGTGTCTAGTGTGAATCACTTTTTTGAGATCATGCCACGGCATCTCAATCGGGTTGAGGTCAGGACTCTGATTGGGCCACTCCAGAAGGTGTATTTTCTTCTGTTTAAGCCATTCTGCTGTTAACTTACTTCTATGCTTTGGGTCGTTGTCCTGTTGTAACACCCATCTTCTGTTGAGCTTCGGCTGGTGGACAGATAGCACCTGCACTGTGAATGTTTACATGGTGTGTTCAATAAAAACATGGTAACATTTAATAGATGGAGATCAGATCAAATTTTATGACCAATTTTTGCAGAAATCCATATCATTCCAAAAGGGTTCACATACTTTTTACTGCAACTGTAGATATTGTATACACCGCCTGCACTGTATTAGCAACTGTACTACAGCTGCACTGTATTGTGCACTGTGTACACCACCAGAAGTGTAGTAAAACTGTACACACTGTAATAGATACCGTGTACACCACCAGAAAATAAAAAGGAATTACAATTTTTGATGCAATACTTTGCAGCAGGGCTAGTTCCTGCGTTCCAACTAGAGTATCTGTGAGGGGTTGCAGTGTTGTGGCACCAGCACCAGTGACTAAGGCCCAATTTTTCAGCCCCTGTTTAACAGGGGCATGTAATTACAATTTTTGATGCAATACTTTGCAGCAATACTTTGCAGCAGGGCTCGTTCCTGCGTTCCAACTAGAGTATCTGTGAGGGGTTGCCGTGTTGTGGCACCAGCACCAATGCCTAAGGCCCAATTTTTCAGCCCCTGTTCAACAGGGATATGTAATTAGAATTCTTGATCTGATATTTCACAGCAGGGCCAGTTTCTGCACCCACAAAGATTAACTGTGAGGACTTATGTCCCGTACACACGATCAGACATTGATCGGACATTCCGACAACAAAATCCTAGGTTCTTTTCCGACGGATGTTGGCTCAAACTTGTTTTGCGTACACACGGTCGCACAAAGTTGTTGGAATTTCCGATCGCCAACCACGCGGTCACGTACTCCACGTATGACGGGACTAGAAAAGGCCAGTTCAGAACCAAGCGCCGCACCCTTTGGGCTCCTTTTGCTATCTTGTGTTAGTAAAAGTTTGGTGAGAGACGATTCGCGCTTTTTCAGACTCGTGGCTTTCAGATCGCTTTCTGCGGTTCAGTTTGTGCTTGTGGGTTTGTATCTGCTCTTCAGTGCGTGCAGTAAGTTCGTATTGGAGCTTTATGTGCGATCTTGTCCGCTCGTTGCTGTTTTTCAGGTCACTCTTCACAGGCCTTGCTGTTCTTCAGTGCGTTCTGTTACCTCATTCTGAGCAGCCGACCGTTTTCTAGACATGTTGCGTATACGTACTCCTCGTAGAGTTCGTGTTGTGTGGGGGCTTGGTGTTGGGGTCCTGACCTTGACACAAGTCCAGTCCATGAACAGGGTGGGGAGGAGTTCATGGACCAAGAATTGGTTGCTTCAGCGTGACCAGTTCTCTCATATGCCTTTGCTCCGTGAGATCCGTGAGAATAATCCTGATGATTTTAGGAACTTTCTCAGGGTGAAGGACCCCGTATTTCACCGTTTGTTGGCTTCGCTGACCCCCTATATTAGCAGGCAGGATACCTGCATGAGGCAAGCCATCACTCTGGAGCAGAGGCTCGTCCCTACCCTGTGGTACTTGGCGACAGGGAGAAGCCTGCAGGACCTCAAGTTCTCGACAGGCATCTACCCCAGGCTCTGGGGATCAATATCCCAGAGACCTGTTCTGCCATCATCCAGGTCCTGCAGAAGGAGTATATGAAGGTAAGATTTTTATCCTTTAATATCACATTTTATTGTATTGAATGTTTGCTAATGTATTGTATTTCTTTTCTCATTCCCTAATTACCATGATTGTAATATGCTGTGAATGTCCCCTTTGTTCTCATGCATGCTGGATTTTTATGTAATTATTTTTTTAGTCCTTCATAAATATTTGCCTTCACTAACCTCCCCAGCATGTTCTCCTGCCCCTATATTCATCTCATGTAGTCACTTAACAATGTATTTTATCAGCTCCATAGTAGTGCTTTACCCCAAACACCCCCTAAAATGTTTAGAAATGTGATTTGTGCTTTAACTTCAGGCAGAGTGCCAGAGGCTTTTTTTTGTGGTGTCCCCAAATCATTTTTATTAACCCTCCTTCCCCCAACTGCTAAGTCAGCTGATCCCAATTCTCTATCTATCCTCAATCATTATATTATCTTGATAGGTAATAGCAGAATGTCCAAATGTACTCAAATGTGTATTATTATTATTATTATTATTATTATTATTATTATTATACAGGATTTATATAGCGCCAACAGTTTACGTAGCGCTTTACAACTTGAGGGTAGACAGTACAAATACAATACACTTTGATACAGTAGGAATCAGAGGGCCCTGCTTCTTTGAGCTTACAATCTAAGAGACAGTGTGTATTTATATCTTTGTATTATGACACTTCTTACCTGTCCAGTGGGCTGCCAATAGTGTAACTAAGGAGGGGCTGTTCCAAGTAATACCCATTATTTAGGCATTCATCTCTCAATGAAGTGAAGAGGGTTACCTGTCCAAGATCCCCCCCCCCTATAATGTTAGAAATGGCCCATGAGAGGGGGGGAGGTGAAATATGATAGGTGTACCTTATACTTTGTTGTTGTAAAATTCCCCTTAATAAATGTTATCTGGATGTTGGCCAAGAATGTTTGTGTCTAATCTGCTTTCCATGTTTATGTGCAAAATTACTAAGTTTTTTTTGTTTTCCTCAACAGTTTCCTTCCACGCCCCAGGAATGGCAGACTGTGGCCTCCCACTTTGCCCAGTGGTGGGACTTTCCTAACTGCGGAGGGGCAATTGATGGGAAACATGTCCACATCGTCCCACCACCCAACTCGGGGTCGTACTATTATAATTACAAGGGGTTCAATAGTATTGTGATGTTGGCGGTGGTGTCGGCTAATTACGAGTTCCTGTATGTGGACGTGGGAAAGAATGGCCGGATGTCCAATGGTGGAGTCATCGCCCAGACGGAGTTTTACAGGCGTCTCCAGAATGGCAGCTTGGACTTGCCACCTCCAGAAGACAATGTGGAAGGACTCCCATTCGTCTTCATTGCGGATGAAGCATTTGCGCTGGGGGACCATCTTATGCGGCCATTCCCGATGAGGACCCTCACCCCGGAACAGAGGGTATTTAATTACCGGCTGGCCAGAGCAAGAAGAGTGGTGGAGAACACATTTGGAATCTTGGCCAGCCGGTTCCGCCTATTTCTGACACCCATCCATATGGCGGAGTATAAACTTAATCATATAATCCTGGCATGCTGTGTTCCACATAACTTTTTACGTCAACATTCTGCCAACTATGCTGGCTCAGTTGGGCCTGAGGCCGGTATTCTAAATGAATCAACCCTGACGGCGTTTGAAAGTGGCCGTCCTGGCTTGCCCTCCCTGAGTGCCCATGATGTCCGGTTAAGATACCTTGAGTTCTTTACGGGTAGGGGGGCCATCAATATGCCAGCAAATTTGTGAAGCCTTTATCAAATAAAAACCAAAAAAAAAGCAAATCTTTGTTGACATTTACTGCTTGTGTTTGTTTTAGCTGACCCTGACAGAAATGTGGGGAGTCCTGAAAATGGCGTGATTGTGTAACCTTATACAAAGCACTGTTGTGTGTTATTTACTAAAGGCAAAGACACTTTGCACTACAAGTGCACTTGAAACTGCACTGAAACTGCACTTGTAGTTCAAAGAGGATTTGCCCTTAGGAAATAACCCCCATTTTCACAGAAAGCAGCAATTACATCACCACAAAAGTGTTGTAGCGTTGAGACAATTATCCACACATTCTTGATTAACAATCTTTTTAATACCTGCACAATCACATGTGCATTTAGAAAAGGTTTTTAAAACAAACCAACATGTTTGTTGTATAACAATTTTTGGGGGGGCATTATAAAAAATAGAAATGTCCATTTAAGGTAAAACAGGCATGTGTAAAACTGAACAAGAAAGATACAAATCTTGAACTTACAAAGTTCACATTTGGTAGAACTTGAAGGCAATATCAGACATGATTATTTAGGAACTGTGTTTGATATTGTGTTCAGATGGGGTGAAGTCACCCCAGGAAAAGCAAAATTTGGAAGATGCACACCAATTGAAGAAATTCAACATGTGCTAGCTGCCATCAGGGGGGATCAAGGGACGTGTTTTGGGGGAGAAACCCCTTCCTCTCAGCTACTTTATTATTGAGGAAGGGGTTGCACCCCCCAAAAACGCATCCATTGTCTCCCGTGATGGCAGATAGCACATGTTGGCACACTGTGTGCATCCTCCAAATTTGGCTTTTCTAAAAATCGCTAAAACATTTTTAACATTGTAGCACACAAAAAAACAAAGGGATTTGGAGGGGTTTTAAACTCGCCCCAAAACATCAATGATGTTCTTATTTTTTTGAATAACATCATTGATGTTTTTCTTGAGGTTTTCCAATTGTAAATTACACCCCATGATCTCCCCGATCAGGATCTGGGCACTTTCTGATGTGAAAGGATCTGGATCCACAACATCACGATTACCTAAAAAGAGAGAAACCAAACAAAAACAGGTATCAAAAATCTGCCAGCATCCATCTCTTACCTGAGCCTGTGGTCGCAGACACTTACCTGTTGTGGACACAATTTCCACCACATCTTCTTCCTCCTGCTCTTCTTGGGTTGGGGGGATTTCCCCTTCTTCCAGAGGTGCGGGGTCTGTGGTCTCCTCGGATGAGGGGTGTCCTCTGAGTCTTTTCTCCCCTATGTAAAACAAAAATGCTATACTTAACACACAGATATTTGATGGCAGAACTATAAATAGGAAACATTGCTTGGAAGTGGGGTACAATTGTCTATTTTGGCAGAGTTCATAAATGTAGCATTTTCGGTGTCAAGCTGCAATACTTTACCTGTTTAGTACAAGCTTCACAGATGGAGACCCCCCTATAGTATACACTGGAGCACTTGTGTGGGCCCCCCTAATAAAAATGGTGTTCTTGTGTCCCACACAAGTGCTCCAGTGTCCAGATGTGAAAACAGCTGCTGAGTGTCCTCTCCTTACACAGAATCTAGTTTGCATTTCATTCTAGTAACAAAGCCATCCACACAACCAAATTAGTTTCATACAAGTAGGGCGTAAAAAATTTGGCCAAATGCATATGGCCAAAACAATGGTGTTTTATAGGCCGAAAGAAAAATGTTTGATATGAACGAATAATGTGCCTATGAACATGAAAGTTGTCATTTTAAAATGTACACTTTTAAGAAAAGCACATGGAGCAGCACGAACATAATAAACATAAAGAATAGGAACACAGCACAAATACTTACTTTTTTGCAGCACTCTCCGGATCTTTCTGTACTGCTCATGTTCTCGTAATTTGAGATCCGACCACCGTTTCCTGAGCTGATCTTTCGATCGACGTACCCTGAAATTCCGGTGCAGACTCTTGACCACTTTCGCCATGATCTTGGCCTTTCTGACATTGGGGTTGGGGTAAGGTCCATACTTCCCGTCATAGTCAGCCTTCATCAGGATGTCGACCATCTCCAACATCTCCCCAAAGGATATATTTGAGGCCTTAAATCTCCTTCTGGATCAGGATGTGTCTGGATCCGGGCTTTCCTCCTCCTCCTCCTCGTTCCTGTAATTAGCACGCACCTGCTGTTTATCCGCCATGTGCTCTTCCCCCACTGCGCCGAAGGAAAAGGGGCGTGGAATAGACTAGAAAGAACATCAGGGGTGAACGGAGTTACACGCATGCGCAGTGTGTATAAAGCGTAACACGCTTGCGTATTACGTACGATCTGTGAGCGGAGGAAGGAGCATCGGAGGCGCCGATCATAAGAACGAAGGTAAGAGACAAACTTGGGCCTATACTGCTTCTAGATTGAGGCCTATATTGTAACAAGATTAGGAGAGTTTTGGCTGACATTAGGGTTTGTCTTGTGTTGTGTCTTGCAGTGAAAATGGATATCTTGAACGATACCGACTTCATGGCAATATTCATTGACATGTTCCGGGAGCTGCCTTGTCTGTAGGAGATCAACCACCCACATTATAAGAACCAAACAAAGAGGAAGGCAGCGCTGGATCAATTGTTGGAAATTGTGAAGCAGTTGATCCCCACGGCAGACATCACATATTTGAAGATCCTAATTGGTGGCCTGAGGAGCACATATGTAAGGGAGCGACAGAAAGTCCAGGATTCGCAGAGATCCGGAGCAGCAGATGACATCTATGTCCCCAGGATGTGGTACTATGACAGGCTGCATTTTCTGGCAGGTCAGACTGAAGCCAGGCCATCACTCTCCAGTCTTCCTTCCACGCTTCCTTCCCCCCCAGCTGAGGCTTCTGACGCCCAACCTGGGCCTTCCAGGCAGCAACATGTGGTGGAGCCCAGATTGAGCCAGGTATAGCATTCCTCTAAATATTTAAGGTTGTCCAATCAATGATGTTAACTAGATGTTAGTTTGGAGTACTAATTTATGATTGTGATTGATGATGCAAAACATTACAACCATGTCCCTTTTTCATACACAGGGAAGTCTCAGCCAGGAGGTGGCTGGGCCGAGCAGGCTGCCTGATATACAGGTCCCTCCCTTACACCTGCAAAGAGAAAGTGGCAGGAAGAGGGGTACCCTAGAGGAGGCTGCCATAGGCCTCTTTTGGAAGGCTACAGAGGCCCTGGGAGCACCACACACCGTGGAGGAGGACTTTTCTGCCATAATTGCCTGTAAAATGCAGTTAATGGGGGAGGGCCAACAACTCATGTGTGAGTCATTAATGTTGGAAGCTCTCAATAAGGGGTTGAGGGCCCAAATAACATCTGAGAGCCACATTTGTGACCTCACACATGGTCCTCCTCCAGGTCCTACTACTCCTCCTCCTCCTCCTCCAGGTCCTACTAGACCTCCTCCTCCTCCAGGTTCTACTTCTCCTCCTGCCACATCTCCAACAGCAGAGCCACAGCCAGGAAGGAAGCGTGGAAGGAAGACCAGAAACTGAGGACCCTGGATCCAGTCTGGTCTGGCAAAAGATGCAGCCTCTTGTGGTACCACAGCCTGGGGACACAGTCATCTGCTGCTTTCCGGATCTCTGGGACTTCTGGACCAGACTGCACTCCCTTACATATGGACTCTTCAGGCCACCAATTTTGATGTTCAAGAATTGATGTCTGCCCTGGGGGTCCCAGGCTTCGCTAATTTCTGTTGTTTATCCAGCGTTTCCTCCCTCTTTGTTTGGTTCTGAACCCTTAATAAAGGGTTTTTTGGTTCAGTTATACTTGCCTATGTGTGTTTTCCTTCAAAAGGGACAGTTTGTTTGTGAGGATTCAGGTACATTTCAAATATACAATGTGAAATTAACAAGGGACACCAACACCAAACAATCTCCTTGAGATTAAATAATACAAGATAATAATGGTGTTGTGGTAACTTGACACACAAAATACACGCAAAAATATTCTGGAGTAAAACTATAACTAAAATAAAACAAAGATCAGCCTTGGAAAAAATACAAACCTAAGTTAAAAAAAAAATCTGCCTTTTAAAAAAAAAAAAATATATATATATATATTTGTCAGATGTGACAAATCAAAATATATTAAGGGAATCCCGATAAATAATAAAGAGATAAGTTTGTGAGAAGTGTGTGTGAATATGAGCAGCAAAACGACTTCATTCTTCTCACATTATAAAGAAGAAGAGAGTGCGCTGTATTAAACCATTTTTAACATTGCACCGTGACGAAAGTGTTGTATCCATTGCGAACGCTAAGTTTACCAGACCGAGCTGTTCCGTCTCGGAATTTCTTCTGAGCATGCATGGCACTTCGTGCGTCGGAACAGGCCACACACGGTCGGAATTGACGCGATCGGATTTTGTTGTCGGAAAACTTTATAGCCTGCTCTCGAACTTTGTGTGTCGGAAAATCCGATGGAAAATGTCCAGTGGAGCCCACACACGGTCGGAATTTCCGACAGCACGCTCCGATCGGACATTTTCCATCGGAAAATCCAACAGTGAGTGGGCTCCACCGGACATTTTCCATCGGATTTTCCGACACACAAAGTTCGAGAGCAGGCTATAAAATTTTCCGACAACAAAATCCGATCGCGTCAATTCCGACCGTGTGTGGCCTGTTCCGACGCATTACAGTGTTGTGGCACCAGCACCACCACCAAAGGCCCAATTTTTCAGCCCCTGTTCAACAGGGGCATGTAATTACAATTCTTGGTCTAATATTTCACAGCAGGGCCTGTTCCAGCGCCCACCAAGAGTAACTGTGAGGACTTATAGTGTTGTGGCACTAGCACCACCACCACCATCACCAAAGGCCCAATTTTTCTGGCCCTGTTCAACAGGGGCATGTAATTACAATTCTTGATCTAATATTTCACAGCAGGGCCCTGTGAGGGCTTACAGTGTTGAGGCCACAACAACACCTAAGGCCCAAATTTCTGCTGAGTATATAGGACAGGCCCCTACTTTCAAACATCCAACTTACAAATGACTCCTACTTGCAAACGGAAGGAGACAACAGGAAGTGAGATGAAATCTACCCTATAGGGAGGGAAATTCTCTCCTGTAAGAGTTAATATGGGAAAAACTTTTCTCCTTTCCACTGATGCTTTATCTCCAATCTTTGTTTCACTAAAAACCCCAAATTTTCAAAAAACATTTGTCATTGGGACAAAAAGTGAGGTGAAATCTTCTGAAGAGGAGCACAGACAGCAAAACAAACCTCACAGGGGTGATAACCCTTCCCTAGGTTTTCCAAAAAGCTTAAAAATTGATTTTTTGGCTGGAGCTACACTTTAAAAATGTACCAGTCCAAAATTACAAACAGATTCTACTTAACAACAAACCTACAGTCCCTGTCTTGTTTGCACCGCCTGTATACTGCTGTTCAGAGTATATAGGGCCTGGGGGCCCCACGCCTTTCCATTCTGTAATTTGGGTGCGGGGTTCCCCTTAATATCCATACAGGACCCAAAGGGCCTGGTAATGGACTGGAGGGTACCCATGCTGTTTGTCTCACTGATTTTCATCCATATTGCCAGGACCCGACATTACATTAAAGCCGCAAGCAGTTTTAAATGACATTTTTTTTGCTTTAAAAATGTCATTTTGTGCAGGGACTGTTCTAAGCACGGTAAACATGCGCCACTTTACAGGCATGCTATAGACACCCGACAGGTACAATATTTAAAGGAATATTTCACTTTTATTTTTTTTTACTTTAAGCATCATTAAAATCACTGCTCCCGAAAAAACGGCCATTTTTAAAAGTTTTTTTTGCATTGATACATGTCCCCTGGGGCAGGACCCGGGTCCCCAAACCCATTTTTAGGACAATACCATGAAAATTAGCCTTTAAAATGAGCACTTTTGATTTCTAACGTTTGAGTCCCATAGACGTCAATGGGGTTCTAACGAATTTTCGGTCCGTTCGCAGGTTCTGGTGCGAACCGAACCGGGGAGGTGTTCGGCTCATCCCTAGTATTGTGGAAAAGACCTCAGATCTCATATTACCACTTAAATGTAATAAAAAAAAATGTCATTTAAAAAATAATAAAAAAAAGTCCCTTTAAGAGCTGTGGGCGGAAGTGATGTTTTGTCGTCGCTTCCGCCCTGCACCGTTATGGAGACGGGTGGGGGCCATCTTCCCCTTACTCGTCTCCATGCCCAGCCAGGGTGAAGATCCGTTTGCCTCCGCCGCTGCCAACGGATCCAGTAAGCGGCAGAGGGCACTGGAGCAAGGCGGGAACGGGTCCCCTCTCCCGCCGCAGATAAAAGTGATCTTGTGGCGAATACACTGCAGAGACCACTCTTATCAGAAACTGGACCACTGGCTGAACACGAGGATACCGGGGTTATGGCAGCTAACTGCTGCCAAAACAATGATACCCCCATCAAAGTTAGGACGTATATCGGCGTGCAGCGGTCCAGAAGTGGTTAACATTGTCCTGTTCCCCCTTCCTTGTCACCAAAGTGCAGTCTTCATTAGAATTCCTAGTATTCTTTTCCCTAGTATATTTAGCAGGATAATTAAATAATATCCATTTGTTTTGGAGAAGTGATGGTATATGTTTTACTTTCTGTACCCCATGCATGATTATGAAATGTGCCAGCTGAAGACAAATCAATTTTTGTCCATACAGTTTCTAAATTAATGCAACTATCTGGCTGAAAAAAAAGTAACATCTTTTCAGTCTTGTATTGTTGAAAAGTTGCAGGCAGCATGAATATTTTAAGGAAACAATTTTCTCTCTTGAAAATGCATGAATTTTCATGTGTTCACGTAGCGTTTAATGCAGAAGTTCATGTTCTAGCATATCTTTTGTACTAGGCAAGGTGGAAACTAGTAGGAAGTCATGCTGAGATGTGTAACTGCTGTGTTAAGACGACTTTCCTCACTGACTTATATGTTACTTTTAGATTGACATCAAGCATATCTGACATCTTTGTTTCATTACTTTTTTAGCTTTGTAAATCATAGTCTGTAGTTGACCAGCATGAGCAGATCCTGTTCTATATGGTATTACTTAACACTGACAGTGAAATAACTGTGACCCTACATTGCAGAGAAGCATTCTATATACTTTAGCGGCTGAGAGTGGTGGCTACATCTGGCAATCAGTAAGAAAGGGGTAGACTTATGGCAAGTCACTGTGGTAGCAATAGGCTACATTCAGGTGAGGGGGCAGGAGCTGTGTGCTTAGTGTGCACACAGTGTGTGCATATTGAGCAGTGGCTGTCAGCGGAGGCTGTCACTTTTGTACTTTGTAGAAATCAACAGACAGAGCTGCTGCTGTTCACATGTAACCACTAATCCACGTGCATCCAGGGACAGGGTTTCTGCAGAATTTCTGGTCTCACACAAACTGGCTGCAGCTAATCAGTCAATTCTGGATGTGGCCATAGCAGCTACATCCAGAGACAGAGTTTAGATGCCTCTGAGCGCATCACACTATCTGCCCCTGGCCCAGTGTTGCCAATCCTCAGTATTTTTATTGGCATCCAGTAAAAAACAGGCACTTTTCTCCTGCCAGTAAATGCCAATGACAGGAAAAGGTCGCCGGTTAAAAATATGGCTGTGATACTCAGCTTGTATGTGGGTTTGCGGGAAGGGAGCAAGGGAAGCCGGGAGCTGGACTGTCAGTGCTGTTTGGATTGGAGTGGACTGAACGGACCACCTGGTGTGAAGAGCAACTGTCACTGTGACTCAGGAGGGGACGTGTCTGTGAGGTATCATCATCATCTGTGCTGCTGCGCACTGCTGTCATTATCAATGTGAGAGTCAATTTTAACCACTTCAATACAGGGCACTTAGACACCTTCCTGCCCAGACCAATTTTCAGCTTTCAGCGCTGTCGCAGTTTGAATGACAATTCAGCGGTCATGCTACACTGTACCCAAACTAAATTTTGATCATTTTGTTCCCAGAAATAGAGCTTTCTTTTGGTGGTATTTGATCACCTCTCCGGTTTTTATTTTTTGCTAAACAAATAAAAAAAGACCAAAAATGTTGAAAAAAATAAAAGTTTTGCTTTTCTTTCTGTTAAAAAAATTTGTAAATAAGTACGTTTTCTGTTTCACTGATGGGCATTGATAGGCACTGATATGGCGGCACCGATGAGGTGGCACCAATGAGCGGGCACTGACGATGGACACTGATATGCGGCACTGATGGGCACTGGTAGGCAGCACTGATGGGTGGCACTGATATGCAGCACTGATGGGCACTCATGGGTGGCACTGGTTGGCACTGATGGGCACTGATAGGCGACACTGATGGGCACTGAAATGCGGCACTGATGGGCACTGATGGGTACTGATAGGGTGGCACTGATAGGCGGCACTGCTGGGCACTGATAGGCAGCACTGCTGGGCACTGATGGGCACTGATACCTGGCACTGATGGGCACTGATAAGCGGCACTGATATGCGGCACTGATAGGCATCCCTGGTGGCAATGGCAGTGGTAGGCATTGGAGTGGGCACTGATTGGCAGCTGCCTGGGCACAGATTGGCAGCTGCCTGGGCACAGATTAAACAATCAGCACAGACCCCCCCTGTCAGGAGAGCAGCTGATCGGCTCTCCTCTACTCGCGTCTGTCAGACGCGAGTGAGGAAAAGCTGATCACCAGCTCTTCCTATTTACATCGTGATTAGCCGTGATTGGACACGGCTGATCACGTGGTAAAGAGTCTCCGTCAGAGACTCTTTACCTAGATCGGTGTTGCAGGGTGTCAGACTGACACCCCACAACAACGATTGCCGCGATGCACGCCCCCCGGGGGCGGGCAGCAGCTCGATATCCTGATCACGTCATATGACGTCCAGTCAGGGATATCAAACAACTTTGCCACCGTCATTTTGTAATAGGGCGGGCGGCAAGTGGTTAAGTGTGTGCACCTGCCGATTGCATACCCTCCTTAGTCCTGTCCCTGAGCTACTTACTTACTATATTGAAAATAAAATAGGAAATATGTTTTTTTTGCCCTAATGTCAACCTTAAATCACATTGCTAGTTGCATATTGTACTTGTTTTGTAGCCTCAATACTGAAATTTGCACTTAAATCTGTAATTCTTGTAACTTTTGGAAATGCCAGTAAAAACTTGGCTGTGCCAGTAAATTTTCGGTGCTGTGTCAGTAAATTTCAATCTGGTAAGTTGGCAACACTGCCCTGGCTGCCCCTGTGAATGTAGCCTTAGGCAGCTGTATTTTTTTTTCATTACTTTTGCATTAAAGAAAATCTTTCAGGGTTAAAGTGATACTAAAGTCTTGCTTTTTTGTCTAAAAATAACAAACATGTCATACTTACCTGCTCTGTGCAGTGGTTTTGCATAGAGCAACCCAGATTCTCCTCTTCTCAGAGTCCCTCGCTGGGGCTCCTGTCCCCTCCCTCTGAGTGCCCCCACAGCAAGCAGTTGCTATGGTGGCACTTGAGCCCAGCCACTGCTCTGTGTGTCCCCTCCCTCCTGCCAAGTGCCCCTACAGCAAGCAGCTTGCTATGGTGGCACCCCAGCCCAGCCACACTGCTCCGTGTGTCTTTAGACAGACCTGACCCCTCCTCATTGGCTCACTGAGTTTGATTGACAGCAGCGGGAGCCAATGGCGCCTGCCATGTGTCTCAGCCAGGAGAGATCAGGAGTCCCGGACAGCCGAGTCTCTCAGGAAACATCAGTGGATTGAGATGGGGCTTGGGTATTTTTTTTGGGGAGGGGGCTGCTGCACACACAAGGTTTTTCATCTTAATGCATAGAATGCATTATAGAAAATAGAATGCATATAAGATAAAAAAAAAAAACATTCTGCCTTTAGAACCACTTTAAAACTGCTTTATGCATACAGTGCAGGCACATACATGAATTAGCCTCCAAAACCACCAGTTACAGCTGCATACCAGACCTTTTTGACAGAAAAATCTCTGGTAGTTCCTGATAACGTATGTAGCGCTGGTAGATTTGCGATCTACCATTTGATAGGTAAATTTAGTAACTTGTTCGTTAGGGAAGTTAGATTTGCCTCTGTTCCAGCTTGGCTGACGTTGCGTGTGTTTCCATACTGAGCCGGTGGGTGTTGCTGTTACCACTGGCTAGTGTTGGAAGGGCAACGTGTCAAAGCGTATGGGTGCTCCTCTGTCCCGGAGACAACTCGTGGAGGTGGTCCTCCGAGTTGCATTCTGGGAGAGGGTATTTATGGGACAGACGCCATATTTTGGGGTTCGTTTTACAGCCACCTGCTGGTCCTCCTGGCTGACAGGTATGCGTTAGAGTGCTATCTCGTGGTCCTCCGTTCCGGAGGCCCACATCGCTGCGGCGCATGCGTGGGCACAGAAGCTTGTCTGGGGCCTACCACAGCAGCCGAGGAATGGTCCTGAGCTGTCTATCCAGAGTGAAGAAGCTGGACAACTGAGAAGATCCCAGGGGAGGACCCATCATGGAAGGATCATGCAGAGTGCTGGTCTGGAGAGGGGCCTGGTGACTTGGTTGGAGGACGTATCCTAAAATAACTTTACAGCATAGTGTTGCCGGGTTTGGCTTAAAGGTTCAAGCACTGTGACTGACATTCACCACAAAACCAATACATCCTGTGGCAGAGGATCGTACGGGTCCATCCCAAACAAGTCTGTGGCAGAGACTTTTGTTTGTGCTACGTACTGGCTGCTAGGCAAGTGAGAGAGGCCTATCCAGGCGAGCAAAGAGTGTGTCCCACAAGGGGAGCGCATTCTACTGTAATGTTCAACTCTAAAGGACATTTGTCAAGAATCCTACAGAAAGGTATTTGAGGTTTCCCTGCAGTTTCCCTTCTGCCTCTTTCCTGCTACTTCCTTTATTAATTGTTCAATAAAGCATTGAAAATGTGCTGAAGTGTTGATGCTTGTATCGCCCGGAGGTAAACTCAACAAAACCCTAGACCCGGTGTCGGTGAAACAGAGGGAAGGAGAGTGAAGGTAACAAGCTTGTTTAAACCAGCAGCTCTGCCGAGAGTTATTGCTACATGTGGGGGCTCGTCCGGGATTTGTTGACTGTCAATTCTCGCAACCCAGAGAAGTGTTTCACCGGGAGTTTACTGTGAGAGCTGGACTTTGTCAAAATCTTGCAGGAAGAGAAGGGGTTAAAACTGCAGGACTTTATTTCTGAGTGCGTAGGCGGCGGGTGCCAGTAAAAGCCCGGGAGCTACGTGATCAGAAGAACGAGTGGGAGGAGCTTACCCTACTTGATACCACATGGGACGCCTGCATGTGTTTGGCGCCAGAGAAGAAGAGAGGCCTCGTGATCGTGCTGAGAAGATCAGAGTGTGGCCATGTCTTTTTCGGCGATGCAGCCAATTATGGGACCGAGAATGTTCCCTGCAAACACCGTGTTGAATACGGTGCTGACCGGAACCCTGCTCACGGATACTGGAGTTCGTTTGAAGCTGCAGGGGAGGTTTGTTCTGTATACTTTAGGAGATATTGAGGGACTGGGCATGATCTGCCATCGATGTGAAGGACTGGCTGTGCATCTTCGTTCGTTTGGCCGATGTCCGCAATGTGGAGAGTACTTGTTTGTGGTGGAGCAACCTACCACGTCGCCCTGTGCATATCGGATCGATTGGGCAACAGGTATTGCCACAGTAGAAGTTGCTATTACTACGAGAGAGAACGGCAGGCCACTACTTTGCCTGTTGTTACTGACAATGTTCCGGAGAGAGACACTGCTTTTGCCGTCTCGTCAGGGGACATTACTGTGATTTCTGCATCCACTACACCTACTCCTGTTGTACCTGTTCAGAGGAAGGTGGGATATGTGAAGGCTTCCCGCGGCCGTGGTCGAGGCCTACCTCAGAGGTTACCTGAACCGGAGCTACCAAAGTCCACGTCAGGAACGGGTAAGCCACTGATGGGGAATGTATCTGGGACTGTAAATAAGTATCTGCCAGCGGAAGAGTTGGGAGATTCAGAAATAGAATCCATGTCGGATCTTTACGGTGATGATGACTTATTCGAAACTATGTCACAAGAGCTGTTGTGGTCACAAGGCAAAGACGTCACCTCTGCTATGACTTTCCCTGAATGGACAGCTCTGAGTTCTGGGAAGACGTCACCCTGTGTGGAGCCGCACAGTACTGTTACTGAGACTTTACCGAAAGCTACTAGTTCACTGCAGACACCGGCTGGGTCTATGGTGAGCAAATCATTGGATTCATGTGTGAATCCTGGTATAAGGAAGGACAGATCTTTGCCCAAACTTGCACGTTTGCAGAGAATGTTAAACAAGCGTGTGGATGCAGAGTATGGTTTGGAGTTCCCCTATGTGCCCTAGGACATAATGCAAGTGATTGACCTTAACCGGGAACTTTGGTACAGTGAAGCTGTTTGGGACTATTTGTCTGTGCCTAAGCCTTTCCGAAAGACTGGATGTTCTGTTAAAATGGATGAACGTTTTAATGGATGTTTTATGCACTGGAACTTCAGTCTGCACATCTATGCTGACAAAGTGGTCATCTGCAGGCTCGGAAAAGATGACGTCTATTTCATTACCACAGTGGATAAAATGGGAAAGACACTGACCTTGCCAGATCCGCAGTTTTATTGGTGATTATGGACAAAAGAACTTTGAAGTTAGACAGTTAGTTAGTGTCAGTATAAGGAGATCTTCATGGTCAAGATCTGCATATCCTGTTCAGTGTTTCAAATCCAAGGACTTCTTATTGCTAGCCGGATTTCTTTCATTTGAAAAAAAATATTATACAGGGATGGACTCCTAAAGATTCTTTTTGATACTAGATGATGGGAAGAGAGTCTTATTTTTAAATGAGGCTTTGCTCCTGATATTGTACAGTATATATATGTGTGTTTAACATGTTTCTTTTCAGGAACGATTGGATCTCCTATCAAGCTGGGAGGCTTTTCAGCTAGATAGATAGTGAGATTATGTACAGTTATAGGATGGTTTTGTTTACGGACGTGAACATAATGTTTTGTAGATGTAAGTCTTATAATATCTTTCCACTGTCTTTTTTTCTTCTTTGACTATCCAAGTTATTTTAAAAGCTCAAATACCTACTCCCAGGCTTGGAAGTTACTGTCATTATTTTTGGACAGACGTTGGGGACAACGTCTACTGTAGTGGGGGAGTATGTAGCGCTGGTAGATTTGCGATCTACCATCTGATAGGTAAATTTAGTAACTTGTTCATTAGGGAAGTTAGATTTGCCTCTGTTCCAGGTTGGCTGACGTTGCGTGTGTTTCCATACTGAGCTGGTGGGTGTCGCTGTTACCACTGGCTAGTGTTGGAAGGGCAACGTGTCAAAGAGTATGGGTGCTCCTCTGTCCCGGAGACAACTCATTCCTCATGGAGGAAGACCACCACTTACGGCCCTTCAATGAATTTGTGTTAAAATTACTCCTTTTCATACTGACACACAATTGTTTTATGTTTAATGGTTCCCACTACCTCCAGGTACAGGGCGTGGCCATGGGCACTTGTTGTGCCCCGGCCTACGCCAATCTGTACCTGGGGGGGTGGGAACGTTACGTTTTTTTCAAATGAACAACTCAGTAGCCACACCAATGAGGTGTTGGTGTGGCTAAGATATATTGACGATATTTTTATTATTTGGACCGGGTCCCAACATACACTGGCTTCTTTTGTAGATAGCCTCAACAATAATACTTTCAACCTAAAGTTTACTTATAACAGCGATCTACACAAAGTCTCTTTTCTAGACTTGACGATTTACAAAGATGCCAACTACTGCCTGGCCACCACACTCTACCGTAAAGAGACGGCAGGGAACACGATATTGCATGCTTCTAGTGCCCACCCTTCCACCTTGGTACGAAGTATCCCCTATGCACAGTATATTCGGCTTAGGAGGAACTGTACCGCTGACAGCGAATTTAAACACCATGCGGACCTACTTAGGGAACGTCTCCTTAAACGGGGATACTCCAAGTCCCTACTTCGTAAAGCCTTTAATAAAGCCTATGACCAATCTAGAAATACACTGCTCTTTTCTAACAAAACCAGGGTGGAGGAACATTCAACGGTCAAATTTATCACACAATACTCGCATCAACAGTATCAATTACGCAATATACTGCAGCAACACTGGCACATTTTATCTGAGGACCCCATCTTAAGGAAGTATGTCAGTGATCACCCAGAGATCGTGTTCAAAAGAGCACCCTCCCTGCGTGACAAGCTGACCAGTAGCCATTTTGTCCCCTTACAGGCTCATACGACCAACCGAGTGGTTATGTACACTTGTGGGCACTGTTCCTTCTGCCCCTGGATATCTACAGGTCTTATATTCCAACTACCGAATGGCGAGACATTCTGTCCACGCTTTCGGGCTGACTCTAATACCCAGGGTGTGATATATTTGATGACCTGTAAGTGTGGGATATTCTACGTCGGCAAGACCATCCGCCATCTCTGGCAAAAGATACGTGACCACGTTTATTATTCAGCGAATGGGAAGATGCTCAGTCCCATCAGTAGACATCTCGATTTGTGCCACAGATTTGACACTTCTGTTGCAACCTTTATTGTGTTAGCAGTCATCCTACAAGACAAGAAGGGGGGGCGACTGGGACAGGAGGATACTCCAACAGGAGGCAAAGTGGATTGAACGCCTGAATGCCACACGGTGGCCAGGAATTAATGAAGTACAATCTTACAAATCCTTTCTTGGATAAGGACTGTAGGTTGACCTATACAATGACGTAATAATGTCCAATGGTTTTCAGTAATTATTTAGTACGTAATTGTTTTCAGCATACCTACACTATAGCTATGTACCATCAACATGCGTGTCCCCTTTCCCTCCCTAGGTTGGAGACCCTCCTGTCCCCTGCCCCGCCCACTGTGGTCCCCTTTTTTGGACAATTATAGATAACTACACCTCTGTGACTGTACTTTATAGTTATTCAGCGACTTTGTCGATTTAGAGTGTTGTGTAATTACAGGAAGTTTCAATTTTTAATCACACTGTGGTTTGCAAAATGTATATGCATGTATTTACTTAAGTAATACCAATTGTAGATTTATATATTTTTTGACATATACGCACCATGAATGAGCATATTCCCTTCATGGTAGTTAACATTTTTATTTATGCTTACTGGCCTTGCGCCTCAGGCCTGTAACGAGGATTGAGGCAGACTAACCCTATCAATTTGCCGGCGTACTGATCACATGTGTGGCCGGGCAGCCGCATTCTGCCCCCCTACTTCAGGGGATGGTGTCTGCGGCTTTTGGTTTAGACCTGCCCTCTCCCCCTGGATGTGTATTGTGCACCTCTTGAGTATGTGCATTGACATCTCCAGGATTATTACATCTGCCTGATCTAGCCTTTACAGCGCTCCACACGCTGTATACAAGAGGGACCACTGGGGGGAGCTCGCGGTCCTGTTACCTTCAGAGCTGTGCTCCCTCCATACGCCGAAGTCATAACAGAGGGCCGCATTGGCCACTGCGCATGCGCGGCGCGATGCGAGTGCGCGCACAGTTCTGTCCGGCGAATCAGGTGGTGCACGGGCTGCACAACTGATTGGGGCTTGTTCTTAAGGCTATCAGTATAGCCTTGTACCACGCCACCACCTTCTATGGCGCTTGGGCTCCTGGGCGTTACCTTCATTATTACAAGCTGTCCAGTAAGAACATGTTCTGCCTGCATTAATTTAACAAAACTCTTTGTGACTGCACCCTGCCTGTGTGGGTCGATTGAATATTTGATGCCTTTTTTACCTCTTCTTTAGATGGCGCTTCTGGCACCTTATTAAATAGCTGTCTTCCTGAGTTTGATTAGAGCTCCATTGCAGCCCTTCTAGTGAAGCTCTGTCTGGGGCTAGGCTCACAAGGAACCAGTTTATGTATGCTGGCTGTAGGATCCGCTCAACCTGTATCACCCTACAAGGTAGGAGCAGCTCCATATGTAGTTATCTGGCCTTATTGGTGAATGTTTATAGCTTTTGATTAATGGATCTAACTGTGCCATCGGACTTACCAGTGTTATGGCACATATATAGGGAGTTGGTATAAATACTGGCTGATTCAACATTATTTACATTCTCCAGATCAGAATCTCTGTAAGCACCTTGGCTATTGGAGATAAAACCCTGGAGCTTATGTGTTTCAACTACTTACAGCCTCTACCTGGCTTGAAGATAGATCCAATTATCCTAGCTGGTATATTATTATATATTTTTTCCATTTTACCCACTTTTCTTTTTACTGATCTTGTCCCTCTTTTTCCCCCTTTTTTCTTTTTTCCCCTCTGTTTCTCCCTTTTCCTCCTCCCATTTTCCTCTTTCCCTTTTCCCTCCCCCCCTTCCCCCCCCCTTTCTTTTTTCTCCCCCCCTCCTTTCTCTCTCCCCCCCTTTTTCTTTTTCTCTCCCTTTGTCCTTCCCTTCCCCGGTCCTTTCCCTGTTCTCTGTCACTTCCCTTTCCTTTCCCCCCCCTTTTCCTTCCCCTCCCCCCTCTTTCTACCTCCTCTCACACATTGAGGTACAGCTCTGCTTTCATTACATATGCATAGTTGTTGACTATCCTTTTTCCAACAGCTGGGACTTTTCAGTTTACTATCCCTCTGGACTCTATTGGTGCTATGAATTTTCTACCAGACACGTCCCCGCATGTGATTGTATGTCACCATATGCGTGTTGATTCTTGGGCCCCTGGGTTTGCTTCCTCATGGTACTCAGCGTTTTTGATTGAGACGCATTACTGTAAAGGTTTTCTTGTTGGTAAAAAAATGACATTAACATGTTATTTCCTGTCTTGGTGTATGTCTTCTCTTCCATTTTTTCCCTAATATAGGTAACTCAAACAAGCTCCTGAAGAAGCATTCAAATTGCAAAACATGTAGAGCTATACTGAGCTATATCAGTTTGAGGTCTTTTTAGTAGTAATAGAGGGGTGGGATCCCCTCCTCTTGTGTAGGGGTTACCCCCCGATCTATTTCCATGTATTTATGTGGTAGCACCTATTACCTTTTTTGCAATGTATTGCGATTTTTAAAATGTTTTTGTGTATTTCTTTGTATAAATAAAATTTGTATTTAATTTTATGATTGGTGCCTACAAAGTCCATGTCTTTCACTCTTTTGGGTGTACCCTTTTTAACTCGGTGGAGGTGGTCCTCCGAGTTGCATTCTGGGAGAGGGTATTTATGGGACAGACGCCATATTTTGGGGTTCGTTTTACAGCCACCTGCTGGCCCTCCTGGCCGACAGGTATGTGTTAGAGTGCTATCTCGTGGTCCTCCGTTCCGGAGGCCCACATCGCTGCGGTGCATGGGTGGGCCCAGAAGCTTGTCTGGGGCCTACCACAGCGGCCGAGGAATGGTCCTGAGCTGTCTATCCAGAGTGAAGAAGCTGGACAACCGAGAAGATCCCAGGGGAGGACCCGTCATGGAAGGATCATGCAGAGTGCTGGTCTAGAGAGGGGCCTGGTGACTCGGTTGGAAGACGTATCCTAAAATAACTTTACAGCATAGTGTTGCCGGGTTTGGCTTAAAGGTTCAAGCACTGTGACTGACATTCACCACAAAACCAATACATCCTGTGGCAGAGGATCGTACGGGTTCATCCCAAGCAAGTCTGTGGCAGAGACTTTTGTTCGTGCTATGTACTGGCTGCTAGGCAAGTGAGAGAGGCCTATCCAGGCGAGCAAAGAGTGTGTCCCACGAGGGGAGCGCATTCTACTGTAATATTCAACTCTAAAGGACATTTGTCAAGAATCCTACAGAAAGGTATATGAGCTTTCCCTGCAGTTTCCCTTCTGCCTCTTTTCTGCTACTTCCTTTATTAATTGTTCAATAAAGCATTGAAAACGTACTCAAGTGTTGATGCTTGTATCGTCCGGAGGTAAACTCAACGGAACCCTAGACCCGGTGCCGGTGAAACAGAGGGAAGGAGAGTGAAGGTAACAAGCCCGTTTAAACCAGCAGCTCCGCCGAGAGTTATGTGACCTTGTTTTGGTACGGGGGTCACTCCTTGCAGCAATTACACTAGACACTATAGTAGCACCTGGGAAAAAGTGTGTATCTATGTTTGTGATTTCACCCACAAGGGCCTTATAAAGAGAAGGAGGGCTCTATCCTAGGGGTACTTTGTCCCAAAAAAGTTTTAGTCCTGACCTAAATGCAGTTTACCTGTTTAGTCATAAATTTGATAGGAGATAGGACAGAATAGGGTGAAATACTTCAAAACCTAATGGTCCAGCTCCAACAGCTTCTCAGGCTAGAAGTCAATGGGTGGGTCTCAGCAACCAGAAGCTTCAAACTGAACTTATTCTAAAGCAATTTAGCCCCACAACAGCAGAGGTTCTAGTGTTTCTCCATTCCACATTGAACAAAGTTAGATCAGCATGGCCTCCAGGCACATAGTCTGTGTGAAAATGGGCAACATCCTCTAGGCTCAGTTTCCTGCCCTAAGACTTAAAACCAGGCATACAGGCTTCTCAAACAGCCACCCGTTCTCCAGAGGGAGGGCTTCCCAAAGATCAAGGACCTTTCCTGGAGAGGGCTCAGCGCTTTTGTCAAAGCCTGCATCAACCACTGGTGACACATTTACCAGGGTTTGGCTAGATGGCAAGATAGGCAAAGCTTCCTGTATAGCACCCCTGACACAGGACTCTGAAGTCTCCCTCACAGAGATACTGGTAGTTAAATTGCAGGAAGCATAGAACACCATGCTCCAAGAGAAAAAAAAAAAAGCACTTGCAAACAGCAGGAAGTGAGAAACACACATCACTACATGTAAAAGCTTGCCTGTCCCTGATTTGCCTTCTGCATGTTCCTATTGGCCAGTGATATCATAATGATGGGCCAATGGTAATGTATTGCAGTTTGAAGTAGTGGAATATTTTAAAACTATCCAGGCAGAGATTTGCAGAGGAAGATCTTGCTATAACAACATTTAAGAGCACATTCACATGGCTGTTAATATGTTAGTGTGAAATCGGAGCTCTGAAACTGCATATCTTTTCCAACAGGGTCTCAGAAAATGTTACATTTATTGGATTAGCATGACAGCCATGCACCTAGTATTTACAAAAGTCGGAGATGGTAGACAAATGTTCTTTCAGTACAGGTTTTCCTAAAAGGTTGTTTCACATCTGTACTTTGACCCCTGGTTTTTAAAATCAGTTGCAGTGCAGTGAATGTGTCTTAAAGAGAATGGTTATCATTGCACTTGTAAGTAAACTGCTTTCAAGGAATTTCTGTATGATAGTGTTGTAGTTGTGAACTGAACCACTAATTAAATCTTTCAGATCTATATATATATATATATATATATATATATATATATATATATATATACATTTTGAATTAGAAAAATATGTTTTTAGAAAAGAAGAAGCAATGTGCATTTGTATCAAAAACCTCCAAAAATAAAAAGCTGTGATTTTCTTATGGCTCAAAGACATTTTGTCACAATATTTCTGGCCAAACAAATGTCAAACCTTGTCTCCTTGAATTATCAAACAGAATGTCTAAGCGACAAAGTCTATGTTACTGGTTTCAGAATCATGAGTGACAGGATGTTCCCAACATGACGGACAATTCATTTGATGGTTGCTACAGAATGTCCTCACTGATAAACACTTGTTAATTATTTATTGCTCATGCATTAAGCGGATTACAGCTCAAACTCACATCGTTGTTGCTGCAAGAAAACAAGTCATTTTGCCCATAGCCAGCGTTATTAAAGATTTTTTTTTTAATTAAAGAGTAACTCCACTTCTGTTGGGAAAAAAACATTCCCCTCTGGGTAATCTAGGTACATTACATGGATTTTAACCAACTTTGTTGCAGATTCCTACCTTTTGTTATTCTGAAGAAATCCCTGTGTGTTTGTCTGTGTCCATGTGGTAAGTGAATCTAATGTGAGTGGTTTCATAATTATCAGTCAGCTGCTGCACTTGCATGGCTCTAATGAGGAAAATTTTAGGGTTTGCATCCCTTTAAATGTGATTTCCTATTGGTAGTATCTTATCAAAATGTAAATTTTTGTTGCAGGGGATGCCTAAAATCTGATTTGCATCTTAGTGTAGACTTCTGGGAAAATCAGTGAGCCAATCGCGCAAGCAGGAAATTATGTTTCTGGAGGGCATTCTGTAGACATTTTGTGAGTAAAACACCTCCAGGTAGCCATATTGCATTGCACAAAAAATGTCTGAGCTGCAGACTGAAAAAGAAAAGGTAATTTTTAACAGTCAACTACAATATGACGTGTGGCGCAATTGTATGTGCTATATTATTTTTCCAATTTGCTATTTTTACTTCTCATGGAAGTGGAGTTACCCTTTAAGTAAGCAATATTTAAAAGGACATCTCTTGTTAAACTTTCACTGTCATGATGAATTCCATGATCCTGTTTGTGAGCATTCCTATCCTTTAATTTGTGTGTATGTGCACTTTTATAAGATGTAACAAACTTTTTGTTTTATAGTTTTTTTAAACCAAAGGAATTAAGGCATCATAATGAACCCACTGAGTTATTTATCAATTTGTCATAAAACTGTCAGATTATTTTAAAAATTATGTGGACATTTTCTTTCATATTTTGTTACTAATTAAAGATATTTGCAGAATAATCACTAAAAGGTATTTTTTTTTTTTTACATTTTACCCAGCCTTATTCATAGTTTCTGCATTAAAACGGTTGAGATGAGTCACATACGGAGTGGTATGAAAATTCTGCAGCCTCAAAGGAGACCAGTTCACTTCCATCCTAGAGTTTTTTTTTAAATTTCAAGTTTTGCCTTCCTTATCATGAACCTTTCAAAATGAGACAGATGACTACACATGGATCTTTTTTATTATTATTATTATAATACAGGATTTATATAGCGCCAACAGTTTATGCAGCGCTTTACAACATTAGGGAGGACAGTACAAGTACAATACAATTCAATACAGGAGGAATCAGAGGGCCCTGCTCGTTAGAGCTTACAATCTTTAGATATAGGATCTTTTTTGTTTAAAATGTATGTAAAGCTAGAATCTTATTTTTCAATATGTTTGACATTTTGTCTCACTATACAGTTTTCTTAAGTAAATATTTTTTTGTGCAGCTATTGAAATTTTTTTTTAACTGGAAAATCTGGCAGTAACAGGACTTCCCGTTTCACACTGACAATGCTAAGCCAATGTCTGACAATTAGCTGCAAAATTATCAGCTTGCCTTGTGCGCTCCTTCAGTTGGTCCATTGGATGCCTATCTGATAGACCAATGGCCAACTAAAGGAGCCTGCATGGTAAGGTGACAATCTTGCTGCCAAATTTGAGACAATGGCTTAATGTTGTGAGCTTGAAACAGGAACGGGTAAAGCGAAACCAGGAAACATGTACAAAAAATACAATAATACAATACAAAAAAATAATTTGCTAAAGTATAGTTGTCAAAAATACTGAAAAATAGATTTATATACACTTTAGTGGAAATCATAGAAGCTGCATAAGATGCAATGCCTTGTTGAACTTCCCTGATGCAGGATAGAGTATGCATTACACAGTGATTTGTCTTTAATGGGTCATTTGACTCATATACTTTTGGATATACAGTAAAGGAAATATGATGACTGAGTGGCCATCATTACTTTTTTTATAAGGTGCACATTACCACAGTCCTGAGCCACCAAGCTTGATAAATAGTGAATTACTTAGGAAAAACAAGCACACTGGTTTGACGTTTCAGTAAACACGTAAGTGTTCTGGGTCAAAAAACACTGAGTAGTGAAGCTGGAAAATAGGTCTGGCAGCCTAGGAATCTGTAGCTTGTAAAATGCATGCACCTATATTTCTGTCATGGCACCTTCATTTTAAGGTGTAATAGCAATGGCTTATAATAAGTAGTTTGTTAACCAATATAAACATCTAAAATATCATTCTAAGAAAATATTTTGAGGCCATGCTCCCTCTGTGGTGTTTTGAGAGTGTGGCCTTGAATCATCTTTGGACATCTGCATTGAGAATGTAGACTTTAAAATAAGCTACGTTTTTTTCTTTGCTCCATGGTATTAAAGTTCCTCAATGTTTTTTAATGAAATTTATAGCAACGAAGATAACTTACTACAAAAAGTGGAGTTGTTAGAAAACACTGTTCCATGTAAGTAATTAAATCTGACTTTATTTTTCCAATTTGAAGGGAATGGATGATGTTACCAGTTAAATGTTAAGAGCAAGTTCATCCCCCTTATTTTTCACAGCTATGTGCATTTGAAACCATTGGTATCATACTCTTCTGAAAGGTAAAGCAAAAAATAAAAGACTAGAGGAGAGCCACACTTGACTGGCTCTCCTCCAGTCAACCTTGTTAATCAGGCAGAGCTCTGTTAGGCACCACAGGCTCCGCACCAGGATCCTCACCTTGTGTATTGTAAATTTGTCCCTCACCGCTTAAGGACCGCCCCACGTACATATATTGTGGCAGGGCGGCCCTTTAGCGCAAAATCACATACCTGTACGTCATTTCCTGGTCCGGGGGGGGGGGAATTAGCGGGTCCGGCGGCTGTGATGGCCCCCCGCAATCGTTCGGGGGAATGACAGAATGGAGGTTTGCCTACAAGGCAGACCATTGTTCTATCAGACAGGAAGAGAGAGATTTGTGATTCCTGCTAATCAGGAACACAAATGTGTCTCTTCCTCGAGTCAGTCCACCCCCCACACAGTAAGAAGGCACACCTAGGGAACACAGTTAAACCTTTGATTGCCCCTGATGTTAACCCCTTCCCTGCCAGTGTCATGTATACAATGTCAGTGCATTTTTCTTTAGCACTGATCACTGTATTGGTGTCACTGGTTCCCAAAAAATGTCACTTAGAGTCAGATTTGTCCGCTGCAATGTTGCAGTCCCGATAAAAATCGCTGATCAGTCCATAAATCTATCCCATAGTTTGTAGACACTATAACTTTTGCACAAACCAATCAATATACGCTTATTGGGTTTTTTTTTTTTTACCAAAAATATGTAGCAGAATACAAATTGGCCTAAACTGATGAAGAAATTAGTTTTTTTACAATTTATTATTGGACATGTTTTATAGCAGAAAGTAAAAAATATTGTTTTTTAAAAAAAATTATCAGTATTTTTGTTTATAGTGCAAAAAATAAAAAGTGCAGAGGTGATCAAATACCACCAAAAGAAAGCTCTACTTGTGGGAAAAAAAGGACATCAATTTTATTTGGGTACCGCGTCCCACAACTGTGCAAATGTCAGTTAAAGTAACGCAAAACCTTCCGAAGCTTAAGTGGTTAGGTATAACAATTACAGGAACAAGTATGCAGGTCTGGACTTTATTAACTGTATAATTATTTCAGATCAGTGACTTATTTAGTAGCAAAGAAAGTAGAAAGATGGCAGTCCAAGGGTTTTTACCTTTAAAACTAGGTTACTAATTTAAGTTCCTCTTTTTTCTTGCACCAAAAGGTTCCTTTTCATTCAAAGACAACAACAGCTTTAAACCGCTGATCATAGTTGCACTTCTATCTGATACTGATATTCTACAATGCAATCGTAAATATAGGGTAGGCTTTATAATGAAGTAACCTTAATAAGCTGGAAAAAGAAGCTAGAAGAAGGTGACAAGTTTGTTTGGCCTAGAAAAAAAAGAAAAGATTCAGATGATTGTGGAAAAATCCCACCAGTGAAGCCTTCAAGAGACACATTAGCGGGGATCTATAAGTCATTTTATCCACTGCTGCTGACCCAATATTTAAATATCAAACTTTGATACAGATTACCCTTCAAACAAATGCCTAGCAGTAATTGGTTTCAAAAATGATAATAAAAAAACTATTATGCAATTATTGCTGTTTGAGGCATATCCTTTCAGCAGCTTTTCTAATTCATTGTGGGAAACTGACACACTGGTACAGGCAGTCCCCGGGTTACAAGGTTCTGTAGGTTTTTTCTTAAGTTGAATTTGTTTGTAAGTTGGAACAGGCATCTTGTAAGTGTAACTCCAGCCAAAAAAAAAATATTTACGCTTTTTGGATAACATAGGGAAGGGTCAATGTTTGTTTTTCTGTCTGTGCCCCTGCTTAGAAGATTTCACCTCACTTTCTGTCCCTATGACAATTGGATTTTGAAAGTTTTGGGTTGTTGTGGAAACAAGGATTGGTGATTAACCACTTCCCGCCCCGGCCTATAGCAGAATGAAGGCCGGGAAGTGGTTCAGTTATCCTGACTGGGCGTTAGTATAAGCCGCGAACGTGCGCCCGCGGGGGCACGCAGCACAGCGATTGGTGGTGTGGTATGTCAGTCTGACACACCACATCTCCAATCTAGGTAAAGGGCCTCTGACGGAGGCTCTTTACCACGTGATCAGCTGTGTCCAATCTCAGCTGATCACAGTGTATCGGCTTTTACTCTACTCGCGCTGAAAGACACGAGTAGAGGAGAGCCGAACGGCTGCTCTCCTGACAGGAGGGGTCTGCACTGATTGATTATCAGTGCAGCCACCCCAGAGGATGCCCATCCATGACCACCAGCGATGCCCACCCATGGCCAGCAAAGATGCCCACCCATGGCCACTAGGGATGCCCACCCATGATCACCAGGTAAGCCCACTAGAGCCCACCAGGGATGGCAATCATTGCCAATTAGGGATTGCACTCTGTGTCCATCAGTGATGCCTACCAGCACCTCTGATCAGTGCTGCCTATCAGTGCCATCTATCAGCGCCACCCATCAGTGCTCACCAGTGCCCATAAGTGCTGCCTATACATGCCATCCAGTGCCACCTATAAGTGCTACCTACAAGTGCCCATCAGTGCCACCTATCAGTGCCCATCAGTGCTGCCTATGAGTGCCCATCAGTGCAACCTATCAGTGCCCATCTGTGCTGCTTATCAGTGCCGCCTATCAGTGCCTAGCAGTGCTGCATATAAGTGCCACCTCATCAGTGCCACCTCATCAGTGCCAATCAGTACTGCCTCATCAGTGCCCATCAGTACAGCCTCATCAGTGCCCATTAGTAAGAGAAAAAATGTACTTATTTACAAAGTTTTGTAACAGAAACAAAGAAAAATGTTATTTTCTTTCAAAATGTTCATTCTTTTTTTATTTGCAGCGCAAAAAAAAAAAACCCAGAGGTGATGAAATACCACCAAAAGAAAGCTCTATTTGTGGGAAAAAATGATAAAAATTTTGTTTGGGTACAGTGCTGCATGACCGCGCAATTGTCATTCAAAATGTGAGAGAGCTGAAAAGTGGTCTGGGCAGGAAGGTGTATAAGTGCCCTGTATTGAAGTGGTTAAGCTTCAGTGGAGACACCTTTTTACCATGACAATGCTTACAGGAGGGAATTTCCCTTCCTTGGGGTAGATTTCCTCTCACTTCCAGTTGTGTCTCCCTCCGTTTGTAAATATGAGTCATATGTAAGTCAGATATTTGTAACTCAGGGACTACCTGTATATGCATAGGGTCAAATCACTAAGTTGGGTGAGTTATTGTAAATGTGTTCATTACTTTATCTCATAATATTCTTCTAAAATGTTCAGTTCACAAAGATTAATATGGCATACATGTAGAATTATTTTTTAATTTTGCATGAAATTAGCCTTTATTGTAATTACTGAAAGTGTCCATAGTCTCATGAAAATGTATTTTATCACCATTTATGAAATAGTCTTTGTTTTTGTGAATTACCATACTCTACTACAGGGGTCTCCAAACTTTCTAAACAAAGGGCCAGTTTACTGCACTTCAGACTTTAGGGGGGAAGGACCATGGCCAGTGGGAGTAGAAAATGTTCCATCTTTGGTGTTAGGGGAATTATTAGTGCCTCATCATTGGTGTCAGTGGGAATAATAGTGTCCCATTATTGGTGTCCGTGAGCGGAATTGTGGACCATCGTTGATGTCAGTGGGAGGAATAGTGTCCCATCACTGGTGTCGGTGAGAGGAATAGTGCCCCGTCATTGGTGTCAGAGGAAGGAATGGTTCCCCATCATTGGTGCCAATGGGATGAATAGTTTTCCTATCATTGTTGTCACTGTTAAAAATAGTGCCCCATTGTTGATGTCAATACAGGAATGAATGCACCATTGTTGGTGTCAGTGGGAGAAACAGTGCCTAGTATCAGTAGGAGGCATAGTGCCCTAAGGGCCAGATAACAGCAACTAAAGGGCTAATTTGGCCCCCGGCCGCAGTTTGGAGACCACTGCTCTATTACTTTGCAGGTATCACTCTTTGTCAAATTTTAAAGGAAATCTGTACTGAAAGAAATATAGGGCTACCACTGCATGTTGCCTGTCTCTCTCTGACCGAAGATTTTTCTAAATCAGTTGTCTAGAACAGGGTTTCTCAACTCCAGTCCTCAAGGCGCCCCAACAGGTCATGTTTTCAGGCTTTCCATTAGTTTGCACAGGTGATTTGATCAGTTTCACTGCCTTAGTAATTACCACAGCTGTTTCATCTAAAGGAAATCCTGAAAACATGACCTGTTGGGGCGCCTTGAGGACTGGAGTTGAGAAACACTGGTCTAGAACATCCATGCAGATTAGAAGGTCAGAGTAAAGATAACATTTTTGATCTGTATACTTCTTCCAGGTCAGTCCTTCAGAAAATATTGCTCTCAATAGATTAGCCTGATAGCTAGGCAACTAGCATTTCCAAGAAGAGCTTTAGAAAAGTTAGTCTCCATATTCTTTCACTCCACGTTAAAAAAAGAAAAAAAAAACAACAGCTCATTCATTAGATGGCATTCCACTTCATAGTGAATCATAGCTAATGTAATTCGACCGACTTGCTATAAATTCAGGCTGTTAGGGACACATCACCTGGGGGTGTGTCATCATGCCGGCTCAAGCTTACACTGTTGCTGCACTGAACAGTGTTCACATATCATTTTGTGTAGTAAGGACCGCCCACTGCTGACGCTAGACAAGAAGGAAGAGGAAGGTACCGTTCATTTACATTAATGGCCGCAGAATTTAATATATGTCAATTTTTTTGTAAATAGATAAGTGCTCTGTGTGGAGATAAGAGTGAAGATGGGCTTTAAATAATCCCATCACATGAGAAATATGAAAGCTTAAACTGTTATTCTTCTCTAGATAATCCTGTTTCCCTGCTGTCGTCACTGACCCTGTTTTTACATTTGTATCAGTGACTATAAATTCAATAACCAGACTCTGTGCTGTGCTGTGTTCATCAGATGTTGCTCAGGTACTGGACACAGATGGATGGAACCGGTTCAGGGTGATATCCTCAGCTCCTTGTCTGTAAAGATTCCAAGTACTCCCCAGCCAGATAGCCGTCTCCCAAGTTATTCCGTGAAGGCTCCAGGAAATAGTCATATAAAAGCAGAAGCATAATCTATTAAATATCAGGATGTTTATATATATGTTATGATTTAGTGCTACTAAGTAATTTGCTTGTTCTGCCTGTGATACCGGCCACCCAGCTGGTTGTCTGACTCCGCCCCTTTTGGGGACAGAACATTGGCACATTAGTTTATATATTTATTGGCAATGTGATGAGATACAGTTTTGCCCCAGTTGAAGACCCCTTAGTGTCGAAACCGGTCGGGCTAGCATTTCTTGTATCCCATATTGCTTTTATTTTATCACCTGTTTTTGTGATCACTTTTATTACATTGGTGTTTACCATTCGACCTTTTATTATTAATGAACCTAATTGGTTTTTGACCTGCACCATTGGAGTCCTTCTCCTTCCTTCTGCTTTTATATGACTATTTCCTGGAGCCTTCACGGAACAACTTGGGAGACGGCTATCTGGCTGGGGATTACTTGGAATCTTTTTGGACCAGGAGCTGAGGATTTCACCCTGAACCGGTTCCATCCATCTGTGTCCAGTACCTGAGCAACATCTGATAAACACAGCACAAGATCTTAAGCCTGTCTGACCCCTCTGTCGTATGACATCTGGGGTCCATCACAGTTGGTAAGAGTACCCATTTATCTCTTGAGTTTCGTTGTTATTGACTACAGACAAGCATCACACCTATTTTTCTACAATTGGGACTACCTTCATCTGAGGGATATACCATTCGACACTCCTGTGGACATTTTTTCTTACACATTCACTGGCTCATATCCTGTGTAGCCAATATATTTTTTTAGTTTCATTAGATTTGTTACTTAGTTTCCTTTCTGCGATTTATTTACACTTTTAGTAGCGCTACACTGTCACTATATTAAGGGTTATTATGGGATGCCCACTTGATCAGTAGAAACTCTTCAGGGACACAACTATATACATCTGGTATATATACATTCCTTTTCTTCTACCTCCAGCACAGACTTGCTTGTAGAACTACAACTCCCAGGATCAGCTAGCACTGATGGGATGATCTGACACCGAATCTGTCAGATCCAAAGGAAATGCCTGTTGCAGGCAGGGACCGTAGGCCCCTTTGGTGTAGCAAAAATAAAGGTCTTTGGTGCTAACTGTCCTATTCCTGCTCCCAGTAGCTCCCCCTTTCACTAGCCCTCCTGGTTACTTCACAGTCCTCCCAGACTGACTCTTCATCCATACCAGATTACTTGCAAACAGTCCCTTCAGGCATGCCTCTTAGTCCTCTGACTGCAACATTCACAAGCCCACACGGCTGTCTTTCTACCTGGAGATTTGCCTGGCAGTGTTCTTCCGCTGTCCTCTCCTTGTTCCTGTGCCTCCTGGTCAGGATCCCTCCTTGTGTCATGAGAAGAGGTCCCTTCTGCACCCAAAACCAGGCCTGAGTTCACCCCCCTCCCAGACTGGAGAGCTACTCTCAAAGGCCCAGACAGTCTAACACTTCATCTCCATCTTCCAACCGAACGCCACACTGCCCCTGCTGAGCTGACCCTGAGTATTTTAGGGGGCCTGCCCCCTGCCAACCCTTCTGTTGGGGATTGGTCAGGACCCTCAAAACACTCCAGCCAGCTCCTCCTAACTTCTTCTGGAACCTTCTCTAAGTTTCCAGCAAGCAGGGAGGAGTTAACAGACAAGCTACTTCTGAGTCATCCAGCCTACCCGAGTCACTCACCCGGCCTAGAAAAACACACAGGGTTGGCTGCCAGCCAAGCCTGAAAATGTACCTACACTAACACAAAAACATCCTACTCTAGCACTCTAGCAAGGCTAAGGGGTGCTACATATATACTGTAACTTGTGAAAAATATGATGAAAAAAACAGTGACACACATACTTTACATACACGGTTCACATGGTTTGTAGAAGGAAGTTCATAGAGAATCTGCAGTCTCGCAGGTTTTGATCAGAGTGCCGCTGGGAGCAGAGATCACAGCCATGGTATCCTGTCAATAGACAGACATTTGTATGCCATGAAAAACAGGAGAGATGCGCATGCATTGGTGGCGTGACTACACAGGACGGGACAGATTACAAGAAAACAAATCAAGTAAGGAGACATCTACAAGCAACGATCATTGGAGTTTTTTATGCAGATTGAAATGTGATAAAGTTGTGGGGGAGAGTTTACTACCACTTCAAAAATAGCAAAATAGCACTTCTATAATCTAGCACCACAAATCCAGTGAATTGTGTCCAAAAATCAATAACAGTCTTTCAAAAAAAGTCTTCCATGCATTAAAGTGGATGTAAACCCGGTTCATAAAATTTGACCTGGGCACATATATCTGTAGTGTTTTCTTATCTATTTCCAAAGCCCTGAGTCCCGTGTCTTTCTGCTGCTTTGTTCATCATGTTATCAGCATGATAACTTCTGACAAGATCTCTGACACAGGAGATAAAAGCAGATGAAAATTTGTGTCGGAGAGGTTGCTAAAAATAAATTAGCAGAAAGCTGGTCTATTCCCAGCACAGCTCTGCGTGTTTATTTCTTCCTCTGCCTATGTGGATTGGGGGTGTGTGCCTTTCCTCCAATCAGCTGTCACGCAGTGTATGCCAAGACTCCACGCTCACTGCTAAAAGAGCAAGTAAGAATTCTAACACAATGTGCACTTTCTGAAGAATATAAAAGGCTGAAGACAGCAGATATGCATGTAAAACTTATGTAGGGAGATTTGTTTCATCCCTGTCTATCATCTGATTCTGTTCACTTCACTGGGTATAGGAGAGGGTTTCCATCCACTTTAAGCTTTAGCATGCTCTAATCTGCTAAATATTGTTTTGGCACAAGAAGTGAGACTCCGATATCATGCACACCCAACCACCACAAGCAACAAAGCCACTTAACAGATAATTGGACTTCAGGATAAAAGAGGCAATAACTCAAGTGTGTATGGAATCATCCCCATGCAGGCTATAAGAAGGTGCCTGTTGTATTACTATTCAAATCCCTGGATATTCCAATGCACATGTAAAAGAAGGGGAAGGATCCAGATAGTTTCTCAGTTCCAGTCCTCAAGTACCCCCAACAGGTCATGTTTTCAGGCTTTCCATTATTTTGCACAAGTGATTTAGGCTGGGTTCACACTATCTTCGCATGCGGCTCACAGCAGGATTCCGGTGCGTCCCTGTTCACTGTTTCAGCTCCGATTTCAGCCCGAATTTTTGCTGAATTCGGACCTAAAATGGACCAAAAGACGCACAGGGCTCCTGTGCAAATTGACATCAGAGCCGCACCAGACATAAGTGAACCGGCTCCATAGAGAGCATATCAAAATATTCTGCTATTGCGAATTTGCAATAGTGTGAACCCAGCCTTAAACAGTTTCACTGCCTTAGTAATTACCATAGCCGTTTCATCTGAGGGAAATCCTGAAAACATGACATGTTGGGGGTACTTGAGGACTGAAGTTGAGAAACATTGGTTTAGAAGATCCAAGTACGGTAGTTTATTGGTTAAAAACACACAAATAACTCCAGTTATTGCTTCCAAAAATGCCACCAGAATAAGAACCTGCTGTAGATCAAAAAGAAACATGGTGATGTCCGCATTGCATGCTCCTAAGACTTTCATCATCAGAAGACATCATCAGGGGCCATAGCCTTTTATCAGGGTTATACTTGTAAATTCATTTTTTTCCAATGTTTGCACTTATTTTTGTGAAAATGTTTGTTTATGATAGAGCACTTATCTATCCCAGATGTTTTCCACTTATTTATACGTTTACTATCTTGTTTTAATTGCTAACTACTAGCATGCTGAAGTAAATGTTCTGAAATGGATAAGACAATGTTTTCTCACCATCGTTTTGCCTGGAGAATGTTGATGTCAAGGTCACAGTTACTTTTTTTTCACATTTAAAATATTCTGCACGTTAGAAGTGTATTACTTTATAACAAAAGATCTTTTGATAGCTGGATCGATCAGTAAAGAATTATGAAAACTCTTGATCAGCTTGTTTATTTTATTTAAAATATTCATCGAATAATTATACTTTGTACAATAATGCATTATTTTTTTATCAGTAGTGTCCTCATTAAACACACAAGGATGTATAATGTATTTTTAATGCTAATTTTCTGTATTCATTTCAAACCCTTTCACATTCAAAGACGATAAAATATCTTTAACACTTACAAGTAAAGCAGATGAATGTTTTATTACATTGTAGCATTTGCAAACCATTAATTTTCTAGATGTCAAACCATTTTACCGCTTTGTGTTTTTCTCCTTGTCTTTTATTTCTATTTCAGGGCTGTGACCTACAAGTGTGTCTCTCTGAAAGTATTTGCATAAGCCAACAATGCTCTGGGACCTGCTTAGACTTATAATAAGTATAAGAAAACACTGTAATTAATTTATACATTATTATCAGAGATATTAAAAGCATAGGTGCAACTTTATGTAGATTTAATAAATAACAGTACAAGATAAGATGGGTATGTTGAGTGCTATTGTGATGGGGAAAAAAATGAAAAGCAATAAGAAAGTGGTTATGTTTTGAAACAAAAGAGTCCCATTAGCAAAAAGTCAGTAAGACACCTCTTTGACTAGCTGTGTGAGGCGTTGTAAATGACTGCCTTTAGATTTCCCTCCAGAGCTGTTGCACAGTACATTTAAACTATCCTACTTTAGGCAAATTCAGATCCAACTCATAACAATTTTTAGTTGCAGTAATACATATAACATATCTTAGAGAATTGAGCCATTGTAATTTTTCACATTTCACTATAATAAGTTTAGAAGTACATTTTTCTGCAATTCTGGCAGGTTGCCTGTAAAGTAAGGTGTTATCACCATTGCTGCCTTCTGGGACAAGTGTATCGAGTTCAAGAGTGGTTATTGCATGATTAGAGCTTAAAAAAGGTCTGGATTTAGTACCACTATAGGCCACTATATGTGACAAATGCAGGGTCTTCCTTCATAACCAGTCTGTGAACAAATACTGTTCTAAAATGAGCAGTATGAATCTCATCTAGCATTCTGACCTCATCGAGCTTGATTGCAAGTAGAGTTTTAAAAGCATGGGCTATATTATTTCATAGTATAGAAAAAGAATTAAAACTGCGCTATAACCAAGTGAGCAATAAATAATCAAAGAGCTGCACTCCCGACAATAAACATCAATTGTAGAAAGAAATATATAAAAAAAGGGAGTTGCGCTAGTGCATGTGTAATCATAAATATGTAACCAAAAATGAACAAAATATAATAATACGTGCAGACACAAGTGAAAAACAAATAACAATTGAATGTGATCCACCAAAATGTCCCATCAAAATAAAAAGTTCAATGTAAATGGTAATGACTCCAGATAGCCCAAAGATAGTGTAGAAAAAGTCCAGGTGATGATTGGTACTTATTCCCTGACTACAAAGGAGGATCCACCACCGAAAAATGGAAGGGGCTAATGCTTACCAAATGGCCATGACCCCCCCCACCACAGAGGATCACAGCTAGCAGAAAAACTTTAAACAGACAATGGGAGCTCCTATCGACATCCACTAGAGGTCGTCACAGCGCCAGCCACACCAGCAGAACTCATAGCGGGGATATACCATAGAATACAAAAGGGGAGCTCACATAGTGTAAAACTGTAAGGTTTATTTTAAAATAAAGTACATAAATGGACACTTACAAACGTGCGGAAATAAATAGCCTAAAGTCTGGTTCCTTGGCCACAGGAGCGCGGACAAACCTGTCCTCTTAGGAAGCAACACTGTTTGGGGGTGACGTCAGCGCGTCGTCTGGCTCCACCCTACGTGTTTCGTGACATCATCACGTCTTCCAGGGGCACAGGCGGCGCACTACGTCACCTCCTTAAATAATCACAAAACAAAACCACGTCTCGCTCTGGATTTCTACATGCCGATAGTCACCCAGGATACGTCAGAAACTTCCGGCGTCTGGTTACACTTCTCAGCACAGGCAATCCGCAAAGGCTATATGGTTATGATGATCTAAACATCAATATACATGTGCAAAAATGATATACAAATATATATCACATCAAATACAGATGTAGGACCAGAGATAAAACATAAATGAAATGGAATAAAACTATTTGGCAAAAAAAAAAAAAAGAGCGATCAGGGACCTATAATAAGTGACTAGAAATCTGGAGATAGTAGTTACACTTCTCACATCTAGGGAGTTGCAAGGCCTATTTATAAGCAAAACGAACAATCCAGGGGGGAAGTTCTAGATATAAATCCCCACAGTCCCCCATCTATCTACACCAAAAATTTGTAAAAACCGGAAATTGAGCACTTGGTGGGTTGTAGTCTCTATCACCACACTCCCACATAGGTTCAGCGGCGCCATCCGGTGGACAGTTCCAAAATGGACACTAAAAACCATACTTTGTTAAATAAAACCACCGGAATGTCACTGACAAAACTGGGGAAATGTCTGGTGGATAGATAGGGGTTGTGGGGGAGAAGGGTCCCAAACGGGGCCCCCCATCTGACTGTCCTGCAAAAATGCAACTTATAATCTCTGTCACTCCACATATAAAACAAAACCGGAAGTAAAGTAAATTGCCAGTTGTGGTCTCCATCTAGGTGCCCCCACTGATGTTCAGCAGCGCCATCTGGTGATTTTACCTAGACTGCACTGTAGGAACCCAAATCAAGGATAAAACCACCAGAATGTCTCTATCAAAAGTTGAAGTGACATCTAGTGGACACTCCAAAGACCACAAGGTACAAAGACCAAAATATTGAATATGGGAATTTACATAACGTGGACATAAAGAGCAAATTGTAAGGTAAAAGTAAAACTAATACGAATCAAAACAGTTTGATATACAATGGATAAATGTGCAAATATAAAAAATATATAAAAGGAATAAAATTGAGAAATAATAAAAAATAGAAAAAGGAAAGGAAAAGAAGGCCAGCCTAATGTAACAGAACCCTACAAAGGAGCCGGGACCAGGTTGGAAAATAGGTAACCCTATATCTTACACGGCCCTCTAGGAACATTCTCTGGGAGACAAATGTTGGCAAGGAGCAGATATGATACTGCATGGTCAATGGCTGGTCTGATATCCATCTAATATATACAATTTAGCCCTGCAGATACAGATAGCCTAGAGCATTAAGAATTGTTGATAAATGCATTGACATCTGTATCCATATTTAACCCAAATGGGAAATATGTTCTTAACCGGTAAATCCAAGACATTTCACACTTAGAGATTTCCCTTACAAGAGAGCTCCCTCTCCAATGTGGTTTGTATTTGTCGATCCCAACATACAAAGTATTGGAGGGGTCCCTACCGTGTATTTCATCAAAATGTCTCGACACAGGGTGCCTATCAAAACCCCTGCGGATATTATTAATATGTTCGGTCAGTCTGACCTTGAGAGCCCTCTTGGTCCTGCCCACATATTGCAATCCGCAGGGGCATTGTATAAGATAGACAACCCCCTCGGACGTACAGGTTATGAACGGTTTAACCTGATAGGTCCGTGAAGTACTAGTGGACATGAACTGACAGATTTTTCTTTCCCTGCAACTATTGAGGGAGCAGACTTGACAATTTCTACACTTGTAATACCCTGTAAGGTCATTAAAGAAGGATCTGTTGATAACAGGTGGATCCTGTACTGTAGGGGCAATTCTATTCAATTGCCCAGTGTAGATGCTCCCTTAAAAACAATACAGGGGTTCTTAGGTAGGATTGTACTGAGGACTGGATCTGTGGTCAGGATGTGCCAGTGTTTCTTTATTAGATCTTTTATCTGGCGATGTTGGGTGGAAAAGGTGGTGATAAAAGGTAAGTTAAAATCCCCCTCAACCCCCTGATGCTGGAGATCTATCCTTACCCCTTACTGTCTCTAATGATTTTAATAATCCAGATTGATCATATCCCTTTTCGATAAACCTCCCGGTTAGGATAGTTGCCTGGTTGTCAAAAGTCTTGATTTCGGTGCAATTGCGCCGAAGGCGTGTATATTGCCCCAAGGGAACAGCCCTCAACCAGGGTTTATGGTGACAACTATCAAGGGGAATAAACAAGTTTTTGTCAGTTGCTTTAAAGTAAGTGGATGTCACTAGTTTATCATCTTGAACCTTGATCTTTAGGTCAAGGAAGCTGATCTCCACTTCACTGGTCTCAAAGCTTAATTTAATACCCCTGTCATTCGCGTTCAAGAAAGCCATAAAGTGCCTCACCTCCGTCCCATAGGAGGAGGACGTCGTCAATATACCTAGCCCACAGGACCACCTGTGGTCTGTCCCGGGCCTTGACGACGTCCTCCTCCCATTTGGCCATGAATAAATTGGCCAAACTGGGGGCATATTTCGCCCCCATGGCCACGCCCCTATCTTGGCGAAAAAACTGATGGTCGAACCAAAAATAATTATGGCCTGCTGCGTAATTAAGCAATTCCATAATGAAGTCTTTTTGAGATGGAACAAGACCAGAATCTCTGGTCAGATACATATCCACTGCCTCTAAACCTATGATGGTATAGAGTGAAGTAACGTCTGCCGTGACTAACCGTATACCTGGCTTCCACACAATGTGGGACAACATATTGATGATCTGTGTAGTGTCCTTCACAAACGATGGAACCTTCTGGACCAAAGGTTGCAAGAAGTGGTCTATATACTTGCCCACCCGGGACGTAACCGAATCGATGCCACTGACAATCGGCTGTCCCGGGGGGCAAGTGAGGCTTTTATGGACCTTGGGGAGATAATAAATTACCGGAGTGCGAGGAGCCCTTGGTACCAGAAAGAATTTCTCCTTCTTGTCCAAGATCCCCTGGCGATAACCCCTGTCCACAATTACCTCCAACTCTTTCTTGTATTTAACCACAGGGTCCCTAGTGAGGGGAGTGTATGTGTCCAGGTCATCCACGATACGGTGCATCTCCTCCAAATAATCGCTCCGATCGAGGATGACTATCCCCCCCCCTTTATCTGCAGGGCGGATCACCAAAGCTTTATTGTTACATAAAGATTCCAGACCTGATTCTAGATTCTTACTCATTTTTGTCTTCTTAACCCTAATCTGCTCCAAATCCCTCAATAAAACTTCTTTAAACGTTTTAACGGCTGGAGCAAGAGAACCAGGGGGGTTAAAGAGTGAAGCATTGGCA
This sequence comes from Lithobates clamitans, assembly GCA_037952925.1. Taxonomy (NCBI): domain Eukaryota; kingdom Metazoa; phylum Chordata; class Amphibia; order Anura; family Ranidae; genus Lithobates; species Lithobates clamitans. The sequence continues at coordinate 2,352,487 of JBBGZY010000163.1, forward strand.
AGACCGGAGTGTCTAAAAATGGAACCACCACTAATATCACTTGTAACTGGATTGTTTAACATATACCTTTTGATATTGATTTTCCGTATATATTTGTGTATATCCATATACGTTTGAAATTTGCTCAAGCTCCTAGGCGGAGCAAATTTCAAACCCTTATCAAGCAGCTGTAGTTCAGAATTCGCTAACACCTGTTTGCTTAAGTTAAACACTCCGGTACCTATGGTCGCTTTCTTTTTGGCTGATTGGGCCCGCCTCCCCCCTCTAACTCCTCTTTTCGTTCTCCTGGCCTCTTTTGACCCTGGTTGGTCCTGGGAAAACCCCAATTGAAGTTACCCTGTGCCCCTTGGGGTCTCGGGCCAGGGTTCAATCTAGGTTGTCCATAACCCCCTTCATGTCTTGGGGGGTAATAGGTTCCCCCATTTCTCTCCATTTCATTGTATGTGTATCTTGGAGGCTCTTGGTCATAAAAACCCGGATCCTCAGAATCAGATAAGGGGAAAAAACGATTCCGAGTGGGTATATTGGGCCCAAAGTCTCTATTATGGACTGGATAATGGGTATAGTTGTTTGAATTGGGGCCAGGTTGGTGTTGAGAAACACCAGGTCTTTGTCCGCCCATCGGGGTACCCCATAAACGTGGGGAATTCACCCTCTGGTGGTTGGGTTGATTAGAGTAACTTAAATCATAATGATTGTTGGATGTATTAGGGGGAATATCTGAATAGGACTGTCTGGGTATAGGTCCAGGGGGTTTGCCCTTATTCCTATTCTTGTTCTTATTGTTGTTCCCATTAGGGATATTCCTCATAGGGGAGTGTTGATACTCTCTCACTACTCGAGCAGGGATGGATTTCGGTACAGGTCTCACACCCACCCCACCTACAGGTTGTGTGTCCATAACCATTTCGTCTGCTAGTTCTGAAGCAAGTTTTTTCTGCCAAACAAAGACCAGACCTGTTTGGTAGTCTTCCTTGTCTCTCATATATTTTTTCTTTTTTTTGTTTTTAAGGGAGCATCTACACTGGGCAATAGAATTGCCCCTACAGTACAGGATCCACCTGTTATCAACAGATCCTTCTTTCATGACCTTACAGGGTATTACAAGTGTAGAAATTGTCAAGTCTGCTCCCTCAATAGTTGCAGGGAAAGAAAAATCTGTCAGTTCATGTCCACTAGTACTTCACGGACCTATCAGGTTAAACCGTTCATAACCTGTACGTCCGAGGGGGTTGTCTATCCTATACAATGCCCCTGCGGATTGCAATATGTGGGCAGGACCAAGAGGGCTCTCAAGGTCAGACTGACCGAACATATTAATAATATCCGCAGGGGTTTTGATAGGCACCCTGTGTCGAGACATTTTGATGAAATACACGGTAGGGACCCCTCCAATACTTTGTATGTTGGGATCGACAAATACAAACCACATTGGAGAGGGAGCTCTCTTGTAAGGGAAATCTCTAAGTGTGAAATGTCTTGGATTTACCGGTTAAGAACATATTTCCCATTTGGGTTAAATATGGATACAGATGTCAATGCATTTATCAACAATTCTTAATGCTCTAGGCTATCTGTATCTGCAGGGCTAAATTGTATATATTAGATGGATATCAGACCAGCCATTGACCATGCAGTATCATATCTGCTCCTTGCCAACATTTGTCTCCCAGAGAATGTTCCTAGAGGGCCGTGTAAGATATAGGGTTACCTATTTTCCAACCTGGTCCCGACTCCTTTGTAGGGTTCTGTTACATTAGGCTGGCCTTCTTTTCCTTTCCTTTTTTCTATTTTTTATTATTTCTCAATTTTATTCCTTTTATATATTTTTTATATTTGCACATTTATCCATTGTATATCAAACTGTTTTGATTCGTATTAGTTTTACTTTTACCTTACAATTTGCTCTTTATGTCCACGTTATGTAAATTCCCATATTCAATATTTTGGTCTTTGTACCTTGTGGTCTTTGGAGTGTCCACTAGATGTCACTTCAACTTTTGATAGAGACATTCTGGTGGTTTTATCCTTGATTTGGGTTCCTATAGTGCAGTCTAGGTAAAATCACCAGATGGCGCTGCTGAACATCAGTGGGGACACCTAGATGGAGACCACAACTGGCAATTTACTTTACTTCCGGTTTTGTTTTATATGTGGAGTGACAGAGATTATAAGTTGCATTTTTGCAGGACAGTCAGATGGGGGGCCCCGTTTGGGACCCTTCTCCCCCACAACCCCTATCTATCCACCAGACATTTCCCCGGTTTTGTCAGTGACATTCCGGTGGTTTTATTTAACAAAGTATGGTTTTTAGTGTCCATTTTGGAACTGTCCACCGGATGGCGCCGCTGAACCTATGTGGGAGTGTGGTGATAGAGACTACAACCCACCAAGTGCTCAATTTCCGGTTTCTACAAATTTTTGGTGTAGATAGATGGGGGACTGTGGGGATTTATATGTAGAATTTCCCCCCTGGATTGTTCGTTTTGCTTATAAATAGGCCTTGCAACTCCCTAGATGTGAGAAGTGTAACTACTATCTCCAGATTTCTAGTCACTTATTATAGGTCCCTGATCGCTCTTTTTTTTTTTGCCAAATAGTTTTATTCCGTTTCATTTATGTTTTATCTCTGGTCCTACATCTGTATTTGATGTGATATATATTTGTATATCATTTTTGCACATGTATATTGATGTTTAGATCATCATAACCATATAGCCTTTTGCGGATTGCCTGTGCTGAGAAGTGTAACCAGACGCCGGAAGTTTCTGACGTATCCTGGGTGACTATCGGCATGTAGGAATCCAGAGCGAGGCGTGGTTTTGTTTTGTAATTATTTAAGGAGGTGACGTCTGTGCCCCTGGAAGACGTGATGATGTCACGAAACGCGTAGGGTGGAGCCAGACGACGCGCTGACGTCACCCCCAAACAGTGTTGCTTTTTAAGAGGACGGGTTTGTCTGCGCTCCTGTGGCCAAGGAACCGGACTTTAGGCTATTTATTTCCGCACGTTTGTAAGTGTCCATTTATGTACTTTATTTTAAAATAAACCTTACAGTTTTACACTATGTGAGCTCCCCTTTTGTATTCTATGGTATATCCCAACTATGAGTTCTGCTGGTGTGGCTGGGCTGTGACGACCTCTAGTGGATGTCGATAGGAGCTCCCATTGTCTGTTTAAAGTTTTTCTGCTAGCTGTGATCCTCTGTGGTGGAGGGGTCATGGCCATTTGGTAAGCATTAACCCCTTCCATTTTTCGGTGGTGGATCCTCCTTTGTAGTCACGGAATAAGTACCAATCATCACCTGGACTTTTTCTACACTATCTGGGCTATCTGGAGTCATTACCATTTACATTGAACTTTTTATTTTGATGGGACATTTTGGTGGATCACATTCAATTGTTATTTGTTTTTCACTTGTGTCTGCACGTATTATTATATTTTGTTCATTTTTGGTTACATATTTTTGATTACACATGCACTAGCGCAACTCCCTTTTTTTATATATATTATTTCATACAGCCACCCAATGTGAGTTATATTTTTTTCTGTGAAATTTGGTGGGGCCTATGAGATAATGTCATTTCAACTTCAAGCACTGTGTAAAGCGTGTTGCACAAATTAAAAGTGCTAATTCACACATTTACTGCATTGCAAAACATCTGTCACTGTAAGGACACACAGAAAACAATTGTTTCCTGTGTGTCCCATTCACAACATGCTAAGATGCTGCATTTTATCACAACGCACTGACATGAATGAGGTATACTTTTGTACACTTCAAATAAAGTTTGAACAAATACAAAAAAGAGAACTCTGTGTGATGTGCTGAATCACGCACCACACTGCCCCCTACTGTAGTTGGGAACAAACAGCTGCTGGAGAGGTAAAGTGCTCCAGCAGTTGTCTGTTTCTAGGTGAGTACAGCCCAAAGTAAATGGGCCAATCAAGCTAGAAGAGGTCAGAAAGCACCCCCATTTGTTGTTTATTATTTATTTATTTTATTTATTTATTTCTTTTTAATTTCCCTTTCTTCACTAAATTAACAGTCTAAGCTAAGTTCCTATATAATTATGTGGATTATTCTACACTCTAGCCCCTGTACCCTAAGGTTCAGGTACCCTGTGTTGACCCCCCAGCCTAGGCAGGTGGGTCTCTATTGATCGACAGTTTATTCTTTAAAAATACATTCCATATGTGTACTTATTCACGCTGTTTGGTCTTGAGTCTACTTTTGGAACCCCCTGCATGAGAATGTTGCATTTGAACCTTTTTTACATTTCAATAAAAAATATTGTACCAGAAGAGGTCAGAAAGCTGACCTCTGCTGACAACCCACAATTACTGTTGCAATAATTTTCCAAGAGACTTATAAAAATGACTCTCTTGTTCCAAGGGAATGTTTTCTGTATTAGAAGAAGCTATCAGAGATTGAAAATGTTGCAGGAAACTGTGAGAAAGACTAAAAGACTGTCAAATACTGCCTGCACGTTACAAGAGGCTGCCAGAACCTGTTGACATGGTGTAAGGCAGTGCAATGGCTTATTGGTTAGTACTTCTTCCTTGCAGCACTTGTGTTCCTAATTTGAATAGCACTATCTGCATGTTCTCCCTGTGCTTACGTGAATTCCACCTGGGTACTCCAAAGATGTGCTGGTAGGTTAATTGGCTCCTTTCTAAATTTGTCTTGGTATGTGTGTTCATGTACGCATATGGGACTTTAGATTGTAAGCTCTTTGAGGGCAGAGACTAATGTGAATGTAAAATGCTGTGTAAATTGTCTCCTGTAATCAGTGAAAGACTGCTTGCATAATAATAAGCACTATCATTCTACAAAAGAAAATGTAGTTTGAAGAAAATTGGAATGACACTAGTTGAACTGGGTTACCAGAACTATACTTTATTAAAATGTGTAGCAAATACAGCTTACCATGTGTGTCCATGCAATTTTGCCAGTGCCATTTTCTCTAATTATGAGAACACAGGTTCTTTAAAAAGCATGTACATTTCAAATCAAAACTGCTTTTCATGCCATATTATGCACACAGTAAAGTAATCAAAGTTTGGGCTGCTGGACCGCTTTGTCAGAGTGTTGATAAAAGCTTTACTTTTCATTTGCTATATGGTAATTCCTTACAGGCAGATCTGAAGGCAAGCACCATAAAATGCTTGTTTATGGAGCAAAGACAGGTGTTGGAAGTATAGGAAGCTCTTATATTACTGTATGTTCAATAAACCTTTTTGACAAGGAAGCATAGGAAGCTCTAGGAAGGGTTCTGGTCGTCCAAAACATCTTCCATTTAAGGATTATGGAGGCCACTGTGCTCTTAGGAACCTAAAGTGCAGCAGAATTTTTTTTTTTGTAACCTTGGCCAGATCTGTGCCTTGCCACAATTCTGTCTCTGAGCTCTTCAGGCAGTCCTTTGACCTCATGAGTCTCATTTGCTCTGACATGCACTGTGAGCTGTAAGGTCTTATATAGACAGGTGTGTGGCTTTCCTAATCAAGTCCAATCAGTATAATCAAACACAGCTGGACTCAAATGAAGGTGTAGAACCATCTCAAGGATGATCAGAAGAAATGGACAGCACCTGAGTTAAATATATGAGTGTCAGGGGGGGGAGTGGTCTGCACATGGCCAGGTGAGGGAGTGAGAGACACAAGCTCCCGGCCCCAGCCTGCTCCTTATGAGGCTGATTAACTGACCGACATGCTAGCAGTGTTTCAGGATTAGTCTGGTGAGACCTCAAGGCTATCTCTTGGTGAGACTACAGCGGTATGAACTCGGGGAGACAGAGGGAAACGAGAACCACACGCAAAGCAGCCCAGCTGATCTAGCTTCCCAGAGAGGGGGAGTTGCAGCCAGAGACCCACCGCTACTTCCCCATGGTACAGGGTGCAGGACTTGAAGTGAGAGAGGGAAGGCAAACGTGCTGCTGCAGCCTAGGGAGAGTACACCTATGCAGTCAGCCCAAGGACAGATGTCGGGGAGAACTAGCGTGGAAGCGCTACAGACTATTCCACAGAGCCCCAGAACGTTGGCTGCGGTAGGGGGGGCTACACCTATGATCCCCCTACCTGGGGAGAAGGATGCAGCGGGTTGAAAATGGAGGACTTAAAGACACTTTTACAGGCTCTCCCCACACGGGCAGACATAGAAACCCTTATTGGAAAAGTGGAGGATGCACACCGTAAGGAGTTGGAGCTGGTCCGGGGTGAACAACAAATACTAGTGGAGCACATGATGGATGGGGAGAGTGCATATCAAAGCCTGGAACAACGAGTGAGCATACTGGAGAGAGATAGTTACACTCAAAAAGAGACTTCAGTGGCGCTACAGCTACAGTTGGAGGACCTCGAAGATCGGAGTAGACGCAACAATGTGCGCCTGCGAGGAATCCCAGAGGCATTAGACCAGGAAAACCTACAGGACATGGTAAAATATATTTTTGAAAATATACTAAAAGACGCTTTGCCTTTAAATTTGGAACTTGATAGAGTTCATAGAGCATTAGGCCCAATACAATACAAACAATACAATACAGAACAATAGACTTTAAGGGGGGCCAGGGGAAAATTCTACCAGACCTATCAAGAGCTACATTGCAGCGCAGAGCCCTACTACGCCCATTATTAGAGCAGGTACAAGACTGGGGTGGGACATATCGGTGGAGGTCCCCAATTTCAGTGCTGATAAAAAAGGGCACTCTATCTTTCTGGTTGCGTTCCAGAGCCGACTTATCAGACCTCTTTTCGTTTCTGGGTGTTGATCCATTTGAGGTTCCAGACTGGTTGCAGTTGGTCCCAAGAGTGCCCAGAAAGTAGAGAGAACATAGTATCATAAACAGGAAAGTGAAACTGTGAATATAACGGACGGGAGATTCAGGGGAGAAGCTGGAAGAATGAAACCAGGGGGCTGTTTTGTTTTTTGTTTTTGTTTTTGCACTAGACCCCCTGTGGGTTTTTTTTCACTAGACCCCCTGTGGGGTTTTTTTTGTCTGTTTTGGGGGGGTACTGGGTGGTCCCATCTCTCTCACCATTCCCTTTTCTGCCCAGTGGGGGACCTCCCTCCCCCTCCCCCTTCTTGACGATGGAGGGGGAGGGAGTCATACAGATCCTTGGGGTTTTTTTTTTTTTTTTTTTCTATTTTATATATAAGTATACACATAAGTATATGCCAATTCCTTCTTTTCTACAGCAGATGTATTGGACTGAACTATAGGACTTATAAGTCGGGCTGGAAATGTTTATGTTTTGAATTTTTATTACTTTATTATTATAATGTATTGATGACAAGACAGGTCATATGGTGGATATATAGAGGATCTGGGATGTGCTGGAGAGAGGGGTGGGGTGAAGGGGTAGGGGGTAAGAGGGATTGCACGAGATAGCATAAGGATCACCATACCTTCCCTGGGAGGGAAGAGGAAGGGGATATATAGATCCTTGTTTTATTAATACATAAGTATATGCCACTCCCTTCTTTCTTTCCTCTAACAGGGGTACTGAACTGAATATTTGGATTCATGTTATAAGCCTAGATGAAAATGTTTTTTGTTGTTTGAATTCTTATCCAACTTCTTTTTTGTTGACGATAAGAAAGGTGTTATGATGGTTGAATAGAGGATCTGGGGTGCACTGGAGGGAAGGGGGGGAGTAGAGGGGGGTAGAGGGGTAGGGAGTAGAGGGGACTGCACGAGACAGCACAAGGAAAACTACACCTAATATATGAAAAAGGAAGGCCATACAACACAGCCCTCCCCGTATCTTTATCCATGCGAGTTTTAGCTACACACATATGCACTGAGTATCGCACCCTTTTTTTCCACTAGACCCCCTGTGGGGTTTTATTTATTTATGTTTGTTTTGTTTGTTTTTTTGCACTAGACCCCCTGTGAGGGCTTTTTTCACTTTTCTTTGTTTTCTTTCTCCTTTTTCTTTTTTTGCATTTGACCCCCTGTGGGTTTTTTTTCACTTTTTTTTCTTTTTTCTTTTTTTGTTCACTAGACCCCCTGTGGGTTTTTTCACTAGATCCCTTGCAGGCCTTTTTTTTTTTTTTTTGCACTAGACCCCCTGTGGGTATTTTTCACTTTTTTTTTTCTTTTTTTGCACTAGACCCCATGTGGTTTTTTTTTCTCTTTTTTCTTTTTTTTTTTTGCTCTAGACCCCTTGTGGGTCTTTTTACTAGACCCCCTGTGGGGTTTTTTTTTGTACTTGACCCCCTGCGTGTTTTTTTTTTCCTTTCTTTTTCTCATTTTTTTTTCTTGCACTAGATCCCCTGTGGGGTTGTTTTATTTTTCAGTTTTGGTGTTTGAAGATTAGATAAAAGGGAATTAGTAACACAGACTTGGTAAAGCCGACACTGTTTAACACTAAGACACAAAGGAACTCAACACATATGTACAAGAGAACAATAATAAAGATGATCACTAAAGGAGAGGTTTTTATTTCATAGTCACCTACCTAATTTATAGATTTATAAATAGACACAAAGGGGAGGTTGCATGGAATTGGCAGAGGGAAGGCTAAAAGAACAGAAGCTAGCAAATAATGGAGTAGGATAACAGAAGGGCCTGAGAAGTGACATTAGAGAGTAGCAGGACTGTGTTAGGGAGAGGGACAGGCTGAAGGGGTATAGGAAGGAGGGGGGGGAGGTGTGCCTTTTTTTGTTTTTTTTTGTTTAGGGGGGAGGGTTAATATGTAGTTGACATATTTCTCTGTGGAAGTAGACAGGGTGGGGTAGGGAGATAGGGAAAGGGGAGACGAGGGTGGGGGACACTATAGGGCACTATACCCCATGACATATTGCAGCGATGGAGGGAAAAGCTTCTCCCCGGACCCTCCTCCTTTGAGGGCAGTATGTTGATATAAGTTTCACTTTCATAAAGATCATATGAAATAGAGCAATTGGCAAGAAATTAATAATATAGAACGGTTGAGAATATAAATGTACATGTATTGATTTAGAGATATAAACACATATTGAGGAGATAATATAAGGAGCAGGAGCGGGAGGGAGGTCCGGGAGCTCCCCTCCCGGGTTCATGCGCAATCAATCCCCCATAGTAGGTTAGTACTCACTTAGGGTAGGGGGAGTTGAGTGCGTTAAGAAAGATACTCTTTTATCCCTTCATCTGTCGGAGGGAGATAAGGGGGGGGGGGGGAGTAAACCCCATGTAACACATTAGAGTTATTAGAACCCCTTTTTGTTCTTTTTTTTCTTATTGTTCCTTTTTCTTTCTCCTTCTTTTTATTTTTTTTTCTTTTCTGTTGCTTCTTGGTGGTGGTGGTGGGGGGGGGGGGGTGGAGGCTTTAATGGTGACTTCTTTAAATGCGAAAGGGCTTAATGTACCGGAGAACAGGAAGATTTTAATGCAAGGTTTGAAACGTACATTCAGGAAACCCATTTCAGAGAGGGTAAGGTACCAATTCTTAAGAACAACTTCTACCCCTATGCATATCATGCATTTAATAGGGCAGCTAAATCAAGAGGGGTCTCTATATTGGTTTCAAGATGAATTTCCTGGACATTAATAGACAAAAAAACAGATATAGAGGGCAGATTTCTGTTCCTCAAAGGGATGATGGGTGGCATAAAAGTGACTTTTGCCACGATATATGCCCCCAATAATAATCAAGATCAATTTATCTGCACTACTATTAATAAGCTGATGAAATTTACTGATGGTAAACTTATCTTGGGGGGTGATTTTAATCTTCCCCTAGACCCGAAGATGGATACATCAGGGGGAAGCTCCTCGGTAGCTACAGGTCTACGTAAACAAGTCTTACAAATATTGCATAATCACCAACTTACTGACGCGTGGAGAGCGTATCACCCTGACGAAAGAGACTACACCTTCTATTCAGTGTCACATAAAGCATATTCTAGAATTGACTTATTTTTCACTCCACAGAGTATGTTAACGGTGGTTAAAGAGGTGGCTATAGGGAGTATCACATGGTCAGACCATGCCCCGGTCTCACTGACAATAACTATGAATGAGTATTCCTCTGACAAGAGGAGACGGTGGCGATTAAATGAGAGTTTGATGGAAGATAAGATGGTGGTTGAGGACGTTATTAAGGAATTGCAGTATTATTTTCGATATAATACTGTAGAGGAGACAGATGCAGGGATAATCTGGGAAGCGCACAAAACGGTAATAAGAGGGGTACTCATTAAGCATGGGTCCAGAATAAAAAAGGAAAGGGAGGCCCAATTGACCCAATTACTGACAGATATACAGATGTTAGAGTCCCAACATAAACAGAACACAAGGTGCACTGGGGAGACAGAACACCTTAAATTGCATAGACAAGTGACAGAGTTACTCCAACATAGAGCTAAAGCAGCACTTCAGAGATGCCAGAAATATTATTATGAGACAGGAAACAAATGCGGCCGTTCACTGGCTAGAGCTTTACAGGAACAGAGGACTCAATCCTATGTCCCCCACTTAGTGGACCCCGAAGGTAGAAAAGTACACCTTCCCTCCCAGATTGTCTCGACCTTTTGTAGATTTTACCAATCTTTATATAATTTGCCTACCAGATCACAACCTCAAAATATAATGGAGGAATATATTTCCTCTTCAGGTATTTCTCAACTGACAGAGCAGATTCGAGCAGAGTTGGACGTTGCTATTACCTTAGAGAAATTGCAAGAGGCCATCAAGACATCCAAATCAGGGAAAGCTCCGGGTCCGGATAGCTTTACACATAAATACTACCAGACATTTTTCCCTCAGTTGGGTAAGCAGATGGTACAAACATTTAATGCAATGGGACACGGGACAGGATTTACTCCAGAAACCCTGAAAGCACATATCACCGTTATTCCGAAGGAGGATAAGGACTCATCAATATGTGGCAGCTATCGCCCCATTTCATTATTGAATGTAGATCTTAAGTTATTTACAAAAATATTAGCCACACGTATACAACCACATTTGTCTGCATTAGTACACCCAGACCAGGTAGGCTTCATTCCAACGCGGGAGGCCCGTGATAATACCATTAAAACTCTGAATCTAGTCCACGTAGCTGGTCATTCTAAAACATCCACTGTGTTCCTGGGAACGGATGCCGAAAAGACATTCGACCGGGTCAATTGGTCTTTTATATTCTCAGTCCTACGATATGTGGGTGTAGGGGAGAGGATGGTAGGGTGGATCTCGAGCATATACACAAGGCCGGAGGCACAAATAAAAGCAAATGGAGTTCTATCTGAACCTTTTTCTACCTCTAATGGCACCTGCCAAGGGTGTCCTTTATCACCACTCCTGTTTGCTTTCACCTTAGAGCCATTTCTTTGTAAGGTCAGGCAAAACCCGGATATTAGGGGGTTAATAACTGGAGATTTACATCATAAAGTATCCGCATATGCAGATGATCTTTTATTCTGCCTTACTAATTCTGTTATATCTATGCCGAACCTACTAAGCGAATTGGCCAATATGGTGCACTGTCCAATTTAAAAATTAATATGTCCAAGTCAGAGGCAATGGGTGTATCTATGACTACGACTCAAATTAACGCTTTAAAAATGAATTTTAAGTTTAGATGGACCTACGGGCATCAAATACCTGGGCACGTTGATTCCCCCTAAATTGGACCAAACCTTTGAGTTGAATTTCCCACCTCTACTGAGTAGAGTGAAAGTCTTACTCTCTAAATGGCATCAGGGCCTTTTCTCTTGGTTCGGTAGATGTAACATAATAAAAATGTCAGTATTGCCTAAATTTTCCTATCTTTTTCAAACTCTACCCATTCATATACCCCCAGAATTCTTTAAACAGACTAATAAGATGATAACTGAATTCATTTGGGCCCATAAAAGGCCCAGAATTTAACGCTGTTTAATGACAATGCCTAAACAATATGGGGGGGTAGCGGTACCCGATATGCAGAAATATTATCAGGCGGTTCATATGGCGCGACTAGTAGACTGGTGTAGGCATGCAAGCTTTAAAATATGGCCAAAAATCGAGCAATCACAGTGTGAGGTTCCATTGTATCGTGCGGTTTGGTGCTATGGAGACCTGAGTTCAGCTCTCAAAAAGCACCCAACCTTGGGCCCTACCCTGCGTACTTGCTCCCAAATATGTTCCACCACTTTATTATCATCTGTCAACTCCCCCCTGTACCCTATTGTAGGGAATCCTCGTTTCCCTCCGGGACTACAGGAGGGACCCTTCAGGAAACTTTCAGACTCACAGTGTTTTCAGGCCTCGCCTTTTATACAAATAGCGACTGGGACATGGCCCTCATTACCTGAACTAACCTCATCCAACGACCGTTTCTGTCCAGTTGCGACATTTCCTTAACACTCTCCCACCTCCAGACAGATTTCAACGAACATTGACAACCTTAGAACAACTATGTGAGGGGACAGGGCCTTTCTCTCATTTAATCTTGCAAATGTATGCATTACTGGTTGCCCCCCAAGAGGATTATGTCCCTCCATATATAAGGAAGTGGGAAATTACATTAGACAGGACGTTCACTCAGGCACAACATAGGCAGATAGTAAATCTTGCGTTGAAATCTTCAATAACCACAAGAATCCAAGAAACTAATTTTAAAATAATGACAAGATGGTACCGTACACCCTCATTACTTAATAAATTCTTGCCGGAGATCCCGGACAAATGTTGGAGGTGTCAGGAGGAAAGAGGGACTCTACTCCACGTTCTTTGGTCCTGCCCAAAACTGGAGTACTTCTGGAGGGAGATACGGCGGATAGCACAGAAATTTACTGAGTATAACCTCCCAGAAGATCCAGCCCTATTTTTGTTACATGTCTCAAACATACCGGGGGAAACATATAGTAAATTAATTTTGCGCCATCTTATTAACGCGGCTAGATCATGTATCGTACGGCAGTGGAGAGATACGTACCCTCCCACAATTCTTACATGGGTCACACGAATTGAAGAGGTTAATAGGATGGAGGATTTGCTATTATCGACTCAAAACCGAAAGGAGACATATTTAGAAACTTGGGGCCAATGGAATACATTTAAATTCTCGGAGGAAGGGAGTTCCCTCTTTGCTCCTGAGGGTATGTGAAAAAGAGAGTGTGGACTTGGGGGTGACCTCACTTTCGTGGATGATGGTATAGTAAACTCGCCTTTTCCTCGGTACATCTCTCCTATCAGTGTTTTTTCAGATATGTAGAGGTTTTTCTTCTTAGTAAAGTATGTTGTCAGGGCATACAAGAGAAGCAGGTCTAACGGAAGAGAGAATGGAGACTATCTCAAATAACTAGTTATTGTTTTTTCTGTAGATGTATTTAAGATAGGAGTAATGCTGTTAATTGGATTTTGAATGGATTCGTTGGAACTCATACGATTGATGGATTAATGAAATTGTTTATTTCTCTATATGTATGACAACTAAAATAAAAGAAAATAAATAAATAAATATAAGAGTGTCACAGCAAAGGGTCTGAATACTTAGGACCATGTGATATTTCAGTTTTTCTTTTTTAATAAATCTGCAAAAATGTCAACAATTCTGTATTTTTCTGTCAATATGGGGTGCTGTGTGTACATTCATGACGGAACAAAAAGGAACTTAAATGATTTTAGCAAATGGCTGCAATATAACAAAGAGTGAAAAATTTAAGGGGGTCTGAATACTTTCAGTCCCCACTGTAGATAGTGTATATATACATATGCTGTTACTTTTGTTGTTGTCACTTTTAAATTACTACACCCTAGCATGGCTCTCTTTGGTACAATGTATTATGAAATAAGTTGCAGTTATTTGTATTTACTAAATTAGATTTATTTAACCACTTCAGCTCCGGAACTTTTACCTCCTTTCGTGACCAGGCCATTTTTTGCGCTATGGCACTGTGTTACTTTAACTGACAATTGCACGGTTGTGCGACCCTGTACCCAAAGTAAATGTATGTCCCACAAATAGAGCTTTCTTTTGGTGGTATTTGATCACTTCTGCGGTTTTTATTTTTTGTGCTATAAACAAAAAGATACCGACAATTTTGAAAAAAAAAACAAAACAAAACAATATTTTTTACTTTCTGCTATAAAACATACCCAATAAAATATTTTTGGAAAAAAAAATCCCAATATAAGCATATATTGATTGGTCTATTCCAAAGTTATAACGTCTACAAACTATGGATATATTTTTGGCTGACTTATAGCGGGGATTGTGATATTGCGGCGAACAAATCGGACACCTAACTACGGTAATACTTTTGGCACTTTTTGGGGACCAGGGACACCAATACAGTGATCAGTGCTAAAAAATATGCACTGTCATTGTACTAATGACACTGACAGGAAAGGGGTTAACATCAGGGGCGATCAAAGGGTTAAATGTGTTATATATATATTTATTTATATATAGTATATATACAGCATGTATATATACAGCAGTCCTCAAAATTTCCACTGGCCTGCTCACATTTGGCGAGTGGAAATGAGCTGAGGGCAAGTGCGGAGTCGCAGCTTTCCTCCTCCCGGCTAGGCAGCCACCGCTGCTGCTATCATTAGGTTCACAGCATGGGAGGTGGGGCAGGTCTGTCCCTTCCAAAACATTGCAGCACTCCTCCCCTTCCTTCCCCCTCCCCACACCACCCTACCTTATTCACACAAGATGGGAAACACAGCAGGTCCTGACAAAGGGTGGCTTTTTCAAGCTAAGAAGTGGGAGATTGGTTTCTAGGCAGAAGGATGGTCCCAGAAATCAATCACCTGCTTTTCACATGAAAAGTCCCGCCTTTTTTTCCGGATCTGCTGTGCTTCCCGTCTTGTGTGAATAAGGTAGGGCAGTGTGGGGAGGGAGGAGGAAGGTGGGGAGTGCTGCGATGTTATGGAAGGGACAGTTTGTAATATCGAGGGAGGATTTTGACAGAGGGTCTGTGATTTGGGGGGGGGATCTGTGATGGGGGTTTGTGATGGGGTCTGTGATTGAGGGGTCTGTGATGAGGGGGTCTTTGATTGGGGGGATCAAGGATAGGGGGTCTGTAATGGGGATCAGTGATTGGGGGTCTGTTATTGAGGGGTCTGTGATGAGGGGGGTCTGTGATTGGGGGATCTGAGATGGGGAGGGGTCTGTGATTGGGGGAGATCTGTGATGAGGAGGGGTCTGTGATGGAGGGATCTGTAATATGGAGGAGTCTGTGATGGGGGGTCTGTAATGGGGAGGGATCTGTGATGGGGGGGTCTTTGATGGGAGGGGTCTGTAATGTGTAGTAATCTGTGATGGGGGATCTGTGATGGGGGATCTGTGATGGGGAGGGGTCTATGATGGGGGTCTGTCATGGGGGATCTGTGATGCTGGTATCTCTGATGGGGGAATTTGTGATGAGGTCTGTGATGGGGGATCAGTGATTGGGGAGTCTGTGGGGTCTGTGATGGGGGGAAATCTGTGATGGGGGGAAATCTGTGATGGGAGGGTTCTGGGATGGGGGGATCTGTAACGGGGAGGGATCTGTGATGGGGGGATCTGTGATGGGAGGGTCTGTGATGGGAGTCTGTGATGGGGAGTCTGTGATAAGGAGGGTCTGTGATATGGGGGATCTGTGATGGGGGGATCTGTGATGGGGGGCTCAGTAGTGATGAGGGGGTCTGTGAAGGGGGGGCGTGCTTAGGGGAGGTGCAGGTTAGGGGTTGGGTGGGGCAACTGGTAGTGAGTAACTCTTAAGACCTGGCTAATAGCTCAGGACTTGAAACTTTGAGCCCTGTATACAGTGTGTATATATATATATATATATATAGTATCTCACAAAAAAGTGAGTACCTCCCTCACATTTTTGTAAATATTTTATTATATATTTTCATGTGACAACACTGAAGAAATTAGACTTTTTTACAATGTAAAGTAGCGAGTGTACAGCTTGTATAACAGTGTAAATTTGCTGTCCCCTCACAATAACTTAATACACAGCCATTAATGTCTAAACCACTGGCAACGAAAATGAGTACACCCCTAAGTGAAAATGTCTGAATTGGGCCCAATTAGCCATTTTCCCTCCCCGATGTCATGTGACTCGTTAGTGTTACAAGGTCTCAGGTGTGAATGGGGAGCAGGTGTGTTAAATGAAATTGTTATCGCTATCACTCTCTCATACTGGTCACTGGAAGTTCAAAATGGCATCTCATGGCAAAGAACTCTGAGGATCTGAAAAAAAGAATTGTTTCTGTACATAAAGATGGCCTAGGCTATAAGAAGATTGCCAAGACCCTGAAACAGAGCTGCAGCACAGTGGCAAAATACCATACCACGGTTTAACAAAACAGCCATGGTCGACCAAAGAAGTTGAGTGCACGTGATCAGCATCATATCTAGAGGTTGTCTTCGGGAGACGTATGTGTGCTACCAGCATTGCTGCAGAGGTCGAAGGGATAGACGGTCAGCCTGTCAGTGCCCAGACCATACGCTGGGCACTGAATCAAATTGGTCTGCATGGCTGTTGTCCCAGAAGGAAGCCTCTTCTAAATATGATGCACAAAAAACAAAACAGTTTGCTAAAGACAAGCAGACTAAGGACATGGTATACTGGAACCATGTCCTGTGGTCTGATGAGACCAAGATAAACTTATTTGGTTCAGATAGTGTCAAGCATGTGTGGCGGCAACCAGGTGAGGAGTACAAAGACAACTGTGTCTTTCCTACAGTCAAGCATGGTGGTGGGAGTGTCATGGTCCGGGGCTGCGTGAGTGCTGCCGACACTGGGAAACTACACTGAGGGAACCATGAATGCCAACATGTACTGAATCAGAGCATGAGCCCCTCCCTTCAGAGACTGGGCAGTAATACAACATGATAATGACCCCAAACACACCTCCAAGATGACCACTGCCTTGCTAAAGAAGCTGAGGGTAAAGGTGATGGACTGACCAAGTCTTCCGACCTAAACCCTATTGAGCATCTTTGGGGCATCCTCAAACGGAAGGTGGAGGAGCGCAAGGTCTCTAACATCCATCAGCTCTGTGATGCCATCATGGAGGAGTGGAAGAGGTCTCCAATGGCAACCTGTGAAGCTCTGGTGAACTCCATGCCCAAGAGGGTTAAGGCAGTGCTGGAAAATAATGGTGGCCACACAAAATATTGACACTTTGGCCCAATTTGGACATTTTCACTTAGGGGTGTACTCACTTTTATTGCCAGCAGTTTAGACATTAATGGCTGTGTGTTGGTTTGTTTTGAGGGGACAGCAAATTTACACTGTTATTCAAGCTGTACACTCACTACTTTACATTGTAGCAAAGTGTCATTTCTTCAGTGTTGTCACATGAAAAGATAGAATAAAATATTTACAAAAATGTGAGGGGTGTACTCACGTTTGTGAGATTATATATATATATATATATATATATATATATATATATATATATATATATATATATATACACATATGTCATATACTGTATATAATAATAAGACTCAGACATGTGGGTATAACATGGGGGTGTAATTTTTTTTAAATAGTACTAAAGACTGAGATTTTTTTTCATGGGTACAATCATTTTTAAATATAATGCACAATACTAGTAAATTTTTACTTTAGATGTAATTGTATAGCCTTATATTACCTTATTAGCCTCCAGCTTCTATGGGTTCAGATGCTGATCTTCCCTGCACAGAGCCCCTAAAGTGATTGTAATTTATTTTTTTTTGTTAATAACAAACATGTCATACTTACCTGCTCTGTGCAATGGTTTGATCCTCCTCTTCTGGGGTCCCCTGCCAGCGCTTCTGGCTCCTCCAGCCTTCAGAGTGCCCCCATAGCAAGCTGCAAAGTATAGTACAGAGTGTCCCAATAGCAAGGTAAAAAAACTTCTGCCTTCAGAATTACTTTTTTTTCCTGCCCAGGACTACATGTCCTATGAGGCATTGCCCCTCAAACATTCACATTCACAAGTTCTCTGGCACTTACTGACACGTATGAATGGTGTACTGAGCTGTATATTTGCTGCTCTGTCTTTCCTGATATGTAAAAAAAATAATGCATTCTGTATGCAGGCCAACTAATGACAAACTAATTAATAATGAAAATAGTTGACAACATAGGTGTGCGCAGCCTATTGCATTAGGGTATGCACCCCAAAGTATAGCCACCCTGGCGGTATGATTATGTCAGATTTTTGCATCTCAAAGCGGTACAATTGTTTTGCATAGAAATTTGTCGTTTTATATTGTAGGCCTGTAATTCTTAGCCACAACACACTTAAATCTGTCAAAACAAGAGTCTAGTAGACAGCCCGGGTATGATAATGTTTATTTTTATTTTTTATTTTTTTATTACTTACCTTTTATTTTTCATTTTTTACCCTATTGGAGAGCTTTGGTGAAATATTAGGGGTCTAAACAGACCCCTGATGTCTCACTTTTAAAACAGAGAAAGGGACTGAGAGAAAAAACAGAGAAAGGGACTGAGGACAGAGATTCAAGCCAAGCAGCAGGGGGAATCTGCTGAGAACAGGGTGATTAGGGTGTGTCCGGGCACACCTGGCACACCCTGTGCTCACGCCTATGGTTGACAACTATTTTTTTAATTGATTATAATCGATCATGTTGATTAGTTGTTTCAGCCCTAATAAAGCCCACTTTATGCTATGGTGAGTTTGGGTTCAGTTAGAGTGGCTTATCACTGGGAGCAACAAAGGACCAATCTATTCACCGGCTCCTCCGGCGCTAGTGTTACACGGTTTAGCATATGAAATACAAGATAAACCTTATCTTTGCTTAATTACAATAAAAAATTTATAGACCACTAACATAGCAGAGCACACTTGAGAATGACCTGGCTCTTGCCAAGCATCTCACGTTTCTGTATTTCTTTCAACACATAATTGATTATATATATTTGCCCAAAATGTCTCTTCTGCTCTGTATAATTGCGTTTTTACTTTTTTTCTCCTGAATCCTTTTAGGGTGCAGGACAGTTTAATTATATTTTATTGGCCAAATGTTTTAATAAAATTAATTATTTTTAAAGACAGCACATAGGCAATTTTTAATGACTCAGTCACACTACTAATATCACAACAACCTCTAATGCCCTGTATATACGACCGGTTTTCCCGTCGGAATAAACTCTAAGGGTTTTTCCGACTGAGTTCCGACGGAAATCCACTCAAGCTGTCTTGCATACACACGGTCACACCAAATTCCAACCGTCCAGAACATGGTGACATACAACACGTACGACGGGACTAGAAAATGGAAGTTCAATAGCCAGTAGCTTCCGTCTCGTACTTGCTTCAGTTCATGTGTCGTTTTTGGTACGTTGGAATACCATACAGATGATCGGTTTTCTCTATAGGAATTGGTTCCATCTGAAAAATTTAGAACATGTTCTCTTTCTAGGTCCGTCAGAATTTTCGATGTAGAAAGTCCGATGGGGCATACACGATCGGAATATACGATGAAAAGCTCCTGTTGGACTTTTTCTGTCGGATATTCCGCTCGTGTGTAGACGGCATAAGACCTTGTTCTCATAGAATCCAGCTCATATACTATAAGAGCAGTGTGTACAGCAAGCTTTTAAAAAAAAAATGCTTTCATAGCATCTAAATCATTCCTTTCATTCCCATCGCTTAGAGAAAAATATGATCTACCAAACTCTGAGATATTTAGATATCTCCAAATCAAAAATTTCTATACACCATTCCTAAAGGGGGATACACCATTATCCCAATTATCCATTTTTGAATCAATCTGTACAAAAGATCCATTTGCTAAAGGTACAATTTCATCACTTTATAATCAATTATATGGAGTAGTAAATCTTAATAGACCCTCTTACGTTCAGAGGTGGGAGGAGGACCTGGGACGAACTTTAGAAGACACGGACTGGTCTAACATATGGCTCACATCTAATTCATCTTCACCCAACATCTTAGCACTGGAGACAAATTATAAAGTCCTAACTCGCTGGTACCTTGTACCCGCTAGAGTGGCAAAATATTCACCTAATACCTCAACTCTTTGTTTTCGAGGATGCCCAGAAATAGGCACATATTTACACATATGGTGGACGTGCCCAGTAATCCAAACCTTCTGGAAGGAAGTCTTCGTGATTGCATCTAAAATATTTAAAAAAATAATACAACCAGATCCATATTTAACTTTACTTAATCTAAAACCGGAATGGTTAACACTCTCTCAATTCAAACTTATGATCCAACTAATAACGGCTGCAAAACAAACAGTGGCCAAGGCATGGAAATCTCCTACATTGGTACTAGCAGAAACAATTCACAGAATGAATAATACAATGTCCCATGCTAAGATGGTAGCCATCGATCAAAATCAAATTCCAAAATTTGAAAAACTTTGGCATCCTTGGATAAAACAACAGTTCCTGTCAAACTTCAATGACTCTGTCCTGTTGCCATGGTAACAGATTAAATGACTTACATAGACACCCATTCTAAGGCTTCAAAGAGAACTAAAAAGAATAATAAACTGACGAGCGGGACAACCTTGTGGACCATACCTCTACCTTTCAACCCTTTTTCTTCTTTCTCTTTCCTTTTCTCCACCTTACGATTAAAGCTCATTATCAGAATTTATTTGACCTTTATACACTCTACTTGTAAACAATATGTATAGTAGGTATAAAACATTTAAATACCTACAAAAGTAACTAAGGAAATTATATATATCTTTAATTTAGGTTTACGTGAACCCAATGTTTAATATTTGAAATTTCATGATATTTACCTATATAAACCCTACTGTAAAACAATGAGCTTACTTTATAGATCCTTGTAAACTTACTTTATGTATCTTTATAACATTGTATACTCAATAAACTTCTTTTGACAAGGAAAAAAATGCTAAGCATTCAGCAAGCCTTGAGTGGCTTTGTAAAAGCCTTTAACCACTTGCCCTCCGGAAGATTTACCCCCCTTCATGACCCAGCCATTTTTTTCGATACCGCATTGTGTTACTTTGACAATTACGTGGTCATGCAACACTGTATCCAAATAAAATTTATGCCATTTTTTTGTTTTTTTTACAAATAGAACTTTCTTTTGGTGGCATTTGATCACGACTGTATTTTTTACTTTCTGCAATAAAACATATCCAATAAAAAAAATTGAAAAAAAATCTAATTTCTGCATAAATTTAGGCCAATATGTATTCTGCTACATATTTTTGGTAACAATAATCCCCATAAGTGTATATTGATTGGTTTGCACAAAAGTTTTAGCATCTAAAAAAACTATGGTACAATAGTAATTCAGTGATCAGTGCTAAAAATATGCACTGTCACTAATGACACTGACTAGGGGTTAAACAACTAGGGTAATCAAAGGGTTAAATTTGTGCCTAACCAGTGTTTGTGTGTACTATGTGTGCTGTTTTTACTTAGGGAAGTGCAGAATTACATATATATATATATATATATATATATATATATATATATATATATATATATATATATATATATATATATATATATATATATATATATATATATATATATATATATATATAGGATTCAGCACAGTGCGGCCAGCCTGCAGCAGTAAATCTGCTATGGGACGGTCGGCAAGTAGTTAAAGAAAACCTCCTTTTTCTGTATGAGGATGATAAACATGGATCCTAACTGCCACTGACTGTGACTGAGTGTCACTCACTACTCCCATTATCCATTTCCAAAAGTAGAACCTGCACACTGACAAGCTCTTCTTTCTGTCAATATGATATTTCCTCCAATTAGCAAGCTCCTTGCAAACACATGAGCACTTCAGCACAACTGGTTGGCTCTTTGTGCTGTTACCCTCACTCCCAGTCTGAGCTCTGCTGTACAGGAGATTGTAAGAGGGTAATACCAAATCACATTCATGTACCCACATTTAAATTGCTTGCATTTAAAAAAACACAATAAAAAGTACAGAGCTGTATACATGTGTGTCTTTTATGTCTGCACAGGGTTCACAAATTTGAACAAGGCCTAAGAGTATCCATTGCTATATTGATGGCTCACTGTGGTGTGAACTACACAAGCAACCTATAATAGCATGTAGTAGTAATGAATTCCACACTTTGGAACATTGTGTGATTATGTGGGCTTTATGGTTACTACATGCTAAGTATCACTCCACAGGGACCTATTTTCTGCTTCTGTATACCGACTAATCAATTCTTTATCAATCACTAGCAATTTTACTATGGTTGAGCCACTAAAAATCACCCACCTGCTCCATCACTAAAGCAGGATGTTAGCTTTGAAAATTGAACAGCTGATGTCTCACAAAGCACTGTTTATTTTTTCTTTTCCAATAGTTTTTTATTAATGTTATAACTTATAAACCATACAGATATAAAACCTTACAAGACAGTAAAGAAAAAAGTACCAGTACATGACAACATTATTGACCTACAGCACTGGTCATTAGGGAACTGGTATCGTGCTATTTTGGGCTATGACTATAGTTCTGAAGAACAGAAGATACATCCTCTGATGTGGAACTGCATGGCTGGAGGCACCCCCATCTAAGACGAGGGGTCATCTCAGCCATGAATTGATCATGGTAGCTAATCATTATGTTTAAATACACAGCCCGCAAACTGGGAGTAGGACCAATGCCAGCAGTCCTACAATGCACCTCAAACTATAAAAGGGTTTAATAAGTAAGAAAAAGAGGAAATAGAGAAGAAAGGGATAAAGGAAGAAAAAAGGGAAAAGAGACAGTAAGCCTTTCATTGGGCACTAAGAGTGTACCCTCAGATCTGACGAGGTTGACTCCGTCAGGAATATAATCCAGGGGTCCCAGGTTTTTTCAAATCGGGGGAAGCTTGTCCTGCAGGATGGTAGAGACGGCGTTTGTTTAACATTATCCAAGATAACTTGTTCTTTAAGAGGTCAAATGTCAGCACCAGGGATTTACAGGATCTTGCGATCCCAAATTTTATCTACTCTCTCACGGAGACCAATCTGACTAAGTCCCCGCGACAGGCACTCCTCAGGCGCCCTGTTGGGGGAGCCCGGAGACACACTCAACGCCAAGTTTATTTTATTTTTACTGCAGCACTGTTTATTCTTTACTGCATTTGGCTTATCCAAAACTGCAGTGTGTTTTGAAAATGAATTTCAGCAACTCCCCCTGTCTGCCTTATCTTACCTGGACTGAATTACTTTCTCAAGTAGTAGTAGATCATTGCTAAACATTATTCCAAACCTAATGCTTTGTATCCTCTCTTTTAAAGGTACTGATGCATTTCTTTGTCCCCTGGTTTATGATACAGAATCATTTGTAATATAGCTGATATAGTGTTCCTATGGCAACTGCTAGATATCGAAACATTAGGTTTCATCACAGGAAATAAAAAAAGCTATACTAACTATATGTATCCTGTACAAATAAATACTTTTCAGTATAAATTAGGTTTCATAGAGTCATAAATTAATATAAATATACATACATATACATATAAATGTACATACATACACACACACATATATATATATATATATATATATATATAGAATATACACAGTATCTCACAAAAGTGAGTGCACCCCTCACATTTTTGTAGATATTTTATTATATCTTTTCATGTGACAACACTGAAGAAATGACACTTTGCCAAAATGTAAAGTAGTGAGTGTACAGCTTGAATAACAGTGTAAATTTGCTGTCCCCTCAAAACAAATCAACACACAGCCATTAATGTCTAAACTGCTGGCAATAAAAGTGAGTACACCCCTAAGTGAAAATGTACAAATTGGGCTCAAAGTGTCAATATTTTGTGTGGCCACCATTATTTTCCAGCACTGCCTTAACATTCTTGGACATGGAGTTCACCAGAGCTTCACAGGTTGCCAGTGGAGTCCTCTTCCACTCCTGCATGACAACATCACGGAGCTGGTGGATGTTAAAGTCCTTGCGCTCCTACACCTTCCATTTGAGGATGCGCCACAGATGCTCAATATGGTTTAGGTTTCTGGAGACATGCTTGGCCAGTCCATCACCTTTACCCTCAGCTTCTTTAGCAAGGCAGTGGTCGTCTTGGAGGTGTGTTTGGGGTCATTATCCTTTTGGAATACTGCCCTGCGTCCCAGTCTCCGAAGGGAGGGGATCATACACTGCTTCAGTATGTCACAGTACATGCTGGCATTCATGGCTCCCTCAGTGAACTGTAGCTCCCCAGTGCCGGCAGCACTCATGCAGCCCCAGACCATGACACTCCCTCCACCATGCTTGACTGTAAGCAAGACACCTGTCTTTGTACTCCTCACCTAGTTGCCTCCACACACGTTTGACACCATCTGAACCAAATACGTTTATCTTGGTCTTATCAGACCACAGAACATGGTTCCAGTAATCCATGCCCTTAGTCTGCTTGTCTTCAGCGAACTCTTTGGGGACTTCCTTGTGCATCATCTTCAGAAGAGGCTTCCTTCTGGGAGGACAGCCATGCAGACCAATTTGATGTAATGTGCGGCGTATGATCTGAGCACTAATAGGCTGACACCCCCACCCCCCCCCCACCCCTTCAGTTTCTGCAGCAATGATGCAACCTCTAGATATGTTGCTGAGCACTGAGCACATGCTCTCAACTTCTTTGGTCGACCATGGTGAGGCCTGTTCAGAGTGGAACCTGTCTTGTTAAACTGCTGTATGGTTTTGGCCACTGTGCTGCAGCTCAGTTTCAGGGTCTTGGCAATCTTCTTATAGCCTAGGCCAGTGATCGCAAACCTATGGAAAGCGTGCCACAGCTGGCACATCAAGCCCTCTCTGTCGGCACGGCAGGGGATACCCCGTCAAGTCCTCTCTGTCGGCATGGCAGGGGATTCCCCCAGCCAGGCAGTCACTTGCACTGACATTGCAGGCAGGGAGGAGCTGGCTCCCTTCCTTGCATCAGTGCCAGTGACGTCGGCAGGGGGGTGGGCAGACAGTCATCTTGTTCCCTGCACTGTTTAGGAGGGGTGTAAAATGTTTCTTCCACCGTCCCGACTGTTCTGCGGCTTATTGCCTCCTCGGACCCCTACACCTCTGGTAAGGCATTCATGGTTTACTTTCTACAGGCACCCTATTCAAACTCCCCCTGCTCCAGGATGACTTTGGTTCAGTCTGTCCTAGTGCAGCCTGTGGAAAGCAGAGGGGGAGGGGCGGTGCTCGGAGCAGATCACCCATGGGGGAGATATGTAATGGCTGCTAGCTGACATCCTGGTGGCGGGGATATTGAGGAGTAGCTGGATGGTGGGGATTCCTACAATACTGCCCGGGGAGAGCTGGACGATGAGGCCATGGAAAGGTAAGGAGGAGGATGGATCCTCCGATCTACATTGTACTGTGTGGGGGGATGTTAGTAGTGCAGGAAGCATGTGTCAGGTAGGTAAGTGTAATGTCAGGTAGGTGAGTGCATGTGTCAGGAAGGTGAGTGTAATGGTCAGGTAGGTGAGTGCATGTGTCAGGTAGGTGAGTGTAATGTCAGGTAGGTAAGTGTAATGTCAGGTAGGTGAGTGTAATGTCAGGTTAGGTGAGTGTATGTGTCAGATAGGTGAGTGCATGTGTCAGGTAGGTGAGTGTAATGTCAGGTTAGGTGAGTGCAATGGTCAGGTAGGTGAGTGTAATGGTCAGGTAGGTGAGTGTAATGGTCAGGTAAGTGAGTGTAATGTCAGGTTAGGTGAGTGTATGTGTCAGGTAGGTGAGTGCATGTGTCTGGTAGTTGAGTGTAATGTCAGGTTAGGTGAGTGTAATGTCAGGTAGGTGAGTGTAATGGTCAGGTAGGTGAGTGTAATGGTCAGGTAAGTGAGTGTAATGTCAGGTTAGGTGAGTGTAATGTCAAGTTAGGTGAGTGTAATGTCAGGTAGGTGAGTGCATGTGTCAGGTAGGTGAGTGCATGTGTCAGGTAGGTGAGTGTATGTGTCAGGTAGGTGAGTGTATGTGTCAGGTAGGTGAGTGCAATGGTCAGGTAGGTGAGTGTAATGGTCAGGTAGGTGAGTGCAGTGGTCAGGTAGGTGAGTGCAGTGGTCAGGAAGGTCAGTGCATGTGTCAGGTAGGGGAGTGTAATGGTCAGGTAGGTCAGTGTATGTTGCACAGTGCATTCTGCATTCTTTTTGGACCCTGAGGGATTATCAGTCCCATCCTCTGTACAGAGACGCTGGCAGGTTTAATTCTGTGTTGGCACTTTGAAAGAAATGAGTTGGTTTTGCGTTGCAGTTTGGGCACTCGGGCTCAAAAAGGTTCGCCATCACTGCCCTAGGCCATCTTTATGTAGAGCAACAATTCTTTTTTTCAGATCCTCAGAGAGTTTTTTGCCATGAGGTGCCATGTTGAACTTCCAGTGACTGGTATGAGAGAGTGAGAGCTATAACACCAAATTTAACACACCTGCTCCCCATTCACACCTGAGACCTTGTAACACTAACGAGTCACATGACACCGGGGAGGGAAAATGGCTAATTGTGCCCAATTTGGAAATTTTCCCTTAGGAGTGCACTCACTTTTGTTTCTATCGGTTAAGACATTGAAGGCTGTGTATTGAGTTATTTTGAGGGGACAGAAAATTTACACTGTTCTACAAGCTGTACGCTCACTACTTTACATTGTAGCGAAGTGTCATTTCTTCATTGTTGTCACATATAAAGATATAATAAAATGTTTACGAATGTGAGGGGTGTACTCACTTTTGTAAGATACTGTACATACAGTTCCATTGAGAATAAGGTAGAGAAGGATGAAGAGGATCAAGAACTGAACAACTCATGGAAGCTGAAAGTTTTGCTGTCATTACAGCTTAACTATCTGGTTGAGCCCCTATCTAGGAGATGTGCCTTCAGCAGTGACTATGAAAATGATGATGAGAACAATGATTCTAGTGATGGTGGAGAAAAACTCATTTGTGGCATCAGACTCATTGACAAAAACATGCTTGCTTGTTTCTAGTGTAACAAACATATAATTAATATTAATTCATTGTCATTAATAAGAGATGAATGAATACTGAGCAACCATGTTATTGTCATCTAGACAAAGAATTGTCCTTAGAATTTTTACCCAAAATCCATACCAGACCCTTATACAAGCATTCAGTCTAGCTTGCCATGAAAGGGAGAGGGAGTGAGTGTGTGCTCTCCTTTTACCCATAACAGGCCACTTGCCATCAATACGGCGACATACCTTACCATAAAGGGGGGCAAGGCACCATGTTGATGGGGACGGGGCCCCTATCTCTGTATCCCTGGGCTGATGGCTGTGGGGGTCTGCAGGGGTGGACTTAATGGAATTTGGAATCCACGTTAAAATAAGGGAGATATTCACTCTCCTATGAGAATGTGTAAGGGGTACATATTCATCATTCACAAAAAAGGAAAATGTAAACACAAATACACACACACTATGACAAAGTCCTTTATTAACCAGTTGCCGACCACTGCGCGGCGATATACGTTGGCACAATGGCAGCGGTGGGCAAATGGGTGTACCTGTACGTCCCCTTTAAGAGCCGGGGATAGCAGGCGTACACGCGCGCCTGCAGCGTATGGCGTGACTGTGCCCGCGGGACCGGCGGCCTCGATGTCCTCCGGTCTTCCGACGATCGTGTCATGGAGCCTCAGAAAGGGGAAGTGCCTATGTAAACAAGGCACTTCCTCGTTCTGGCTTGTGTCATGACAGAGATCACTGCTCTCTGTCATCGAGAGCAGTGATTGCTGTCATGTGACTAGTAGCCCACCCACCCACAGTTAGAATCACACCCCTTCATCACCCCCTAGTGGTTAACCCCTTCACTAACAGTGTCATTTACACAGTAATCGATGCATTTTTATATCACTGATCGCTGTATAAATGACAATGGTCCCAAAATAGTGTCAAAAATGTCTGATGTGTCCGCCATAATGTCGAAGTCCTGATAAAAATCGCAGACCACCGCCATTATTAATAAAAAAAAATTAATAATAAAAATGCCATAAAACTTTGCCCTATTTTAGACGCTATAACTTTTGCGCAAACCAATCAATATACGCTTATTGCAATTTTTTTACCAAAAATATGTAGAAGAATACATAGCGGCCTAAACTGAGGAAAAAAAAAATTATATATATTTTTGGGGGATATTTATTATCGCAAAAAGTAAAAAATAATGCGTTTTTTTCAAAATTGACGCTTTTTTTGTTTATAGCGCAAAAAATAAAAAATACAGAGGAGATCAAATACCACCAAAAGAAAGCTTTATTTGTGAGAAAAAAAGGACATCAATTTTGTTTGGGTGCAATGTCGCATGACCTTGCATGCGACATTGCACGGGGGGGGGAAGAAAATATTTGCCCAGGGTCCAATTATTATTAAAGATGGCCCTGTGTGTATGGTCAATTATATCAACTGAGATCCCCACCCTCTTTGTTTACAAGCATAAGCCAGCAGGGAAGCAACTGTCATTTACAGGCAATATTTATTTTCTTTTTTAAATGTCATTGTTGCTGGAGTAAATCTCACAGGTGTTTCACTTTAAGTGCTGGTTTAGGACATCTCTCAAAGCATGTTAATTAAAGGATTGCCTATTTTTTATTTTGTTATGAAAGCTGCATTTGTTATTTTGTTATCAAAGCTGCAGTACCAATGTACCCAGCTACCAATGTCCTTTTCTTTTGCCAAAATCTTGCAAATTGGCTGTGGAAAAAGGACAGAAAAAATAACAAGATTTGGCTCCCATAGATTTCAAACACTTCAGGTGCTATGTTTAGCATTTGTGGATTTCAGTGTCAAAACATCACATACTGCTCCAGGTGAGATCATGCTCCACACTCCAGTCAAAGTGGCTTGGGTCATCTCCATCGAAACAACAAATTATACCAGCAACAGGAATGCTGCACACTAAGATGTAAAATTCTTCCTTTAATAAAGCTCCTCACTTCTCAATGCAATAACAGCCCCATACCATTAATTATGTATGAGGCTGTATATAGTAGTCTTCTGCTTTTTTACTACCATCTCCTGCATTCTTCAAAGAATATTTGCGGGACTCTGGTAAAGCTTGATGAGAGGCATGGATAAATAAATAAAATGTAGCAAGATCCCCTGCTCTGCTAGTCTGCTTTGCAGATCAACCTGCACCAGCCTGTATGAGCGTTGGAAGAAAACAACAGCTGTCCTGTGCACTATTGTCAATGAGAAAACTGCAGTTAACCTAGCACCAGTTGAAGTTTACATATTTTTTATTGTGTTGCACATCTGCGTGCGGCGGTTCGCACATTCAGGCAATGATTTTTCCAGCGCAACAATTAAGGTGTGAACCGGCGCAGCGCAATCATCTTACTAAATCACCCCCTGTGTGTCATAATTTCATGCTGCAAAGCAACAAAATGTAATTATTTTAAAGGGGGGGTGATGCTTTTCTATACCCACTGTATGCTAGATGAAGTATGTCTTCAGACTCAGAATCCAGCTACAGTGGGGCTGTTGGAGACTTTTCTGCACCCCCCCCCCCCCCCAATGCTTCTTGGGCAGCCTGGCTCTGCTGGTATCTTACAATGTACCATAGGTGTTTTTCCTTGTTTATTCCAAAAGGTAAATCAATCTAGTTTTGTTTCATCAGACAGGTGTAAAAGTTGTGAATCTTTTTAACCCTAATATACCAGTATATCCTATACCAAACTTTATCTATCAATTGAAAAATACAGGGACCATTTTGAGTATAAAACAAACCCTTCTCTCCAAAGCCTTTCAAAAGATCTTCCTCTCTCATGCTTACACCAAATCAACAATACAATCAGTAAATCTCCTTACTCTAATGTTGTAAAGTGCTGCACAAACTGTTGGTGCTATTTAAATCCTATATAATAATAATACCCCAAACCACAAAGTGTTGCACTTGTGCAGCTAATAATGAATCCACGTGTAGCGCTCAAACCTGAAGGGGGCACTGAAGATTAGAAAGTTTCTTGCCCAAAACAGTGCAAAGATGGACAGGCACACAGTAACAGTCCATTTACTCTGGCTTATATCAGTCTATGGAATGTCTTTTTTGTAATTTACTGTCATAGAAGAGGGAAGGGGGGATACTCCAAAACACCACGCACATCATGGAAGGGAGTTTAACAAGACACATGTCCACTCATTAAAATTAGAAGAAAAGAGGTTTAACCTTAAACTACGTAGAGGGTTCTTTACCGTAAGAGCGGCAAGGATGTGAAATTTCCTTCCACAGGCGGTAGTCTCAGCGGGGAGCATCTAAAGTTTCATAAAACTATTAGATAAGCACCTGAACAACCGCAACATACAGGGATATACAATGTAATACTGACATATAATCACACACATAGGTTGGACTTGATGGACTTTCAACCTCACCTACTATGTAACTATGCAACTTGCAGTGGACACTTCTCTATCACTGGCAGTAACATGATGACAGTTTTGCTAGTACAGTCTGTGGGTGCACAGCTGAAGACTATGCAGGAATATATGGCACAAGTAGTTGTAGGCTAGGACAGTCTATGGGTGCACAGCTGGAGATCAAGCAGGAATACGTAGTACAGGGTTGTAGACTAGAAGAGTCTAAATTCCTGCAACTGGGAACCACAAGACAGTTTGCAGCACAAATAGGCAGGCTTGAACTGTTCCGGCATCAACAGTTTGACACCATGAATAAACTGCAGCACAGAGCCTAATTCCCTGCTTTGCAGGGATAGGAAACAGAGAGAATGTTCCCTCTATACAGAGTCCTGTGTTGCATGTCAACATAAGACTCTGGGCTGTGATTGGACACAGCCTATCAACAGGTCTTGGCAATGAATAATTGGCTGAGACTTGCTGACAGACTCCCGCTGTGTACAATCACAGCGAGTAACAGCGAGGGGGGGGGTGCGTATGCACATGCACTAAACCAGGATGCAGGCATCCACGTAGGGGTACGTCGCTTTGCCTGCATGGACCGCCCATCCACAGTATATTAATGGTGGGTGGTCCTTAAGTGTTTAAGTAATTTATAGCCCCCAACTTCAAACCTGGTAATTTAAACTTTTTGCAAATATTTGTGCAATTGTGTATCTGAATATGCCCATTTGGAGGTATATAGATTACTGTAGAATTCATAAAATGTCAAGATCAGTGTGAAGAGGGAAGAGTACTAAAAACAATCTTAACAAAAAATTATGTAACCTCCAGCAATTAGAGGTGTTTCTACAGGTATTTTTACATTTTCTTAGCAATACTCAGTGATCAGAGATTTCTCTAGCCATATAGTCTAGCTCTTGGATTAATGGAATAACATAAGGAGAACCATTTCCCAAATATTGTTTGCATTTTTGAAAATCAAGAACATTTTTTTCTCTTTAGAATGTTTGTTATACAATACTGTATATCTATTAACCCAGGTTCCTGTAATAATTAACCAAATGTAGAGAGACATCTAGAGGACTGTGCCCCAGGGTAAGTGTATTTATCTCTTTCTGGCCTTATAACATTAATAAAGTATCCTACTGGAATGAGACATTTATATTGCTTATCTGATGTAAATTTAATTAATAGTTTAATTGCTTTGCCGGATTATGGTGGGGAATATAGATATTAGCAATTATGCACATAGTGCAAAATAACAAGCCATATAAAAACGCATATCTACCATTAGAATCCACCGCCCTCTCAATATAAGTAAACTGTAGGAGCATATGAATGCAAACATCATGAGAATGTGCAGAGTAACAGAAATATACACCCAGTGTTTAATTAAATGTGCACAAATACTTAACAGTATCAGACATACCTCTGTTTCTTGTTAACAAAGTGTAGCTGGCTGGTATTGTTTAAAACAAGTAAAAAATAGCAACCCTTTGAGTAAGTTTTCTCATCCCTTGTACATTCCAAGAAACTAAACATATGGAATTATTCAAATTAAAGCGGGGTTCCACCCAAATTTTGAACAATATCTGTATGTATTCTCTTTCTTGCCTAGATGCTGACATGCCGTTTAAAAAAATTTAAATCGCTGTAATTACCTTTTATTTTTCTATTCTTCTTTGCACTTCCTGGTTCTCCTCCCGTGGGAGTAGGCTTGTTTCTAGCCTCTCTCAGACTCCTGGGAGCTAGTCTCAGGCTTCCCAGGATGCCACTGAGCATGTGCGGGAAGGAGCGGTGAATGCTGGGAGCACAGCATTCACCACATCCAGGAAATAAATGCTTGTGGGCTTCAAATGCCCACATTGAAGATGGAAACCGCCTGCAGTGAATAATATAAGTTATTCTTTCCGACGAAATCTGACACAGGCGGACATATTACACACAATATGTGAGTATGTAATGCTGAGAAGAAAAGTTTGTGAATGAACTCAAAAAAAAAAAAAAACAATAGATAGGTGGACCCCCGCTTTAAAAATAATCATTGCCCAAATTGAAAAAAGCAAATATTTACAATGTAGCAACATAACATTCACAATTGCAAATAATATATAAATCAAAATGTAGAGAAAAAGTAACCAAAGCTCAGGTTCATTGAAAGGTCTAGAAGAGAAAAAATGTTTACTTTTCCCTCAGGAACAAGGAAAAAAAAATCTCAACTGTCCTGCACAGAACAAACATCTCATATCACACTTTGAACTTGAGCAAGTGATTTTAAATTATTTGAAACTAAGCCCTTTTCCTTTGACCATTCAAAGAAAGCTACTGATACAATTAAACATTTACGCCATTAATTGGAATATCCTTAAGACTAACATAAGAAAGCATTGTATATGAACTGTATTGCTAGAAATGACCAATACTCATAGACCAGGAAGCTGATATAGTTGGAAACATCAAAGTGATAATATCACATGCAAAAATTGGTAAAATGTATTTATGCATATTGTTACACTAAAATGTCCAAGAAGAAAATAAATAAATAGCATTTTTTTTATGCATACATTACATACAAGTCCAAAAAAGTCCAAACAAAAAAACAGTGAAGTCCTTAGTGAATCACCAGAGCCATATGGGCACAACAAATGAAGAGGATGTCAATGAGAAGCAAACTTCACACTGACTGCAGCATCATGGTGAGGATCCTGGGAGATGATCCAACTTACACTGATGAAAAGGCAAGGATAAAGCACAGAAAGGTGTCAATGATAAAAAAGCTGACTGGCTGGATATTATTTTTGTGCCTAAATCAGATAACCTCTGAGGAAGAGGGGATTCCCCCTTTAAAAAAACATGTCAGCCATTTTGATAATCTTCCTGCGTTTAGGACTTGCTCATGTTACCAGGTCTTCAGGACACTGTGGACACAGTTATGCTTGACTATTGATGCTGTTCGTGAGTACACATCTGTTTTACTTTAATAAAGTTTTTGCAAAGGGTAATGCGCAAGGCCGGTGTGCCCCCTGATCTTGTATTTCAGTGTAAAATTCCTTTCACTGTATTAATCTGTGCCTTTAACAGTGCAATAAAAGAGATAGATTTTTTCCTTGTAGCTGTTCAGAAAAAACATTAAAGAGTGCATTTACTCATTGCATCCTGTAAGACAGTCACCCCCTCTAAGGTAGATTCATATACATCAAATTGAAGCAGATGTGTCTCTTTCATTGTAGGAAATTAAGTTTTCAGGTGTAATTCTGGCCATATTCACAGTATGGGTCACCTCTTTTGTATACCCTTGAGAGAATTGCTCAAGTATGGCCACTACCTTTTTTCCTTTCACAGTTTCCCCACTGTTCCCCCACCATCTTGAGGAATCTTCACTTCTGTGTTTTCTTTGGCATCTTACTCAGCCTCTGAGGACTTATCCACCAATAAAAGAAATGTAGAAACATTGCAGAGGGGAGACTAAGCAAAAGGGGTGTGTTGTCCATGTGAAAGCAGGAGATTATCAAGCCACCACCAGTGCAATAGATCTAATGCCAGATAGACAAATTGCCACAACATTGGACCTGACACTGGTTATTAAAAGCAGAACTGCTACTCAATTTACCCCCCACACCAAAAAACATTCTGTTTAAAGTGGTTGTAAACCCTAACATATACCCAGTGAAGTGAGCAGCCTCAGATGATACACAGAGATTAAACAAATCCTCCTACATAGGTTTTACTTTTTATCTGCAGTCTTCTCCTCTGTACACCCCTTCAAAAGGGCAGATCATGTTAAAAATCGTTCTTCACCTGTCAGGAGCACAGAGGAGAGGAGAGGGCGGAGAGACTGCAGTTACAGTGTGTGTGAGAACTAATTGGAGGGAAGGGACACACCCCCTCCACACAGCAGAAGAATTGTGTTGTGAATAGACAAGCTCTGTTCTGAGCTCTACCCCCCCCGACACAAAGTAATCTCATGTGTCTGGAAAACTTCTTATGGCCCACATGGTTGGACTTTCCGACGGCAAATGTGTGATCAGAGCTTGTTGTCAGAAATTCCAACCGTGTGAAGGCTATATCGGACTTTTTCCGACACACAAAATTTGAGATCTGGATCTCAAATTTTCCGAAAACAGAATCCATTCTCCTAAATTTCGATCATGTGTACACAATTCAGACGCACAAAATGCTCACAATAAATTACTGTCATGGTTATGCAATAGAGTTGTCGATCAGCCTGCTGCCTCCTTCCCCTTCTCCTGTAGGCTACCGTGATCGTGAGCTGTGAGACCCTGGGGGCCACGACCTGGAACCAGACTGCAGCGCAGTCCATCCTTACCATTAAAGGCTCTGGTGAACACCTACTGGCTCTTAGACTCCGCGCCCTGGGGAATCTATGCTCTAGCTCCCAGTGGGATCTGTGTCAGTGATCCAGAAACCTCCCAGGGTTCAATCCGCAGCAGTCAGCTGTAGAGTCCACTACCTTGAGGTGCACTCCTGATCCCAACGGTGTGCATCTGTCATCCAGCCTCTAGGTGACCTGACAATTATGAGTCGGAAGCGCTCGGTCTGGTAAAACTAGCGTTCGTAATGGAGATAGCACATTCGTCAATTTTTAAAATAGTTTAATGCAGTGCATTCTCTTCTACTTTATAATGCTAGAATAATTAAGTTGTTTTGCTGCTCATATTCACACAGAGTTCTCACAAACTGATTTCTTTATTATTTCTAGTGATCTCATGAATATTATTCTTTTTTTTCCTTCAGATCTCCATAATAATGTTTCTATTTTTTTTTTTTATCAAGATCTCCTATTTTAATTTTTTTTTATAGTGATCTCCATAATATTTTTTCTCGTTTTGTGTGTCAAGTTACCATAACACCATTATGATCTTGTATTTTTTTAATCTGAAGGAGGTTGGTTTGTGTTGGTGTCCCTTGTTAATTTGACATTGTATTTTGGAAATGTACCTGCCTACTCACAAGCAAACTGTCCTTTTTGAAGTAAAACACAAGTATTTCAGAAAAAAAAATATCCATTTATTCTGGGTCATAACAAAATAAAGAGGAAGGCAATGCTGGAGAAACTGCTGAAATTTGCGAAGCCTTTGTACCCCAGGGCAGACATCAATAATTTTACAGTCAAAATTGGTGGCCTGAGGAGTCCTTATAATAGTGAGCACAATCCGGTCCAGGACTCCAAGAGATCAGGAACAGAAGCAGATGACATATATGTCCCCAGGCTGTGGTCATACAACAGCCTGCATCTTTTGTCAGACCAGACTGAACCCAGGCCATCACACTCTGGTCTTACTTACACACTTCCTTCCAGGCTTCCTTTCAGGCTGTGGCTCTGGTGTTGTAGTTGTGGCAGGAGATGGAGGAGGAGAAGGCGGAGGTAGAGGAGAAGGAGGAGGAGGACCATGGTTGAACTCCCAAACATGGCTTTGGTTTTTGAGTTTGCCCCTCAACCCCTTATTTAGGGCTTGTAAGGTCAGATACTCAGATAAGAGGCGTTGGCCCTCCTCTATTTCCTGCATTTTGCAGGCTGCCATGTAGGCATATTCCTCTTGATTATTGGGGAGGGGGTGTCTGAGGGCCGCAATAGCCTTTCGAAAGAGGCCAATTGCAGCCTCCTCCAGGTTACTCCTCTTTCTGGGACTTTTTGTTGTAATGCGGAGGGGAGGAACCTGGGATTTGGGCAGGCTACTGGGCCTGGCAACCTCCTGGCTGCCACTTTCCACTGCCTGGCTGAGACTTTCCTGTGTATGAAAAAGGGACATAGTTTTAGTTTTTTGTCCATCAATCACACACACTCTCATGATTGTTGCAAATTGAATTTCAATAAATAGAAAACGACTATCATTCTGACCCCAGCATTTTTCATTCTTGTCCCAATCATTTGTGGCCACTACTGTCTATTGATATGTAAAACACTTTGTGAAATCCTAAATTAGTGATCAAAACTAACATCTAGTTAACATCATTAATTTGACAACCAGAAATATTTTTAAGAATGATATACCTGACTCAAGCTGGGCTCCACCACGTGTTGCTGCCTGGAAGGCCCAGGTTGGATGCCGGAAGCCTCAGCTGGGGGGGAAGGAAGCCTTGAAGGAAGACTGGAGAGTGCTGGCCTGAGTTCCCTCTGGCCTGCCAGAAAATGCAGTCTGTCATAGTACCACAGCCTGGGTACATAAACGTCATCTGCTGCTCCTGATCTCAGGGAATCCTGGACTTTCTTGCGCTCCCTATTATAAGTGCTACTCAGGCCACCAATTTTGGACTTTAAATACTTGATGTCTGCCATGGGGGTCACCATCTTCACAAATTCAAGCAGTTTCTCCAGCGCTGCCTGCCTCTTTGTTTGATTATTAAAAAATGAGTGGTTCACCTGCCACAGTCAGGGCAGCTCCATGAAGACATATCAATGAATATTCCTAGAAATTCCCTATCATTGAAGGGATCCATTTTCTCTGCAAGAAACACCCCAAGACAAACCGTAATCTCAGGCGAAACTCTCCTAATCTTGACCCAATATAGGCCTCAATCTATAAGCAGTATAGGCCACTGATGCACCAAGTTAAAATTGTACCTTCATTATAATGATCGTTGCTTTCGCTACTCCTTCCTCCACTCACAGATCGTACGTATGATGCACGCGTGTTACGCTTTATATATTCTGCGCATGCGTGAGCCTCCGCCCACCCCTGATGTTCTTTCTAGTATATTCTCCGCCCCTTCTCTTTCGGTGCAGTGGGAGAGCATATGGCGGAGAAAGAGCAGGTGCATGCAGAGGAGAGCAGCAACAACGAAAGTCCAGAGCCACAAACGTCCCGATCCTGGAGGAGATTTAAGTCCTCAAATATGTCCTTTGTAGAGATGGTGGAGATGGTGGACTTCTTGAAGAGGGCTGACTATGACGGGAATCATAGACCTTACAAAAACCCAAATGTGAGAAAGGTCAAGATCATGACTAAAGTTGTGAAGAGTCTGCACAGGAATTTTGGGGTACAACGAGCAACTGAGGAAACGCTGTTCAGACCTGAAACTGAGGGAGCAGGATCAGTACAGAAGAATCAAGAGAGTTCTGCAAAAAAGTAGTTGTCATGTGTTCCTATTATTAATCTTACTTGCATGCTGCTCCATGTGCTTTTCTTTACTGTTGTACATTTTAAAATGGCAACTTTCATGTTTCATGGGCTCAGTAATCGGTCATAGGAAACATCGTTCGTTCGCCCACTTATAAGATGTTTTTTGCAGATACAGGTTAACTACATTTGTTCAGGCCTATTTGTATTAAAATACGTTTGTTGTCTAGATGGGTTTGTAACTATAATGAAATTGAAAATTGAGTCAGTGTAAGGAGAGGACACTCAGCAACTGTTTACACATCTGGACACTTTGAGCACTAGTGTGGGATACCAGAGCAAACTTTTTAGGGTGTCCCACACAGGTGCTCCAGTGGATACTAGGGGTGTTTCCATGTGTGAAACTTTAACAAAAAAGGTAAGTTTTTGTTAAGTAGAGCCTTGAAATAAAAGACATCAATGCCAGAAGAGCTGCATTCGTCTCATGTATGTTTACTTCAGAATATGCACTGTACATACAGCGGATCACATCTTTTTCAAGGGAATGTGATACAGAATACAAGTTGATACAGCCTTTTATAGAAAATCATAACATTGCAGTCTATGTCGGGCAAAAGCCCAAAGATACACATCACAAAGTGCGTATTTTACTAAGTATTTTAACATCACTTTTGGTCAACTTGACCTTACTGATTTATAGGTGACAGCTATTTTGACAAAAAGGGAAGACTAATTATATCAAGGGATTTAATTTGACTTTTGAACAGAGACTTTCCATATCAACATCTTTCCATATCACATCTCTTTCGAGAATTGTGTCATGTCATTGGCAGAACATTTAATGTCAACTGGAGGCCAACCAAGACAGCCACATGTGTTGCAATACCAAAAGAATTCAGAAACATTTTAGTCAAAAATAATAAGACATACAAATTCATGTTGAAGAGGAACTCTGGATACATAGCAAGATATGGCTGATATATTTCATATCTTCACAGCCCCTCCTGTGTTTAGAATTCTTTTGGTATCCCTTTTAAGCTTCTTCTGCGTCTTAAGGTTGATCTCCAGGTATACGGACCACCATCTCATGAGCAGTTCTGACTCGAGACCTTGAGGGCTCAGAAGAACCAATATTAGTACAATCATGTGTGGTTATCTTCAAACATTATTTGCATAACATAGGTACGCATTTAAACTTTAAGATTATGAGGACTATAATTCCAACAATATATAGAATACCATGTAAAATACCAGAAAAACATCCTGCAATACCAGAAAACCAGTTGAGAGGATTGAGCCAGGAGAGCCAGCTTTCCCAGCTACCCTCAACCTAAGCAGTTTCGGCATGTTCTTTGCTAAATTTAACCTTCATTTGTTTTACCTTTTCCAAATGCGAAATGATGGCATCTTCAGGCTTAGTATCATTTCCAATGTAGTTACAACAAGTAGTTCCCACTATGGTGCATATTCCCCCGTGACTGGCCGTGAGATAATCCAGCACCAGCCGGTGCTGCAAAACCTCTTTTTTGATCATCTTTAATTCTGTAGCAAGAGCTATAAAGTTTCTATCATACAAGGCAGTAATGTTATCCATCAGGTCTGCCAAATCAATGATGGAACTGAAAGCCTTTTTAATACAACATCTATTTACCCAAGGAATAGAAAACAATGGTTTAATCTCTCTGTCATGTGATTCAATATTTGTAAAGTTATCATCTGACTTAGGATAAGATGTAGGTCTATCAGGATAATTGTCATTTTTTACATTAGTTTCAGAGTTTTCTTTTTATTGTCCTGGGGGTTCATCTTCTCCTGGAACTGACTGATCAGTGAGGTCCCTTTTTACAAGATGCACAAAGTCTTTTTTAAGAAAGTGTATAGGTATTTTGTGGAGCTGTGTTTCTTGAAAGTCATTATCCTCCATATACCAAGTAGCAGGTATGACTCTACCAAAGTAACAAACCCCATTAGAATTCAAAGGAACCCAAGTATATGCTTTCTTTCCACATATGAAGTAATAACCTGGTGGGGCAGCACAAGCTTTATTGAAATTATATCCTTGCAGGCACATCAATAGCTTCATATTGTTCTGCCGGGAATGTTGACGATGTGTGTAGTCATGTAATTCCTGATATCTGTCAGTACTCCACACAGTATCCTTACCATCAAACCAGTACCTTATATCGGCATTATCCATGCAATTGGAGTTCGGGTAATACTCTGGTAACCCTGGGAAAGCAACTCAGGTGTATAGGTTCGAGTAAAGTTAATGCAGACAGCTGGTTTTCTCAATGGAGCATTTGTGAACAGTAGAAGTGAAATGGCTCTGTCAATCATTGTTCTACTGACTTCACCAAAGTGTGCACTGTCCTCTATTTCAGCTAAAGTACTAGGTATTCCTAACAAGGGTATAGTCTTATGAGAAATAGGTGCATGTGTACATATCCAGCAATTTAATGATATTCAGTTTCTTGGCAGCTTGCAGGTGCATAGATACAAAAGAGTTATGGAAAGGCTCTTCTAGTTTGGCATGATATTCATGTGCGGCTTCCCTCCGTGCTCTTAGGTTAGCATCTGAAACCGGTTCAAGTTGTGACATTTCTTCCATTACAGTAGCATTAAAAAGAAAAGTGTCTTGTATCTTACACTTTTCTTTCTTGTATGTCCATTCATATGCCATGACTGTAATCCATACCACCGCTCCACCGCAGAGGATAACATTCCAGAGCTTCACATTCATCTTAGGCCCTAGGAGACTCATTCTGCAGTCTTCTTGCTTGAGCACGAGTCAGTGGAGGAGACCTGGAAGGTAAAGGTACAGAACAATTCTTGCCAGCAGCAGACCGGCTTATATTCTCTTTTGGAACCACAGACTTCTTATGCCCCGTACACACTGTCGGATTTTCCGATGGAAAATGTCCGATCGGAGCGTGTTGTCGGAAATTCCGACCGTGTGTGGGCTCCATCGGACATTTTCCATCGGATTTTCCGACACACAAAGTTGGAGAGCAGGAGATAAAATTTTCCGACAACAAAATCTGATCGCGTCAATTCCGACCGTGTGTGGCTTGTTCCGACGCACAAAGTGCCACGCATGCTCAGAAGAAATTCCAAGACGGAACAGCTCGTTCTGGTAAACTTAGCGTTCGCAATGGATACAGCACTTTCGTCACGCTGCAATGTTCAAAATGGTTTAATACAGCGCACTCTCTTCTTCTTTATAATGTGACAAGAATTAAGTAGTTTTGCTGTTCATATTCACACACACTTCTCACAAACTTATTTCGTTACTATTTATCGTGATTCCCTCAATATATTTTGATTTCTCACATCTGACAACATATTTTTGTATATTTTTTATATATTTTTTGGCTTTAATGTAGATTCTTTTTTTGTGTTTGTATTTTATTTTTATTTTTTTTGCGATTTTGATTTGTACTCCCGAAAATGTTTGTGTGTGTTTTTTGTGACAAGTTCCCACAACACCATTGATATGTTGTTCTATTTAATCTGTAGGAAATTGTTTGGTGTTGTTGTCTCTTGTTAAATTCACATTGTACTTTAGAAATGTACCTGAATCCTCACCAACAAACTGTCCTTTTTGGATGAAAACACACACAGGAGAGTATAATTTACCTAAAAAATTTTATTAAGGGGTCACAACTAAACAAAGAGGGAGGCAACGCTGGAGAAACTGCAGAAGTTGGTGAAGCCTTGTACCCC
Organism: Lithobates clamitans; assembly: GCA_037952925.1. Lineage (NCBI taxonomy): Eukaryota > Metazoa > Chordata > Amphibia > Anura > Ranidae > Lithobates > Lithobates clamitans. Next base: position 2,393,567 of record JBBGZY010000163.1, read on the forward strand.
CAGGGCAGACATCAACTATTTTTAAGCAAAATTGGTGGCATGAGGAGTCCATATCTAAGGGAGGGCAGTCTGGTCCAGAAGTCCCAGAGATCCGGAAAGCAGCAGATGACATCTGTGTCTCCAGGCTGTGGTCATACGAGAGACTGCATCTTTTGTCAGACCAGACTGAACCCAGGGTCATCACTCTCTGGTCTTCTTTCCACGCCTCCTTCCACGCGGTGGCTGTGGTGGTGGAGTTGTGGCAGCAGGAGGAGGAGGAGGAGGAGGATGGTCCAACTCAACCACGTCGGTCTTGGGTGTTAGTTCCTCACTCACCCCCTTACGTAGGACTTTATAAAGCAGGTCCTCACAGAGCCTGCGTTGACCCTCCTGCATGCCCTGCAATTTGGTGGCAGCCATGCAGGCAAAGGCCTCTTCAGGAGTTGGTAAGGCTCTGAGGGACGCCGAAGCCTCCTGGATCAGCCTGAACGCTGAATCCTGCACGGGACTCGGAGTGGCCTTCCCGGCTCGTTTATATGGCAGGTGGAGGGGAGGGACCTGAGACTCAGTCAGGCTGCGACTGGTCCCAGGCTACTCTTGGCTGACACTTAGCCCCGCCTCCTCCTGGCTGCCACTAATCCCCGCCTCCTCCTGGCTGCCACTAATCCCTGCCTCCTCCTGACTGCCACATTCCACAACCTCCTCCTGGCTGAGGTCTTCCTGTGTATGAAAAAGGGACATAGTTTTAGTTTTTTCCTCATCATTCAAACACAATTTTCACCTCCTGACTGCTGCAAATTGAATGTTAACAAATATAACAGACTAGCATTCTGAGCCCAGCATTTTTCATTCTTGTCCCAATTTTGGGTGCCCACTACTGTCTATTGATATGTAAAACACTTTTTTTAATCAGCAATTAGTGATCAATAACATCTAGTATTGCCCAGAAATCTGTAGAAGAATGCTATACCTAAATCCAGTTGGGCTCCTCCACTTCTTCCTGGCTGGATGGCCCAGGTTGGACATCGTAAGCCTCAGCTGGGATGGAAGGAAGCGTGGAAGGAAGAGTGGAGAGGGATTCCCTGACTTCAGTGTGGTCTGACAGAAATCGCAGTCTCTCATAGTACCACAGCCTGGGGACATAAACGCCATCTGCTGAAGCTCCGGACCTCAGGGAATCTGTGACCTTCTTGCGCTCCCTTAGATACATACTCCTCAGGCCACCAATTTTGGCTTTTAAATAAGGGATGGTTGCTGTGGGGACCACCGGCTTCACCAACTCCAGCAGTTTCTCCAGCGCTGCCTGCCTCTTCTGTTTGTGATTATAGTGGGGGTGTCTCACTTGCCACAGACAGGGCAGCTCCCTGTATTTGTCTATGAACAGGGGCAGGAAATTGTGGTCGTTGAACCCATCCATTTTCTCTGCAAGACACAACACAAGACAAACCCTAATGTCAGGCAAAACTCCCCTAATCTTGTTACAATATAGGCTTCCATTTCGAAGCAGTATAGGCGCAAGTTTAGATCTTACCTTCGTTATCACGATCGCGTCTCCGATGATCCTTCCTCCGCTTACAGATCGTACGTAATACGCACGTGTGTTACGCTTTATACACACTGCGCATGCGTATAACTCCGCCCGCCCCTGACGTTCTTTCTAGTCTATTCCCCGCGCCTTTTCGTTCGGCGCAGTGGGGGAAGAGCACATGGCGGATAGACAGCAGGTGCGTGCTAATTGTAGCAAGGAGGAGGAGGAGGAAGGGCCGGAGCCTGAAACGTCCCGATCCAGAAGGAGATTTAAGGACTCAAATATGTCCTTTGGGGAGATGTTGGAGATGGTGGACATCCTGAAGAAGGCCGACTATGATGGAAAGTATGGGCCTTACCCCAACCCCAATATCCGAAAGGCCAAGATCATGGCGAAAGTGGTCAGGAGTCTGCACTGGAATTTCGAGGTACGACGATCGAAAGATCAGCTCAGGAAGCGGTGGTCGGACCTGAAATTATGAGAACATGAGCAGTACAGAAAGATTCGGAGAGTGCTGCAAAAAAGTAAGTAGTGCAGTGTTCCTATTCTTTTTGTGTTTATTACGTTCGTGCTGCTCCATGTACTTTTAGGAACTGTTGTACAGTTTAAAATGGCAACTTTCATGTTCATGGGCACATTATTCGTTCGGATCAAACATTTTTCGTTCCAACTATAAAATACCATTGTTTAGCCCATATGCATTTGGCCACCATTTTGACACCCTATACTTGTCTTCAAAGAATTGGGTTGTGTAGATGACTTTGTTACTAGAATGAAATGCAAACTAGATTGTGCGTAAGGAGAGGACACTCAGCAGCTGTTTTCACATCTGGACACTGGAGCACTAGTGTGGGACACAAGAACACCATTTTTATTAGGGGGGCCACACAGGTGCTCCAGTGTATACTATAGGGGGGTCTCCATCTGTGAAGCTTGTACTAAACAGGTAAAGTATTGCAGCTTGACAAAGGACACAAAAAAAGCGACATCTTGGAACTCTGCTAAAATTGACAATTGTACCCCACTTCCAAGCAATGTTTCCTATTTCTAGTTCTGACATTAAATATCTGTGTGCTAAGTATACCATTTTTGTTTTACATAGGGGAGAAAAGACTCGGAGGACACCCCTCATCTGAGGAGACCAGAGTGTCTGCAACCACAGGCTCAGATAAGAGATGGATGGCGGCATTTTTTTGAAACCAAATTTATTTTGGGGTTCCTCTCTTTTTAGGTGATTGTGATGTTGTGGATCCAGATCCTTTCACATCCGAAAGTGCCCAGATCCTGATCGGGGAGATCATGGGGTGTAATTTACAATTGGAAATCATCAAGCAAAACATCAATGATGTTATTCCAAAATATAAAAACATCATTGATGTTTTGGGGCGAGTTTATAACCCCTCCAAATCACTTTCTTCTTTTGTGTGCTACAATGTGCTAAATGTTTTTGTGATTTTTCCCAAAGCCAAATTTGGAGGATGCACATAGTGTGTCAACATGTGCTATCTGCCATCACGGGAGATCAATGGACGCGTTTTGGGGGTGCAACCCCTTCCTCAATAATAAAGTAGCGGTGAGGAAGGGCTTTCTCCCCCAAAACACATCCCTTGATCCCCCGTGATGGCAGGTCGCACATGTTGACATTGGGAAATTTGTGTGCATCTTCCAAATTTGGCTTTTCCTGGGGTGATTTCCCCCCATCTGAACGCAATATCAAACACAGTTCCTAAATACTCATGTCTGATATTGCCTTCAAATTCGACCAAATGTGACGTTTGTAAGTTCAAGATTTGTGTCTTTCTTGTTGGTTTTACACAGGCCTTTTTTCTATAAAATGGACATTTTGATTTTGGATAATGCCACCACAAAAATTGTTATACAACAAACATGTTGGTTTGTTTGAAAAACCTTTGGTAAATGCACATGTGATTGTGCAGGTATTAAAAAGATTGTTAATCAAGAATGTGTGGATTATTGTCTCAATGCTACAACACTTTTGGGGTGATGTAATTGTTGTTTTCTGAGAAAATGGGGGTTATTTCCTAAGGGCAAATCCACTTTGCACTACAAGTGCAGTTAGGAAAGTCCCACCGCTGGGCAAAGTGGGAGGCCACAGTCTGCCATTCCTGTGGCGTGGAAGGAAACTGTTGAGGAAAAAACAATAAACATTACTATTTTTTCACAGAAACATGGCAAGCAGATTAGACACAAACATTATGGGGCAACCTCCAGATAGCATTTAGTAAGGGGAATTTAACAAGGCCAAAGTATAAGGTACACCTATCATATTCCCCCTCCCCCCCTCTCATGGGCCATTTCTAACATTATAGGGGGTGTGTGGAAATCTTGGACAGGTAACCCTCTTCACTTCATTGAGAGATGAATGCCTAAATAATGGGTATTACTTTGAACAGCCCCTCCTTAGTTACACTATTGGCAGACCACTGGACAGGTAAGAAGTGTCATAATACAAAGTGTGACAGCAGGCAGGTAAAAACACCTGGTTGCATCCAGGATGGAAAATATGTATGCCCTAGATTCAGGCTTTATGCTGACTTATACCACTAGGGGGAGTACTGGGAGTCCTGCAGGGGAAGAGGTAATGAGCCCAGCTGAAGTAAGTATGTGGTATCTGAGCTTTGCGGTGAGTTAACGCCTGTGTGGCAAAACTTCTCAAAGAGAGATAGGGACTGGGGCAGCACAAGGCTGCACCCAGTTGTTAGTTAGGGAATCTACGTGTGTAGTAAGCGGTCAAGCTGACCAGGATTTCTTTTCATGTTTCTTTTTGTTTTTCTGTTATTTTTCAATGCATCTAGTCTAAATAAACCGCACCTTTGTTTTTGTTTCACCTACAACGCTGTCTGCTGTGCCTGATTTTGTGTGGTGAACCCATGCAGGGGGTCACACACACCCGCTGCCGAGCTAACCCCCTCACAGTTGGTGGAGAAGCAGGGGCAGTTTTTTTTAAGGCCAGCATGGAGGAGATACTGAGACAGCTGGCTCTAGCAAATGCAAATCAGCAGCAGACAAATGCGGGTTTGCAAAAGAGCCTTGCAGTCCAGCAGAAGAGTCTGGAAGCCCAGCAGAAAGCTAACCTGCAGAGTCTGGACGCTCAGCAACAAGCCCAGCAGCAATCTGAGGCCCGCTTCATAGACCTGTTACAAAAGCAAGAGCAGAGACTCCAACAACAAATCGAGACATTAATGCAGCAACGGCCGCAGACCAGTGAGGCAAGTGGTTCCACTAATACTGCATCCTTTGGTGTGAGCCGTTTACTGACAAAAATGACTGGAGAGGATGATCCAGAGGTGTTTTTGACCACATTTGAAAGGACTGCTGAAAGGGAAAAGTGGCCTAAGGAGCAGTGGGCTGGACTTGTGGCCCCTCTGTTAACGGGGGAATCGCAGAAAGCCTATTATGACCTAGAGCCGGACCAAGCAAAAGACTATGTGGTGTTAAAAACAGAAATATTGGCACGGCTGGGTGTCACCCTGGCCGTCCGGGCTCAGCGTGTACATAACTGGACTTTCCGGCTTGGAAAACCCCCCAGGTCTCAAATGTATGATCTCATTCACCTGAGCAGGAGGTGGCTGCAGCCAGAAACTTTGACCGCACCAAACATTGTGGAACGTGTTGTTATGGATCGTTTCCTGAGAGCTCTTCCTACTGCCATCCAAAAGTGGGTAAGCCATGGAGACCCAGAAACTGCAGATATGCTTGTGGATCTAGTTGAGAGGTACTTGGCTACAGAGAACCTGACCACCTCTTCCAGGTACTCACGGACTTTCCACCCTAAGACCAGACCATCCCCAGTGGCGGGTAAGATGACTCCAAGGGGTGAGGGTGGAGAGAGTGAGAGGGTGGGGGTTCAACCTAATGTCTGGCGGGAGCAGCCCGGGAAGCCCAGGCCGCAAGAGGCAGCGAGAAAGATTATTTGCTACCGCTGCCGGCAAGAGGGACATATTTCAGCCAATTGCCCAGTTGTGGATGAACCTATGCAATGTGACTTTATAAGGGACAGACGTCAGTCGCTGTTTGCGACAGTCGCATGCACTGCCATTCGGGGACCTGAGAAACATTTATGTAAAATGTGTATTAATGGTAGAAATGTTGATGTGTTGCTGAATTCAGGTAGCCTGGTGACATTGATAAAGGCTGAATTAGTTACTACAGAGGTCTCTGGGAATCACAAGGTGGCTGTTATTTGTGTGCATGGGGACACCCGAGAGTATCCTGTAACTTCAGTGTTTTTTGAGACCCACAAAGGTAACCTCTCTCATCAGGTGGGGTTAGTGTCTCACTTACCACATGATGCCATTGTGGGAAGGGATTTTCCAATGTTCTGGGAACTCTGGGATTGTCCTGAGCCCCCCACTGGTGCCCCTATAGACCAGAAAGATGATGACCAGAATTCCTCTGAGAGTGGTGAGGTCTCTCCTGAATTTCCCTTGTCGGTATTGGCAGGGGAAACTCGAGAAAATGGGGAGGAGCCAACATCCTCAGATGAAAACATGTCGTCTGTAGAGTTTTCGGATCTCGAGGTTCACAGGGAAAATTTTGCCACAGAACAGTTAAAAGACCTCACCCTAATAAAGGCAAGGGAAAATGTGGTGAAAATAGATGGCGAGTTAGTGAACCCAGAAAAAACTTGCACTTACCCGTACTTCACTGTGAAAAGGGACCTACTGTATCGAGTGGCTCAAAGGGCAGAAGAAACCATTGAGCAACTTGTGGTGCCCAAACCTTACAGGAAGTTGGTGTTGGAATTGGCCCATGGGCACATTCTTGGAGGTCATCTGGGGACAGAGAAAACCAGAGAGAGAGTATTGCAGAGATTCTATTGGCCTGGGGTCATGAAGGAAACAGAAAATTATTGTTCCTCCTGCCCTGTGTGTCAGAAAACGGCACCTATGCCACATTTCCGTAACCCGCTGGTACCTCTTCCTATCATTGAGGTACCCTTTGAGAGGATCGCAATGGATTTGGTAGGTCCGATAATGAAGTCCGCTAGGGGGCATCAGTACATTTTGGTTATAATGGACTATGCCACCCGTTATCCGGAAGCAATTCCTCTTCGAAATACCTCGGCCAAAACCATAGCCAAAGAACTATCTCTTGTTTTTAGCCGTGTGGGTATTTGTAAGGAACTGCTTACGGACCAAGGTACACCTTTTATGTCCCGGGTTGTGAAAGAACTATGCAAGGTGTTCAAAGTGACACAATTACGTACGTCTGTGTATCACCCCCAAACAGATGGGTTGGTTGAAAGATTCAACAAAACCCTAAAACAAATGTTAAAGAAGGTGGTGGATAGAGATGGAAAGAATTGGGACTGTCTAATACCCTACTTGATGTTTGCCATTAGGGAGGTACCCCAATCCTCTACGGGTTTCTCACCCTTCGAGTTATTCTATGGGAGACACCCAAGAGGACTGCTGGATATCGCCAAGGAAACTTGGGAAAATGAGAGTTCTCCCCACAGGAGTGTGATTGAGCATGTCGCCCTGATGCAAGATAGAATTGCACAGGTAATGCCAATCGTAAAGGAACATTTGGCCCAAGCGCAGTTAGCACAGCAGAGAGTGTACAACCGTGGGGCCAAGACCCGTACTTTTTCCCCAGGGGATAAGGTATTGGTGCTAGTCCCTACAGTTGAAAGCAAATTCATGGCCAAATGGCAAGGTCCATACGAAGTTCTTGAAAAAGTGAGTGAGGTGAACTATAGGGTCAGACAGCCAGGAAGACGAAAGCCGGAACAGGTATATCACGTCAATCTGCTGAAAGCCTGGAGGGATAGGGAATCCCTAGTTGCAGAGACTTTGTCACCGGTCCAGTCTGATTGCTTTGTTCCTGAGGTTGGAATCGCAGTCACCTTATCGAAACCCCAAAAACAGGAGGTTAAAGAGTTTGTACTTTGCAACAAAGAGATTTTCTCTGAGCTGCCGGGAGAAACCTCTGGCGTAGAGCATGATATTATTACCCCGCCAGGAGAAAGGGTAAAACTAAAACCTTATAGAATACCAGAGGCCCGACGGGAGGCAATACGTGGGGAGGTTCAAAGGATGCTAGAATTAGGTGTGATAGAGGAGTCCCAGAGTGACTGGTCCAGTCCTATTGTACTAGTGCCCAAACCTGATGGGAGCTGGCGGTTTTGTAACGATTTTCGACAATTGAATAAAGTTACAAAATTTGACACCTACCCCATGCCGCGTATAGATGAGTTGATCGACCGGCTGGGAACAGCCCGTTACATGACAACTCTCGATCTCACCAAAGGGTATTGGCAAATTCCCCTGGCTGAGTCGGCCAAGGAGAAAACTGCATTTGTAACCCCAGATGGGGCGTTCCAATACAAGAGAATGCCGTTTGGGTTACAGAATGCACCTGCAACATTCCAGCGGAAAATGGACAAGATTCTGAGGTTCCATCAGAAGTATGCTGCAGCTTACCTGGATGATGTGATTATCCATAGCACAGATTGGGTCTCACATCTGCCAAAAGTGCAAGCAGTCTTAGACTCCATTCGGGAAGATGGGTTTATGGCCAATCCAAAGAAGTGTACCATTGGACAGGAGGAGGCCAAATATCTGGGGTACACTATTTGGAGGGGAGTGATAAAGCCTCAAGTCAATAAAGTCGAGGCCATACAGAGCTGGCCATGTCCCAACAGCAAGAAACAGGTACAAGCCTTTCTGGGAATCGCTGGCTATTATCGACGATTCATTCCCCATTTTGCTTCTCAGGCTGTGCCCCTCACCAACCTGACAAAAGGAAAGAGTCTGTCATGGTTAAATGGTCCCCAGAGGCTGAAGCAGCATTCCAGTCCTTAAAAACAGCCTTATGTAGCCAGCCAGTGTTGTACTCACCAGACTTCTCTAAGGACTTTGTTGTACAAACTGATGCATCAGACGTTGGGTTGGGAGCAGTGTTGTCCCAGGTCTGGAATGGGGAAGAGCACCCAGTCATTTACCTCAGCAGGAAATTGAAGTCCCATGAGGTAAATTACGCCACAATTGAGAAGGAGTGTTTAGCGGTGAAGTGGGCTCTAGATTCCCTTCGGTACTATCTGTTAGGTAGGCATTTTGACCTGGTAACTGATCACGCTCCTTTAAAGTGGATGACTCAAAACAAGGAGACCAAAAGAAGGATAAATAGGTGGTTCCTGGCCCTACAGGAATTCAACTTTAAAAGCATCGCCCTGGCGTTAAAATGGGGAATGTGGATGCTTTGTCTCGAGTACATGCGTGCCTGACTGCGTGTGTTCCAACCCCAAGGTTGAAACAAGAGGGGGGGTATGTGACAGCAGGCAGGTAAAAACACCTGGTTGCATCCAGGATGGAAAATATGTATGCCCTAGATTCAGGCTTTATGCTGACTTATACCACTCGGGGGAGTACTGGGAGTCCTGCAGGGGAAGAGGTAATGAGCCCAGCTGAAGTAAGTGGGCTCATTAAGACCTATAGAAAACACCCCAGCATGCTTAGGGAGATGCTCCATCCTGGAACCAGTTCTGTGATTGTGTAGACTGGGGAGTGTGGTATCTGAGCTTTGCGGTGAGTTAACGCCTGTGTGGCAAAACTTCTCAAAGAGAGATAGGGACTGGGGCAGCACAAGGCTGCACCCAGTTGTTAGTTAGGGAATCTACGTGTATAGTAAGCGGTCAAGCTGACCAGGATTTCTTTTCATGTTTCTTTTTGTTTTTCTGTTGTTTTTCAATGCATCTAGTCTAAATAAACCGCACCTTTGTTTTTGTTTCACCTACAACGCTGTCTGCTGTGCCTGATTTTGTGTGGTGAACCCATCCAGGGGGTCACACACACCCGCTGCCGAGCTAACCCCTCACAAAAGATAAAAATACACATTGTACACATTTGAGGACATTTGGACATTCTGCTATTACCTATCAAGATAATAATAGGATACAAAAACTTTAAACAGTACCATTGGAAAGTATACAGGCAGGCCCTTGCACTACATGCTTTGGGGAATTCATCCATAAATCTGAGCACTAAAGAGGTGGGTATAGTGTGTATGGGTTTGGCAAAGTCAGCAGATAGATGATTGAGGATAGAGAATTGGGATCAGCTGACTTAGCAGTTGGGGGGAGGGAGGGTTACTAAAAAGTATTTGGGGACACCACAAAAAAAACCTCTGGCACTCTGCCTGAATTTAAATAAAAAATAACAATTCCAAACATTTTAAGGGGTGTTTGGGGTAAAGCACTACTATGGAGCTGATAAAATACATTGTTAAGTGACTACATGAGGTGAATATAGGGCAGGAGACACCATGCTGGAGAGGTTAGTGAAGGGCAAATATGTATGAAGGACCTAAAATAATAATTACATAAAAATCCAGCATGCATGAGGACAAAGGGGACATTCACAGCATATTACAATCATGGTAATTAGAGAATGAGGAAAGAAATACAAGATATTATCAAACATTCAATACAATAAAATGTGATATAAAAGGATAAAAATCTTACCTTCATATACTCCTTCTGCAGGACCTGGATGATGGCAGAACAGGTCTCTGGGATAATGATCCCCAGAGCCTGGGGGGAGATGCCTGTCGAGAACTTCAAGTCCTGCAGACTTCTCCCTGTCACCAAGTACCGCAGGGTAGCGACCAACCTCTGCTCCAGAGTGATGGCTTGCCTCATGCAGGTATCCTGCCTGCTGATATAGGGGGTCAGCGAAGCCAACAAACGGTGAAATACGGGGTCCTTCATCCGGAGAATGTTCCTGAAATCATCAGGATTATTCTCACGGATCTCACGGAGCAAAGGCATATGAGAGAACTGGTCATGCTGAAGCAACCAATTCTTGGTCCATGAACTCCTCCCCACCCTGTTCATGGACTGGACTTGTGTCAAGGTCAGGACTCCAACACCAAGCCCCCGCACAGCACCAACTCTACGAGGAGTACGCATACGAAACATGGCTAGAAAACGGTCGGCTGCTCAGAATGAAGTAACAGAACGCACTGAAGAACAGCAAGGCCTGTGAAGAGCGACCTGAAAAACAATAATGAACGAACAAGAATACAATGACTACCTAAAGTCACGCGGAACTTGCTTGCATGCACTGAAGAGCAGATACAAACCCACAAGCACAAACTGAACGGCAGAAAACGATCTGAAAGCCACGAGTCTGAAAAAGAGCGAATCATCTCTCACCAAACTTTTACTAACACGAGATTAGCAAAAGGAGCCCAAAGGGTGCCGCGCTTGGTTCTGAACCGGCCTTTTCTAGTCTCGTCGTACGTGGTGTACGTGACCGCGTGGTTGGCGATTGGAAATTCTGACAACTTTGTGCGACTGTGTGTAGACAAAAAAAGTATGAGCCAACATCCGTCGGAAAAAATCCTAGGATTTTGTTGTCGGAATGTCCGAACAAAGTCCGACTGTGTGTACGCCCTATTACAGTGTGAACCATGCACCCAATACTTATAGTCTTTCAGCTTTACTGCAGTAGGAGACACAAGAATGACCTGAAATGGTCCTTCCCACTTAGGGGACAAAGTAGTCCGGGGTGTGTGATTCTTGATATACACCCAATCTCCTGACTTTAGTCCATGAGTTTCTTCACTCGTGTCCACAGGTTGTCCTGCTTTGGCTCTGGAAAAAGTATCTGAAAACACATTTGCCAATTTGCGAACATTTTCTATCATGAAATCTTGACCATTTATTAAAGTCACTGTCTCTGGCTGCACAAGAGATGAATGTAGTCTTTTAGGCTGTCGCCCAAACAATATGTCAAAAGGTGACAGTCCATGTTTCTCCTTAGGGGTAGTCCTAATGGTCGCCAAGGCTATAGGTAACGCTTCTACCCATGTGCTTTGTCCATTAGCAGTTATTTTGGCTAAATACCTCTTCAGGGTTTGATTGCTGCGTTCCACCATCCCATTAGCCTGAGGTCTATAAGGAGTATGCAAATGCTGTTTCATACCCAAAATATTCACTACTTCTGCCATGAGTTTGTTATCAAAATGTGTCCCTCTATATGAGGAAATTATTGACCAAACCTTGGGATCAATTCCCTCGTCAGACATATTACCACAGTTCTGGCATCATTTTTGGACATGGGCCAAGCCTCTGGCCAATTCGAAAATTTGATCAATGCAAACCAAAAGATACTTAAATCGACCACAAGGGGGCATATCTGAGAAGTCAATTTGTACAATTTGAAATGGCTCCTCAGTATGTGGAATATGCTTCATGGGAGTGGGCACTGACTTTCCAATGTTATGCATTTGACATATAGAAAATTCAGTAACCTGTTTAGCAGCATATGCAGGAAAACCTGGAGCCCACCAATCTCTGGCTACCACCCGACACATCCCTCCTGTCGAGACATGGCAAGGCCCATGGCTCAAAGCAAACAAAGAAGGAAACAAAGTCAGAGGAGCAACCAGTCTGTTTTTTAATCTCCATAGACCATCTGCCCCACAAACAGCTCCCTTTGTGGTCCAAGAGGATGTATGAGGCGAGCTTGCCTGCAGGGCTGATAGAATGTCCAGATCCACCTGAAGATCTGTGAGCAGGAATGTTGGAAGCGCTGTAGTTGGCTCATAAGAATGTATAGCATCTTTAGCATACCTATCAGCCAAAGCATTCCCAAGCGATATACTATCATCTGCTCTGATATGTGCTTTACATTTAATTACTGCAACTTTAAGAGGCAGCTGGACCGCTGCCAATAATCTGACAATTAACTCTTTATGCTGTATTGGAGTTCCTGCCGCTGTCAGATAACCCCTCTCTTGCCAGAGTTGTGCAAAACTATGCACTATGCCTACAGCATAGGCTGAGTCACTATAAATATTTACAATAGCCCCTTCTGCTTGGGGTTAATAAATTGCTGGCATAGGGAGCAAATCTAAAGTCTCCCTTTACTTCAAGTATGTTTTACTCCCATTCCTTCAGTGGTTAAAACTATAGTTACTCCTATATTTATTAGTATACCTCTGTCTAGCAGACTGCCAGGGAAGTATGGCGATAAAACAAAAGAACATTTATGACACTGACCTCCCATTCTTACCTATAGAGGCTCAGTGACTTTGGCAGTAATTACATCTTTACTTACCCCGACCAAAATTACCTGCTGATTCGAAGTGGAAAAATTGGCATCACATATATTTAACAAACTCTTTGAATCGCCTTTATCTATTAAACACAGGATAGATAAACCATTACCTGACACATCAATCATTGGTTCTGTATTTTGTCCCAAATTCAAGACAACAAGTTCAGGGAAGGAATGAAATTTTCATTAATCAAATCACCACACTCCACTATCTGCTGAACCCGAGCCCCCACTCTTGGGGCATTTCTAACATACATCTTAGTTCTGCTAGACTTAGCTTGTCTTTCCCTTCCAATTTGAACAGCCAAGACCTATACCTCAATATTTTCCATATGCAGTGCTGCTTTCCCCGGTACGGGAACTTGTTATACATTCATTATTGTTTATTTTTATCTCTATCCTTATTAATCTCTTGGATTCTGTAGAATTCAATATTCATTCGTTTTAGCGATGGCTTCTTTCTCCATTCTCTAACTTCCTGTAACAATCCTCCCATGAAACTGTCAACCAGACCATGTCTTGGACAAAGCAGTTTCATCTACTGGGATCCAATCCTTATGCTTTTGAATAGCATCTTTAAATCTATTCCAATAATCTAACACATCCTCACCTTTCTTCTGAACAACATCCATCAATGCTCGCATATCTTGCCCCTTTATCAAAAGTGGTTGTTACCCAATCTTTTAAAATCTCATTTAATCTGTTAATTGTCTCTTCATACACGACTGGATCTAGTGGTGGATCTTCTACTTTCATTATCCCTTGATCATATGCTCCCTTATTTCTTACAAATGCATTCCATACATCCACATACTTTTCAGGTACAGCACAATCAATCAGAATCCACATATCGGTATATGTAGCTTGTTGCGTTTTCTCTATCCACATCAACTTTTTATACCATTTCTTTGGACATTTCTCTAAATTGGGCAGATCAGCAACAATTGCCCTAATTTCATTGGGTTTCCAGGGGACATAAATGTTTCCTATTCTTGCGGTATAATTCCCCTGGTCATCTTCTTCCCCCGGTAAAGCTACCTCTCTCAAGGGCATTTGTCCAAATGGTTCTAATTTGGATCTAAAATACTCTTGTCCTTTGTCCATCTTCTGGGGTATGCTAGGGTAGTAATCTCAACCGTTTTACCTGTTGCCTAGTTAACACAGGTGAGGCATGATCCCTAGATCCCCTTGCTGGAGGAGTACTAGTATCAGATTTACTTAATTTATTAAATCTTGCCAAGGCATCTGCTCTTGCTGGAGTGTACTGCCACAGTTCCCCATCTTTTTCAAATGTCATTGTACCATCTACATCATAGAATGGTTCCTCTCTACGGTAATGTGGGGAATACTGTTTATTAACAAGTTTACCTATGTGTCTACGCTGTGGAGTTTCTGTCATAATACTTGGAGTGGCCTGCTGATAAGCAGATGCCTCTCCTATATCATCACTCGATGACTGCCCTCCTGTAGTTTCCACTTGCTGTACCATAGGTTCAGACGCTCCTGACAACTCCCTTCTTATTGAGTCATAAACGGAAGCCCAAGCATTGGGCATCTCATCCTCATCTTCTAGATGTAAAGCTGCTTTTTCTGAGCACATTTTATAGGGGGGCGGTTTTATATCCTTCCTGGATACTTCTTCCCAGGCTGCTAAACATTTAATCCCCCCACAATCAGACATTTTAAAAAGCAAATTAAATAATGCATCAATTGTAGGTGTATTAAGGGACCCTCTGGCGGCCACCATTTAGATGGGTCCTTCTTATACTCCTTTTTTGTTAGTTTACACCATTTCACATGATGTTTCAGGGCATCTGGGTCTCCACTCACCATCATTCTGATGATAGGAGCACTTGGTTGTAATTTGGCAATACTTAGCCCTGTTGCTTTTGCTATTTTCAATAACTTTTTAGCCCTATCTTTTGTTAACCCAAATGTATTCATGACAGGCAAAACATTTTTTTCAAGCAAATTTCCCATATTTATCACAATTTCTCATTAGTCTCTTCAGAAATGACAATAATTTGGAACTCCGGGACCGAGAGCTCCACCGTTTATCGTTATGGCTGTGTACCAGCAGCCCAGTACATAAGTTGAGATATCTCACTCGTTCTACTCTCAGAAGGACGTCTCCTTTCTGAGTGGCAATAGGCTAGCCCCTATCTAGACTCCCTATTCCAGAGAACATACAGCAGGTCATTCACCCATTTGTGGTTATCCGCTGAAGGCAAACCTATCCGCCTTAGGACCACAAATGTTCAAAAAATCATACATACAAAAAATTCAACACCACCAACTTCTACTCATTCTTTAGAAATTGTGGTACCTGCACTTATACATCCCTTCACAAAATATATATATATATACATTGTCATTTCTGGAGACGAGGAGAAAAGGCAAGCGCTTAAAATGATCATTCTTTAGCATGCTTAAATTATAATAGGTACCTTTAACATTCTCAGTAATCATGCAGAGACAGAATGCAGGCAAAATCAAATAGGAAACGTGTTTACCTTCTGTGGCTGCACTCCCTACCTGGCGCCTCAACACGGCACAGAAAAGACAGTATTTAATATGAGAAAAAAAAAGTTTTCTCACCTGAGGCCTCTTTGCTGCTGTCCGTCCTGGTGCGGGTGGAGAGCCGGTGGTGGAGATGCAGACAGGGTCACCAAATGTTAAGTAGAGCCTTGAAATAAAAGACATCAACGCCAGAAGAGCTGCATTCGTCTCATGTATGTTTACTTCAGAATATGCACTGTACATACAGCGGATCACATCTTTTTCAAGGGAATGTGATACAGAATACAAGTTGATACAGCCTTTTGTAGAAAATCATAACATTGCAGTCTATGTCGGGCAAAAGCCCAAAGTTACACATCACAAAGTGCGTATTTTACTAAGTATTTCAACATCACTTTTGGTCAGCTTGACCTTACTGATTTATAGGTGACAGCTATTTTGACAAAAAGGGAAGACTAATTATATCATGGGATTTAATTTGACTTTTAAACAGGGACTTTCCATATCAGCATCAACATCTTTCCATATCACATTTTTTCCGAGAATTGTGTCATGTCATTGGCAGAACATTTAATGTCAACTGGAGGCCAACCAAGACAGCCACATGTATGGCAATACCAAAAGAATTCAGAATTTTTTTTTTCAAAAATAATAAGAAATACAAATTCATGTTGAAGAGCAGGGATGAGCTTCGAGTTCGAGTCGAACTCATGTTCGACTCGAACATTGGCTGTTCGCAAGTTCGCCGAACAGCGAACAATTTGGGGTGTTCGCGGCAAATTCGAATGCCGCGGAACACCCTTTAAAAGTCTATGGGAGAAAACAAAAGTGCTAATTTTAAAGGCTAATATGCAAGTTATTGTCATAAAAAGTGTTTGGGGACCTGGGTCCTGCCCCAGGAGACATGGATCAATGCAAAAAAAAGTTTTAAAAACGGCAGTTTTTTCAGGAGCAGTGATTTTAATAATGCTTAAAGTCAAACAATAAAAGTGTAATATCCCTTTAAATTTCATACCTGGGGGGTGTCTATAGTATGCCTGTAAAGGGGCGCATGTTTCCTGTGTTTAGAACAGTCTGACAGCAAAATGACATTTTGAAGGAAAAAACTCATTTAAAACTACCCGCGGCTATTGCATTGCCGACAATACACATAGAAGTTCATTGATAAAAACGGCATAGGAATTCCCCAAAGGGAAACCCCGAACCAAAATTAAAAAAAAAAAATGATGTGGGAGTCCCCCTAAATTCCATACCAGGCCCTTCAGGTCTGATATGGATATTAAGGGGAACCCCGGCCAAAATTTTTTAAAAAAATGACGTGGGGTTCCCCCTAAATTCCATACCAGACCCTTAAGGTCTGGTATGGATTTTAAGGGGAACCCTGCGCCAAAAAAAAAAAAAAAAAAACGGCGTGGGGTCCCCCCAAAAATCCATAGCAGACTCTTATCCGAGCACGCAACCTGGCAGGCCGCAGGAAAAGAGGGGGGGACGAGAGTGCAGCCCCCCCCCTCCTGAACCGTACCAGGCCACATGCCCTCAACATTGGGAGGGTGCTTTGGGGTAGCCCCCCAAAACACCTTGTCCCCATGTTGATGAGGACAAGGGCCTCATCCCCACAACCCTGGCCGGTGGTTGTGGGGGTCTGCGGGCGGGGGGATTATCGGAATCTGGAAGCCCCCTTTAACAAGGGGACCCCCAGATCCCGCCCCCCCCTGTGTGAAATGGTAAGGGGGTACTTACCCCTACCATTTCACTAAAAAACTGTCAAAAATGTTAAAAATGACAAGAGACAGTTTTTGACAATTCCTTTATTTAAATGCTTCTTCTTTCTTCCTTCATCTTCTGGTTCTTCTGGTTCTTCTGGCTCTTCTGGTTCTTCCTCCGGCGTTCTCATCCAGCATCTCCTCCGCGGTGTCTTCTATCTTCTTCTCCTCGGGCCGCTCCGCACCCATGGCATGGGGGGAGGCTCCCGCTCTTCTCTTCTTCTTTTCTTCTCTTCTTCTCTTCTTCTCTTCTTCTCTCCTTCTCTTCTTCATTTTCTTTTCGGGGCCGCTCCGCAACCCATGCTGGCATGGAGGGAGGCTCCCGCTGTGTGACGGCGCTCCTCGTCTGACAGTTCTTAAATAACGGGGGGGGCGGGGCCACCCGGTGACCCCGCCCCCCTCTGACGCACGGGACATGACGGGACTTCCCTGTGGCATTCCCCGTGACGTCACAGGGAAAACCCGTCAAGTCACCGTGCGTCAGAGGGGGGCGGGGTCACCGGGTGGCCCCGCCCCCCGTTATTTAAGAACTGTCAGGCGAGGAGCGCCGTCACACAGCGGGAGCCTCCCTCCATGCCAGCATGGATTGCGGAGCGGGCCGGAGAAGAAAACGAAGAAGAGAAGAAGAGAAGAAGAGAAGAGCGGGAGCCTCCCCCCCATGCCATGGGTGCGGAGCGGCCCGAGGAGAAGAAGATAGAAGACGCCGCGGAGGAGATGCTGGACGAGAACGCCAGAGGAAGAACCAGAAGAGCCAGAAGAACCAGAAGAACCAGAAGATGAAGGAAGAAATGTCATTTTTAACATTTTTGACAGTTTTTTAGTGAAATGGTAGGGGTAAGTACCCCCTTACCATTTCACACAGGGGGGGGGCCAGGATCTGGGGGTCCCCTTGTTAAAGGGGACTTCCAGATTCCGATAAGCCCTCCGCCCGCAGACCCCCACAACCACCGGCCAGGGTTGTGGGGATGAGGCCCTTGTCCTCATCAACATGGGGACAAGGTGTTTTGGGGGGCTACCCCAAAGCACCCTCCCAATGTTGAGGGCATGTGGCCTGGTACGGTTCAGGAGGGGGGGGCCGCACTCTCGCCCCCCCTCTTTTCCTGCGGCCTGCCAGGTTGCGTGCTCGGATAAGGGTCTGGTATGGATTTTTGGGGGGACCCCACGCCGTTTTTTTTTTTTAAATTTTTGCTGGGGTTCCCCTTAATATCCATATCAGACCTGAAGGGCCTGGTATGGAATTTAGGGGGACTCCCACATCATTTTTTTTTTTTAATTGTGGTTCGGGGTTCCCCTTTGGGGAATTCCTATGCCGTTTTTATCAATGAACTTCTATGTGTATTGTCGGCAATGCAATAGCCGCGGGTAGTTTTAAATGAGTTTTTTCCTTCAAAATGTAATTTTGCTGTCAGACTGTTCTAAACACAGGAAACATGCGCCCCTTTACAGGCATACTATAGACACCCCCCAGGTACGAAATTTAAAGGGATATTACACTTTTATTGTTTGACTTTAAGCATTATTAAAATCACTGCTCCTGAAAAAATGGCCGTTTTTAAAACTTTTTTTGCATTGATCCATGTCCCCTGGGGCAGGACCCGGGTCCCCAAACACTTTTTATGACAATAACTTGCATATTAGCCTTTAAAATTAGCACTTTTGATTATTCATGTTCGTGTCCCATAGACTTTAACGGTGTTCGCGTGTTCGAACGAACTTTTTTCCTGTTCGCATGTTCTGATGCGAACCGAACAGGGGGGTGTTCGGCTCATCCCTATTGAAGAGGAACTCTGGATACATAGCAAGATATGGCTCATATATTTCATATCTTTACATTTTCCTTCTTTAGAAAGCAAATAAACATTTCTTTAGCTTGAAACGCTGCCAAATTGTTTGACACTTCCAAGCAATGTTTCATATTCTTATTTCTGCCCTCAAATATCTGTGGGGTAATTATACCTTTTTTTTTATTCACATAGGGGAGAAAAGACTTGGGACATCTGAGGACATCAGGATCCCCACCACTCCTGAAGAAGGGGAAATCCCAAAACCACAAGCAGAGGATGAGGAGGGAGAGGTTTATGAAGTGGGCGAAATAGTGACCACAACAGGTGAGTGTCTGAGACCACAACTTCAGGTGATAGATGTATTCCTGCATATTTATAATACAAGCTTTTTTTTTTATTTTGGGTGATGTGGATGTTGTGAAGAAGAATCTCATTTCACATGTGAAAGTGCCCAGATCCTCATCGGGGAGATAAAGGGGTGCAATCGTGATTTAGAAAATATAAAGGAAAACATCAATGATGTTCAACAAAAAATGAAGAACATCATTGATGTTTTAGGCAGAATATAAATCACACAAAAATTGTCCCGTTTTATCGTGTATTTTTGCTTTTAAAAATAAGTTTTAAAGTATTTTAAAAGCCAAATTTTGAAGATGCACACAATGTGTCAACATGTGCTATCTGCCATCACAGATATCAATGTACACGTTTTGTGGGTGCAACCCCTTCCTTGAACTCAAGCAGGTGAGAGGAAGGGGTTGCACCCCTGAAACATGTCCATTGATCCCCAATGATAGAAGTTAGCACATGTTGACATTAGGCATGGGATCAGGAGGGAAATCCCCATTTTGACTCTCAATTTGTGTGCATCTTCAAAATTTGGCTTTTACAAGGGTGACATCACACTATCTGATGAAGGCAATATCAACACAGTTTGGACATACTAATGTCTGATATTGCCTTCACTTTATCAAAGTTGAACTTTGTAAGTTCCTGAGTTGTGTATGTTATGGTTTGAAACATGCCTGTTTAACAAAAAAAAGGTATTTCTAATATGAAAAAAAAAATGTTATCCATCAAAGATGTTGGTTTGTTCAAAAAACCTTTTCTAACACACATGTGAATGTGCACAGAGTAAAATGTTTTCTACTCAACAATGTGTGGCTTCTTCTTTCAATGCTCAATAGCAGTTTTTGTAGTAAATTGTTGTTTACAGTGACAATGGGGGTTATTTACTAAAGGCAAATCCACTTTGCACTACAAGTGCACTTTCAGTGCATTTTCAAGTGCACTTTTGCAGTGCACTTGGAGTGCAAAGTGGAATTTCCTTTAGTAAATAACACCCACAGTGCTTTATAATTTGCCACAATCATGCCATTTCGTGACTCCTCAAATTTCAGTCATGGTGCTGAAAATGATGAATATTTTTATTTTTATTCATTTTTATAATATTGAACAAAAAGGCAAAAAAGAAAAGCACACTGGAGAACCTAGGAGCCAGTTAAGAGAAACATAAGCAGTAAATCAAAGTAAATATTATTTAGGTTTAAATAAAAAAATTATTTTTAACATGTTTCTTAAACATTGTCTGGCATATCAATGGCCCCCCTACCCGTAAAGTACTCTAGATACTTTTCACAAACTTCACAGGCTTTGGTGAATTCATCCATAAATATGACCACAAAAGAGGTAAGTATAGTGTATATGGGTTTGGCAAAGTCAGCAGATAGAGGATTGGTATCGGTTGACTTAGCGGTTGGGGGGAGGGAGGGTTCCAAATGATTTTGGGACCCCAAAAAAAAGCCTCTTGCATACTGCCTGAATTTAAGGACACAAATAACATTTGTACACATTTTAGGGGGTATTTAGGGTAAAGCAGTACTATGGAGCTGACAAAATACATTGTTAAGTGACTAGGCTAGATGTGTATGGGCCCAGGATAGCATCCTGGGGAGGGAAGTGAAGGCAAATATGCATGAAGGACAAAAATGGAACTTTAAAGCTTCCAGCATGCATGCAATCATGGTAATTAGGGAATGTATTGTTATAGGAGAAATCTTAACCTAATATAGTCCTTTTGCAGGACCTGAATGAGGCAGAACAGGTCTCTGGAATAATGATCCCCAGAGCCTGGGGGGAGATGCCTGTCGAGAACTTGATGTCCTGTAGACTTCTCCCCATCGCCAAGTACCGCAAGGTGACGACTAGCCTTTGTTCAGGCGTGATGGCTTGCAGGTGTCCTGCCTGCTAATATAAGGGGACAGCAAAGCCAACAAACGGTGAAAAACGGGGTCTGTAATCCGGAGATAATTTCTGAAATCATCAGGATTATTCTCACGGATCTCCCGCAACAAAGGCATATGAGAGAATTGGTCACGCTGGAGCAACCAATTCTTCATCCATGAACTCCTCCTCACCCTTTTCATGGACTGGGCTTGGGTCAAAGCAAGAACCCCAACACCAAGCCCCCGAATAGTACGAACTGTACGAGGAGTATGTAACTGCATCGTGGCTTCAAAATGGTCGGCTGGTCAGAATGAACTAACAGAAAGCACTGAAAAACAGAAAGGCCTGAGAAGAGCAAGCTGAAAATCACAAACGGATAGACAACAATGCACTGAGGATTAAATACGTACTATAATAATAATAGTAATAATACACACTGACAAATAAATGCGAACTGTCTACACGCACTGAGGAACAGATACAAACCCACAAGCACAAACTGAAGAGCAGTAATGATCTAAAAAGCACGAGGCTGAAAAGCGTGAATCGTCTCTCACCAAACTTCTACTAACACGAGATTAGCAGAAGGAGCCCAAAGGGTGGCGCTAATGGTATTGAACTTCCCTTTTCTAGAACCGTCGTATGTGTTGTACGTCACCGCGTTCTTGACGTTTGAAATTCCGACCAACTTTGTGTGACCGTGTTTATGCAAGACAAGTTTGAGCCAACATCCGTCGGAAAAAAAACAGGGATTTTGTTGTCGGAATGTGCGATCGTATGTACGCGGCATTAGAAGTGACTTATGCTGATAACAGAGGAAAGAAGCACCAGAGAAAGACTACACTTAGAGCTTTGCAGAGGGATAAGTAAACACTACAGAAATATCTGCTTTGCTCATATTCCTGTCAGGGCTGGGCTCAGCCCTTCTCTCTTTGAGCTGGCCGCTCAGCTGTCTGCTAATTGCCAGCTCCCATCTCTCTCCACAGTTACCCAGCTGTTGTTGATTCTGCTCGTCAGTCCTGCCTACTTAAAGTCATCCAGCTCACTTGATCTCTGCCTTCACCTTTGTCAACATCACAGAGATTTTCTCCTGCGCTCCTGTTGAAGACTTGCTCGGCTGACGTTCCTTCTGGCTCCTGATCCTGCTTGCTGTACTACTACGTTTATCTCTGGCTCTCTGACATTTGCTTGGCTGACTACCCAATCCGGTTACTGGACTCTGGCTTGTTTTGACTACGCTTACACTGTTTACCTTATTATTACTATTATTATTATTAAAAAACACGTGTGATTTAACTATACTTCTGTCTCAGTCTGATTCACGGTTCCTGATAATTCCATTTCTGAGGTTTACAACCACTTTAATGGAGGTATTCAATTTAATATAGGGGCCAGAGGTTAAAAGGATATGAAAGAGCATCAGACTTTACAATTAGGGATGAGCCGAACACCCCCCGGTTCGGTTCGCACCAGAACCTGCGAACGGACCGAAAGTTCGCACGAACGTTAGAACCCCATTGACGTCTATGGGACTCGAACGCTCGAAATCAAAAGTGCTAATTTTAAAGGCTAATTTGCATGGTATTGTCCTAAAAAGGGTTTGGGGACCCGGGTCCTACCCCAGGGGACATGTATCAATGCAAAAAAAACTTTTAAAAACGGCCGTTTTTTCGGGAGCAGTGATTTTAATGATGCTTAAAGTAAAAAAAAAAAGTGAAATATTCCTTTAAATATCGTACCTGGGGGGTGTCTATAGTATGCCTGTAAAGTGACGCGTGTTTCCCGTGTTTAGAACAGTCCCTGCACCAAATGTCATTTTTAAAGGAAAAAATCTCATTTAAAACTGCTTGCGGGTTTAATATCATGTCGGGTCATGGCAATATGGATGAAAATCAGTGAGACAAACGGCATGGGTACCCCCCAGTCCATTACCAGGCCCTTTGGGTCTTGTATGGATATTAAGGGGAACCCCGCACCCAAATTAAAATAAGGAAAGGCCCTATATACTCTGAACAGCAGTATACAGGCGGTGCAAACAAGACAGGGACTGTAGGTTTGTTGTTAAGTAGAATCTCTTTGTAATTTTGAACGGGTACATTTTTAACGTGTTTAGCTCCAGCCAAAAAATCTTTTTTAAGCTTTTTGGAAAACATAGGGAAGGGTTATCACCCCTGTGACATTTGTTTTGCTGTCTTTCCTCCTCTTCAGAAGATTTCACCTCACTTTTTGTCCCAATGAAAAATGTTTTTTGAAAATTTGGGCTTTTTTGTGGCACAAGGATTGGAAAGCATCACTGGAAAGGAGAAATTGTTTCCCCATATTAACTCTTACAGGAGAGAATTTCCCTTCCTAGGGGTAGATTTCATCTCACTTCCTGTTGTCTCCTTCCGTTTGCAAGTAGGAGTCGTTTGTAAGTTAGATGTTTGAAAGTAGGGTCCTGCCCTATATACGCAGCAGAAATTTGGGCCTTAGGTGTTGCTGTGGCCACAACACTGTAAGCCCTCACAGGGCCCTGCTGTGAAATATTAGATCAAGAATTGTAATTACATGCCCCTGTTGAACAGGAGCTGAAAAATTAGGCCTTAGGCACTGGTGCTGGTGCCACAACACTGCAACCCCTCACAGACACTCTAGTTGGAACGCAGGAACGAGCCCTGCTGCAAATTATTGCATCAAAAATTGTAATTACACACCCCTGTTAGACAGGGGCAGAAAAATTGGGCCTTAGTCACTGGTGCTGGTGCCACAACACTGCAACCCCTCACAGACACTCTAGTTGGAATGCAGGAACGAGCCCTGCTTCAAAGTATTGCATCAAAAATTGTAATTACACGCCCCTGTTAGACAGGGGCAGAAAAATTGGGCCTTAGGCACTGGTGCTGGTGCCACAACACTGCAACCCCTCACAGACACTCTAGTTGGAATGCAGGAAGGAGCCCTGCTGCAAAGTATTGCATCAAAAATTGTAATTACACGCCCCTGTTAGACAGGGGCAGAAAAATTGGGCCTTAGGCACTGGTGCTGGTGCCACAACACTGCAACCCCTCACAGACACTCTAGTTGGAATGCAGGAACGAGCCCTGCTGCAAAGTATTACATCAAAAATTGTAATTACACGCCCCTGTTAAACAGGGGCTGAAAAATTGTGCCTTAGGCACTGGTGGTGGCGCCCAGAACCAAAAATGTTCTTACAAGCTATCAGCGTGATGATTGAGGAGGAAGAGGATAATTACTCAGGGATAGTCACTCAGCATCAGCATAGGCAGTCTTTGAAGGGATCTGAGATTTCAAAAAAAATTATTCGGTTACATCAGCATCAGGTGCTTGGTAGCTGGTGGTGATCCAAGACTGATTCATTTTTATGAAGGTCAGCCGATCGACCGAGTCGGTGGACAGACGCACCCTGTGATCGGTTACCACGCCTCCAGCAGCACTGAATGTGCGTTCCGAAAGAACGCTGGATGCAGGACAGGCCAGTAGCTCAATTGCATACTGTGCAAGCTCTGGCCAGTGATCCATCCTCAAGACCCAGTAACCCAGAGGATTTTCGGTGGGAAAGGTGTCCAAGTCTGATCTTGCCCCTAGGTATTCCTGCACCATGTAAAACAGACGCTGGCGATGGTTGCTGGAACCGATCATACCTTGGGGCTGCGGACCAAAAAATTGTCTGAACGCATCGGTCAGACGGCCACCTTCTCCACCGCTCCTTCTTTGACTGACCGAAGCCTCAGCAACACGTTGTCCAGAAACAGGAGTTTGTAACCTCCCAGTCTCTGGGAACGCGTTGCACAGAGCTTTCTGCAAGGCCTCCCGAAGATGTTTCATCCTCTGCTCCCTCTGCGATGGCAAGATAAGGTCCGCAACCTTACCCTTGTAACGTGGATCAAGGAGGGTTGCCAGCCACTATTGGTCCTTCTCCTTGATACCACGAATACGAGGATCCTTATGCAGGCTTTGCAGGATCAGGGAGGCCATGCAGCGTAGGTTTGCTGAGGCATTCGGTCCGGAGTCCTCTGGGTCACTAAGGACAACAACGTCCGCAGCCACCTCCTCCCAGCCACGTACAAGTCCATGTGTTTCTTGGGACTGATCCCTTAAAGACTGCTGCTGATGCTGAGTGCCAGGCTCCACCTCCATACTGACACAATCTTCCTCCTCCTCCTCCTCGTCCTCTTCCTGTGTGATCGGCGGGCACGCAGGAACACTGTCTGGATAAAGGGGGCCTTGAGAGCTAAGGAAGTCCTCCTCTTCCTGCCTCTGTTCTGCCTCAAGTGCCCTGTCCATTATTCCATGCAGCGTGTGCTCCAACAGGTGGACAAGGGGGACAGTGTCACTGATGCATGCACTGTCACTGCTCACCATCCTCGTGGCCTCCTCGAATGGTGACAGGACAGTGCATGCATCCCTGATCATGGCCCACTGGCGTGGGGAAAAAAAACCAAGCTCCCCTGACCCTGTCCTGGTGCCATAGTCGCACAGGTACTCATTGATGGCCCTCTGCTGCGTGTGCAGCCGCTGCAGCATGGCCAACGTTGAGTTCCACCTGGTGGGCATGTCACAGATTAGGCGGTTCTTGGGCAGGTTAAACTCCTTTTGGAGGTCCGTCAGCCGAGCACTGGCATTATATGACCGGCGGAAATGCACACAGACTTTCCTGGCCTGCCTCAGGACATCCTGTAAGCCCAGGTACCTGCCCAAGAACCGCTGCACCACCAAGTTAAGGACGTGAGCCAAACAGGGCACATGGGTCATTTGTCCCTGTCAGAGGGCAGAGAGGAGGTGGGTGCCATTGTCGCAAACCACCATTCCTGCCTTAAGTTGGCGTGGCGTCAACCACCTCTGAACCTGCCCCTGCAGAGCTGACAGAACCTCTGCCCCAGTGTGGCTCCTGTCCCCCAAGCACACCAGCTCAAGCACCGCATGGCATCTTTTGGCCTGCGTACTTGCGTAGCCCCTTGAACGACTACGGAGCACTGCTGGTTCCGAGGAAGAGGCCATGGAGGAAGAAGAAGAGGAGGGGGTGGAGGAGAGAGGTGTGTCACAATCAGCATTTTGGAGGCGTGGTGGCGGAACAACCTCCAACACTACTGCACCTTGTCCTGCATCCTTCCCAGCTGCCAGCAGAGTCACCCAATGCGCCGTGAAACTTAGGTAACGTCCCTGTCCATGCCTGCTGGACCATGAGTCAGCAGTAATATGCACCTTACCGCTGACCGCCCTGTCCAGCGAGGCATGGACATTGCCTTCCACGTGCCGGTAGAGAGCCGGAATCGCCTTCCGTGAGAAAAAGTGGCGTTTGGGTACCTGCCACTGAGGAACCGCACATTCCACAAACTCACGGAAGGGGGCAGAGTCTACCAACTGAAAAGGCAGCAGTTGAAGTGCTAGCAATTTTGCCAAGCTAGCATTCAACCGCTGGGCATGTGGATGGCTGGGAGCAAACTTTTTTCGGCGGTGCAGCAGCTGGGGCAGGGAAATTTGCCTGGTACAATCTGACGTCGGTGTACCAAAAGCAGATTGCCCACAAGTACTTGGCTGTGACACACCTAATTCTACACCTTCATTCCTCTCACTGCCGGTCTCAGAGAGGACTGGAGGTCTAGTGGGGTTGGAAATCTCAGCTGATGAGGAGCAAGGAGAGATCCTCTTTGTTCTTTGGTGTGGGTCTTTTAGATACGCTTGCCAACGAACTGCATGGCAGGTCAACATATGTCTGGTCAAGCATGTGGTACCCAAGCGGGAGATGTTTTGGCCACGCGAGATACGCTTGAGACATATGTTGCAAATAGCAGCGGTGCGATCTGATGCACTCGTCTCAAAAAAGGCCCACACCAAAGAACTTTTTGAATAACGCGCAGAGACTGCAGCGCCCTGCGCATGTGGAGCTTTGGGGTGTGATGCAGTCAATGTGCTGCCCTTAGGCTGGCCCCTGGAGGGCATCCTGCCTCGTTGGTGATGTGCCGCCTCCTCCTCCTCCTCCTCCTCCTCCTCCTCTCTCCTATCAGGCACCCACGTTGAGTCAGTGACCTCATCATCCCCTCCCTCCTCATCACTGGAGCAAACCTGGCAGTATGCTGCAGCAGGGGGAGCATGACTGCCAGATTGCTGTCCTTCTTGGGCACCCCCTCTGTCCGTGCTCATGTTACTGCCTTCATCGAGCTCAGTATCATCATCAGAGCCTTCCAAACGCTGGGCATCCTCCTGGAGCATGTACCCAACACTGTGGTCAAACAGTTCGAGGGAATCCTCAGGAGGACATGGTGGAGCTAGGGAAGGAGTCACTGATGACATTGAGCTGAGGGAAGAGGCCGCTGCTTTGCCAGACAAAGCACCCTGGGCATGGGTGAGAGAGGATGAGGAGGATGAGGACGGCTTGGTCATCCACTCGACCAAGTCTTCCGCATGTTGCGGCTCAACACGGCCAGCTGCCGAAAAAAAGGCCAAGTGTGTCCCATGGCCACGTGCTGATGAGGATGCACCGTCTCCACGACCAGCACTAGACACAGAGCCTGCTTGCCCTCTCTTATTGGCTTGTGACTGTCTGCCTCTCCTTCTTGGCCTTCCAGACATACTAATGGCCTGTAGCTGCACTAAGCTGGGATAGAACACCAGTAATTTTCTTCAGGTAGCTTTATATACTGTAACCAGACAAGCCTGCCTGTCAGTAGGAAGATAACAGGAACGGATCTAGCTGAACACTGTGAGAAGGACGCACTGTACTAAATGTAAATAGTCTAGCTGCCTGACCGTGGTACTAATAGGATCAAATAGAACACCAGTAATTTTCTTCAGGTAGCTTTATATACTGTAACCAGACAAGCCTGCCTGTCAGTAGGAAGATAACAGGAACGGATCTAGCTGAACACTGTGAGCAGGACGCACTGTACTAAATGTAAATAGTCTAGCTGCCTGTCCGTGGTACTAATAGGATCAAACAGAACACCAGTAATTTTCTTCAGGTAGCTTTATATACTGTAACCAGACAAGCCTGCCTGTCAGTAGGAAGATAACAGGAACGGATCTAGCTGAACACTGTGAGCAGGACGCACTGTACTAAATGTAAATAGTCTAACTGCCTGACCATGGTACTAATAGGATCAAATAGAACACCAGTAATTTTTTTCAGGTAGCTTTATATACTGTAACCAGACAAACCTGCCTGTCAGTAGGAAGATAACAGGAACGGATCTAGCTGAACACTGTGAGCAGGACGCACTGTACTAAATGTAAATAGTCTAGCTGCCTGACCGTGGTACTAATAGGATCAAATAGAACACCAGTAATTTTCTTCAGGTAGCTTTATATACTGTAACCAGACAAGCCTGCCTGTCAGTAGGAAGATAACAGGAACGGATCTAGCTGAACACTGTGAGCAGGACGCACTGTACTAAATGTAAATAGTCTAGCTGCCTGACCGTGGTACTAATAGGATCAAAAGAACACCAGTAATTTTCTTTAGGTAGCTGTTAATACTGTAACCAGACAAGCCTGCCTGTCAGTAGGAAGATAACAGGAACGGATCTAGCTGAACACCGTGAGCAGGATGCACTGCACTAAATGTAAATAGTCTAGAAGATAACAGGAACGGATCTAGCTAAACTGAATACAGTGTATATATATATATGCAACACCTGGGATGCATATATATACACAATACACTGTAAGTGCAGCTAACTGACTGACTGTTCTGCCTAATCTATCTAACTCAAATCAAATGACACTGTCTGTCTCTCTCTCTCTCTCTCAATGAACGCCGGAACACATACTACACAGGGCCGCCGTGCAGGCGGCCTTATATAGTGTGGGGCGTGTACTAAATCCCCTGAGCCATAATTGGCCAAAGCCTCCTTGGCTTTGGCCAATTACAGCTCTCTGTTCAGGCGGCGCTGTGATTGGCCAAGCATGCGGGTCATAGTGCATGCTTGGCCAATCATCAGCAAGCAATGCACTGCGATGCCGCAGTGAATTATGGGCCGTGACGCGCCACACGAATTTGGTGCGAACGGCCCATATCGTTCGCAATTCGGCGAACGGGCGAACAGGCGATGTTCGAGTCGAACATGGGTTCGACTCGAACACGAAGCTCATCCCTATTTACAATGTAGCATGCCTAAAATAAATTAATTGAGGGGGAACAAATCTCTAATCAAACCTACTATTCTATCTTTTTAAAAACATAAACCAAACGTTTTTACATTTTTTAGGCTTTGGTATTGCTGACAAGTTTCCAACTCACTTCCAACTCACTTCTTAGGACACATTTGAGTTACCTTGGTTC
Source organism: Lithobates clamitans (assembly GCA_037952925.1). Classification (NCBI taxonomy): domain Eukaryota; kingdom Metazoa; phylum Chordata; class Amphibia; order Anura; family Ranidae; genus Lithobates; species Lithobates clamitans. The sequence continues at coordinate 2,422,735 of JBBGZY010000163.1, forward strand.
TGTAGTTGTTTTTGTGCAGGGAAGATACTTACCAAATTTTATTACTGATGTCTCAGAAATTAAAGTGATAAGTTTGTAGTAATGGTTACTGAATACTATTACTTAAATAAACAGGTATAGACTACATTTCTGAACAAACAAATTATCTATGTGATGCAGATGCTTAACAAGTTCCAAAAAAATATTGTGATTCTATTTGTTTTTTTTTGTAGAAGTAGGTGAAGAAAATCATTTATTGCAAAGTGACTTTGGTGAGTACATTAGATGCAGTAATAACTTGGCTCGAGTGCAAACGTTCATAGAGGGATGCATTAAACATAGCGGCCATGTAGCAGGTTATCCCCATGTGGTTGAATATTCTTGTAGAATGGGAAATATGATAAACATGTTGGTGATTGAAACAGCTGTCTCTGCGAAATACAAATATAAAATGAAAATGCTGTCTTATTACAAGGAGATACTTGCTGAATAATGGTAAACAATCTTTTCAGCAGCAGAGGGTAAAAAAAGTATGTCTTAGGTCATTGCTTGTTTGCCAAAGTTAATCCAAACTTTAGGAGCCCCGGAGCTGAATATAACCTCTTAGGCACTTAGTGGGAAGCCTCTGTTGCCTACAAACATGTTTAGTCATACATGCAGAAATGTATTTATACCCATGTGCTCATCATTATTCTCTTACCGAAATGCTGAAAAACCAAGGAAGTATTGATTGCCTTCCATAGGATTTAGCAACTACCCCAGCCTCATATTACAATACAGGAAATATGAAAACAAACAGCAGTAATATACAAAACAATAAAAAGAAGATACACCTCACACTAAAAACCTGTTTCAATAAATCAACTTGGAGCGGTGCTGATGCCACTATTAAGACATAAAATACTGTATGGCGCAAGTGAATAATAGCTGAGCAGATTATTTTAATTTAAGGCTTAAAGAGAAGGGCTGGCCATACATTATACAATTTTCTTGTACAATTTTCCTTTAAATTTACCAAAACCATATAATATGAGGTCAGACCTAAACACTTTCAATTTTTATGAAATTAGGCAGGTTCTTGCACTACATGGTTGAAGGTAAATCTAAATAAAATTGAATATATATATATAATAATATAATATTGTATAATGTATGGCCAGCTTAAAGAGGAACTGTAGTCTTCTCACATAATTTGTAATAAAAACATCTTTGCCATTCTGAAGCTTCCCTCCAACCACTACTACTACTGCATATTATTTTATATACAGTATACTGTGATTTTGTACTTGCCAAATATGCTGCAGAAATCTCCCCCCACTAAGTCTGGCTGCATCCATTTTAACTGTGGGCAACTGAAGCTGCTGCCTGTTCACTTCCTGGATTTACACAGATGCACATCTCCAGCTCTGAAGCTCTCATTGGCACTCTTAGGAATCATCCCACCTCCCTGGCAAACTCTCACGAGAGTGAGAGAGCTGTACATGATGTCATAAGCCTAGGCTAATGACCAGACAAGAAACAGGAAGTGGGCTGTATAAGGTATTTGCTGGCAGAAAAAAATTGTTTTACTATTCAAAGTTAAAACAATAAGGGCAGAAGATTTAATAAATGAAAAGATGAAAAATGATCTAAGTTCTGCTTGAATTCCATTTTTGTTGATAAAAAAAACTTTCCCCTCTGGGTGATCTATGTACATTGGAAGGATTTTATCAAACTTTGCTGCAGATACCTAACTTTTGTTATTCTGAAGGAAGCTGTTTGTCTATCTGTGTCTATGTGTAGAGTTAATATAAATATTAATCAGCTTTGACACTTGCTGGGCTCTAATAAGGAAAATTTCAGGGTCTCCATCCCTTTAGATGTGGACAGGAAAAATGAGACAGATCGCTGCTCCAGGTGAGTATAATTATCCACCACAAAGGAAGGGCTGTGTGCTAGCTCTGGCTCGCAACCGTGAACATGTGAGAAAAATTAGCTGCACACCAACATCTATCAGGTTTATTGAAAGACTGCTACCAGGACTAAATCAACGGACCCTTGATCAGTTGTTTTAGTCCTGGTGGCAGTCTTTCAATAAACCTGTTGGATGGATGTTGGTGTGCAGCAAATTTTTCTCACTTGGTCCCTTTAGATATGATTTCCCTTTGGAAGTATCTCACCATGACATTTTTGTTGCAGGTGATGCCTGAAATCTAACTTGTATCTTTGTGCAGACTTTTGGAAAAATCAGTGAGCCAATCACACAAACAGAAAATGATTTTTCTAGAGGGCGTTCTGTACACTTTCTGTGTACAGAATGCCTCCAGGTTACCATATTGCAATGCATTTTAAAGAACAGTACAGAGCTGCAGATTGAAAAGGAAAGGTTATTTTTAATGACATTCAATTACAATATGACTTGTGTCGCAATTATATATGCTACAGTACCGTATATTCTCGAGTATAAGTCGACTTTTTCTGCACATTTTTTATGCTGAAAAAGCCCCCCTCAGCTTATACTCGAGTGAGGGTCCAGCCTCACTGTGCCCATCTTCAGCTGTACCTTTGATAACCCAAACAGCGGGTGTCTCCCTCTGTGTCATGCAGTAGGTTCGGTGGCCGTTCGCTGTAACAAAGCTCCGCCTCCTCCTCGTCCATGATAGACGGAACACCGATACAATGCTGGGAAACTGAATCAGTGTTCCATCATGGATGAGGAGGAGGTGGGGCTTATTACAGTGGATGGCCGCCAAACAGACTGCATGACACAGCAGGAGACACCCACTGTTTTAGTTATCAAAGGTACAGCTGCAGATGGGCACAGTGAGGCTGCAGATGGGCACAATGAGGCTGCAGATGGGCACAATGAGGCTGCAGATGGGCACAGTGAGGCTGCAGAGGGGCACTGATGATACAGGTGGGCACAGTGGGGCTGCAGATGGGCACAGTGAGGCTGCAAATGGGCACAGTGAGGCTGCAGATGGGCATTGTTTACCCAGTAGCTGTTGCATTTCCCACCCTAGACTTATACTCAAGTCAATAAGTTTTCCCAGTTTTTTGTGGTAAAATTAGGTGCCTCGGCTTATATTCGGGTCGGCTTATACGCGAGTATATACTGTATATTATTTATTTTTTTTATCTGCTATTTTTTTTCCCCACAAAAAAAATCACCATCATTATTCAGTTCCATGCAAAATCCATTGTAGTCATAATATTCATAAAAACAACAAAAAAGGTTAGCAACAGGAAGGTAATATGGACTCAGAAACGGTATGTTTCACGTGCAGTGCCCTTTATAAAGACTCACGTTTATGATACATAAACAGCAGTATTATTACATAGTTACATAGTAGTTACATAGTAGGTGAGGTTGAAAAAAGACACAAGTCCATCACGTCCAACCTATGTGTGTGATTATGTGTCAGTATTACATTGTATATCCCTGTATGTTGCGGTCATTCAGGTGCTTATCTAATAGTTTCTTGAAGCTATCAATGCTCCCCGCTGAGACCACCGCCTGTGGAAGGGAATTCCACATCCTTGCCGCTCTTACAGTAAAGAACCCTCTACGTAGTTTAAGGTTAAACCTCTTTTCTTATTTTAATGAGTGACCACGAGTCTTGTTAAACTCTCTTCTGCGAAAAAGTTTTAACCCTATTGTGGGGTCACCAGTCCGGTATTTGTAAATTGAAATCATATCCCCTCTCAAGCGTCTCTTCTCCAGAGAGAATAAGTTCAGTGCTTGCAACCTTTCCTCATAACTAAGATCCTCCAGACCCTTTATTAGCTTTGTTGCCCTTCTTTGTACTCGCTCCATTTCCAGTACATCCTTCCTGAGGACTGGTGCCCAGAACTGGACCGCATACTCTAGGTGCGGCCGGACCAGAGCCTTGTAGAGCGGGAGAATTATCGTTTTATCTCTGGAGTTGATCCCCCTTTTAATGCATGCCAATATTCTGTCTGCTTTGTTAGCAGCAGCTTGGCATTGCATGCCATTGCTGAGCCGATCATCTACTAGGACCCCCAGGTCCTTTTCTATCCTAGATTCCCCCAGAGGTTCTCCCCCCAGTGTATAGATTGCATTCATATTTTTGCCACCCAAATGCATTATTTTACATTTTTCTACATTGAACCTCATTTGCCATGTAGTCGCCCACCCCTTTAATTTGTTCAGGTCTTTTTGCAAGGTTTCCACGTCCTGCGGAGAAGTTATTGCCCTGCTTTGCTTAGTATCGTCTGCAAATACAGAGATTGAACTGTTTATCCCATCCTCTAGATCGTTTATGAACAAATTAAATAGGATTGGTCCCAGCACAGAACCCTGGGGAATCCCACTACCCACCCCTGACCATTCTGAGTACTCCCCATTTATCACCACCCTCTGAACTCGCCCTTGTAGCCAGTTTTCAATCCATGTACTCACCCTATGGTCCATGCCAACGGACCTTATCTTGTACAGTAAACATTTATGGGGAACTGTGTCAAATGCTTTTGCAAAATCCAGATACACCACGTCTACGGGCCTTCCTATATCTAGATGGCAACTCACCTCCTCATAGAAGGTTAATAGATTGGTTTGGCAAGAACGATTCTTCATGAATCCATGCTGATTACTGCTAATGATACCGTTCTTATTACTAAAATCTTGTATATAGTCCCTTATCATCCCCTCCAAAAGTTTACATACTATTGATGTTAGACTAACTGGTCTGTAATTCCCAGGGATGTTTTTTGGGCCCTTTTTAAATATTGGTGCTACATTGGCCTTTCTCCAATCAGCTGGTACCATTCCAGTCAGTAGACTATCTGTAAAAATTAGGAACAACGGTCTGGCAATCACTTGACTAAGTTCCCTAAGTACCCTTGGATGCAAGTCATCTGGTCCCGGTGATTTATTAATGTTAAGTTTCTCAAGTCTAATTTTAATTCCATCCTCTGTTAACCATGGAGGTGCTTCCTGTGTTGTGTCATGAGGATAAACACTGCAGTTTTGGTTACTGAAGCCCCCTGATTCACTCGTGAAGACTGAGTAGAAGAATAAATTCAATACCTTTGCCATCTCCCCATCCTTTGTAACCAGATGTCCTTCTTCATTCTTTATGGGGCCAATATGGTCTGTCCTCCCTTTTTTACTGTTTACATACTTAAAGAATTTCTTGGGATTTTTTTTTGCTCTCCTCCGCTATGTGTCTTTCATGTTCTATCTTAGCCATCCTAATTGCACCCTTACATTTCCTGTTGCATTCTTTATAAAGTCTGAATGCTGAGGATGATCCCTCAACCGTGTATTTTTTGAAGGCCTTCTGCTTTGCTTTTATATGCATTTTTACATTGGAGTTAAGCCATCCAGGACTTTCGTTCGCTCTTTTAAATTTATTACTCAATGGGATACATTGGCTAATGCCCTTATTTAATATGCTCTTAAAGCAAACCCATCTCTCCTCCGTATTCTTTGTTCCTAATATTTTATCCCAGTTTATGCCTTTTAGCAATCTACAATCACCATGCATTATACACTTCACAGGGAGTTTATCAGAGTGTTTACACAGCACACAATCGGACATTGAGAAACACCCTGTAAACTGTTTTTTTTTTTCTTAGCAGCAAAATGGGACAGCTTCCAAAATGGTAGTAGCTCATCTAATGGTGGCAGCTCCTTGGCCTCATTCTGCTCAAAGGAACACTTTGATGGTGTGGAGGATCACATCGCTGACCATATTCCAGTTACACTAACTAAAAGACCTGGGCCTAGGTATACATTTTCCTCAGCATCTCCAGCTTCCAAGTATCTTGTAAATAAAAAACTGGTGCTTCTCATACACAGCAGGCTGCACAATCACAGCAGCTATTGCTGGAGATTCACTGTTTAATTGCCCTGCTTCTGATGTACAAGCTAAAGAGAGTATAACTTTTGTTAAAATCTTCATTACAACAAGATAGTACTGATCTCACCCCTTATATGCAAATGCATTAAACAGCTGGGGAGAATGCCCAGACCATATAAAGAGGAAAATGAGCAAGTTTGCTACAGCACATAACAAATTAGTGAACTCTCATAATGAACAGTAGGATGACTAAAAGTGACAAAAAAGGTTCATTTTTTTTTTTTTTAACAAACATATCATACCTACCTCCACTGTGCAGCTCGTTTTGCACAGAGTGGCACAGAACCTGTTCTTCTGGGGTCCCTCGACAGCTCTCGCGGCTCCTCCCCACATGTGATAACCCCCCTGGGAGAAGCGCTCTCCCGGGGGGTTACCTTGCGGGCGCGCTCCCGAGTCCGGCATTCGCCATCTATAGAGGCCAAATGCAGGACTCAGACCCGCCCCCCAGTGTCCGCGTCATTGGATTTGATTGACAGCAGCGGGAGCCAATGGCTGCACTGCTATTAATGTATCCAATCAAGAGCCGAGAACCCTAGGCAGACAGAGAGAGCGCGTCCCTGTGGGACAAGTTTGAGGGTTCAGGTAAGTAAAACTGGGGGGTTAGGAGACCGGTCACTGACAGGTATTTTTTTCACCTTAATGCATAGGATGCATTAAGGTGAAAAAATATGAACCTTTACAACCCCATTAAAGTGGATTCAGGACAAGCTTGCGGATATAATAAAACAAAATAAAACAAATAATTCTGCACTGCCCTAGAGAATAAGCAGCTAACATGGCCAGTAGGATATGTGCATAAATCAGAAAAACAAAATAAGTGTAGCGCTAATATAAGAATAAAAAAAATGGCCTAAGGAGACCATTGCATCATCAAAACAATAACATAAAAGGATTATCAACAAAAAAGGTGCATCCAACAAAAACGAAAGTCCTCAGTGGATATGTGACTCCTATGAGTTAGTGACAGTCCTCAATACGGATATGACTTCATAAGTGTATTATGTGCACGTGACATCTGTAATGAAAAGGAACACCACCACCGACAATGGAGAGGCTTACTGGAACGTTTGAACCCAAAAGAACATACGCTCAATTGGGTCAAACAGGCTTGAATGATAAACAGCTGATGGATTTCCGTAGAGGCTGTAGGAAAATCCCAGGATGGTCTGTGCACCGGGGGTGATGTCCACAGTGGAAGAAAATTGTAGCAATGGTGCTGTGTTTAGAGGATGCAAATGGATGCAAGTTTTAGTCCAACAAGTGCTCTTAAAAGGTTCAGTTTTTTTTTTAACAAACATATCATACTTACCTCCACTGTGCAGCTCGTTTTGCACAGAGTGGCACCGAACCTGCTCTTCTGGGGTCCCTCGACGGCTGTAGCGGCTCCTTCCCACATCTGATAACCCCCTGGGAGAAGCGCTCTCCTGGGGGGTTACCTTGCAGGCGCGCTCCCGAGTCCAGCATTCGGCATCCATAGAGGCCAAATGCAGGACTTGGACCCGCCCCCCAGTGCCCGCGTCATTGGATTTGATTGACAGCAGCGGGAGCCAATGGCTGCGCTGCTATCAATATATCCAATCAAGAGCCGAGAACCCCGGGCAGACAGAGAGAGCGCGTCCCTGTGGGACAAGTTTGACAGTTCAGGTAAGTAAAATGGGGGGGTTAGGAGACCCGTCACTGACAGGTGTTTTTTTCACTTTAATGCATAGGATGCATTAAGGTGAAAAAATATGAACCTTTACAACCCCATTAAAGTGGATTCAGGAAAAGCTTGCGGATTTAGAAGATCTGCAGGAATAATATTAAGATGGGGAGTGCTAGAATCAGTTACACAAGTTGATTCGATATTCTACACAAAAGTTTAAGACCTTGCAGCCCTTTAAATCTGTCCACAATTTCTACATTGACAGGGCACATAGTGTTCCCACATCTAAGCATCTTCCAGATACTGTACCTAGATACATTTTGGCAAGGATTCACTTTTAACACATCAAATAACAAATTATGATTGCAGCAAATAAAGTGGGGGTATTGGCCCTTATTCCTCAATGTCTCTCTTGGCTGACATCTCAGCTGCTACTGCACAAGTAAGAAAAAATACATTGTGCTGACAAAGGTGAAAAACACCATGTACCCAATAAATGGGGGCTCCCCACTAATTACTTTTCATCCACAAAGGATCTTCTCACTCATTTCTTTCACATGAGAAAGGTATGACATTCCTCTGCTTGTGGGGCATGGATACTAATGGAATTCCCCCTCTACAGTACATAGAAAGATGCACATCATATTGCTAATGACTGGTCATGACATGTTTTCCTGTTCTTGTTTGATACTTTTCTTAGTTTTATTAGTTTCAGTACTACTGATATTTTCTATTTTGGGAGTTAGGATATATGAGGCCTTGTCTTTGTTTTACCCCCTGTAAGAAGATAATCCTACTACTTTATGATATCATTCAGAACAATGGTTTTTACTGTTGTAAGTAGTAAGGTTTTGTAAACAGTTTTTTTATTTTTTTTTATTTGTGGTTTTCTGGCCCTTGAATTATGCTGCTTACTGTTGATGACACATTTATACATTTTACAAAACATCAGTTGCAAAGAAACCCCTGAACTTTTTTGGACGACAAGCATGCGGTTTGACGCAATTACAGTGTGATTTATTGGGCACCAATCACGACAGAACCACACCGCGTTTTTAGGTGCCATTTAAAACCACTTCAACTCCGGAAGGATTTACCCCCTTAATGACCAGGCCATTTTTTGCGATACGGCACTGCATCGCTTTAACTGACAATTGCGCCTTCCTGCGACGTTGTTTTTTACTTTTCGCTATGATACATATCCCCCAAAAAATGTAAAGAAAAAATTCTTCATCAGTTTAGGTCAATATCTATTCTTCTACAAATTTTTGGTAAAAAAAAAAAAAAAAAAAAAAAAAAAAATCGCAATAAGCCTATATTGATTGGTTTATGCAAAAGTTATAGCATCTACAAAATAGGGATACATTTATGGCATTTTTATTATTATTATTTTTTTTTAAACTAGTAATGGCGATTAGAGATTTTTAGCGGGACTGTGACAATGCTGCACACAGATCGGACACTTTTGACACTTTTTTGGGACCAGTGACAATTATACAGCGATCAGTGCTAGAAAAATGCAATGATTACTGTATAAATGACACTGGCAGGGAGGGGGTTAACACTAGGGGGCCATCAAGGGGTTAAATGTGTTTCCTGGGAGGTGTTTTTAACTGTGGGGGGAGTGGACTGACTGGGAGTATAGAGAGATCGCTGTTCCTAATCACTAGGAACAGACAATCACTCTGTACTCCCCTAACATAACGGGGGATCTGTTTGTTTACATTGACATATGTCTGTTCTGGCTCTCTGTGGAGCGATCGTGGGTGGCCGGGGGACATAGCAGCCACGGGACATGCACATTGGCACCAGCGCCATGCCTCGGGCATGCGTGCCCACTGTATCCATTGCACGAAGCGCCGTACAGCTATGGCAATTCACGAAATAGAGCCGACCTGCCGCAGTATAACTGCAACGGCTGGTTGGCAATTGGTTTAATAAATGGTGTCTAAAAAGTGCGTTGTGTGATTTGTCATTCACACCTGGGCATTTTAAAATCACAGGTAGAAATCTTCTCACTCTTCAAAACGCCCTGGTGTGAATGTAGCTTTACAGTCACTCTTTGGCTCAATGACAAGTCTAATGCCCCGTACACACGGTCGGACATTGATCGGACATTCCGACAACAAAATCCTCGGATTTTTTCCGACGGATGTTGGCTCAAACTTGTTTTGCCTACACACGGTCGCACAAAGTTGTCGGAATTTCCGATCGCCAAGAACGCGGTGACGTCAAGCACGTACGACGAGACTAGAAAAGGCCGGTTCAGAACCAAGCGCGGCACCCTTTGGGCTCCTTTTGCTAATCTCGTGTTAGTAAAAGTTTGGTAAAAGACGATTCGCGCTTTTTCAGACTCGTGGCTTTCAGATCGTTTTCTGCCGTTCAGTTTGTGCTTGTGGGTTTGTATCTGCTCTTCAGTGCGTGCAGTCAGTTCGTATCGGAGTTTTCTGTGCGATCTTGTCCGCTCGTTGCTGTTTTTCAGGTCGCTCTTCACAGGCCTTGCTGTTCTTCAGTGCGTTCTGTTACTTCGTTCTGAGCAGCCGACCGTTTTCTAGCCATGTTTCGTATGCGTACTCCTCATAGAGTTCGTGCTGTGCGGGGGCTTGGTGTTGGGGTCCTGACCTTGACACAAGTCCAGTCCATGAACAGGGTGGGGAGGAGTTCATGGACCAAGTATTGGTTGCTTCAGCGTGACCAGTTCTGTCATATGCCTTTGCTCCGTGAGATCCGTGAGAATAATCCTGATGATTTCAGGAATTTTCTCAGGATGACGGACCCCGTGTTTCACCGTTTGTTGGCTTCGCTGACCCCCTATATCAGCAGGCAGGATACCTGCATGAGGCAAGCCATCACTCCGGAGCAGAGGTTGGTCGCTACCTTGCGGTATTTGGCCACAGGGAGAAGCCTGCAGGACCTCAAGTTCTCGACAGGCATCTCCCCCCAGGCTCTTCTTTGTGGACATTTACTGCTTGTGTTTGTTTGAGCTGACCCTGACAGAAATGTGTGGAGTGCAGAAAATGTCGTGATTGTGTAACCTTATTATACAAAGCACTGTTGGCTGTTATTTACTAAATGCAAAGACACTTTTCACTACAAGTGCACTTGCAACTGCACTGAAACTGCACTTGTAGTGCAAAGTGGATTTGCCCTTAGGAAATTACCCCCATTTTCTCCTAAAACAATAATTACATCACCCCAAAAGTGTTGTAGCGTTGAGACAATAATCCACACATTCTTGATGAACAATCTTTTTAATACCAGCACAATCACATGTGCATTTATCAAAGGTTTTTCTGACAAACCGACATGTTTATTGTATAACATATTTTGTGGTGTCATTATCCAAAATCAAAATGTCCATTTTATAGAAAACAGGCCTGTGTAAAACCCACAAGAAAGACACAAATCTTGATCTTACAAAGTTCACATTTGGTAGAACTTGAAGGCAATATCAGACATGAGTATTTAGGAACTGTGTTTGATATTGCGTTCAGATGGGGGGAAATCACCCCTGGAAAAGCCAAATTTGGAAGATGCACACAAATTTCACAATGTCAACATGTGCTATCTGCCATCAGGGGGGATGAAGGGACATGTTTTGGGGGAGAAAGCCCTTCCTCACCGTTACTTTATTATTGAGGAAGGGGTTGCACCCCCAAAACGCGTCCATTGATCTCCCGTGATGACAGATAGCACATGTTGACACACTGTGTGCATCCTCCAATTTTGGCTTTGGGAAAAATCACAAAAACATTTCGCACATTGTAGCACACAAAAGAAGAAAGTGATTTGGAGGGGTTTTAAACTCGCCCCAAAACATCAATGATGTTTTTATATTTTGGAATAACATCATTGATGTTTTGCTGGATGTTTTCCAATTGTAAATTTCACCCCATGATCTCCCCGATCAGGATCTGGGCACTTTCGGATGTGAAAGGATCTTCATCCACAACCTCACGATCACCTAAAAAGAAAGGAAACCCAAAATAAATTAGGTAAAAAAAAAATGCCGCCATCCATCTCCTATCTGAGCCTGTGGTCGCAGACACTCACCTGTTGTGGTGACTAGTTCCACCACGTCTTCTTCCTCCTGCTTATCTTGTGTTGGGGGGATTTTCCCTTCTTCCAGAGGGGGGGGGGGGCTCTGGTCTCCTCGGATGAGGGGTGTCCTCCGAGTCTTTTCTCCCCTATGTAAAACAAAAATGGTATAATTGGCACACAGATATTTGATGGCAGAACTATAAAGATGAAACATTGCTTGGAAGTGGGGTACAATGATCTATTTTAGCAGAGTTCCAAGATGTCGCTTTTTTAGTGCCCTTTGTCAAGCTGCAATACTTTACCTGTTTGGTACAAGCTTCACAGATGGAGACCCCCCTATAGTATACACTGGAGCACCTGTGTGGCCCCCCTAATAAAAAGGGTGTTCTGGGGTCCCACACTAGTGCTCCAGTGTCCAGATGTGAAAACAGCTGCTCAGTGTCCTCTCCTTACACACAATCTAGTTTGCATTTCATTCTAGTAACAAAGCCATCTACACAACCCAATTCTTTGAAGACAAGTATAGGGCCTCAAAATGGTGGCCAAATGCATATGGGCTAAACAATGGTATTTTATAGTCCGAAAAAAAAATGTGTGATCCGAACGAATAATGTGCCCATGAACATGAAAGTTGCCATTTTAAACTGTACAACAGTTCCTAAAAGCACATGGAGCAGCACGAACGTAATAAACACAAGAACAATAGGAACACAGCACAACTACTTACTTTTTTGCAGCACTCTCCGGATCTTTCTGTACTGCTCATGTTCTCGTAATTTCAGGTCCGACCACCGCTTCCTGAGCTCATCTTTCGATCGTCGTACCCCGAATTTCCGGTGCAGGCTCCTGACCACATTCGCCATGATCTTGGCCTTTCGGACATTGTGGTTGGGGTAAGGCCCATACTTTCCATCATAGTCGGCCTTCTTCAGGATGTCCACCATTTCCAACATCTCCCCAAAGGACATATTTGAGTCCTTTAATCTCCTTCTGGATCGGGACGTTTCAGGCTCCAGCCTTTCCTCCTCCTCCTCGTTGCTGTACTTAGCACTATCCTGCTGTCTCTCCGCCATGTGCTCTTCCTCCACTGCGCCGAACGAAAAGGGGCGGGGAATAGAATAGAAAGAACGTCAGGGGCGGGCGGAGTTATACGCATGCGCAGTGTGTATAAATCGTAACGCGCGCGTCTTACGTACGATCTGTGAGCGGAGGAAGGAGCATCGGAGACGCCGATCGTGCTAACGAAGGTAGGATCTAAACTTGGGCCTATACTGCTTCGAAATTAAAGCCTATATTGTAACAAGATTAGGGGAGTTTGGCCTGACATTAGGGTTTGTCTTGTGTTGTGTCTTGCAGAGAAAATGGATGGGTTCAACGACCACAATTTCCTGCCCCTGTTTATTGACAAGTACAGGGAGCTGCCCTGTCTGTGGCAAGTGAGACACCCCCACTATAATCACAAACAGAAGAGGCAGGCAGCGCTGGAGAAACTGCTGGAGTTGGTGAAGCCGGTGGTCCCCACAGCAACCATCCCTTATTTAAAAGCTAAAATTGGTGGCCTGAGGAGCACTTATCTTAGGGAGCGCAAGAAGGTCACAGATTCCCAGAGGTCCGGAGCTGCAGCAGATGACATTTATGTCCCCAGACTGTGGTACTACGAGAGACTGCGATTTCTGTCAGACCACACTGAAGTCAGGGAATCTCTCTCCACTCTTCCTTCCACGCTTCCTTCCATACCAGCTGAGGCTTCCGATGTCCAACCTGGGCCTTCCAGCCAGGAAGAAGTGGAGAAGCCCAGCTGGAGTCAGGTATAGCATTCTTCTACAGATTTCTGGGCAATAAATAAATGATGTTTACTAGATGTTATTATTGATCACTATTTGCTGATTTCATAAAGTGTTTTACATATCAATAGACAGTAGTGGGCACCCAAAATTGGGACAAGAATGAAAACTGCTGGACTCAGAAAGATAGTCTGTTATATTTGTTAACATTGAATTTGCAGCAGTCAGGAGGTGAAAATTGTGTGTGATTGATGAAAACAATACTAAAACTATGTCCCTTTTTCATACACAGGAAGACCTCAGCCAGGAGGAGGCTGTGGAAAGTGGCAGTCGGGAGGAGGCGGGGATTAGTGGCAGCCAGGAGGAGGCGGGGATTAGTGACAGCCAGGAGGAGGCGGGGCTAAGTTGCAGCCAGGAGAAGCCTTGGACAAGTCGCAGCATGACTGAGTCTCAGGTTCCTCCCCTCCGCCTGCCATATAAAAGGGCCAGGAAGGCCACTCCCAGTCCTGTGCAGGATTCAGTGTACAGGCTGATCCAGGAGGCTTCGGTGTCCCTCAGAGCCTTCCCCAGTCCTGCAGAGGCCTTTGCCTGCATGGCTGCCACCAAATTGCTGGGCATGCAGGAGGGCCAACGCAAGATCTCTGAGGACCTGATTTATAAAGTCCTTCGGAAGGGGGAGAGTGGGGAACTGACACACAAGACGGATGTCATGGAGAGGGACGATCCTCCTCCTCCTCCTCCTCCTCCTGCTGCCACAACTCCACCACCACAGCCAAAGGCTGGAAGGAAGCGTGGAAAGAAGACCTGAGAGTGATGGCCCTGGGTTCAGTCTGGTCTGACAGAAGCTGCAGTCTCTCGTATGACCACAGCCTGGGGACACAGATGTCATCTGCTGCTTTCCGGATCTCTGGGACTTCTGGACCACACTGCCCTCCCTTAGATAAGGACTCCTCAGGCCACCAATTTTGCTTTTAAATTATTGATGTCTGCCCTGGGGGTCCAAGGCTTCGCCCACTTCTGCAGTTTCTCCAGCGTTGCCTCCCTCTTTGTTTATAGTTGTGACCCCTTAATAAAATATTTTTAGGTAAATTCTACTCTCCTGTGTGTGTTTTCATCCAAAAAGGACAGTTTGTTGGTGAGTATTCAGGTACATTTCTAAAGTACAATGTGAAATTAACAAGGGACAACAACACCAAACAATCTCCTCCTACAGATTAAATAGAACAACATATCAATGGTGTTGTGGGAACTTGTCACAAAAAACACACAAACATTTTCGGGAGTACAAATCAAAATCACCAAAAAAAAAAAAAAAAAAAAAAGAGAAACACAAAAAAAGATTCTACATTAAAGTAAAAAAATAAAAAATAAAAAATATGTTGTCAGATGTGAGAAATCAAAATATATTGAGGGAATCCCGATAAATAGTAACGAAAGAAGTTTGTGAGAAGTGTGTGTGAATATGAGCATCAAAACGACTTAATTCTTGTCACATTATAAAGAAGAAGAGAGTGCGCTGTATTAAACCATTTTTAACATTGCAGCGTGACGAAGTGCTTTATCCATTACGAACGCTAAGTTTACCAGAACGAGCTGTCCCGTGTCGGAATTTCTTCAGAGCATGAGTGGCACTTTGTGCGTCGGAACAGGCCACACACGGTCGGAATTGACGCGATCGGATTTTGTTGTCGGAAAATTTTATCTCCTGCTGTCCAACTTTGTGTGTCGGAAAATCCGATGGAAAATGTCCGATGGCGCCCACACACGGTCGGAATTTCCAACAACACGCTCCGATCGGACATTTTCCATCGGAAAATCCGACCGTGTGTATGGGGCATATGGGTGTTCTTTTTGGTGTTTTATTTTGTTTGTGGTAACTTGGATAGGGTTAGGGGATTGAATGGGATACTCCAAAAAAACTATGTACAAGATGAGGACTGTAAACTTCCTTCTGTGGAACGGAAGCAAAAGTCTTTGCAAAAGCAAACTGCGGAACTTTGTTTTATAGTAGAATCAGTTAAAAGCACAACAGGTTCTTTCTTAGAGCAATTAGAGCAGAGTCCCTTCACAGAGAATATGGTAGACAGAGCTCTTCAGGACACCAGCTGAGGTCCCCTTTACACAAACACACAGCTGACTTTCTAGCACCAGAGGGGTGGCAGCAGCCCACAGTCTCTAAGATCTCTCAGAGCAGTCTGTAATCACAAATGTCCTTGGAAAATTGGTTGCCTCCTTTCTACATCAATGCAACACCCTTTTCCTGTGATACCATAGTAGATCTTCAGACGACAGCCCTTTAAGTCAGATCAGCAAAGCAGGCCTTCAGGTTGCCCAGTTGAGGCCTCACAAATCGCAAGCACATGGCAGGGTTGCCTACAGGGGCAGCCAGCCTCCTTAGACTTTGTTTCTCTCCTACAGGAAAAGACTCAGAACCTCTGTGTCTCAGAGTATTTATACAAACTCCCAGCAGCCTTCAGGGCCACCCACCCTGGGTTTGGCCGTGGCTGTATAAATATTTATGCTGATCATTTGCCTTGCTCCAGTCCACACCTATGTTCTAGTGAGATCCACATTTCTGCAAAAAGCAGAGGAATCGATCAAACCTGCAGCAGGTGAATCACTGAACAGAATAATTTACCTTAGGCTCACTGATTACAGTGAGCAACACTAAATTTGCCTAACAAGAAAACAGCAGCTCCAATGGATACAATGAGCCAGAACTAAGTTTACCTAATTCTAGAACCTATCTAGGAGGGTGCTACATAAGTATGCATTTATTGATCTCCCTGCCTTCTGGTACTAATATTTATGTCTCAGCCTAGGAAGCAGAGCTTAGTATAAACCTCTCAGTATGCTTATTAAGGTTACTTCCTTGAATGTTAAAGGCCTTAACAGCCCCTTTGAGTGCCACCTGATGGGGAAAGAAGCTTTAAAGTAACTCAAAATATCCTTATTCTTCAAATATAATCTATATACAGTACATATGTAGCGCTACCCTCGTGAGGGCCGCTGACAGAATCTGTACCCCACTGGTTGCCCCAACTCTGCAAATCCTCTATCACCTCTGACACCCTGGGTTTGGTCATTTTTCACCAACTGTTACCAATAATAAGAGACTTCTGGTAATAAAAATGTACCAAAAACTCAGTATGATTCAAAGTTGCTCAGATCTTTGTGATCACAGAAACGTATGTGAACAGGTCAGCAGAAGTGTAGGGAACTGACACTTTATTTCTTATGCCGCGTACACACGGTCGGACTTTTCAGCTACAAAAGTCCAACGGAAGCTGACGGACTAAAGCTGGCTGGTAATCCGATCGTGTGTGGGCTTCTCCGGACTTTCAACGTACTTTTTTAGCCTCAAATCCGACGTACTTTAGATTTGAAACATGCTTCAAATCTTTACGTCGTAACTACGACGGACCCCGAAGTCCGCTCGTCTGTATGCTAGTCCTACGGACAAAAACCCACGCTAGGGCAGCTATTGGCTACTGGCTATCAACTTCCTTATTTTAGTCCGGTGTACGTCATCACGTACGAATCCGTCGGACTTTTGTGTGGTCGTGTGTAGGCAAGTCTGTTCGTTAGAAAGTCTGCCGCAAGTCCGCCGAAAGTCCGCCGAAAGTCCGCCGAAAGTCCGCCGGAAGTCTGTCGGACAGGCTGTCGGACTTTTGTAGATGAAAAGTCCGACCGTCTGTACGGGGCATTAGGTCAGACTCTCTCACTTCTATTTCCTCAACCCACAGGCCATTAACATCAATGCAACACAACAGAACACCATACAAAATAATGTATATATATTGACTGGCTCCTTTTAGGAAATAAAGCAAATAAAGAGAGAGGATATAAAGGTTGAAATGTCACTCCCTTGATTCCAGCAGTCTTTGGCTAGCCTTGTAATAGTGTGAATAAGGATGAGCTCAGGCGTGTTCGCAACTCCATGTGCCCACGCCCGCCAGGAAGCTGACACTCCGCAGCGCTAATCACAGGCACATTACTTGATCTGTGCAGCCATAGATCAGGAAATGTCTCACTGCCTGTGATTGGCGCTGTGAAGTGTCACCTTAATGCGTGGGCATGTGGAGTTGCGAACACGCCTAAGCTCATCCTTAACCTCCCTGGCGGTATGATGATTTCAGATTTTTGATGCTGAAAGCGGTACAATTATTTTGCATGGAAATTTGGAGTTTTATATTGTAGGCCTATAATTCTTAGGAATAACACATTTAAATCTGTCCAAACAAGAGTCTAGGACGGGGCAGTTGAGATTGGGGGTTGATCGAGATAGACGTGCGGTGAAGCCGCTCCTAACTACCCAGGCAATCAGCTGTTTTTACTCCCTAATTATGGGCTCCTCCTGAACCTTCCATCTAGCAGCGTGCAGTGAGTCACAGTGTGTTGGGAGATGATCCGAGCTGGCTGGTGGATCTGACAAATATCCCCTGGGAGTGGACGACGGGGAAGGGGTGAAGTACTGACGATACCAACTGGCCACCCCCGCTGAACGGAGAAGAGTAGTGATGCTTATCAGCGATTCTTACTGTGCTGTATGAGAGCGGGATCGAGTGGATGGAGGAAGCGCATTTTTCCCCGTAAAAATCATACTGACTACAACCACTGGAGGACTCACCAACAGAGACAAACAGATCCGAGATTCCCTGCCCCCCGTCCATTGTGGGATCGAGAGATGATCCAGCCAGTAAGTAATACTTAGACTGGAGATAAGTATTGTTGATAAGTAAAGAAGAGTGGCGGTGTTTTATACTGGGACTGTGTGGATATTATTATATATCTCTTTTCAGTGATCAGTTGATTCTTAGAGACGGAAAGATTACAACACACCCACTCTAATAGCTGAGGGAAGATCTGAATCACCATGCAATATATAAATTAAGAAGGGGACTGGAGAAATATTTATTTTTTGCTATGTTTAAAAGAGAGAAAGGAGTCATTTTCCTCTAAAGGCAATCCGATATTTTAAAGTCCTAGTTGTGGGCTTGATAGCGGAAAAGACTTTAAACCTTCTTGGTCTTGATACGGGCTAAACTAACATAGCATTATCTGGATGCGCTTAAGCTATTTCTAAAAGTCGCAGGTGTGCAAGAAAAGTTTGGTTGTGCTTTTATTGCAATAGTCCTTATCCTGGTGGGTCTGGATTATAATATGCCTCCAAAAAGTGTGCAATCCCAGAAAGCTAAAAGGGGATCAAATGGAGGTACAGCTAAAGTCCCCCCCGAAACCTCCTGTAACCCCCAAAACAGATATTAAGGACTTTTTTCAACATTCCCAATCTCAGGATCATCTAGAAGGTTCTATAACTGTTGATACAAATCCTGTGTCTCCTACAAGCGATATGGAGCCTAGTCTCAATATTGGTGCTGTAGCGCACATGCCACAACTTGTAATAGATCAAGAGAGAGTGGGGTAGAATCCTATGTGGGATATGAAGGCTTATATAAAGTCTTTACCGACTAGGGAGGATATGGACAAATATGTATACAGATTGGAAACCTCGTATAAGGAGGAAATGCAGACATTGAGGTCTTCTTTAACTGATGTACAAGAGAAGATCACAACCACAGATTCTAGACTGGATGTTATTGACCAAAAAATATTACTATTAGAGGAGAAAAATCAAGAAATCGATCGACGGTTAAAACATTTAATCGATGCTTCTGATGATTTAGAAAATAGAAGTAGGCGTAACAATATAAGAATAAGAGGTCTACCAGAATTAGTGGGAAAAGATCGCCTGAAAGTAACTCTCCAAAGTATATTTAATGACTTATTGAAGAGGTCAAAGACAGAGGATCTTGAAATCGACAGAGCACACAGGGTTATGGGCCCCAGAGACAGAGAAACAACAAGACCAAGAGACGTTATATGTAGAATCCATTTTTTTCCTGTTAAAGATAGCATTATGGCAGCTGCCCGGATACAGCGCACTATAGTATATGAGGGATCCCAGCTTATGCTCCTACAAGACCTATCTAGATACACATTGATGAAAAGGAGGGCAGTAGAGCCCCTACTAGACATTTTATGACAAAATAAGATACTGTATGGATGGGGATTTCCCTTTCAAATTAGGGTCAATCAAAATGGACATAATATTTCATTTCGGGACTTGGGGGACCTGCCTAACTTTCTAAAAAAGCTCCAACTCCCTGTAGTGGATTTACCTACATGGTCTCAAATATATTATGGAAATCCAGTAGGTTAAAACAGGGAGAAAGATAGTTGAATAGTGACAGGGGGGATGGCAGAAGGGGGGTTGGGGTAGATTGAGTTTGAAGGGGAGAAGGAACTAGGTTCCCAGCGTGGGGGGGGGGTTCTTTTCTCAAGGCTTGCATAATACATCAGTTTTATATGCACTAATAGTTACAGGTATTACACTTAATGCGGAGACTGTAATTTACTTATCACATTACATTGAGGAATTTGTTCATATTGTGTGATGACAACTGCCTGGCTTTGAGCAGGCTGTATTATGATTAGTAGGGGAAAAAACGGATGGGGGGTTGGGTTTTTTTTTCCAAGTTATTGGTATTTAAGATCAAACACTGTTTGTGTAATTATGCTTAAACACTGGTTGGTACACAATATTTGAAATGAGATGGAAGTGTTATGATGCAATATTCACTATGAGGTTCATATTAGTTTCTCAAAATTCTGGGTGAGTCTGAACTATGTGTTGTCATATGGGTGGTAAATGATTTATTAGAGGTTTGTCATGGGGGAGGTTTTTTTTTTTACACATTATATTAGTTTTCTATGCATCAAAAATTGCAGGTATTACACTTTATATGGAGACTATAACGCACTACCACACTGAGGAATTTGTGGGTGTTAAGTTGTTGATAATTAGTAGATTGTATGATGATTAGTGGGTTGGGTGGCGTGGGGGTGGGGTTTTTAAAAAAAAATCAAATATTGTTTGTGTAAATATGTTTAAACATCGTTTGGTGCATAATATTTGGAATAAGGTTGAAGGGTTATGATGTAAAACTTATTATGAGGTTAACACCAGTCTTTCAGAATTTTGGATGAGTCTGGGTTATGTGTGGTTATATGGGTGGTAAATGATCTATTAGAGGTTGGATATGTGGGGGGGGGCAGGGAGGGTTTTTTTTGCTTTGCACATTATATTAATTTTGTATGCATCAAAAGGTGCAGGTATTGCACTGTAACACACTACCACACTGAGAATCTGTGTTAAGTCATTGATAACTAGTAGATTGTATGATGATTAGTGAGTTGGGGTGGTGGTGGGGGGCAGGTTCTCTTAAATTAATAGTAATTAAGATCAAATATTGCTTGTGTAATCATGTAATTATGTTTGAACACCGTTTGGGGTATAATATTTGGAATAAGATAGAAGGGCTATGATGTAAAACGTATTATGAGGTTAACATCAGTCTTTCAAAATTTTGGATGAGTCTGGGTTATGCGTGGTTATAGGGGTGGTAAATGATTCATTAGAGGTTGGATAGGTGGGGGAAGGGTGTTTTTTTTTTTTGCTGGGAACGAAAAACACTATAATATTATGCCTGGGTAGGAAACGTCTTTTCTAGGGTAAACCCTTTTATCTCCCTGAGTAGGGAACTTACTTTGTAAGATTGATTCTAAAAGAATCGAATAGGTAGTGAGAGAATTTGTGTGAGAGGTGTGTGTGATTGTAGAGGGGGGATACAAATAATTTTTTTTTTTTTCCCCTTTCTCCTCTTTCTCCTCTTCTTCTTATGCCGGGGACAATTAAACTCTGCCTATATAATGTTAGAGGTTTAAACTCTGCAATAAAAAGATCTCAAATCCTATACTCTCTGCATAACCAAAAAGTAGATATTGCCTTATTCCAGGAGACACATTTTCGAACAGACCATATACCTAATTTACAGAACAGATTTTATACAACTTGGTACCATGATTCTTTTTCATATTTAAAATCTAGGGGAGTCTCAATAGCAATACATAAATCAGTTTCTCACCAGGTAATAGAAACATGGAGAAATAATGATGGGAGAGTACTTTTAGTAAAACTTGTTATACTTGGTAAGACATACACTCTAATTAATGTTTATCTTCCTAATTATGAACAAATTAAAACAGAAATACGCCTGTTGTCAGATTGTATGGAGAGGGCGGAAGGGTTAACAATAATAGGGGGCGACTTTAATTTTGTTTTCGATCAGGATATTGACACTACTACATCCTTGAGAGTGGAGAAGGGTAGCGACAAAAAGAAATTTAAGGATATGTTGGGAAAATATCAGTTGGTAGAAATTTGGCGGGCTTTTCACCCAATGGAACGGGAATATACATTTTATTCAAAGGTTCACGACACCCATCATAGATTTGATTATTTACTGACTAATCAACTAGCAATGGCTGCGGCTTCCTCCTTGAATATAGGCAATGCGATCTGGTCAGATCATATGCCTATATTTCTGGTGGTAGCAGAATCCAATAAGAATGGGAACAGATGTTTTTGGAAGATGAATGATAATCCTTTGTTTGACAAGCCCTGTGTAAGGGAAATTAAAGAAGCTATAATAAACTTTGTAAAGGATCATATAGGGGATAACACCTCTGTACCTACTCAATGGGAGGCCTTGAAATGTGTAGTGTGGGGTTTATTCATAAAACACCGAACTAGATTAAAAAAAGTTAAAGAGAACAGAACGGACGAATTGCTAAAGGAAATTTCGAGACTAGAATTATTATATAAGGGAACACCAGCACTGGGTAAATGTGAGGAATTAGTGGAAAAAAGAGCAGAACTACAAACCTTGTTAAATGAACAATCATTGCGGGCTAGGGACAGAAACCGGGCTCTGTATTTTCAACAGGGTAATAAACTGGGTAAACTGTTAGCTAGAGCCCTACACCAACGGGTAAATACATCATCTATTATAAAGATTAAATCAGAAACTGGTGATGTAGCGTATGATCTGAAGGGGATCCTAAAGGTTTTTCATACCTTCTATACCAGATTATATAATATTCCAAATCAACTAGCACAGCAACACCTGGAAAAATTCCAGCAGAGAGTGCACCAATATATAAAAGATACGGCCTTATCAACTTTATCGGTAACTGAAGTAGAACAACTAGAAAAGGAGTTCTCTGAGCTGGAAATACAGAATATAATAGATACACTGACACTGGGCAAAAGCCCGGGACCGGATGGTTTTACCCCGCGATTCTTTAAAACCTTTAAAGATCTACTAATCCCCATTCTGAAGCGGACATTTAATTCTGTGTCTGCCCATCAGCCCTTTGTTTCACAAGGTATGCAGGCTTATATCTCACTAATACCCAAACCCGAAAAGGACCACACTTTATGTAGTAATTATCAACCTATTTCTTTGACAAATGTTGATCTGAGAATATATTCTAAAATAATAGCAAATAGAATTACTCCGATTTTACCAAAATACATACATCTGGATCAAGTGGGATTCATTAAAGGATGGGAGGCAAGAGACAATACCTTAAAAACCCTGACATTGGTGGAATATGTTCAGAGACACACCATCCCATCCTGCTTTATGTGAATAGATGCTGAGAAGGCGTTTGATAGGGTGGGTTGGTGCTTTCTACAAGAAACGTTAAAACAGTGGGGGATAGGGTCAGTGCTTTTAGAAAAAATAATGGCGTTATATCATAACCCTACTGCGAAAATACGCAAATGGTGAGGTATCTGATATAATCACTATAGCTAATGGTACCTGACAGGGATGTCCATTGTCCCCTTTATTGTACGTATTAGTTATGGAACATCTAACAACAGCTATTCGAAATAATAGAGATATCTCTGGTATAGAAATAGGGGATAATGAATATAAAATGTCAGTTTATGCGGACTACCTATTATTGTATATTACGAACCCCTTGGTTACCTTGCCGAATTTAATTAGGGAATTTAAGCGTTTTTGGGAGGTGAGTAATTTTAAAGTGAATTTTGATAAATCAGAAGCACTTAATATTACCTTACCAAATGCTACAGTAGATTTACTTAAAAAAAACTTTTTGTTTAAATGTTAAACTAATGTGCTTAAATATCTTGGAATATAAATCCCTCGGGATATTCATAAGATCCAGGAGTGCAACTACCTCCCACTAGTGAAAAAAATTAGAAAATTATTACAACAATATAATAGAGGATCATTTTCCTGGTTGGGTAGGATAAGTATTATAAAAATGGATATTGTACCGAAAATACTATATATATTTCAGACTATCCCAATATTCCCTGCAACAAAAACTTTGAACCAACCAAAATCATTGGGAGCTTTATATGGGTGAGTAAAACGGACAGAATTAGTAGAGAAACATTGATTAAATTAAAACAAGACGGCGGGTTGGCCCTCCCAGATTTATCAACCTATCTTAGATCTGTGTTTATTACCAGGATATTGGATTGGTTTCATGGGGCTGATAGTAAGCAATGGGTTAGGTTCAGGCCCGGACTGGGACAAAAAATAGGCCCGGGCATTTTAGACTGAGCAGCCAACTTTTCCAGGGACCAGGGGGGAGAGATGTCGGTAGACATTCGCGGGGGTGGCTGGAGTCGGTCCTCCACACTGTAATGTGCAGAGACACTGTGATATAAAGGGGACTGCACTGTAAAGGGGCACTGTAATGATTACAGTGCTCCTTTACAGTGCAGTCCCCTTTATATCACAGTGTCCCAATCCTATTGTGGCCATACAATGCTAGTACTGTCTGTCTCCTATTGTGCCCACACTGCCCAGTGACACTGACCTGCTCTCTCTAGTGGTCCTGGACAGCATGGCGCTCTCTTTCTGGTGGTGTGGTACAGTGTGGCTCTCTCTGGTGGTATGGTACAGCGTGGCTCTCTGGTGGTGTGGTTCAGCGTAGTTCTCTCTCTGGTGGTGCAGGTACAGCGTGGCTCTCTTTGGTTGTGCGGTGCAGCGTGGTGCTCATGGCTCTCTGGTGGTGCGGGTACAGCGTGGCTCTCTAGTGGTGCTGGTTTTGCGTGGTGCTCTGGTGGTGCGGGTACTGCATGGCGCTCTGGTGGTGCGGGTACTGCGTGGCGCTCTGGTGGTGCGGGTACTGCGTGGTGCTCTGGTGGTGCGGGTACTGCGTGGCGCTCTGGTGGTGCGGGTACTGCGTGGCGCTCTGGTGGTGCGGGTACTGCATGGCGCTCTGGTGGTGCGGGTACTGCGTGGCGCTCTGGTGGTGCGGGTACTGCGTGGCGATCTGGTGGTGCGGGTACTGTGTGGCGCTCTGGTGGTGCGGGTGCAGCATGGCGTTCTGGTGGTGCGGGTGCAGCGTGGCTCTCATGGCTCTCTGGTGGTGTGGGTACAGCATGGCTCTTTGGTGGTGCGGGTACAACGTGGCTCTCTGGTGGTGCAGGTACTGCGTGGCGCTCTGGTGGTGCGGGTACTGTGTGGCGCTCTGGTGGTGTGGGTACAGCATGGCTCTTTGGTGGTGCGGGTACTGCGTGGCGCTCTGGTGGTGCTGGGGCTATTAGTTCTCCCAGCACAATCCTCTTTCTTTTTCCATGTCTCCTGTAGTACCTGCTTGTTTCCGGGTTTTCTCTTTTTCCCCAGCAGAGTGCATGCTGGGGAGTGTAGCCGTCTCCCTGCTGAGATCTATTGGGCATCCTATCTCTGGGACTACATTTCCCATGATGCCCACCTAGTTATTTCTGATTGGCCCTCCACTGTGGCCAATTGGGAGAGAAGAAGAACAAGCAGAAAGCTTTCTTCTCTCCCATCCCGTGCAGCCTGCCACAAGCCTGACATGAGAAAGGGGGAGGGGGGGACATCCTGACAGCGGCCCAGAGGAGGAAGAGGAGGGGGGGCCGAGAGCGGAACTCTCAGCGCGGCTCTGAGGCTGAGCTGTGTGTGAGAGACACACAGCTCAGCCCATGCAGCTGCTAGTTCTGCCGGAGAAGGCACAGGCACCGCTGCATAGCGGTAGGCGAGCGGCGGGCGTGGCCTGTGTTAACCCTGTCCAGGCCGCGGTCGCCGCTTACCTCCCGCTGTGCGGCCTGAACATCAACAGCCTACCGGGCAAATGCCCGGTCTGCCCTATGGCCAGTCCGGGCCTGGTTAGGTTAGAGGAAGAGACTGCGGTGGTTAAACTGAAATCATTACCTTGGATAATAAAAGTAAATAGAACTTTAGAAGGAGAGCTTCCCTTTCTGGTTGCTTCAACATTAAAAGTGTGGGATGGAATGTTGAAATTGGGAATAGGGTCGACATATAGAGGTCCAATGACCCCCTTATTCGATAATCCTGAATTCCCACCAGCAAGGGAGGTTAGAAATTATCTTAAGTGGCAAAGAAATGAAGACACCCGGATAGTTGAGACTATGGAAGGGAACAGGCTTCTCCCGATAGAGGCTTTGGATATAAATTTAAAGAGAACAGTGCAGCGCTGGACAAATGTCATGAGTGAAAAATATTGTGAAATTATTGTTAAAAAATCAATATAAAGAATTTAAGCGATCAATGATGAATAACACCTAATAATAACTAGTGAGAAAAACATTAAATCAACAAGTCCATAAGTGATGAAAAGGCAAATATAGTGAATGCAAATAAAAAGTTCTGAATTATAATGTGATTGAAGTCCAAAAGTTATTCCATGCGGAGTTCTGCATCAGTAATCCACCGCCAGTGCTGCCCACCCCCTGGTGATAATGTAATGAAGGCTTACCAGAGAGCCAGTGACCGCCCTTACTCAGGGGGGTCAAAACAGGCTTAGTAGAGGGAGAAGTAGTGATGAACTTCGAGGGATGTCCTTTAAGAGACTCTGTAAGGAATCTTGCTAACCCGCTTCCTGGGCGACTACTCGACAGCAACAGAGCGCCAATTCGGAAGATGTGGTCCCAGCAATTATAGCCAGGAAATGGAAAAGTAATGTGGAACCATCTATAAGGGAATGGGAGTGTGAGCTGGGCAATATGCGGTCAATTGAAGAGAGGATGATCCTAGAAACTGGGATAGAAAAACAGGTTTTAGCTTCTTGGTGGGTTTGGGGAAAATATAGAGCCACTCTTCATTAGGAGTATAGGGGGAGAAACTGGAGTGATAGGGGTTGGGTCTGGGGGTCCCTTTTTTTTTTGGGGGGGTGTGCATGGGTGGAGTGAAAGGTACAGGATGTTTTATCAATGGGGGGTCAAGAGTTCCACATTTAAGTAGATTATGAAAGAAATGAACTTGTGGCCATTAGCTGGATGCTCAGTTTGGGGTCATTAATAGGCCAATTCATAGGCGTTTGGAAGTGGAACCTGTGATTATAATTTTATATAAATAAAGGTTAACATTTTATCATTGTTAATAGACATGAAATTTATCTGTTGAATGTATAGAAAAAATTTTTTTTTTTGTAAAAATGTTTGAATAAATAAAGATATAAAACAAACAAGAGTCTAGTAGACATCCCGGGTATGATAGAGTTTGAAAAACAAAATCAAAAATTATAATATAATAGATAACTATAAATAATTATAACAAATAATAATAAAAATTATTCAATAATGTAATCAAATCAAAAACACTGAAATTTGCTCAGTTGCAGAATTGTCGCTATCATTACTTTTAGTGTTTGATGACGAATTTCCCCACGAATCACTATCGCTCAATTCTGCAAGTGATTCTAATTTATTATCGCTGTTTTATAGCTGGTCTAAAAGCACTTTTGATGTAAACGGACATTTTTTGGTTGCTATGGACAATCTCTAGTTTCCTGGCAAAGAGAATAGTATTTATAATATAAAACTGCATGCAAGACACTGGGTAAACCACTAGGGACAAAGGGGATGTGTAATTATTTGATACAGTACTGTAATCTATAAGATTACAGTATACTGTATCTATACTGTGTTTTTTACTTTTTGAATTTGGCACTGAACTCCGTCCCCATGCATTGCAACGCTTGCAGGGAACGGAGCTCGGCACTGTGAATCGAGCGAGACATGGCGGGGAGACATCGCAGGATCCAGGGGACAAGGTAAGTAACCTCTACATGGATCCTGTGATGCGATCCCGAGTCTAGCTCGGGGTTACCGCTTTTGGTACTGAAATCTCACCCCGAGCCAGACTCGGGAATACCACCAGGGAGGTTAATTATGAATAAAGTAATCATGAATGGTGGAATATACAGTAGCTGTCAGGGCTGGGCTCTCAGTTCTTCCTTCTCTGTGCTCAGGTTGCTCAGCTGTCAGTTAATTGGCAGTGTACCGAGATAATTAAACCAAAGAGGTTTAAAAAAGGGCTTCAAATGGAACACACACTGCGGAATAGGTACAAAATTTTATTGATACAAAAATCAGAAATATAAATATATCATATGGCAAAATAGCCAGAACAATTAGTCAGAACCTTCACCAATAGAATGATTAAAACCTAATGACAACGTTGTCATGATTAAAAAAAAAACCCTGGTTTGTCAGCACACTCACAGTCACTCCACATACATAAGGGGATGGCTGATAATTCAAAGCCTGATATAAGGCATCCAGTAGCACCAAATCTCAAGAAATATTTTGTTCAAGGATCCCTTGAATTCCATGACACACAACGGTGTCAAGCATTGAAAGCGGGTATATTGACCTGAGGAAACAGATACTATGATATTTAGCTACATTGGAAGAGCGTATATACGCTATCCAGGGATAATTACATGTGCGATTGCGGATGGATATAGAGTCTAGATGTTAGAAACAAATAGATTCACCATGGGGAGATATATGGGGTGAGCTGGAACTGTCTTTTGTAGATAAAGTTGCAACAGTTGGTTACCATAAGAAATTATAAATATGATACAGAAATGAAACACTGTAGTGGCGGGACTTCAGCGTCCCTTATCAGGATCTCACCCACTATGCTGCTTGTCTCCGTGATCCGTTCATAACGGTAAGGTGTAACAACCATTCGAATACCCAGGTTTTCAGGTAACCTTACTCTGGATATTTTAAAGCAGTTAAATGAATCATCAGCCAATGTTGGATTGATGACAGTTCTTTAAAGTTGGCGTGGATAGTGGTTCCCCGTGATGCCAGATTTACTCCATATGAGAATAAAGAGTTGGGGTATATTGGCGCTACCTACAAAATTATATACTGGGATAGCCTAAATTCTAGCAGCCCTTGCTTGTAGTTATAAATCTATAAGCTATGCAACATATATAAATCCCCCTTTATAGTATGAATGATATCACAGCTAATAAGTATGTATCCAGTATTCATATGCTGTAGAGGGTATATGACAAACATCAGGTGTCGCACAGCCTAATTGGTCCTACAGCGTCTGGAAAAAAGCCAGAGGCTATATTCCATAGTGTGCATTTACTAGAAACCATATACCAATGCGGTAATGTGCATGTAAATTGTACTGTCCTAAACTGATATCATATGCGTATTAGACATAAATTAAAATCACATGCACACAAAACACATGATAGTAGCATAGAAAATCCAGCAGTTAGATCTCCAACATATATTGTGACAGTCCATATATTGCTGTTATATAGCTTATTCAGATTCCCAATGGTGACTTTGGTGTTGCAAACAATTTGTCAGGTGACTCTCGTGCTCCCCCTTTTGGTTGCCTACTCACCAGCTCTTAGAACCCCACCAGGGGTATAACGCCTGTGGTATAGTATGCTGGGTCACTTCACCTGCTGCTTCATCTAGTGGATACTTGTGCTGTTTTCGGATTCAGATTTATTTCAGATTTACTCCATGTTTAGGCGGAGTGATGCGGGAGATGGAACCACATGTAGGTGGCCGGTGGATGTATAGCACCGTAGCATTAATACATTTCACTCAGTCACCTGAGCTTTTTTAAAACAATACAATAGACTCATTAGCAGGCTTATAACAGGGATACTCCTCCCTTCCAGGTTTTTTTGACTTAACGAGCCACTGCATTACAACAATGGTGTAAAAATTTTAAAGTTAAATTTATTACAAAGGTGTCAGTTTTTCTCTTTGCATTAATGGTGCCAAGACCAATCCGGTTTTCCCTAGCTAGGGGGTAATTCATTCAGAACATTTAAATCAGGTTTATTATTTTCTCAAAGTATGGTAATATTCATTTTTAAAGAATTGAAAAAAAAATGAAAATAAAAGGAGGAGATTAATGGGGAGGCAAAACACTACATGAGAGCCTAACTTGGCTCATATGTAGATTAATTACTCGTGTGTAGTATTGGATGTAATGCAACAAAATCGCACCCTTCCCCCCAATGGAATGATTGGTATATTTCTGTCACATATCCCAGTTAACATTTTTAGGGTTCAAGGAATACCTGTAGACTTAGTTTGGTATTTAACGCTTTTGGGATCATAGTCTGTAAACAGAACATCCATTCCTTTTCCTTCCACAGAAGGACTGTGTCATAATCTCCTCTGCGATTTGGCAAAGATAGAGCAAAAGTTGCCAGAACTCATTGTTACACAGTGGCTCACCTGTTGATCATCTCCTGATCATCAGTCAAGCCCACAGCCAGCCCCTCTTGGCTATTTAAACTGCCTGATTAATTTCATTAATTGCCTTCGCCTTGGTCAAACATATCTAGAGACTCTCTGCTGTGTTCCTTTTGAAGACTTGCCTGGCTGACGTCCCGTCTGGTTCCTATTCCTGTCTGCTGTCTCTGACTACCCTGATCTCTGGCTCCCCTATTTCCTGGCTTGTTCTGACTACTGGATTTGGCTACCGAACCCTGGCTATGTTGTGACTACGTTTACCAGTTGTACCATTTTTACCATTTTATTAAAAGTTGTGATTTTACTGCATTTTCTGTCTCTGTCTGTTTCATGGTTCCTGACAGTAGGTGAAGGCCATGAATTCAGAAGATGCAGGCAATCCACCTAGTGGTATTATTTTTTCCAGATTGAAGGAGCAGGATCACCACATGGATCAGTTTGCCATAGCTTTACAGATGGTCCTGATTCTCACTGCTCACCTAGATGCTCCCACTGTGGCTTTTCTGGTACAACCTGTGTTGTATGCCGTCCCTGCTGCTGCTCCAGTCTCTGTGCAGGCACTCACCTCGAATATTACCTCTGTAGTGGAGAAGCGATGCTGTCTGCAGAAATCCCTTTAGATGCAGCTCTTTGACTTCCCACTGTGCAGGCCACACATCAGCAGCAGCTCACACTGACACAGAGCTCCTGTTGGAAGAATCCAAGCCGGCGTCCCAAGAGAGTGATGTAGGCCCGACCTCACATTTTTATATCCTCTCCCAGCAGTTTGTTTGGTCTTCTCAGCATTCTGGTAAAGGTAGTGCAGGACAGCCCTGCTGAAATTGAAACCTCAGCATCTGAACTACACATCCCACAATGCTTTGCTAAGTTTAGTCTGAAAGGAAGTGACACATAGAGTCCAAGCCGACACTAGAGGGAGACAACCCCACACAGTGGCGGTTGGTGCTCAAAATTTTTTTGGGGGGCAAACAAATTGAAAAATTCAGAAAAAAAAACATAATTTGCAGCCTCACTGTGCCCATCAAACGCAGCCACTGTGCCCATCAATTGCAGCCTCACTGTACCATCAATCGGAGCCACTGTGCCATTAAACGCAACCACTATGCCCATCAATTGCCGCCACTGTACCATCAAACGCAGCTACTGTGCCCATCAATTGCAGCCTCACTGTACCATCAATTGCAGCCAGTGTGCCATCAAACGCAGCCACTGTGCCCATCAATTGCCACCACTGTACCATCAAACGCAGCCACTGTGCCGATCAATAGAAGCCACTATACCATCAAACCCAGGTACTGTACCATCAAACGCAGCCACTGTGCCCATCAATTGCCACCACTGTACCATCAAAGGCAGCCACTGTGCCCCTCAATAGCCGCCACTTTTCCATCAATCGCACAATCGCAGCCACTGTGCCATCAAACGCAGCCACTGTGCCCATCAATTGCTGCCACTGTACCATAAAACGCAGCCACTGTGCCCATCAATTGCAGCCTCACTGTACCATCAATCGCAGCCATTTTGCCATCAAACGCAGCCACTGTGCCCATCAATTGCCGCCACTGTACCATCAAACGCAGCCACTGTGCCCATCAATTGCTGCCACTGTACCATCAAACGCAGCCACTGTGCCCATCAATTGCAGCCTCACTGTACCATCAATCGCAGCCATTGTGCCATCAAACGCAGCCACTGTGCCCATCAATTGCCGCCACTGTACCATCAAACGCAGCCACTGTGCCCATCAATAGCCGCCACTGTGCCATCAAACCCAGCCACTGTACCATCAAACGCAGCCACTGTGCCCATCAATTGCCGCCACTGTACCATCAAACGCAGCCACTGTGCCCATCAATAGCCGCCACTGTACCATCAATCGCAGCCACTGTGCCATCAAATGCAGCCACTGTGCCCATCAATTGCCGCCACTGTGCCATCAAAGCAGCCACTGTGCCCATCAATAGCCGCCACTGTACCATCAAACCCAGCCACTGTACCACCAAACGCAGCCACTATGCTCATCAATTGCTGCCAATGTGCCATCAAAAGCAGCCACTGTGCCATCAAACACAGCCACTGTGCCCATCAATTGCCATCACTGTGCCATCAAACGCAGCCACTGTGCCCCATCAAATGCTCCCACTGCACCCCATCAAATGCAGCCACTGTGCCGATCAATTGCTGCCACTGTACCATCAAACACAGCCACTGTGCCCATCAATTGCCACCACTGTGCCATCAAACGCAGCCACTGAGCCATCAAATGCAGCCACTGTGCTATCAAATGCAGCCACTGTGCCCATCAATAGCCACCACTATGCCATCAAACGCAGCCACTGTGCTATCAAATGCAGCCACTGTGCCCATCAATTGCCGCCACTGTGCCATCAAATGCAGCCACTGTGCCCATCAATTACCACCATTGTGCCCATCAAACGCAGCCACTGTGCCCATCAAATGCAGCCACTGTGCCATCAAATGCTGCCACTGTGCCCCATCAAATGCTGCCACTGTGCCATATCAAATGCTGCCAGTGTGCCCCCCACCGTACCGCCATCTGCACTTACCCTGTCTTGGTGGGACAGCTCCTTGATGTCTTCTCCCATCCTCTCTTCCCATCCTCTGCTATGATTGGACGCCTAATAGGCATCCAATCACAGCGCCTATCAGCCAATCAGATGACGGGTAACAGATCCGAGCACCTGATTGGCGGAGAGGCGGTTTAGTGTTAGGAAAGCAAATGTTCATTCGCTTTTCTAACTCAGAGCCTATGGCTCTAATCAGGTGCTTTAAAATCACCCCCCTGCCGCTGTAATTCAGGCGCCCAGCGCCCGAAAAAGGGCCGGGTGCCTGAATAGAGGGTGGCAGCGGCTGCCATAGATGCCATAGATGCAATGCATGAATCTATCTTTTGGTGATAGAGGGGATGGCAGGAGAGGTGGGGCGGCACCCGTGTGCCCTTATGGACGCACTGCCACTGACCCCACATCAAATAACACTATACAGTGTCCCTGAATTGCAGGCATAATAGCCAGCTCCTGGCTACACATATACTACTTAATGTTCCTTTAATCTATTTTTTATTAAATTGTTTTTTAATGTGTTTGTCTGCCTCCTTGTAAAGTCCTCCATAAGCTCCATAACGTCTCATTTTCCCCTTCATATCTGATTATTTGGAATGAGTAGTGCAATTTAGTGGTCATGTGCACTGCTCTATGAACGTTACAAATCCCAAAGTTTATAACTCATATGCCCCGTACACACGGTCGGATTTTCCGATGGAAAATGTCAGATCGGAGCGTGTTGTCGGAAATTCCGACCGTGTGTGGGCTCCATCGGACATTTTCCATCGGATTTTCCAACACACAAAGTTGGAGAGCAGGAGATAAAATTTTCCGACAACAAAATCCGATTGCGTCAATTCCAACCGTGTGTGGCCTGTTCCGACGCACAAAGTGCCACGCATGCTTAGAAGAAATTCCAAGACGGAACAGCTCGTTCTGGTAAACTTAGCGTTCGCAATGGATACAGCACTTTCGTCACGCTGCAATGTTCAAAATGGTTTAATACAGCGCAATCTCTTCTTCTTTATAATGTGACAAGAATTAAGTAGTTTTGCTGCTCATATTCACACACACTTCTCACAAACTTATTTCGTTACTATTTATCGTGATTCCCTCAATATATTTTGATTTCTCACATCTGACAACATATTTTTGTATATTTTTTATATATTTTTTGGCTTTAATGTAGATTCTTTTTTTGTGTTTGTATTTTTTTATTTTTTTTAGGCGATTTTGATTTGTACTCCCGAAAATGTTTGTGTGTGTTTTTTGTGACTAGTTCCCACAACACCATTGATATGTTGTTCTATTTAATCTGTAGGAGATTGTTTGGTGTTGTTGTCCCTTGTTAATTTCACATTGTACTTTAGAAATGTACCTGAATCGTCACCAACAAACTGTCCTTTTTGGATGAAAACACACACAGGAGAGTAGAATTTACCTAAAAATTTTTATTAAGGGGTCACAACTAAACAAAGAGGGAGGCAACGCTGGAGAAACTGCAGAAGTGGGTGAAGCCTTGGACCCCCAGGGCAGACATCAATAATTTGAAAGCAAAATTGGTGGCCTGAGGAGTCCTTATCTAAGGGAGGGCAGTGTGGTCCAGAAGTCCCAGAGATCCGGAAAGCAGCAGATGACATCTGTCTCCCCAGGCTGTGGTCATACGAGAGACTGCATCTTCTGTCAGACCAGACTGAACCCAGGGTCATCACTCTCAGGTCTTCCTTCCACGCTTCCTTACACGCGGTGGCTGTGGTGGTGGAGTTGTGGCAGCAGGAGGAGGAGGATGGTCCAACTCAATGACATCCGTCTTGGGTGTTAGTTCCCCACTCACCCCCTTACGTAGGACTTTGTACAGAAGGTCCTCACAGAGCCTGCGTTGACCCTCCTGCATGCCCTGCAATTTGGTGGCAGCCATGCAGGCAAAAGCCTCTTCAGGAGTGGGTAAGGCTCTGAGGGACGCAGAAGCCTCCTGGACCAGCCTGAACGCTGAATCCTGCAGAGGACTCGGAGTGGCCTTCCTGGCTCGTTTATATGGCAGGTGGAGGGGAGGGACCTGAGACTCAGTCAGGCTGCGACTGGTCCCAGGCTTCTCCTGGCTGACACTTAGCCCCGCCTCCTCCTGGCTTCCACTAATCCCCGCCTCCTCCTGACTGCCACATTCCACAGCCTCCTCCTGGCTGAGGTCTTCCTGTGTATGAAAAAGGGACATAGTTTTAGTTTTTTCTTCATCAATCACACACAATTTTCACCTCCTGACTGCTGCAAATTGAATGTTAACAAATATAACAGACTATCCTTCTGAGCCCAGCATTTTTCATTCTTGTCCCAATTTTGGGTGCCCACTACTGTCTATTGATATGTAAAACACTTATAAAACACTTAGAGATCAATAATAACATCTAGTAAACATCATTTATTTATTGCCCAGAAATCTGTAGAAGAATGCTATACCTGACTCCAGCTGGGCTCCTACACTTCTTCCTGGCTGGAAGGCCCAGGTTGGACATCGGAAGCCTCAGCTGGGATGGAAGGAAGCGTGGAAGGAAGAGTGGAGAGGGATTCCCTGACTTCAGTGTGGTCTGACAGAAATCGCAGTCTCTCATAGTACCACAGCCTGGGGACATAAACGCCATCTGCTGAAGCTCCGGACCTCAGGGAATCTGTGACCTTCTTGCGCTCCCTAAGATATGTGCTCCTCAGGCCACCAATTTTAGCTTTTAAATAAGGGATGGTTGCTGTGGGGACCACCGGCTTCACCAACTCCAGCAGTTTCTCCAGCGCTGCCTGCCTCTTCTGTTTGTGATTATAGTGGGGGTGTCTGACCTGCCACAGACAGGGCAGCTCCCTGTATTTGTCAATGAACAGGGGCAGGAAATTGTGGTCGTTGAACCCATCCATTTTCTCTGCAAGACACAACACAAGACAAACCCTAATGTCAGGCCAAACTCCCCTAATCTTGTTACAATATAGGCTTCCATTTCGAAGCAGTATAGGCGCAAGTTTAGATCTTACCTTCATTATCACGATCGGCGTCTCCGATGCTCCTTCCTCCGCTCACAGATCGTACGTAATACGCACGTGTGTTACGCTTTATACACACTGCGCATGCGTATAACTCCGCCCGCCCCTGACGTTCTTTCTAGTCTATTCCCCGCCCCTTTTCGTTCGGCGCAGTGGGGGAAGAGCACATGGCGGATAGACAGCAGGTGCGTGCTAATTGTAGCAACGAGGAGGAGGGGGAGGAAAGGCCGGAGCCTGAAACGTCCCGATCCAGAAGGAGATTTAAGGACTCAAATATGTCCTTTGGGGAGATGTTGGAAATGGTGGACATCCTGAAGAAGTCCGACTATGATGGAAAGTATGGACCTTACCCCAACCCCAATGTCAGAAAGGCCAAGATCATAGCGAAAGTGGTCAGGAGTCTGCACCGGAATTT
Organism: Lithobates clamitans; assembly: GCA_037952925.1. NCBI lineage: Eukaryota > Metazoa > Chordata > Amphibia > Anura > Ranidae > Lithobates > Lithobates clamitans. Next base: position 2,458,519 of record JBBGZY010000163.1, read on the forward strand.
CAGGGTACGACGATCGAAAGATCAGCTCAGAAAGCGGTGGTCGGACCTCAAATTCAGAGAACATGAGCAGTACAGAAAGATTCGGAGAGTGCTGCAAAAAAGTAAGTAATTGTGCTATGTTCCTATTCTTTATGTTTATGACGTTCGTGCTGCTCCATGTGCTTTTAGGAACTGTTGTACAGTTTAAAATGGCAACTTTTATGTTCATGGGCACATTATTCGTTCGGATCAAACATTTTTCGTTCCAACTATAAAATACCATTGTTTAGGCCATATGCATTTAGCCACCATTTTGACGCCTTATACTTGTCTTCAAAGAATTGGGTTGTGTAGATGGCTTTGTTACTAGAATGAAATGCAAACTAGATTCTGTGTAAGGAGAGGACACTCAGCAGCTGTTTTCACATCTGGACACTGGAGCACTAGTGTGGGACAAAAGAACACCATTTTTATTAGGGGGCCACACAGGTGCTCCAGTGTATACTATAGGGGGGGTCTCCATCTGTGAAGCTTGTACCAAACAGGTAAAGTATTGCAGGTTGACAAAGGACACTAAAAGAGCAAACATCTTGGAACTCTGCTAAAATAGACAATTGTACCCCACTTCCAAGCGATGTTTCATCTTTATAGTTCTGCCATCAAATATCTGTGTGTTAATTATACCATTTTTGCTTTACATAGGGGAGAAAAGATTCGGAAGACACCCCTCATCCGAGGAGACCAGAGCCCCCCCCCCCTCTGGAAGAAGGGGAAATCCCCCCAACACAAGCTGAGCAAGAGGAAGAAGATGTGGTGGAACTAGTCACCACAACAGGTGAGTGTCTGCGACCACAGGCTCAGATAAGAGATGGATTTTTTTTTAGACCTAATTTATTTTGGGGTTCCTCTCTTTTTAGGTGATCGTGAGGGTGTGGATCCAGATCCTTTCACATCCGAAAGTGCCCAGATCCTGATCAGGGAGATCATGGGGTGTAATTTACAATTGGAAATCATCAAGCAAAACATCAATGATGTTATTCCAAAAAATAAAAACATCACTTCTTCTTTTGTGTGCTACAATGTGCTAAATGTTTTTGTGATTTTTCCCAAAGCCAAATTTGGAGGATGCACACAGTGTGTCAACATGTGCTATCTGCCATCACGGGAGATCAATGGACGCGTTTTGGGGGTGCAACCCCTTCCTCAATAATAAAGTAGCTGAGATGAAGGGCTTGCTCCCCCAAAACACATCCTTTGATCTCCCGTGATGGCAGCTAGCACATGTTGACATTGGCAAAATTGTGTGCATCTTCCAAATTTGGCTTTTCCAGGGGTGATTTCCCCCCATCTGAACGCAATATCAAACACAGTTCCTAAATACTCATGTCCGATATTGCCTTCAAGTTCTACCAAATGTGAACTTAGTAAGTTCAAGATTTGTGTCTTTCTTGTTGGTTTTACACATACCTGTTTTATGTAAAATGGACATTTTGAGTTTTGATAATGCCACCACAAAAATTGGTATACCACAAACATGTTGGTTTGTTTGAAAAACCTTTGGTAAATGCACATGTGATTGTGCGGGTATTAAAAAGATTGTTAATCAAGAATGTGTGGATTATTGTCTCTACAACACTTTTGGGGTGATGTAATTCTTGTTTTCTGAGAAAATGGGGGTTATTTCCTAAGGGCAAATCCACTTTGCATTACAAGTGCAGTTTCAGTGCAGTTGCAAGTGCACTTGTAGTGAAATGTGTTTTTGCATTTAGTAAATAACAGCCAACAGTGCTTTGTATAAGGTTACACAATCATGACATTTTCTGCACTCAAAACATTTCTGTCAGGGTCAGCTAAAACAAACACAAGCAGTAAATGTCCACAAAGAATTTCTTTTTTGGTTTTATTATAAAAAGGCTTCACAGATTGTCTGGCATATTGATAGCCCCCCCTACCCACAAAGAACTCCAGGTAGCGTAACCGGACATCACGGGCACTCAGGGAGGGCAAGCCAGGACGGCCACTTTCAAGCGCCGTCATTGTGGTTTGATGTATCATTCCGGCCTCAGGCCCAACTGAGCCAGCATAGTTGGCCGAATGTTTCCTTAAAAAGTTATGGAGAACACAGCACGCAAGTATAATATGGTTCAGTTTATACTCCGCCATATGGATGGGTGTCATAAATAGGCGGAACCGGCTGGCCAGGATTCCAAATGTGTTCTCCACCACTCTTCGGGCTCTGGCCAGCTGGTAATTAAAAACCCTCTGTTCCGGGGTGAGGATCCTCATTGGGATTGGCCGCATCAGGTGGTCCCCCAGCGCAAACGCTTCATCAGCAACAAACACAAATGGGAGTCCTTCAACATTGTCCTCTGGAGCTGGCAAGTCCAAGCTGCCATTCTGGAGACGCCTGTAAAACTCCGTCTGGGCGATGACTCCACCATTGGACATCCGGCCATTCTTCCCCACGTCCACATACAAGAAGTCGTAATTAGCCGACACCACCGCCAACATCACTATACTATTAAACCCCTTGTAATTATAATAGTACGACCCCGAGTTGGGTGGTGGGACAATGTGGACATGTTTCCCATCAATTGCCCCTCCGCAGTTAGGAAAGTCCCACCGCTTGGCAAAGTGGGAGGCCACAGTCTGCCATTCCTGTGGCGTGGAAGGAAACTGTTGAGGAAAAAACAATAAACATTACTATTTTTACTCTGAAACATGGCAAGCAGATTAGACACAAACATTATGGGGCAACCTCCAGATAGCATTTATTAAGGGGAATTTAACAAGGCCAAAGTATAAGGTACACCTATCATATTCCCCCTACCCCCTCTCATGGGCCATTTCTAACATTATAGGGGGTGTGTGGAAATCTTGGACAGGTAACCCTCTTCACTTCATTGAGAGATGAATGCCTAAATAATGGGTATTACTTGGAACAGCCCCTCCTTAGTTACACTATTGGCAGTCCACTGGACAGGTAAGAAGTGTCATAATACAAAGATAGAAATACACATTGTACACATTCGAGGACATTTGGACATTCTGCTATTACCTATCAAGATAATAATAGGATACAAAAACTTTAAACAGTACCATTGGAAAGTATACAGCCAGGCCCTTGCACTACATGCTTTGGGGAATTCATCCATAAATCTGAGCACTAAAGAGATGGGTATAGTGTGTATGGGTTTGGCAAAGTCAGCAGATAGATGATTGAGGATAGAGAATTGTGATCAGCTGACTTAGCAGTTGGGGGAGGGAGGGTTACTAAAAATTTTTGGGGGACACCACCAAAAAAAAAACTCTGGCACTCTGCCTGAATTTAAATCAAAAATAACATTGCCAAACATTTTAGGGGTGTTTGGGGTAAAGCACTACTATGGAGCAGATAAAATACATTGTTAAGTGACTACATGAGGTGAATATAGGGCCAGGAGACACCATTCTGGGGAGGTTAGTGAAGGGCAAATATGTATGAAGGACCTAAAATAATAATTACATACAAATCCAGCATGCATGAGGACAAAGGGGACATTCACAGCATATTACAATCATGGTAATTAGGGAATGAGGAAAGAAATACAATATATTATCAAACATTCAATACAATAAAATGTGATATAAAAGGATGAAAATCTTACCGTCATATACTCCTTCTGCAGGACCTGTATGATGGCAGAACAGGTCTCTGGGATAATTATCCCCAGAGCCTGGGGGGAGATGCCTGTCGAGAACTTCAAGTCCTGCAGGCTTCTCCCTGTGGCCAAATACCGCAGGGTAGCGACCAACCTCTGCTCCGGAGTGATGGCTTGCCTCATGCAGGTATCCTGCCTGCTGATATAGGGGGTCAGCGAAGCCAACAAACGGTGAAACACGGGGTCCGTCATCCTGAGAAAGTTCCTGAAATCATCAGGATTATTCTCGCGGATCTCACGGAGCAAAGGCATATGAGAGAACTGGTCGCGCTGAAGCAACCAATTCTTGGTCCATGAACTCCTCCCCACCCTGTTCATGGACTGGACTTGTGTCAAGGTCAGGACCCCAACACCAAGCCCCCACACAGCACGAACTCTACGAGGAGTACGCATACAAAACATGGCTAGAAAATGGTCGGCTGGTCAGAACGAAGTAACAGAGCGCACTGAAGAACAGCAAGGCCTGTGAAGAGCGACCTGAAAAACAGTAATGAACGAACAAGAATACAATGACTAAGTCACGCGGAACTTGCTTGCACGCACTGAAGAGCAGATACAAACCCACAAGCACAAACTGAACGGCAGAAAACGATCTGAAAGCCACGAGTCTGAAAAAGCGCGAAACGTCTCTCACCAAACTTTTACTAACACGAGATTAGCAAAAGGAGCCCAAAGGGTGCCGCGCTTGGTTTTGAACCGGCCTTTTCTAGTCTCGTCATACGTGGTGTACGTGACCGCGTGGTTGGCGATCGGAAATTCCGACAACTTTGTGCGCCCGTGTGTAGACAAAATAAGTTTGAGCCAACATCTGTCGGAAAAAATCCTAGGATTTTGTTGTCGGAATGTCCGAACAAAGTCCGACCGTGTGTACGCCCTAATAGTCCCAAGTCCATCTCAGAAGCAAACAAGAGAGGGTGGCTATGTTCCTAGATACAGTGGGACTATGAAGAACAAATAAAGCTATTCCAGATGTTGAATCACAGCAGCAAAAAAGGGAATTTGGAGATTTGGAGGCGACTACAAATAGAAGGTACCACAATTAATTTGTTACTGGTGGAGAAAGACCCCTTTTTGAATGTGTTGTGTTTTTCTATTGACATAATTACTGTACCTGGTCTGATCATGCACTGGTGACACTAGAGGTCCAGGTCTAAAATATCCTCATATCCCCTGGGCTTTGGAGACTAAATGCTTCTATTTTATGCTTCCCTTGCTTTGCCCTTCAAATCTGTGAGGAACTGGAGAGTTTTTTCCAGTATAATGCAACCAATGATATATCTGACTTTGTGCTTAGAAATACTCATACTCACAAAATGTATATGAGGGGGATTCTTTTCAGGAAAATGCCAAGTCCATTCTGGATATCACACAACTTAGATCAACGGAGCTGTTGAATAAGACTTCTAAGCAAACTAGAATTTTGATAAATAACTAAGGCAATTATTGTCCCATCAATTTTGTTGAAGCACTATTCTCAGGCCAGCAAAGACAGTGGATTTCTGGCAAGGTTACTCAAGTAGCTCAGGGGGAAAAATACCTATTTGATAACTAAAGCAGGTGATAAACTTTGCTAACTGGCAGGTTTTGCTAATAAATTTAAATCTCCCACCAACACACCAGGTGGAAATTGTCCCGGAGAATATGTACCAATGCAAAAAAAATAAAATAAATAAATTTGGCCAGGAGCCAGGATTTTTTATATGCCTCAAGTGTAACATTAAGCTCTGGTTCCCATTGGTACGATTTGACATGTCAAATCGCATGTCAAATCAGCGGCAATTGCCGGCAATGGCACAGTCTGCGGCGCTGCACCAATTTCAAAAAGTAGTTTCTGTACTACTTTTTGCGATTTTGGGCTGTGATTTACATTGACATCTGTGCAGAAACCTGCACAGATGACTCTGAAATCGCAGCCAAAATTGGGACTGACATGCGGGAGTGAAATCGTGCAAGTTCAGCTGAACTCGCAAGGCTTCATTCCGGCATCTCAGTGTGAACCTGGGCTAAAACTGCTCAATTCCTTTAAATAACATGCCAGGGAGGTGCTCTAATCCTGCCTGTGAAAGAGTGCATCTACAGTATCTTACAAAAGTGAGTACACCCCTCACATTTTTGTAACACATTTATTACATCATTTTTAACTACTTTGAGTCAAAGCTTACTTACTTTACTTTCCTCTACACTGAGTGTGGTTTACCATATCTATATATATATATATTCTACAGGCAATTGTCGCATCTGCTCCTGACGAGTGAAGGTATTCACGAAATGCGTCAAGCTATGAGTTATATCTGATGCCACATTTATTTTTTTTGTAATAATTTCTTTATTGAAGAAAATAGAGAGCATATACAAGTAAACGAAAACAGTGGTATAGCAATGAAAAGTTACAGCAGTTTGTTGTATCGTTGTACATAAAAGAAACAGACACTTTGACACTGACTCAGCCGTGACTGAGGCGCCCTCTCCGCTAGTCTACCCGTATAATCTCTGGGGCGGAGATGAATATCAATGCTGAGATTTGTATGGTATGTAGTTGGTGTCCGTATTGATTAATGGGGTAAATATTACAGGAGGAGGACTTTGTTGATAAGGGAGGTAGGCAGCGGTGTGAGTATGTAGGAAGAAAATATGTTTCGTATTTGGAGAAGGTGAGTTTGATTATTATCAACCTGTAGTAGGGTTCAGGGTGGGTGTGTCACAGCCACGTAAAGTGAGGATAATGCTCAATTAGGTGGCTCTCAAATGGAGTTTTATTTGGGGGGAGGGAGGGGGTGGGATATGAAAGAGGAGGGGGGTAAGGTTAGGGGAGGAGGGGTAAAAGGGGGTTGGTCGTCTCTGGCTTCCCTTAATTATTTTCGTTCATTTGCTAATGAACGGGGTGTAGTTTTAGTTTTTTGAGTGCAGTTTTCGGGAATGGACAATTTCCCTAAACAGGTGATTTCATAATAGTAGAGTATTCGTCTGTTGTCTGAAAATGTGTCCAGCATGCCCACTTATGGCTAAATTTTGTTGGAGTATCTCGTGAGATATGAATGAGTTTTTCCATTTCGGCTACTTTTTGTAGTCTTGTGAGCCATTCTTTGAGAGTCGGAACCTGTGTTGAGTGCCAATGTATAGGGATGCATTGTTTTGCAGCGTTAATCATATGCATGGTACGTGATTTATAATAGGAGGAGTGCGGCAGGGGCGAGTGATGGAGAAGGAATTGGGCTGGGGTAAGCTCTAGGCTGTAAGAGGTAATCTGGGCGGTTATGCGGCAAACATCTGACCAGAAGTGCTGCAGAGGGGGACATGACCACCAGATGTGGAGTAAAGTACCCCTGTCTTGGTGGCATCTCCAACAGGTCTCGGAGATGTCAGGTTTGAACTTGTGTAGTAATGTAGGAGTACGGTACCCTCTGGATTGGATTTTAAATTCGTTTTCTTGGGTGCTAACGTTCATTGAGCCTTTGTGAATGATTTTAAATATGTTTTCCCAATTCTCTTCCGTGAGTGTTATGGAAAGTTCAAAATCCCATTTTTTGCAGGCTAAGGTTTCAGTGGCTTTGAGGTCAGCAAAGAGGAGGTTGTGTATATAGGATATGAGGTGAGTTTGGGGTGAAGTTTTAGTGAAGAGATCCTCAAAGGGGGAGAGTGGTCTTGGGCATTTAAAGTCTTTGTTTAGGGATTTAAGATAGTGGGCAATTAGTAGGTATGTCCATGTGGGTATCGGCGTTTTTCCTTGTTGTGTGGAAATCTGGGCTGCATTGAGTATCTCGCCTTGATGGAAGAATTGGTGGGCTCTGATTTGGTCTAAAGACCAGTGATCGTCAAGGAATTGGTGGTGCATTCCTGGGGGAAAGTCCGGGTTTAGTTTTATTGGAGTCAGTGGTCCAGGAGTGGAGGATAGACCCGTACATTTACATGTCTGGTGAAAGCATTGTAGTTGTGGGGCCTATCAAAGGATGGAGGCGGATGTGTAATGGGATGTGTCAGGGGGTTATCCATGGGAGTGAGTGCAAAGACGGGTTTGAAAAGGAGGCTTCCAAAGCAATCCAGTCCTTGTAAGGAGCATGTACATTCCAGTCTATTATTCTGGTAAGGAGGGTGGCAGTGTGGTAGTTTCAAAGGTTTGGGAGTCCAATTTCCCCTAGGTGTTTCGGGCGAGCGAGTTGATTGTAACTAATTCTGTGTGGCCGGTCACTCCAGAGGAAGTTGGAGCATACTTGTCTGTAGGTCTTGAATAGGGATGAGCCGAACACCCCCCTGTTCGGTTCGCACCAGAACATGCGAACAGGAAAAAAATTCGTTCGAACACGCGAACACCGTTAAAGTCTATGGGACACGAACATGAATAATCAAAAGTGCTAATTTTAAAGGCTAATATGCAAGTTATTGTCAATAAAAGTGTTTGGGGACCTGGGTCCTGCCCCAGGGGACATGAATCAATGCAAAAAAAAGTTTTAAAAACGGCCGTTTTTTCAGGAGCAGTGATTTTAATAATGCTTAAAGTCAAACAATAAAAGTGTAATATCCCTTTAAATTTCATACCTGGGGGGTGTCTATAGTATGCCTGTAAAGGGGCGCATGTTTCCCGTGTTTAGAACAGTCTGACAGCAAAATGACATTTTGAAGGAAAAAACACATTTAAAACTACCGCGGCTATTGCATTGCCGACAATACAAATAGAAGTTCATTGATAAAAACGGCATGGGAATTCCCCACAGGGCAACCCCGAACCAAAATTAAAAAAAAAAAATGATGTGGGAGTCCCCCTAAATTCCATACAAGGCCCTTCAGGTCTGGTATGGATATTAAGGGGAACCCCAGCCAAAATTTAAAAAAAAAATTGACGTGGGGTTCCCCCTAAATTCCATACCAGACCCTTCAGGTCTGGTATGGATTTTAAGGGGAACCCCGCGCCAAAAAAAAAAAAAACGGCGTGGGGTCCCCCCAAAAATCCATACCAGACCCTTATCCGAGCACGCAACCTGGCAGGCCGCAGGAAAAGGGGGGGGACGAGAGTGCGCCCCCCCCCCCCTCCTGAACCGTACCAGGCCACATGCCCTCAACATTGGGAGGGTGCTTTGGGGTAGCCCCCCAAAACACCTTGTCCCCATGTTGATGAAGACAAGGGCCTCATCCCCACAACCCTGGCCGGTGGTTGTGGGGGTCTGCGGGCAGGGGGCTTATCAGAATCTGGAAGCCCCCTTTAACAAGGGGACCCCCAGATCCCGGCCCCCCCCCTGTGTGAAATGGTAAGGGGGTACTTACCCCTACCATTTCACTAAAAAACTGTCAAAAATGTTAAAAATGACAAGAGACAGTTTTTGACAATTCCTTTATTTAAATGCTTCTTCTTTCTTCCTTCATCTTCTTCTTCTTCTGGTTCTTCTGGCTCTTCTGGTTCTTCCTCCGGCGTTCTCGTCCAGCATCTCCTCCGCGGCGTCTTCTATCTTCTTCTCCTCGGGCCGCTCCGCACCCATGGCATGAGGGGGGAGGCTCCCGCTCTTCTCTTCATCTTCTTCTCTTCTTCATCTTCTTCTTCATCTTCTTCTTCTTCTTCTCTTCTTCCTTCTTCTCTTCTTCATTTCTTCTCCGGGCCGCTCCGCAGCCATGCTGGCATGGTGGGAGGCTCCCGCTGTGTGACGGCATCTCTTCGTCTGACGGTTCTTAAATAACGGGGGGCGGGGCCACCCGGTGACCCCGCCCCCCTCTGACGCACGGGACATGACGGGACTTCCCTGTGGCATTCCCCGTGACGTCACAGGGAAGTCCCGTCAAGTCACCGTGCGTCAGAGGGGGGCGGGGTCACCGGATGGCCCCGCCCCCCGTTATTTAAGAACCGTCAGACGAAGAGACGCCGTCACACAGCGGGAGCCTCCCACCATGCCAGCATGGCTGTGGAGCGGCCCGGAGAAGAAATGAAGAAGAGAAGAAGGAAGAAGAGAAGAAGAAGAAGAAGAAGAAGAAGATGAAGATGAAGAAGAGAAGAAGATGAAGAGAAGAGCGGGAGCCTCCCCTCATGCAATGGGTGTGGAGCGGCCCGAGGAGAAGAAGATAGAAGACGCCGCGGAGGAGATGCTGGACGAGAACGCCGGAGGAAGAACCAAAAGAGCCAGAAGAACCAGAAGAAGATGAAGAGAAAGAAGAAGCATTTAAATAAAGGAATTGTCAAAAACTGTCTCTTGTCATTTTTAACATTTTTGACAGTTTTTTAGTGAAATGGTAGGGGTAAGTACCCCCTTACCATTTCACACAGGGGGGGGGCCGGGATCTGGGGGTCCCCTTGTTAAAGGGGGCTTCCAGATTCCGATAAGCCCCCCGCCCGCAGACCCCCACAACCACCGGCCAGGGTTGTGGGGATGAGGCCCTTGTCTTCATCAACATGGGGACAAGGTGTTTTGGGGGGCTACCCCAAAGCACCCTCCCAATGTTGAGGGCATGTGGCCTGGTACGGTTCAGGAGGAGGGGGGCCGCACTCTCATCCCCCCCTCTTTTCCTGCGGCCTGCCAGGTTGCGTGCTCGGATAAGGGTCTGGTATGGATTTTTGGGGGGACCCCACGCCGGTTTTTTTTTTTTTGGCGCGGGGTTCCCCTTAAAATCCATACCAGACCTGAAGGGTCTGGTATGGAATTTAGGGGGAACCCCACGTCAATTTTGTTTTTAAATTTTGGCTGGGGTTCCCCTTAATATCCATACCAGACCTGAAGGGCCCTGTATGGAATTTAGGGGGACCCCCACATCATTTTTTTTTTTTTATTTTGGTTCGGGGTTGCCCTGTGGGGAATTCCCATGCCGTTTTTATCAATGAACTTCTATGTGTATTGTCGGCAATGCAATAGCCGCGGGTAGTTTTAAATGAGTTTTTTCCTTCCAAATGTCATTTTGCTGTCAGACTGTTCTAAACACAGGAAACATGCGCCCCTTTACAGGCATACTATAGACACCCCCCAGGTACTAAATTTAAAGGGATATTACACTTTTATTGTTTGACTTTAAGCATTAATAAAATCACTGCTCCTGAAAAAACGTCCGTTTTTAAAACTTTTTTTTGCATTGATCCATGTCCCCTGGGGCAGGACCCGGGTCCCCAAACACTTTTTATGACAATAACTTGCATATAAGCCTTTAAAATTAGCACTTTTGATTTCTCCCATAGACTTTTAAAGGGTGTTCCGCGGCATTCGAATCTGCCGCGAACACCCCAAATTGTTCGCTGTTCGGCGAACTTGCGAACAGCCAATGTTCGAGTAGAACATGAGTTCGACTCGAACTCGAAGCTCATCCCTAGTCTTGAAGAAGGAGGATGGGATGTGGATGGGGATCGTTTGTAATATGTATAGAAGTCTCGGCAGAACATTCATTTTTAGGATGGCTGCCCTGCCAAACCAGGAGAATAAGGGTTTGTTCCAGTGTTTAAGGTCGGAGGACAGTGTATTTAAAAGGGGAGATGGTTTTTCATAGTGTTTCCTCATAATAACCTTTACAATATTCTCATTTATATATCAAAAACATTTTTTTGTAAACTGAGCAGACATATGATATCTTTCACACTATGCCATGGCTGCTGGGCCATATGGCTCATATATACCTGCATTCATTTATATAATGGTTTACATATTTATAGGTCTAAGCACTAGTTTTAGCACCTATCTCAGTTCCGTGGAAAGAAAGGAAACTTTATATATTCCTAACTTTCCTTCTTCAAAAGACTTTTAAAAGCAATATAAACGTTTTATTTATGGATATTTTTTGTATTGTCTATAGAAACATCTTGTCTGCACATTCACGTCTTCAATAAACACTCCACCATAAAACACCCACCCAATTAACTCTATGTTAAGAGGCCATACAATCTAACGATCAGCTGTTCAGAGTTATACAATCAGTATGGGGTCATGTATGAGACGTATAATGTGTATATAAGTGACTTTCATTGTTGTACAAACCAGCTATGAGTAAGCGCTCTATGGGAGCGTGAAACGCGTCAACGGTTATGCTGTATCACTTCAACAGAGCAATGTACGCATTTTATACCATGTCATTTTTTCAATAAAGAAGATTTTACCTTTATTATTCCAATCCGGAGTGAGGCAGTCCAGATTTTTCATTGCTCCTATACCATTAAAAGGGCAGATAGTTTTTAGTATAAAGGTCAGCTAGTTTGGATGTGAGTTGTATGCCCAGGTATGTAACTGATTCGTAATTGAAGGGGAAGTTCTCTTTACATTGGTCTACTAGATTTTGTGGGAGTGAGATATTAAGGGCATATGATTTAGTGAGGTTGATTTTAAGGTTGGAAAGAGATTGAAATTTCTTGAATTCTGATAAGATAGTTGGTAGGGTGATTAGAGGGTTTGTAAGCAATAGCAGTATGTCATCCGCAAAAGCGGCATATTTGTATTCCTTTGTTTGCGTTTGGAATCCCTGTATGTCTGGATGGAGTTTTATTTTGTGGAGAAAAGGCTTAAGGGTCAATACAAAAAGGATGGGGACAGAGGACAGCCCTGTCTCGTCCCATTGCTGATGGGGAAGGCATTTGATAGAGTATTGTTGATCTGGACCCTAGCTGAGGGGTTTGCATATAGTGAAAGACTGATGCCACATTTATATCAGTTATTTCCTGCTATACCTGCGTATCATGTGATCACAGACACAGTTATCAGGCATGCCACCCTTGGCACTTGTAGGCTATATTATCACTTTGTATGCAACTATTTTACTATCATGTACCCATTATGATATTTGTTTCTTGATTGTATTCTGTATCTACCATGCCCATTTTTTGTGCTATTTATATATGTGCATATTATATGAAATCTTTTTTAATTACTACTATGTTACGAATTAAATACTTTTTTACCCCTTCCTCCGCATTCCCACTGCTTCATTTAAAGTCCCAAACTTCCTTTGCTATGTATCTGAAACAGGGATGGAGACACTTAACCGTGCCTCATTGAAAGTCCCAAATCCCCCACATTATAAATGATATCTTTTCATGTGACAACACTGAAGAAATGACACTTTGCTACAATGTAAAGTAGTGAGTGTACAGCTTGTATAACAGTGTAAATTTGCTGTCCCCTCAAAATAACTCAACACACAGCCATTAATGTCTAGCAACAAAATTGAGCCCAATTAGATATTTTCCCTCCCCGATGTCATGTAACTCATTCGTTTTACAAGGTCTCAGGTGTGAATGGGGAGCGGGTGTGTTAAATTTGGTGTTATCACTCTCACTCTCTCATACTGGTCATTGGAAGTTCAGCATGGCACCTCATGGCAAAGAACTCTCAGAGGATCTGTTAAAAAAAAAGAATTGTTGCTCTACATAAAGATGGCCTAGGCTATAAGAAGATTGCCAAGACCCTGAAACTGAGCTGCAGCATGGTGGCCATGGTTCCCTAAGCAGTTTTAGGGCTACAGTGATGTTACGGTGGCAGCATGTACATTAACCAGTTGCCGACCGCCACACGACGATGTACGTCGGTAGAATGGCACGGGCAGGCAAAAGGATTTACAGGTACGTCCTTGCCTGCCCGCGGGTGGGGGGTCCGATCGGACACCCCGATGCTTGCGGCGGTCGGATTCAAGTCAGGGGCGATCAAAGGTGAGGGGGAGGCCACTCATTCGTGGCTCCCCCCTCGCGATCGCTCCTGGCCAATGACGGGCTTCCTCGGCTTCTGTGAATGTAAACAGAAGCGGAGGAGGTGATGTCACTCTCCTCGAGCTGGTCTTTTCATTCCGGCGCCGAGGAGAGAAGACATCCAAGTAAGCTTGTACCAACACTACACTAACAGTAGAACACGCAGGCACACTTGTCACCCCCCAGTCACCCCCTGATCACCCCCCTGTACCCCCTGTCACACTGACACCAATAGCAGTTTTTTTTTTTCCTGATTATTGCATTGGTGTCAGTTTGTGACAGTTATAAGTGTTAGAGCAGTTAGGTTAGCCCCCTTTAGGTCTGGGGTACCCCCCTTTAGGTCTAGAGTACCCCCCTAACCCCCCTAATAAAGTTTTAACCCCGTGATCACCCCCCGTCGCCAGTGTCACTAAGCAATCGTTTTTCTGATTGCTTTATTAGTGACACAGGTGACGCTAGTTAGGGAGGTAAGTATATAGGTTCGCCGTCAGTGTTTTATAGCGACAGGGACCCCTATATACTACCTACTAAAGGTTTTAACCCCTTGATTGCCCCCTAGTTAACCCTTTCACTAGTGATCACCATATAATTGTTACGGGTGACGCTGGTTAGTTGGTTTGTTTATTATAGTTTATTATAGTTTATTATAGTTTTAGGGCATCCGCCGTTTATTACCTTATGAAGGTTTAACCCCTTGATCGCCCGGCGGTGATATAAGTTACATTTTTAGGGTCAGATAAGGTCTGCGTCGCCCCAGGCAGTGTCAGGTTAGCGCCAGTACACCCACGCATGCAGCATACACCTCCCTTAGTGCTATAGTATCTGAACGGATCGATATCTGATCCGATCAGATCTATACTCCCCAGCAGTTTAGGGTCCCCCAAAAAAACGCAGTGTTAGCGGGATCAGCCCAGATACCTGCTAGCCCCTGCGTTTTGCCCCTCGGCCCAGCCCAGCCCAGCCCACCCAAGTGCAGTATCGATCGATAACTGTCACTTACAAAACACTAAGCACACATAACTGCAGCGTTCGCAGAGTCAGGCCTGATCGCTGCGATCGCTAACAGTTTTTTGGTAGCGTTTTGAATCAGTCGCTGACAGTCAGGAGCTTTTTTGCCTGTGAGTCTCACTAGTGTACCCCTAAATTTAGAGCCCAAAATGGCAAATCAAAGGTACACTAGTGAAGAGGCCTACACGTTTCTGAGCATGACAGATAGTGAAGAGGAAGTCACTCATCTGTCAGATTCAGGCTCAGAATACGATCCTGTAGAGGACAGCGGCTCCATGACAGATAGCTCTGACGACGGAGTTGTGGTCCCTGCTAAGGTCAGGCATACCAGACCCCAATCTTCTTCTTCTGTCCTTGAAGTGCAAGAACCGCAGGTCCCTCGTATGGAGCAGAGAAGTACTAGTGCCGCTATTCCTTCTGGTGAACTGGCAAGCACCAGCGGCCCAGTACACCCTGGTCGTATATCCAGCACTGCAGTATCACGTGGTGACGTGGCGAGTCCCATAAGTGCAGTTCAAGCTTTTGAGGTGGCAAGCACTAGTAGTGTCCCGCTGCCACCAAGAAGACGAACACAGGCTTGTCGTGCCCATAGTGCCCTTCCTGCTGCATTCGACAATCCGAATTGGGTACCCACCACTTCTGCAGCACCCGTATTGCCCCCATTCACTGGCCAACCCGGAATTCAGGTGGAAACAGTTGATTTTACACCACTGGATTTTTATTCACTGTTTTTCACCGAAGATCTCTATAGATCTATTGTGGACCAAAGCAATTTATACGCTGGTCAACACATCGCCGCTAATCCCCAGTCCTCCCTTGCCAGAGATTGGAAACCAATTACGGTTTCCGAATTTAAGATCTTTCTGGGCCTTTCCCTCAACATGGGCATAAATAAAAAGAGTGCGTTGCGGTCATATTGGTCCACTGACCCAATTTACCATATGCCCGTGTTCTCTGCTTCCATGGCCAGGGCACGATACGAGCAGATTTTGCGGTTCATGCACTTCAACGACAATGAACTCTGTCGTCCTCGTGGAGACCCTGAATACGATCGGCTCTACAAAATTCGGCCCCTCGTAAACCACTTCAACCAACGTTTTGCGGACTTGTTTACTCCCCATCAAGTTGTCTGCGTTGATGAGTCCCTGATTAAATTTTCTGTCCGCTTGTCATTCAAACAGTACCTTCCCAGCAAGCGTGCCAGATACGGGGTCAAGATGTATAAGCTCTGTGACAGGGCCACAGGCTATACATGTAGTTTTATGGTTTACGAGGGCAAAGATAGTCACGTAGAGCCGACAAACTGCCCTGACTACATAGGAAGCGTTGGTAATATAGTGTGGGACTTGGTGTCACCCTTATTCGGAAAGTGGTACCATTTATATGTGGACAATTATTATACGAGCGTGCCACTTTTTAGTCACTTTTTTGATCATCAAATTGGAGCATGTGGCACCGTGCAACCTAATCGCCGGGGCTTTCCTCAGCGGCTTGTAGATTCCCGTCTTAGGCTGGGGGAGAGAGCATGCTTGCAGTGTAATAATTTGCTCGCTATGAAGTGGAGGGACAATAAGAATGTTTTCGTTCTTACCTCCCTTCATGCAGACACGACGGTCCAAATTACTACGGCGACTGGTTTTGTGGAGAAACCCCTCTGTGTCCATGAATATAACCAAAATATGGGAGGGGTGGACCTCAACGACCAGTTGTTGGCGCCGTACCTAATTGCCCGTAAGGCCAGAAGTGTCTGTATACTTATTTCAATTGGCTTTGCTGAACATATGGCTTTGTGCTATACAGAGCTTCAGGACGGACTGGATCCTCCCTAAATTCCAGGAAGAGATCGTCAGAGCCCTTCTGTTTCCAGACGGTGCTCCACCTCACCTTCCCCAACCAAATGCAGTAAGCCGGCTGCATGAGAGGCATTTTCCTTATGTCCTCCAGAGTACCCCTACCCAACGAGCCCCCCAAAGAAAATGTTGTGTCTGCAGAAAGCGCGGATTTAGGCGTGACACCTGGTATTATTGTCCCTCCTGTCCTGACAATCCTGGTCTTTGCATTGGTGAATGTTTTGAACGCTACCATACACTAGTTCAGTTTTAGCATAGGGTACAGCATTGCACAGACTAGGACACACTTTCACAGGGTCTCCCAAGATGCCATCGCATTTTGAGAGACCCAAACTTGGAACCGTTACAGTTTTAAAAGTTACATTTATAAAAAAAAAAGTAAAAAAAAAAAAAATACACAAAAAAATATAAAATAAAAAAACAAAAATATTTGTTGTTTTATTGTTCTCGCTCTCTCTATTTTCTCTCTATTGTTCTGCTCTTTTTTACTGTATTCTATTCTGCAATGTTTTATTGTTATGTTTTATCATGTTTGCTTTTCAGGTATGTAATTTTTTTATAGTTTACTGTGTTTTAACCATTTTTTTAGTTTTCAGGTACTCCATTCAGCTGCAGCGCGGATTTATTTATCTTGACAGCAACAGCGTTTGCTCCCACGATACATAAAGCCGTGACTCCAGCGCTGTCGGTGGTGATTTTACCACCACAGTTACATACTTCAGCATATATGCCAAAGCGTGGGGGCAGCAGTGGGTAGAGGAGCGATTTGCTCCTGCTTTTTGTGGGAGGATGCCCCCATGCTTCGGCATATATATATTTTAGGTAGGCACAGGTTGCGTTAAATGTTTTATTTTTTACCATCTTTTTTTTTGTATTTGCTTTGCAGGTATGGTAAGTATTACTGTTATACTGTAATGTTACTTTGTTTTTTGTTAACCATCATTTGCTTAGCAGGTACACCATTCAGTTGCAGCGCAGATTTATTCATCTTGACAGCAACAGCGTTTGCTCCCACGATACATAAAGCCATGACTCCAGCGCTGTCTGAGGTGATTTCACCACCACAGTTACATACTTCAGCATATATGCTGAAGCGTGGGGGCAGCAGTGGGTGGAGGAGCGATTTGCTCCTGCCTTTTGCGGGAGGATGCCCCCATGCTTCGGCATGTATAAACGGTGCATGTATGCCCATCATCAGAAGTGGGTGGATGAAGGGAGGTATTCTAATGGTGGGCATACCCACCGATCAATATCTTTTTTTCGTTCAGCCCGCAGGCTGCATGAAAAAAAGTTTACAATATATGCCCAACAAGGACCAGCAACGTACTGGTATGTTGCTGGACTTTGAGTGGTTATACCAGAATGATGCCTGCAGGTTTAGGTATCATCTTGGTATCATTCTTTTCAGCGAGTGGTCGGCTTTCATGTATAAGCAATCCTAGCGGCTAATTAGCCTCTAGACTGCTTTTACAAGCAGTGGGAGGGAATGACCCCCCCACCGTCTTCCATGTTTTTCTCTGGCTCTCCTGTCCCAACAGGGAACCTGAGAATGCAGCTGGTAATTCAGCCAGCTGACCATAGAGCTGATCAGAGACCAGAATGGCTCCAAATATCTCTATGGCCTAAGAAACCGGAAGCTACGAGCATTTCATGACTTAGATTTCGCCAGATGTAAAAAGCGTCATTGGGAAATTGGGAAAGCATTTTTATCACACTGATCTTGGTGTGGTCAGATGCTTTGAGGGCAGAGGAGAGACCTAGGGTCTAATAGACCCAAAAAAGAGTACCTGTCACTACCTATTGCTCTCATAGGGGATATTTACATTCCCTGAGATAACAATAAAAATGATTAAAAAAAATAAAAATTAAAGGAACAGTTTAAAAATAAGATAAAAAAGCAAAAAAAAATAAAGAAAAAAAAAAGAGCACCCCCCCCCGCTTTCGCGCTAAGGCGAACGCAAGCGTCGGTCTGGCGTCAAATGTAAACAGCAATTGCACCATGCATGTAAGGTATCACTGCGAAGGTCAGATCGAGGGCAGTCATTTTAGCAGTAGACCTCTAAAGCGGTAACCTATAAAGGCTTTTAAAGGCTTTTAAAAATGTATTTAGTTTGTCGCCACTGTGCGCAATTTTAAAGCATGTCATGTTTGGTATCCATGTACTCGGCCTAAGATCATCTTTTTTATTTCATCAAACATTTGGGCAATATAGTGTGTTTTAGTGCATTAAAACCCCCTGAAAACCAAGCACCGCCTTCAGGCTTTCTAAGAGCGTAAATTTTTGATTTCACTCTTCACTGCCTATCACAGTTTCGGAGGCCATGGAATGCCCAGATGGCACCCCCCCCCTCCAAATGACCCCATTTTGGAAAATAGACACCCCAAGCTATTTGCTGAGAGGTATAGTGAGTATTTTGCAGACCTCACTGTTTGTCACAAACTTTTGAAAATTAAAAAAAGAAAAAAAAAAATTTTTCTTTTCTTTCTTCATTTTCAAAAACAAATGAGACCTGCAAAATACTCACCATGCCTCTCAGCAAATAGCTTGGGGTGTCTACTATCCAAAATGGGGTCATTTTGGGGGGTTTGTGCTATCTTGGCATTTTATGGCTTTCAAAACTGTGATAGGTAGTGAGGAGTAAAATCAAAAATTTACGCCCTTAGAAATCCTGAAGGCGGTGGATTGGATTTCGGGGCCTCGTATGAAGCTATTCTCCCAAAAAGTCCCACACATGTGGTATCCCCATACTCAGGAGAAGCAGCAGAATGTATTTTGGGGTGTAATTCCACATATGCCCATGGCACATTTGAGCAATATATCATTTAACAGGTATAGTATTCCTGTGCTACCATGCAAAAATGGGAGAGATGAGGGGGAGGGGGGGAAGCAGCTTGCACCAAGAGGGGTCCAACCTGGCCCTTAATAATAGCATAAAAATACAAATGGGGATGGTGCTGTGCTAATCCTAGTGTAAACGTGTCATAATAATGGAATATTAGTGACTCAGTGGCGTATTGCCTATTCTCAGTAAATAAGTGATAATAAACTTGATCCCACGTTACTAATATTCCGTGCTGTGCTAACTTTTAAAAAATCACAGAAAGTGCAGATAAAAACTACGCATGAATAAATAATATAAGCATCTGAATATAAATAAAACAATATAAATACTTCACCTGTAGTGCAAAAAACAATAGAAATATGTTTGAAATATGAAACACATAAAAATAAAATAAACCGCACGCAAGTGCAAGGTTATAATGAATGTCCTAAGAGATCCCAATAAAAGTGACAAATGTAATAAAGTGTCCAGTGTCAGCAATCCGTGCTCACATTTTAGTACAAACAATGTTCAAATGCAAAGAAAAAGTGACTTGTGCAGCAGCAAACAGTTCCAATGCTTCTTTAAATGTGCTCAATGGTAAAATAGTGAAGGCAGCAGCTAGATTCTAGCATCGCTTCACTCAAATAAGTGAAGAATGTGAAGTGTAAACACCAATCCTCTTCATGCAGCAATCCTACAATGGAGGGCAATGGCCCCTTACCTCACTACACTGAGGTTATAGCATAAGTCAATCAGCGTTTATGATGTCTCCTTTGGGGGTCAGTCTTGGGTCCCAAGCTGTCATTCAATATACCTCAGACCATGCAGGAGGCATAACGACCAAAGGAAAAACAAAGGTGCCACATAGTGTAGTATTTTAAAAGATTAAGGGCTTCATTCATAAATGTCATAAGGGTACTCACATAGTGATACAACAGGGAATGAGTGGTATCCAGACGAGCGGCGAACCCGTACACTATTACAGTGGAGGGTGCCGGTCCCAAGCAGAAGTAGCTAAATGTATTTTGGGGTGCAATTTCACATATGCCCATGGCCTGTGTGAGCAATATATCATTTAGTGACAACTTTGTGCAAAATAATAAAAGTTTGTCATTTTCCTGCAACTTGTGGCAAAATATAAAATATTCCATGGACTCAACATGCCTCTCAGCAAATAGCTTGGGGTGTCTACTTTCCAAAATGGGGTCATTTGGGGGGGTTTGTGCCATCTTGGCATTTTATGGCCTTCAAAACTGTGATAGGCAGTGAAGAGTGAAATCAAAAATTTACGCCCTTAGAAATCCTGAAGGCGGTGCTTGGATTTCGGGGCCCCGTACGCGGCTAGGCTCCCAAAAAGTCCTAAACATGTGGTATCCCCGTACTCAGGAGAAGCAGCAGAATGTATTTTGGGGTGTAATTCCACATATGCCCATGGCATGTTTGAGCAATATATCATTTAGTGACAACTTTGTGCAAAAAAAAAATTGTCACTTTTCCGCAACTTGTGTCAAAAAATAAAATATTCCATGGACTCAACATGCCTCTGAGCAAATAGCTTGGGGTGTCTACTTTCTAAAATGGGGTCATTTGGGGGGGGGGGTTTGTGCCATCTGGGCATTTTATGGCCTTTAAAACTGTGATACGTAGTGAGGAGTGAAATCAAAAATTTACGCCCTTAGAAATCCTGAAGGCGGTGCTTGGTTTTCGGGGCCCCGTACGCGGCTAGGCTCCCAAAATGTCCCACACATGTGGTATCCCCATACTCAGCAGCTGAATGTATTTTGGGGTGCAATTCCACATATGCCCATGGCCTGTGTGAGAAATATATCATTTAGTCACACTTGGGACAAAAAAAATAAATATTCAATGGGCTCAACATGCCTCTCAGCAATTTCCTTGGGGTGTCTACTTTCCAAAATGGGGTCATTTGGGGGGGTATTGTACTGCCCTGCCATTTTAGCACCTCAAGAAATGACATAGGCAGTCATAAACCTAAAGCTGTGTAAATTCCAGAAAATGTACCCTAGTTTGTAGACGCTATAACTTTTGCGCAAACCAATAAATATACGCTTATTGACATTTTTTTTTACCAAAGACATGTGGTCGAATACATTTTGGCCTAAATGTATGACTAAAATTGAGTCTATTGGATTTTTTTTATGACAAAAAGTAGAAAATATCATTTTTTTTCAAAATTTTCGATATTTTTCCTTTTATAGCGCAAACAATAAAAATGGCAGAGGTGATCAAATACCATCAAAAGAAAGCTCTATTTGTGGGAAGAAAAGGACGCAAATTTTGTTTGGGTACAGCATTGCATGACCGCGCAATCAGCAGTTAAAGCGACGCAGTGCCAAATTGTAAAAAGTGCTCTGGTCAGGAAGGGGGTAAATCCTTCCGGGGCTAAAGTGGTTAAATATCTCCTAGGAGATATTTACACTACCTATAGGTAAGCCTTATTATAGGCTTATCTATAGGTAAAATTTAATGTTGGAAGTTTACTTCCACTTTAATGTTCCAATATTAATATATACAAGAGAGGGGATAAGGGGCAGTCTTGTCATGTATCATTGTTAATTATAGAGGGGTCGAACAAGATACCATTAGTGAGAATTCTGTCTCTATAAGGCCAAGGCAAATCTACAACAGGGTTTCTTCCGGGAACCAGTTTATATGCATGGATTATACACACATACACTTTGCATGGGAGATATGTTAATTATATGGGGTAATATATTATGTATTGGTATATTGTATTTCACATTGGACATTCTTGTAGTTCTGAATGTGTATTGACCTCTTTCATGTTGCAAGGTCTTATTGTCCGGTTAGTTCTCACCTATGTAAACATAAAAGTGCAGTGCTATAACATAATAAGTAGCAATAAAAGTGTAAAACTCTGTACCCAATAAAGGTTAAATAATTCCAAATTACATATATGGAATTAAGTCATTAATCCAAAGTGTTTTTAAAAAAAATCCACAAATGAAGTCCACAGATGAAAATAGAAAAATAAGAATAAAAAAGTCCTGCACTCTGTAGTGAAAAACACCTGGTGAAAAGTCTGTGATAGCAGTCTAAGAAGTGATGTGCAGTGCACCCCAGCCAAAAGTGCATTATAGCTCCTTATTAGAAGATGATGACCACTGTAACATAGATGGTCATACAGCACTTAGGGGGTTAAGGTCTCCCTCCGACCATTCCATCTGCTCCGCTAGAGCTAATAAAGAAATACCACTAATCGCTCAAAGATAAAATGAGAAGAACAATCTCATAATGCAAAACTGTATGCCAAATATTTTTTAAAAGCATAAAGGTGCACACTCACACAATCATAGGGCCAAAGCACACAAACATACACTACCCCGTTTATAGTCCCGACGTACATGTTTTACGTCACCGCGTTTAGAACGATCGGATTTTCCGACAACTTTGTGTGACCGTGTGTATGCAAGACAAGTTTGAGCCAACATCCGTCGGAAAAAATCCTAGGATTTTGTTGTCGGAATGTCCGAACAAAGTCTGACCGTGTGTACGGGGCATAACAGTTTTTGAATTAGTGTCTTTATGTTTATATATGGTTTTATAAATTATAGGGACTGATTGTAATTCAAGGACATGGGTTTCTGTAGGCGCTTCTTCTGACATATATCTATAAGAAAACAGCTCTGTATCTAAAAACTTGAGATGGATTTATTAGGAAATTGTATGGATATATGAACAGGAAAATATTTGAGGATTTCAGTAGAGTTCTAAGAAAAACAGCAGGATCAAAGAAAAGTGTCAAAGGTTATATCTGCAAATGTGTTTGAATTGCCTAGCTATGTTAAAGTAACTGGGCTTTGCTAGACGTGCACCTATTCTTTAACCTTTTCAGAATACATCCAACTGATGCCATACATTTGCATGACTAGTGATTTTTGTTCCTCATTAAATGTACTTCTAGCTGACTTTCACAATGGTCCTGTATATGTCATTTGAAAATCAAATTTAGGTTACAATAACAGTATTCACTATGACAACGTTCAGTACCTAATCAAAGACTGCAGATTTTACAACTTACTTTTCTTTCATAACTGTTAAAACTTTAATGTTGGATATGAGTTTTGATTTGGTACATGCATTTTAAGTTATAAAAATGTTTAATCATGAGCAAATATGACCCAAACTTTGAGGTAAAGCTAAAAAGAAAAAAGTTTAACAAATAATGTTTGAATGACTTCCAATATACGCGGAACCAATCACCATTGTCCTTATTTAAGAATTTGAATATTCAGTCTAAAATTATTGTTCATTTTTATGAAAGCTTCCATATTTGAACCTTCGCTTTCCCTTTTGCGTTAATCCCTAGTTTATATCGGGAGGTCAAAGGTCATGTACTAACATTTGCTCCACTTACTGAACTTACAAACATGCAAGCTGGATAAGATCCACAGCACAGTATATTGATATATACATAGGTGTGCGCAGCCTATTGCATTAGGGTGTGCACCTCAAACCAAAGCTCAACGACGTGCGTCGTCTGTGTGTGTATATATATATATATATATATACATGTATATACAGTATATATGTAAATACGCACTTTTTTGCTGACCAGCCAAGGTTCATATCGGTTTGAATTGTATATATAATATATATATATATATATATATATATATATATATATATATATATATATATATAAATTGTCAGTTAAAGTAACACAGTGCCATAACGCAAAAAATTACCTGGTCACGAAAGGAGGTAAAAGTTCCGGAGCTGAAGTGGTTAAATAAATCTAATTTAGTAAATACAAATAACTGCAACTTATTTCATATACATTGTACCAAAGAGAGCCATGCTAGGACGTTGTAATTTAAAAGTGACAACAAAAGTAACAGCATATGTATATATACACTATATACAGTGAGGATGGAAAGTATTCAGACCTCCTTAAATTTTTCACTCTTTGTTATATTGCTAAAATCATTTAAGTTCATTTTTTCCTCATTAATGTACACACAGCACCCCATATTGACAGAAAAACACAGAATTGTTGACATTTTTGCAGATTTATTAAAAAAGAAAAAGTAAAATATCACATGGTCCTAAGTATTCAGACCCTTTGCTCAGTATTTAGTAGGCGCACCCTTTTGATCTAATACAGCCATGAGTCTTTTTGGGAAAGATGCAACAAGTTTTTCACACTTGGATTTGGGCATCCTCTGCCATTCCTCCTTGCAGATCCTCTCCAGTTCTGTCAGGATGGATGGTAAACGTTGGTGGACAGCCATTTTTAGGTCTCTCCAGAGACGCTCAATTGGGTTTAAGTCAGGGCTCTGGCTGGGCCATTCAAGAATGGTCAAGGAGTTGTTGTGAAGCCACTCCTTCGTTATTTTAGCTGTGTGCTTAGGGTCATTGTGTTGTTGGAAGGTAAACCTCCGGCCCAGCCTGAGGTCCTCAGCACTCTGGAGAAGGTTTTCGTCCAGGATATTCCTGTACTTGGCCACATTCATCTTTCCCTCGATTGCAACCAGTCATCCTGTCCCTGCAGCTGAAAAACACCCCCACAGCATGATGCTGCCACCACCGTGCTTCACTGTTGGGACTGTGTTGGACAGGTGATGAGCAGTGCCTGGTTTTCTCCACACATACCACTTAGAATTAAGGCCAAAAAGTTCAATCTTGGTCTCATCAGACCAAAGAATCTTATTTCTCACCATCTTGGAGTCCTTCGGGTGTTTTTTTAGCAAACTCCATGCGGGTTTTCATGTGTCTTGCACTGAGAAGAGGCTTCCGTTGGGCCACTCTGCCATAAAGCCCCTACTGGTGGAGGGCTGCAGTGATGGTTGACTTTCTACAACCTTCTCCCATCTCCCGACTGCATCTCTGGAGCTCAGCCACAGTGATCTTTGGGTTCTTCTTTACCTCTCTCACCAAGGCTCTTCTCCCCCTATAGCTCAGTTTGGCCGGATGGCCAGCTCTAGGAAGGGTTCTGGTAGTCCCAAACATCTTCCATTTAAGGGTTATGGAGGCCACTGTGCTCTTAGGAACCTTAAATGCAGCAGAAATTTTTTTGTAACCTTGGCCAGATCTGTGCCTTGCCACAATTCTGTCTCTGAGCTCTTCAGGCAGTTTCTTTGACCTCATAATTCTCATTTGCTCTGACATGCACTGTGAGCTGTAAGGTCTTAGATATAGACAGGTGTGTGGCTTTCCTAATCAAGTCCAATCAGTATAATCAAACACAGCTGGACTCAAATGAAGGTGTAGAACCATTTCAAGGATGATCAGAAGAAATGGACAGCACCTGAGTTAAATATATGAGTGTCAGGGGGGGGGGGGAGTGGTCTGCACATGGCCAGGTGAGGGAGTGAGAGACACAAGCTCCCGGCCCCAGCCTGCTCCTTATGAGGCTGATTAACTGAGTTAAATATATGAGTGTCACAGCAAAGGGTCTGAATACTTAGGACCATGTTATATTTCAGTTTTTCTTTTTTAATAAATCTGCAAAAATGTCAACAATTTTGTGTTTTTCTCTCAATATGGGGTGCTGTGTGTACATTAATGAGTAAAAAAATGAACTTAAATGATTTTAGCAAATGGCTGCAATATAACAAAGAGGGAAAAATTTAATAAGGTCTGAATACTTTCCGTCCCCACTGTATATATACAGTTGTGCTCACAAGTTTACATACCCTGGCAGAATTTATGATTTCTTGGCCATTTTTCAGAGAATATGAATGATAACACAATTTTTTTTTTCACTCATGGTTAGTATTTGGCTGAAGCCATTTATTATCAATCAACTGTGTTTACTCTTTTAAATCATAATGACAACATAAACTACCCAAATAACCCTGATCAAACGTTTACATACCCCAGTTCTTAATATCATGTATTGACCCCTTTATCAATGACAGCTTGAAGTCTTTTGTGGTATTTGTGGATGAGGCTATTTATCTTCTCAGATGGTAAAGCTGCCCATTTCTCTTGGCAAAAAGCCTCCAGTTTCTGTACATTTTTGGGCTGTCTTGCATGAACTGCATGTTTGAGATCTCCCCGGATTGGCTCAATGATATTGAGGTCAGGAGACTGAGATGGCCACTCCAGAACCTTCACTTTATTCTGCTGTAGCCAATGACAGGTCAACTTGGCCTTGCGTTTTGGATCATTGTCATGTTGGAATGTCCAAGTACATCCCATGCGCAGCTTTCTGGCTGTTGAATGCAAATGTTCCACCAGTATTTTTTGATAACATACTGCATTCATCTTTCCATCAATTTTGACCAAATTTCCCATGCCTTTGTAGCTCACACATCCCCAAAACATCAGCGATCCATCTCTGTTTTTCACAGTAGGAATGGTGTACCTTTCATCATAGGCCTTGTTGACTCCACTCCAAATTTAGCATTCATGGTTGTGGCCAAAAAGCTCAATTTTGATCTCATCACTCCAAATGACTTTGTGCCAGAAGGTTTGTCTCTGTGCTGTTTGGCGTATTGTAATTGGGATACTTTGTGGCATTTGCAAAGTAATGGCTTTTTTCTGGAGACTTGAACATGCAGCCCATCTTTCATCAAATGCCTCCTTATTGTGCATCCTGAAACAGCCAAACAACATGTTTTCAGAGAGTTCTGTATTTCACATGAAGTTATTTGTGGGTTTTTCATTGCATCCCAAACAATTTTCGAGGCAGTTGTGGCTGAAATTTTAGTTGGTCTACCTGACCGTGGTTTGATTTAAACAGAGCCCCCATTTTCCACTTCTTGATTAGAGTTTGAAAACTGTTGATTGGCATTCTCAATTCCTTGGATATCTTTTTATATCCCTTTCCTGCTTTATACAGTTCAACTACCTTTTCCCGCAGATCCTTTCCAATTCTTTTGCTTTCTCCATGATTCAAAATCTAGAAACGCCAGTGCAGCACTGGATGAACGATGCCAGGGTCAGTCAGGAGTCAAGAAACGCATTGACTTTTTATACACACACACACTAATTACAAGCAAACAGATCACAGGTGAGGATGGTTACCTTTTAATAGCCATTCAAACCCCTTTGTGTCAACTTGTGTGCATGTTATCAGGTCAAAATCACCAGGGTATGTAAACTTTTGATCAGGGTAATTTGGATAGTTTCTGTTGTCATAATGATTTAAAAAGAGTAAACACAGTTGATTGATAATAAATGGCTTAAGCCAAACACTAACCATAAGTGAAAGAAATGTTTTTGTGTTATCGTTCATATTCTCTGAAAAATTGCCAATAAATCATAAATTCTGCCAGGGTATGTAAACTTATGAGCACAACTGTATATATATATATATATATATATATATATATATATATATATATATATATATAATATAAAAAGCACAGTTTTTTGTAACAAGCCAATGGTTCATATCGATTTGAATTGCCTTTTTTTGGTCCATCCATCATGTGCCTGCCCTGCTCGGTGCTGTGTTAGGGCGCACCTTGATCTTGCAGCCACCTGCCTGCCACCTGTTGACGCTATGTAGGCTCTGCTAGTCTGCTGCTTCTTCCAAGGGAGAGAAAGGCCGGGGGGGGGCGGAGTGCAGATGTATACTATTTCTGTGGGACCTACAGCGGGAACTATAGAAGCCGCATCGGAAAATGCGGCTGGATTACTCCGCGGCTGTGGTCCTTAGCAGGGAGCTCCATTACCTCCCACTCGCAGCACAGCTGTTTTTGCTAGCCTGGACCTGTCCCCAGTAGTGACTGTGATACACAGACATTTTGCAGCACAGCAGCAGTCAGCACTAGCACTCTAGCAGTGGAAGCACAGACAGAGCACAGGGATGATTAGAGTGTGCCTGGATATATAGTTTATGAATATTGCTCTTCAAGTAAAACTGCGATGGCCATGTTTTATATGCTTTAATATCTACATATATCGTTAAGCAGTAGATAAGCTTTGAATCAAACCCTCACTGACTTCTATAGTTACATCTACTGTGGAGCAATTCATCCTCAAAGTTTGCCTTCAAGTCAGGGCTCAGCACTTTTCTATCTTTTCTCTTCCTGTGCTCTATATTCATGTCAGAGATTATAAGCCTGGCAGCAAGCATCTGAGCTAACAAAAGAAAGTAAAACTGAGAAGCTTCTGCTCTAAATTTAGACTGGTCATTTGCCTGACAAAGGGGCTCTGTGTGGCTCCAAAATGTTGCTGTATGTTTATCATGTGTCCACGAAAATAAAGCTTTGAACCCTTTCGAGGAATCCTTGGTGTGCTAATGACATCTCTTCACTTTGGTCATATAGTAGGTTGAAAACCCATTGGGGTGAGGAATCAGTTTCAGTAAACAATAATGTGCTGCGCTTTAATAAATATGAAAAACAACACCGTGCTTGATAACAGTGTAAAGAAAGTCCACTTTACAAATCACAAAGATCCCAATGTATAAAATGTCCAAAAAAATTACAAAGTACACTTGAAAACAATAAAGTGTATCCCACGCCAGTGAGTAAACCTCAAACACAGATATTAATAGTGCGGCTTACCAGAACTGCATAACCTTCAGATTTTTAAAAGGTATGTTGTATGTTCTTATGCAGATCCACCACAATGGAACATTTCAGGAACCACCCACTGTTTGCAGTCTAGACACAGGGTCACTTTAGGCACTCCACTGTAAACAAACGTGGCCCAAAAAGCACTCCCAAATTACCATACTCACATATGGCACCGCTAGCAATCTAGTTTTGCTCAAAGTCCCCCATCTATCCTTGCTCAGAGAAAAAAGAGTAGACCCATGCTCCACATAGTGTAAAACTGCCAGGAAATGTTATTAAAAAACAAAAAAACTGCACTCACATGAGCAGGACATATAACAGCCGTGTAGACACAAGTCGACCAGATTCCACCTCTGTGGACACATCTAGTGCATGATGTCAAAGTAGCTCCGCCCTCACTAGTTTTGTCAAAATTGCATTTTCAAAGGGCAAGGACACTACGCCATGTCATCTCCTTATTATATACTCGCCTGGTATTTCAGATGATGAAAACAAAGCATAAACCAAACTTTTTTTTTTTATTATTTTTATTGCAGTATTTCAATTAAGGTACAGAATAGAGCCTATTGGGCATACCCAGGCTCAAACATACAAACAGCAGACATAACTAAAACAAAACAAAAAAAAACAATAACTAAAACACAACCAATAAAAACTTGGTACGCTTGGACCACCTATGCAGTTTGAAACACACATGTTTTTCCAGTTAAACTTCAGAGCCTAGCTCACTATGAAGATAGATACTCTCTCAGACCTTAGTTACCCAGAAATTTATTTGACAAGTGTAGCAAGAATTCAAAGTTCCGTTAACTAGGAATGGTTGAATTATTATACAGGATATTTACTAGTCATCTAAAGAGTCTACATTTGTAGATGGGGATCCACCCATTAGTCCCACATTTTGTGAAATTTCTTATCACATCCTCTAGACAAGCAAGTGGCCTGATACAACAGGAGGACAGAATTAATTAACCATTTCCAGAGATTGACGGATGGTGCAGCCAGGACAGGTCCAGAATACTTGAATAAAACCTGCTGACGGAGCAACACACATCCAGCACGAAGCTGGGACAGACGGGTATATTTTAAGTAGACATGAGGGTGTGTAATACACTCTATGCATGATCTTTGTCAGAAACCATGAAATCAGACTGAAGTACAGTTAAATCACACTTGTTTAATAATAAAAGTAAAAAGAACAAACTTAGTCAAAACATAGCCAAAGTTCAGTAACCGGAACGGACAGTCAGCCAAGCCAGAAGTCAGGGATTAATGTAGTGGAACAGCAAGCAGGATCTGGAGCCAGAAGGGATGTCAGCAAAGCAAGTCTTGAACAGGATTGCAGGAGTTTCTGTGATGTTGACCAAGGCGAAGGCAGAGCTCCTCTGGACTGGACGGCTTAAGTAGGCAGGACTGACTAGCAGGATATCATCAACAGCTGAGTAACTGTGGAGAGATAGGAGCTGACAATTAGCCAACAGCTGAGCGGCCAGCTCAGAGAAGGAGGAGCTGAACCCAGCCCTGGCAATCTTAAACTGTATTAGTCTGTCTCTTGCCAAAACCAATTGTGTGAGGGAGTATTGCCGCACATCTTCCCAGTATCCATGTCAGGGAAGTCCTCCACCCACTTGGCCTTAAGAGTTTTAAGTCCCGTGTGTATATTAGGTGACAATTCTTTGTATTGTATATGTTGGACAGAGGCTTGGCTACAGATCCGTCTCTGAGTAAGTCTTCCTGAGACGAAGTATAAAAAGCCACTTGAGAGTTTTCAAATTGAGTACTAAAAGCATGCCTAAGCTGCAAGAACCTAAACAAATATGAGTTAGGTAGTTCGTATTTATGTTTTAATCCATCAAAGGTCTGCAATCGACCCCCAGTACAAATCTGATCCACATATTTAATACCCTTAACCTCCCTGGCGGTATTCCCGAGTCTGGCTTGGGGTGAGATTTCAGTACCAAAAGCGGTAACCCCGAGCCAGATTCAGGATTGCATCGCAGGATCCATGTAGAGGTTACTTACCTTGTCCCCTGGATCCTGCGATGTCTCCCCGCTGTAATCTGTGAGACCCACCGTGTCTCCCTGATTCACAGTGCCGAGCTCAGTTCCCTGCGAGCATTGCAACGCATGGGGACGGAGTTTGGCGCCAAATTCAAAAAGTAAAAAACACAGTATAGATACAGTATACTGTAAACTAACAGATTATAGTATTGTATCAAATAATTACACATCCCTTTTGTCCCTAGTGGTCTGTCCAGTGTCCTGCATGCAGTTTTACATTATAAATACTATTCTTTCTGCCAGGAAACTAGAGATTGTCCATAGCAACCAAAAAATGTCCGTTTACGTTAAAAGTGCTTTTAGACCAGCTAGAAAACAGCGATAATAAATTAGAATCACTTGCAGAATTGAGCGATAGTGATTCGTGGGGAAATTCGTGATCAAACACTAAAAGTAATGATAGCGACAATTCTGCAACTGAGCAAATTTCAGTGTTTTTGATTTGATTACATTATTGAATCATTTTTATTATATTATTATTTGTTATAATTATTTATAGTTATTTATTATATTATAATTTTTGATTTCGTTTTTCAAACTTTATCATACCCGGGATGTCTACTAGACTCTTGTTTGGACACATTTAAGTGTGTTATTCCTAAGAATTACAGGCCTACAATATAAAATGCCAAATTTCTGTGCAAAATAATTGTACTGCTTTCAGCCTCAAAAATCTGAAATAATCATACCGACAGGGAGGTTAAGTGCCCAGAAATTAGGATCTGGAATTTACATAAACTCTCACAGTGACGGGTTAAACCAAAGGGGAGTATGTGGTGAGATATGTTCAGAAGGCATGGGGCCCAGAGAGAGAGCCGCTGACCACTCCCTCAAGACAGTTAACATAGCCACTGTCAGGTAAAAAGGTGCAGAGGGTCCACGATAAATTAAGTTCCGCAACGTCTCATAGGAGCCCAAACATTCTGCCTCCAGAACCACTGCAGCGTTGGACTCATCAGAAACTAACCAAATGTGTGCGCGCGGCAACTGGGCTGCCAATAAGTATTTATGTAGGTCAGGACAAGCCAAACTCCCCTCCTTCCAAGATCTCTGCAACACCGCCAACTTATATCTTGGCTGGCCTATGCCCCAGAGAAAAGCAAGCAGGGTAGTATTTATTACGCGGAACACCTTCTTGGTTATCCACACCGGGGAATCTCTAAGAGCATATAGAAAAGTAGACAAGAGCTTCATCTTGAATACATTGATTCGCCCAGTCAGTGAATGGGGAAGCTGAGCCCATGCTTTTAGTTTAGCTTTCATATTTTGTATCAATGGAGCAAGGTTCAATGTATAATAGTCAGCAGTAGATGAGGAAATATAGGTACCCAGGTATTTAATTTTGGTGGTCCATATTAAGGGGAGATTAGGGTCTTGTAAAGATTTTGCCACAGTGTCAATCAGCAATATTTTGCATTTGTTCCAGTTAACTTTGAGTCCTGAGCAGTCAGTGAAACCTGAGAGGATGCCTAGAGCTGCTTGAAGGGAAGGACCTGGGTCGTTCAGGAATAGAAAAAGATCGTCTGCATACATGGCTAGTTTTTCATGTATGGGGCCGACCTGAATGCCCCTGACCATGTTCGCTTGTCTAAGGGCCAAGGCAAGTGGCTCCATCACCGGGGCAAAGAGTGCCAGCGATAACAGGCAACCTTGCCTTGTACCTCTGCCCATTGTGAAGGGGGGTGAGAGGGTGCCACCTAATTTAACACATGCTGTTGGGCACCTATATAGACTTTTAATCCACCTGCGGAATTCAACCTCAAATCTCATGACCTACAGAGCTGAGGGCATATATGGCCAAGCCACCAAATCAAATGCCTTCTCTATGTCCAATGCCACCAGTACCCTTGTGGAGTTTTCAGAAGACGGTAATTGCAAGTGAGTGAAAACTCTGTGTAAGATGATGTCCGTCGATTTTTCTGATATAAACCCAGTTTGATCTATGTTGACCAAAGGTGGGAGAATCATCTGTAATTGAGTTGCCAAAATTTTTAAACTCAGCGTATACCTGTAAAAGTTTAGGTGCAATTAGTGCTTCTATGTTTTGTACCAGTCGCCAGGAAACCCGTCTGGGCCCGGTGTTTTGTTGCCTGGAAAGATCGCTACTTCTATTTCCTCAGCAGTAAAATCCCTATCCAGAAACTCACAATCTTCCTGCGATAGAGTGGATAAATGTAAGGACTGTAGATAGTCCGTAATCTGCTCAGCAGGCCAATTAGGGGGTGCTGTATAGAGATTTTCATAGAAATCTTTAAATTCATTCAAGATTTGATCAGAATCAGAGACGACTCTGCGATCTGAGAAACAAATTTCAGACACCACCATTTGCATTTTAGATTCCGCAACCAGATTTGCCAGAAGTTTGCTTTTCTTGACTCCGACTCTTCTCGTTTCGGCCAGTTGGCTGAAATGATCAGGAGTCGGTTAGTTGGAAAAAGCCTCAGCAGCCTCAATTTCTTTGTATTCAAGCTGTTGTATTTGAGAGGACATCTCAATAAAACAAACTTTGATCCAAATCAAAGATGGCCACTGCATTAATAATAAGCCTTATTTTAGACCTAAGATGGCCGCTACAATACCACAGAGGACCAAGCCTCTTTATGAATTCAAAATGGTTTCTGATAACTGAATACCATTACTAGCGCCATCTTGATGAGTAAAAGTAAAACTTGGAAGCTTCTGCTCTAAATTTATTAGGGCGACTTACTCAATAGTGGGTGCAACTACAGAGGCCAATTTGGGCTTTTTCTAAAGGTTATTTTCTGTCTGTTAATGTTAAACTCTATTGAGCCTTAAAAAGCAACCTCCTCACTCACCACTTGTACTGTATTGTACATAAAGATGACTGGGAAGTGCAAGGAGCTTCAGAGGACCGGTCGTATGGTGGGATGGAAGCTCATGAGGTGAGAAATCAGTTAAGTAGTTCACTTTATCCAGTACCTCTTGGACAAAATTAGCTGCTAACCTTTGCAGTCCAGAGGGGAGGGGTACAATGATGGGTGATTTTTTTTTTTTTTTAGATCATTGGAGATCAGCTTTAAGCATATGTAACTATTTGAATGTCGATAGCTTAGCCACAGTTCTGTATGAAATTAGCAGCCAGCAGCCAGCTGAATTTTAAGTACAGCAAGAAAATTTTACTCTTCACTAGAAAGCACATTCACACAATTAAAAGAAAAGTCTCAGGGCTGGTCCAATCTTCAAATACGTTTAATTCATTAGTAAAAAAAAATAGAGGAAAAAAATGCACTAATATTGCACATCAGCTGTCGTTTGTAAATACACAGGTGATTATGTAATAGCCATTTTGCTCTACCGATTAGGTATAGAAGGCTTAGAGATGGCACCTGTATAGATTTTTTTACATTTTTGACTGAGCTGAAGCTGCAGGCTTAAAGCCCCGTACACACGATCGGAATTTCAGCCAGCAAAAGACCAATGAGAGCTTTTGGTCGGAAAATGCGACCATGTGTATGCTCCATCGGACTTTTGCTGGCCGAATTTCCGCCAGCAAAAGTTTGAGAGCATGTTCTCAATTTTTCAGATGGAAGAAGTTTCTATCGGAAATTCTGTTCGTGTGTATGCAATTCCGACGCGCAAAAAACCACGCATGCTCAGAATCAAGTACGAGACAGCCGCTCGGTATGGTAAAACGACTGTGCTTAATGGAGATGGCACATTCGTCACACAAATAATTTTTAAATCTTTCAATGCAGCGCATTCTCTTCTTCTTTATAATGCTAGAAGAATGAAGTTGTCTTGCTTCTCATATTCACGCAGAGTTCTCACAAACTTATTTCTTTATTATTTCTTGTGATCTCATGAATAATATTTTTGTTTTTTAAAGCCAGATCTCCAGAATGATTTTTATATATTTTTTTATAGTCATTTTTTTAATCAAGATCTCCTGTTGTTTTTTTTTTTTTAATTATTTTAGAGTGATCTCCATATTTTTTTTTTTTTTGTATGTCACGTTTCCACAACACCATTATTATCTTATATTTGTAAACCTCAAGGAGGTTGCTTGTTGTCCCTTATTAATTAGACATTGTATTTATGAAATGTACCTGCCTACTCACAAAAAAACTGTCCTATTTGAAGAAAAACACATAGGCAAGTATTTTCATAACAAAAAATCTCCATTTATTCTTGCTCATAATAACAAAATAAGGAGGGAAGGCAATGCTGGAGAAACAGTTGGAATTTGCAAAGCCTTTGGTCCCCAGGGCAGGCATCAACTCTGTGGAAAAAAAAAATGGTAGCTTGAGAAGTCCATATATAAGGGAGCACAATCTTGTCCAGGACTCCCAGAGAACAGGAACAGCAGCAGATGACATATATGTCCCCAGGTTGTGGTACTACAATAGGCTGCGTGTTCTGTCAAACCAGACTGAACCCAGGCAATCACTTTCTTCTCTTCGCTGCAACCTCCCCTCCACGCTGCCCTGTAGCCTTCCCTGCACCCTTCCCTGCAGGCTGTGGCTCTGGAGGTGGACTTGTGGCAGGAGGAGGAGGAGGATGGGCGAGCGTACATAAGTGGACCTCATCCATCATTTGGCCACTCAACCCCTTGTGGATGGTCTCAAAAATGAATTTTTCACATTTGCGGCGTGGCCCCTCCTCCATTTGCTGCAAATTTGAGGCTATATACATGCCATAGACCTCTAGAGCATCGAGGGGGGCTTTCAGGGCATCATTAGCCTCCTTAATGAGGTCCAATGCTGCCTCCTCCACATTCCTCCCCTTCCTGGGCCTTTTGTGTGGAAGGCAGAGGGGAGGGACCTGGGATTGGGTGAGGCTGGGCCCGACCACCTCCTGGCTGACACTTCCCTCTGCCTCCTCCTGTGTGCCACATTCCACAGCCTCGTCCTGGCTGAGGTCTTCCTGTGTATGAAAAAGGGACATAGTTTTAGTTTTTGGGTCATCAATCACACACAATTTTCAGCTCTTGACTGTTGCAAATTGAATGTTAATAAATAGAAAAGACTATCATTCTGAGCCCAGCATTTCTCATTCTTGTCCCAATCATTTTTGGCCCCTACTGTCTATTGATATGTAAAACACTTTTTGTTAAATCATTAATTTGTTAGCAATAATAACATCTAGTTAACAACAATCATTTTCCCACAAAAAATATTTTTAATAAAACTATACCTGGCTCCATCTGGGCTCCTCAATTTCTTCCAGGATAGAAGGCCCAGGTTGGTCCTCGGAAGCCTCAGCTGGGGTGGATGGAAGGGTTGAGGAAAGGCTGGATGGAAGGGGGCTGGAAGAGTGGAAAGTGATTCCCTGGCTTCCATCTGGTCAACCAGAAAACGCATCTTGTTGTAGTACCACAGACTGGGTACATACACGTCATCTGCTGCTGCTCCTGACCTCCGGGACTTCTGGACCTTCTGAAGCTCCTTCCTATATGTGCTTCTCAGGCTACCAATTTTATTTTCAAAAAACAGGATGTCTGCATCGGGGACCTGCATTTTCACAAATTCCAGCAATGTCTCCAGCGATGCCTTCCTTGCTGGTTTGTTTCTATATATGGGGTTTTTCACCTCCCATAAATTCCTCATATCTCTGTATCGATCTATGAATTGTCCCATAAAATCAGGATCTTTAAATTGTTTCATTTTTTCTGAAAGACCAAACACAAGACAAAAACACTAAATATCAGGCTAAACTCTCCTAATCTTATCAGGCCTCAATTTAGAATCAGTATAGGCCACTCACGTCCCAAATTAAAATGTTTTACCTTCATTGTTACATTTGTCGCTTCCGTTCCTCCTTCCACACAGAACATAGGCACGACACACGCGTGTTAGCTTTATAGACATTGCACATGCGTGAAACTCCGCCCGCGTTGCCCGCCCCTGATGTTCTTTCTAGAATATTCCCCGCCCCGTCTCTTTTGGCACAGTGGGAGACGACATGGCGGAGACACAGCAGGTGCTTAATAGCAGTAACGAGGAGGAAAGCCCAGAGCCAGAAACGTCCCGATCCAGGAGGAGATTTAAGGCCTCAAATATGTCCTTTGTAGAGATGGTGGAGATGGTGGACATATTGAAGTGGGCCGACTATGATGATGATTTTGGACCTTACCCAAACCCAAATATGAGAAAGGCCAAGATCATGACTAAAGTTGTGAAGAGTCTGCGCCGGAATTTTGGGGTACGATGATCCAAGGAGCAATTGAAGAAACGCTGGTCGGACCTCAAATTAAGGGAGCGGGATCAGTATAGAAGGATCAAGAAAATTCTTTGAAAAAGTAAGTAGTTGTCGTGTGTTCCTATTCTTATTATTACTTGCATGCTGCTCCATGTGCTTTTCTTTACTGTTGGACATTTTAAAATGGCTACTTTCATGTTCGTGGGCACAGTAATTGGTCGTAGTAAACATCGTTCGTTTGCCAACTATATACAATGTTTTTGCCAGATACATGTTAACTACATTTGGGCATGATAATCTGTATTAAAAGAAGTTTAGGACATTGTTGTCTAGATTGAAACTAGAAGGAATTGCAAACTTCATTCAGTGTAATGTAAGGAGAGGACACTCAGCAGCTGTTTACATATCTGAACTCAGGAGCACTAGTGTGGGACACAAGAAAAAACTTTTTAGGGTGTCCCACACAGGTACTCCAGTGGATACTTGGGGTGTCTCCGTGTATGAAAGTTGTCCAAAAAAGGTAAGTATTCCAGCTTTGTTAAGGGAATAAATAATGTCTTCAACTTGGAACTCTGCCCAAACAGACAATTGTACCCCACTTCCAAGCAATGTTTCATAATCCTATTTCTGGCCTCAAATATCTGTGTGCCAAGTATACATTTGGTTTCATTCTCATAGGGGAGCAAAGACTCTGAAATATGAGGACACCAGGTACCCCTACCTCCTGAAGAAGGGGAACAAAGGTCATAACCTAAGGATGTAGAGGAAGGAGAGGTGGTTGAAATTGACACCACAACAGGTGAGTGTCTGACACCCCAGATTCAGGCAATAGATGTATGCCTGCATATTTATAATACACGGTGTGTATTTTTATTTTTTAGGTGATGTTCAGGTTGTGGAAGAAGAATCACATCATTTCACCAGTGACAGTGCCCAAAGGCTAATCCAGGACATCATGTATTGTAGTTGTGATTCAGACTGTATAAAGCAAAAAAAAATTGAGATTGAACAAAAACTGAAGAACATGATTGATGTGCTAGGAAGAATCTAAATACCCAAAAAATGCCACCATTGTTTTTTTTTTTTTTTCCAAGCACAAATTTTTGTCAAATTTTAAAAGCCAAATTTGGAAGATGCACACAGTGTGTCAACGTGTGCTATCTGCCATCAGGGAATATCAATGTACATGTTTTGTGGCTGCAACCCCTTCCTTGAAACTCAAGTAGGTGAGAGGAAGGGGTTGCACCCCCAAAACACGTCCATTTATCCCCCATGATGGGAGATAGCACATGTTGACATGTAGGTATGGGATCAGGAGGGAAATCCCCAGTTTGACTCCCAATTTGTGTGCATCTTCCAAATTTGGCTTTTACAGGGGTGACATCACCCCATCTTATGAAGGCAATATCAACACATTTTGGACAGTATAATGTCTGATATTGCCTTCAGTGTTTCGATGTTGAACTTTGTAAGTTGTGTATATTATTTTTTGAAACATGCCTGTTTATGTACCCTCAAAAATCTAAAAAAAAATGAAAACAAGAATTGGTGTTTTTACCAAAAATAAGTTTTACAACACACATGTACATGTGCACAGAATAAAAGATTTTATACTCAACAATGTGTGGCTTTTTATTTCAATGATCAATACCATTTTTTTTATTGAGTTGGTGTTTACAGTGACAATGGGTGTTATTTAATAATGGAAAAACCACTTGGCACTACAAGTGCACTAGGAGCACCTAGGAGACAGCAAAAATAAACCCAACCAGTAAATTAAAATCAAGATTTTATCTGATAAAAAGGAAAATGTATTCCAAATTTGGTGGCAAAGCAATGGCCCCCCTACCCGTAAAATATTGGACATAATTTTCTCTCACTTCACGGGAACTTTGGGGGTGCAAGCCAGGGCGGCCAGCTTCCAGGGCCATCATTGGAACTTCTAAAAGTCCGGCCTCAGGTCCAACAGACTCAACATAACTAGCATTATGTTTTTTAAGAAAATTGTGCAGGATGCAGCAACTCAAAATTATATGGTTCAGTTTGTATTCCGCCATATTTGTGGGTGTTTGAAACAGGCGGAATCGGTTGGCCAGGATCCCAAACACATTCTCCATGACTCTTCTGGCTCTGGCCAGCCAGTAATTCAAAACCTTCTTCTCCAGGGTGAGGGTCCTCTGGGGGAAAGACCTCATCACGTGGTCACCCAGACCAAATGCCTCATCTGCGACAAACACAAATGGCAGTCCTTCCACGTTCTCCTCCGGAGGTGGCAATCCCAAGCCATCACTCTCGAGACGTCGGTAGAACTCAGTCTGGGCAAATACTCCACCATCCGACATCCAGCCAGTCCTCCCCACATCCACATATAGAAACTCATATGTCGCCGACACCACCGCCATCAACACAGTACTATTAAACCCCTTGTAATTATAATAGTATGACCCCGAATGGGGCAGTGGGACGATGTGGATGAGCTTCCCATCAATTGCCCCTCCGCATTTGGGAAAGTCCCAATGGGTGGCAAAGTGGGAGGCCACAGTCTGCCATTCCTGTGGCGTTGTAGGAAACTGTGGAGTCAAACAAGAAAAAAAAAATCAGGTCACCTGGGACCAGGTGACAGATGCACTCAGTAGGAGTCGGAAGTGCACCACTAAGGTAGTGGACCCTAGGACTGACTGCTGTGGATTGAACCCTGGAAGGTTCAGGAAGCAGGTCTACAAGATAACTAACATGGATCCCAGTGGGAGCTAGAGCATAGATTCTCCAGGGTGCGGAGTCTAAGAGCCAGCGGGTGTTCACCAGAGCCTCTAGTGGTGAGGATGGACTGCGCTGCAGTCTGGCTCCAGGTCGCGGCCCCCAGGGTCTCACAGCTCACACTCACCATAGATTACAGGAGAAGAGGAAGGAGGCAGCAGACTGGAAGGACAGGAAATGACAGGGAAGTAAGGGGTAAGCCAAAGGTCAGGGCAACTAGCAGACAAGGATAAACGTAACACGCCAAAGGTCAGGGTAACAAGCAGACAGGGAGGGTCGAGAACAGGCCAAAGCCGGTAACAGGAATCAGACGTAGAAACACAGCAAGTACACATGAAGGCTAACACACAATGGTTAATCAGCACTGCTGGTTTGCAGTGCATGGGTTAATATAGGGTTCCCTGATAGGGCCTGGGGTGGGGCCATGCTTAGAGGAGAGGTTATAAAACCAGTCAGGTGAGAGGCAGCTGGTCTTTAAAGATGAACACACTAAGCTAAAGAGTCTCCCGGAATTGGTAGGGGAATTCAAGCTACCCCAGAGCTCCTTCTTCTCATATTTCCAACTAGAACATGCTCTTAAAGCACAATTTAAAGCTCAGACTCCGCGATGGGAAGAAATGCCTCTACTTCGGTGCATAATGCA
Organism: Lithobates clamitans; assembly: GCA_037952925.1. Taxonomy (NCBI): domain Eukaryota; kingdom Metazoa; phylum Chordata; class Amphibia; order Anura; family Ranidae; genus Lithobates; species Lithobates clamitans. The sequence continues at coordinate 2,498,651 of JBBGZY010000163.1, forward strand.
GGTAATCCCTACCAGAGGCCTAATTTCAAAAATTTATGACCAATTATGTAAACCAGACAACAGTGGGGAGACACTCCACAGACTAAAAGCCAAATGGGAAGAGGATATAGGGGGAATGACCCAGGAACAATGGGCGAAAACTTTGGAACTGAGTATACAGGTCTCGGTTTCCCCTTCACAGCGGCTCTCTCACCTACTTCTGCTGAACAGATCCTACTATACACCTAGGAAACTTTTCAAATTTGGGGGAAGGCCTAACGATAACTGCCCCAGATGTCAGAGGTCGGGAGACCTCATTCACATGTTGTGGAGGTGTCCCAAGCTATTTAGATATTGGGAAGAAGTGACCGGACACTTGGGAAGTATCTTTGGCACTATAGTAGTAAAAGAGCCCATAACCTGTATTCTGGGATGTAGAAGAGCTCCGGGGGAGAGACTGAGCACTACAGTGGCCATCACGCGGGCCCTGTTTCAGGCTAGGAAGATGATAACACTAAGATGGCAATCAAAAGCCCCCCCCTCTGTGAAAGAATGGATTTCTACTATTAATGACACTCTGAGTAGGGAAAGAGTGGAGTACATAAAGAGAGGTAACCTTCAGGAATTTGAAAGCATGTGGAAGCCATGGTTAGAGAAAGTAAATACTCAAGGTCAAGAAGCGCTACAGAGAAATGATTTTTGACGCGCATAGTTTCTTTCCTTCTTTTCTTTCTTTCTGTGTGTCCTACTTTTCCTTCTTTTTTTTTTCTTTTTTCCTTTTTTCTTTTTCTTTTCCTATTTTGATTAAATAAATAATTTAGATGGTTGTAGGCTAAATGTTGATAAGGGACCGGGGGGGTTTGGTTGATCTGGGAATAGGTAAACGTTTTGTATAATCTTGGGCAGTTTAGCAAACAACGGGCAGGGGAAGCCCACACGTCTTCTATTATATATCTCTCTCCGGTTTTTCTTTTGTCTTTTATACGCTTTTTACTCCCTTATACGAGACCCTTCCCCCTCTAACTTGACCCAGAAAATGATAAAGATCCACCCGCCACAGGGATCTAGGGCCACTGCAGACTGGGCCTAAGTGTTGGGAACAAGGGAGGGCCTGCTGGTAGAGCGGGATATTAATATATCCAGAGAGATGACACAAAAGGAATCAGAGGTAAAGCATGATCCACTATGATGAAAACCAGAGAAGGCGCTTAGTCAATGAACATATTGGTTTCTGAAGTGGGAAAAAAAAAAAAGATGAACACATTGAGACAGGTAAGCTGACAGAGAAAACTCTATTGCATAACCATGACAGTACCCCCCTCTTATGAGGCCTCCCCCTCCTCCACCTGGGCCCTGGCTTAAAGGGAAACTCCAGATGAAACCTCCTCAACAGACAAGGCGCAAAGATCTCAGATGCAGTGATCCAAGACCTCTCCTCAGGACCAAACCCTTCCCAATGTACGAGGTACTGAAGAATGCCTCTACGGGAATCAAGAACTTGACTAACCTCGTACTTAAGATTATCCTCAGAGACCGAAACCGAGGTAGGGGGAGGACGAGAGGACTTATTGATGGGCTAAAGGCTTCTTAGGAATGGTTAAAGGCATAAGAAGACCATCAGGAGTCTGAGCAGGGTCCCCCAGACCCTTAAAGATGAACTGGACATCCAACACAGGATCATCAGACTGGGCAGAAGTCAGTGGATCCCTGAGACCAGGTTGGTTAGAAAGTTATGTGTCACAGAAGTCAAGCTGGATAGCTTCACCGGGCATAGGCTGAACTGTTGCAGAGGCCCACTGAACAGCATTGCCAGGTGCAGCGACCACCAGAATCACATCACAGGGCGTAGCGACTGTGGAACTGGTAGACGAGTCAGCCTGGGTGTGCGTCCAAGGGGGTCCAGGAACAGGCAAAGGTAAATGACCATGCAAACTGGAGTGGATGATCGGCTCAAGTTCACAGGTGGGCTCCTCATCCAGAGTGCCACATGACCCAGAGAGTGCCTCAGACTGACTATTGCAGGAGACATTCCAGAAATCGCTATATGCATCGGGAAGGGCAGAAGATACTGGGAGGGTGGCAACAGGAAGTTTCTCTTTTGGGGTAACCTTGAGTAGGCAGGAAGAGGAACAGGAGGAACCCAAAGCCAGGATCCGTCCAGCAGTCCAGTCAATGTGTGGAGAATGGAACCGTAACCAAGAAAGACCAAGTATGATAGGAGATGAAGCTTTAGGTAAGACAAGGAAGGATATCCACTCCTGGTGGAGTGTCCCTACCGACATGTTAACAGGGAGTGTCTGGAAGCGGATAGGACCCCCTAAGAGAACAGTGCCATCAATCGCCAAGACCACCAATGGCGTTGAAAGGGGCAAAAGGATAAGTCTCATGGAAGATGCAGTTTCCCAATCCATAAAATTGCCAGCCGGAATCCAGATGTGCCGAGACCGAACGAGAGGAAGCGCCGACATGAAGGAACACAGAAAAAAGAAGACGAGAAGATGAAGGTGATACTTCAGGGTCTAATACTCCACCTTCCAGATGTATTAGCCCCGATCGTTTTTCCGGACGAAGAGAACAAGTATCACGAAAATGACCTTTGGCCCCACAATAGAGGCACAGGCCCAGAGTTCTGTGCCTAGTGCGTTCTTCAGGAGACAACTTCGTCCAGCCCAGCTGCATAGGTCCCTCAGCGGGCAGGGGGTGTTCCTCGGATCGAAGAGAAGGGACTGGGAGCTCAAGCTGCCTAAGGAACGGGGAGTGCTGGTGTCTTTTTTCCAGGGCCCCCACCTGAAAGCGAATATCGATCTGGTTACACAAGGTGATGACACCGTCCAGATCAGCAGGAAGGGATCTTCCTGCTAATTCATTCTTCACTCTATCAGAGAGGCCATGTAAAAGGTTGCAACTAGGGCCTCATTGTTCCAGCTCAATTCAGCTGTGAGCATACGGAACTGAAGAGCATACTGTCCCACAGAAGCAGACTCTTGGCGGAGACGTAAAAGAGCGCTAGCCGCTGAGGAGACACGACCCGGTTCCTCGAAGATATTCTGAAAAAGTTTCAAGAAATCAGACAGGCTAGAAATCACTGGATTATTCAGTTCCCACAGAGGGGCAGCCCGGACAGCAGGGATGTAATATAGGCTACTTTCACCCGATCGGACAGGAAGTTTTGGGGCTGAAGTTCAAAATGAATCGTGCACTGGCTAAGGAACCCCCTGCAAGCCTTGGAGTCCCTAGAGAAACGGGCTGGAGCTGGCAGTTGTAATGAATGTGTGGCTGCGACTGGTGCGATAGTTATAGCAGCAGATAGCAGTTGAGGTTGTTGAATCAGGGGTCCTAATGAGGCCTGGACCTGTTCAAAACGGGATGCCAAATCCTGAAGGAATTGCTACACTTGGGTCTGATGCGATTCCTGGGTCTCAAGTCTGCTAACTAAGCCCTGCAACGGATCATCTGCGGGTAGCGGCACATCAGCCGGGTCCATGGCTGATCAAACTGTCAGGTCACCTGGGACCAGGTGACAGATGCACTCAGTAGGAGTCGGAAGTGCACCGCTAATGTAGTGGACCCTAGGACTGACTGCTGCGGATTGAACCCTGGAAGGTTCAGGAAGCAGGTCTACAAGATAACTAACATGGATCCCAGTGGGAGCTAGAGCATAGATTCCCCAGGGCGTGGAGTCTAAGAGCCAGCGGGTGTTCACCAGAGCCTCTAGTGGTGAGGATTGACTGCGCTGCTCAGGGTCTCACAGCTCACACTCATCGTAGACTACAGGAGAAGAGGAAGGAGGCAGCAGGCTGGAACGACAGGGAAGTAAGGGGTAAGCCAAAGGTCAGGGCGACTAGCAGACAAGGATAAACATAACACGCCAAAGATCCGGGTAACAAGCAGACAGGGACAGTCGAGAATAGGCCAAAGCCGGTAACAGGAATCAGACATAGAAACACAGCAAGTACACACGGAGGCTAACACACAATGGTTGATCAGCACTGCTGGTTTGCAGTGCACAGGTTAATATAGGGTTCCCTGATAGGGCCTGGGGTGGGGCCATGCTTAGAGGAGAGGTTATAAAACCAGTCAGGTGAGAGGCAGCTGGTCTTTAGAGATGAACACATTGAGACAGGTAAGCTGACAGAGAAAACTCTATTGCATAACCATGACAAAACATTAGTAATTTTGCACATACCATTGCAAGCAGATTAGACCCAAACATTATTGGCCAACATCAGTATAACATTTATTTGAAGGAGTATTTAAAGGCAAAAGTATAAGGACCACCTATCATATTCCTCACCCCCTCTGATGGCCCATTGTAAAAATTTTAGGGGGCAGTGTTTTGGACAGGTAACCCTCTCCACTTCATTGAGAGCTGAATGCATACATAAAGTGTTTTACTTTGGCCAGCCCCTCCTTACTTACACTATTGACAGCCCACTGGACAGATAAGAAGTGTCATAATACAAAAATCTAAATGCACACTGTACAAATTGCAGCACAAATAATTACATTCTGTAATTACCTATTTTAATATTTTTTAGTTTTCATTGCCCTAAAAATCCCTTTAGAGGTATATGCAGTTTTTTCATTAATATTATGGGATGATGGCAATGACACATCCACACCACCAGGGTCAACTTTATATATAATTTCAATAGGGTGGACAATACACCCATACCTCAACACTGACCCCGGTAGCTGGATGTGGACCCTTTGAAGGTATTTTGAACAAACCTGTTTAGTGGTTTCAGTCCACTTATTTTTTCTCTCCATGGAATTGTCTATTGGGGGGATTAGTGTACTTAAAACCAGGAGAAGTTTTCTCTCTTCCTGGCCTTTTCATTTGTTTATTTATATCTCTGTCTGGTCATTTGGACTTTACCGGGGGAGAACCATGGGGAATCTGCAGAGAGGGGAATGGGAGGAGTTTATGGACAACATCCAGAAAAGTTATCAAGGGAAAGAGCAAGTTATCTCTGACCTATCTTCCCTTTTCTCTAGTCTGACTAAAATTTTGGAAAAAAATCTGCCCTACACTGGCATATCGAATCTCTGGGGAGATATATCAGAGAGGGAATAAATCCAATTGGGCTGAGAATTCAAATATTTCCCATCCTAGAGAATATCTCCAAAGAATTAAAAAATAACTGGGAGAGCAAACTGAATGATTGCTCTATGAATCTCATGTTACTATTACAGAATGAATATAGACAACAGTTAGAGGACATGAATGCGGAAATTAGTATATTATATGATCGACTCGCCCCACTTAAACAACATGAGGAATATGCCGTGTATGAAAAGAAATTAAAAGATCACCTGGAAACTTTCGGTAAAGCCATCCTCATCAAAAAAGAAAAGAAATATTGGAGAGATAAGAATGCTTTCAGAGAGGGTAGGGCTTACAGGTGGAACACAGATAAAAAAAAACAAAAAAAGAAATTTAAGAACCTCGCACCATGAGAATACAAATAAATCGCATGATTATTTATCAGACACACCCTCTAACTCCTCCTCCTCAGCTTCCTCACACACAGGCCAATTCTGGGGCAAAAGAAAGGGACCTTTTGCGAAACAACAGGAGATGGAGGGAGAGATCAAACAAAGCAATAAAAAACGTACTACGGACCCACAATCAATTGAGTGATCACGGGGTGGCGGACCCAGTACGGCAAAAAGTTTACCTCACAGCATCCTCCAACCAAGGTAAAGGGAATAGGAGAGACCAGGGGGCCTATCTGAAGACTCAGCAAACACAACTTGACAGTTTTTTAGACAAGAACAGTCCCTCACCCAATCCACTGTCTCTCACACAACTTACGATGATCCCCATGATACCCTCAATTCGAAAGGAAGACTGAATGTCATTAATCTTTCCTCACATTCTTTAACAACGGCCGAACGAGAGGTATTATCCTTGGGTCTATCTTTTTGCCCCAATCGGGGCATGGATAGTTTTGTGACCATCAAGGATATTCACCTATTCGCTAGGAAGCTGTTGCTTAAAAGTCTCTATACTAAACAAACAATCACTGAACCAGAATTAGCACCCAACTTGAAAGCAGCTGACTTTAAAGCCCTAAGAGACTTGAATTTATTATTACAAGAAAATAATGTCTTGGAGGACTTCTGGGAGGAAGAACTAGGAAATGAAGAGAGTGACGAGGAAGAGGTAGAAGAAGAGGGCGATAAATCTACCAGATACCCGGACAAAAAATTAAAAAAATAATCACACAAGTTTCCACCCCTTAACCTTAACCCTGCGATAGCTCTATTTGTGAAACAGACCACCAGAGAAATTGAGAAATTAGATAGATTAACAACCAGAAATAATCTCAGCCCGGAACTTCGACATGCACTGAAAACCCTCAAAAATGATATGAACATCACGATCAAGGCATCCGACAAAAGGGGGAAACATTGTCCTGATGGACAATGCAAATTATGAAAAGATGTGCCTCAAGATACTTAACAATGACAAATGTTACAAAAAAATCTCCCTGTCAGTAGTGGAAAGATTTAATCAGGAATTCCTATGCCTGGTTGATGAATCTCTCAATGAGGGCTCCATCAATAGGGATATATGGGAATTTATACGAACACGGCATCCCCGTTTACCTACATTTTATACCTTACCGAAGGTGCACAAAAAATTGGATGACCCACCAGGGAGGCCAATCATCTCCGGCAATGGCTCTTTCACGAAAGGCATCAGTCAAATCATAGATCATCATCTCAGACCCCACGTGATGGATCTAACTTCCTATACTGGAGACACGATACACCTATTACAAATTCTAGACAACCTGGTCATCCCTGACTCTGCTTTATTGGTCACTATCGATGTAGAATCACTCTACAATAGCATCCCACACAATGCAGGAATTGCTACCGTTGAATGGGTCCTGAGGCAACGGCCACTACAGACTGGAAATTCAATGCTTTTGTGCTTGTAATTTTGTTGGAATTCATTTTGAAACACAATATCTTTTTATTTAGGGGCTCCCACTACCTCCAGGTGCAGGGGGGGCTATAGGGACTTGCTGCACACCCTCATATGCTAACCTGTACCTGGGGGAGTGGGAGAAGGACTTTCTACTTGGAGAAAAATCGTCAATGTATTCTTGCCTTATCTGTACATGGCAGAGATACATTGATGACATATTCATCATCTAGGACGGTCCAGAGAGTGAACTCAGAGACTGTCTGGGCTGCATGAATCAAAACAGCCTTAATCTTTTTTTTCACCATGACATATGATTCCAGAGAGGTCAACTTTCTGGATATTACCATTTCAAAAGATCACATTGGAAGACTCTCAAGCAGGCTATATAGGAAAGAGACGGCTGGTAACACACTGCTACATGCAGACAGCTTCCATCCAGAGCCACTGAAGATGTCCATCCCATTTAGCCAGTTTCTGAGTCTGAAAAGGAATTGCAGTACATATGAAGACTTCCAACGGAATCCGATGAATTGACCACCAGATTAATGGATAGAGGGTACACGAAATCAGCCCTCAAAAAGGCGTTTAATCAAGTTAAAAACACAGACATACAGAGCTTAATCTTCAAGACGAAAAATCCAAAGAAAGATGATACAACGACTAGAATCATCATGAGATTCTCCAATGAACACAACAAAATAAGGAAGATCATCTCCAAGCATTGGCCAATCCTCATGGAGGATCCAATCATGGGTAGGCTGGTTACATCTAGACCCCAAATCACGTACAAAAAAGCAGGTTCCATTGGGAACATGCTCACACATAGCAAATACAAGGGCAATGCAAGAAGAGACCCTTGCAAAACTTGGGGTACATACCCATTTGGGTCTTGCTCACAGTGTGGATACATATAAAGAAAGGATTCCCCTAAGTGGACTTTAACAGCACTTGTAAAAAAGTATAGATAGTAAAAAGATATAGTGATATATGAAAAGTAAAAAAGTTTATTTATTTAACAACAACATGTATTAAAACATTGTATACATAAGATTCAACGAAACATCTGTATAATGCATACATTCAGTGTAGTCACTAAATGGTGAATTTTTTACACAGACGCTCTTTTCACACCCAACGCGTTTCGGGATATACAGTATTTTAGTCCTTCTTCAAGGGTGTGGAAGAAAAAAGAAATTCATCTAGGATAACTAGAATATGAAATCATAAATAAGTTATCAATACACGTGGAAATGTATATATTAATCCACTTGAAGTTAAATATTCAACAAATCACTTACTTGGTCTGTTTCGTTGATTTGTTTAAAAAAAAAGTTGAAAATAGAATAGCATTGAACATTTGTACTGGTAGAGTTGCTGTCCCTTTGACATCACAGTTGTTATATAGGATTGTCACTAGGTAATAATCTCATTAAGGAGGTGTGTTATTTCACCTACCCCCGTCCTCCATGGATGCGTAACGGCCGGAGCGGTATACTGGGGCAAAAAGAGAAATCCCTATGTGTAGAAAAAGAGGGGAATTTAGGTACAGTTTGGGAAGTAGAGAATCTTTAAGTGATGTTAATATAGTGAGGCTTCAAAAAAGAGGCTACAGTTTCTAAATATATAATGTGAAACAAGGAATGTGTTTGCCAGATGGTATATAAATATCATATGTCTGCTACAGGTTGAGGCATATGTAATGCATCTTGATAGTAAGTAAGCTTGATAGCTGAGAGCAAAAATAATATAGAGGAGTATAAGCTGATATGATATTATATTGGTATGGGTGGAGAGGTATCATAAAGGGAAACAGTGTGTTTTGAGAAATAGCAAATAAAATTAATATTGCTATACTGTAATTATATATTAGTGTATTGATAGGGATAAACAAAGGCGATAGCAATATTCTTAATGTAAACAATAAGTAGGATTACTTATGCTGCTTATATAGCCTTATATACTTATGTAGCTCAATGGCTATTTTTATTGAGTAGGTATTATAGTTTGCTTATGTAAAAAAGAAAGAAAGTAGTTAGTATGGATAAACCTCATTACAGCCTAATTCTGACATTGGATATGTAGGTAATGTTATAAACATTAGCTGGTGCCTGTAAGTAATAACATTGTATCCAAAAGGATCTATTGTTATTTGCTCACAGTGTGGAGTTATTGGAAGGAGGAACACTATATTATTACCTAATGGAAAAAAATTTCAACTACGTCATTTTGCCAACTGCAAAACAAAAGGAGTCATGTACTTGATGCAATGCCAATGTGGGGCCTTCTATGTCGGGAAAACCCGACAAGAATTTGGCAAAAGAGTTGAAAAACACATGCACAGTATGGGCATTGGCAATCTTTACGTTCCGCTAGGAAGACATGTAGCCAGACAACACAACTATAGGATGCCCAAAGTTAATTTTACAGTACGAATAGACTCCATATACCAATTAGGGGGGGTGACTGGAACAAGATCCTGCTCCAGCAAGAAATGCGCTGGATCAGGTGCCTTAGGGCAAAATGAAACAGAGAACTTCAGGCCCTTCTTGGATGGCTTTAGCTCGGGCAAACCCGACTAAAGGTCATTGTTTGTCTACCTTGTCCTTTTCCATGTCCTTAGTTCCTAGTAAACCCCCCCATCGCTCTGACCTTTTTCCTCATGAGATATCCCATGCGAACCCATGGTTCGTTCTTTGAAGTCGAGATATGAGATCTATCACCCAAGTTACTAGGCTAGGTGGATATGGGCCCAGGAAAGCATGCTGGGGAGGTTGGTGAAGGCAAATATGCATGAAGCACAAAAAAGGAGCATTAAAAGCTTCCAGCATGCATGGGCACAAAAGGGACATTCACAGCATATTACAATCATGGTAATTAGGGAATGATGAAAGAAATACAATACATTAGCAAACATTAAATACATATAATGTGATGTTAAAGGAGAAAACTTACCCTAATATAGTCTTTGTGCAGGACCTGGATGATGGCAGAACAGGTCTCTGGGATAATGATCCCCAGAGCCTGGGGGGAGATGCCTGTCGAGAACTTGAGGTCCTGCAGACTTCTCCCAGTCGCCAAGTACCGCAACGTGGTGACTAGCCTCTGCTCCGGAGTGATGGCTTGCCTCATGCAGGTATCCTGCCTGCTGATATAAGGGAACAGCAAAGCCAACAGACGGTGAAAAATGGGGTCCGTCATCCTGAGAAAATTCCTTAAATCATCAGGGTTATTCTCACGGATCTCACAAAGTAAAGGCATGTGAGAGAATTGGTCATGCTGGAGCAACCAATTCTTGGTCCATGAACTCCTCCCCGCCCTGTTCATGGACTGGGCTTGGGTCAAAGTAAGAACCCCAACACCAAGCCCCCACATAGCACAAACTCTACGACGAGCACGTACCTGCAACATGGCTTCAAAACGGTCAGGTGGTCAAAATGAACTAACAGAACACACTGAAGAACAGCAAGTCCTGTGAAGAGCTATCTGAAAATCAGCAACGAGCGGACAAGAACGTGCTGAAAAAACAGATACGAACTGTCTACATGCACTGAAAAGCAGATACAAACTCACAAGCACAAACTGAACAGCAGTAAAACGATCTGAAAAGCATGAGTCTGAAAATTGTGAATCGTCTCTCACCAAACTTCTACTAACACAAGATAAAGACGAGATTAGCAGAAGGAGCCCAAAGGGTGGCGCACTTCGTATTGAACTGCCCTTTTATAGTCCCGTCGTATGTGTTGTACGTCACCGCATTTTTGCCGGTCGGAATTTGGTGTGTATGCATAACAAGTTTGAGCAGAATTCGTCGGAAAAACCATCATAGCTTTTTCCGACGAGAAGTCCGATCGTGTGCACAGGGCATAAGACTTTCAATTGAAAAAGTTTGAAGTACTGAGTGAATCACAAATTTACATGCTTTCATTTCAACTTTACCTTGCATATCTGTGTTCTTATTCCGGCTTTATACAATGCATGAGAAAGGTATTTAAGGGTCTCAGAAAGCTTGCATATTTATTAACTTAAAGGATTTATAAAGTTTAGGCCTTTTCACCTTAATGCATTCTATGCATTAAGGTGAAAAACCTTCTGTGCTGCAGCTGCCCCCCAGAGACCCCATTTTTCTTACCTGAACCCAAACGTTCCAGCGACGAGCACGAGCCCAGCAGCTCCAACCTCTGTCTCGGGGTCCTAATTAGATAGATTGATAGCAGCAAGAGCCATTGGCTCCTGCTACTGTCAATCAAATCCAGTGACAAAGGAGCCAGGGGGCGGGGCTGCGTCCTGCTGTCTGTGTCAATGAACGCAGCAGCAGGACTTGGGGGCGTGCCTGCATGGGTGTCCCCATGGAAATTGGCTCTCCATGGGGGCACTTCCCGAAGAGGAGGGGCTAGAAGTGCCACCGGAGGACCCCAGAAAAGTAGGATCGGGACCACTCTGTGCAAAATCCTTGCACAGAACAGGTAAGTATAACTTATTGTTATTTAAAAAAAGAAAAACTAATCTTTACAATCACTTTAAGAACTTGCCAACTGGGCCAATGCTGACACTTCTCACATACATGTAAAAATATATTTTTTTGCTAGACATTTACTTAGAACCCCCAAACATTATATAAATATATTTTAACAGAGGCCCTATAGAAGAAAATTATGGGATTTGCAATTTTATGTCACACGGTATTTGTGCAGTGGTTTTTCAAACGTATTTTCTTTGGAAAAAATACACTTTAACCACTTACAGACCGTCGCACATGATATATGTCCTAACTTTGAAGAGGTATATCGTTGTTATGGCAGCAGCTAGCTGCCATAACCCCAGTATCCTCTACTTTGGCTGGCGGTCTGCTTTCAGATAAAAGTGGCCTCTGCGGCGGATTCACAGCCAGATCACTTTTATTAGCGGCGGGAGAGGCCCCCCTCCTGCTGCGCTCCGGTGTCCTCTGCCACTTACCGGAGCCGTCGGCAGTGGCAGAGGCGATTGGATCCTTTCACATGCTGGGTATGGAGACGGGTGAGGGGAAGATGGCCCCCACCCGTATCCATACCATTGCAGGGCGGAAACGATGTCAAAAATGCCACTTCCGCCCATTGCTCTTAAAGGGATGTTTATTTATTTTTTTAAATGACAATTTTTTTTATGGCATTTTAGTGTAAACATGAGATCTGAGGTTTTTTTGACCCCAGATCTCATATTTAGGAGGTCCCATCATGCTTTTTTTCTATTCCAAGGGATGTTTACATTCCTTGTAATAGGAACAAAAGTGACAGAATTTTTTTTTTAAAGAACAGTGTAAAAATAAAAAATAAAAGGTAAAATAAATAAGAAAAAAAATACCTTTTTTAAACGTGCCCCGTCCTGCCGTGCTCGTGTGTAGAAGCGAATGCAAACGTGAGTAGTGCCCGCATATGAAAACGGTGTTCAAACCACACAGAACAGTCCTCGCCATGGTTGACCAAAGAAGTTGAGTGCATGTGCTCAGCGTCACATCCAGATATTGTCTTTGGGAAATAGACGTAAGAGTGCTGCCAACATTGCTGCAGAGGTTGAAGGGGTGGGGGGGGTCAGCCTGTTAGTGCTCAGACCATACGCCGCACACTGCATCAAGTTGGTCTGCATGACTGTCATCCCAGAAGGAAGCCTCTTCTAAAGATGATGCACAAGAAAGCCTGCAAACAGTTTGCTGAAGACTGGATTACTGGAACCATGTCCTGTGGTCTGATGAGACCAAGATAAACTTATTTGGTTCAGATGGTGTCAAGCATGTGTGGCGGCAACCAGGTGAGGAGTACAAAGACAAATGTGTCTCGCCTACAGTCAAGCATGGTGGTGGGAGTGTCATGATCTGAGGCTGCATGAGTGCTGCTGGCGCTGGGGAGCTACAGTTCATTGATCGAACCATGAATGCCAACATGTACTGTGACATACTGAAGCAGAGCATGACCCCCTCCTTTCAGAGACTGGGCTGCAGGGCAGTATTCCAACATGAAAACGACTCCCAACACACCTCCAAGATGACCACTGCCTTGTTAAAGAAGCTGAGGGTGAAGGTGATGGACTGGCCAAGCATGTCTCCAGGCCTAGACCCTATTGAGTATCTGTGGGGCATCCTCAAATGGAAGGTGGAGGAGCGTAAGGTCACTAACATCCACCAGCTCAGTGATGTAGTCATGGAGGAGTGAAAGAGGACTCCAGTGGTAACCTGTGAAGCTCTGGTGAACTCCATGCCCAAGAGGGTTATGGCAGTACTAGAAAATAATGGTGGCCACAGAAAATATTGATACTTTGGGTCCAATTTGGACGATTTTACTTAGGGGTGTACTCACTTTTGTTGCCAGCAGTTTAGACATTACCGGCTGTGTGTTGAGTTATTTTGAGGGGACAGCAAATTTACACTGTTATACAAGCTGTACTGTCACTACTTTACATTGTAGCAAAGTGTAATTTCTTCAGTGTTGTCACATGAAAAGATATAATAAAATATTTACAAAAATGTTAGGGGTGTACTCACTTTTGTGAGATACTGTACATATGTGTTCACATTTGCGCAGGTGCACTTAAAATTTTTCTTTATTTTTTCTTTTTTCTTTAATTTTTTTGTATTAACTGTATTGCTATCACAAGGGATGAACAACATCCCTTGTGACAGCATGGGCCATGACAGGTCTATTAGACCTCAATTCTCTCCTCTGGCCTCCAATACAGCCAATCAGATACAGATCAGTTTGATCGGCTGCTTTCCTGGCCACTAACATCCAGGTAAACAAAGAGTCGAAACGAGAAGTGACAAGATCCTCGTCGTTTCCCGTTTCCGGGGTCACAGAGAGGGAGGAACAACGTCAGTTCCACTATCTCTGTGTAGTTCAGTTGTCGCCGCCGATCGCATTGCTCCCAGGCTCTGTGATCAGTCAGGACAGCCCAGGAAAGGTGGAAGCAGTGGGAAGGGAGACCCCATTCCACCACCTGCAGAAGTGAATCACTTCTGCTTAACAGGGAATCGCTGTCTGAAAATGTTGGTACCGGGATGATGCCTGCAGGTGTCCTACAGTTGGAAAGTGGTTACGATAGTCAATAAAATATATTATTTAAAGAAAATCTAAAATCACAGCATACACATTTAATTTTACAACATGAGCGCTGTAATAACAATACAAATGATGGTTATTTTTGACAGCCCAATATAAGCTTACCTGAAATATCTATTCTGATGTTTTGAGAACTGCATATCTGCTTGCAATCTCTTTCAACACCTTACTGGATTCCCTGCGTGCTTTTCAGCTTCTACTCTTCTCGTTCCTTTGGTTGATTTTTGATTTCAGATGCTGCTTGCAGGACTTTTTTTCCTGTCCTGCAAGTGCATCGCTCCAGTGTGAAAGCACTCAAGCTTTCACACTGGAGAGGCAGGGGACGTGTTTTTCAGGTGCTTTACAGGTGCTATCTTTATTATTATTATTATTACTATTATACAGTATTTATATAGCGCCAACAGTTTACGTAGCGCTTTACAACTTGAGGGTAGACAGTACAAATACAATACAATTTGATACAGTAGGAATCAGAGGGCCCTGCTCCTTAGAGCTTACAATCTAAGAGGGAAGGTCAAGAGATACAAGAGGTAATAACTGTGGGTGATGTGCTGATTGAGAAGATAAATGTACAGTTGTTAGGTGGGGGCCAGATAGGCTTCTCTGAAGAGATGAGTTTTCAGGGATCGTCTGAAAGTGGATAAAGTAGGAGAAAATCGGACGGATTGGGGAAGAGCATTCCAGAGGATGGGGGAGGCTCTGGAGAAGTCCTGAAGGCGAGCATGGGATGAGGTGACAAGGGAGTTTGAGAGCAGGAGGTCTTGGGAGGAGCGAAGAGAACGATTAGGTTGGTATTTTGTGACTAGGTTAGAGATGTAGCTAGGGGCCAGGTTGTGGATGGCTTTGTAAGTTATAGTTAGTATCTTGAATTTAATTCGGTGACTGAGTGGCAGCCAATGGAGGGATTGACAGAGGGGTGTAGCAGACGCTGAGCGGTTTGTGTGGTGGATGAGCCTGGCCGCAGCGTTTATGATGGACTGAAGTGGGGATAGCCTATTTAGAGGTAAACCAATGAGGAGGGAGTTGCAGTAGTCAAGGCGGGAGATGACCAGGGAGTGGATTAGAAGCTTTGTGGTGTCATTGGTTAGGAAGGGGCGTATCTTGGAGATGTTGCAAAGACAGAGGCCGCAAGCTTTGGATAGTGATAGAATGTGGGGTCTAAAGGTTAGTTCAGAGTCCAGGATTACACCTAGGACCTTGGCGTGGGGAGAAGGGTTGATAGTTGAGCCGTTGATCTTGACAGGGAGATCAGGGGAAGTGGCACCTGAGGGAGGAAATATCATGAGCTCGGTTTTGGATAGGTTGAGTTTGAGAAAGTGATGTGACATCCAGGCTGATATGTCTGCTAATAAGTTGGTAATGCGTGAGGAGACAGATGGAGAGAGCTGGGGGGTGGAGAGATAGATTTGGGTGTCATCAGCATAGAGATGATATTTAAAGCCGTGGGAGGCAATCAACTGACCCAAGGAGGTGGTGTAGATTGAGAAAAGGAGAGGTCCGAGAACAGAACCTTGGGGGACCCCAACGGAAAAAGGAAGAGGAGAGGAGGTAGTAGAGTTGTAAGTGACACTGAAGGAGCGGTGGGATAGGTAGGATGAGAACCAGCGAAGAGTACAGTCACGGAGACCAAAGGAGTGGAGTTTTTTGAGGAGGAGGGGGTGGTCCACTGTGTCAAAGGCAGCAGAGAGATCCAGGAGAAGTAGTACAGAATAGTGTCCATTGGCTTTAGCCATTAGTAGGTCATTTGAGAGTTTAAGGAGAGCAGTTTCCGTGGAGTGTTGAGGGCGAAAACCGGACTGAAGGGGATCAAGAAGTTTATTCATGCCCTTTAGCGCCTGAAAAACGCCTCAGTGTGAAAGTAGCATAAGAACTACATATCCCATGGTACCTTGATGCCTTAAAGTAGTGATTATGGCACATATGGTGTGTTTCCTGTAATGACTCCACCTCCTGAAACTCCTCATCTTTACCACCTCTGTTGTTCAGACAGCAGGCTCTGTGAAATGCGTGACACAGCAGTGTATATTCCCATGGCATAGTGAATAGTTGTCACTGCATTCAAGGGGGTAAAAGTATAGGATTCTACAAAAAGTAAGT
Organism: Lithobates clamitans; assembly: GCA_037952925.1. NCBI lineage: Eukaryota > Metazoa > Chordata > Amphibia > Anura > Ranidae > Lithobates > Lithobates clamitans. The sequence continues at coordinate 2,514,755 of JBBGZY010000163.1, forward strand.
TTTCAAGATTCAACATTTCTCAGATTCATAATAAACGTTTAATATGTAATAATTGAAATTCCATATCAAAATAAATATATGAGGTTATATATTTGCTAAAGATACACTTTAAACTACAAACTTTTTGCATTTATCAATGGCTAACACAACACTACTGTTACTAGTAAAGGTTTACTTTAAGAAAACATGTTTTCTGATGTCAGATCCTATAACAAATGTTTGATTAAAATCTGGATTTTGTTTCAACAACTAAAAGTTACATTCTCAAACAGAAATATTGCCATAAAGCAAAACATTATTGTGCAAGTATAATATGAAGTTAGTGCTCTGGTAAACTGTAGCTCAAAAGAGTAAATGTAAAACTCACAGTAATTGATTTTGCAGGTATTATTGCTTGGTAAAACAATAATCAATACTTTGCAACAGCAATTTCTATTTTTCTGAAGTTGGCAGCATTGCGTCTGCACAGCAGCTGTGCGAGATAGAGTTTTCCTTGACAATCAATGGCCATTTTTTTTCTAACTGAAGAAAGAAGGGCATAGTTAACTTTAATAGGTTTCTAATTCTAGACAAGGAGCAGCTGTTAGAAAAGTGATTACTGTATTTCTTGCACAAAATCTGTTCTGCTATTTTCATTACTGTGTCTCTTATACTTTGCCATTAGTGGAACTGGTAGAGTAACTGCTTCTGTGCTAGCTACAGCATGCATTTTGGTTTCAGCAATATATTTGAATCTATAGTTAATATATTATTATGGATAAAAAAATTAATGTGAAAACAAGGGTAACTGCAATTTTCAGTCCTAACTGTATTAATTAATCAATTTTAGGGTCAATGATGGGATACAAAACAAGAACCATATTTTTGAAGACATGCAGGCTGGTAGGTTTCTCAGTCTTTTCTTTTCTTACTGGAAAATAGAAGGGCCCTTCTTTGGGTGTCTACATTGTTGTCTGGAGGGCATGGACACTCCCTATTGGCTGTCCAACAGCATGGTCCTTTTAGGCCTGTTTTTCGATCCTAAGGAGGATTTTACATTGATGCACCTCTCCACACCCATTATAATCATGGTTGTAGTGTAGTACTCTTGTCTATATCAACAAGTGTAAAGTCTACTAAATACATAATGCTGAGAATTAGCACATGCCACAAAGAAATGTGAAAGAGCTTATAATGAAACAAAACAGTGAACAGTGTGCTTTTATGTAATACTTACATAAAAGCACACAGGTTGGACTTGATGGACTTGTCTTTTTTCAACCTCACCTACTATGTAACTATGTAACTATGTGAAAATGTAACTCCTGCATTTTCACATATATGTATAAAATAAAACCATGTTACATAGTTACAAAGTAGATGAGGTTGAAAAAAGACACAAGTCCAACCTATGTGTGATTATGTGTCAGTATTACATTGTATATCCCTGTATGTTGTGGTCATTCAGGTGCTCATCTAATAGTTTCTTGAAGCTATCTAACAATAATAATAAAAGGTAATGTGGCGCTAAATCCAAAAAATTGTAAAACAACAATGATGTGAAAAATCAAAAAGTGACTGAATCCCACCAGGACCCAATATAAGTATTATACCCTTTGAAAAAGTGACGTGATGGTCACGCAACGCGTCAGGGAGGAGAGGCGGGTCCTGTCTTGTTCGGCTTTTCCCGATCACGGCCGGGATCGGGAATCAGCTGTAGTGTGTGCTCGTTTTTCTTATACTAATGTAAGTGGATACTTTTTAATAAATTCGGTTGTATTTGATACTACACTATGGAGTATTTCTTCCCTTCTTTTGTATTGCCTGCTGCCATGGGATCAGAGAGCGTTATCTTAACAGGAGATCCTGGAGCTGCCCGTCCATCTGGACTATATTTACTGGGCTGTTATCGATCAGCCTTAAGGTGAGAGGCTGGGGGGACTGCACTGGGGAGCTGTTGCCGATACTACTATTTTCACTATTTCCTGGAAATTGCCACAATCCGGATTGCACAGTGTATGGGACTTGTTATCGGGTGCACGATTTATTACATGAATTTAAAAAATTTTATATTATTTTTTTTGGACGGCTACTTTATATATACTGATTATAATTATTTATTACACAGACTTTATTTGTCACTAATTTTCACTGATTTTCTATACTTTGCATTTTAATTCTACTTTATTTATATTGGATCCTGGTGGAATTCAGTCACTTTTTGGATATATTGGTTTGGATATGTGATTCATTAGTGATTTACAAATAGGGATATTTACACCTATTTTTGTTGTAGCGATGGTTCATCATAACCTTTGGTACACATTATGATGGTAGATTAATTGCTGTTAACACAATTATTATTGGGATTTGTCGTGTAGAATCTCCATTTACGGGGTTGTTTCACAATATATTTTTTATTATTTGATTTTTACTGATTTTTCACATCATTGTTGTTTTACTATTTTTTGGATTTAGCGTCACATTACCTTTCATTATTATTGTTAGTTATTTTATGGTGTGGGAACACCTTTAGGGTGGCAGCTTTATCACCAATATTTTTTATTTTATATACAGTCTAGTTGGTGGTTTGCGCACCAGTATGCATCATTATTTTCTTGAAGTTATCCACTGCCTGTACCCGCTGAGACCACCGCCTGTGGAAGGGAATTCTACATCCTTGCCGCTCTTACAGTAAAGAACCCTCTACGTAGTTTAAGGTTAAACCTCTTTTCTTCTAATTTTAATGAGTGGCCATGAGTCTTGTTAAACTCTCTTCTGCGAAAAAGTTTTATTTCTATTGTAGGGTCACCAGTAGGGATGAGCCAAACACCCCCCTGTTCGGTTCGCACCAGAACTTGCAAACAGGCAAAAAATTTGTACGAACACGTGAACACTGTTAAAGTCTATGGGACACGAACATAAATAATCAAAAGTGCTAATTTTAAAGGCTTATATGCAAGTTATTGTCATAAAAAGTGTTTGGGGACCTGGGTCCTGCCCCAGGGGACATGGATCAATGCAAAAAAAAGTTTTAAAAATGGCCGTTTTTTCGGGAGCAGTGATTTTAATAATGCTTAAAGTGAAACAATAAAAGTGTAAAATTCTTTTAAATATTGTTCCTGGGGGGTGTCTATAGTATGCCTGTAAAGGGGCGCATGTTTCCCATGTTTAGAACAGTCTGACAGCAAAATGACATTTCAAAGGAAAAAAGTGATTTAAAACTACTCGCGGCTATTAATGTATTGCCGGTCCAACAATACACATAAAAGTTCATTGATAAAAACGGCATGGGATTTCCCCACAGGGGAACCCTGAACCAAAAAAAAAAATGACGTGGGGGTCCCCCTAAATTCCATACCAGGCCCTTTCGGTCTGGTATGGATATTAAGGGGAACCCCGGCCCAAAAAAAAAAAATGGTGTGGGGTCCCCCTCAAAATCTATACCAGACCCTTATCTGAGCACGCAACCTGGCAGGCCGCAGGAAAAGAGGGGGCGAGAAAGTGCCCCCCCTCCTGAACCGTACCAGGCCACATGCCCTCAACATTGGGAGGGTGCTTTGGGGAAGCCCCCCAAAACACCTTGTCCCCATGTTGATGGGGACAAGGGCTTCTTCCCCACAACCCTTGCCTGGTGGTTGTGGGGGTCTGCGGGCGGGGGGCTTATCAGAATCTGGAAGCCCCCTTTAACAAGGGGACCCCCAGATCCCAGCCCTCCCCCCTGTGTGAAATGGTAAGGGGGTACAAAAGTACCCCTACCATTTCACAAAAAAACTGTCAGAAATGTTAAAAATGACAAGAGACAATTCCTTTATATAAATGCTTCTTCTTTCTTCTATCTTCATTCTTCTATCTTCTATCTTTTTTATCTTCCTTCGGTTTCCTCCTCCATCATCTTCTTCTTCTTCTGGTTTTTCTGGTTCTTCTGGTTCTTCCTCCGGTGTTCTTGTCCTGCATCTTCATCCACGTCTTCTTCTCTTCTTCTCCTAGGGCCGCTCCACATCCATGATGGCATGGAGGGAGGCTCCTGCTGTGTGATGCTTCTCCTCTTCTAATGGTTCTTAAATAATGGGGGGTGGAGCCACCCGGTGACCCCGCCCCCTCTGACGCACGGGGACTTGACGGGACTTCCCTGTGGCATTCCCCGTGACGTCAGAACGGGGCAGGGTTACGTAATGGGTGACCCCGCCCCCTCTGATGTCCCAGGGAAAGCCACAGGGAAGTCCCCGTGCGTCAGAGGCGACGCCTTTAAAATTAGCACTTTTGATTTCTCCCATAGACTTTTAAAGGGTGTTCGGCGGCTTTCGAATCTGCCGCGAACACCCCAAATTGTTCGCTGTTCGGCGAATGGGCGAACAGCCAATATTCGAGTAGAACATGAGTTCGACTTAAAACTCGAAGCTCATGCCTAGTCACCAGTACGGTATTTGTGTATTGAAATCATATCCCCTCTCAAGCGTCTCTTCTCCAGAGAGAATAAGTTCAGTGCTCGCAACCTGTTAGGTACCTGGTAGTAGAGCCTGACTTGTAGGAGAAGACCTCTCATACAACGCTGGTTCAGGAGCCACTGGAGTGGGGACAGTGGTCTCGTGAACACAGTGGGGTAGGAGTGCCTGGTGAGGTTGAAGTCTCTGGTGCTGGAGCAGGGTAGAGATCCCTCCAGGGATGGCTGGACTGCCAAGATGGTCAGCGGAGAACAGCAGGCTGAAGCACTGGAAGATGCTGGTGCAGGGATCACTGGAGCTGGAGCTGAAGGTGCAGCGGCACACGGAGCTAACGGCAGGCACAAGCAGGGTCAGACAGTCCGGGTCGGCAGGCAATCAAGGCAGGTGATAACGGCAGGCAAAAGGCAGAGTCAGAAAGCAGGCAGAGGTCGTCAACGGATACTGGAAAAGACAGCAGCAGGGTCAGGCAAGCCGGGTCGGATTGGAGAGAGAGATGGTCAGACAAGCCGGGTCAGTATTGTAGACAGATCAATCAGGTGCGGGTAACAAGTTCACAGAAGCTGAAAACGAAACAGCAGCGTGTCAGTGCAGCAGGAAGACCTTTATGCGCTCATTGGCACCAAACAACGTTAACGCGCATGCGCGTGCACCCGCGCGCGCCCAAGGGACACGCTGACGCACAGCAATGGCTGGGGATTGCTGCATAGACTGAACAGGGGCGCGCCGGCGCATACATGCATGCAAATGTCCCGGTCTGGTGCTGACAGATCACTGACATTGCACACCCCCCCAAGGGCAGCCTCCGAATGCCCATACACCTTCTTTTCTTAGGATGGGCAAAGAAGTAAGCGCAAACTAATAGCATGGCGTGAACTTTGCTGTCAGGTTCCCATGAATTAGTCTCTGGACCGTAACCTTTCCACTTAATCAGAAACTGATTTTGTCTTCTTCTGCAGTCAAGAATAGCCTTAACCTCAAACTCCTCACTTCCATCGACTAAGATAGGTTCAAGAGTTCTGGTTCCTCTATCAGGGAAAGTGTCAGGTATGGCAAGTTGCTCTTTTTCCGATAAGGGGAAGATACGCCCAAATGGAATTTCGGACCCAGGAAGCAATTCAATTGGGCAGCCATAGGGATGATGAGGCGGAAGGGAGTCTGCCCCCTTCTTGCTTAAAACATCGATGAACTCCATGAACTCGTGGTATTGTTTGGGTATGGACTGGAGTAATTTCTGATCGGTGTCAAGACATAGCAGAGTAGCTGAGAATTGGGGTTTTCCATCAAACAGTGTTCTTGGCAGTAGGAAGATGAAAACTTTACTTCTCCAGTGACCCAGTTGATGTGCGGGTTGTGGGCTTGGAGCCAGAGAATACCCAGGATAATTGGAAACAGTAGGGAAGTGATGGCATCAAGGGTCAGCAGCTCTTTATGCACACAGTAGCAGGAAACAGTAGCAGGCAAAGTCTCTTGGGTTACTTGTCCGGATCTAATAAGGGAGCCATTGGCCAAGAAAACAGAGTCCATGAGTTTTAGTCTGTAAAGGAATATCATGTTGGCTGGCAAAGGTCGAGTCGACAAAACAGCTGCATGCTCCGGAGTCAATGATAGCGTTGACTGGAATTATCTTTCCCCGGAGCTGTAATGAGAGAGGAATGGCAAGGTGGGTAGAGTTGGCAGACAAAGCAGAGAGACTGGTAGACACAGAAGATAAGCACTTACTTATCTTGATTGGACAATTATAGACATACTGTCCTGTTCCACCACAATAGAGACACAGGTTCAGTTGGCAACAACGTGCCCGTTCTTCAGGAGATAGAGCAGGCTGCATGGGTTTAGAAGTGTCAGGTAGGGATGAGCCAAACACCCCCCTATTCGGATCACACCAGAACCTGCGAACGGACCGAAAATTCGCACGAACGTTAGAACCCCATTGACGTCTATGGGACTCGAACGTTCGAAATCAAAAGTGCTCATTTTAAAGGCTAATTTGCATGGTATTGTCCTAAAAAGGGTTTGGGGACCCGGGTCCTGCCCCAGGGGACATGTATCAATGCAAAAAAAACTTTTAAAAATGGCAGTTATTTCGGGAGCAGTGATTTTAATGATGCTTAAATGTCATTTTTAAAGGAAAAAAAGTCATTGAAAACTGCTTGCGGCTTTAATGTAATGTTGGGTCCTGGTAATATGGATGAAAATCAGTGAGACAAACGGCATGGGTACCCCCCAGTCCATTACCAGGCCCTTTGGGTCTTGTATGGATATTAAGGGGAACCCCGCACCCAAATTAAAAAAGGAAACAGCAGTATACAGGCTCTGTACTCTGAACAGCAGTATACAGGCGGTGCAAACAAGACAGGGACTGTAGGTTTGTTGTTAAGTAGAATCTGTTTGTAATTTTGAACTGGTACATTTTTAACGTGTTTAGCTTCAGCCAAAACATCTATTTTAAGCTTTTTGGAAAACATAGGGAAGGGTTATCACCCCTGTGACATTTGTTTTGCTGTCTGTGCTCCTCTTCAAAAGATTTCACCTCACTTTTTGTCCCAATGACAAATGTTTTTTGAAAATTTGGGGTTTTTTGTGAAACAAGGATTGGTGATAAAGCATCAGTGGAAAGGAGAAATGTTTTTCCCATTTTAACTCTTATAAGGCGTACACACGGTCGGACTTTGTTCGGACATTCTGACAACAAAATCCTAGGATTTTTTCCGACGGATGTTGGCTCAAACTTGTTTTGCCTACACACGGTCGCACAAAGTTGTCGGAATTTCCGATCGCCAACCACGCGGTCACGTACACCACGTACAACGAGATTAAAAAAGACCGGTTCAGAACCAAGCGCGGCTCCCTTTGGGCTCCTTTTGCTAATCTCGTGTTAGTAAAAGTTTGGTGAGAGACGATTCGCGCTTTTTCAGACTCGTGGCTTTCAGATCGTTTTCTGCCGTTCAGTTTGTGCTTGTGGGTTTGTATCTGCTCTTCAGTGCGTGCAGCAAGTTCCACGTGACTTTAGGTAGTCATTGTATTCTTGTTCGTTCGTTACTGTTTTTCAGGTCGCTCTTCAAAGGCCTTGCTGTTCTTCAGTGCGTTCTGTTACTTCGTTCTGAGCAGCCGACCATTTTCTAGCCATGTTTCGTATGCGTACTCCTCGTAGAGTTCGTGCTGTGCGGGGGCTTAGTGTTGGGGTCCTGACCTTGACACAAGTCCAGTCCATGAACAAGGTGGGGAGGAGTTCATGGACCAAGAATTGGTTGCTTCAGCGTGACCAGTTCTCTCATATGCCTTTGCTCCGTGAGATCCGTGAGAATAATCCTGATGATTTCAGGAACTTTCTCAGGATGACGGACCCCGTATTTCACCGTTTGTTGGCTTCGCTGACCCCCTATATTAGCAGGCAGGATACCTGCATGAGGCAAGCCATCACTCCGGAGCAGAGGTTGGTCGCTACCTTGCGGTATTTGGCCACAGGGAGAAGTCTGCAGGACTTGAAGTTCTCGACAGGCATCTCCCCCCAGGCTCTGGGGATCATTATCCCAGAGACCTGTTCTGCCATCATCCAGGTCCTGCAGAAGGAGTATATGAAGGTAAGATTTTTATCCTTTTATATCACATTTTATTGTATTGAATGTTTGATAATATATTGTATTTCTTTCCTCATTCCCTAATTACCATGATTGTAATATGCTGTGAATGTCCCCTTTGTCCTCATGCATGCTGGATTTTTATGTAATTATTATTTTAGGTCCTGCATACATATTTGCCCTTCACTAACATCCCCAGCATGGTGTCTCCTGCCCTATATTCACCTCATGTAGTCACTTAACAATGTATTTTATCAGCTCCATAGTAGTGCTTTACCCAAAACACCACCTAAAATGTTTGGAAATGTTATTTTTGATTTAAATTCAGGCAGTGCCAGAGTTTTTTTTTTGGTGGTGTCCCCCAAAAATTTTTAGTAACCCTCCCTCCCCCAACTGCTAAGTCAGCTGATCCCAATTCTCTATGTATCCTCAATAATCTATCTGCTGACTTTGCCAAACCCATACACACTATACCCACCTCTTTACTGGTCAGATTTATGGATGAATTCCACAAAGCATGTAGTGCAAGGGTCTGCCTGTATACTTTCCAATGGTACTGTTTAAAGTTTTTGTATCCTATTATTATCTTGATAGGTAATAGCAGAATGTCCAAATGTCCTCAAATGTGTACAATGTGTATTTATATCTTTGTATTATGACACTTCTTACCTGTCCAGTGGGCTGCCAATAGTGTAACTAAGGAGGGTCTGTTCCAAGTAATACCCATTATTTAGGCATTCATCTCTCAATGAAGTGAAAAGGGTTACACGTCCAAGATTTCCACACACCCCATAATGTTAGAAATGGCCCATGAGAGGGGGGGGATATGATAGGTGTACCTTATACTTTGGCGTTGTTAAATTCCCCTTAATAAATGCTATTTGGAGGTTGACCCATAATGTTTGTGTCTAATCTGCTTGCCATGTTTCAGAGTAAAAATAGTAATGTTTATTGTTTTTTCCTCAACAGTTTCCTTCCACGCCACAGGAATGGCAGACTGTGGCCTCCCACTTTGCCGAGCGGTGGGACTTTCCTAACTGCGGAGGGGCAATTGATGGGAAACACGTCCACATCGTCCCACCACCCAACTCGGGGTCGTACTATTATAATTACAAGGGGTTTAATAGTATAGTGATGTTGGCGGTGGTGTGGGCTAATTACGACTTCTTGTATGTGGACGTGGGGAAGAATGGCTGGATGTCCGATGGTGGAGTCATCGCCCAGACGGAGTTCTACAGGCATCTCCAGAATGGCAGCTTGGACTTGCCAGCTCCAGAGGACAATGTGGAAGGACTCCCATTTGTGTTCGTTGCTGATGAAGCATTTGCGCTGGGGGGCCACCTGATGCGGCCATTCCCAATGAGGACCCTCACCCCGGAACAGAGGGTTTTTAATTACCGGCTGGCCAGAGCCCGAAGAGTGGTGGAGAACACATTTGGAATCCTGGCCAGCCGGTTCCGCCTATTTATGACACCTATCCATATGGCGGAGTATAAACTGAACCATATAATACTTGCGTGCTGTGTTCTCCATAACTTATTACGGAAACATTCAGCCAACTATGCTGGCTCAGTTGGGCCTGAGGCCGGAATCTTACATCAAACCACACTGACGGTGCTTGAAAGTGGCCGTCCTGGCTAGCCCTCCCTGAGTGCCCGTGATGTCCGGTTACGCTACCTGGAGTTCTTTGCGGGTAGGGGGGCTATCAATATGCCAGACAATATGTGAAGCCTTTTTATAATAAAAAAAAAAAGAAATTCTTTGTGGACATTTACTGCTTGTGTTTGTTTTAGCTGACACTGACATAAATATTTTGAGTGCAGAAAATGTCGTGATTGGGTAACCTTATACAAAGCACTGTTGGCTGGTATTTCCTAAATGCAAAAACACATTTCAATACAAGTGCACTTGCAACTGCACTGAAACTGCACTTGTAGTGCAAAGAGAATTTGCCCTTAGGAAATAACCCCCATTTTTGCATAAAACAGCTATTACATCACCCCAAAAGTGTTGTAGTGTTGAGACAATAATCCACACATTCTTGAGTAAGCCACTTTTTTATACCTGCACAATAACATGTGCATTTACCAAAGGTTTTTAAAACAAACCAACATGTTTGTTGTATATCAATTATTGCAGTAGCATTATCAAAAATCAAAATGTCCATTTCAGATAAAACAGGCCTGTGTAAAACCAACAAGAAAGCCAAAAAACTTGAACTTACAAAGTTCACATTAGGTAAAACCTGAAGGCTATATCAGACATCAGTATTTAGGAACTGGGTTTGATATAGCGTTCAGATGGGGGGAAATCACCCCTGGAAAAGCCAAATTTGGAAGATGCACACCAATTTACGAATGTCAACATGTGCTATCTGCCATCAGGGGGGATCAAGGGACGTGTTTTGGGGGAGCAAGCCCTTCCTCAACGCTACTTTAAAATTGAGGAAGGGGTTGCACCCCCAAAACGCGTCCATTGATCTCCCGTGATGGCAGATAGCACATGTTGACACACTGTGTGCATCCTCCAAATTTGGCTTTTCAAAACATTGCAAAAAAATTTAAAAGATTGGACCACAATGCAAAAAGTGATTTTGTGGGGTTTTAAATTTGCCCCAAAACATCAATGATGTTATTATTTTTTTTAATAACATCATTGATTTTTTGCTGTATGTTTTGCAGTTCGACATTACACCCCATGATCTCCCCGATCAGGATCTGGGCACTGTCTGATGTGAAACGTTCTGGATCCCTCACATCACGATCACCTAAAAAGAGAGAAACAAAACAAAAACAGGTCTCAAAAATCTGCCACCATCCATCTCTTTTACCTGAGTCTGTGGTCGCAGACACTCACCTGTTGTGGTGCCAATCTCCACCACATCTTCTTCTTCCTCCTGCTCAGCTTGGGTTGGGGGTATTTCACCTTCTTCCAGAGGTGGGGGGTCTCTGGTCTCCTCGGATGAGGGGTGTCCTCCGAGTCTTTTCTCCCCTATGTAAAACAAAAATGGTTTAATTAGCACACAGATATTTGATGGCAGAACTATAAATAGGAAACATTGCTAGGAAGTGGGGTACAATTGTCTATTTTGGCCGAGTTCCAAGATGTCTTTTTTTTATTGGCCTTTGTCAAGCTGCAAAACTTTACCTGTTTAGTACAAGCTTCACAGATGAAGACCCCCCTATAGTATACACTGGAGCACCTGTGTGGCCCCCTAATAAAAATGGTGTTCTGGGGTCCCACACTAGTGCTCCAGTGTCCAGATGTGAAAACAGCTGCTCAGTGTCCTCTCCTTACACACAATCTAGTTGGCATTTCATTCTAGTAACAAACCCATCTACACAAACAAATATTTGACATCCAAGTAGGCCCCAAAAAAATGTGGGAAAATGCATATGGCCTAAACAATGGTGTTTTAGAGGCCGAAAGAAAAATGTTTGATACAAATGAATAATGGGCCCATGAACATTAAAGTTGCCCTTTTAAACGTTACAATTAATAAAAGCATATGGAGCAGCACGAACGGAATAAAGACAGAAAGAATAGGAACACAGCACAACTACTTACTTTTTTGCAGCACTCTCCGGATCTTTCGGTACTGCTCTGGCTCTCTTAACTTCAGGTCCGACCACCGCTTCCTGAGCTGATCTTTCGATCTTCGTACCCCGAAATTCTTGTGAAGTCTTTTGACCACTTTCGCCATGATCTTTGCCTTTCTGATGTTGGGGTTGGGGTAAGGCCCATACTTTCCGTCATAGTCGGACTTCTTCATGATGTCGACCATCTCCAACATCTCCCCAAAGGACATATTTGTGGCCTTAAAACGTCTCCTTCTGGATCGGGACGTGTCCGGATCCTGGCTTTCCTCCTCCTCCTCCTCGTTGCTATAATTAGCACACACCTGCTCTAACTCCGCCATGTGCTCTTTACCCACTGCACCGAACGAAAAGGGGCGGGGAATAGACTAGAAAGAACGTCAGGGGCGGGTGGAGTTACATGCATGCGCAGTGTGTATAAAGCGTAACACGCGTGCGTATTACGTACGATCTGTGAGCGGAGGAAGGAGCATTGGACGCGCCGATCGTAAGAACGAAGGTAAGAGACAAACTTGTGCCTATACTGCTTCTACATTGAAGCCTATATTGTAACAAGATTAGGAGAGTTTTGTCTGACATTAGGCTTTGTCTTGTGTTGTGTCTTGCAGTGAACATGGATATCTTACTGAAAGACAATGACTTCATGTCAGTATTCATAGATATCTTAAGGGAGCTGCCCTGTCTGTGGGAGATTAACCACCCCCATTTCAAGAACCAAGCAAAGAGGAAGGCAGCACTGGTGCAATTGTGTGAAATTGTGAAGCAGGTGATCCCCACGGCAGACATCACCTATTTAAAGATCTTCATTGGTGGCCTGAGGATTACATATCTAAGGGAGCGCAAGAAAGTCCTGGATTCACAGAGATCCGGAGCAGCAGATGACATCTATGTCCCCAGGATGTTGTACTAGGACAGGCTGCATTTTCTGGCAGGCCAGACTGAACCCAGGCCATCCCTCTCAAGTCTTCCTTCCACGCTTCCTTCCCCCCTGGCTGAGGCTTCTGACGCCCAACCTGGGCCTTCCAGGCCACATGTGGAGGAGCCCAGATTGAGCCAGGTATAGCATTCCTCTAAATATTTCTGCTTGTCCAATCAATGATGTTAAGTAGATGTTAGTTGGGAGTACTAATTTAGGATTGTGATTGATGAAGCAAAAACTAAAACCATGTCCCTTTTTCATACACAGGGAAGTCTCAGCCAGGAGGTGGCCGGGCCGAGCCGGCTGGCTGATCTGCAGGTCCCTCCACCCCCCCTAAAAAGAGAAAGTGGCAGTAGGAGGAGTGTCCTAGAGGAGGCTACCGGAGGACTCTTTTGGAGGGCTACAGAGGTCCTGGGAGCAGGACAGACCGTGGAGGAGGACATTGCTGCCGTCATTGCATATAAAATGCAGAGGATGGAGGAGGGACAACAAGTCATGTGTGAGGCGCTCATATTGGAGGCTCTTAACAAAGGTATGAGGGGCCAAATGACAGCTCAGACACACCTTTGCGATGGTCCTCCTCCTCCTCCTGCAGGTCCTCCTCCTCCTTCTCCTCTAGGTCCTCACAGTCCTCCTCCAGGTCCTACTCCTCCTCCTGCCACATCTCCAACTGCACAGCCACAGCCCGGAAGGAAGCGTGAAAGGAAGACCAGAAAGTGAGGACCCTGGATCCAATCTGGTCGGCCAAAAAATGCAGCCTCTTGTGGTACCACAGCCTGGGGACACAGACGTCATCTGCTGCTATCCGGATCTCTGCAAATTCTGGACCAGACTGCCCTCCCTTACATATGGACTCCTCAGGCCACCAATTTTGATGTTGAAGAATTGATGTCTGCCGTGGGGGTCCCAGGCTTCGCTAATTTCTCTTGTTGATCCAGTGTTGCCTTCCTCTTTGTTTGGTTCTGATCCCTTAATAAAGGATTTTTGTTTTGAATTATACTCTCCTATGTGTTTTACTTCAAAAAGGACAGTTTTTTTGTGAGGATTCAGGTACATTTCAAATATACAATGTGAAATTAACAAGGGACCCCAACAACAAATAATCTCCTTGAGATTAAATAATAAAAGATATCAATGGTGTTGGGGTAACTTGACACACAAAACACACACAAAAATATTCTGGAGTAAAAATAAAAATAACATTGAACAAAGATCAGCCTTGGAAAAAATCCAAACATTAAATTAAAAAAAGGCTTAAAATCCCCCAAAAAATTAAATAAAAAATAAAAAAATTCTGTCAGATGTGACAACTAATAACAATATATTCAGGGAATCCCAATAAAAAAACCAAAATAAAACTTTGTGAGAAGTGTGTGTGAATATGAGCAGCAAAACTACTTAATTCTTGTCACATTATAAAGAAGAAGAGAGTGCGCTGTATTAAACCATTCTTAACATTGCAGCGTGATGAAAGTGCTGTATCCATTGCGAACGCTAAGTTTACCAGAACGAGCTGTTCCCTCTTTGAATTTCTTCTGAGCATGCGTGGCACTTTGCGCGTCGGAACAGGCCACACACGGTCGGAATTGACGCGATCGGATTTTGTTGTCGGAAAATTTTATCTCCTGCTCTCCAACTTTGTGTGTCGGAAAATCCGATGGAAAATGTCCGATGGAGCCCACACACGGTCGGAATTTCCGACAACACGCTCCGATCGGACATTTTCCATCGGAAAATCCGACCGTGTGTACGGGGCATTAGTCCATGTATGAACAAAGAAAAAAACACCCATCCGTGAAGATGCAAGAAACCAGGAAAAAGAAAGGGAAATCTTCCATATAGTTTCACACCCTAGGTGAGTATTATAATCTGCTTACCAGATGGCGATGACTGCTGTTACGGCAGTCTCGCTCAACTCAGGGAAATCGGTCTCACCAAAGCCAAAGGCACATAACCGGAACAGCAGCTAGCAGTGGATAATTCTCGGGAATATGAAACAAAAGCTTTCATAGTGTAATATGTACAAATAAGGTGATTTATTGAAGTTAAAAAGAATCGCACTTACAATGTTGCAGTCATTTAACCACTTGAGCCCCGGACCATTATGCTGCCTAAGGACCAGAGGTCTTTTTCCAATTTGGCACTGCGTCACTTTAACTGCCAATTGCGCGGTCATGCAATGCTGTACCCAAATGAAATTTGCGTCCTTTTCTTCTCACAAATAGCGCTTTCTTTTGATGGTATTCGATCACCTCTGCAGTTTTTATTTTTTGCGCTATAAACGGAAAAAGACCGAAAATTTTGAAAAAAAATGATATTTTCTACTTTTTGTTATAAAAAAAATCCAATAAACTAAATTTTAGTCATACATTTAGGCCAAAATGTATTCAGCCACATGTCTTTGGTAAAAAAAATGTCAATAAGCATATATTTATTGGTTTGCGCAAAAGTTATAGCGTCTACAAACTAGGGTACATTTTCTGTAATTTACACAGCTTTTAGTTTATGACTGCCTATGTCATTTCTTGAGGTGCTAAAATGGCAGAGCAGTACAAAACCCCCCCCAAATGACCCCATTTTGGAAAGTAGACACCCCAAGGAAATTGCTGAGAGGCATGTTGAACCCATTGAATATTTATTTTTTTTGTCCCAAGTGATTGAATAATGACAAAACAAAAAAAAAAAAAAATATTTACAAAAAGTTGTCACTAAATGATATATTGCTCACACAGGCCATGCGCCTATGTGGAATTGCACCCCAAAATACATTCAGCTGCTTCTCCTGAGTATGGGGATACCACATGTGTGGGACTTTTTGGGAGCCTAGCCGCGTACGGGGCCCCGAAAACCAATCACCGCCTTCAGGAATTCTAAGGGTGTAAATTTTTGATTTCACTCTTCACTGCCTATCACAGTTTCGGAGGCCATGGAATGCCCAGGTGGCACAAAACCCCCCAAAATTACCCCATTTTGGAAAGTAGACACCCCAAGCTATTTGCTGAGAGGCATATTGAGTCCATGGAATATTTTATATTTTGACACAAGTTGCGGGAAAGTGACACTTTTTTTTTTTTTTGCATAAAGTTGTCACTAAATGATATATTGCTCACACAGGCCATGGGCATATGTGGAATTGCACCCCAAAATACATTTATCTGCTTCTCCTGAGTATGGGGATACCACATGTGTGGGACTTTTTGGGAGCCTAGCCGCGTACGGGACCCCAAAAACCAATCACCGCCTTCAGGATTTCTAAGGGTGAAAATTTTTGATTTCACTCTTTACTGCCTATCACAGTTTCGGAGGCCATGGAATGCCCAGGTGGCACAAAACCCCCCCCAAATGACCCCATTTTGGAAGGTAGACACCCCAAGCTATTTGCTGAGAGGCATGGTGAGTATTTTGCAGCTCTCATTTGTTTTTGAAAATGAAGAAAGACAAGAAAAAACATTTTTTTTTTTCTTTTTTCAATTTTCAAAACTTTGTGACAAAAAGTGAGGTCTGCAAAATACTCACTATACCTCTCAGCAAATAGCTTGGGGTGTCTACTTTCCAAAATGGGGTCATTTGAGGGGGGGTTTGTGCCACCTGGGCATTCCATGGCCTCCGAAACTGTGATAGGCAGTGAAGAGTGAAATCAAAAATTCACGCCCTTAGAAATCCTGAAGGCGGTGCTTGGTTTTCGGGGTCCCGTACGCGGCTAGGCTCCCAAAAAGTCTCACACATGTGGTATCCCCATACTCAAGAGAAGCAACAGAATGTATTTTGGGGTGTAATTTCACATATTTCCATGGCATGTTTGAGCAATATATCATTTAGTGACAACTTTGTGCAAAAAAAAAAAAAAATTGTCTCTTTCCCGCAACTTGTGTCGCAATATAAAATATTCCATGGACTCCACATGCCTCTCAGCAAATAGCTTGGGGTGTCTACTTTCCAAAATGGGGTCATTTGGGGGGGTTTTGAACTGTCCTGGCATTTTATGCACAACATTTAGAAGCTTATGTCACACATCACCCACTCTTCTAACCACTTGAAGACAAAGCCCCTTCTGACACTTATTGTTTACATGAAAAAGTTATTTTTTTTTGCAAAAAAATTACTTTGAACCCCCAAACATTATATATTTTTTTAAAGCAAATGCCCTACAGATTAAAATGGTGGGTGTTTAATTTTTTTTTTTTCACACAGTATTTGCGCAGCGATTTTTTAAACGCATTTTTTGGGGAAAAAACACACTTTTTTAAATTTCAATGCACTAAAACACACTATATTGCCCAAATGTTTGATGAAATAAAAAAGATGATCTTAGGCCGAGTACATGGATACCAAACATGACATGCTTTAAAATTGCGCACAAACGTGCACTGGCAACAAAATAAATACATTTTTAAAAGCCTTTAAAAGCCTTTACAGGTTACCACTTTAGATTTACAGAGGAGGTCTACTGCAAAAATTACTGCCCTCGATCTAACCTTCGCGGTGATTTCTCACATGCATGGTGCAATTGCTGTTTACGTTTGACGACAGACCGCCGCTTGTGTTCGCCTTAGCGCGAGAGCAGGGGGCGACAGGGGTGCTTTTTTTTTTTTTCTTATTTTTTTTCTTTTTTTATCTTATTTTTAAACTGTTCCTTTCATATTTTTTTTTTTAATAATTTTTATTGTTATCTCGGGGAATGTAAATATCCCCTATCATAGCAATAGGTAGTGACAGGTACTCTTTTTTGAAAAAATTGGGGTCTATTAGACCCTAGATCTCTCCTCTGCCCTCAAAGCATCTGACCACACCAAGATCGGTGTGATAAAATGCTTCCCCAATTTCCCAATGCCGCTATTTACATCCGGCGAAATCTAAGTCATGAAATGCTCGTAGCTTCCGGTTTCTTAGGCCATAGAGGTGTTTGAAGCCACTCTGGTCTCTGATCAGCTCTATGGTCAGCTGGCTGAATCACCGGCTGCATTCTCAGGTTCCCTGTTGAGACAGGAGAGCCAGAGAAAAACACGGAAGACGGTGGGGGGGGGCATTCCCTCCCACGGCTTGTAAAAGCAGTCTAGAGGCTAATTAGCCACTAGGATTGCTTTTACATGAAAGCCGACCGCTGGCTGAAAAGAATGATACCAAGATGATACCTAAACCTGCAGGCATCATTCTGGTATAACCACTCAAAGTCGTGAATGGCGTACCTGAAGACAAAAAAATGGTTAACAATAAAGCACAGTAAGGCCCCTTTCACACTGGGGCGGTGGGGGCGTCGGCGGTACAACAGCGCTATTTTTAGTGCTGCTGTACCGTCGTTCTTGCAGCGGTATTCGACCGCTAGCGGTGCGGTTTTACCCCCCCGCTGGCGGCCGAAAAAGGGTTAAAATCCCTCGTACAGCGCGGCTAAAGCCGCGGTATTGCTGCGCTATATAGCCGCGCTGTCCCATTGATTTCAATGGGCAGGAGCGGGGAAGGAGCGGTGAATACACCGCTCCTTCCCCGCTCCAAAAAAGCGGTTTGCAGGACTTTTTTCACCGCCCTGCCTGCGCACCGCTTCAGTGTGAAAGCCCTCGAGCTTTCACACTGAACAAACAGCGGAGGCTGTTTAGGGGCGGTTTTCAGGCGGTATTTTTAGCGCAATACCGCCTGAAAACCGCTCCAGTGTGAAAGGGGTCTTAACGGTAAAGTATAAAAAATTGCATACCTGAAAAGCAAACATGATAAAACATAACAACAATAAAACATTGCAGAATAGAATACAGTAAAAAAGAGCAGAACAATAGAGAGAGAATAGAGAGAGAGAGAACAATAAAACGACAACTATTTTTTTTTATTTTATATATATTTTTTTTTTTACACTTTTTTTGTAACTAACTTTTATAACTGTAACCGGTTCCAGGTTCAGGTCTCTCAAAATGTGATGCCATCTTGGGAGACCCTGTGAAAGTGTGTCCTAGTCTGTGCAATGCTGTACCCTACGCTAATCCTCAACTAGTGAATGGTAGCGTTCAAAACATTCACCAATGCAAAGACCAGGATTGTCAGGACAGGAGGGACAATAATAGCGGGTGTCTCGCCTATATCCGCGCTTGCTGCAGACACGACATCTTTTTTGGGGGGTTCGCTGGGTAGGGGTACTCGGGAGGACATAAAAATGCCTCTCATGCAGCCGACTGCATTTGGTTGGGGATGTGAATGGGGGAAGTACGGGCGCTGCAGAAGCGGTGGGTTCCCAATTAGGATTGGCGAATGCAGCAGGAAGGGCATTATGGGCACGACGGGCCTGTTTGTCTTCTTCTTGGTGGCAGCGGGACACTAATTGTGCTTGCCACCTCACCAGCTTGAACTGCACTTATGGGACTCGCCACATCACCAAGTGTTACTGCAGTGCTGGTTTGACTACGACCGGGGTGTACTACGCCGCTGGTGCTTGCCAGTTCCCCAAAACGCTACCAAAAAAACTGTTAGCGATCGCAGGGATCAGGCCTGACTCTGCGAACGCTGCAGTTATGCGTTAATTGTTTTGTAAGTGACAGTGATCGATCGATACTGCACTTGGGTGGGCTGGGCCGGGCGGAGGGGCAAAATGCAGGTGCTAGCAGGTATCTGGGCTGATCCCGCTAACACTGCGTTTTTGGGAACCCTAAACAGCTGGGGACGCTAGTATAGATCTGATCGGATCAGATATTGATCCGTTCAGATACTGTACCACTAAGGGAGGTGTATGCTGCGTGCGTGGGTGTTAGCGGTACTGGCGCTAACCTGACGCTGCCTGGGGCCGGTGCTTGCCAGTTCACCAAAATACTACCAAAAAAACTGTTAGCGATCGCAGGGATCAGGCCTGACTCTGCGAACGCTGCAGTTATGCGTTTAGAGTTTTGTAAGTGACAGTGATCGATCGATACTGCACTTGGGTGGGCTGGGCCGGGCCGGGCGGAGGGGCAAAATGCAGGTGCTAGCAGGTATCTGGGCTAATCCCGCTAACACTGCGTTTTTGGGAACCCTAAACTGCTGGTGACGCTAGTATAGATCTGATCGGATCAGATATTGATGCGATCAGATACTATACCACTAAGGGAGGTGTACGGTGCATGCGTGGGTGTTAGCGGTACTGGTGCTAACCTGACGCTGCCTGGGGCTGGTGCTTGCTTGCCAGTTCACCAAAATGCTACCAAAAAAACTGTTAGCGATCGCAGGGATCAGGCCTGACTCTGCGAACGCTGCAGTTATGCGTTTAGTGTTTTGTAAGTGACAGTGATCGATCGATACTGCACTTGGGTGGGCTGGGCGGAGGCGCAAAACGCAGGTGCTAGCAGGTATCTGGGCTGATCCCGCTAACACTGCGTTTTTGGGAACCCTAAACTGCTAGGGACGCTAGTATAGATCTGATCGGATCAGATATTGATCCGATCAGATACTATACCACTAAGGGAGGCGCATGCTGCGTGCGTGGGTGTTAGCGGTACTGGCGCTAATCTGACGCTGCCTGGGGCGACGCATATCACCGCCGGGCGATTAGGGGGCTAAACCTTTATTCGGTAATAAACAGCGGGTGCCCTGACACTATAAAAAATAAACAAACTAACCAGCGTCAACCGTAACGGTTATACGGTGATCAGTGGTGAAAGGGTTAACTAGGGGGCAATCAAGGGGTTAAAACATTTATCAGATAGTATATGGGGGTCCCTGACGCTATAAAACGCTGACGGTGAACCTAAATATTTACCTCCCTAACTAGCGTCACCAGCGACACTAATACAGCGATCAGAAAAATAATCGCTTAGTGACACTGGTGACGGGGGTGATCAAGGGGTTAAAACTTTATTAGGGGGGGTTAGGGGGGTACCCTAGACCTACAGGGGGGTAACAGTAACTGTGCTAACACTGTAACTGTCACAAACTGACACCTAGCAGTAATCAGGAAAAAAAAAAACAAACAAAAAAACTGCTGGTGTCAGTTTGTGACGGGGGGGGATTATGTGATTGGGGGGGATCGGGGGGCGATCGGGGGGGGATCGGGGTGTTTTGTATGCCTGGCATGTTCTACTGTGTGTGTGTGTGTGTTGGTGCACTCACATACCTGTCTTCTCTCCTCGGGCCGGAACGGAAACTACCGAGCCGAGGAGAGATGACATCACTTCCTTTGCTGCTGTTTAGCATACAGCAGCAAAGGAGTGTTCCCATTGGCCGGCGGCGATCGCGAGGGGGGGCCACGAACGGATGGCCTCCCCCTCCACTCCGCCGGGGAACAAAACGGGACCGCCTCGGGCACCGGGGGGGGTCCGATCGGACCCCCCACCCGCGGGAGGCAAATCACGTACATGTACGTGATTTTGCCTGCCCGTGCCGCCTTGCCGACGTACATCGGCGTGAGGCGGTCCTTAAGTGGTTAAGAGCAGTGGAATATGGCATAAGAACAAATAGTGGTGTCTCCGTCTGTTGAACTTCACTTCCTTCACTTCCAAAAATTTAATGACGTCACTGTCGCAGGCTCCTCCCACATGGGAGGAGCCTGCGACGGTGACGTCGTTACTTTTTTGGATGGGCTAACAAACGAACGTAGGAAGTGAAGTTCAACAGATGGAGACACCGCTATTTGTTCTTATGCCATATTCCACTGCTCTTAATTGACTGCAACATTGTAAGTGTGATTCTTTTTAACTTCAAAAAATTACCTTATTTGTACATATTGCACTATGGAAGCTTTTTGTTTCATATTCCCGAGAATTATCCACCGCTAGCTGCTGTTCCGGTTATGTGCCTTTGGTTTTGGGGAGACCGATTTCCCTGACCTGAGCGAGACTGCGTTAACAGCAGTCATCGCCATCTAATAAGCAGATTATAATACTTACCTAGGGTGTGAAACTATATGGAAAATTTCCCTTTCTTTTTCCTGGTTTCTTGCATCTTCACGGATGGGTGTTTTTTTCTTTGTTCATTCATGGACTAATACTTTGATGGAACTTTTCCTTTTTGCATTTTTTCACATGTGAAGTTTTATATGTCTTTTTATTATTGTTCACTAGATTATGCCTCATACAAATTTTTCACCATTGATCATATGCTGATATGCTTATGAGACTCTGCCTTAGTTTTCTTCAGTCACAATTTTTTCACATATTTTTAGCGCTGTATCTTTTGCGTTTATATATGTACTTTTGGAGTTTGGTACTAGACTTTTAGGTCCTGGCAGCTTTTATTTATTTATTTTGACACTTATTTACTACTTGTTATTTTTTATTTCTAGCACAGCTTCAGCCTTTGGGCTTTTTGTTTTCTCTATACTAATATATCAGATACTACACCCCTTTGTTTTTTTTAAGAAAGCAGTTGCAAACATAAAGGGTTCTGCAACAGGCAACAAGATTCTGGACCCTCTATTGCTTACTCTGTCCATGACGAAAAAAAACAAGGAAAAGATAAGAGGAACAAGAAAAGGAAAATAAGGAAAAAAGAGATATAAAAAGAGGCAGACTTTAGAAACTACTCATTCTACCATCAAAATCTACAACCTATCTAATTCTGTGTTTTCAGAAACTGAACTAGACCTCCTCAGGAAGGGCCTCAATTATGCTCCACCCAGTGCACCAAATTTATTTGAGTTATTTATTGATCTCAATAAATATATATGCAAACTCACTATCCAAAGATATGATATGCTTAAAGAAGCCGGAAGTGAGAGTAGCACCAATAACAACATTAGAGCAGAATCTGAAATGTCGCCATCCTCCAAACAAGTATTGAGGAGGACTCTATATTGAATATATTAGAAGAGCTATATTTAGAGGCACAAGCAGATGGACATACAATTTCTGAACTAAAGGCTGGCCCTTCTGGTGAAAGTGAAAAGCAATCACCATCCAAGGTGGATGCAGAATGTCCCCTATGGACAATTTTGTTGCTTGAGGTGTACGTGTACTATAAAAAGAAGATTTTTTTGGAACAAAGTAAACTTCTTACACAGAAATTTAAAGAAAAAGGCTATGATGCTAGTCATATTGAGACAGCTTTTAACAAATATTTGGCTCTTTATGATAACCCATTAGGTGAAAACAAGAAATCTCGATGTCAGACCACTACTGATACTCAACAGGTTCGATTCTCCACCCAGTATACTGTAACGAGCCCCTGCTTGCTCGGTTCCACTCTCCTGACACTCCTCTGTGGCTATTGAATCAGATTGCAGATCGCAACATCTCATGGTTTGGTCATCCGATGCTCTGGGAATCGAACTACAGCTATGTGCCGCTCGAATCCAGTTGTGATAGCTCAGAACAAACACCAGGCAGGCTGTATGTAAGTTCAAACAGGAATCTCACTTTTATTGATGCACACAACACACTTTTATACACAGCAGTTTGAACACCCCGCCCCCAACAACCACTTTCCTATTGGTCAATTGTAAAGTACACTCTAGTCTTCACTCAGGTCCTCTTGTCCATGCAAATGAGGACTTGAAACAGGGTCAGCAGAGAGTGGTCCGATAGCTTGAATAGGAGGACTGATATGTGTAATGACACAGAGAAGCCCCAGGGGGTAATTAAAGTACATAAACAAATGGTCAAACACAGAACAATGCCTTCCTTCCAGACCATTGAGCCGTTAGCCTTAAGACAGGGCAGAAGACCACCCACTGTGTAATAGAATCAAAGGAGAAATACTTCAGTATTCCAAGCTTCATGACAATCCAGTATTCCTAGGTTCATGACAATACTCCCCCCTGGGAAACAGTCCAACAGCCACAGTGAAACCCCGAACGGGTCAACTCGAGGATGTTGGAAAAGTAGTCTTAAGGTTCCAGGTCAGTCTGCCGGGATAAACCAGCCGCATTCCCGTTTTGAGGCCCTGGCCGATATTGTATGGTGAAATTGTACGGTTGCAAAGCCAGGTTCCACTGGAATCGGCCGTTCTCTCCCGCCACCCGGTTAAGCCATATCAAGGGATTGTGGTCCGTCATGACGGTAAAAGAGCGTCCATACACGTAGGGCTGCAATTTCTTTAAAGCCCAGACTAAGGCCAAACACTCTTTTTCCACGGCAGCATATCCAACTTCACGGGGTAACAACTTGCGGCTGAGATACGCCACCAGGTGTTCTTTCCCGTCATCGCCAACTTGACTTAGTACGGCTCCCAGTCCAAACATGGAGGCATCTGTATGAATGACAAAGCGTTTGTTAGGATTTGGTACCGCCAGTATGGGAGCTTGCGTTAGGGCGTTTTTTAACTGATGAAACGCTGTCTCGCACTCCAGGGACCACAGGACCTGTCTAGGGAGAGTCTATTTGGTCAGGTCCATCAGGAGTTTGGCTATGTCACTATAGTGGGGTACAAACTTCCTGTAGTACCCTGCTGTCCCTAAAAATGCAAGTACCTGGGTCTTGGTTCTGGGAACTGGCCAGTTTAGGATGGCCTCGATTTTTGCAGGTTCTGGCCTCTGCTTCCCATATCCCACTCTATGTCCCAGATATTGCACCTCAGACATGCCGATATTACATTTGTCTGGCTTCAGGGTCAGGTTAGCGGCTCAGATCCTATCTAGCACTATTCCCAGGTGTCTAAGATGTTCCTCCCCATGTCTGGCTATAGATTGCAATGTCGTCAAGATATGCACATGCAAAATCTTGCAGACCATCGAGGAGTTCATCTATCATCTGCTGGAAGGTAGCTGGAGCATTTTTCATCCAGAATGGCATTACCCGAAACTGGTAAAGGCTGAACGGGGTAATGAAGGCCAACTTTGGAATTGCTTATGCTTCCAAGGGAATCTGCCAGTAGCCCTTACATAAGTCAATAGTCGTCAGATAGTGTCCCTGAGCTATTTTGTCCAGCAGTTCGTCCACTCGGGGCATAGGGTAGGCATCTGTCACAGTACAGTCATTCAGTCGCCTATAGTCCACACAAAATCGGGTCGTGCCATCCCGTTTTGGGACTAATACTACAGGAGAAGCCCAGGGGCTTGCCGATGGTTCAATCACCCCTAACTCGAGCATCTCCCTAATCTCCACTCTCATCCCTTCTTGCACTGCTCCGGGAATCCTACAGGCTGGTTGTCTCAGGGGCTTCTGCCTGGGGGTCTCTACCTTGTGCACAGCTATGTGAGTGTACCCAGTAACTGGAGAGCAAATCCCACCGCTGCCAACCAATGTAACGAGCCCCTGCTCGCTCGGTTCCACTCTCCCGACACTCCTCTGTGGCTATTGAATCAGATTGCAGATCGCAACATCTGATGGTTCAGTCATCCGATGCTCCGGGAATCGAACTACAGCTATGTGCCGTTCGAATCCAGTTGTGATAGCTCAGAACAAACACCAGACAGGCTGTATGTAAG
Organism: Lithobates clamitans; assembly: GCA_037952925.1. Taxonomy (NCBI): domain Eukaryota; kingdom Metazoa; phylum Chordata; class Amphibia; order Anura; family Ranidae; genus Lithobates; species Lithobates clamitans. The sequence goes on from JBBGZY010000163.1 coordinate 2,539,582, forward strand.
TTCAAACAGGAATCTCACTTTTATTGATGTACACAACACACTTTTATACACAGCAGTTTGAACACCCCGCCCCCAACAACCACTTTCCTATTGGTCAATTGTAAAATACACTCTAGTCTTCACTCAGGTCCTCTTGTCCATGCAAATGAGGACTTGAAACAGGGTCCGATAGCTTGAATAGGAAGACTGATATGTGTAATTATACAGAGAAGCCCCAGGGGGTAATTAAAGTACATAAACAAATGGTCAAACACAGAACAATGCCTTCCTTCCAGACAATGGAGCCGTCTGGATGGGGTTAGCCTTAAGACAGGGCAGAAGACCCCCCACTGTGTGATAAAATCAAAGGAGAAATACTTCTGTATTCCAAGCTTCATGAGAATCCAATATTCCAAGGTTAATGACATATACCAACAAAGCTTTTGAAATTCAGAATATTATCAAAAAGAACTGGAATATTCTTAAACATGACCCTGTGATAGGCAATATACTCCCTGATTATCCTAACATCGTCTTCCACAAACCCCATGATCTAAAGAGCTAGATAGCCCCAAGTAGGGGTAAAATATCTTCCAATAAACCCACTAACAATTGGTCAACAATATTCGACTAAAAAGGGAGCTACAAGTGCAGTGTTAAAAACTGTGACACATGCATGTACATGTACATGTACATGCATGTACATGTGGCCCAGAAAGAAAACCGTAATAGGGAGGGATGGAAGGGTTCATAAAATCAAACAATTCATAAACTGCGGTACAGAATATGTGGTCTTTGGTATTGTTTGTCCTTGTGGGCACTGTATGTCGGTCGAACTCAGCGCCCAATGCGAGTCAGATTTGGAGAACACAAATGTGGTATAATTAACTTAAGAGATAAATATCCAGTCCCTCTGCATTTTCTAGAGGTTCATCAAGGGGACCCTGCAGGCATGACATTTTTTGGAATTAAGTCCATTGGGGGAGAGCTAGATGCAGGGAGGAGATACCAGAGGCTATGCAAGCGAGAGGCCTTCTGGATCTTCACTCTTGGCAGTCTCGCCCCCGGAGGCCTCAATGAAGACCCTGAAATACACAAAATAGTGTGAAAGCACCATGGAGCCAACAGATAAATAGCCCCATGGTTATTCACTTACTTACTTACTACATATAGCGTAGGGAATAGGTTTTTGGTCAGTTCTAGTTTTTAATTTTTAATTTTATTTCTTATTTTTTAACTTTTAAATTTTAGTCTTAACCTATAGGTTCATACTAGTAATATCCAACTATCATTCACCCTATATATGATGTTTTTAAAAATATGCACATGATGTGCGATTATGCATTCATATATAGGATTTTTCTAAATATATCTCTCTCTTTCGGAGTGCACATGTGTATATGTGTATAATTACAGTTTGTATATGTACACATGTGCATTCTAGTAGTTCATCTTTTGTGTTATGAATGTATTTAAAACAGTTCTAAAACTTTCCAATTTCTTTTATTATGGATTTTAAATAATGTATTTAATCAATTTTGTATTTATATGCAATTTTTGTGTACACATGAGTTTAGCTTGTTAATATGCAACTGTCTAAATGTGTGCACTTCCCTGTGCATATACACGGACACTTGCTTATGCTCCTATACATGTGCACATTAGCTCCTTTAGCTATAGGCACACATGTAATATTATATAATAGTAATACTTATATTAGCACCCCTTATACACTCTATGAGCTTGACCCCCATATATATGTGTATGCACACTTTGTGTGTGTGTTCATGATACTAGACGCAACTATAAATATTGCTTTGGTTCTATATTGCACCCCCTAGATCGTCCACCATGGCATTGTCCAACATGTATACATGCATACATATGTGCATGTGCTAATGCATATGTTTGTATGTGTGTATGTATGTATGACTCTCTATATATAGATGTGTCTGTGTTCACTTGGGAAAATGAAGTGTTGGGCACTGTGGATGTGGAGTTTTCCCTTTCCTTTTTTCCCCCAGCCTCCCCCCCCCCCGATGGTTTCCTCATTTCCGTGATATGTCGGTACTTCCCTTGGTTTTTGGGGTCTGAATAGTTATGGAGGAGCGATTGTATTGCTACATTAACTTATACATCTGTCCGCCTTGTCCTCTACATTCTATCTTCAACAATATGGCGGACAATGTTTACTATCGCCGACGCCAATCCCGTGCGACTGCGGGCGTATGGAAAGTGACGCCAGGATTGCACTTCCGCCCTTTGGACCGCAATGGGAAGGAAACAGTATGGCGTGCATTCCAGCCGCCGCTATAGGACACTTCAGTGTACTTCGAGGTAGGGAATATGTGATGGGCATTGGGACTGAGATAGTGACGAAGGTGGTATGGCGTGTGAGAGGATGGTTGTGCCCCTGGGCATTAGATCAACTTTAGTGGGTGCTTCTGGATGGAGGTGATGGTACTTGCTGTTGTGGTTCTTTTTTTATATATGATTATGAGAGCTCCCATCCATAATGTGTGATCCCTGTGCTGGCGCGCGGTCAGTGATATGCACAGACATGTGTGAGATCTATCTGTGGATACGGGCCAGTTGGATGCCGGGTACATGCATTATACATATGCATATGTGATGGTTAGTGTGTATACACATGTATGTAAATATGAAGTTGGTCATAAATTTTCAGCTAAGGTACGCCTTTAAGATCACCCTTTTCTGGGGGAGGGGCTTTGGAGTAGGCCTGGGATGTGGTTCTCAGATGAACACATGTATAAGTAGCTCCAAGAGAATAACACTGTTAGGCTCTGAGGAAGAAGGTATACCTTCGAAACGCATCAGCCAACAGCGGTTCGCATTACCTCTCTCTAGGACCTGGAGACTGTTATCAGCGGATAGACTGCCATATGTCAAAGACTGTTACAGGCGTGATTTTCTTTCTAGCTTTGTGAGTAGTTTTTTATTATGTTTTTCTGAATAAATGTACTAAAGGATAATGCACAAGGCTGGTGCGCCCTCTTTTTTCTGTTTTTTCGTTTGACTACTAGGATATCCCTATCCTGGAGGGCAGCAAGGCCAAAAGCCATTGTCCATTCTGAACCTTGGACTGCCTAGCCAACACACCCATGCGCAAGAGTGTTTGTTTTTGTTGTACTCCCTGATGCTTTCCCTTCTACCCTTCCTGACTGTCACCCATCTACTCTTTTCTAGTGCCTGCACTTCTTTGTCTCTTTGTCTCCACCCGCCTCATTTCTTGCGACCCTGTTGACTATTTGCAACAAAACGTTTGATGGTCCTGTGATTACACCCCAATATCTTAGCAATTTCAAGAGTGCTTCATCCCCACTTTTACCATTTTTGAGTCAGTTAAATCTCTTTTTTAGCTAATTTTGCCTGAGGAAAAGATTTGGTCAAAAAATACTCACTTGCCTAATAATTGTGCACACAATGTAAGTTTACATTACAATATACTAGGGTTAGCTCAATTGCATGCTGCTCCAGGCTCTTCCAGCTCAGATTAATAAGAACTAAGCTAGCCCCACCCACTATTACCACCAAGGAGAAGGGTCTTCCTCAAAGAGCTATTAACTGCTGCTTATAGTTTGCTATAGGTAACTATAGCAAAAATGTTATCCAGGTACATCGTTGGGCACCAAAACTGTAACACACTCTTATCCTTGGAAGGTGGATGAGAACCCCCAGGTGGCTCAATGGGCTAGATTTTCAAACCTCAGGGTAGATTTCTTCATTATCTGCTGTATCATGTCTTTTCACAGAATACTAGAGAAAAACTTTGTTGGAAGGGGGCCACAACTTTACTGGACTTAAAACTTTATTAAACAACTTCTTAAAACATAAATCCATTATAACTTAGAGCTGGTCGTAGGTATACTGTAAGTACTTAATATCACCTTGACATTATAACATTGTATACTCGTAAACACCTGTCTTCACCATAAGTTCCAGACAAGCATCAAACAAGCCAAGGAACTTGTGGGGATTACAGCCCAAAGGATTTACAGCTTGCAAGGTACAAAAGCACCATCAAAGCTGTGATGAAATATGAAATCCAGAGGGTGGGAACATATTATTAATCTTTCTTGCACAGCAAAATTCAAACAATAAATGTTGTTGCAGAGTAGGAATCTCTGAGGGAAAGAGCACTCTAAACATACCAGGGACCTAGCGTAATCAATATAGGGTGATTTGTTTCCCTAGGTGAATCAGGGCTGTGCCACATCCAATTGCAACTATATAAAATGGAAAATTCCCCTAAGTGGACTTTACTGGCACATTGCTGAAATTATATATATATATATATATATATGTATAGAATAGCGTATTAATCTGTATAGCAAAGTATGAAGAATAAAAGAATTTTTATTTAGACATAAAGTAGTTTAAAAACATAGTATTACATAAATTCCATAGAGCATATTACATAATTACATAGCCAATAGTGTGATAATCTTCACAAAACAATGCAGGCTCTTTATCTCACACCCGACGCGTTTCAGACTAAACAATGTTTCTATCCTTCTTCAGGGATGTATCAAGAAAAGAGAGCAGTTCATCTAAAGCAGATTAGAATATAGGATAATAATGAAATTATCACACATTCTGTATTATGTTAATATGTATTATCCAGGCATAATTAATAAAAAATTAGATCACTCACTTTGTAATATGCTAAATTGAGTTTCTTTAAAAATCCAAGACTGGAATGGCATGAGGCATTATTGCTGGTGCAATTGTTATAGAGAGCATCAAGATTAGTGTTAGGTGGTATCAACTGATGATGGTTTCAGTTTAGTGAGGTACAGTATCTCACCTATCTCTGTCCCTCCCGGATGTGTGCAGACCAGGGCGACTACTGAGGCGAAAAATAGGAGGGATCCCCTGGGAATAGTATAATATAGCATAATAAATATCAGAAGCAAAAAATAGTGGAAAAAAAAAAAATTATATAGTATATGGTGTATACATTATAGTATATTGTATATTATCTGTCACAAAGAGATTATGTTAGATATCCTGTAGATATCTGGTTTGTGACAGAAATGGAGTATGTGAAGTAAAAGCACAGATTGTATATATCTATCCAAGAAATGTCTATATAAAGATACAATCAAGAGTATCATAGCGTTATCTCTAGTTATAGTATGGGGTATACATATAGTATTAAAATATCATTATAGAATAGAGACTTATTGTATCTATGTAAATAGATGTCTTAAATTATATGTGGGCATCCTAAATCTTGGTGTTTAATAGTCTGCTAATTGGCTGATAAAAAGAAAATTTATGTTATATGCCACTAAAGCTGCTGGTCTGCCACTAATACTGTAGCTTCAAGGTATATACAAGCAAAGTATCATAGATCAAGAGTTAATTATCTTGTATGTACATGTGCTGGATATGGTGTGTTGATATGTAGAAAAGATTCCTATATGTATAACAATAGATGTTTAGAGATAGAGTTGCCGCTGAAACATCAGAAGAGGTTGTGTAAAAGGTTACTCAAATAGGAATATGTCAGAATATAAGATGTTTAAAAATTTTGGCTTACCTATTTAGCTCAAGTATGCAGTTTGCCAGCCACACATCCCAGCGTCCAGCGTGCACAACGCCTTGGCTGGGAATCTGGCTTTTTGTGTGTGTGGACGTCCTGATCAGCTGGCGCTAATAACTGCGCACAGCTGATTCAGGTAGTCCTGGATTAGGGGAGCCTAGTAATGACCTCCTGAGTGGAGGATGCGCGGCGCCGCCCCTACCGCGCATGCACGGGCGCGCTACGTTGGAGCGGCATCACGCAAAGTCCACCCACCGACATGGAAATGCCGCTCCGGTGGACTGCGCATGTCCGCCAGAGTAGCAATATGGAGGTCGTGGGCAGAGATGTTATACGCCCAGCAGGTCTCCGACCTAAGTTGCCGCCCAGATGATGTATCTGGGCGGCTTTCCGTGCCGGGCAATCGTCCTGGTCGTCCACACCCGGGAGAGACCTAAGAAGGGAGAGAAAGAAACCGTACAATCAATGCTTCTGAAGAGTAATACTTAAATACAAACAATGTTAAAACAAGGGCAACAGCGTTCATAAGCGATTTTCAAAATAAATTATACTAATATGTATATGTAAGCAATGGGAAAAATAAACAAACTTGCAGAACAGGAATCGGAGTGCAGACATATTTTAGTATCAGTAGTCTAATGGTATCAGATATTATCTATTAGGAGAATCGGTATTTATTGGGACATATGTTTTATCAGGGGGCAAAGAGTGGAGGACATAGCGGAATAGAAAAGAATGGACAGTTATCAATAGTGGGTGAATATTGGTGTTAGAAACATGACATTCAAATACATATATATTATACATTAGATGTTACAAAATAATTATTTTGAGAACAATAATCAATATATTATATTAACCACCGATCACATTATATATATGTATTCTTGATACATACATATATGGTGCGTATTGTCTGCTGCGTCTGGGTGTATCTCCAGAATGCCAAATACTAGATGAAGTTTAATAGCATTGTTCTATGACCTAGCGTAAGATAAGGATGAGAGATGAACACTAAAAATGCAGAGCTGTCACCACACTCATTGGCATCAGCTGATGCTTCATCTTTTCTATTCCTGTTTGTATGACAAGATTGAAGAGATTAAGCCCAATATCATGAAGGTGAACACCAATGCCGGTTTATCACCTTCAAGGCTTTTAATTTTTACTATACAACCTCCAATCCTACCTACACATATTGACACTATCAAATTAACTCTTCGTGCAGTACTTGGTTTAGGGCCTTGCATTTGACTTGCCCAGACTTGGTGCAGAACAATTTTCAACCATATGCTAATTAGCTCATTTATAGCTGCACACCAATGGGCACTATCCTTATTGATTGCCTTCAACAGATCATTGGAACACAATTTTGCCAGATCATTACCGCTAGCATGGATAACAAGAACTTTGGGAGGCAATAAAAACTGATGCAATGTTAAACATTTACTATTTACCCAGCTCCTTCTTGGATGCCTTTAGAGTTGTGAGGGGAGGGAGCAGAGCTTAATTCACAGCACAGTTTAACAGCACTAGCACCAGAAGCACCTGCAGTGATGTGTGTATCTGCCCTTCAGCCCAATCTACTGGAATTTGGCAAAGGGCTGGGACTCATAAGGGATGGAGGCTGAGATCTGTGGGGTCTTCTCTGGATAAAGTCTGACTCAGCATGTTCATGGGCAAAGTTCTCTGAGCAGATGGAGTGGCTGCTAGAAATCATGGGGCCTCATACAGCCTACCTTACAGGGCCCCCATGAAAAATATAAAATTATATTTTTGATAAAAATTCACTAAAAAAATAATTAGTGGACACAAACACTACAAAATGCCTGCTAAATCTAAAAGATAAAAGTGCATTGAGGTAATACATACAGTTCTGTCTGTAAATGAGGTCATAGGGCTCATTCACATGGCCACTGTGGGCTGTACAGTGTAAATCAGCAGTTTGTTGATGTAACTGGAGCCTCCCGGAGCTGTGTGCAGGCAGCCTATGTTTTGCTAAGGGGGTGCAGCTATACAAACACAGCCGCGGGTCTAAATTTCTCAGGCATGTGGGTGCAGGTGTATAGCCCCAAACACAGACAGTGTGCATTCGGGGCCCTCACCCACACTTGCATATTTGTCAAATTAGGACCTCCAGCTGTATTCGTACAGTCGATGCGTCCCCTTAGAGTAACAGGCGGATCCAGCTGCATGAACAGACCTCCTGCTTGGCAGATTCCCAGGCTTTCCTTTTGAATTGATGTGACCTGGGCCCAGTACAGGAGGCCTGGCTGTACTGCTGTATCAGTGGCCCTGGTAGAGAAGATAGCAAGTCTGCTTATCTTTTTGCTCTCAGCTCCTTAACCCTACTTAGCATACTGTATTGGTAAATAAGATTGGTTATAGGAACTGTGGGCTTGCTACAGGAATGCAGTTCACTTGGTGACTGTTTGGACTTGCTTGATCGCTGAGTTTGTTTGATGGCTGGCCATCTCCAAAGAGGTCAGTGGCTCCATCCTTTACCTATTTTAAGGTCTCTTGAACTTCAATATCCCTTTTGATATTGTCCAAACTTGATCCTTTACTTACCTCAGCTGGGTAGACCGAGGAAAGAGCAACTATCTTTTGAAGGCTTCCCATTTAGAGATGTTCCCAGCAGCCAGTGTACCCTTCTGTTAAGGACAAGAGGTATTCATTAATGCCACCCACACCTCTGACATCAATCATTATGGAGCATACTCGTGTATGCAAGGACTGCTGCCAAGTGTTTATTTGCAGCACCAGTCTTCACAAAGAAAAGTTTTTAAATGATAAAACAAAAAACACAGTCTTGATTTTGCAATGCTACAGCTGACATTAGGTATTGATTAACAGTGAACAGTAGGATATCTTTGCTTATATAGGATTGATCACAAATACTTAAACCCTCATACAGAATTACAAATATGCTTATGTTATTGTTTTTAGTTGTAATTCATACTCATTTCACATATTTGAAATGATCTTAGACCACAAAACTCATTCATTTTTTTTAGATGAAACATGAATTTGTCAGAGCACACTTCATTACAATGGGCACCTAAATGGTCCTTTTGAAACTTTATGAAACTACAGATTAAAAAAATATTTTATTTACCAGTGATCCTTTTTTATCAGGTTACAACAATAGTTGTGTTGTGATAATATCATCTAAAACATTGTTTTCATTGAGGACTAGGCTTCAATTGTGTGATGGAAGGCAGTGCTACTAATGTATAATAACATATTGCTCTTTAAAGTGATAGAACATAATGCAATGTAAAACTGTTATGCAGTTTCTTTGTCCTGATGCACGTGTTTTGTAGCTATAAATATATAGCTGACTTTGCCAAGGCACAGATGTGTTGATGTCCTTTTCTACAGAACAGTTTTCAATGAATTTAGTAAGTGAATTTCTATTCTCTGGGCAATATTACATTATTTAAGTTGTTGTACAAGCCTTCAAAACACTCTGCATTGATGTAGTATTTTCCAAGAAATGCAATTACAGTGAATGACTTGATGACTGCATATTTCTGTATACTTCCGGGAAAATATAAATTGACCACTGCAGTCCTCCAGTTCAGGCATATTTAATCTGCTTATCTTCATATTGATATTGACTTAAAATTATTATTTTGCATTTTAATTCATAACATTACTGAATTGGTATATATTACCATTTTTATTAGTGTTGGGATGCCAACATAGTGCTTTTGTTGACTTCATAATGAAGCAGGTTGATTGCTGTGAGACTTATGATGTGTCTCGGAAATTAACAATGATTTAATGTGTGTAATATAGTGCTGTCAGTCACTGGAATTGAAATTATTTTGAATAACTTTAAAAAATAAAACTGGTTCTGAGTGCCAATAGTTGGTGGCCAAGTAGAAGAAACTAGTGGTATATAAGAACAAATCCATTCACAAAACTACTCAATCTACTGTCCATAAAACCTGCTGACCAAGCACCAGATCTGCTTCTGTTACATGATGACACTATGGTGAAAATGTCAAGTATGTATTAATAGTATGTGGTAAAAAAGCTTGAAAAGACAATATTTTCTAACCATGCTATTAATTTCCCTTTTGGCATTATTGTTACCTATTTATTTATTTCCATTATTAGGTGTAGACATCTGTGGGGCCTCTGCTAAATAGATTAGACCCTCTTTTGATGATTACAGCGGAAACCTTATTTATGAGCCACTTGGTAAGCCTCTACCATCATAAGAAACCCACTGAGCTACAACTGCAAACACAGCTGTCCATTTCTTATCGTACATCATGGGACACAGAACCATAGTAGTTACTATGTGGGTTATAGGCCACCTTCAGGTGATGGACACTGGCACGCCCTAAGACAAAAAGTACACTCCCCATATAACCCCTCCCACTATTGGGAGTACCTCAGTTTTTTCGCCAGTGTCTAAGGTGTTGGTTTTGTTTGTATTGCCAGACGGTCCTAAAGGAGGACAGGCAGCGTCAAAATATATTATTCCTAAATGGATTCGTCAAGTGATTGTTAAAGCTTATGGTTTAAAAAGGAAAATTCCTCCTTTTCATATTAAAGAGCACTCCACCAGGGCTGTTAGTGCTTCTTGGGCAATGCATCACCAAGCCTCCATGGCTTAAATCTGCAAGACCGCAACTTGGTCTTCAGTCCATACATTTACAGATTCTATCAAGTAGATGTAAAAGGTCATGAGGATATCGCCTTTGGGCGCAGTGTACTGCAGGCTGCAGTATAAGTCCTCTAGTCTCTTAGTGCCCTACTTTTGTTGTGTGTCCCTCCCTTCAGTTGGCATTGCTATGGGACATCCCACATAGTAACTACTATGGCTCTGTGTCCCATGATGTACGATAAGAAAATAGGATTTTTATAACAGCTTACCTGTAAAATCCTTTTCTTTGAAATACATCACAGGACACAGAGGTCCCTCCCTTATTGGTATACACGTGTATTGCTTTGCTACAAAACTAAGGTACTACCAGTAGTGGGAGGGGTTATATAGGGAGTGCACTTTTTGTCTTAGGGCGTGCCAGTGTCCATCACCTAAAGGGGGCCTATAACCCACATAGTGACTACTATGACTCTGTGTCCCATGATGTACTTCAAAGAAAAGGATTTTACAGGTAAGCTGTTATAAAAATCCTATTTTTGTCTCTGCTAATTACAGCATGGCTTCCTTACTTTGCATTTTTCTCCTGTTGGCTCCTTGTGCAGTAGAATAAGCAGTATGTCCACCCCAGAATAGGGTGACCACATTTCCAAACTGCCAATCAGGGACAACCCCCAGCATGCATCGGTCGGTGATGTCACAGGGGGCGGTGCCACCATGTGATGTCGCTGGGTGGCCCTGCCCATTGCCTATTTAAGCATTTGTTTCATGTATGTTAGCCCAACATTGCAGCTGCAGGCGGCCACTTAGATTCACAGAGTGTAATTGTTCTTACAATGTTGGGCTAACATACATGAAACAGATCCTTTTTATATCTAAGGCACTAAAGTTGTATATAAAATCCTGTACTTTATACTACAAAGGGAATACAAATGATCTGAGGGATCTTGAGTAAAAACTGGACATACACTGACCTACCTGACAAATACACTGACCTACCTGACCACTACACTGATCTACCTGATTCCTACACTGACCATTGCACTAACCTACCTGACCACTACACTAACCTACCCAATTCCTACACTGACCTACCTGATCCCTACACTGACCACTTCACTAACCTACCTGATTCCTACACTGACCATTACACTGACCTACCTGACCACTACACTGACCAAACTGATCCCTACACTGACCACTTCACTAACCTACCTGATTCCTACTTCCTACACTGACCATTCACTGACCTACTTGACCACTACACTGACCAACCTGATCCCTACATTGACCAACCTGATCCCTACACTGACCACTACAATGACCAGCCTGACCACTACACTGACCTATGTGATTCCTACCCCCTCCATTGAGGGGGGGTGGCGGGTCACATTCTCAGCACTGAGTGGCTCATGCTGGGACCTGTAGTCCTTCATTAGGAGGATAAGGACAGTGGCAGTGCTGGGGGGATGGGTTTAGTGGCAGTGCTTGTGGGGGGATGAGATTACTAACTCTCACTTGCTGTCACCTGTTAGTCAGTATCCACTTGGGTGAGAGAGAGCGAGAGAAAGAAGTGTGAGAGAGAGAGGGGCGGGGTGGGTGAGAGAGAGGGATGGGGTGGGTGAGAGAGAGGGGGTGCGGTGAGAAAGAGAGGGGGTGCAGGGAGAGAGAGAGAGGGTGTGGTGAGAGAGAGAGAGGGGGGTGCAGTGAGAGAGAGAGGGGGTGGGAGAGAGAGAGGTGGGAGAGAGAGGGGGGAGAGAGAGAAAGAGAGAGCGAGGTAGGTGGGAGATAGGGAGGGAGAGAGAGGCGGTGCGGTGAGAGAGAGAGGGGGGGTGTGGTGAGAGAGAGAGAGAGGGGGTGGGAGAGAGGGTGAGAGAGAGAGGGGGTGGGAGAGAGGGAGGGAGAGAGAGAGGGGGGGTGGGAGAGAGGGAGGGAGAGAGAGGGGGGTGGAAGAGAGGGAGGGAGAGAGAGAGAAAGGGGTGGGAGAGAGGGAGGGAGAGAGGGGGATGCGGTGAGAGAGAGAGGGGGTGGGAGAGAGGGAGGGAGAGAAAGAGAGGGGGGTGGGAGAGAGGGTGGGAGAGAGAGGGGGGGTGCATTGAGAGAGAGGTGGGAGAGAGAGAGGGGGTGGGTAAGAGAGAGAGAGAGAGGGTGGGAGAGAGAGAGGGTGTGGATGAGAGAGAGAGGGGGGGTGTGGTGAGAGAGAGAGAGAGGGGGTGGGAGAGAGGGTGAGAGAGAGAGGGGGTGGGAGAGAGGGAGGGAGAGAGAGAGGGGGGGTGGGAGAGAGGGAGGGAGAGAGAGGGGGGTGGAAGAGAGGGAGGGAGAGAGAGAGAAAGGGGTGGGAGAGAGGGAGGGAGAGAGGGGGATGCGGTGAGAGAGAGAGGGGGTGGGAGAGAGGGAGGGAGAGAAAGAGAGGGGGGTGGGAGAGAGGGTGGGAGAGAGAGGGGGGGTGCATTGAGAGAGAGGTGGGAGAGAGAGAGGGGGTGGGTAAGAGAGAGAGAGAGAGGGTGGGAGAGAGAGAGGGTGTGGATGAGAGAGAGGGAGAGGGGGGAGGGAGGGAGAGAGGAAGAGGGGGGAGGGAGGGAGAGAGAGAGAGGGGGAGAGAGAGGGTGGGAGAGGGAGGGGGAGAGAGAGAGGGGGAGAGAGAGAGGGGGGTGGGAGAAAGAGAGAGAAAAGGGGGTGGGAGAAAGAAAGGGTGAGTGAAAGTGACCCCTATCCCTGCCATGCAGTCTCTCCTGTGCTGTGGATAGGTAGGTGTGTGTGTGATGCACCTACCTCCCACCTATCCTTGTCCTCTGGGCCCTTGGTCAGCCTATCTTTCTTCTTGATGACAGTCACAGCTGGGAGCGGACGTTGGAGAAGGTGTGCAGGCTCTGGGAGGTGCTGGGGATGCTGCGCTCACTGCTGCTCAGGTAAGGGTGGCGGTGAGGTCTTCTCCCACTCCCTCCCTGGCTGTTCCTGCTAGCGAGCCTCGTGCTGCTCACCTGGGCCACCACCACTCGCTGTTTCAAGATGCTGCTGCTGTCTCCACTGCCCTGCACCCTACCGCCCCTGGACCAGCGGAACTGTCCCTCTCTAGGACCATGGCATGACAAGGATGCGGCAGCGGAGCTCAGCTGCGTTGGGCCCCAGGAGCACTAGCGTGGAGGAGGAAGTGAAATTCTCCTCCGCTTTCAACACTGCGCAGGGAGGGCGGACGGCTCTAGCAACCAGTGGGCAGGATTAGAGTCAGGTGGAGTTGGAGGCGGAATTCCTGACTGTTCCCAGTATCAATTTCATTCCAGGATACTGTATTAACCAGGAATGAAGGTGCCCAAGACCAGGGACACAGATGTTAATTACGGGATAATCCCGGGCAATCTGGGACATGTGGGCACCCTACCCCAGGACCAATTAGTGCAGTGGTGGAACTACCACAATAGCAGCTCTGGTAGGATTTTTGGCTCAAGGATTCTTTCCCTTATCACGTTACTTTAAAAGACAGTTGAGATCCGTAAAAGAGCTCAAAACAGCAATGTCTTCATTGCTGAGTGCACTAACACCAATATCCATAACTCATCTGTTCGTAACTTAAATTCACATAATTTAAAAGTGGTTTCATTATGACATTTGGAGGGAGGCAGCGCTGGCAGTATGGTTAATACTTCCCTCAACAACTGTAAATTAGCTACCTTCCTCATAAATGAAACTTGATGTTCATTTGGACAATATATGTTGGCCAGTGTTACCAGTTTGGAAGCGAATTGGCCCTTGAAAATAAATCTACCCTCTGGATCTATGAGGGAATCTTTCATATTGAATTGTGCAGGTTTGGAAATTAAAATGGATACTCCCTTAGTTTTAGTTTTAGCAGAAGCATTAGTGAAATGAATCGCTGTCTGGCACAGGTGATTGGTAAGTTTGGGTATAGAGTCCGATCTAAAGTGGGTCTCTTAGAGAAAGAGAAATTGGGCATTATGCTTGGAGAGTGCGGACAGGACCTTCAATCTTTTTTCTGGGGTGTTTAACCCCTTCATGTTAAGCAAAACACATTTTAATGATAAAGACGGTTGTTTTTTTGGGATCTTCTGCATTGTTCACTGAAGCATAGACCTAATAAGGCCTGGCGAGTTAATGGACGAGAGGAACTCCACACCCCAGTGGAGGGCCGACTGGAGGGGGAGCAAAGACTCACAGGACGTCCCAAGCAAGGGGGAGCAAAAATTAGGAAAGAGAAGGGGAGAAGGAGAGAGAAGAGAAAAAAAAAATAAGGGGGGGGGGAGAGAGCAAGAAAAAGGCTAGAGGAGGGAAACTAGGGGAAAGAAGGTAAAAATGGAATCAAAAAGAAAAGGGAGGGGGGAAAGAAGACGTAGAGACAGAAATAGAGAAAGGAGTTAGGAATGCTCGTGTGAGGGTCACGCACTGTGTGTAAGAGTAGGTACCGGATGTGAAAATAGCATTTCTATATCACCTAAACAAAAGGGAAAAGAGAAAAAGGGGAGGAAATAGAGCCGGTGGGTTAGCAGATGTAGTATAAATACTACTGCTCATGGGGTAGTAGTTTGGACGAGATCAACAATTTCCCGCCACCTCGAGGACTTACATGAGCCTATAATTTAAGTGCGAGTTTTGGGAGCTTGAACTGTAGAATAATAAAATAGTAAACCAACCACATAAAATTTGACCATGTAAAGATATCACTCCAGGAGCACAACAACTCGAAAAGAAAAAAAAAAAAAGGAGGAAAGAAAAAAATATTAACCTGCATCAGGTGCTTAAGTTGCATATCATGTCTGTACTAAGAACAAAAAACCACAATAACTTTTTTCCCTTTTTATATTTAGACCAGAGGGTAGTCAACCTTTGTATGAGTAATACTCCTTCGGAACAGGGTATTAGTCATCTAACATAATGTTAGTGTCCTTCTATATATGCTGGAAAGAAAACAGACATGAAATATGACACTAGGTTAACGTTGATATAAAGTGTACCTTAGATTGAGTAGACATACAATTCTGAAATTGCTAGAGGGAGGGGGCGCAGCCCAACACCCCGCCCGGAGGTGTCAAAAGTCTGCATCCCCCAAGACACAAATGCACAGGGGGCCCTTGGTAGGAGCGTTATAAATGTAAAAAAAGCTCAATGAAGCCACAAGTGGGGGGTAACAACCCCGTGTATGGGTTATTACCTGCAAATCTAAACTAGCATATGCAATGTTGTGTCATGGAGAATTTAATGCCTAATAATGCCGGATTCCCCGGTCTGAGGCTGCGCCATGCCCTCAACTCCCCCAGTCATAAACAAAACACAATATATCCTGTACGGATGTGAATTAATAACAAACTAGTTTAGAGTATGACCATTTTGCTGGGTCTGAATCTTTGAGATCCGGATCCTTAGGGAAAAAAGTAAAGATTTTAGAATGGCTAGGTCAGGTCAGGTTGAGATCTTTAAACACCCTGTGTGTGTTGAGGCAGTTCCCTCTGAACTTTAGCGGTGAGAGTCATGTCTGCGGATATGTTCCAGTTTTGCTGTTGAGGCAGCTGAATGGAGTGTCTTAATGTAGAGTTTCTGCATGATCTAATTGACCCTTTCCACTCCATCTCACAGGGTCTGCCCAACATTCAGACTAGGTAACTGGTAGGCTCATAAGTCATCTATATAAACCCTGCAACGGTGCAAGAGAGAGTCATGTTGTGCTGGTAATGTTAATTGTGTACAACAGGTACAACTTAAAGAGAATGTTCCAACTGGCAGTAGTGGTACCCATAGAGCGATACTTGCGTGTTCCTGTGTCGGCTTAGGTTTCTAGTCGGTCTCTACATGGAGTTCCTGCAGTTCCAGGGCTTTGCTGGTTTGGATCTCTATGCGGCGCGGGAGGTTCAGGTGAGATAGGATCCAGTCATCGGTGCCTCAAGCGATGTCTCTGGGCTTTTGGTGATGGGTTAGAGGAGGCTTGGCACCAAGGTTCATTCGGGAAGTAAAAAGCATACCATTCCAGTAATTAAATTTGAGGACTGGTCTTCCAATGTGGGCAGCAATGCAGAGCGACCCCTAGCGGAAGCTGACAGCCCAAAAGGAAACTTCCATCTATACTGAATGTTGCGGGAGCAGAGAGCTTCCAGCAGTGGGCTCAACGCGCGTCTGTTTTGCAATGTGATTTGGGATAAGTCTTGGAACGGTTTGATTTCAGTGTCATTGTACATAATGCACTTTTTTTCTCTCGCTTTGCGGAGAATCTCTTCTTTAAGTGGGAAGTTCACAAAACAACATATAATATGGAGGTTCTGAATCTCTGGGTGGGGCATTGTAGGCTCTCTCCATTTCAATGGGGGAGTCTGTTGGGCGGTCTAGAAGGTCATTAAAAATTGAACATATGGCCTGTGGTATGGCTGCCGGCTCAATCACCTCAGGGACTCCCCTTACCCTTATGTTATGTCTGCGGCCGCGGTTATCAAGATCCTCTACATGGCGATGCAATTCCAGTAAGTGTGGCAGCTGAGTGTCATAAGTGCGCTGCACCTGTTTAATGGCCTCCGTGTGTAGCTGTGAGGCCTGTTCCACAGTGTCAAGGCGCTGAGCTATCGCCTGAACATCTGTTTTTAGATCAGAAATCGCTGCTACAAATACTTTTTAATGTCCGGTGCCATAGTCCTTGATATATGGGAGAGCTCTGTTCAAGCAGCCATCCCGGGTCTTGTCCAGGCCACGCCCCCCTTCCTTTGTTGTTTTAACAACTTGACAGCAGTTTGCTCATCTGAGTAATCTGACTGAAAGGACTATTGTTACTCAACAAAGCTCCATGGCATAATTATATGGTACGTGATAAGAGGCTGAAGTATTTGCTGTACTAAATTCAGAAAACCGCACATTTCTACAATTAACCTCAAAACAATGTACTTAGACACCCTGGACTGCTTTTTGAAAGTTAATGGTTTCATTTTAGATTTCATATCTCTGCAGGATCTTCCTGTAATTTGTTTTGTAGTATATAAAATAACGGATTTTTGGTAACAAATAGAGATAGAGAAGAAAAGCAGGACTTTGCGTGAGGCAGGTTGGTGGAAGTGTCAACTGGGTAGTATATGCTGAAGTAAGGTATCTGGGGTAGGTCCTATACATAGTTATGTCCACAAAAAGTAAACAGGTAGTAATAGTATAAAAGTTTAATTACATAGGTTCTGGCACCAAATACAGTCATTAATGAAAACATCATAAGCAGCATTTCGGCATGTTATAGACAATATATTGAAAGGCATAACACAGACACTGGTTGTATAGTTACAGGAAAGAATACATTATATACTAGATGGATATGTGCATCAATAGTTATTAACTCAACGCGTTTCTTGGCTTATAACCAATCATCAGGAGTCCGATGCAATGTCAGCTGAATTAAAACAATGGAACATGTATTAATGTGTGAACAGATATATAGGAGAAAGATGCAAAAGAATTCAAATCTGCATTCCTACTCACGAACAGTGTCATGATCTGTGATAACCTGAATCCTAGAGTGCAGCATTGGTCTGGGTCTCCAAAGTCTCCCCCGGGGTTGAGGCAGAAAGCTCGCCCCAGGAAACCATCGGCAACAGCCACCAAAGTGATCAAGGCAGCCATAGGGGCCGCCAGGCAGGGACAAACAACCAGGCCAACATGCCCTGAGATGGCTGTGAAGAAAATAGAATGGGTGTGTAAACATGGGACCAAATGTGAAATATAATGGGTGACACCATAGTGGGAAATCAAAGAGTGAATGGATATACGTGTGACCGGAGCCAGAAAGGACAAGGAAGAGAAAATGAAGTATGTAGTGAGAGTGAAGGAGAGAGAGTGTGTGCAGCTAGGAGGCCAGTAGACCATAGTAAAGGTGTGCAACAAAGTTACATGTGTGGTGAAAGAGCCGGGCCAGGCCAATTGCCCCACATCCGTAGCGAAACCTACATGCACCCGGTCAAGGTCGCCGTTATATGCCGCGGGCCGGGGGCGTGCACCCGCCAACGTCATGTGCGGGCGTGATTACGCAATGGGGAGGGACAGACAGCCTAGACACAATTGCGGCCGCCTCCCATCCCCGCAGCGCAAAGGCCCAGGGGTGGTATACCACTAGGCTCCAGCAGAGCGGCGGCGCACAGCGCCGCATGCGGGGCGTGGGAACATGATGCCGATGCGCCAAGGTCAAGGCCCGCCCCGTCACGTGACGAGACGGGTGACAGGTCGAGAACTGGGCGCATCGCAACCCTGGGAAATAGACCTGATCGACCCCAGTACCAACTGCGCTTAGGGAGTAGTGGAATAAAGGTGTATGAGCCAGTTATATGAGAAAATATCAGTAAAAGAGTAAAAAATAAAAAATAAAGAATAAAGGAGGCAAAACGAAGGAAGAAAAAAGGAAAGGAAAACCAAGAAAGTAGAAAAGGGAAAGCAGGGGCAAACATAAATTGCTATAAATAGGATCAATATTCAGCAAGGACAGTAACAGAATATACACTAACTTTTGCACTGAATTAATCACTATGCAAAAGAGTGTGAAATGTAAAAACTTTAGCCCTGAGTTGAATCAGTGTAAGTATGACTAAAGAAAAACAGAACAAAAATCAAGAAACAAAAAACTTTAGCCCTGAATTGAATCAGTGTTTACCTGACTAAAGAAAACAAAAATAAAAAAATAAAAAAACAAAAATAAAAAAACATAAACTTTAGCCCTGAATGAAATCAGTATTTTTCTGACTAAAGGAAAAACAAAAAGCTTTAGCCCTGAATTGAATCAGTATTTATCTGACTAAAGGGAAATAACAAAGGGAAAGAAGTGTAAAAGGGTTAAGAAATGAAAAAAATAATTCTGAATTTTTTCACTAGAATGGATATTATATAAAGGAATATATATGCAAAAATAGATACGCTACTCTTGCACTGGAAATCCCGCAGCTCTGCGGGAGCCTAGTGGTATACCACCCCTGGGCCTTTGCGCTGCGGGGATGGGAGGCGGCCGCAATTGTGTCTAGGCTGTCTGTCCCTCCCCGTTGCGTAATCACGCCCGCACATGACGTTGGCGGGTGCACGCCCCCGGCCCGCGACATATAACGTCGACCTTGACCGGCTGCATGTAGGTTTCGCTACGGATGTGGGGCAATTGGCCTGGCCCGGCTCTTTCACCACACAGGTAACTTTGTTGCACACCTTTTACTATGGTCTACTGGCCTCCTAGCTGCACACACTCTCTCTCCTTCACTCTCACTACATACTTCGTTTTCTCTTCCTTGTCCTTTCTGGCTCCGGTCACACGTATATCCATTCACTCTTTGATTTCCCACTATGGTGTCACCCATTATATTTCACGTTTGGTCCCATGTTTACACATCCATTCTATTTTCTTCACAGCCATCTCAGGGCATGTTGGCCTCGTTGTTTGTCCCTGCCTGGCGGCCCCTATGGCTACCTTGATCACTTTGGTGGCTGTTGCCGATGGTTTCCTGGGGCGAGCTTTCTGCCTCAACCCCGGGGGAGACTTTGGAGACCCAGACCAATGCTGCACTCTAGGATTCAGGTTATCACAGATCATGACACTGTTCGTGAGTAGGAATGCAGATTTGAATTCTTTTGCATCTTTCTCCTATATATCTGTTCACACATTAATACATGTTCCATTGTTTTAATGCAGCTGACATTGCATCGG
Source organism: Lithobates clamitans (assembly GCA_037952925.1). NCBI lineage: Eukaryota > Metazoa > Chordata > Amphibia > Anura > Ranidae > Lithobates > Lithobates clamitans. Next base: position 2,559,403 of record JBBGZY010000163.1, read on the forward strand.
ACTCCTGATGATTGGTTATAAGCCAAGAAACGCGTTGAGTTAATAACTATTGATGCACATATCCATCTAGTATATAATGTATTCTTTCCTGTAACTATACAACCAGTGTCTGTGTTATCCTTTTCAATATATTGTCTATAACATGCCGAAATGCTGCTTATGATGTTTTCATTAATGACTGTATTTGGTGCCAGAACCTATGTAATTAAACTTTTATACTATTACTACCTGTTTACTTTTTGTGGACATAACTATGTATAGGACCTACCCCAGATACCTTACTTCAGCATATACTACCCAGTGGACACTTCCACCAACCTGCCTCACGCAAAGTCCTGCTTTTCTTCTCTATCTCTATTTGTTACCCAATTGGGATGGAGGCATGTTGGTGCATTCCTTTACAATTCTGTGGACAGGTCACACCCCCATTTTTTGACATAAAGGATTTTTGGTATTTGTAGGTCTGGATGCTCTTTCTCATGTATGGTTTAAAATATGTACACAATCATTTAGTTGGTTGCATTAAATAAGCAAAGCTAATTTTAATCATTCATAAATAACATTTCATTCACTAGACCTACAGTATTACAAAGTAATATTATAGCACATACAGTATATAAAACTAGAGAACTATGCAGATCTGCTTCTACAGACAAGAATCAGATCCATGAATTCTGTACCTTGAAATCCACTTCTATATTTACCCAAAAAAGAACAAAGCATTGAACCAGAAACACAGGCCAAAGAGAAATGGAAGGCTTCCATCAACTTTTCCATTCTCTATGTTAGTGAGATATTCTGATGAAAGTTGCACTTCCCAGCTTGTAAACCATCAGTCTCTGAAACTATCACAAGTGTTCTGTATTCTCTGCCTGCACCTTGATTGATCCTCATCTGAGTTCCAGCTCTACCCTCTTCGGTGGGAGTTCCAGGGTGCAACATCGGAATTCCATGACCTGGTTTTCTTAGCGTGATTGACCCACTGCCGCTGGCATGTGGGTCCACTATGTCCGGTAAGAGTATTTACCCCTCACCCCGTGTGGAGGATGCACCATCCCTGGTGTTCTATGTTGTGGCTGTTCTATTCCACTTCTGAATACATTTCCTTCTTTAAGGGTGGACTGTTTTCATGTTTTTGACTATAAGCCCCATTTGAACTTACCTCACACAGTGATCCACATATATCACTGGTTCCAGCCATTGGAATTTGCACTTTTTGCATTTAGCATTTTATATTCACCACCATTATATGATTTACATACCTTGTATGACACATTGTACCTTTATATGTTTCATTGTCACTTTTGTAGTGCTACACTGTGTTTCACATTTCCTTTAAATTTTGTCTATTTTTGTGTCAACTGCTTTTATTTATATTTGGGTTAGCGCAGTAATTTCACATATTTTTCACTTAATTTACAATACAAGACTTATTTCATATTCGGTACAATGTAGGGGCCGAGTATATTATCCCTCCCCCATGTTATGTGCAGCATTTATATGATATGAGGGCCGTTGCAGTCTAAGTAGTTTAAGTAGTTCAATTAGTCAGCAGTAGAGCTGTGATTGTGCACACAACAGAATCATTTAGAGGACATTTTAGTTCCCATAGTGAAAACCTGACAGTGTTATCTAGGATTGGGTCATACCCATTGAACTTTATATCTTGAAACCTGCATCTGGATTTGTTTTGTCTACTTGGGGCCACTTGTTTTTTGGAGAATCACCGGGAGACATTGATACCCACCCTGTTAATATTGGCTTTGACATCTGAATGGACCAGTGTAAATATTATTACTAAATAAAGGAGCTGGGGTATACCCAGGTGAGGGTCAAACACAGGATGGCAAGAAGCAAGAGCAGACCCAGGAAGTAAGCTGAGGTCATAAACTGGTTATCAAGCAGGAGCAAAGTTCATATAGCAAGCCGGGGTCATGCACATGTAATCGGGCAGAAGCAAGGTCCATATAGCAAGCCAGGGTCATGCACAGGTAATCAGGCAGAGGCAAAGTCCATATAGCAAGCCAGGGTCATGCACGGATAATCAGCAGAAGGAAGGTCAAGGAGCAAGCCAGGGGATGAGCCAGGAGAGGAGGTCAACAGGTCTGGAAAGAGGTGGATCAAGAACAGGAGATCCAAGGAATAACACAGAAGTTTGGGAATACAGGACAATCCAGCAACTTGGGTCAGACAGAGGCAGTCTTTTAGAGGCCAGCAGGGGGATCCATCTTTCACATGATGCGCCTATGGTGCCCATTTCTTCTACTGGCAAGATTACCAATACTTCCACGGCCATTTCCCTGACAACTAGAAACCATGGATGGATGAAGTTAAGAAATATCATCAGCACACCAAGGATTCCTCGAAAGGGTCCAAAGTTTTACTTCTGTGGTCACATAATAAACATACAGCAACGTTTCTGAGCCACGCAGTGCCCCTTCGTCAGGCTAGTGACAAAGTACAGTGAAAAACAACATGTATTTAACAGAAAATCCACCAATCAGTGCAAGCTATTTAGGTTCAGCCCTGCCCCCTGGTGTCATAATGACATCATAAGCCCGCCATTAAGGCTCGGTTTAAATTTATGACAAAACTTTCAAATGCGTAGTAATAATCATTACAGAAAGAGCAATCAAATACTCAGTTTGGTAATCAACTAGTGAAAGAAGGTGCTGGTCACAATAGAAAGCTAAACTAACGTTGCTGTATGTTTATTATGTGACCACGGAAATAAAGCTTTGCCCTTTTGAGGAATCCTTGGTGTACTGATGACATTGCTTTACTTTTCTCACATAGGCATGGCATACAATTCAATATTCTAACCTTTGTAGTTCATTCAAATCTATATTTGTTATCTCTATTGGACAGAAAGTTTAGGTGCCTTGAGTTTACACATCATTCAGTGCTGCTACCAATTAGGAGTATGTTCATGAGATTGGGAATGGGTTTTAATTGGGATAGGTATACTTCTTGACAGAATATGGCTGATGCTAGTGTGTTCTTACACTGTAATGCCATTGGCACCAATATATATATACTGTATTTATATGTCGCAAAAATAAGCTTTCGAAATGGGCACTTTTGATTTTTCCAGTTTGGGTCACATAGATTTTAATGGGGTTTGTAGTTCGGCTCCGAACTTTTGCGATGTTCAAAAATTCTAGCACAAACCGTAACGGGGGGTGTTTGGCCCATCTCTAGTTATAACCCCTGTGAGACTTTTTTTGCCATCTGTGTTCCATTCAGGAAGATTTCACATGACTTCTGTCTCATAACCAAAACAAGTGAAAATCTATTCAAAGTGCAGGAAGCCCTGGTTGTCACTAGGGTCAACTTAACTTGTGTCCCCATTGGAAGATTTCCTTTCTATTCCTGTTCTGGTGACTACCCAAATCTTGTGAGTTTTTTACTTTCTTTTTCTTGCACTCTTATGATAAACAACACAAACAGAAAGGGTTAATCTCCCTAATGGGAGCACAGACAGAAGAAAAAAAAACTGTCAGTTATTCTAATCCCTCTCTGCCCTATCTAAAACTAAAAAAAGGGTTGGCTTTAGTTATACATTAATTGTAAATGTCTTTCTTTTGTAAATAGTAAAAACTGCTGCCCAATCCCGTTCCCTTCTTAGACAACAGGCAAAAGAGAGGACTGCTGCTACGTGTGTGTGAGTAGCGCATGACGCTGACCCCTGCACAAAGGCATCTCTGTGGTCCTTCATTTTTCATGAATTTGTATCATATCAGTGCTGTACTTAGCAGAGGACCACCCTACGTAGAAAGGAAGGCAACACAGTACATCAATTGACTGGCTTAAATGCATCTAAAAAAGTACAATAAAAAAATAAAGCAAAACATTCAGAGAGCAGGGTCTCTGAGCCTAGGGTTTGGCTTTAAACCAATGACAGTAGGACAGACATATATGTCTATTCATTTTTTTTAGTTTGGATAGATGGAAGTGGGAAGAGATTGAAACCCTGGTTACCTATTTTTTATATTATGTGCCACATTGAGAAGATTTATCTCTGTATTCTGTCCCAGAGATGAAACAGGGAGTAGGAGGAAATCTCTAAAAAGTTAGGGGAGTTCCCATCTTAGACAACTGTCACTAATACAGGTGTCCCCATTAGAAGAACTTCTCACACCACTTGTTTTGGTGACAATGCTAACATTTTTGAATATCTTGTCAATTTCTGCTCAGTAACAATGCTCACAAATAGAGAGGGTGCTGGCTGCTTTTCATTCTGGCCCTCACAGTCAGCCAGGCACCAGCCTTTACATGCAGGTTGCAGGGTCTCACAGGTTGTTCAGCCCAAACCCAGATCCCAGATAGCAAGGATAACCTTGTGGCAGTCTGTTAACTTGCTGCACATTTTCACTGGCAAGTTGTACACTTGCAGAGCACTTGAAGTTCTAGTTGATGCCTGCAAACTGTAGCCTCTAGCAAGAGCAAAGTTGCAGTAGTGTGTCTACAGCAAGAGCTCTGCAAGTCTACAGCATGAAAATTCAGCCACAGTGACCCCTGTGGTGGGATGACTATTGCACAACATAACTGAACCAGAACTTGCAGCAGACTTGCAGAATATTTGCAAAGAAAGTTGATGTGGAGTCATACAATGTGGACTTGCTGTAATTGTGCAACAAGCTTGTGAAGCCTAGCAATAGTTATTTTCAAACTTGCAAAACAATTGCTTGCTATCTGTGATACTGTATTGTGCATGGATGGTGGCCAGAGGCCTAAATGTCCCATCTTCCTGGCTCTTACAATGTTAATTCCATTTTCCAGGTAGTACTTACAGCCTTGATCCAAGTGCATACTTTCAGGATCTAACTGGCCAGGTTTGGACCAGAAAACACACCTCTCACTCCGTTCGCAGGCATTGGCTATAATAGCCACTTTCCTAAATGTTTACACAGGGGCTTCAAAGTAGTAAATTAAACTTATTTTACTTGCTTAGAGGTAGCAATGTAAGTTAACCGTCCAGATATTGGTAAAGTCATAGTCCAGATATTGGTTTACATTAATTATACTGCTTCAAATAGGAGGCATTAGTTGTCTTGTGGCTCATCCTACAGAATATTTAATTCTTCTCCTATTCTCCAGAACTGATCCCACATGATAAAGCACTGAACTCCCTCAAGGGGAGAGTCAAGGGAAAGCCCAAGTCATTTTCCTGAAGATTTCAAACCAGGGACCCCTAAATAGCCTCTCTCCTCAAAGGGGAGATCGAGATCCTCCACAGCAGGAGTCTCTCTCCTAAAACTTTTTCCAGGCAGAAGCTAGAGCCCCAGCTCCCCTCACATTAAATAGGACTACACATAGTACTTCACCAGGAGGAGGAGTAACCCTTAAGGGTTACTCCCCTGTTTAACTTTCCCTGGCTACAAGCTGGCACACAGGTAGCAATAAAAAAAAACTGCTGGTACTCGACAAAGGTATTAAATTCGCCCCCAAAAAAGGACTCAACAAATTCGAGACATATATTGGAATACAGAAGTTCGTCAGAAAGCTAAACGTCAAAAAATATTATGCCCTTAACCTTATCGAAAAAGCTATTGAAAATACCAAATACACTAATCTGAGGAACAACTCAGTATTTAACCCCCACATAGCCAACAACAAATATGTTGATTTGTTCAAGAAGTTGGTGACCACTGAACTAGAGCAATTACCCATTAAGAAATTTTATGAACATAAGGATTTTACCAAAGGTTTGAATCTACTAGATAAAAGGACAGATATAGTGGTAAGGCCAGCGGATAAAGGCGGGGGGATAGTTGTGCAATCCCTACAACAATATAAGGAGGAAATGGAAAGGATACTGAGCGATACTGATACTTACCGGCTACTGGATGGGAACCCATCTAAATCCTTCAAAAGAATACTAGAAACTATCATTCATGATGGTGAGGAAGAAGGACTCCTGAGTAAGCAGGAAGCGAAATACCTTGTCCCTACGGTTAGCAAGACTCCAGTGATATACTTTCTACCAAAGATACACAAGGATAGTAAAAACCCCCCGGGAAGGCCGATAGTGAGTGGCATTGAATCCTTGACATCCCGTTTGGGGGAATATATAGATATCCACCTGCAACCACTGGTGAAAAAAACAAAGGCCTACCTCAAGAATACTAAGCATACGTTACAACTATTGAGTGAATGCAATGCACGGGATAATATTATTATGGCCACGGGAGATGTGGCCTCACTTTACACCAACATAGATCATGATGGGGCCTTGAAAGCAGTGGAATGGGCTCTTATGAAAGAAGACCCCGTGGATGGAGATTTTATCATATTTATCCTTAAGTGTTTAGATTTTTGTTTACGACGCAATTTCTTTCGGTACGGGAACAAATTTTATTTGCAGACAAAAGGTGTCGCTATGGGCGCTAAATTTGCCCCCAGTGTGGTGAACTTATATATGGCCAAATGGGAAGAGGAGGGGGTTTTAAATGGAGTATGCGATAATATTTTATTATACAAGAGATTCATCAATGATTTATTTTATTTTATTTATTTCAGGTACTTATATAGCGCCGTCAGTTTACGCAGCGCTTTACATATACATTGTACATTCACATCAGTCCCTACCCTCAAGGAGCTTACAATCTAAGGTCCCTAACTCACATTCATACATACTAGGGACAATTTAGACAGGATCCAATTAACCTACCAGCATGTCTTTGGAGTGTGGGAGGAAACCGGAGTACCCAGAGGAAACCCACGCAGGCACAGGGAGAACATGCAAACTCCAGGCAGGTAGTGTCGTGGTTGGGATTCGAACCAGTGACCCTTCTTACTGCTAGGTGAGAGTGCTACCCACTACACCACTCTGATCATTTGGAAAGGGAGTATGGAAACACTAAGGGATTTATTGGATTCCATGAATAACAATGATCTCAACATCTCCTTAACTTGGGATGTTAATAGAGAAAACATTCATTTTTTAGATCTGGAAATTTTTAATACTAATGAAGGTATTATTACTAGATCGTATTTTAAAGCGACAGATCGCAACTCTTATATACCCACCAACAGCTGTCATTACAAACCCTGGCTGGCGAACATGCCCAGAGGCCAGTATATGAGGATGAGAAGAAACTGCACGAAAATTGAGGACTATGAGCTGCAGTCTAACAAGCTAAGTAGCATGTTTCTAGATAAGGGATATCAGAATGACTTCTTACAGAAGGAAAGGTTGGAGGTTGCACGTCTCGATAAGGATAGCTTATTAAGAGATAGGATTGAAACCACGGGAAGGAGGGAGATGGGCGGAGCCTAGCAGAGCTGACATGCATTGTTAGAGCTCTGCACCGCTGAGGAGAGAAGAGAAGGACAAAGCGGAGCCTGCAGGCTCAAAAGGTATCCATTTGAACCTTTTTTCCCCAGGGAACAAACTGTGAAAGTTTAGGCAGGAAATATGGTACTGGGAGGAAACCGTGGCAGAAATAAAAATCACCTCACAAAGAGCTCACAGGCACTCACTGCAACTAAAGCAGCTCCAGTCACCTCACAAGATACAGCATCAGGGCGCTCTCACAGACAGAAAATGTCACAGCAAGACTCTCCATTTGAGTCAGATACAGAACAAATCCTCTCACAAACTTCTCCATAAGCCTCCTCAGCATCCCCAGTAATATTATTAAAATTTGAAAAGATGCTTCATAAGGCTTTAAAACAAACCTCAGACCAAATAACAAAAAGCCTAACCAAAGAAATAAGAAAGCTGGGAAACCGCACCGCAGCCCTAGAAATAAAAATGGATGAAATTGAAATTACAACCCAAGTAAATATAACAGAATTGGAACAATTAAAAGAAGAGAATTTAATACTTCAAACTAAGCTCGAAGATTACGAAAATAGAGCCAGACGTTCAAACTTGCGCATAAGGGGAATACCTGAAACTGTGACAGACCTGCAATCTACTATTACTGCTCTATTACAAGAACTAAAGCCAGATATCCCTATTGAACGTTTAGAACTGGACAGAGTACACAGAGCCCTCGCAGCCAAAAAGAAAGATGGACCCCCACGTGATATAATCACAAAATTTCATTATTACAGAACGAAAGAACAAATACTAATTGCTGCAAGAGAAAAAAAGGAACTTAATTTTCAAGGACACAATTATCAAATTTATGCTGACCTATCCCAACTTACTATTACTAAAAGACGATCCATGAAACCCCAACTAATGGAACTGCAACGCCACAACATTATGTATCAATGGGGCTTCCCCTTTTCAGTCAGATTTAACTACCAAGGTACAATTTACAGAAGCAGATCAGCAGATGAACTACAACAAACCCTTTTAAAATTAAATCTGACAGAACCCACAAGCAGCAACTCTCCCACACGCAGAAGAATGACATCATCTTCACCTTCAGGCAGCACTCAGAAAATTCCAGAACAAAATGGGAATCATCATTCTCACAAAAGAGGCCGTTATGCCACATCATCCATGGACCAAGAAGATTCAATGGACTGACATCCTAATTCCTGATATCTCTTCATTTATTATACTAAGAGATGGTTCTCTATAAAAAACCTGTATTTATAACTGAATGTAACTGCATTCTGATAGTCACACACTGTGTGGGATCATGTTACATTCCAGTTATATTTCTTATTACTTCTGATTCATATAGCCTTAGAATATATAAGTGAAATAAAGAAATTCTTGTTCAGTTATATATTATTAGGTAATAACAATAGATTTATTACTTTTTAGGACAAATATGTTCAATAATCCAGAAGTAATGGAAGCTTTTTCTTTCTTTTCTTAAAACAAATATATTATTACCTAACTAGTTCCTAGAATTATGTTTTTGTTTATTCTAATCTGAAGCAATACAACCTCAATTTTATGAGTTAACATATCTAAACAGTTACATATGAATAAAATATGTAATTGTTTACTCTAAAAGGGTTAAAATCCCAAAATAATTCAAACTATCTTCATCAATACCAAAGTTATTAACAGTACCTTTCTAACTGAATTATTTAGCCTAGGGCAAGACTAACCATATACAACCACCCTGGAATAAATAATTTCAACAAAAACTATATTCTGCACTGCAATTAATGAATCATCATTTTGATGTCTTTTGACATAGCACTTCTCTCCTGTAAGCGGAAGATCTGTGTACCCCCATTAGCCCTCCTCATTCTCCCAACCATATTATGTGGGAGTGTGACGAAGGCACTTATTCCCCTGAGAGAGATATTTATTCTCTTTCACGGGTAAATTGTGATTACTTGCAAAAAATAATTTATACAATGTATCATCTAATCTCATATGTTTTTTGTTTACTCTTTACTCCAGAATTCACTGGTTTCTTTTCTATCTATTCATCTCTTCAGTCCACACAGGTTGATCTGCGCAGTCAGCTCTGCATAACAAAAAGTAAGTCAAAACTATTTGATCTGTTGCCATGGCACCACTGAATATACTTTCCCTGAATGTTCAGGGAATAAATGTCCCTCAAAAAAGGACCAAAGCCTTCCGTACTTTCCATAACAAGAAGGCTCACAAGAAACACAGTATGCCTCCAAGAAACACACTTCACCAAAGATTCTACTCCAAAATATATTTCTCCTTTTTATCAACAAATTTACACGGCTTCTGCCTGTACCAAGCAAAGGGGAACTCTAATTGCATTTCACCGATCCACACCATTCACCTTATCAGAAATTAAAGACCCAGAAGGTAGATACCTGATACTCATGGGTTATATAATGGATACAGCAATCATGGTGATTTCCTACTACGCTCCTAACAAACAACCTACACCATTCCTCTCACATATATTACAAGTGATTAATACACACAAAATAGGAACAGTGATAATGTGTGGGGATTCGAACCAGGTCCTCCTCCCATTTCTAGATAAATCACCTTTTACACCATCCAAAATAACCTCTAGATTACCTTTTTCTCAACTTCTTTCCAAATACAATCTGGTAGATTCGTGGAGAGAAAGTAACCCAATGAAAAAGAAATTCACTTATTTCTCGCACCCTCATCAAACCTTCACCAGAATAGATCATATTTTTCTAACAATAGGAATGATACCAGAAATTATTGCATCAGATATAATTCCGATTCCGTGGTCTGACCATAATGCAGTATACACTACTATAGCCTCAGCCATACCAAAAGCGCATGACCCAACGTGGTACCGGACATAATGCTCAAACACCCACTACATCAGATGGCCATTGAACAAGCTTTAAAGGAATACATATCAATTAATAATACAACAGACGTCTCCCCAATAACACTGTGGGAAGCTCATAAGCCTGTCTTGCGTGGTACAATAGAAAGAAAGACAAATGGCACTATTTAAACGGGAACGCAAAAATCTAGCAAAAAAACTAGAACTCAATTTTAATGCAGCCTACATATCATTTCAAGATAATCCATCTCAGAGTACAAAATCTCATCTGGAAAAATCTAGATTGGAATACGATCTATTTCTCACTGAGTCAGTTGATAAATCCCTCAAACGCTCCAAACACAATTTCTACATGAATACAAACAAACCAGGTACATATTTGGCTCGGGCATTAAATTCAACTAACAAATCTTTCAAACCAATACGTTTGAAATTATCAAAAAATGTTTACACTTGTAATCCAGTTAAAATAGTCCATAAATTTCACTCACATCTCACAACTTTATACAAGCAATAAACAAACAATAAATTTAATCCTACAGAGGCTGAATCCTTCTTCTCAAAAATAACCTTACCTGAGTTATCTCAGAATCAAAAAAGCAGTTTGGATGAGCCTATAACTATAGATGAAGTTGCTAACGCCATAAAAGACCTAAAACTTAACAAAAGACCAGGCCCAGACGGCTACTCGGCTTTATACTATAAAACATTCTCAGAAATACTCTCTCCCATTCTCACTGAAACTTTTACAAACTTCTAGATGGACATTCTTTTCAGCAAGAAACACTAATGGCAATTGTTTGTATGATCCCAAAACCCCTTTCTGATGATACTTCCTGTGTGAATTATCGGCCTATCTCTCTGTTAAACCTCGATATTAAATTATTAGCAAAAATAATAGCAAAACGCCTCAATAGCATTATAGGAAAATTAATACATAGAGATCAAGTAGGCTTCATGCCAAATAGACAGGCAGGCGATAATATACGCAGGGCAGTGTTATTGGCACATATTGCTAAAAAACGGAAAATCCCTTTATGTTTTCTATCTCTTGATATTAAGAGGGCATTTGACACAGTATCCTGGCAATATATGCAATATTCATTACAAAAATGGGGTTTTGGACCCCACTTTTTAACATGGATCAAAGCATTATATAATAAACCCAAAGCCTATATAAAATATGCTGGATACAAATCTGATGCCTTTAATATCGAAAGAGGTACCCGACAGGGTTGCCCATTATCTCTCTTATTATTTGCCCTTATACTCGAACCCATGGCGCAATACATCAGAACAAACCAAACTATAACTGGCATTGAAGTAGGAGGTATTACACACAAATTATGTATATTTGCAGACGATATGTTACTTTTTCTATCATCACCACAGGTCTCTGGTCCTAACTTAATACCAGCTCTTGATGGATTTGCAGCCCTATCCGACCTTATGATTAATCCTAAGAAATGCCTAGTGCTTAATATTTCACTCACAAACATGGAATTGATCCCGGCTAGGGCTGCACTCCCATTTACATGGGCAGAAAAATCAATCCCATATCTTGGAATTCATTTAACAGCATCTCATTCTGACTTATTCTCAACCAATTATCCTCCTGTATTAAGACAGATCACAAATCTAATAAAGCAATGGTCGCAACTTCCTTTATCCTGGATAGGGAAGATTAATGCAATCAAAATGACTATTCTACCCAAATTGCTTTATCTATTCAGAGTCCTCCCTATTCCAATTCCTTCCTATTTTTTGAGAATAGTACAAAAAAGAGCAACTTTGTTTATATGGGGCCCTTCTAAACCACGTATACCTATACACACACTACATCTTCCCAAAAATAAAGGAGGCCTGGGATACCCTAATTTTACAAACTACTACAGAGCAGCACATTTGGCCAGTCTGTCCAAATACCATGCAAAACAGGAAATCCCATTATGGGTATTTATAGAGGCTTCAGAAAATTACCCTCTATTAATATCAAATTTATTATGGCTTGATCCTAAAGACCGCTTTAAAATTCATAATCCCATAACTAAACACTTCTTATCTCTCTGGGATAAACTAAAAACCAAATATCAGTTACAATCTCCACACAATCCTCTCCTTTCTTTTATCAGAAATCCGGCCTTTTATCCGGCATGGATCTACCCAAATTCTTTTAAAGCTTGGACAACATCAGGCATTCAGACACTACATGACTTCATAGCATCTAAATCATTCCTTTCATTCCCATCGCTTAGAGAAAAATATGATCTACCAAACTCTGAGATATTTAGATATCTCCAAATCAAAAATTTCTACACACCATTCCTAAAGGGGGATACACCATTATCCCAAATATCCATTTTTGAATCAATCTGTACAAAAGATCCATTTGCTAAAGGTACAATTTCATCACTTTATAATCAATTATATGGCGTAGCAAATCTTAATAGACCCTCTTACGTTCAGAGGTGGGAGGTGGACCTGGGACGAACTTTAGAATACACGGACTGGTCTAACATATGGCTCACATCTAAGTCATCTTCACCCAACATCTTAGCACTGGAGACAAATTATAAAGTCCTAACTTGCTGGTACCTTGTACCCGCTAGAGTGACAAAATATTCACCTAATACCTCAGCTCTTTGTTTTCGAGGATGCCCAGAAATAGGCACATATTTACACATATGGTGGACGTGCCCAGTAATCCAAACCTTCTGGAAGGAAGTCTTTGTGATTGCATCTAAAATATTTAAAAAAATAATACAACCAGATCCATATTTAACTTTACTTAATCTAAAACCGGAATGGTTAACACTCTCTCAATTCAAACTTATGATCCAACTAATAACGGCTGCAAAACAAACAGTGGCCAAGGCATGGAAATCTACTACATTGGTACTAGCAGAAACAATTCACAGAATGAATAATACAATGTCCCATGCTAAGATGGTAGCCATCGATCAAAATCAAATTCCAAAATTTGAAAAACTTTGGCATCCTTGGATAAAACAACAGTTCCTGTCAAACTTCAATGACTCTGTCCTGTTGCCATGGTAACAGATTAAATGACTTACAGAGACACCCATTCTAAGGCTTCAAAGAGAACTAAAAAGAATAATAAACTGACGAGCGGGACAACCTTGTGGACCATACGTCTACCTTTCAACCCTTTTTCTTCTTTCTCTTTCCTTTTCTCCACCTTACGATTAAAGCTCATTATCAGAATTTATTTGACCTATATACACTCTACTTGTAAACAATATGTATAGTACGTATAATTAATTTAAATACCTACAAAAGTAACTAAGGAAATGATATATATCTTTAATTTAGGTTTACGTGTACCCAATGTTTAATATTTGAAATTTCTTGATATTTACCTATATAAACCCTACTGTAAAACAATGAGCTTACTTTATAGGTCCTTGTAAACTTGCTTTATGTATCTTTATAACATTGTATACTCAATAAACTTCTTTTGACAAGGAAACCACGGGAAGTGCCACTAGTGACAATATCAGTATAGTTTTGAACTACTCCTTACAAAATAATGAAGTAAAAAAAATTATACCCAAGTACTGGAATGTCCTAAAGCAGGACATTCACCTCAAAGGGGTGCTCCCAGATAAACCTAAAATTGTTTTTAAAAAAGCACCAAATCTACGGGATAAATTGGTACACAATGTAGTTGAACCGCCCCCCCCCAAATCCCAAGATGTTCTGGGACCTCAAGGGCTTTTATGGGTGTGGTAGATGCTACAGTTGTGTGAGAGTTCCGGGGAATGACAAAAGAGTAAAGGAATTCTCGGATCCTAGAACTCATCAGTCTTATACCATCAGGGACTTTATATCATGTGACACTATAGGTGTCGTATATGCGTTAAAGTGCCCATGCAATTATATCTATGTGGGTCGCACTACCAGAATCTTGAAAGACCGATTAGAGGAGCACGTAAGAAATATACGCAAGGGGTCAGACAAGCACCATTTATACATCCATTTTGAGAAAATGCACAATAAAAGCACAGTTGGGATGAAATTTTGGGGGATAGAGGCTCCCAAACGCCACTGGAGAGGTTCCAATTTCACGAGAAAAATCAGTAAGCGAGAATCGTGGATACACCAGTTGGGTTCTCTGTCCCCTGGGGGGCCCAATAAGGACTTTGATTTAACATGTTTCCTCAGTAAATTTTAATTAGCTCTCAAGCATTCCATGGTATCTAGTTTCCTACCCCAGGTATAGACCCACATTGTGGTAGACTATGGTCGGTTTGACAGTTGGTCTGGTTGTCCTATGGGGCTTTTAATATTATGACTTTATATTAGGGTGATAGGGTAGCGACGAACTTAATACAATTATATTTTTAATAATTAAAAAAAAAAAATTTTGTATGTTTTTTTAATTTTTTGTATGTTTTTTCTGATATATTGTATTATACAGGTCAGTTTTTGGGTTAACTCTACTTTTCTGTGATGTATTCCCTATAAACACCTGTTAATGGTGATATTATTATTACTAGCTTCATTACAGGTTTTTAATATTGTTATAGCGATTTCCAAAATGTCATTTGAACATTTTTAATTTTTTCATTATTTTATTGGCATGGTCTGGGGTTTAGGGGTATTGATTTTATTAAAATTTATTTTATTTTATTAGGGGTCTGAGACTCAGATCTCCTTGTATAGGGGGGTTTTATACTCCAGGGAGGAATACTATTGAGTGTTGGATTTCATTTCCTATTTTTTATTAGGATTTTACGTTTTAATATACTTTGCATGTGCTTTTTAAAGGCATACAGATTTTATTTTTATTTATTCTGGTCAGGCTCTCTTATATTGTATATGAGGTGCGGTGTGGTAACTCCTAGATGCACAGATCTTTCCTTGAATATTAAATGCAATATAATTGGATCACTCCCATATACCATTATTGTCTATTATGGTATTTATGGCTGGTTATTAGTATTCTGTGATAGATCTAAGTTTTTTAATGCCGTCAGTCGCTGATTCATTTGATATCTTTAAAATCTTTAAACTGCTTAATGATGTAGCCCATTACTAGAGCTGTCTGCGGACCTAGGGAAAATGGCCGCCGATACAGCTCTATTGGAGGATGGGTGATGGGAAACATGGCTTTTCATGCCAATCATTATACACAGCTGGAGCCCATTGTATTAGGGGTCAGTGATCCTAGGCAAAATGGCCACCGGCCGCTCTCTTTAGCTGTAGTTTCTCACTAGGGCTGTCGGCGGTCCTCTGCAAAATGGCCGCCGTCAGCATATAAAATTAACACTGAGCGTCCGTCCAATGATATCCCCCAGAGGAAGGCATGTGATCCCTGTGCCGAATACGCGTCGGGGAGGGGTAGGACGGAGCTGTCAGCAGGGAAGGAGGTTTTTATACACCGCACCGCACTCCATACGAGCCATTGCTAACGAATTACACCTAGATAGTTTGGTGCACTATAGCACCAGCACATTGTGAGTACCCTCCTGGAGGAATCTTTTATTCTAAATAAATCCCGACTTTATTACACCATGGAGTTTTCCCTTTTCTCTTTTATGAATGATGTCTGACTGTACCTGAGAGGATTGATTATACATCACTATACCCTGAGTGAGCCCTGGAGTGGCCCCATTGCATGTTTGACACGGTTTAACTACCGTGTCACACGAATAGAGGTGAGCGCAAGCACAAGTGGGGGGTCACGGGAGAGCACATCTAGCTTGCTGTGATTTGGACACCTTACAGGAGAAGCATGATGGACACTTTATTCATGGACACTGTTTACTTGCACATTTTTTTGCTTTAGTTTGAACTTTGCCGATCGTATTTTGATTGGACGCTCGATTGCCGCAGGATTTGCACTTAGATTTTAGGTTTATATCTATGCATGATGCACTTTGAGCATTTTATATAAGGAGTGCACTTTTATGTGGATGCACTTTGAGGTTTTCATATATAAGGATTGCACTATATATGTATTTTCATATATGTATGTCTTCACTAGCATATTAATAATTTAATATTCCTGCACGATTTTTTCACTCAGTTCATATGATTATGGGAAAAACTGCATTTCCATACTTCTCTTTTAAGCAACATTTTGAATATTATTTTAGTTCTTTTGTGATCATCCATGTAGCCTTTTAGCATTTTGCCTTTCCATGTTAGTTGCATTGATAGCCAACTTTCAGCTACAAATCATACCAAAAGAATTGCTCTAGAATGGTAAGGTAAAGTAACATTTATATGCTTTTGGTGGTGTTCAGCAATATAAAGAAATTACAAAAGGGGAAAAAACAATGTTTATAAAGTTGTATAGACAATGCATTTCCTGATATCACTGGACACATCATCAGGTTATACATTTGAACAAAATGAAAGTGTCTCCAACTCAATTTCCAGCTTATAAATGGAAAGATGAATGAGGAAAGATGAAAGAAAACAAGCTGAGATTCCTTCAACCATGTTATCATTTTTTTGTTAATCACAGTCTACAGTTTGGCAGACAAGACAAAATTCCATTGATGCCCTAGCAATTCAGATTGTCCTCACCGCTCCCACAAACAGTACCTGCATGATAACTGACAACTGTAATAGAAAACCTTTGTAATCACAGTCTATAGGATACCAATATATCTCTGATTCTAAATAGCAAGTCAGCCATATGTGTCCATACTAAATCATGCTTAACAAGATCGATCATATTAAAGATTCCATTAAAAAGTTAATTTATCGAGCGGCAGTTGCCTGGACAAAGTCCGTGCAATATGTGTAATTTCTCAAATATAAGTGTATTTTCACAATGGGCGGCATGAACAAGAATCCTTCTGAGTTCTAGATTGCATCAGCAGGCATCCATTCTAAGTGGCACGCAAAGTAACAGTGACTGCCTAGCATAATCTTTTCACACAGCACTAAAAACTGACAGAAAATTAGCTTGTAGGTTTTTTTTTTTTTTCTCTTTTTCTTTCTTTCTGCTTTTCCTGCAGAAGTTCTATTTATTGTGTGTATTATTTCCATTAAGTTCAACATAAAAGCAATCAGAGTGTAAAACATACAATTTCTTTAATCCCTCTCATTATACAGTTGTGTATTTGTTGTCTTTATTATTTGGCTTAGAATCAAGTGTTCTTTTATACTTTGACACTTACTTTCAGCAGAAAGAAAGATATTACACAGCTGGAGTACTGTTAATAAATATTGAAAATGGGCATAATTGTCCCTTACACAGTACATGTGGCTGTAACATTAATAGATCTTTTAAACCCATAACAGCCATTAAAATATATGTAAACCCTCACCTTGTAAAGCAACCCATTTAGTATAAAATAGAAATGCAAGGGAAAACATGTGTGTGTGTTTTTATCTATCTATATACATATATATTTATATATATATATTTTTTAAATAAGTGATCACATAACCTCAGGTGTAGTACAGAGGGGTGCAAGCACAGGTCTTGGCCATTGCAGAGCAGGCAGGTTGTTTTCCCAGCACAGCCAGAAAACGGACCACACTGGGAAGGTTGTGCTTTTATGCCTAGCATGGCCAGTTTGAAATAGGAAAGAAGGGAGACTGGCAGGATCACCAAGCATTTTACACAAAGGAAGAAATACAAAGAGAACAGGATATTTTTCATACACTTATCATAAATATTAAATTTTGGGATACCCATATGTGTAGAAATCTCATGCTACACAAGAGAATTGTCAGGGAATCGGGGGGCTTCAGTAACCAATACTGCAGTGTTTGCCCTCATGACACATCACAGGAAGCACCCTCATGGCTAACAGAGGACAGAATTAGAAATAGACTTGGGAAACTTAACATTAATAAATCACCGGGACCAGATGGCTTGCACCCAAGGATACTTGGGGAACTCAGTCAAGTAATTGCCAGACCATTGTTCCTAATTTTTACCGACAGTCTACTGACTGGAATGGTACAAGCTGATTGGAGAAAAGCCAATGTAGCACCAATATTTAAAAAAGGGCCAAAATACATCCCTGGGAAGGACATGGACAGCCACTGGTGACCCGGAATCACACAGCGGCAAGATGTCAGTGCCAAGTGTCCTGCCCCAAAGTGCTTTGTCCAATAGGACTTTTCAAGGTGTCTTTTGTTTTATGTCATTTTTACCTTTGAAACAATAAAAGCTACTACACTATAAAAATCCATATGGGCTCCTGGTGAGCTTTTTTATTCTCAGTTGGATACTGCGAATTGCATACTGCAATACTTCCAGAGGGATCTCCGCTTATGTAAGGCGCATATGCTGATGTGACGGCAGCCATTTGTTCCGCTGAGTTTGTAATTCGCTTAATTCAATTTGTATTCACTCATGCATTTGGACTATGCTTTGCTATTATATTTACCTAATTATGGATTATCTGCAGTTATGATTATCATTTTACTTTAAATATCTAGATAGCATATTTGTTTGGTCACTTTTTACTTAATGTGATCAATTTTATGGTATTTTATGTTTATGAATCTTTTGCACTTACAGTATGATTGCCCTAATTATTATTATGGTTTAGACACTTATTTGGCCCTGCACTTCACATTTATAAAGTTAAAACTGATTGGATGCTACACTTTAGTAGCTAAGGGGCTTACCTAAAGCCCAACTCTGTGAAAATTTTAAATTGTCCATTGCAGTGGCCTGCACTCATACAGCAAGAGTCAATTTCTCATTTTGTCTAGGAGAGAGGAGCAGCACTTTTACTTACCTGACCCTTAGCTCACCCAGCAGAAGGTACTCTTGCACAGAATGGTGGACTGTCCCATGGCATCATCATATCCAAAGCAGGGGTTCTAAATCTCTGCTGCTCCTATACCTAAATGAGCCAATAACTCTCCCAGTACTTGTGCCATCCCACTGAAAGGAATATTTTTTTAGTTGCCTGGAGGGTGGACTTCAATAGGACAGTATAAAAAAAAAGTTTCAATAAAGCAGCAATCTAGAAACACCAAGTAGAGTTATTTTTTATATAAGTCAAAAGTGTGAGTTTTTCTTGGTTGCTATAGGTTACTTCAGATTTCCATTGTATAAAAATAATTAACATGTATACACCAAATGTACAATCTATTCAAGTTTAGCTACAGACAAAACTTTTTTGTTTTTGTGGACCGCGTGACTAGGGAAAGGTTAGGGCCTTGGGTATTTATCATTGTCTTTTTTCCTTCTTTGAATGTTCACCCACTATTTGTTCTGACAGAAAGTAATTGGAAATCAAGAAAAAGCTTTAGTTTAAGTAAAAATGTTATAATGAGTTTTGGTTGCTTACTATTCTTCCTTACTTTTTCAGTATGTGTAGAAGTGCTTTCCTTTGGCTTTAGTAAACTGTCACTGTAACTGTCCTGGGTGGGGCTTCAGGTGGAAAGGGCTTCAAGTCTCCCACTTTGATCCACCTCGATTTCATTCTAAGATATTGTATCTCATAATCTTTTAGTTGCCCCATCACTCAAGATTTGGAATCTCTACAAAGGCAAATTATCCTTACCCCATGAAACTTCTCCCTGGACTTCATATTTATGTGACCCCAGGTTTGAGACAGTCTTTTTTCACCCACAAGACTTCATGTGGTGGAAATCTCATCATATGACCAATCTTTCAAGCTGTCAGGAGGATACTGCCTTTGTGACTCTTCCAAGGCTTCAGGTTTCAAAATCTGCCCCAGCTGCCGAATTCCTCCATTATTTTACAAATTTTGAAAATTAGCTAATTAACTGCAGTTTGCTTCCATTCGGAATATATCATATCCAAATGAGAAGTTTAATGATATACAGTACTTTGTGTTGCTACACAATGGTCAATTACTTTTTACATAGTTACATAGTAGTTAGGTGAGGTTGAAAAAAGACACAAGTCCATCAAGTCCAACCTATGTGTGTGATTATGTGTCAGTATTACATTATATATCCCTGTATGTTGCGGTCATTCAGGTGCTTATCTAATAGTTCCTTGAAGCTATCAATGCTCCCTGCTGAGACCACCGCCTGTGGAAGGAAATTCCACATCCTTGCCGCTCTTACAGTAAAGAACCCTCTACGTAGTTTAAGGTTAAACCTCTTTTCTTCAAATTTCAATGAGTGGCCGCGAGTCTTGTCAAACTCTCTTCTGCGAAAAAGTTTTATCCCTATTGTGGGGTCACCAGTACGGTATTTGTATATTGAAATCATATCCCCTCTCAAGCATCTCTTCTCCAGAGAGAATAAGTTCAGCTTTACTTAAGGTGATTCAGTTCACATTGTAGGGCTATACAAATCATTTATTCATTCAATTGCTTTAAAATGGAAATCCCCCATGGTTCCATTTTCTCAAGGAATTGCTAGGATGGATTCTATTAAATTCAGACAAACCATTTTTCATATTATACTTAATTATTTGTCTCGCTTTTCTGAGAAATGGGACCCATGTTTTTTTTTTTCCATCTTCCCACATCGACTGTTCCTTCCTACATACAGTCATGCTCAAAAGTTTGCACACCCTGGCAGAAATTGAGAAATTTTGGCATTAATATTGAAAATATGACTGATCATGCCAAAAAACTGTCTTTTATTTAAGGATAGCAATCACTTGAAGCCATTTATTATTACATAATTTTTTTGGATCCTTTTTAAATCATAATGATAACAGAAATCACCCAAATTGCCCTGATAAAAAGTTTACATATCCTGGAATGTTTGGACTTGGTACAGACACAGAAAGTGACACACATAGGTTAAAATGGCAATTAAAGGTTAATGTCTGTGTATAAATAGTCAATGAGTTTGTTAGCTCTCACATGGATGCACTAAGCAGGCTAGACACTGAGCCACGAGGATGTAGAAAAGAACAGTCAAAAGACCTGCGTAACAAGGTAATGAAATTTTACAAAGATGGAAAAGGATATAAGGCATTCTGGTGAGGAGCAGCAGGCTACTACAAGTAGCTCAGTGTAATCCACCAGTAGCACAGTGGGATCCACTAGTAGTGCAGTGGCATTCACGAGAAATGAAGAACCACTACAAGAAAGACCAAGCACTAGTGGGGTTTCATCTCAGCCCCTAAGGGTTAGAACTCATGCCAGGCTACCCTATTCCCTTCAAACCCCTCTGTGGCTTCCTCCTAATTCAGGAGCAATAAACATCCACCCTTTCACCGCCCAGCCAGATGTCCAGGTGAACACAGATAATTTTGCCCTTAGTGATTTTTTAAATTACATTTTTACTGAAGACCTATTATCTTCCATCGTGGGACAGTGCAACCTCTATGCACAGCAGTTCATAACAAGCAACCCTGGTTCAAGTTACGCCTGTCCCTTTGAGTGGAGAGAACTAACCGTGGAGGGACTCACAAAAAAAGAATTATACTCCTACTGGTCCACCAACCCCATCCACCACATGCCAATCTTCTCATCCCTTATGCCAAGATCAAGATATCTAATGATTATGTGGTTCCTCCATTACAAAGACAACAGCCAGTGCCCTCCCCAAAATGACCCAGATTATGACACATTATTTAAAATTCGGCCACTTCTAATTTTTTTCTCTGAGAAATTCCCCCAGTTATATACCCCCGACCAAAATATCAATGTGGATGAGTCACTTGACAAATTCACAGGCAGGCTGGGCTTCAAGCAGTTTATCCCCAGCAAAAGGGCCCCATATGGGGTTAAGCTTTACAAACAATGTGACCAAGCCACAGGGTACATCTACGCCTTCCAGGTGTGTGAAGGGAAGGGCACCTAGCTGCACAGCTATGGGGGCAAATTTTGCGAATTGATGACGTGGTCATCATTTGGGGCAGTCCAGAGTCTTCTATCCCCACATGTGTACAGTATTGCAATAATAACACCATGGGTCTATTATTCACCTCAGTATCTGATAGTAATAAACTTGCCTTTTTGGATCTGGAATTATTCCATCATAGAAACACCATCAGCGCACACAACTACATCAAACCCACTTCAGGTAACTCCTATTTACATTTCAACAGTTGTCATCATCCACGATGGGTAAATAATATTCCCAAAAGTCAATTTTGTCATCTTTAACACAATTGCTCTTGAGTACAGGATTACTACGCCCATGGTCAAGTATTGAAAACTAAATTTAGAGATAAGGGTTAATCCACAATAAGTGATCGACCACTAGTCACATATAGATGAGCATAAATATAAAAGTGCAAATAGCTCCAAGTAAAATAAGATTAGTACATCCTAGTGCTACTGCTCCCTTAACCTTTTTTAACATTAAAGGGATGTACCAGTGTAAAAAATCCCTATGTCTCACATGTGCTCATGTGACACATAGGCAGAAATAATTCTCCCATAAAGGTAAACAGTACATTATACCAGATTTTTTTTAATTGTGGATCTGATTATGTAGTATACTGCTTGACATATAATAAAAAACGATGCAGCGCTAAAGATGAGCAAAAATGTGAAAAATCATGTGAAAAACTATAAAGGAGCTTACAGAGCCAATAAAAATCTGAAAATAAATACAAAACGCAATGTGTCATGAATCAGTGCCACAAAAAATGATATAGTTCACCAAAACAATCTGAGTATACAATTAGTGAAATTATACATGTCAAAATAATAATCAAGTGATATTAATCATAATGAATGAAAAGAAGAATGCATGAAAAAGTCCCATCACACTTAGTGCAAAAAAAAAAGAAAAAAAGTCCATAAGCATAATAAAGAAGCTGATCCAAAAATCGTGATGAAAATAATCCAATCTCCCAATAGTTAAATGCACCCGAGTGAGTAATGAGGCTCCTTACCGACTCAAAAGACCACACTAGTGGTCTAACAAAGCATAGGGGATATTAAGGTCTCCCACCAACCTATACCGGCATCTGTGTTTTCGGCTAAATCTGCATAACTGGATGTGGAGGAACGATAACTCGAGCTAGCTTAATTGCTGGAGGAACTGTATCTTTATAGTTGTGAGCATCTCATGCTCTTCCTCAGGCACATAAATATAAACGGTTATGTGAGAGAAAAAGTTATTGGATATATACCTTAGATAGCCCGGAGGTCTCAATGAGGGCATTAAAATCAATATTTTACTGTGATTTACTGTGATCCTATTGTAACCTTATAGTGATGTTGCTACAGGTCCACCACTTGTAAAAAATCATGACAAAAATCATGATATAAAACAACTTACTAATATTGACATGTGGTAACAAATATTCTCAAAAAATAACTGCCCCAATTTAGTACCCCTCCCCCCTTCTCCTTTTATTTTCCTTCACCCTCCCCTACTCAACTAATTTTAATTCTAATTTTAGTTTATACCAGAAGATATCTAAAATATTCTTGTTCCAGTCTATTCTTCCCCAACCTCCCCCATCCCCCCTTCTTAGTCTTATTTAATATCATTATTTATGGATTAATTGATTATTATTTTCATTTTAGGGAATTTATTAATAAATTATTAGATTTTATGGCCATTAAAATCTTTCTTTTTAATAAATACAAGACTCTGAATTTAGTTTAATATAGCCCAATATGGTTCAGTACAGTTCAGTATATTATTATAGGTTGTCTTCTTATTTTTAAATTATCATTTCTAAATCATCATTATTATTCTTCATAGATATAATGTCAGACTATCATTATTCCATTGGTCGTCTGTTGTAAGTATGGTAGTTTAGTTTATAGTTGTTAAGTAGTGGTAGATAATGCCATATTACAGCCGCGCTATTATGCTGTGTTTTTATAGATAATATTGCTATTATGTTTTTTAAAAGACAGTACGACCTTAGTGTATTGCCATGTTTTTTAATCGCCGTGTTCTCTAAAAGATAGTATTGCCGTGTTATTAAGCTGTGTTCCATCAGTCACTATGGTTACTGGTTGTATTAGTCGTTCAGTTCTCCTCCCCTGTATGGTATATTTAGCCTACACCGAGATGGCCACTAGCAAAGCCTGAGGAAGGTGCTTTGGAATGCAAAGCACCACACGCTGACTCCGTTCCCGGAAGTGACGTTATCACAGAGCATCGCCGAACCTCGCTCCAGCTTTCCGGAAGCACTGTGAGCCAACAGTGCAGCTGGATTGTAGCCGGACAGCAGAACGCCTCCACCAGCCAGTGATGCCCATCACTATCCCAGAACAGTGTGGATAAAACTTAACTCATATTATATACACCCACGCTGGAAAAATGTTGCTCATTTTTGAGGGTTTTTAACTGTACATTTTACTATTAAAATAGTTAACTCGCTGAATTTAGAGGGTGCTGTTCTTTGTCTTTTACTATGTTCCAGAGTCTCTTCTAACTTTTGAACTGGCAGCCTCCTAAAGACAGCAAATTATTCTCCTCACACGGACATATTGACATATATGGGCTTATTTTATTGCCCAGTTTGATTGCCCAGCCCATCCCCTTGTTGCCAGTAGTATACAGCCATATCCGGAGTGAGCCATATTATCCTATTGTTTGTATGTCTAGCTGCATCCCCCCGAATGCCCAGAGTATATTGGAGCCAGCGTTGTTGGGAGCTTGTCTATCCTCTCTGCAATCTTCACTGGAGGAAGACTCCAGCATGCAGTACAGTGAGAGCCAATAGGAAGGGCTTCCCGAAAAGGCTTGTTAATGAAAAGCTACGATGAGGGCAGATGGTGTCTTTGCAGAATGATGAGATATTGGCTATCAGGTGGAGGGACAGATGAAATGTCTACATGCTCTCATCGATTCATGATGACACCTATGTGGAAATCCTCAGAAGAAACGGCCAAATCCAGAAACCAACTTGTGTCCACGACTATATTTCGTTCATGGGGAAAGTTGACTTCAATGATCAGATGATCAAACCCTACCGTCCTACAAGAAAAACCTGCCATTGGTATAAAAAAGTCTTTATTTAAATTTTGAGTTTGGCCATGTATAATACTTAGATTATTTACCATAAACCTACTGAGACCCCCACATCCTATCTTCATTACCAAGAAGAAATTATCACCACCATTTTGTACACTGAAGGCCCACGAGAAAACATGAAGGCCACTTATCTGAGAATGGTATATGAAGAAAATGCGCCGCGCCTAGGGGTGTATCTGAGTAACTGTAAATCTGAGTACAAATCACAAATAATATAGCATGCAAATCAAATAGAGCCTAAAGCTCTGATCACTTACTAAGATCACCTGTTGTGTGAATCTTAGCATGCAAATCAAATAGAGCCTAAAGCTCTGATCACTTACTAAGATCACCTGTTGTGTGAATCTTATGACCATGCACACTAAAAGAATATCTAGTGCAATAAATCACAAAGTGCAATGTGCATAGAAAACCGTAATGTGATAAATATATAATCCACAGTAATTAAAATAAAATCATTCCTAATAAGGTGTACATACTAAAAAATGTTACACATATATAGATCCACTGTGATTAAAATAAAAGAAAAATAAAATAAAATAAAACAATATCTATATATTCGTAAAACACAAACAGAATAAATCAATCACATGCGTGGAAGAATCAAAACTATAATCGCCCGAATAAAAGTGTTCAAATCACAATCGTGAAAAAATCTTCCAATCCAGTAACGTAAAGTGACCAAGTTCAAATAAAAGTCAGTGTAATGGTGATGGTTCAAAGAAAAAGTTCCGGTTTTGAATCAAATGTGCCCAAAGAAAACATGCTGTGAAGTGCCTTGGTGACCCCCAATGTGATTGCGCTCACCTTGGAGCGTGTGACACAGGTTTTAATTGTGTCAATACACGCTTTTGGAGCCACCCCTGGGCTCAGTATTAGGTACAGATGATTCCCACACTAGATTCTTTATGGCTCCACTCACATCAGACCATATAAAAGAGAAAAGCTAATATAGTGTAATACCGTAGGATACTTTTATTAAAATCACATCCAATCCCCACATGGGGTACTCACATTTATAAGGTGCTCATGTGCACCAAACATAACATTGGAAAAAACAGCTGTGCGGCGTGCTGCGGGGTGTGAGAGCTCCACAACCCAGCTCTGTGCTGATCGCTCCGTCCTGGCCCCTCCCCTACGCGTCTTCGACACAGGGAGTCACGTGTCTTCATCAGGGGGATATGATTGGACGGGCGCTCTACAGTTTAAATACACTGATGGTGGCCATTTTGCGTATGACCGCGGACATTAATATGCTGGGCTCCGCTCCTCCTAGTGAATTTAAAGCCATCAACAGTGGCCATTTTGCGTGGGACCACAGACATCTATACAATGGGCTCCGCTTTAAATACTCACAGCACAGAGATAATACAACTATACGAACTCCAAATATAACTATATCCTGTAATAAAGATACCCAGGACGGAGCTAGGAAGGGATTAGAAACTCACACCGCTCAGCATACCCTCAAACCACATAAATACTAGTAGATATGGAAACAACTGTAATGATGGTTAATAAATATTATGCAGACATGGTGCAGACATGGTAATTAAATGCATAAATGTATAACCTAACCTTTGGATGAACTCCATAAGAATATAATGCTGGGAAACAATTACCCGTATCATCATAATAAAAAACAATAAAAAAATCTTTAATAAAATTGGGTTTTAGGGCAAGCTGAAAAACGCCCATTAATCGCACGACATGCGAGTTGAATATCATAATCGCATGGTATATTAATATAGATCAACATTAAAAACTAATTTAAAAACCTGGGTCAGGTTTATACATGCCCCACAATCATGCAACATGCGACTAAATATATTTAATCGCATGGTGTAAAATATAGTAAAAAACATAAATAATTAATTAAAACAGACGAAAAGGAGCCGAATTGATTAAGTCTAAGGTCAAGTTCGTGTATGACCATCGATCGCACAACTTGCAACTAGGTATATAAAATCGCATGGTATGTAAATACAGTCAAAAATATAGTAAAAAATATATCAAAAATTACTTAGAAAACATGCGAGATCAAATTCCTTGTTCAACCCACCAGGCGACAGGGAGCCAAATTGGTATATCCACCATGACTCGCGTTTGCTAATGTCCCTGGTATAATTAGAGCCTCTCCACAGTAATATCTTTATCCTTCAGTTAATCATCCCTCTTAAGATTCTTCACCAAACTTTTCTCTTTTTCTAAAAATTCTTCCTTGTAACCTTTATCCAGAAACATCTTTTTTAATCTATCCGCTTGGGAATCAAAGTCATCATCTTGCGTACAGTTTCTCCTCATTCTTGTGAACTGTCCTCTGGGGATATTGCTAAGCCACGGTTTGTGATGGCAACTAGTAGTAGGAATGTAGGAGTTGCGATCAGTAGTTTTAAAAAAAGACCTCGTAATAATACCATTGGTTGTGGTCACAATCTCTAAGTCAAGAAAGTGTATGCGGTCCCTACTAATCTCCCAAGTCAGAGAGATACCTCGATCATTATTATTCATAGACTTCAACAATTCCGTTAGTGATTCTGCACTCCCCTTCCATATGACCAAACGATCATCTATAAACCTTCTGTACAGCAGTAAATCTCCATATTGCTCAATTTGCACTGACTCTTCTTCCCATTTGGCCATGTACAAGTTTGCTACACTCGGGGCGAATTTCGCGCCCATGGCCACACCCCTTATTTGTAGGAAGAACCTATTGTCATACCAAAAAAAGTTATGGTGTAAACAGAAATTTAAACACTTTAAAATGAACTCGTATAGGCCCCTATCAAAATCTTCTTCCTTATTTAAGGCCCATTCCACGGCTTCCAAGGCCCCTTCATGATTAATGTTGGTATATAATGAAGCCACGTCACCCGTAGCCATTATTATATTGCCATCCGTGACGTGTTCATCTAACAATTGAAGGGTATGCTTAGTATCCTTCAAATAAGCACGTGTTTTCTTTACTAGGGGTTGTAGATGAAGGTCAATGTACTCCCCCAATCTAGAAGTGAGGGACTCAATCCCACTCACAATGGGCCGTCCTGGTGGGTTTATACTATCTTTATGAATTTTGGGAAGATAATACATTACTGGGATCCTGCTAACTGTGGGAATTAAGTATTTGGCTTCTTGATTATTCAGGAATTCATTATCCACCCCGTATTTTATAATCAAATCTAGTTCCTTCCTGAAATCCCTAGAGGGATCAGTACTTAATGCTTGGTATGTGCTCTCATCATTCAATATCCTATTCATCTCATCCTTGTATTGCTGCAATGAGAGTACCACGATGCCCCCCCCCTTGTCCGCCGGTCTGATGACAATATCTGTTCTTTTTTCCAACGACTCCAGTCCCTTTTTGAAATTCCTATGTTCATACACTTTTTTAATAGGCAGTTGCTCAAGCTCTGTGTTGACCAATTTTTTAAAAAGGTCCACATATTTATTATTAGCCACAAAAGGGTTGAAAACAGAATTATTTCTCAACCCCGTGAATTTCTCATTAATAGCTGTTTTTTCTACCGGATTTAAAGCGAAATAATTTTTAATATTAAGCTTCCTTATGAACTTCTGCACTCCTATATATGTATCAAATTTGTTAAGACCCTTTTTAGGTGCAAACTTTATCCCCTTATTGAGTATTAAGATCTCTTCCCTTGATAAGTCCTTGCCACTCAAATTGAAGATTCCTTCACCTAATCTTCCCGCCTTCTTTTTCTGCTGTAACCTTCGTCCGGATCTTCTTCCCCTCTTCCTGGATTTCTTCCTTCGCGGGTAAATCCATCCCGGTTCTTCCCTAAAAAAGACTCATCAGAATATCGATCACCATTGTCTGCAAGTGGTTGGTAGCTGTTGTATACTGGGACCCCATATTGATCTTGTGTGTGTCTATCATATCGTGTCCTCTGGGGTTTAGGTGAATAGTAAACCCCATTTCTTTGGGGTTCATCCCTATACTGAGGGAACCGTCCATAACCCTGAGGTGGGGGTGGCGGAGGTGCTGGAGGGCCCCCATATGGTGGACGTCGATCACCCCTCATCGGTGTCCCTTGTTGGTAACCTTGATTTCTATTATATTGTGGTCCATAGGAGCGATTTTCACTATGTTGTGCACCCCTCCTGTTTGGTGTATGGTAGGATTGATGTCCTCTGCTATATTGATTTCCACCGTAATAGGGTTTAAAACCATTTCCCCTATGATGCGGTGCCCCATAGCCCCAATTTACTTGGTTGGTAGGGGGACCCTGGTATGGGTTATCATATCTTCTTCTGTTCGACCCTTGATGCGTGTCATAATCCATCTGCGCCCTTCTTAGGGGTTGCCGAAGAGGTGTATAAGGTTGCTTATCCTCATATTGGTGTGGTAGATGTCCTCTATTAGGTGGTCTTCCATCCTGCTGTTGTTGATTTAGTGGATATGGTGCTCTAGCACCTTCATTTTGGTCAACTGTATTATCTATCTGCGAGTTATTGGCACCATTATTTTCCAACGTTGCTTGCCATCTGTAGACTCGTTTATTCTGGTAATCATCCAGATCTCTCTGGTATTTTTTCTTCTTTCCATTTCTGTTCTCTAAATCCTTTTTCTGCATATTTTTCTGCAGTTCACCCATGTGCTTATTATATTCCGGTGTATCTTTAAAAGGAGAAATTTTGTCCCTAATTTCCTTAATCTGATTCTCCAAAGATTTCAATTTGCGTTGTTTCCTCTTAATCAAATTCCATAATCTCTCTCCCTTTACTTTCAAAGAAGGAGTACAATTCATCTATATCCTCATTTCCCAATAAACCATCATTGATTGGGACATCCCATCTGAGTTTTCTGGGGATTAAATTATCTTTTAAATATTTTTCCATCGTGGATTGGTCCCACCAGACATTACTCTTCTTATCCATACAGTGGCCTAACTTCCTAAATAGATGTGCAATATCATCATCTCTGGGTTTCTTATCTGAGAATAGATCCTCCAGACCCAATTCTCTATTATCGAATTATCTGAGAACCCCCCCCCCCCCCCCCCCCGTAAAACAGACCAAAGACATCAAAAGAAAAGACTCTTTACCCTGCTACTGGAGTAGTGGGATTCATAACACAGGGGTCGGTCTCACACATGTGAGGGGCTTTAGAATTGTTTTTCTGGCTAAAGAAAACAAATTTTTTAATTTTCTAATTCCCAGAGACTTCAAAGAGATTTGGCTCGCATATTATTTACCAAATTTTTGGTCTTTTTTCATTTATAGCAATTGATTATATGATTAAATACCACCAAAAGAAACCTCTATGTGTGTAAAAAAAGGACAACAAAGTCATATGGGTACAGTGTTGCATGAGTAATTGTCATTCAGAATGTGAGAGCACTGAAAGCTAAAAATTGGTCTGGTTAGGAAAGGGGTTTAAATGCCCAGTGGGCAAGTGGTTAATGTGGAGAAGCATTGCAGTGATTTATTTTCAGCTATAGTATATGAAGTTTAAGTTGAAGATATGAGTGTTTTAGCCAATGTTGTTACTGCAGTTAAAGTTTAGATTTTTGTTAGCTCAGTTAATTTTAATCTCCTACTGTTCCTGCTGTACGTTTTGCCAGTGTATGCTCTTTTTATTTATCTCCTATTGTTAAAGTAGGAGTAAACTCCATGAATGAATGTTACCTATAGGTAAGCCTATAATAAGGCTTACCTATGAGACCTCGTGACCGGATGCTCTAGTGTGCGGGCGTGTGTGATCTCGCTCTGCCGCAGCTCCGGAAGAAATCCTGCAAGCTGGAGCCGATGCAGCAGCGTGGGACGGCTTTCACTGGATCTAGCTGCGCTGCTGTTATACTGCCTCGCCTTGCCAACCCACTGTCCCGTCAGGGCAGCCCGGCTTGCTATAGAAGGATCGGAGGACTGGAGAGAGAGGAAAGCCACCGGTGTGTCTGCAGTGTCCTCTGATGCCATCCTTTTGATGTCTCTGTGTGTGGATGGTCTGACACAGAGCAAGGGGAGAGATTGCATAGCTGGGATGCCGACCATGGAGGGAAGAAACCTCAATGCTGAAACCAAGTGAGACCAGCATTTTTTAACACAGTTATTAGATGAAACTATGCTTTGTCTCTAGTGATACCCGGTGGACATTTAGCACTTTGCACCTTGTATTTGGGATATACAGTTTTCTGAAGTTGAGAAGAAGGGAAAATTAAGGAGGTCCTCTTTGGATTTTTGTGACGCTATTTCTCTGGCCTCATTATCCTGCCTCCCCTTTCTCTCCTTCTCTCCCTGGAGTGAGCACCTTTGGACTTTTGTGGCGCTACTTTTTCAGCCTCATTATCCTGCCTCCCCTTTCTCTCCCTGGAGTAAGCATCACCCTGCCCCAAGGTGGGGAGTCGGTGCTGGGTTATTACAAAATACATTTTTGATGAGGAAGAGAAGGGAAGACCCAGCGCAACAGGACAGCGCCAGCTTCAGTACCCACTCACAAAGAAGTGTGAAAGGGAACCAGGAGGCTGCCAAATTAGAGAAGTTTGCCCATACCCCAGGTCAGACCCCCACAAAAGGAGTGCAACAGAACCTGCAAGAGCAATCTAAGGCTCATACCAGGGCTGCAGCTGCGAGCAAAAGTCAAAGTCAAGGGCAAGCCATAGCAGCACACGAGGTAAATCACACAGAATTGAAACTTGCAGGGGAGGATATCCAGCAGAGGGAGAATAAACACTAAAAGAGGTCCTATAGGCAATTAATTCCTGTAGGATATCTTTGGGTGAACTGTCTGACCAGCTTAAAACCGCCAGGGAAGAGCTATCCTTTGTTAGGCATGACCTACAAAAAGTACTAGAAAGGACTACCGCCCTTGAAGGGAGAGTAAGTTTAGTGGAGGATGACCTGAACCCCCTTAAACAGGAGATAAGAACTGTAATGCCCTGTACACATGGTTGGATTTCCCTATGGAAAATGTGCGATCGGAGATTGTTGTCAGAAATTCCGACCGTGTGTGGGCTCCATTGGACTTTTTCCATCGGATTTTCCGACATACAAAGTTTGAGAGCAGGCTATAAAATTTTCCGACAACAAAATCCGATTGTGTCAATTTCCGACCGTGTGTGGCCAATTCCGACGTACAAAGTGCCACGCATGCTCAGAATAAATTCTGAGACGCAACTGCTCGGTCTGGTAAAATTAGCATTCGCAATGGATATAGCACTTTCATCACAGTGCAATGTTTGAAATTGTTTAATGCAGCGCACTCTGTTCTTCTTTATAATGCAAGAAGAATGAAGTAGTTTTGCTGCTCATATTCACACAGAGTTCTCACAAACTTCTTTCTTTATTATTTATCGTGATTTCATCACTATATTTTGATTTGTCACATCTGACTAAAAAATGTAAAACTTTATTTTTTTTTTGGTTTGTATTTTTTTCAAGCCTGGTCTTGTGTTTTTTTTTTTTTAACTCCAGAATAGTTTTGGGTGTGTTTTGTGTGTCAAGTTACCACAGCACCATTATTATCTTGTATTATTTAATCTCAAGGAGGTTGGTTGGTGTTGGTGTCCCTTGTTAATTTCACATTGTATTTTTGATATGTACCTGCCTCCTCACAAACAAACTGTC
The DNA here is from genome assembly GCA_037952925.1 of Lithobates clamitans. Taxonomy (NCBI): domain Eukaryota; kingdom Metazoa; phylum Chordata; class Amphibia; order Anura; family Ranidae; genus Lithobates; species Lithobates clamitans. The sequence goes on from JBBGZY010000163.1 coordinate 2,592,054, forward strand.
CTTTTTGAAGGAAAATACACATAGGCGAGTAGAACTGAAACAAAAATTCCTTTATTAAGGGGTCCTAACCTCCCCTTCCTGGGTCTTTTGTTTGGAAGGCGGAGGGGAGGGACCTGCGATTCTGTCAGGCTGCTATTGGGCCCGGCCTTCTCCTTGCTGCCACTTAGCCCCACCTCCTCCTGGCTGCCACATTCCACAGCCTCCTCCTGTGTGCCATATTCAACAGCCTCCTCCTGGCTGAGATCTTCCTGTGTATGAAAAAGGGACTTAGTGATCAAAAATAACATCTAGTAAACATCATTTATTTATTGACCAGAAATCTGCACTTATTCCTGGCTGGAAGTCCCAAGTTGGACATCGGAAGCCTCAGCTGGGGTGGAAGATAGGGTGGAAGGAAGAGTGGAAGGAAGAGTGGAGAGGGATTCCCTGACTTCAGTCTGGTCTGACAGAAATCGCAGTCCCTCATAGTACCACAGCCTGGGGACATAAACGTCATCTGCTGCAGCTCCAGATCTCTGGGAATCTGTGACCTTCTTGCGCTCCCTAAGATAAGTGCTCCTCAGGCCACCAATTTTGGCTTTTAAATAGGGGATGGTTGCCATGGGGACCACCAGCTTCACCAACTCCAGCAGTTTCTCCAGCGCTGCCTGTGTCTTTTGTTTATTATTGTATTGGGGGTGTTTGATCTGCCACAGACAGGGCAGGTCCTTGTATTTGTCTATGAACAGGGGGAGGAAGTTGTGGTCATGGAAGCCATCCATTTTATCTGCAAGACACAACACAAGACACACCTAATGTCAGGCTAAAGTCTCCTAATCTTGTCACAATATAGGCCTCAATCTAGAAGCAGTATAGGCCCAATTTTCTATCTTACCTTCGTTATCATGATCGGCGCCTCCGATACTCCCTCCTCCGGTCACAGATCATACGTACTACGCACGCGTGTTACGCTTTATATACACTGCGCATTCGTGAAACTCCGCCCGCCCCTGGCGTTCTTTCTAGTCTATTCCCCACCCCTTCTCGTTCGGCTCAGTAGGGAAGAGCACATGGCGGAGACACAGCAGGTGCGTGCTAATTACAGCAACGAGGAGGAGGAAACCCGGAGCCAGAAACGTCCCGATCCCAGAGGAGACCATTTAAAGCCTCAAATATGTACTTTGGGGAGATGTTGGAGATGGTCGACATCCTGAAGAGGACCGACTATGATGGGAAGTATGGACCTTACCCCAACCCCAATGTCAGAAAGGCCAAGATCATGGCGAAAGTTGTCAAGAGTCTGCAGAAGAACTTTGGGGTAGGACGATCCAAGGATCAACTCAGGAAGCAATGGTCGGACCTCAAATTAAGGGAGCACGAGCAGTACAGAAGGATCAGGAGAGTGCTGCAAAAAAGTAAGTAGTTGTGCTGTGTTCCTATTTATTTTTTTAACGTTCGTGCTGCTCCATGTGCTTTTCTTAACTGTTGTACAGTTTAAAATGGCAACTTTCATGTTCATGGGCACATTATTCGTTCGTATGAAACATTGTTCGTTTGGCATAGAAAACACCATGTTTTGGACATATGTATTTGAATACATTTTTGCTAGCCTACTTCTCTTCAAATAATTTTGGTGTCTAGATGGGTTGGTAACTAGAATGAAATGCAAACTAGATTCTGTGTAAGGAGAGGACACTCAGCAGCTGATTACACATCTGGACACTGGAGCACTAGTGTGGGACACCAGAACAAACTTTTTATTAGGGGCCCCACACAGGTGCTCCAGTGTATACTATAGGGGTGACTCCATCTGTGAAGCTTGTACAAAACAGGTAAGTATTCAAGCTTGACAAAGGACAAAAACATTTCTTCAGCTTGGAACTCTGCCAAAGCAGACAATTGTACCCCACTTCCAAGCAATGTTTTATATTCCTATTTCTGCCATCAAATACCTGTGTGCTAAGTATACCTATTTTTTTTTACATAGGGGCTAAAAGACTCAAAGGACACCACTCATCCGAGGAGACCAAAGACCCCCCACCTCAGGAATAGGGGGAAATCCCCCAAAGCCAACAGGAGGAGGAGGAAGGAGACGTGGTGGAAATTGTCACCACAACAGGTGAGTGTCTGCGACCACAGGCTCAGGTAAGAGATGGATGCCGGCATATTTATAATACATGGTGTGTTTTTTTAAATATATTTTTAGATGATCGTGATGTTGTGGATCCAGGTCATTTAACCAGTGAAAGTGCCCAGATCCTGATCGGGGAGACCATGGGGTGTAATAGGGACCTGGAAAACATCCAGAAAAACATCAATGATGTTAAAAACAAAATGAAGAACATCATTGATGTTCTAGGGAGAGTTTAAAACCCCTCGAAATCCCTAATGTAGTTGGCATTTTTTCCAAAAAATTTCTTGCACCTTTTTTTACCTATTGTCGAAAAGCCTATTTTTGAAGATGCACACAGTGTGTCAACATGTCCTATCTGCCATCACGGGAGATCAATGTAGTCGTTTTGTGGGTGCAACCCCTTCCTCAATAATAAAGTAGCTGATAGGAAGGGGTTGCAACCCCAAAACACATCCCTTGATCCCCCGTGATGGCAGGTAGCACATGTTGACATTCGGCAATTTGTGTGCAGCTTTAAAATTTGGCTTTTCTAGGGGTGACTTCACTCCATCTGAACGCAATATCAAACACAGTTTATAAATACTCATGTCTGATATTTCCTTCAATTTCTAACAAAGTTGAACTTTGTAAGTTCCAGATTTGTGTATTTCTTGTTGGTTTTAACCACTTCAGCCCCGGAAGGATTTACCCCCTTCCTGACCAGAGCACTTTTTACAATTTGGCACTGTGTCGATTTAACTGCTAATTGCGCGGTCATGCAATGCTGTACCCAAACAAAATTTATGTTCTTTTCTTCCCACAAATAGAGCTTTCTTTTGATGGTATTTGATCACCTCTGCCGTTTTTATTTTTTGCGCTATAAATGGAAAAAGACCGAAAATTTTGAAAAAAAAATGATAATTTCTACTTTTAGTTATAAAAAAAATCCAATAAACTCAATTTTAGTCATACATTTAGGCCAAAATGTATTCGGCCACATGTCTTTGGTAAAAAAAATGTCAATAAGTGTATATTTATTGGTTTGCGCAAAAGTTATAGCGCCTACAAACTAGGGTACATTTTCTGGAATTTACACAGCCTTTAATTTATGACTGCCTATGTCATTTCTTGAGGTGCTAAAATGGAAGGGCAGTACAACCCTCCCCCCAAGGACCCCATTTTGGAAAGTAGACACCCCAAGGAAATTGCTGAGAAGCATGCTGAGCCCATTGAATATTATTTTTTTTTTGTCCCAAGTGATTGAATAATGACAAAAAAAAAAAATGTACAAAAAGTTGTCACTAAATTATATATTGCTCACACAGGCCATGGGCATATGTGGAATTGCACCCCAAAATACATTAAGCTGCTTTTCCTGAGTACGGGGATACCACATGTGTGGGACTTTTTGGGAGCCTAGCCGCGTACGGGGCCCCGAAAACCAATCACCGTCTTCAGGATTTCTAAGGGCGTAAATTTTTGATTTCACTCCTCACTACCTATCACAGTTTTGAAGGCCATAAAATGCCCAGATGGCACAACCCCCCCCCCCCAAATGAATCCATTTTGGAAAGTAGACACCCCAAGCTATTTGCTGAGAGGCATGTTGAGTCCATGGAATATCTTATATTTTGACACAAGTTGCGGGAAAGTGACAAAATTTTTTTTTTTTTGCACAAAGTTGTCACTAAATGATATATTGCTCACCCAGGCCATGGGCATATGTAGAATTGCACCCCAAACATACATTTAGCTGCTTCTCCTGAGTATGGGGATACCATATGTGTGGGACTTTTTGGGAGCCTAGCCACGTACGGGGCTCCGAAAAGCAATCACCGCCTTCAGGATTTATAAGGGCGTACATTTTTTATTTCACTCTTCACTGCCTATCACAGTTTCTGAGGCCATGGAATGCCCAGATGGCACAAACCCCCCCAAATGACCTCATTTTGGAAAGAAGACACCCCAAGCTATTTGCTGAGAGGCATGGTGAGTATTTTGCAGCTCTCATTTGTTTTTGAAAATAAAGAAAGACAAGAAAAAAATGTTTTTTTTTCAATTTTCAAAACATTGTGCCAAAAATTGAGGTCTGCAAAATATTCACTATACCTCTCAGCAAATAGCTTGATGTGTCAACTTTTTAAAATAGCGTAATTTGGGGGGGGGGGGGGGTTGTGCCACCTGGGCATTCCATGGCCTCCAAAACTGTGATAGGCAGTGAAGAGTGAAATCAAAAATTTATGCCCTATAGAAAGCCTGAAGGCGGTGCTTGGTTTTCGGGGTCCCGTAAGCGGCTAGGCTCCCAAAAAGACTCACACATGTGGTATACCCATACTCAGGAGAAGCAACAGAATGTATTTTGGGGTGTAATGTAACATATTCCCATGGCATGTTTGAGCAATATATCATTTAGTGGCAACTTTGTGCAAAAAAAAATGTCTTTTTCCCGCAACTTGTGTCACAATATAAAATATTCCATGGACTCGACATGCCTCTCAGCAAATAGCTTGGGGTGTCTACTTTCCAAAATGGGGTCATTTGGGGGGCTTTGAACTGTCCTGGCATTTTATGCACAACATTTAGAAGCTTATGTCACACATCACCCACTCTTCTAACCACTTGAAGACAAAGCCCTTTCTGACACTTTTTGTTTACATGAAAAAATTATTTTTTTTTTTGCAAGAAAATTACTTTGAACCACCAAACATTATATATTTTTTTAAAGCAAATGCTCTACAGATTAAAATGGTGGGTGTTTCTTTTTTTTTTTTTTACACAGTATTTGCGCAGCGATTTTTCAAACGCATTTTTTTTGGGGAAAAAACACACTTTTTTAAATTTTAATGCACTAAAACACACTATATTGCCCAAATGTTTGTTTAAATAAAAAAGATGATCTTAGGCCGAGTACATGGATACCAAACATGACATGCTTTAAAATTGTGTACAAACGTGCAGTGGCGACACACTAAATACATTTTTAAAAGCCTTTAAAAGCCTTATTTTTTTGCTTTTTTTATCTTATTTTTAAACTGTTCCTTTCATTTTTTTAAAATCATTTTTATTGTTATCTCAGGGAATGTAAATATCCCCTATGATAGCAATAGGTAGTGACAGGTACTCTTTTTTGAAAAAATTGGGGTCTATTAGACCCTAGATCTCTCCTCTGCCCTCAAAGCATCTGACCACACCAAGATCGGTGTGATAAAATGCTTTCCCAATTTCCCAATGGCGCTGTTTATATCCGGCGAAATCTAAGTCATGAAATGCTTGTAGCTTCCGGTTTTTTAGGCCATAGAGATGTTTGGAGCCACTCTGGTCTCTGATCAGCTCTATGGTCAGCTGGCTGAATCACCGGCTGCATTCTCAGGTTCCCTGTTGGGACAGGAGAGCCAGAGAAAAACATGGAAGACGGTGGGGGGGGGGGTCATTCCCTCCCACTGCTTGTAAAAGTAGTCTAGAGGCTAATTAGCTGCTAGGATTGCTTTTGCATGAAAGCCGACCGCTGGCTGAAAAGAATGATACCAAGATGATACCTAAACCTACAGGCATCATTCTGGTATAACCACTCAAAGTCCAACAACATACCAGTACGTTGCTGGTCCTTGTTGGGCATATATTATAATCTTTTTTTTTTCATGCAGCCTGTGGGCTGAATGAAAAAAAAGAGATTGATCGGTGCCCACCATTAGAATACCTCCCTTCATCCACCCACTTCTAATGATGGGCATACATGCACCGTTTATATATGCCGAAGCATGGGGGCATCCTCCCGCAAAAGGTAGGAACATATCGCTCCTCCGCCCCTGCTGCCCCCGTGCTTCAGCATATATCACCTCTGACAGCACTGGGATCACGGCTTTATATATCGTGGGAGCAAACGCTGTTGCTGTCAAGGTAAATAAATCCGCGCTGCAGCTGAATGGCGTACCTCAAGACAAAAAAATGGTTAACAATAAAACACAGTAAACAGTAAAGTATAAAAAATTGCATACCTGAAAAGCAAACATGATAAAACATAATAACAATAAAACATTGCAGAATAGAATACAGTAAAAAAGAGCAGAACAGTAGAGAGAGAATGGAGAGAGAGAGAGAACAATAAAACGACAACTATTTTTTTTTATTTGATATTTTTTTTGTGTTTTTTTTTTACACTTTTAAACTGTAACCGATTCCAGGTTCGGGTCTCTCAAAATGTGATGGCATCTTGGGAGACCCTGTGAAAGTGCGCCTAGTCTGTGCAATGCTGTACGCCAATACTCAACTAGTGTATGGTAGCATTCAAAACATTCACCAGGATTGTCAGGACAGGAGGGACAATAATAGTGGGTGTCACGCCTATATCCGCGCTTGCTGCAGACACGACATCTTTTTTGGGGGGGGTTCGTTGGGTAGGGGTACTCGGGAGGACATAAAGAAAATGCCTCTCATGCAGCCGACTTCATTTGGTTGGGGATGTGAGTGGGGGAAGTACGGGTGCTGCAGAAGTGGTGGGTTCCCAATTAGGATTGGCAATTGCAGCAGGAAGGGCATTATGGGCACGACGGGCCTGTGTTTGTCTTCTTCTTGGTGGCAGTGGGACACTACTTATGCTTGCCACCTCACCAGCTTGAACTGCACTTATGGGACTCGCCACAAACCAGCACTGCAGTAACACTTGGTGATGACTATGACCGGGGTGTACTAGGCCGCTGGTGCTTGCCAGTTCACCAAAACGCTACCAAAAAAACTGTTAGCGATCGTAGGGATCAGGCCTGACTCTGCAAATGCTACAGTTATGCGTTTAGTGTTTTGTAAGTGACAGTGATCGATCAATACTGTACTTGGGTGGGCTGGGCTGGGCGGAGGGGCAAAACGCAGGTGCTAGCAGGTATCTGGGCTGATCCCACTAACACTGCGTTTTTGGGATCCCTAAACTGCTGGGGACGCTAGTATAGATCTGATCGGATCAGATATTGATCCGTTCAGATACTATACCACTAAGGGAGGCGTATGCTCCGTGCGTGGGTGTTAGCGCTACTGCCACTAACCTGCCACTGCCTGGGGCAACGCAGACCCTATCTGACCCTAAAACCTAACTTATATCACCACCGGGCGATCAGGGGGCTAAACCTTTGTTCGGGTGCCCTGACACTATAAAAAATGAACTAACTAACCAGGGTCACCCGTAACATTTATACGGTGATCAGTGGTGAAAGGGTTAACTAGGGGGCAATCAAGGGGTTAAAACCTTTATTAGGTAGTATATGGGGGTCCCTGATGCTATAAAACGCTGACGGCGAACCTATATATTTACCTCCCTAACTAGCGTCACCAGTGACACTAATAGAGCGATCAGAAAAACGATCGCTTAGTGACACTGGTGACGGGGGGTGATCAAGGGGTTAAGACTCTATTGGGGGGGTTAGGGGGGTACCCTAGACCTAAAGGGGGCTAACACTAACTGCCCTACCACACTAACTTTCACAAACTGACACCAATGCAGTAATCAGAAAAAACGAACAAAAAACTGCTTGGTGTCAGTGTGACAGGGGGGGGGGGGGTGATCGGGGGGTGATGGGGGGTGTAAAGTATGCCTGGTGTGTTCTACTGTGTGTGTTGTGCACTCACATCGATGTCTTCTCTCCTCTGCGCCAGAACGGAAAATACCGAGCCGAGGAGCGATGACATCACTTCCTCCACTTCTGTTTACATTACAGAAGCCGAGGAAGCATTTCGTTCTCCAGGAGTGATCGCGAGGGGGGGCCATGAATGAGTGGCCTCCCCCTCACCTTTGATCACCTCTGACGAGAATCCGACCGCCGCAGGCACCGGGGGGGTCCGATCAGACCCCCCGCCCGCGGGCAGGCAAGAACGTACAGTTAGGTCCTTATGCCTGCCCGTGCCATTGTGCCGACGTACATCATCGTGCGGCGGTCGGCAAGTGGTTAAACATGCCTGTTTTACCTTCAATGGACATTTCTACTTTTAATAATGTGACCCAAAAAATTGTTATACAACAAACATGTTGGTTTGTTTTAAAAACCTTTGATAAATGCACATGTGATTGTGCTTGTATTAAAAAGATTGATAATCAAGAATGTGTGGATTCTTCTTTCAATGCTCCAAAAATTTTTTGTTAAATTTGTTGGTTTCTGTGACAATGGGGGTTATATCCTAAGGGCAAATCCACTTTGCACTACAAGTGCAGTTTCAGTGCAGTCTCAAGTGCACTTGTAGTGCAAAGTGTCTTTGCCTTTAGTAAAACAATGCTTTCTAATGTTACACAATCATGCCATTTTCAGGACTCCCCAAATTTATGTCAGGGTCAGCTAAAAAAGAGACAAGCAGTATATGTCAGCAAATATTTTAGTAGTTAAAATTTGTTTTTTATTTCAAAAATGTCTCAGACATTGTCTGGCATATCGATGGCTTCCCCTACCCACAAAGTATTCCATGTATTTTATACGGACCTCGCGGGCACTCAGGGGGGAAAGCCAGGACGGCCAGCTTCAAGCTCCATCAGGGTTGGTTCATTTACATGAATCCCGGATTCAGGCCCAACTGAGCCAGCATAGTTCACAGAATTTCTCCTTAAAAAGTTGTGGAGAACACAGCAAGCCAGGATGATATGATTGAGTCTATACTCCGCCATATGTATGGGTGTAGGAAATAGGCAGAACCGTCTGGCCATTATTCCAAACATGTTCTCCACCACTCTTCTGGCTCTGGCCAGCCGGTAATTAAAAACCCTCTGGTCTGGGGTGAGGGTCCTTATAGGGAATGGCCGCATTAGATGGTCCCCCAGCGCAAATGCTTCATCCGCAACGAAGATGAATGGGAGTCCTTCTGCATTTTCTTCTGGAGGTGGCAAGTCAAAGCTGCCATTGTGGAGACGCCTGTAGAACTCTGTCTGGGCAATGACTCCACCATCTGACATCTGGCCATTCTTCCCCATGTCCACATACAGGAACTCGTAAGTAGCCGACACCACCGCCAACATCACAATACTATTGAACCCCTCGTAGTTGTAATAGTATGACCCCGAGTTGGGTGGTGGGACGATGTGGATGTGTTTCCCATCAATTGCCCCTCCGCAGTTAGGAAAGTCCCATGGCTGGGCAAAGTGGGAGGCCAGAGTCTGCCATTCCTGTGGGTTGGAAGGAAACTGTGGAATCAAACAAGAAAATAAAATTAATCATTTTGCACATAAACATGGAAAGCAGATTAGACACAAACATTCTTGGCCAACATGAGTATAACAATTATTTTAGGGACTATTTAAAGACAAAGGTATAAGGTCCACCTATCAGATTCCCCCCCCTCTCATGGGCCATTTTGTGAATTTTTACGGGGGGGGGAGGTGTTTTGGATAGGTAACCCTCTCCACTTCATTGAGAGATGAATGCCTAAATAATGTGTATTACTTTGGCCAGAACCTCCTTACTTACACTATTGGCAGCCCACTGGACAGGTAAGAAGTGTCATAATACAAAGAGATAAATACACACTGTACACATTTTAGCACATTTTTACATTCTGCTATTACCTATCAAGATAATAATAGGATACAAAAACTTCAAACAGTACCATTTAAAAGTATTCAGGCAGGCCCTTGCACTACATGCTTTGGGGAATTCATCCATAAATCTGACCACAAAAGAGGTGGGTATAGTGTGTATGGGTTTGGCAAAGCCAGCAGATAGATGATTGAGGATAGATAGAGGATTGGTATCAGCTGAGTTAGCAGCTGGGGAGAGGGAGTGTTCCAAATGATTTTGTGAACCCAAAAAAAAAATCTCTGGCACTCTGCCTGAATTTCAAACATACATCACAGTGTTTAAAATTTTAGGGGGGGTTTAGGGTAAAGCACAACTATGGAGCTGATAAAATACATTGTTGAGTGACTACACGAGGTGAATATAGGCCCAGGAGAGCATGCTGGGGAGGTAAGTGAAGGCAAATATGTATGAAGGACCGAAAAAAATTAATTCAAAATCCAGCATGCATGAGGACAAAGGGGACATTCACAGCATATTACAATCGTGGTAATTAGGGAATGAGGAAAGAAATACAATATATTATCAAACATTAAATACAATAAAATGTGATGTTAAAGGATAAAAATCTTACCTTAATATACTCCTTCTGCAGGACCTGGATGATGGCAGAACAGGTCTCCGGGATTATGATCCCCAGAGCCTGGGGGGAGATGCCTGTTGAGAATTTAAGGTCCTGCAGGCTTCTCCCCGTTGCCAAGTACCACAGGGTGGCGGCAAGCCTCTGCCCACAAGCACAAACTGAACAGCAGAAAACAATCTGAAAGCCACAAGTTTGAAAAAGCGTGAATCGTCTCTCACCAAACTTTTACTAACACGAGATTAGCAAAAGGAGCCCAAAGGATGCCGCGCTTGGTTCTGAACTGCCCTTTTATAGTCTCGTCGTACGTGGTGTACGTGACCGAGTTCTTGGCGATCAGAAATTCCGACAACTTTGTGCGACCATGTGCATGCAAAACAAGTTTGAGCCAACATCTGTCGGAAAAAATCCATGGATTTTGTTGTCGGAATGTCCGATCGCGTGTATGGGGCATGAGAGAACAAATGGCTAATTATGAGATAAAAATGGTTGACATGGAAAACAGGATGCAAAGGAAAAATGTAAGGATCATAGGGCACCCTGAATGCAGTGAGGGCCCTGACCCTGTGGTATTTCTTTAAAAATGGTTTCAGGAACTATTTGAAAATGTTTGAACTAAGAATGATACTTCTTTTTGACACGAAGAATAATGGCCTGAATTTAGATATTGGTTTCCTTACACATTATGCTAAAGTTTTACGACCCCCTCTGTGACCAGCATCCCCCCCTGCGTTCCCTCCCTAGCTTTCCCTCTGTCTTATCTCACTAACTCTGCTGCTATCTTTATTGCCATTGATTTGTATGTGTTTGGTTCTCTTTTTTTTTTTTTTTCCTTCTTTAACATTCTGCTTAAAAATTTGTGAATCAGTACTGCTTGGACCTTGAAGAAGGGGACATACCCCGAAAGCTTGTCCTGAAAAATTGTATGTTAGTGCAAATAAAAATAGTATCACGGACAGTACTCAATTTTCTCTGTCACAATTGCACTAATACGGCTACAATCAAATCAAGTAGGAACTATTTGGAAAGGACACTTTTTCACCCTTTTTTGCAGTGGAGAGAGCTCATAGGGCGCCCTTTAGACCTTCTCCACCAGGGGGTCGCCCAAGATCCCTCCTGGTAAAAATGCTTTTATACGGACAGAGTAACTATATTACAGAAGGCCAGGGAAATGGGTGATATTTTCTATGAAGGTGTAAGGCAGGGGTCGAATCCGTCCCTCCAGCGTTTTTTATCTGGCCCGCGGACTGCCCCTTTAACATTGCAGCACTCCCCCTGCCCTCTGCTACCTCCATCACACAGGACAGGAAACATGACAGGCCCGGACAAAGGACCTTCTGTGCTAAGAAGCAGGTGATTGGTTACTAGGCATCAGGGCGGTCCCAGGAACCAATCACCTGCCCCTCACTTCCAAAGTCCAGCCCTCCGTCTGGACCTACCATGCCTCGCGTCCTGCGTGATACAGGTAAGTGCTGAGTGGGAGTGCTGTGACATTATACAAGGGGCGATAGTGTAATATTGATAGGGGGGTATCTGTGTGATGGGGGATCTGTGATATGGGGGGGATCTGTGATATGGGGGGATCTGTGATATGGGGGGATCTGTGATATGGGGGAATCTGTGATATGGGGGAATCTGTGATATGGGGGGGATCTGTGATATGGGGGGATCTGTGATATGCAGGGATCTGTGATATGAGGGGATCTGTGATGTGATGGGGGATCTGTGATATGGGGGGATCTGTGATGGGGGGATCTGTGATATGGGGGAGTCTGTGATATGGGGGAGTCTATGATATGGGGGGGGGGTTTGTGATATGGGGGATCTGTTATATGGGGGGATCTGTGATATGGGGGATCTGTGATATGGGGAGATTTGTGATATGGGGGGGATCTGTGATGGGGAGATTTGTGATATGGGGGGATCTGTGATGGGGAGTCTGTTATGGGGGGATCTGTGATGGGGAGATCTGTGATATGGGGGAGTCTGTGATATGGGGGATCTGTGATGTGGAGTCTGTTATGGGGGGATCTGTGATAAGGGGGGATCTGTGATATGGGGGGGAACTGTGATATAGGGGGATATGTGATATGGGGGGATCTGTGATATGGGGGATCTGTGATATGGGGAAGTCTGTGATATGGGGGGGATATGTGATAGGGGATATGTGATGGGGAGATCTGTGATATGGGGGGATCTGTGATGGGGAGTCTGTTATGGGGGGATCTGTGATGGGGAGATCTGTGATATGGGGGAGTCTGTGATATGGGGGAGTCTGTGATATGGGGGGATCTGTGATGGGGAGTCTGTTATGGGGGGATCTGTGATATGGGGGAGTCTGTGATAGGGGGAGTCTGTTATGGGGGAGATCTGTGATATGGGGGAGTCTGTGATATGGGGAAGTCTGTGATAGGGGCGTCTGTTATGGGGGAGTCTGTTATGGGGGAGATCTGTGATGGGGGAGTCTGTGATATGGGGAGTCTGTTATGGGGGAGTCTGTGATATGGGGAGTCTGTTATGGGGGAGTCTGTGATATGGGGGATCTGTGATGGGGAGATCTGTGATATGGGGGGATCTGTGATGGGGAGTCTGTTATGGGGGATCTGTGATGGGGGAGTCTGTTATGGGGGGATCTGTGATGGTGGAGTCTGTTATGGGTGGATCTGTGATATGAGGGGATCTGTGATGGGAGAGTCTGTTATGGGGGGATCTGTGATGGCGGAGTCTGTTATGGGGGATCTGTGATATGGGGGGATCTGTGATGGGGGAGTCTGTGCTATAGGGGGGACTGATATGGGGGATCTGTGATGGGGGAGTCTGTTATGGCGGAGTCTGTTATGGGGGGATCTGTGATGGCGGAGTCTGTTATGGGGAAAGTCTGTGATGGGGGAAGTATGTGATATGGGGGAGTCTGTTATGGGGGGCTTTGTGATGGAGAGGAGTTTGTGTTGGGGGGCTTTGTGATGGGGGGTCTGTCATGGGGGGGCTTTGTTATGGGGTGAGTCCGTGATGGGGAGGGGGGGTCTGTGATTGGGAGTGGTTCTGTAGTGAGTGGAGTCTGTGAAATACTGATAAGTTCATATTGATTACAATTGTTCTTTATTTTAAATATTGTACTGTTTTTTTCCTGTTTTTTTTTGCACTACAAATAAGATGTGTGCATAGGAATTAGTTCATATTTTTTTAAACTATAGTGCGGCCCCCCAACAGTCTGAGGGACTGTGAACTGGCCCCCTGTCTAAAAAGTTTGAGGACCCCTGGTGTAAGGGTATCCATTCACCCAGATTTTTCATCGGAATTGCAAAAACGGAGGACTACGTTTCTGGGAATTAAACGTAAATTACAACAACTGAAAGTATCCTATGCCCTGTTATATTCAGCGAGACTGAGGGTGACCGCCTTGGGGGAGTCTTTATACACAAAGAAAATAATATTTGTCATTTTGAGTATATGGGAAGGTCACTTTAAAAGCCCCCAGAGAGGACTCAGAGGGGTGGTGAGTGGAGTAGAAATGAGATACGGATGGTGTGTGAAAAGAGTATGTGGAGACGTATGAAGAATAAATGCACTTTAAATAGGAAATATTGTGTCACAAAACTATCACAGAATATAATGAGAAGAATGGGTATTGGTTACTAAAGAAAGATTACTCAAAGTATATGGAAATCACACAATTAGGATTGGGTATTTTTAATTATATGCATTTGTTGAATGTTAAATGGTTAATTTTATGCTGGCAAAAAAGTTAATTACATGCTCTTGGAACATCCTGGGATTGGGAGAGCCCGCAAAAAAAAAACTGCAGTTCTTTTTGTAGCAAAAATGTATGTGGTGGGAATACTCTGCCTCCAGGAGACGCATCTTACAGCTCTATCCCACAGCTGGGTTGGGGGGATTTTCAAACCCAGTATCACTCAGTCCACACCTCCTATACTAGGGGTGTGAGTATTCTGATTAGATCTGGGGTTATGTTCACCTGTAGGCAGATCAAGAATGACGAACTGGGACATTACATCTTTCTATATTGTACAATAGAGAATAGAACCTATGTGCTGGCCAATTTATATATTCCTCATCCTTTTAAAACTTTAGTTTTGTACAAATTGGTGGAGTTTGTTCTGGACAAATGAGGTGTGCTGGTTATTTTTATGGGAGACATTAACATGGTCATGGACTGGAAGGTGGATAGTAGGGATGGGCAAACGGTTTGGCCCGAGCATAAGTTCGGGTCGAACTTTGGTTGTTCGGGTGTTCTGCAGAACACCAAACAATATGCGGTTTTCGGCGCAAATTTGACACTGTTAAAGTCTATGGGACATTAACATGAAAAATCAAAAGTGTTCATTTTAAAGGCTTATATGCAAGTTATTGTCATAAAAAATGTTTGGGGACCTGGATCCTGCCCCAGGAGACATGTATCAATGAGAAAAAAGTTTTAAAAATGGCAGTTTTTTCAGGAGCAGTGATTTTAATAATGCTTAAAGTGAAACAATAAAAGTGAAATATTCCTTTAAATTTCGTACCGGGGAGGTCTATAGTATGCCTGTAAAATGGCGCTTTTTTCCCGTGTTTAGAACAGTCTGAGAGCAAAATGACATTTCTAAAGGAAAAAAAGTCATTTACAGTGCCTTGCAAAAGTATTAACCCCCCTTGGCTTTTTACCTATTTTGTTACATTACAGCCTATAGTTCAATGTTTTTTTAATCCGAATTATATGTGATGGATCAGAACACAATAGTCTAAGTTGGTGAAGTAAAATTAGAAAAATATATACATAAAACTGTTTTTCAGAAATAAAAAACTTATAATTATTTATAACCACACTTAAGTGGTTTAAGGGGAAACATGTAAATGTGTTGGAATGGCCTGGTCAAAGCCCAGACCTCAATCCAATAGAAAATCTGTGGTCAGACTTAAAGATTGCTGTTCAGAAGCGCAAACCATCCAACTATAAGGAGCTGGAGCAGTTTTGCAAAGAGGAAGGGGCAAAAATCCTAGTGGTAAGATGTGGCAAGCTCATAGAGACTTATCCAAAGCAACCTGGAGCTGTGATAGCCGCAAAAGGTGGCTCTACAAAGTATTTTAGGGGGGTGAATAGTTATGCACATTGACTTTTTCTGTTATTTTGTCCTATTTGTTGTTTGCTTGACAATAAAAAAAAATCTTCAAAATTGTGGGCATGTTCCTTTAAATTAACCACTTGCCAACCGTCTAACGCAGATATACTGCGGCAGAATGGTGCGGGCAGGCAAAATCACGTACCTGGTGCGTGATTGGCTTCCCGTGGGCGGGGGGTCCAATTGGACCCCCCGATGGCCCGAGGCAGACGACTTTGGTCTGGGAGTGATGAGAGGCGAGAGGGAGACCATCCATTCGTGGCCCCCCCTCGCGATCGCTCCCAGCCAATGAGATCATTCCTCTGCCTCTGTATAGTACACAGAGGCAGAGGAAATGATGTCATCTCTCCTCAGCTCGGCAGTTTGTGTTCCGGCGCCGAGGAGAGAAGACATCTGAGTGAGTTGCACAACACAGCACACACAGTAGAACATGCCAGGCACACTTTACACCCCCCTTTACCCCCCAACCCCCCCCGATCACCCCTCCCCCCCCCTGTCACACTGACACCAAGCAGTTTTTTTTCTGATTACTGCATGGTGTCAGTTTGTGACAGTTAGTGTGGTAGGGCAGTTAGTATTAGCCCCCTTTAGGTCTAGGGTACCCCCCTAACCCCCCTAATAAAGATTTAACCCCTTGATCACCCCCCGTCACCAGTGTTGCTAAGCGATCATTTTTCTGATCTCTGTATTAGTGTCGCTGGTGACGCTAGTTAGGGAGGTAAATATTTAGGTTCGCTGTCAGCATTTTATAGCGACAGGGACCCCCATATACTACCTAATAAAGGTTTTAACCCCTTGATTGCCCCCTAGTTAACCCTTTCACCACTGATCACCGTATAACCGTTATTATTTTTTATAGTGTCAGGGCACCCGCCGTTTATTAACTAATAAAGGTTTAGCCCCCTAATCGCCCGGCGGTGATATGCGTCGCCCCAGGCAGTGTCAGATTAGTGCCAGTGCCGCTAACACCCACGCACGCAGCATACGCCTCCCTTAGTGGTATAGTATCTGAACGGATCAATATCTGATCGATTCAGATCTATACTAGCGTCCCCAGCAGTTTAGGGTTCCCAAAAACGCAGTGTTAGTGGGATCAGCCCAGATACCTGCTAGCACCTGCATTTTGCCCCTCTGCCTGGCCCATCCCAGCCCACCCAAGTGCAGTATCGATCGATCACTGTCACTTACAAAACACTAAACGTATAACTGCAGTGTTCATAGAGTCAGGCCTGATCCCTGCGATCGCTAACAGTTTTTTTGGTAGCATTTTGGTGAACTGGCAAGCACCAGCCCCAAGCAGCGTCAGGTTAGCGCCAGTACTGCTAACACCCACGCACGCACCGTACACCTCCCTTAGTGGTATAGTATCTGAACGGATCAATATCTGATCTGATCAGATCTATACTAGCGTCCCCAGCAGTTTAGGGTTCTCAAAAACGCAGTGTTAGTGGGATCAGCCCAGATACCTGCTAGCACCTGCGTTTTGCCCCTCCGCCCGGCCCAGCCCAGCCCACCCAAGTGCAGTATCGATTGATCACTGTCACTTACAAAACACTAAGCGCATAACTGCAGCGTTCGCAGAGTCAGGCCTGATCCCTGCGATCGCTAACAGTTTTTTTAGTAGCGTTTTGGTGAACTGGCAAGCACCAGCCCCAGGCAGCGTCAGGTTAGTGCCAGTATTGCTAACACCCACGCACGCAGCATACACCTCCCTTAGTGGTATAGTATCTGAACGGATCAATATCTGATCCGATCAGATCTATACTAGCGTCCCCAGCAGTTTAGGGTTCCCAAAAACGCAGTGTTAGCGGGATCAGCCCAGATACCTGCTAGCACCTGCGTTTTGCCCCTCCGCCTTGCACAGCCCGCCCAAGTCCAGTATCGATCAATCACTGTCACTTACAAAACACTAAACGCATAACTGCAGCGTTCGCAGAGTCAGGCCTGATCCCTGCGATCGCTAACAGTTTTTTTGGTAGCGTTTTGGTGAACTGGCAAGCGCCAGCGGCCTAGTACACCCCGGTCGTAGTCAAACCAGCACTGCAGTAACACTTGGTGACGTGGCGAGTCCCATAAGTGCAGTTCAAGCTGATGAGGTGGCAAGCACAAGTAGTGTCCCGCTGCCAGAAGAAGAAGACAAACAGGCCCGTCGTGCCCATAATGCCCTTCCTGCTGCATTCGCCAATCCTAATTGGGAACCCACCACTTCTGCAGTGCCCGTACTTCCCCCATTCACATCCCCAACCAAATGCAGTTGGCTGCATGAGAGGCATTTTCTTTATGTCCTCCCGAGTACCCCTACCCAACGAACCCCCCTAAAAAAGATGTTGTGTCTGCAGCACGCGCGGATATAGGCGTGACACCCGCTATTATTGTCCCTCCTGTCCTGACAATCCTGGTCTTTGCATTGGTGAATGTTTTGAACGCTACCATACACTAGTTGCGTATTAGCGTAGGGTACAGCATTGCACAGACTAGGCACACTTTCACAGGGTCTCCCAAGATGCCATCGCATTTTGAGAGACCCGAACCTGTTACAGTTATAAAAGTTACAGTTAAAAAAAAAGTGTAAAAAACAAAAAAAAAAAAAAAAAAAAAAAATATAAAATAAAAAAAAATAGTCGTCGTTTCATTGTTCTCTCTCTCTCTATTCTCTCTCTATTGTTCTGCTCTTTTTTACTGTATTCTATTCTGCAATGTTTTATTGTTTTTATGTTTTATCATGTTTGCTTTTCAGTTATGCAATTTTTTATACTTTACCGTTTACTGTGCTTTATTGTTAACCATTTTTTTGTCTTCAGGTATGCCATTCACGACTTTGAGTGGTTATACCAGAATGATGCCTGCAGGTTTAGGTATCATCTTGGTATCATTCTTTTCAGCCAGCGGTCGGCTTTCATGTAAAAGCAATCCTAGCGGCCAATTAGCCTCTAGACTGCTTTTACAAGCAGTGGGAGGGAATGCCCCCCCACCGTCTTCCGTGTTTTTCTCTGGCTCTCCTGTCTCAACAGGGAACCTGAGAATGCAGCCGGTGATTCAGCCAGCTGACCATAGAGCTGATCAGAGACCAGAGTGGCTCCAAACATCTCTATGGCCTAATAAACCGGAAGCTATGAGCATTTCATGACTTAAATTTCGCCGGATGTAAACAGCGCCATTGGGAAATTGGGGAAGCATTTTATCACACCGATCTTGGTGTGGTCAGATGCTTTGAGGGCAGAGGAGAGATCTAGGTTCTAATAGACCCCAATTTTTTCAAAAAAGAGTACCTGTCACTACCTATTGCTATCATAGGGGATATTTACATTCCCTGAGATAACAATAAAAATGATTTAAAAAAAAAGCACTTTGTCCCTATGTTGATGGGGACAAGGGCCTCATCCCCACAACCCTTGCCCAGTGGTTGTAGGGGGCTGCGGTCGAGGGGCTTATGGGAATCTGGAATCCCCCTTTAACAAGGGGACCCCCAGATCCTGGCCTCCCCCCTGTGTGAAATGGTAATGGGGTACAAATGTACCCCTACCATTTCACAAAAAAAGTGTCAAAATGGTGCAAAAGACAAGACACAGCTTGGACCAAGTTCTTTATTAAAAAATAAAAAAGTCCCACAAAGTCTATTCATTTTCTTCTCTCGCTCCGGTTATGTAAACAGGGCCACCCTTTTACGTAACTGGGTGGCTCCGCCCCCTGTGACACCCTGGGAAAGCCATAGGGAAGTCCCCCTGCATCAGAGGGGGGGTGGGGTCACAGGGGAATGTCACCATGGCCCTTCCCTCAGTTATAAAAGAACTGTCACCTGCAAGGACACGTCAAACAGTGGGTGCCTCCCATGGAGGCGGGTCAGTCGCAGCTTTCTTTTTCAGTCCGCCGGCGGAGTGAGAGAAGAAGATAAATGGACTTCGTGGGACATTTTTATTTTTTAATGAAGGACTTGTCCTAAGCTGTGTCTTGTCTTTTGTACCATTTTGACACTTTTTTGTGAAATGGTAGGGGTACATTTGTACTCCGTTACCATTTCACACGGGGGGAGGCCGGGGTCTGGGAGGAGGAGAGGAAGATGTAAGGATGTATCCCATGGAAGCAGTGAATACGAAGAACATTAAGGATGTTCCATCCTGGAACCAGTTCTGTGTGTTTAGACTGGGGAGTGTGGTATCTGTCCTGTGAGAGTGGGTGTCCCCCTTCAGGCAGACGGATTGGACTAGTCTCGTTTGGAAACGTTCCACTCACCAGCCGAGTCGGACGCCACCATTCAACTGTCCCCGCAGAGGGCTATATCTGCACGCGCACAAGACCTCGCTAACAGGGAGGTCAATCACTTCGGGTAAGGGTCCATCCTTAATGTTCTTTGGATTCACTGCTTATATGGGATACATCCTTACATCTTCCTCTCCTCCTTCCACTCATATGGGCTGTTTTTGGTGAATTGTGGATTTGTATTCCTACCTTCATGGATCTGATGCACTTTTACTGAACTTTTTTTCTTTGGAAATGGACTTCACTCATAATTATAATAGGGTCTGACTCCTGATTATGTTTTTTCTTTTCACATGTTTGATTACATATTGAGCACTTGATTTATTCACCATTGATTTATTTTAGTTTTTTATTTGATTGTATTTATTCAATTTTATTTAAGGATATTTAACCTTATTAAGTATTCATTATTTTTTTTATATTCACTTATAAGTAACATATGAATTTTTGATTGTAAGCGCACTTATTTTTACTGAATGGATATATGGAGAGTGCGAAATCCGGAGGCCCGGCAGTACTGTTTTTCCAGGACACACTCCACTCTTTCCAGAATTGATCTGGTGTTGGTGAATGAGGAGGCATTACAGGTGATAAAAAATTTAAGTTACATACCAAGAGGTTTTTCGGATCACTCCCCGATGACAGTGTCAATAGAGGTAAGGGAGAATTACCTCCCTGGGGAGTGGAAAATAAGCCACTTTTGGATGGAATTAATGGGCGACTCAGATAAGGTTTCTTCAGTACACCACCTGGAGTGGTTCATCCTTACGACCCAGATGGAGTACTAACAGTATTAAGAGATATCTTAGATTTGAATAGAGGAACTGTCCCTGTGGGGGTAATATGGGACACGTTGAAGGCCTTCCTTCATGGTATAATGATACAGCAAGTGTCAAAAATAAAAAAAACAGACCAAGGACTGGGAAAGTGTGGCTGGAGAGACGGTGGTAACTATGGAAGAACAATATGTGAGCAGCCCGACCCCTGATACTCTCAGGGTCTGGTCAGAGGAACAATGAACATATAGGACACTAAGGGTTAGGAAAGCAGAGAATAAACAACTTTTTCAGAGGCAGAATATCTTTGGAGAGGGGGAAAGTGTGGGGCGAATGCTGGCCCACCTGGTTAAAGCAAACTCACCCCCATCTATGGTCCCCGCGATTAGTATAGGGGTGGGCAGGATTTCTTCACATACTCCGGAAATCCTTGATAAGTTTAAAGAATATTATGAGCATCTGTATAGCTCCTGGCAGGGGGAGATGGGGAAAGAAGTGGACGCTTTCTTTAGGGGTCTGACAATCCTGGCCCTTTCTGAAATTGAAAGAGAGGGGTTGGATTCACCTATAACACTAGAGGAATTACAGCGGGCCACAAGGGAGATGGCAGGCCAGAAATCTCCAGGACCCGACGGCCTTTCCGGTGGTGACCTCAAGACGATACGGGAAGATGTTACTACCTGAGCTTCTGGGGGTCTTAAACTGGTATGTTGATATACATCTATGATGAAATCTCCCATAGTTGTGATACATAAGGAGGGCAAGGATCCACTTAAAACATCCTCATATAGACCCATTTCCTTATTGAATACAGATATAAAAATCCTGGCGAAGGTCTTGGCGACTAGGTTAAACAGAGTAATTCAGAAGCTTGTCCAGGGTCATACAAGCTACGCGTATATTTGAATTTACAGATCCCGGGTGATGGGGATGGATCGAGGGCCATTTTGCCTTTGGATGCTGCCAAGGCCTTCGACAGCCTTGAATGGTGATATTTGTGGAGGGTCCTGGCTGAGTTTCAATTTGGCACAGGCTTTATTAATTGGATAAAATTGTTATATAAAGTGCCAGAAGCAAAAGCGAGAGTGAATATTGAATACTCAGTTACATTTTGATTGCTGAATGGGACGAGACAGGGGTGCCCTATGTCCCCCCTGCTCTTTGCCCTTGCAATCAAAGCTCTGGCAGTGGCTCTCAGGTCCTCCCCAGAGGTAAGAGGATTTAGCAGGGGAGTAGTGGAAGAAAAAGTGGCACTATATGCAGATGACCTTTTATTATTTCTAGGGGATACACAGACCTCCCTGTTGAGGGCAATGGAAATAATTACAAATTTTGGTCAATTCTCCGGTCTTAACATAAACTAGGAAAAATCTGCATTGCTACCAGTAGACTCCCTGGAAGGTCCCTTACCTGGGGACGTTGCTCAGATTCAAATAGTAGAAAAAATGAAATATTTGGGAATTAATATTACAAGAGACCTAAAACAGTATATCAAAAATAATATCACTCCACTTTTGGAAAAATTTAGGGGAAAAATTAAAATATGGAAACGTCTCCCATTATCAGTAACAGAACGATCAGAAAGAGTAGTAAGGCCTAGGTTTATGAAACAGTAAAATATGGTGTAGGTACCATCATCCGGAGGTTGTATATTAGAGAGAGGTAGGAAGGTGGAGACGTGACGGCAGTGCTGCTCATGCCTGTTCACACCTGCACCCCCATGATTTGAAAATTGGGACTATTGCGGTACTCGATAAAATATTGCAGTTACCACATTCTAAAAAATATAAATATAAATTTTAATGATTGAACATATCAAAATACAACACAATAATATAACATATAATCATAAAAACAAGTCCCACACTACATACAGCGAGGATAACCCGCAAAATTTATACAGACCATGTGTGTAGAATTATTGTCTCGACCGGTTTTCTCGGCTGGAACCGCTTCTTCAGGAGAACGCTATAAAGTAATTTTAGAGTAGTTTAGCTGAATACATACATTAAAAATTTACATACATAGAACGAAGCAGCAAACATAATAAGTCACAGTTGTAGTCAGAGATCACAGTACATACGTAGTAACATTAAGGACAGGCTCACCCGCTCGAATGGAAGCAGTGGGACAGCGGAACCCAACACAGAATCCCCCCGCGGTGGACACGGAGGATCTATGACCGGACTCTAGTTTGGTGGAAAATAGTAATAGAATGATAGTAATTATAATGATGTTATGGTGGTTAGAGTGTTAGTTGCGTGGTGAGGAAGAGGAGGGGTGAGTGGGGAGGGGTGGGGAGAAGGGGGTAGGGGGTTGGGAGCCAGAAGGGACTGGGAGGGGAGGGGGGAAAAGAGGGGGGGACAGAAAGGGGGGGACAGGGAGGGAAAGGGGAGAAGGGGAAAGGGAGGAGAGGGGGAGGGTAGGAGGGGGGGAAAGGAGGGAAGGGGGGGAAGTGGGGGGGACAGGCCCGAAAAAGAACAGGGGGAAAAAAAGGGAGCGGGGGGGAAGGGGAGGGGGGAGAAGGATGAGAGGGGGAGAGGGAGGGAGGTAAGGAAGAAGAGGGTGAGGGGAGGAAAAGGAGGGGGAGGGGAAAGAACACCACCGCGGGGCACCAGACTTGGTATTTGCTGTGCAAAGGTAAGCTATTTGTGCAAACGAATATACAGCACACAGCTGGCACTCACCGATGTTAAATAAGCCACCTTAATGCGCATAAGCTGTGGATGCTATCAAAAAGTATCGATGGGCAGCATACACGGGTAACGTGAAAATATGTTTGGTAATCACATTTAGAGAATTCAAAATTATAATGCTGCTGGTCACCATACAGAAAAGCCCATCAAGCTATGGATAAACAAAAAGAGATAAAAGTAATCATCAGATCGGATGGCTAATATGAAAGGACCATATCCCCACAGACCAGAGAAGGAAGAAAGAAAGAGAGACTGCCAATCACACCAAGGCAGGTCAAGGATACAATGTGTAAACATGTGAAAAGTTGGTTAAAAAATCTAGGTAGGAGGGAGAACCACCACTGTGTGCGTTACACAGTAACAAGGGAGAGGGAACCAGAGTGAACCAGAGCCAATACAGACATGCCTCTGCACCTCACATAGGTGCAGACCGGCATTGGGAGAAGGAGAAAGTAAAGAAACATAAGGTGTATGGGGGGGAAGACTGACCTTGGGAAAACGGTCCACTCGTAGGTTTAGTGGCTGCGTCCGTCAGCCCATACAGCGGTCCGGGAATGGCCACTATATGGGCTCCCCAACCCGGAAGTCAGAGCACGCCGGCGGCCCCTGACGTCCCGGGTCTGTTTGCCCGCACTGCGCAGGTGCACGATCTTGTGCTACTGCGCAAGCGCGCGCCGATGTCAACAGGCATAGAAATCCCCGACATACGGACACAAGCAGTCGAGTGAAGGCTGCCAGGGCAAACACATGTCCGCCGCGGGGAGAGAGAACCGGATCCCCGCTGAGCACTGCCGCCGCATACGAGGGGGGGGAAAGGGGGAGGGGAAAAAGGGAGAGCTTGTCCTTTCACAGCAAATAATAATACACTTGAATACAAAAATTTTTTGCAAACGAAAAATCTCAAACAGGTATACAGTAAATAAACAATCTCAGATATTGTTACCTGAGAGCTGTCATTAGTTCCCACATAGTTAATGAGTCCGTCAAGCATCAAAACGAACAGAATGATAAAACCCCATTAATATTAGAGAAGAACCTCCTGTAACCACTATCATCGTCAGGAGGGGGGAGGGGGAATGGAGGGAAGGGAAGGGGGGAAAAAGGGGGGAGGGAAAAGGAGAGGAGGGGAGAAAAAACAAAAGGGAGGGGGGAGAGAATTCAGAGGGGGGGGAAAGAGGAGGGACATGTGAAGAAGGGGAGGGAGAAGGGGGAAAAAGGGGGGGGAGAGAAAGGAGGGGGGGACTGGGGAAGAAAAGGGAGAAAAGAGGGGGGGGAGGGGAGGGGGGAAAGGGGAAGAAAGGGGAGGGGGGCCCCAAGATTATCACAAGAAGGGTTTATAGGACACCATCTCATTGAGGCCAGGGGGATGAGTGGCGTTAAGCCGCTCAATCCACAGGGACTCCCTTTGAAGGACCAAGCGGTCCCAATCGCCACCCCTGGGGTCGGGTCGAACTACCTCGAGGACCAGGAATTGGACGACCGAATTGTCGAATTTGTGGTATAGGCCAATATGTCTACCAATTGTAGTCAATTTGCCATTTTCAGAATAGTAAAGATGGTCGCCAATTCTCTGTCTGAACTCGCGGATAGTTTTGCCTACGTAGAAAGCTTGGCATGAGCATGTCATCAGGTAAATCACTCCTTTTGTACCACAGTTGGCAAAAGTCCGTGGGACTAGAGGCTCTCCATTTTTTAAAATTAAGTGCCTGCCCTCTCGAACCCAGTGGCAACGGGGGCAATCCCCACACCTGAACGTCCCGCTAGGTCCTGTCTTAGGGAGCCTAGTATGGACGTAATGGCTGGAGGTTAGTTGATCCCGTAGGGAACGGGCCCTACGGAATACTTATTCTGGGGTAGACCGTATATACTTGGCTAGGGTGTGGTGTTCGGCTAAAAAATGCCAATTCTTGGTTAAGATGTTGCGAAGGACATCGTGATGTGCCGAATAGGTGGTAATGAATCTCACGGCAGCATTGGATGTAGGGGGCTTTTTGCGATCGAATAGTAGGGCGTTACGAGAGCGTGACAAAGCTCGATTGTAAGCTTTCCTAAGGGTAGTGGGAGAGTAACCACGTGAAAGCAACCGTTCACAAAGCGCCTGAGTCTGGAGTCTGAAGTCACTGTCAAGTGTACAGTTTCTGCGTAAACGCAGGTATTGAGCATACGGTATGCTACGCACCAACGGGCTAGGATGGGCACTGGTGGCAAATAAAAGCGTATTGCCAGCCGTGGGTTTACGATAAAGGTCCGTGCCCAAGGTGCCGTCAGGTTGTTTCATAATCTTTAGATCTAAGAAGGGAATCTGTTCTGTATCAATCTTGAAAGTGAATTTGAGGTTTAGGTCATTGATATCCAGCTCACGAAGGAACCACAGCAATTTGTCCCTGGAGCCCGTCCATACCAAGAGTAGATCGTCAATAAAGCGATACCACACAAGGATATCATCCAAAAATTCTGAAAATCTCTCATCCGAATAAATGTGCCTCTCCCAGCCCCCTAAATAAAGGTTTGCGTAGGCTGGGGCACAGGACGTCCCCATCGCAACTCCCTGTGTTTGCAAAAATAATTGGTCATTAAATGTGAAGTAGTTTTAGGTTAAAATAAAATGTAATAATGCAAGCATGAAATGGTTAAGGGGCCAGGTGGTGGTGTCCTGTTCAAACAAGAAGGAACCAGCCGTCCGTACGCCCTGCTCATGGGGGATACTGGAGTAGAGTGCCTCAATATCGACGGCCACGAGCAGGGCGTCCGGAGGGATCTGGATTCCCTCAAGGCGTTGCAATAGGTCGGTGGTATCTCTGATATAGGATGGGAGGCTGCGAACATGGGGCATCAAGAAGGCATCCACGAATTTACTGGCGTTGTCAGTTAGGGAGCCTATCCCCGAAACTATCGGTCTTCCTGGGGGGGGGTTTACATTCTTGTGGGTCTTGGGTAAGGAATAAAAGGTAGGGACACGGGGAAATTTGGGGACCAGGAATTCAAGGGTATCTTTGTCAATGAGGCCTGTGAAATAGGCCTTAGTGCAAAGAACCTGGAGTTCCTGTGCATAGGACGATGTGTGGGATTGGGTGATGGGTAAATACTAGTTCCTGTTGTTGAGGATAGCTAAGCACATGGATTGGTATTTATAGCGAGTCATGAGGACGATGTTACCGCCCTTGTCCGACTGTTTTATGACGACATCTGCGCGTCTCTGTAAAGATCGAAGTGCTCGGGTTTGCCTCGGATTAAGGTTGGAGGGAAAGTCAGGCCATTGTTGTTTCTTGAGATCTCTAATGGTGGCTTGAGGAAGGCCCAGATCTCAGGGCAGGTATTGAGATCAGGGTATCTGTGAGACTGCAGACAAAAGGGCTTAGAGCATGAAATTTGATTAGGGACAACGGGTCGACCTGAGGAATTAGATATAAGAGTGTGTTGAGAGGAGATCCTCCAAGAGGATACTCTCGGGGGGGCATCAATGGGGGACCCGGTATCAGTAGACCGATCGGAATCCTCGGTATCCCCCTCATCAAAAAGGAGCATGAGGTTGCGGAGCGCCCGAAACTCTTCCATAGTGAAGTGCCTGGTGCGCTCCGCAAGCTCACGCTCCAAATTGAGGTTGGCACGGTCAGAGTCAAATATGAATCTAAAAGTAAGATGACGTGCAAACAAATATAGGTCCTTGATGGTCTCTGAGCGCGTCAAGGGGGCAAAAGCCTAACCCCAGTTGTAATAACAAGGTTTCCTCATTGGTTAGTGTATAGGGAGTAAGGTTTATGACATTGAGGTTGGTGTCACGTGTGGAGTGTTCTGTTGGGGTTGTGGGGGCTTCAGGACATACGTGTCTAGATTGCTCTGTTGCTTCTTCAGGTCTAAAAAAATAGCATCTTCATTAATTTTGGTATATTTATTTGCCATCAAGGCTGAATTTAGCACTTTTGGGATAGTGCCATGTAGTGTAGAGTGGCCAACTGCCCCTTCTGTGGGGGTGGTGGTATCATTGGGGGTTTGTGTAGGGAGTGCACGTGAGGATCTGGGGCCTTTGGGGCCTTTTTTATCCTTCTTGGAGTTCGTTGGTGGGGTGTTACCCCCAAAACGAAGTCTCTTACTTGAAGAGTTCAGTGTAGGTAACATATTGGGGCGGCTAGTGCTCTGGGAGGACATAGTCGAGGACAAAGAAGAATCCGATTCGATGTCTGTGGTAGAGTTTGTAGTGGTGTTGGCCCGAGAGGGACCCCGTCTACCCTGGCTCCTACTGGACCAACGGTAGGCTAGGCCCTCCATGAAGGCTGACTTGTCCTTCCCAAATTGAATTTGTTTCTTAACAATAATGTCTTTATTCATGCTTTCCAAGCATTCTTTAAGCTCTTTCCACTTGGTTTTAAATACAGTATTGTCAACCAAGTGAGAATAGTCAGAGTTAAGGCGCTCGATGTCGCCATCGAGGGTAGTCATATCATGGGTGTATTGGGTGATAAGCAGTCTTATCAGATCCAGGCTACAGTTAGTTAGGATCTTCTCCCATGTTTTTTTTAAATCTACTGATGGATCTTTTATAGTGGGAAATATCTGGCATCTCAAACCGAGAGGGCAAATATTTTCACTCACGTACATTTTAAAATATTCAATATGCCAATGTAGGTGCGACTTACGTTTGAGAAGCTTAAACATTTTGGCGAAGAAGGTTTGAATATCATCTTCAATTTTATGATCATTTAAGCATGCAGTTTTCAAATTAGACATAAAGCCTACCCAATCGGTGCCAAGGACATCCATGTTTATATTCGTCTATGACAGAAGGACCCAGTCTATGTTAGGGTGACAGACAAAGACAAAGGTGAAAAAAAACACACCAAAAAGAAAAAGAATTAGTAGAGATCAAAAGGCACAAAGGGGCATCAGTTGGTGTTGCTGTGCACCAAAAGATACACCAGCAAGCACATGGGTGTATTATCCACCCTGTGTATATCAGAAAGAGTAGTAAGGCCTAGGTTTATGAAACAGTAAAATATGGTGTAGGTACCATCATCCCGAGGTTGTATATTAGAGAGAGGTATGAAGGTGGAGACGTGACGGCAGTGCTGCTCATGCCTGTTCACACCTGCACCCCCATGATTTGAAAATTGGGACTATTGCGGTACTCGATAAAATATTGCAGTTACCACATTCTAAAAAATATAAATATAAATTTTAATGATTGAACATATCAAATTACAATACAACAATATAACATACAATCATAAAAACAAGTGCCACACTACATACAGCGAGGATAACCCGCAAAATATATACAGAGCATGTGTGTGGAATTATTGTCTCGACCGGTTTCGCGGCTGGAACCGCTTCTTCAGGAGAACTCTATAAAGTAATTTTAGAGTAGTTTAGCTGAATACATATATAAAAATTTACATACATAGAACGAAGCAGCAAACATAATAAGTCACAGTTGTAGTCAGAGATCACAGTACATACATAGTAACATTAAGGACAGGCTCACCCACTCGAACGGAAGCAGTGGGACAGCGGAACCCAACACAGAATCCCCCCCGCGGCGGACACGGGGGATCTATGACCGGACTCTAGTTTGGTGGAAAATAGTAATAGAATGATAGTAATTATAATGATGTTATGGTGGTTAGAGCGTTAGTTGCGTGGTGAGGAAGAGGAGGGGTGAGTGGGGAGGGGTGGGGAGAAGGGGGTAGGGGGTTGGGAGCCAGAAGGGACTGGGAGGGGAGGGGGGGACAGAAAGGGGGGGAAAGGGAGGGAAAGGGGAGAAGGGGAAGGGGAGGAGAGGGGGAGGGTAGGAGAGGGGGAGGAGGGTAGGGGGGGAAGAGGGGGGGTAAGGCCCAAAAAAGAACAGGGGGGGAAAAGGGAGCGGGGGGAAGGGGAGGGGGGAGAAGGATGAGAGGAGGAGAGGGAGGGGGGGAAGGGAGGTAAGGAAGAAGAGGGTGAGGGGAGGAAAAGGAGGGGGAGAGGAAAGAACACCACCGCAGGGCACCAGACTTGGTATGTGCTGTGCAAAGGTAAGCTATTTGTGCAAACGAATATACAGCACACAGCTGGCACTCACCGATGTTAAATAAGTCACCTTAATGCGCATAAGCTGTGGATGCTATCAAAAAGTATCGATGGGCAGCATACACGGGTAATGTGAAAATATGTTTGGTAATCACATTTAGAGAATTCAAAATTATAATGCTGCTGGTCACCATACAGAAAAGCCCATCAAGCTATGGATAAACAAAAAGAGATAAAAGTAATCATCAGATCGGATGGCTAATATGAAAGGACCATATCCCCACAGACCAGAGAAGGAAGAAAGAAAGAGAGACTGCCAATCACACCAAGGCAGGACAGGGACTCAAGGATAAAATGTGTAAACATGTGAAAAGTTGGTTAAACAGTAACAACAGTAACAGTAACGATGCAACTTGATCAAAATGCTATGGATGCCACAGCTTTTGTATGCATTACATAATTATCCAGTGTGGATATACAAAAAGTGGTTCCAAAAGTTAGATGTTAACTTTAGAGAATTAATTTGGAAGGGTGGTGCGACAAGAATCCGCGTGCGTACCCTACAATTACAAAGACAGGAAGGAGGGGTTGCACTTCCACACCCTCAGAGTTACTTCCTCATGGCACAACTACAGCATATGGAAGGGGGACATGTAGGGAGGGAAATGTTGCTACAAAATATTCTGCATTGATCAATGGTGGAAGCCATTAAGGTGGGCTCTTTTCCCTCTCGGCTCCCCACATTAAGTTTAATGGTAAGAGTATTGGTAAGAGTATTGTATACAGTGAAGATGCTGCTGGGATAAGCACCCTCAGAGTTACTTCCTCATGGCACAACTACAGCATATGGAAGGGGGACATGTAGGGAGGGAAATGTTGCTACAAAATATTCTGCATTGATCAATGGTGGAAGCCATTAAGGTGGGCTCTTTTCCCTCTCGGCTCCCCACATTAAGTTTAATGGTAAGAGTATTGGATACAGTGAAGATGCTGCTGGGATACAGGGGATTTACAGAGTATACCCCCCTATGGGAGAATAGAAATCTTGGAGAAATCCAGAAGTTGGGGACAATAAAGGAATGGGAAAGGTGTGGAATAAAGCTTATTAGTCAGCTATACATAGATTACATTCTGAAATCTTTTCAGGAACTGAGGGAACAATACACAATACTGAATAAATCCTTTTTTAGGTACCTACAGGTTAGACCTGCTCTGGGAGAGCAGTTTAGAGAGGATGAGCTGGGATGGTGCAAGATTCCTTTGCTCCAGAAGGTAATCAATGCAACAACTCTTCAAGGCCTTATCTCAACTAATATCCGCATATATACAAGGAGAGCCTGGAGGGGATGGGGGCCTCACCAGATAGGAGGAGATGGGAACAGAATATAGGAACTATAACGGAAGAACAGTGGAACAATGTCCTTGAATTGAGCCACTTAGTATAGTATAATATAAAATCTATATTCAGGCAGTGTATATAATATAATGTATTGAAGTGGTTAAGGGGAAACCTGCACCAAATTGTAAAAACACATGGCGTGGGAGTCGCACCCAAAATCCATACCTGTGGATAGCTATACCACTTGTTGGTTCACGCTTGACTCGGCCCATTGGGGGCCGCTGCTACAGGTGAGAGGCTGGGGGAAATAGGTGTTACACTCCGGAGCTTGATTGGATGAATACATCTATCTTAGACACTTGTTGCCATAGTTATTGTTTACTGCACTTGCACTTTCTGGTATGACTATCTGAAGACCGGATCCTGTTGGTATTGGGAGCCACATTGCATGGTTCTTTGCACTGCACTTATCACTTATTATTACCATCGCTTTTTGGACATTTACTACACACACCAGTGTGTCACGGTTCATTTATTTTTGCACATTGCTATCTTCACCTCTGTGTAGTTGCACATATTTTGAATGAGTTTCACCTCATTGCACTTTTTGATTGATACCCTTATATTTATTGTATTGTATGCAATTTATTCAATATTGTACTTGTATTTATTATTGCAATTTTATGTACTTTTACACATGTATTTATTGCCCTTTTATTCACTATCCCACTTAGGCTTAGTTAGCGCCACATATTTTGTTTATCATTTGTCTTAGTTATGTGAGTACACTGTTTTATGTTGGCGGCTTCTTTTCAGCCTATTGGTTATTGTGGTTTTGCGCATTTGTTTTTTTATTTTTATTTCTATTTATTCTCCATCTCACCGTTACTAGTGCTGCATACCATTGAAGTATTCCAGTTTTTAGATGATAGAACTTTAGATTTAGATGAAATTTTTTAAAAACAGGAAGCCAATCATGTGGGAGATATTGAAAATAGTTTTAGAAAGATAGGCCACCTAATGGAGAAAAAAAATGAATGCATGGTGGGATATGGTAACACATGAAAAATATATAAAAGACAAATTAGTACCTAGAAGATTGCGATGGGATGTACCCATAAACAATGGCTTATTAGACAAAGAATCTACAGATGAATGGTTCCATTTTTTAATGATAAAGGCCTAGAATTACTTGGCTTTCTTATTAAAAGAAAGCAAAAGAAGATTAGATTATTGGATAAAACTATTGAAGAAATAAAGGCTACTTTGGAGCCCTCTAAAGAATTGCCAGAATTCATTATGCTGTCCAAACAATTAAATCGTGATATGGAACAAAAGGATAAAAAAATAGCTGCAAGAAAAAGGTAAAAATATCAGAGAGATATAAAAGACTTTGACGATGATCTCGTTTTTAAATGGCAGAATAAAATTTAAGAGACGGTTATCAACTCCAATATTGGTTCTCCTGTAAAGGAAGTGAGAATGAAAGACAATCTAAACGAAAGAAAAATTGAAGGAACATTGCCCATGAATAGGATACAGGGAAACCATAATACATACAATACTCCCAACCAAAAACAGAGGTGGAAAGGGAATAATTGGAAAAAACCCTTTTGGAGGAACAATGGACAAAATAATAATTATCAAGGGAGACCCTATCAACAGTCCCCTTGTGATATAAAATCCCCTTATCCTGCCTGGAGGAACTATGAGGGTAATGGAGATAGAAATAACTATTATCCAGATAGAAGAAGAAGAGATGAAGGACCAATCAGAGATGACAGATACTTTGAGTATGATGATAGAAGAGGTAGATCCCCCACTCGTAATATTCGATATGCAATTCCGGTGCAGAATAGATTCGAACAACTACGAAGATACGATGAGGGAGGGAGATCACCATGGTACCAAAAACATCAACAAGGTAGACAAGAACGTGAAAGAACACCATATCGTTTTTTGGAACAACGATATCGGGATTCCCCAAGACACCGTTATCGAGAAGATCCTGCATGGAGATACGACAGACGTACTCCGGATACCAGTCCAGACAGAAGAACAAAAAGAAGGGAGGAGAAGAAACAGGAAGGACAGAGGGACCAAGACAGAGGGGAATGTCAAAGGAATACCCCAAGAAGATCTGCAGAAAGAAGGAATGGAAAAAACGAAAAACGAGAAGAGGATGTCGAGCAGGGATCAAAAAACAAATGGAAAAGGGAATAATAGGAGAAGGAATCATCAATATTAGTGGGGTTGAATTAACACAAGAGGAAATAAAAGTGTTAGATAAAGGACTAAAATTTGCCCCAAAAAGGAATCTCAACAAATTTAATGCCTATGTAGATATTAATAAGTATATCAGAAATCTTAACATTAAAAAATATATGCTTAGCAATCCAGGAGAAGGAAGAGGAAGAAATATGCCAGATACCAATGGTATTGTATTTAGTGACCTTTGAAACAAATCTCTCTTCAATCCGCCAGCTGGGACAGATGGACATGTTGATGTTTTTAAAATGATGGTTCTGAAGGATGCACAAGATTTAAGAATAAAAAAAGTGTTTGACCCAGGACATATAAAGAGTGGTATAAAAAAACTGGAAGCAAGAAAAGACATTGTGATAAGACAAGCGGACAAAGGAGGGGCTATAGTCATCCAATCAAAAGTTGACTATAACGAAGAACTAGATCGACAATTGAATGATGTTGGAACCTATCAGATATTACCAAGTAATCCTGCAATGAGATATAAAAAAGAATTGGCTAAAGTTATACAGAAGGGATCTGAAAAGGGCTTATTGAACAAAAAAGAAATCTTATACTTACAGCCTAAGACATGCAGGGTACCTGTTATTTATACATTACCCAAGATCCACAAGGATAAGTTAAAACCCCCGTAATGGGATACCCATTATGGGATATGGGTAATGGGATAACCCCCATAGTGAATGGGATTAACTTGGTTGGGGCGCAAATTGGAGAATATATTGCTTGGTTTATGCAACCTGTGGTAAAGAAGACTAGATCATATTTGAGAGACATGAAACATCTCATTCAACTCTTAAATGATATTACCTTGATAGATGGACCCATATATTTGGCAATGGTCGATGTCGCATCTCTTTATACAATCATTAATCATGATGAGGCCATTCAGGCGACTAAATGGGCCCTTAGAAATCTGAGTGATTTCAAATGCAAACAGAGGAGGTTCCTCCTAGACTATTTAAGATATAGCTTAGACTCCAATTATTTTTGGCATAATAATAATTATTATAAGCAAATTTGTGGAATTGCCATGGGCACGAAGTATGCACCCAGCGTCGCCAATCTGTATATGTCAGAATGGGAAGAGGAAGCACTATATAACAATGTACCATATCACCTTGAATTGTTTAAACATTATATAGATGACATTATTATAGTTTGGAGTGGGACTAGAGAGAGTCTCATTGAATTTTGCTTCAATCTTAACACTAATAACAAAAATATAAAACTCACTTGGGAAATAAGTGATGAGAAAATAAATTTTTTAGATTTAGTAATAAAGAAGGAAAGAAGCAAATTAATTACTCACTCGTATTTCAAAACTGTCGATAGGAACAGTTATCTGCCCCTAGATAGCTGTCATCATTCTTTATGGCTAGATAATATACCAAAGGGTCAGTTAATTAGATTAGGGCAGAATTGTACCACAAAAGAAGTGTTTTTCGAACAAGCAAAAATGATTGGAGAGAGATTTGTCCAAAAAGGATACCTTGCTGAGTTTATTGAAGAAAAAATACAGGATGTTGCATCACTTCACAGAGATAAATTGATGCAAGATAATGTTAAGAACACAGTTAATCAAGACAACATACCCATCATTATGGATTTTAATATTCAGCACAAGCAAATTGAGAGAATTTTGAAAAAACACTGGGACATCATCAGAACTGATCGTCATCTGGGCACTATTCTTCCAAAAAAAAACAAATTTGTGTACAGAAGAGCCCCTACTCTGAGGGATCATTTGGCAAAAAATGTCCTGAACCCCCCCGAGTAAGAAAAAGTTTTCTTTTTTTGAGGGTAAGGGATATTATCCGTGTAGAAATTGCTACACGTGTCGACATTCTAAAGAAAGCAAGAAAAAGAAATTGAGCTTTACCTCAACTGTGATGTTACAGAATTACTTAATAGAAGATTTTATATCATGCCGTAGTGAAGGGGTTGTTTACTTATTGGAGTGCCCTTGCCAAATCCAATATATTGGCAGAACGAAGAGAGCACTATGGAAGAGGTTGAGGGAACATGTGCAGAACATTAAAAAGAGTTTTGATAAACATAGTTTATCAAGACATTATGCAAGATATCATAACAGTGATCCCTCGTCATTAATAGTTTGTGGAATAGAAAAATATAAACCCCATTGGAGGGGTGACAATAAAATTATTAAGACACAGACACTGAGTGACTGAGCCAGGGAGCCTCCTGCTGGGACTGAGCATTGTGCAAGTGAATACTTTCTTCATGCCTGCGGATATCTGAGTTCCTGTCTGCCAGTTGTACCACATTTCCTGTGATTCCATTTGACCGCTATTGAAGTACATCTGCCTGAGGACATAGACATAGAGTCCATTCAACTTTACACAAGCTTGTTCGACACGCAGAGCGTATGCTCTAGCATGTTCAAGCGATCCGTTAAGCCTCCCCTACACCTGGTGGCAGTTCTCTTCACAACCTTATTCATCTACTGTTTGCAAGATTCAGATTGGGAATTTGCTCACATTTATCATCACTTATAGACACTTTTTTTCAATTTGCCTAATTTTTTATATCATCCATCCACTGTGTCCAGTGTATTTATGGTTTCTATTTTTAGTGCTGTTTAGATTCACTTATGTATATTGCATTAGGCACTTCATTTTTTAGCGCTACACTTTGTTGTTTTCGTTTTGTACACCATTTTTTCAATGTGGCGTGTTAGCTGCTGAGTTTGGGAGCAGCACAGAATTATTTGGTTTTTAATAAAATTATTAAGATGAGTCAAGCCGAGTGTAGATGGATTTATGGATTACGTACTTTGTCGCCACTAGGGCACAACGTGGAATTTTACCTTAATTGTTTCATTTCTGATTTTGAATTTATTATTGATTTTCTATTTATTATTGTTTTTCTATTGTGTTCATTTAAGCCCTGTGGTGGAAGATGGCATTTTATTAATAGATTAATTGATATCAGAAACCTTGAGTTACTATTGTCTGGATTTTTTAGCAGTCAGATTGGTCTATCTTCTCTTAATTTGTACTTTTTATCTATTAGAAGTTATTTATATTGTTCTCTTTGAAGGATATTTTTCTTTGAATGCTATTATACTTTAGCCCCACTAGGTATCACTAGTGGGGCTGTAAGTCCTGGGCTACCTTTCCCTAGGTATCCCTGTACATTATTTTACACTCACTAGATGTCACTAGTGAGTTGCAGATTATGTGGTATGTTCATCCTGGTTTTACCACTAGATGGCGTCTGGTAACTTGGTAGGTTTTCTTATATGTTATTCTCATTAGAAGTCACTAGTTTCATTTCGATTAAATGTTGCATGAATTCCCTTCTCTTTACCACCAGATGGCGTCTGTGAATTTGGTGGATTATTTTTAATTTTTTTAATATTTATATATTGTATGTTGGATTAGTGAATTAGCTCGCCACTGTCTTTGATTTTTATTTTATGTCATTCATTTATTTATTATGCCGCTTCAGATGTTTTTTATTGTCTAATACTTATATAGATTCCATTTTGCAACGCGTCAGGGAGGAGCCAGGTGCCGCTGTTTCCACGTACCGTTCTTTGATGTAAGTTACTGATTGTCTTTTTTCGGAATAAAATTTTAATTACTACACTATGGAGCCACTTCTTTTCTTTTACCATCCATCCATTCACATCTATTGAGTGTGGGAGAGTGCAATCGCTGGCTGGTTATCGAATGTCCCAGAGTGCTGTGACTACGACCAGATGCTGATGCCCCGTGGATAGCTATACCACTTGTTGGTTCACGCTCGACTCGGCCCATTGGGGGCCGCTGCTACAGGTGAGAGGCTGGGGGAAATAGGTGTTGCACTCCAGAGCTTGATTGGATGACCTGCATGCTTTGGCCAATCACAGCGCTCTGCTGAGAGAGCCATAATAGGCCAATGGCCATTTGCCTTTGGCCAATCATGGCTCAGGGGACTAAGTCCACACCCTACACTATATAAGGCTGCTGCGTATACGGTGGCCATATAGTGTAATGAATGAAGACAGATTAAGCAGCTTAGTTAGTGGCATGCAAGCAGTATATTTGATATATATATATATATATATATATATATATATATATATATATATTCTCTGCATTTAGCATGGATTAGATATTCAGTGTAGAATCTATATTCAGGCAGTGTATATAATTATATATCATATATTATATATAGTGTATTGAAGTGGTTAAGGGGAACCCTGCACCAAAATGTAAAAACACATGGTGTGAGAGTCACACCCAAAATCCATACCAGGCCCTTCAGGTCTGGTATGGAATTTAGGAAGAACTCCTTACCAATTTTTTTTTTTAAATGGTGTGGGGGTCTCCCCCCAAAATTCATACCAGGCCCTTCAGGAACCACTTGCCAAAAAAAAATGGCGTGGGGGTCCACTCAAAATCCATACCAGATCCTTATCCGAGCATGCAACCTGGCAAGCCGCAGTAAAAGTGGGGGATGAGAGAGCACCCCCCTCCTGAACCGTACTAGGCCACATGTCCTCAACATGGGGAGGGTGCTTTAGGGTCCCCCCAAAACACCCTGTCCCTGTGTTGATGGGGACAAAGGCCTATTCCCCACAACCCAAGCCTGGTGGCTGTGGGGGTCAGCGGACGGGGGGCTTATCGGAATCTGGAAGCCCCCTTTAACAAGGGGGCCCCAGATCCTGCCCCCTCTATGTGAATGGGTATCGGGTGCATTGTACCCCTACCCACTCACCAAAAAAGTGTCAAAAAAGTAAAAATGACAGCAGACAGTTTTGGACAAGTCCTTTATTAAAAAAAAAAGTGTCCCGCGATGTCCATTCATCTTTAATCACAGTGTCTGAAGTTCCAGAGAAAAAAAACGGAAAAACTCTGCCTAGATGGGAGGCGTCCCCATGACTGCAGCCTTTTCACAATGACAGCTGTTATATAACTGAGGGCGGGGCCACCCGGTGATGTAAACGCGTAACCCCACCCCCTCTTATGTCATGTGATGTCACATGACGTCAGAAGGGGGTGGGTCACCCAGTTACGTCACTGGGTGGCCCCATTCTCAGCTATATAAGAGCTGTCAAAGCAAAACGACGGCAGTCGTGGGGACACCTCCCATGGAGGCAGAGTTTTTTCCATTTTTTGTTTTTTTTTCTAGGGAACGTTGGATGATGTACCCCTACCCATTCACATAGGGGGGCTGGGATTTTGGGTCCCCCTTGTTAAAGAGAGCTTCCAGATTCCGATAAGCCCCCCACCCGCAGACCCCCATAACCACCGGTCAAGGGTTGTGGGGAAGAGGCCCTTGTCTCCATCAACATGAGGACAAGGTGTTTTGGGGTCAACACCCTCTGCATGTTGAGGGCATGTGGCCTGGTACGGTTCAGGAGGGGGGAGCTCCCTCATCCCCCCTTTTCCTGCAGCCTGCCAGGTTGCATGCTCGGATAAGGGTCTGGTATGGATTTTGGGGAGACCCCCACACCATTTTTTAACATTTTGGTGTGGGGTTCCCCTTAATATGCATACCAGACCCAAAGGGTCTGGTAATGGACTGGGGGGGAACCCACGCCATGTTTTTCAATGATTTTTTTTAATGTATATTGCCAGGATCCGACAATACATTACAGCCACAAGTAGTTTTACATGAAATGTTTTCCTTTAGAAATTTAATTTTGCTGTGGCATAGTAAAACACATCACAAAGATGCGCTACTTTACAGGCAGATTAAGGAGACCCCCAGGCACGATATTTAAAGGAATATTTCATTTTTATTATTTCACTTTAAGCATTATTAAAATCACTGCTCCTGAAAAAACTTCTGTTTTTTAAACTTTTTTTTGCATTGAAACATATCCCCTGGGGCAGAACCCGGGTCACCAAACACTTTTTATGGTAATAGCTTACATAAAATCCTTTAAAATTAGCACTTTTGATTTTTCATGTTCGTGTCCCATAGACTTTAACAGTGTTCGCGTGTTCAAAAGAATTTTGTGCCTGTTCGCATGTTCTGCCTCGAACTGAACCAGGGGCTGTTCAGCTCATCCCTACTGGAATATATATGGGTAACAATTAACACAAAATCGCTGCATACACAGATGATTTACTATCCTTCCTTAGTAATTCAGACATCACATTGGGGTTGATTTACTAAAGGTAAATAGCCATCTGTGCACTGCAAGTGCACCCGCAAGTGCACCCACAAGTGCAAAGTACACTGCAAATGCAGTTTCTTTAGATCTGAGAAGAACATGCAAGAAAAATAAAAAAAATGCATTTTTATTTGAACATGATTGAATAAAAGAATTCAGCAGAGCTCCCCCCCATTTCATAGCTAGAAAAACTCAAAACAAATTTTGTCTTTACATTAGCTTTATCACATATAAAATACCTAGGCATCCAACTACTGAGAGACCTCACATTGACCATCTAGTATTTAGCCTACGCTCTAGCACCACAAGTATGATAACTTAGCTGATCCAAAACCACCACCTCCAATACTTTTGTTTAAATTGTCACAGTAGGATCCTTTTCACACTGAGGCGCTTTACAGGCGTTTTTGCACTAAAAATAGTGCCTATAAACTGCCTCTTCTGCAGCCCCAGTGTGAAAGCAGAGTGCTTTCACACTGGAGTGGTGCGCTGGCAGGACAGGAAAAAAAGTCCTGCAAGCAGCTTCTTTGGAGCGGTGTGGGAGCAGTGTATACACCGCTCCTCCACCACCCCTGCCCATTGAAATGAATGGGCGCAGCTTTCAAAACACTTTAAAAGCACTTTGAAAGCAGCGTTAAGCAGGCTCTTTTAAGCCCTTCTGGGGGGTTAAAAGTGCCCTGCTAGCGGCGCTTTGGCATTGGATTAAAGCATTGTACAATTTTCCTTCGGCATTTGTTAAGGTAAACGGCATATCGTCTGCAGAGTTCAAAATGGAGAACGGGACCAGGCAGGGATGCCCGTTGTCTCCTCTTTTGTTCATTCTGACATTGGAGCCTTTATTGGCCATGATCCGTAAAAACTCGGATATCAGTGGATGTGTGGTGGGAAGAGAAGAGCACAAATTGGTGGCAATCGCCGATGATGTGCTATTCTTTATCACTAAAACTAGGATTTCAATCCCTAACTTAATGGCTATCCTGAGGAAATATGGAGAGCTATCAAATTATAAAGTTAATCTCAGTAAGTCGGAAGCCCTAAACATCAATATAGATAGACAAGGAGTTGCCAGACTCAGGGATGTGTTTCATTTTCCTTGGAGTAATAACATCAAATATTTGGGGGTTAAACTAGCCAATTCACTAAGGAAAATCTATCTACTAAATTATATCCCACTACTTGATGAAATTAAACAGGAAATTTAAAAAATTTCCAATCGACCGATCTCTTAAAATGATTTTGGCCCCTAAAATCTTTTACAAGATGCAGATGCTGTAGTCTGAAGAAATAGGGGATTGGCGCTGTTCACTGATAGAGAATGGTAATAAATAAATCAATAAACTATACTCCTAACAAAAGGAAAACATAACACCTCAATGCTGGGTGGGTAAGACGTGTAACACAATGTAAATTATTGTTAGAAAATGGATATGTGTGCTGAAAATAGTCAAAAGATGTGCAGAGTACCTAAAATGCAAAAGTTGTTTTCACAAAATAAAATTAGTAAATAAAACTCCAAGCATTACCAAAAGTGAATGATCAATCAGGTGTACATAAAAAACACAAAAAGTATGTATGTGTGCAATGAAAGGTATGAGTGGGTATACCTAAAAAGGAGACAAAACACCGTGTTGCCCACTGAAAATTAGTATGTGTACTAGTGAAGCTGAATAGTGTTGAAAAAAAATGTGAGAATATATATAAAAAAAGAAGAACGATCGGCATGTAGTGTGCAGACAATCTAAGTGCACAAAAAAAAAATCAAAAAGGTGAAAAAACCAAAAAGAAAATGAGAGTCCAAGCAACCAGATAAATTATTTCAAAAAAATGTATAAAAATTATATCGGTGAATAAAAAAACAGTTCTTATGCAGCCAGCTGATATATCTTCAAAGGTTGCGGATAGGTCTGTCCCAATGGGTATATGCTGTCCCGTGTGGAGTCCCTTCTAGTGCCCCCACTCACCGGAGTGCCCAACCCCTGCAGGGGTAATGAGAATGTAGATGATCCGATGATCCAAGCGGTTGGTGTCCCCCTCACCACCTAATTTCCACCTGTGTCACCCGATCGCTTTCAAAAGGCATCCATCCGGAACAATTACCATGTGTGATGGTAGAAGA
Source organism: Lithobates clamitans (assembly GCA_037952925.1). Lineage (NCBI taxonomy): Eukaryota > Metazoa > Chordata > Amphibia > Anura > Ranidae > Lithobates > Lithobates clamitans. The sequence continues at coordinate 2,632,966 of JBBGZY010000163.1, forward strand.
ATATAGATATCCCTCAAAGATAGACAACCTGGATGCAGATCTGTATGGTATGTATGTATAGTGGATATACATACCATACAGATCTTATACAGAGAATTAGTACACATACTAATTTTCAGTGGGCAACACGGTGTTTTGTCTCCTTTTTAGGTATACCCACTCATACCTTTCATTGCACACATACATACTTTTTGTGTTTTTTATATACACCTGATTGATCATTCACTTTTGGTAATGCTTGGAGTTTTATTTACTAATTTTATTTTGTGAAAACAACTTTTGCATTTTAGGTACTCTGCACATCTTTTGACTATTTTCAGCACACATATCCATTTTCTAACAATAATTTACATTGTGTTACACGTCTTACCCACCCAGCATTGAGGTGTTATGTTTTCCTTTTGTTAGGAGTTTGTATAGTTTATTGATTTATTTATTATCATTCTCTATTAGTGAACAGCGCCAATCCCCTATTTCTTCAGACTACACAATTATTGGATTGCACCATTGGTGCTTTCTCTTTTAGGGGGGCTGCAGTTCGGTTATAAGCCCATCCTAAGCGCGGAACATCATTATATACAAGATGCAGATGCTCCCAATCCCTTTGGCCCATTCATATTTTAGAATTTTGAATGGTGTAATAACTAGATTTGTATGGAATAATAAGAAACCACGGATTGCCTACAAAGTTCTGAGCAAGGAGAAAGCACAGGGCGGGCTGGCTGTTCCAGATTTTAAAAAATATTATAATGCGATAGTTTTGTCACAGGTGTTAGATTGGGCAAAGGATAGGACGGATAAAAGATGGGTCAATTTAGAAATGGCCATGAGTAATTCACAGTTAAATCACTTAATTTGGAATCCCCCACACTTTAGGAAGCTAGGTTCAAACACACACGATGTAACACGGTATACATTTAAAATTTGGGATTAGCTTTATTTACAAAATAAATGGGAGTATAATTCACCATTCAATTATTTAAAAGATAATGAGTTTTTCTTACCAGGGATGGTGGCAGTAGGAGGTAATTGGATAAAAAAAAAGAGATGCACAACTAAAAGATATCACTAAGAATGGAAAAATTATCATTTTTCAGGAATTATCCTTACTTACGGGTTTAATGAAAATTGATGTGTGGCGGTACAGCTAGCTCGCCCATTTTGTTAAAAGCCTCCCAGGGCCTATTAGAGATGAAAAAAACTGTAGTCCAATGGAGAAGCTCTTTTTTAAGGGAGAAACCAAGAAAAAATATATCAGCGTTATACAGAATTTTAATGAATGGAGGGGGGCGGGAAGTGCCGCCATACATAAAAGAATGGGAATTCGAACTGGGATCAGTTTGCAGTAAAGATACATTAGAGGCTATTTTTAAGGCAACGCATAGGTCGGCAGTGGATATGAGAATGATAGAGACAAATTATAAGTGCTTGACCAGGTGGTACGTGACACCCGACAAAATAAGTAAATTTCAACTGGACAAATCTTCGAACTGCTGGAGAGGGTGTAGGGTCCTAGGAACGAGGGCACATCTTTGGTGGGATTGCCCTATTATTAAAAAATTCTGTCAGGAAGTGATAAAGATTATTGAGGAGATTACAGGGAAAACCATTCCGGAGGATCCATGGGCCTGTTTTTCCATGGGTCAGAGGGTCATAACAGAAGGTATAATTCTTCAATAATCCCCATTTTATTGAACTCTGCTAAAAGTTTAATACCAAAGAAATGGTAGGAAGAAGAGGGTCCAAAAATTCGGGACTGGATAGCAAGGGCTAATGAAACCTATATCTTAGAATAAATGGAGGTAGTAGGTATTTCGCCTGGGGAAGGTGAACTAGATAGGGCTAAATGGGCGAAATGGGTATCTTTTAAAAAAACAAAGAGATTCGCTGAAGTGACTATGGAATAAAGTTGTGGAATTATATGGAGTGCGATTGCAGGATGGGGGAGAGGGGGGAGGGAGGGTGGAGGTTTTAGGAGGGATAGCATGGGAAATAATGAAGTATTTATATGGATATGATATGTTGATTTTTGTGGTTGTTGTACTTTCAAAATTATTAAATTAAAAATTTAAGAAAAAAACAAACAGCGGCAAGGCACTGCTAAAACTGGCAGGGCTTTACCACTAATGCCCGCACCGCCCCAGTGTGAAAGGGGTCTGAAGTCTCTTCCTCATTGCAAGTTATATTGTACAATATTAACAAAAACACAGAAACTCCGCGCTTAGGGCTAGAAAAGAGAGAAGAAGGTATGCAGCCTTCCCTAGTAGACCCACAAGGGGGCTAGTCTGTATAGATAAATAAAGGATGGGGTGAATGGCGCTCCCTTTTAGCGGGGTGTGTGAACTAAATGTGCAACACCAATACTATTGTGATGATAAACGCATAATATAAACATATAATATAAATAACCCCCTATAAAAATAACTGGTTCAAACTAATCATTCAGTGAAAAGAATCATCAGTAAAAAAAATCAGCAATAAAAATACAATAAAGCAGTTAGAATTAATTAAACCATCAACAAATAATACATGACACCAGCATGTATACTGATGTGATCTGCAGTGCTAAGCTATTGTGCAGTCCATGCAAAAAAAAAAAAAAAAAATATATATATATATTTTTAAAAAAAAGTGAAAAAGTCTGGAATACTCCAAATAATTGGCAAATAATTAGCAAAAAAGAATATGTTGCTAAAAGTTCCAAACAGTCTGGTGACTCTTGTGCCAAGAAATAAACCGGTGACTTCTGTGCTCCCCCTATGGCTCCCCACTCACTAGCTCCTTATACCCCTACAGGGGTGACAGGCAATATGGAATATCATAGGAAGTTCTCCAGATGGTTCCCTATGGTCCCTTAGATTTTTTCACTTTTTTTGCATAAACGGTTTTATATATATATATATATATATATATATATATATATATATATTTGCATGGACTGCACAATAGCTTAGCACTGCAGATCACATCAGTATACATGCTGGTGTCATGTATTATTTATTGATGGTTTAATTAATTCTAACTGCTTTATTGTATTTTTATTGCTGATTTTTTTTACTGATGATTGTTTTCACTGAATGATTAGTTTGAACCAGTTATTTTTATAGGGGTTTATTTATATTATATGTGTTTATCATCACAATAGTATTGGTGTTGCACATTTAGTTCACACACCCCCCTAAAAGGGAGCGCCATTCACCCCATCCTTTATTTATCTATATTGTACAATATAATGTATCACTATGGCCACTGCAACATATACATTGTATTATTCCCTGATGCTGTGTTTTACTCTTCTAAAAAAATGCATTTTTTTACAAAGCTTGGGCTTTAGGCCTTGTGCAGTATGTTCAGTTAATACTCTTAATGTGTGCTATTTATTTTCCTTTTACTGTGGTGAATTTTTAATCTATTGTAATTATAGTATTTTGGTAATTGGAGCAAATCACAGAATGATATTTGTTTTTATAATAACATTTGTAACATTTGCTGTTTTGGAAACAACTTCAGTGGTCAAACTGGAAAAAGTTTTTTGTTTTGTTTTTTTGCATAATTGTTTTCTTTTTGCCTTTAAGGTATATAGAAAATGATACAGTTTCTTGTAGACAATACCGCCAAAGAAGCTCTTCCCCAAAAAAGTATTACTTTGTTATAATAAGTAGTAATATTTATTGCAGATTCATTAGGGCCTATAGCTGAAATGTGAAAATTACTGTGGCCCATGTGGGGTAAACAGCAGTGGAAGCTGAAGTAGTTAAATCAATAAGCTTAGAAGATAATTTCAGTCCTGAGAAGAAAAGATGTGAGGTAATGTATTATACCTAAATATGGATAGATTTTTTTTTTTAAAGTGACAGCTTTAAACATGATGAATGTGAAGGTTCCTTTCTCCCATATCTAGGTTAATATGGATTTGAAAAATGACTTATTATTTTGGGCTGAATTTCCAGATGCATAAAAATTGTTGATCTATGCAGCAGGAAGAGTTCATTTTTTATATTGACTTTTGTTTACAGATATGGCTGGTCCAGAAAGCATACAGGAGTGACCTTTGATTTGAAGATAATTATCAGTTGTTGAGTTTTGAGCTAGAGAATAGAATGCTAGAACATAATATTATGGGTATGATGTTTCTCCTAATTCTGTTGTTATCTGCAGTGATCAGTTTAGTAATAGGCATAATTTTTTACATTCCAATAGTAGAAGTGTTGATTTGCAGCCAAGGTTGTATTAAAAATTAAGTAGATGATAGGCAAAATCAAGAGCACATATTTACAGAAATATAAAAGTCTGATTCTTGAAGTATTCAAAGTATTGAAAATCCCGCTTCTCTGTAAGACCTAACATGGCAATATTGGCAAATTCACTCTAGTCATTTTTAAATATATATAGCTGTTTTTTATTATAACCATGCTTTTATCTTAAAATGAAAAATACATTTTTCAATAAAATGCTGCTTTATGGAGATAAAATACTGGTAATTATTCTATGGAGCACAAGACTGTTCAGTTGTTAAATTTTTAAATCTCTTGTAGAAAAAAAGAATATACAGCATTTGTTTGCAAATAGAATAGTTTTGAAGAAAATAATCATGGCTTAAAATAATGAACTTTAAATAACTATTCATTTTGTTAAACTGAATCTTATATGTTTCTTGGACCAAAACATGGGATGTTTATTGGCGATATTTCCAAATTGCCTCTGTACTGTATTTGTTGGAATGAGGTGGATGTTTTTGAACTGAATACAATTAACATTGTATTTGAACTTAATATTTTGCATGTAGGAAAAAAGTATACTGGCCAGTGTAAAATATCAGATTGATTTTTCAAATGAAAAGAAATATGGCTCAATATAGAACAAACTCCCCAGGCACATTTTTCTTTTCAAGAGATTGTTCAGAGATTGACATGGCTGGTTTTATTTAACTTGAAATGTGGAAAATGCACAGAAGTAAAATATCTAGAAAATCATGCTTTGCTGGTCTGGATGCCAGGGTGTGGATGCCAGGCCTTTATGGGTCAGATTCTATCCAAATACAGAATCTGATGCTAGCCTTGATAGTTTCAACTCATACTCTTATGCCCCATACACACGGTCTGATTTTCCGACGGAAAATGTGTAATAGGACCTTGTTGTCGGAAATTCCGACCGTGTGTAGGCTCCATCACACGTTTTCCATCGGATTTTCCGACACACAAAGTTTGAGAGCAGAATATAAAATTTTTCCGACAACAAAATCCGTTGTCGGAAATTCCGATCGTGTGTACACAAATCCGACGCACAAAGTGCCACGCATGCTCAGAATAAATAAAGAGATGAAAGCTATTGGCCACTGCCCCATTTATAGTCCCGACGTATGTGTTTTACGTCACCGCGTTCAGAACGATCGGATTTTCCGACAACTTTGTGTGACCGTGTGTATGCAAGACAAGTTTGAGCCAACATCCATTGGAAAAAATCCTAGGATTTTGTTGTCGGAATGTCCAAACAAAGTCCGACCGTGTGTACGGGGCATAAGACTTTGAGATGGCCATGGTTTTGTGAGTTGCTGTCTAATTGTTAAGTCTATCTGATAGAATACCAACAAATTAAGGAAACTAATTTCAAGTTAAATTTGAGCTTAAGCCATTTTCATTGAGCACTCAAAAGCTGTAATTTTACTTATTAGCAATGCTTTAGTTATTTTGATGAAGTTATAAAATTTGTATTTTTACTAGACCAGTAAAAGTGCTGCATATATTTTAAGCCAGTTTTTCTGTCTGTGTTATGTGTCAGATGCTGTGTTGTCTGTTTAAGGCTAGTGATGTTCAGAATGTGCTAAAGTTCGATTCCTAGGACATTAACCAAACTGATCAAAAGGTTTGGGAATTTTAAATGTTAACTCAAACCCCACTGAAGTCAATGGGAGCCAAGTCTTTATTAATCCAATTCCTTCCATGTTTAAGACTAAACATTAAGGGATTGTCAAACAAAGGGCGTGGGGAACAGGGCACTGGCAGGGGGACATGTGCCAATGTTAAAACAATAAAAAAAATACTTTTTGACAGGGAGCAGCTCTTTTAATAAGGCTTAAAGGAAAACATTAAAAATCCCCAATTCCTTTAAATAAACATGTTTGGGGGATGAGATGTCTTTGAGAAAGACATGTGGACTGTGAACTGTATGTTTTGTAGTGCTATATACAGACTTTTTTAACAAATAGGTTGAAAATCTCAGCTGTGTGTTTACATTAGAGGGTTGGCAGGTTACAAAGATTCAGAACCTCAATTATGAATTTTGCAGTTGAATTTCCTCAAAAAGGTTATATCTACGGAGGCTTTCTTTAAGTGAGCAGCAGCAGGGAGCCTGAAGTATATGTTCCAGCATCTTAAAGAGATGTGTTCCAGGATCACAAGATTACCATTGAGTCCTAGCAACAAAGCATGCTGTGCAGGCTGGCTGCTTTTGTTCTTGACATCATCAGTTGCTAAGACACTGATGGTTGCATGGTCATTGGTTGTTATGTGCACCATAACAACCAGATCTTTCCTGGCAGGTAAGCCTCCTAATTTTGGGGGTATGTGGTCTAGTATGGCTTCCTGGTAAAGCACCTTGTTTCACATTGATGGGTACAAGGGCCTCTTCCCCACATCCCTGGTCAGGATGTGGGGTGCTTATCAGAATCCGAAAACCATCTTTCAAGTGGGGCCTCCAGATATCCACTACCCATGTGTATGAATAAGAGGTACATTGTACAGCTACTCGTTTACAAAAATTAGTAGTAACATAAAACACATGCACACCATTGACAAAGTCCTTTAATAATAGCAATAAAAAAAAAATTCCCATGATGTAAATCCGTCATCAATCACATTATCTTGTGATACAGATCCATTGTCCATCAGCATGAACAACACCAATGGCCCATTGAAAGAAAAAAATGCTGACCCGTCAAGACAATCTACTCCCCCTACTCTACTGACAGATCCCGGGCCTTACAGTGGCATGTAAACAAAATGGCCAGGAGTTGGCTGACATCTTGGGTAATATCATGACCATAGTTGATTAATAATACCACCCACAATGCCCACCAGCTTGTTTACAATCCAGTAGGAAGCAGAATAGTGGTTGCTAAGACACTGGCAGCTGTCTGCATCTTAGCAATCAATGACGCTGTGCAGCAGCTAGTGTCTTAGCAACAAATTATTCTAGCAGCTTGTACAAAGGGAAATTTTTTATTTACTGGTGGTTGTAATACTGCCAATGAGCTGAACACCCCACGGTTCAGTTCGCACCAGAACCTGCGAATAGACCGAAAGTTCGCACAAACTTTAGAACCCCGTTAAAGTCTATGGGACTCGAACATATGCAAGTTATTGTCCTAAAAAGGGTTTGGGGACCGGTGTCCTGCCCCAGGGGACATGTATCAATGCAAAAAAAGTTACAAAAACTGCAGTTTTTTCAGGAGCAGTGATTTTAATGATGCTTGAAGTGAAAAAAAAGAGTGAAATATTCCTTTAAATATCATACCTGGGGGGTGTCTATAGTATGCCTGTAAAGTGGCGCATGTTTCCCATGCTTAGAGCAGTTTCTGCACAAAATGAAATTTGTAAAGGAATAAAAGTCATTTAAAACTGCTTGCGGCTTTAATGTAATGTCGGGTCCCGGCAATATGGATGAAAATCAGTGAGACAAATGGCATGGGTACCCCCCAGTCCATTACCAGGCTCTTTGGGTCTTGTATATTAAGGGGAACCCCGCACCCAAATTAAAAAAAGGAAAGGCGTGGGGCCCCCAGGCCCTATATACTCTGAACAGCAGTATACAGGCGGTGCAAACAAGACAGGGACTGCAGGTAGAATCTGTTTGTAATTTTGAACTGGTACATTTTTAAAGTGTAGCTCCAGCCAAAAAATCTATTTTTAAGCTTTTTGGAAAACATAGGGAAGGGTTATCACCCCTGTAACATTTGTTTTGCTGTCTGTGCACCTCTTCAGAAGATTTCACCTCACTTTCTGTCCCAATGACAAATGTTTTTTGACAATTTGGGGTTTTTAGTGAAACAAGGATTGGTGATAAAGCATCAGTGGAGAGGAGACACGTTTTTCCCATATTAACTCTTACAGGAGAGAATTCCCCTTCCTAGGGGTAGATTTCATCTCACTTCCTGTTGTCTCCTTCTGTTTGCAAGTAGGAGTCCTTTGTAAGTTGGATGTTTGAAAGTAGGGGTCTTATATACTCTGCAGAAATTGGAGCCTTAGGTGTTGGTGTTACCACAACACTGTAAGCCCACACAGTTACTCTTGGTGGGTGTAAGAACGGGCCCTGCTGTGAAATATTAGATCAAGTATTGTAATTACATGCTATTGTTGAACAGTGGTAGAAAAATTAGGCCTTTGGTGGTTGTGGTGTTGCCACAACACTGTAAGCCCTCACAGTTACTCTTGGTGGGTGCAGGAATGTGCCCTGCTGTGAAATATTAGATCAAGAATTGTAATTACATGTCCCTGTTGAACAGGGGCAGAAAAATTGGGCCTTAGGCAATGGTGCCACAACACTGCAACCCCTCACAGTTGCTCTAGTTGGAGCACAGGAATGAGCCCTGCTGCAAAGTATTGCATCAAAAATTGTAATTATACATCCCTGTTAAATAGGGGCTGAAAAATTGGGCCTCGGGCACTGGTGCCACAACACTGTAACCCCTCACAGATATTGGAACACAGGAATGAGCCCTGCTGCAAAGTATTGCATCAATATTAGTAATTACACGCCCCTGTTAAACAGGGGCAGAAAAATTGGGCCTTAGCCACTGGTGGCGGTGCCCAGAACCAAAAATGTTCTTACAAGTTATCAGCAAGAAAATTGAGAAGGAAGAGGATTGTCACTCAGCATAACAGGATAGTCACTCAGCATCAGCATAGGCAGTCTTGAAGGAATCTCACATTAAAAAAAAAATATTCAGTTACATCAGCATCAGGTGCTTGGTAGCTGGTGATCCAAGACTGATTCATTTTTATGAAGGTCAGCCGATCGACCGATTCGGTGGACAGGCGCACCCTGTGATCAGTTATAAAGCCTCCAGCAGCACTGAATGTGCGTTCTGAAAGAACGCTGGATACAGGACAGGCTAATAGCTCAATTGCATACTATGCAAGCTCTGGTCAGTGATCCATCCTCAAGACCCAGTAACCCAGATGATTTTCGGTGGGAAAGGTGTCCAAGTCTGATCTTGCCCCTAGGTATTCTGGCACCATGTGAATCAGACACTGGCGATGGTTGCTGGAGCCGATTATACCTTGTGGCTGCGGACCAAAAAATTGTCTGAATGCATCGGTCAGATGGCCACCTTCTCCACTGCTCCTTCTGTGACTGACTGAAGCCTCAGAAACACGTTGTCCAGGAGGACCAGGAAATTGTAACCTCCCAGGCTCTGGAAACGCGTTGCACAAACCTTTCTGCAAGGCCTCCCGAAGATGTTTGATCCTCTGATCCCTCTGCGACGGCAAGATAGGTTCGCAACCTTACCCTTGTAATGTGGATCGAGGATGGTTGCCAGCCAGTATTGATCCCTCCCCTTGATACCACGCATATGAGGATCCTTACGCAGGCTTTGCAGGATCAGGGTGGCCATGCAGCGTAGGTTTGCTGCGGCATTCGGTCCAGAGTGCTCTGGATCACTAAGGACAGCATGATCCACAGCCACCTCCTCCCAGCCACGTACAAGTCCATGGGTTTCTTTGGACTGTAAATGATCCCTTGAAGACTGCTGCTGATGATGAGTGCCAGGCTCCACCTCCATGCTGACACAATCCTCCTCCTCCTCCTCCTGTGTGATCAGCGGGCATGTAGGGACACTGTCTGGATAAAGGGGGCCTTGAGAGGTAAGGAAGTCCTCCTCTTCCTTCCTCTGTTCTGCCTCAAGTGCCCTGTTCATTATTCCACGCAGCGTGTGCTCCAACAAGTGGACAAGAGGGACAGTGTCACTGATGCATGCACTGTCACTGCTCACCATCCTCATGGCCTCCTCAAATGGTGACAGGACAGTGCATGCATCCCTGATCATAGCCCACTGGCGTGGGGAAAAAAACAAGCTACCCTGATCCTGTCCTGGTGCCATAGTCACATAGGTACTCATTGATGGCCCTCTGCTGCGTGTGTAGCAACTGCAGCATGGCCAACATTGAGTTCCACCTGGCGGACATGTCAAAGATTAGGCGGTTCTTGGGCAGGTTAAATTCCTTTTGGAGGTCAGCCAGCCGAGCACTGGCATTATATGACCTGCAAAAATGCACACAGACTTTCCTGGCCTGCCTCAGGACATCCTGGAAGCCCGGGTACCTGCCCAAGAACTGCTGCACCACCAAGTTAAGGACGTGAGCCAAACAGGGCACATGGGTCAGTTGTCCCTGTCAGAGGGCGGAGAGGAGGTTGGTGCCATTGTTGCAAACCACCATTCCTGGCTTAAACTGGTGTGGCGTCAACCACCTCTGAACCTGCCCCTGCATAGCTGACAGAATCTCCGCCCCAGTATGGCTCCTGTCCCCCAAGCACACCAGCTCAAGCACCGCATGGCATCCTTTTGCCTGCGTGCTTGCGTAGCCCCTTGAACGCCTACGGAGCACCGCTGGTTCCGAGGACAAATCAGCACAGGAAGAGGCCATGGAGGAAGAAGAAGAGGAGAGGATGGAGGAGAGAGGTGTGGCAGAATCACCACTAGTAGAATTTTGGAGGCGTGGTGGCAGAACAACCTCCAAGATTATTGCACCCTGTCCTGCATCCTTCCCAGCTGCCAGAAGAGTCACCCAGTGCGTGGTGAAAGATAGGTAACGTCCCTGTCCATGCCTGCTGGACCATGAATCAGCGGTAATATGCACCTTACCGCTGACCGCCCTGTCCAGCGAGGCCAAGACATTGCCTTTCACATGCCGGTAGAGAGCCGGAATCACCTTCCATGAGGAAAAGTGGCGTTTGGGAACCTGCCACTGCGGAACCGCACATTCCACAAACTCACGGAAGGGGGCAGAGTCTACCAACTGAAAAGGCAGCAGTTGAAGTGCTATCAATTTAGCCAAGCTAGCATTCAACCGCTGGGCATGTGGATGGCTGGGAGCGAACTTCTTTCTCTCCCCCTCTTCCCCCCCCTTTTTGTGACAACTAGCAACGGGCACACTATGACCTTTCGGATCCACCCCCAATATGTGTCCTCAACTATCCGGGGAATCCAGTATTCTTGCTATTAGAATATGTGTACCCCATCCTCAGGTGTCAGGGCAATTCATAAATATCTTTTGTCCAACAAACCAATCTCAACCTGGTTTCCTCATTTGGGTAGCCCCAATTAAAGTTCTCGACAATACTGTTTCCTACTGTATAGTTTACAGGATAATATACACAAAAAACATAGTCTATTCTTTCCCTTACCAAAGGGTTTTAGGTTCCATTTGAAGTATAATATCACATAACAAAGTATAATAACTTACCACCAATGTACTCCCTGGTACAAGTTTATATATATATTTCTTTATATATATTTTTTTAATACATATTTTTTATACATATATATTTTTTTAATTTTTATTTCTTATTCTTTATTCCATAGATTTTATTTTATTTTATTGGTAATAAAAATATATATATATATTTTGTGATTTTACCTTTTGAAATTGCAATTTTATGTGTATTGTTGTGTACAGCCATCAGGAAACAAAAGTATCCGGTTATAATGTGTGGTATCGTAGTAGTCCTTCATTTTTAACAAATACCATACCTAGTACCTAGAGTAACGGTGACACAAACGCATGCACCAAAATTGTTCTTGCGGAGTCACTAATTACGGCCGCTTCCCGCAAACTTGCGGCAGAGATACGGGCTTCGGTCTGCAATGGGCACAGGGAATATGGCCGCCAGCGGTCTTCAGTCTGCAAAAAACATAGGTAAAATGGCCGCCAAAGCTCTTTAAGCGCATGCGCGAAACCAACACCGCACAATATAAAAGGATGGGAGGTGCAGCAAGGGTCACGCTCCCGTAGACGTCCAATGACGAAGCGCGTAGGGTGTGGCCTAATCCTACGTCTTGCATCATCTCCCAGGAAACATAGGATTTGAATCTGACGGTTCTACTGATGACATTTTTGCCTTATATGAGCTGTCAGTATGTGAGTACCGCTCTGTCATCTTTCTCAAATAAAACTTTTTAATGGTTTTACGCTATGGGCATTCCTTTTCTCTTTTATGTCTAAATGCCACCCTGATCCTGAAAGTGCCAAGGACTGCCGCACAGTGGCATAGACTGTGACTGCTTGTCACCCCTGCAGTGGTTAAGGAAGCTGGTGAGTGTTTGCACAATAAGAGCATGAGATACAATCACTTGGTCACCACAGAAAATAAATACTAGAAGATGTGTTTTGGATACACCTGTTTATTTTAAATGCCAGCAAAATCTACAAGGACTGTTTGAAATTACTATTGCTGCACTGAGCACACGTCACTTTTTTATATATGCACTTTATGATTATTCTTAGCAATACTACTTTCTATTGCAGCTTATATATTTTTGGTTCACTTTTTCCCTGCTTTTCCCCTCCCACCCCTTTCCTTCCCGCCCCTCCCCCCCTCCCCATCCCTCCATGCATTTATCTATGTATGTTTTGGACATTATGTGCTAGATTGGACCGCATTATATATATAATTTTTTTCGCCCACTACCTTTGCAAAAGCTTATTTGGCTATGGTATTATTTCAAATACGTATATGAATTAGTTCATTATCACAGAGATAGCACATATACTAGAGGATCTCACTCATATTTAAATTTACTTTTGCACATGCGTCTTTAATTAGGACAGCACCATACCCACACATTAACATTTCTTTCGAACTTCTTTCGGTGGTGCAGCATCTGGGGCAGGGAAATTTGGTACAATCTGATATCGGTGTACTTGCCCGCAAGTACTTGGCTGTGACACACCTAATTCTACACCTTCATTCCTCTCCGTGCAGATTTCAGAGAGGACTGAAGGTATAGTGGGGTTGGAGATCCCAGCTGATGAGGAGCAAGGAGAGGTCCGCTTTGTTCTTTGGTGTAGGTCTTTCTAGGTACACGTGCCAATGAACTGCATGGCAGGTGGACATATGTCTGGTCAAGCATGTGGTGCCCAAGCGGGTGATGGTTTGGCCATGCGAGATACGCTTGAGACATATGTTGAAAACAGCAGCGGTGCAATCTGATGCACTCGTCTCAAAAAAGGCCCACACCAAAGAACTTTTGGAATAACGTGCAGAGACAGCAGAGCCCTGCACATGCGGAGCTCTGCGGTGTGATGCAGTTGGTGTGCTGCCCTTAAGCTGGCCCCTGCCTCGTTGGAGATGTGCCTCCTCCTCCTCTCTCCTATCAGGCACCCACGTGTAGTCAGTGACTTCCTTATCATCCCCTCCCTCCTCATCACTGGAGCAAAGCTGGCAGTATGCTGCAGCAGGGGAAACATGACTGCAAGATTGCTGTCCTTCTTGGGCACCCCCTCTCCCTGGGCTCACATTACTGCCTTCCTCTAGCTGGGTACCATCATCGGAGCCTTCGAAACACTGGGCATCCTCCTGGAGCATGTACCCAACACTGTGGTCAAACAATTCAGGAAGGGGTGACTGATATCATTGATCTGAGGGAAGAGGCTGCGTTGGCAGCTGCATTGCCAGACAAACTACCCTGAGCCTGGGTGAGAGAGGATGGGGAGGATGAGGACAGCTTGGTCATCCACTCTACCAAGTCTTCGGCATGTTGCGGCTCAACACGGCCAGCTGCCAAAAAAAAGGACAAGCGTGTCCCACTGCCACGTGCTGATGAGGATGCATCGTGTCCATGACCAGCACTGTTGCCTCTAGACACAGAGCCTGCTTGCCCCCTTTTATTGGCTTGTGACTGTCTGCCTCTCCTTGTTGGCCTTCCAGACATACTAATGGCCTGCAGTGAGATGTAGCTGCACAAAGCTGGGATATATATATATATATATACTGATTATACTGCAGTTAGCAGAATCAACTGCCTGCCTGTAGTATAATTAGTATGAGAACACCAGCAATTGTCTTCTGGTAGCTTTAGGTGCACACTGTGCAGAGGACACAGTACACTAACTGTAAATACTGCAGCTGCCTGCCTGTGGTATTAATAGGATCAGAAAAACAGCAATTGTTTTCAGGTAGCTTTAGGTGTACACTGTGCAGAGGACACAGTACACTAATGCCCCGTACACACGGTCGGATTTTCCGACGGAAAATGTGTGATAGGACCTTGTTGTCGGAAATTCCGACCGTGTGTAGGCTCCATCACACATTTTCCATTGGATTTTCCGACACACAAAGTTTAAGAGCAGAATAGAAAATTCTCCGACAACAAAATCCGTTGTCGGAAATTCCGATCGTGTGTACACAAATCCGACGGACAAAGTGCCACGCATGCTCAGAATGAATAAAGAGATGAAAGCTATTGGCCACTGCCCCGTTTATAGTCCCGACGTACGTGTTTTACGTCACCGAGTTTAGAACGATCGGATTTTCCGACAACTTTGTGTGACCGTGTGTATGCAAGACAAGTTTGAGCCAACATCAGTCAGAAAAAATCCTAGGATTTTGTTGTCGGAATGTCCGAACAAAGTCCGATGTTTGTACGGGGCATAACTGTAAATACTGCAGCTGCCTGCCTGTGGTATTAATAGGATCAGAACACCAGCAATTGTCTTCAGGTAGCTTTAGGTGCACACTGTGCAGAGGTCATACTACACTAACTGTAAATACTGCAGCTGCCTGCTTGTGGTATTAATTGGATCAAAACAATAGCAATTGTCTTCAGGTAGCTTTAGGTGTACACTGTGCAGAGGACACCGTACGCTAACTGTAAATACTGCAGCTGCCTGCCTGTGGTACTAATAGGATCAGAAGAACACCAGCAATTGTCTTCAGGTAGCTTTAGGTGCACACTGTGCAGAGGACACAGTACACTAACTGTAAATACTGCAGCTGCCTGCCTATGGTATTAATAGCATCAGAACACCAGCAATTGTCTTCAGGTAGCTTTAGGTGCACACGGTGCACAGGACGCAGTACACTAACTGTAAATACTGCAGCTGCCTGCCTGTGGTATTAATAGGATCAGAACAACAGCAATTGTCTTCAGGTACCTTTAGGTGCACACTGTGCAGAGGACACAGTAAACTAACTGTAAATACTGCAGCTGCTTTCCTGTGGTACTAATAGGATCAGAAGAACACCAGCAATTGTCTTTAGGTAGCTTTAGGTGCACACTGTGCAGAGGACACAGTACACTAATTATAAATGCTGCAGCTGCCTGCCTGTGGTATTAATAGAATTAGAACACCAGCAATTGTCTTCAGGTAGCTTTAGGTGCACACTGTGCAGAGGACACAGTACACTGACTGTAAATACTGCAGCTGCCTGCCTGTTGTATTAATAGGATCAGAACAACAGAAATTGTCTTCAGGTAGCTTTAGGTGCACACTGTGCAGAGGACGCAGTACACTAACTGTAAATACTGCAGCTGCCTGCCAGTGGTTTTAATAGGATCAGAACACCAGCAATTGTCTCAGGTAGCTTTAGGTGCACACTGTGCAGAGGACACAGTACACTAACTGTAAATACTGTAGCTGCCTGCCTGTGGTAATATTAGGATCAGAACACCAGCAATTATCTTTAGGTAGCTTTAGATGCACACTGTGCAGAGGACACAGTACACTAACTGTAAATACTGCAGCTGCCTGCCTGCTGTATTAATAGAATTAGAACACCAGCAATTGTCTTCAGGTAGCTTTAGGTGCACACTGTGCAGAGGACACAGTACACTAACTGTAAACACTGCAGCTGCCTGCCTGTTGTATTAAAAGGATCAGAACAACAGCAATTGTCTTCAGGTAGCTTTAGGTGCACACTGTGCAGAGGACACAGTACACTAACTATAAATACTGCAGCTGCCTTCCTGTGGTACTAATAGGATCAGAAGAACACCAGCAATTGTCTTTGGGTAGCTTTAGGTGCACACTGTGCAGAGGACACAGTACACTAACTGTAAATACTGCAGCTGCCTGACTGTGGTACTAATAGGATCAGAAGAACAGCAATTGTCTTCAGGTAGCTTTAAGTGCACACTGTGCAGAGGACACAGTACACTAACTATAAATACTGCAGCTGCCTGCCTGTGGTATTAATAGGATCAAAACACCAGCAATTGTCTTCAGGTAGCTTTAGGTGCACACTGTGCAGAGGACACAGTACACTAACTGTAAATACTGCAGCTGCCTTCCTGTGGTACTAATAGGATCAGAAGAACACCAGCAATTGTCTTCGGGTAGCTTTAGGTGCACACTGTGCAGAGGACACAGTACACTAACTGTAAATACTGCAGCTGCCTGCCTGTGGTACTAATAGGATCAGAAGAACAGCAATTGTCTTCAGGTAGCTTTAGGTGCACACTGTGCAGAGGACACAGTGTACTAACTGGAAATACTGCAGCTGCCTGCCTGTGGTATTAATAGGATCAGAACACCAGCAATTGTCTTCAGGTAGCTTTAGGTGCACACTGTGCAGAGGACGCAGTACACTAACTGTAAATACTGCAGCTGCCGCCTGTGGTATTAAGAGGATCCGAACGCCAGCAATTGTCTTCAGGTAGCTTTAGGTGCACACAGTGCAGAGGACACAGTACACTAACTGTAAATACTGCAGCTGCCTGCCCTTGGTATTAATACGATCAGAACAACAGCAATTGTCTTCAGGTAGCTTTAGGTGCACACTGTGCAGAGGACACAGTACACTAACTGTAAATACTGCAGCTGCCTGCCTGTGGTATTAATAGGATCACAACACCAGCAATTGTCTTCAGGTAGCTTTGGGTGCACACTGTGCAGATGACACAGTACACTAACTGTAAATACTGCAGATGCCTGCCTGTGGTATTAATAGGATCAGAACACCAGCAATTGTCTTCAGGTAGCTTTAGGTGCACACTGTGCAAAGGACACAGTACACTAACTGTAAATACTGCAGCTGCCTGCCTGTGGTATTAATAGGATCAGAACACCAGCAATTATCTTCAGGTAGCTTTAGATGCACACTGTGCAGAGGACACAGTACACTAACTGTAAAAATTGCAGCTGCCTGCCTTTGGTATTAATATGATCAGAACACCAGCAATTATCTTCAGGTAGCTTTAGATGCACACTGTGCAGAGGACACAGTACACTAACTGTAAAAATTGCAGCTGCCTGCCTTTGGTATTAATATGATCAGAACACCAGCAATTGTCTTGAGGTAGCTTTAGGTGCACACTGTGCAGAGGACACAGTACACTAACTGTAAATACTGCAGCTGCCTTCCTGTGGTACTAATAGGATCAGAAGAACACCAGCAATTGTCTTCTGGTAGCTTTAGGTGCACACTGTGCAGAGGACACAGTACACTAACTGTAAATACTGCAGCTGCCTGCCTGTGGTACTAATAGGATCAGAAGAACAGCAATTGTCTTTAGGTAGCTTTAGGTGCACACTGTGCAGAGGACACAGTGTACTAACTGTAAATACTGCAGCTGCCTGCCTGTGGTACTAATAGGATCAGAAGAACCCCAGCAATTGTCTTCAGGTAGCTTTAAGTGCACACTGTGCAGAGGACACATTACACTAACTATAAATACTGCAGCTGCCTGCCTGTGGTATTAATAGAATCAAACACCAGCAATTGTCTTCAGGTAGCTTTATATGCACACTGTGCAGAGGACACAGTACACTAACTGGAAATACTGCAGCTGCCTACCTGTGGTATTAATAGGATCAGAACACCAGCAATTGTCTTCAGGTAGCTTTAGGTGCACACTGTGCAGAGGACACAGTACACTAACTGCAAATACTGCAGCTGCCGCCTGTGGTATTAATAGGATCAGAACACCAGCAATTGTCTTCAGGTAGCTTTAGGTGCACACTATGCAGAGGACACAGTACACTAACTGTAAATACTGCAGCTGCCTGCCTGTGGTATTAATAGAATTAGAACACCAGCAATTGTCTTCAGGTAGCTTTAGGTGCACACTGTGCAGAGGACACAGTACACTAACTGTAAATACTGCAGCTGCCTGCCTGTTGTATGAATAGGATCAGAACAACAGAAATTGTCTTCAGGTAGCTTTAGGTGCACACTGTGCAGAGGACGCAGTACACTAACTGTCAATACTGCAGCTGCCTGCCTGTGGTTTTAATAAGTTCAGAACAAAAGCAATTGTCTTAGGTAGCTTTAGGTGCACACTGTGCAGAGGACACAGTACACTAACTGTAAATACTGCAGCTGCCTGCCTGTTGTATTAATAGGATCAGAACAACAGAAATTGTCTTCAGGTAGCTTTAGGTGCACACTGTGCAGAGGACGCAGTACACTAACTGTAAATACTGCAGCTGCCTGCCTGTGGTTTTAATAGGATCAGAACACCAGCAATTGTCTCAGGTAGCTTTAGGTGCACACTGTGCAGAGGACACAGTACACTGACTGTAAATACTGCAGCTGCCTGCCTGTTGTATTAATAGGATCAGAACAACAGAAATTGTCTTCAAGTAGCTTTAGGTGCACACTGTGCAGAGGACGCAGTACACTAACTGTAAATACTGCAGCTGCCTGCCTGTGGTTTTAATAGGATCAGAACAAAAGCAATTGTCTCAGGTAGCTTTAGGTGCACACTGTGCAGAGGACACAGTACACTAACTGTAAATACTGCAGCTGCCTGCCTGTTGTATTAATAGGATCAGAACAACAGAAATTGTCTTCAGGTAGCTTTAGGTGCACACTGTGCAGAGGATGCAGTACACTAACTGTAAATACTGCAGCTGCCTGCCTGTGGTTTTAATAGGATCAGAACACCAGCAATTGTCTCAGGTAGCTTTAGGTGCACACTGTGCAGAGGACACAGTACACTAACTGTAAATACTGCAGCTGCCTGCCTGTGGTATTAATAGGATCAGAACACCAGCAATTATCTTCAGGTAGCTTTAGATACACACTGTGCAGAGGACACAGTACACTAACTGTAAAAATTGCAGCTGCCTGACTTTGGTATTAATACGATCAGAACAACAGCAATTGTCTTCAGGTAGCTTTAGGTGCACACTGTGCAGAGGACACAGTACACTAACTGGAAATACTGCAGCTGCCTGCCTTTGGTATTAATAGGATCAGAACACCAGCAATTGTCTTCAGGTAGCTTTAGGTGCACACTGTGCAGTGGACACAGTGCACTAACTGTAAATACTGCAGATGCCGCCTGTGGTATTAATAGGATCAGAACACCAGCAATTGTCTTCAGGTAGCTTTAGGTGCACACTGTGCAGTGGACACAGTACACTAACTGTAAATACTGCAGATGCCGCCTGTGGTATTAATAGGATCAGAACACCAGCATATGTCTTCAGGTAGCTTTAGGTACACACTGTGCAGAGGACACAGTACACTAACTGTAAATACTGCAGCTGCCTGCCTGTGGTATTAATAGAATTAGAACACCAGCAATTGTCTTCAGGCAGCTTTAGGTGCACACTGTGCAGAGGACACAGTACACTAACTATAAATACTGCAGCTGCCTTCCTGTGGTATTAATAGTATCAGAACACCAGCAATTATCTTCAGGTAGCTTTAGATGCACACTGTGCAGAGGACACAGTACACTAACTGTAAATACTGCAGCTGCCTGCCTGTTGTATTAATAAGATCAGAACACCAGCAATTGTCTTCAGGTAGCTTTAGGTGCACACTGTGCAGAGGACACCGTACACTAACTGTAAATACTGCAGCTGCCTGCCTGTTGTATTAATAGGATCAGAACAACAGAAATTGTCTTCAGGTAGCTTTAGATGCACACTGTGCAGAGGATGCAGTACACTAACTGTAAATACTGTAGCTGCCTGCCTGTGGTTTTAATAGGATCAGAACACCAGCAATTGTCTCAGATAGCTTTAGGTGCACACTGTGCAGAGGACATAGTACACTAACTGTAAACACTGCAGCTGCCTGCCTGTTTTATTAATAGGATCAGAACAACAGAAATTGTCTTCAGGTAGCTTTAGGTGCACACTGTGCAGAGGACGCAGTACACTAAATGTAAATACTGCAGCTGCCTTCCTGTGGTACTAATAGGATCAGAAGAACACCAGCAATTGTCTTCGGGTAGCTTTAGGTGCACACTGTGCAGAGGACACAGTACACTAACTGTAAATACTGCAGCTGCCTGCCTGTGGTACTAATAGGATCAGAAGAACAGCAATTGTCTTTAGGTAGCTTTAGGTGCACACTGTGCAGAGGACACAGTGCACTAACTGTAAATACTGCAGCTGCCTGCCTGTGGTACTAATATGATCAGAATAACACCAGCAATTGTCTTCAGGTAGCTTTAAGTGCACACTGTGCAGAGGACACAGTACACTAACTGTAAATACTGCAGCTGCCTGCCTGTGGTATTAATAGTATCAGAACACCAGTAATTATCTTCAGGTAGCTTTAGATGCACACATTTCCAACATACAAAGTTTGAGAGCAGGCTATAAAAAATGTTTCGACAACAAAATCCGATCGGTTTAATTCCGATGGTGTGTACACAAATCCGACGCACAATGTGCCACGCATGCTCAGAATAAATTAAGAGACGAAAGATATTGGCTACTGCCCGTTTATAGTCCCGACGTACGTGTTTTATGTCAACATTTTCAGAACGATCAGATTTTCCGACAACTTTGTGCGACCATGTGTATGCAAGACCAAGTTGAAGCCAACATCCGTCAGAAGAAATCCATGGATTTTGTTGTCGGAATGTCCGATCAATGTCCGACCGTGTGTACAGTGCATAACTGTAAATACTGCAGCTGCCTGTCTGTAATATTAATAGGATCAGAACACACAACACATGGGATGCATATATATACACAATATACTGTAAGTGCAGCTAACTGAGTCGCCTGCCTACACTATCTAACTTAAATCAAATGACACTGTCTCTCTGTCTATCTCTCCCCACCGCCGCAACACACTACACAAGGCCGCCACGTAGGCTTCCTTATATAGTGTGAGGCGTGTATTAATCCCCCTGAGCCATAATTGGCCAAAGCCACCCTGGCTTTGGCCAATTACGGCTCTTTGTACAGACAGCGCTGTGATTGGCCAAGCATGCAGGAGATAGTGCATGCTTGGCCAATCATCAGCCAGCAATGCACTGCGATGCCACAGTGAATTATGGGCCATGACGCGCCACTCGAATCTGGTGCGAGCGGCCCATAACGTTTGCAACTCGACGAATAATCGAACAGGCGATGTTCAAGTCGAACATGGGTTCGACTCGAACTCGAAGCTCATCCCTACTGCCAACCAATGAATGACTTTCTGCTGCTTCTAGCAGGATGTCTTGGTAGGAAAACAGGTCACATAGTTTGCAAACCATGGAAAGGCAGGGTTCTTATGAATTTTTGTCCTGATTATAATGGTTATCAAGCCAATTATCGAGGGCAAATCTCCCCAGTAGGGAAAGAGACAACACTAACACAGGTTTTGACCCCCCCGCCCCCCAAAAAATATAAAAAAAAGGCTTCATATTCTAATTATCATCAAAGAAACTTTCTCCCAGATGTAAACAAGATTTTTTTTTGTTTCATAAATATTTTATTGAAAAATTGCGCAAGTTACAAGTAATAGGCAGCAATTGTTGTAACAAAATGCAAAGTAAAACAAAGTAAGACAAACACACAATGTCCATCCAAGGTTACATAGGACCATAGAACTAGCCATCTGTCAGGCACAGGTGTTCTGTAACTATACATTTGTAATGCAAGAGTAATGAGAGGAAAAAAATGCTCCCACAGTGTATCATTACAATCAAGTCTAGACCAAACTTAGGTCTGTTATCGTTTGCCTTATCCAAACCAATGCACTCTCAAGGAGCAGTTTAGGCGAGTCTGCCTAGTGAAAATATGTAATTGTTTTAAAGCGGGATTCTGTCATTAAAAAAAAAATTAAAAGTCAGCAGCTACAAACACTGTAGCTGCTGACTTTAAATAAGTACTTACCTGTCCTGGGTGCCCGCGATGTCGGCCGCCCGGGGCCGACCCATCCCTCGGCTCTCGGGTTCCAGGATCCTAGGTAAGGGAAACAGGCAGTGGAGCTTTGCGCCTTCACTGCCAGTTTCCTACTGCTCATGCACGAGTGGCCCGGCGCTTTGTGAATGGGACGCAATGTGATGTGGGACACACTCAGTTCCCATAACACACCGCACCCCATTCCCCAGAAGACAACGCAGGGAGCAGAAGACTGAAGATCACCGCGATGTAGGAAGATTCAGATTAGGAAGACTGCCTAGCAACAGCCATTACACGTAAGTAAAAAAAATGTTTTTTTTCTTTTCCTCCAGTTTTTTAGGTTTTTTTTGGTGCATTTTTTTTTTCAGGGTGGACCTCCACTTTAAGTAAGTGAGAGGAAAACAAAGAACAGAAGATAGAAAGAAGTAGAGAAGAACAAAAGGGGAGAGAGAGGGGAGGGGAAAAAAAAGGGGGGGGGGAAAGAACGGGGAGTGGTAAACTGTCAGTCCATCCAGCCAGTACAAGGGCTCATTCAGACCCAAAAGGGGGTACCCAAAAATAGGCCTAACTTTCAAAATGTAGATTTATACTCAGCATTGGTTTTGAACTCCGACCATCAAAACCACGTAGCTGTTAACTTAGACATTCTGTCCTGTGAAATATGTATCAGCTCCTCCATTTCCTCCATGGAAATAGGCCTCCAAAACCGCTCCTTCACCATGGGAACAGCAGTAGAACGCAAGGATAAAACGTATAAAGCATGTATGGCGTGTGGTACCAATGCGAAAAAACTTCATAACCATTCTCTTGTGCAGCTACATTAAGTGAGCCCTTATGGATAAGGGTACACATATTCTCCCATTCATCATCAGTGAAAGTTTGGTTCGATTTGCGCCTCCAAGCTATGCAAGCTGAAGACGTGAAAGCAGAAGAAGTGTCAAGAAATACAAAGTGTAGACATCACATGTCTCTGAGGACATATATGAGGGCATGTGGCCTCTAAATCCGTGAAAGGTCACGGCCAAAGAAATGCAGGGCCTTGCAAAGTCAAAAAGTGGCAAATTTGGAGATAAGTCCACTGTGAGAGTTCATGAGGTTCCATAAGGGTATCAAGGGCATTCCTAGTCTTGAGGGTCCCCCTTCTGAAAAAGTGCATAGTCAATACTTCACTGTAGGGCCAGCCCTGTCGCAAGAAGGTCATACCTGGGGGAAATGATGGATTAGAGCACAAGGGAGTCAGTGGTCCGATATTGGACTTTGCCTTAACCGTTGGAAAAGTTCGGAAGTACTGGTGTAGGGGAGGTCCTATCAGGGGATGTACTTTTGCCTCCTAATGTACCTCTTTTGGTTTAAGCCACGGCAGGAGATGTAGTGGTAGAGAGACCTGCGCATGCTCAAGATTGACCCAAACCTTAATGGACATTTGAACGTTGCAGTCTACCAAACAGATCCGAAAAGGCCTATACCTACCTTGTGCTTCAGTAAAATTAAGTGGGAGAATTTTCTCCTGGGGGTTTTTTTGTCTCCATATAAATTCAGAATAGGCTCTCTTGTAAGTCGAGAAAAAGGATAGAGGTACGTGAGTATGTGCCATTTGCAAGATGTATAAAATGCAAAGTAAAAGTGACATTTTGACAAGAGCAGCCCTGTCAAATCAAGAAACGTTGATTGAGTTCCAGGAACGCATGTCCTTGCACAAAGCCTCAAAAATAGTCAGGTGATTCCTGCGGTAGAGATCCAACAGGGTATGGAGTATTTAAATGACTAGATAAGGTAATGGGTCCGGACACCAGGTAAATGGAAAGTTAGATTTATACCTCTCAACTTCTTCCCGTTTAAGAGTAATATTTAAAGCATGAGATTTAGTGTACAGTAATTTATCTTAAGATTAGAGAAAATTCTAAACTGTTCCAGCTCACAAAGAAGGTTAAGTAAGGAGATATGTGGATCCGATAGAAACACTAACATATCACCTGCAAAAGCGGCAACGTTGTAAACTATGCCCGGCACCGTAACAGCATGGATGTCCCTATTAGAGCGAATTTTGTTTAAGAATGGCTCAAGCATGAGGACAAACAGGATGGGTGATTAAGGGCACCCCTGCCTCATACCTCATGCATAGGGATTGAAGTAAAGCGCTAATCTATTATTGCACATCTTGGGCAACGAACCTATCGCTCTAAGGGTCGCAGCTAAATTAACCTTGGTCCTGTTTTGTCTGTCTGGCATGCGACAATAAAGACTTCTTTCAAGCAACCATCTTGGCCAGTGCGGCCACTTTCTTTCTTTTCTACACATTCTAGCTATGGTGGTGAGTCGGGGTGAGCACCTAGAGAGATATTGCATCTCGATGGCCTGAGCAGTGTATGCTTTGTATTTTGGACAGCTAAATAATCCCAAGACACCCTATCGAATGCCTTCTTGGCATCAAGTGATAAGAAGAATCATTGTTTTATTTATGAAGTCAGCCAGTGAAGAATGTTCAGGGCCTTTATTGTATTGTCATGGGCTTCTCGGCCTGAAATTAAACCCACTTGGTCCAAGTTGATTAAGGAGGGTAGAAGGAAATCAGCCTATTTGCCAAACGTTTGGCTTATAGCTTCACATCGACATCGAGAAGAGAAATGGGGTGATAGATAGAAACTTGCGTCTCGTCTTTACCCTCCTTCATATCAGTGATATGTGCTTCCAGGAGGTGCAGCTAGAAACCAAGGTCCCAAAATATAGAGAAAGGTTGTGTAATATTGGAGTGTTAGATCGTCCGGCCCTGGACTCTTTCCAGTTTTCACCTCCTTGAGAGCTCTATCCAGTTCTTCACCAGAGATCGGAGCTTCAAGCTTCAAATCTTGAGTGGCAACCGGAGGGGGGCCATGTAAAGCTAAAAAGTCTGCAATTAAATCTGTCCTTGAGGGTGAAGGAGAGAGAGGGGAAAAGGGGTCCTTGAGATTATATAGTGATCCATAATAGGTCTCAAATTGTTTAGCGATCACCTTGATAGAGCAATGGCTGGTCCCCTGGGAGTCTCTAATACTATGTATTGTTGTAATAGTGAAGTGGAAGGAAAATAATAGATGATTTTTTAATTTTTTTACAAATAAATATCTGAAAAGTGGGGCTTGCATTTGCATTCACCCCCCTTTACTCTGATGCCCCTAGAAATCTAGTGGAACCAATTGCCTTCAGAAGTCACCTACTTAGTAAATACAGTCCACCTGTGTGTAATTTAACCTCATTATAAATACAGCTGTTCTGTGAAGCCCTCAGAGGTTTGTTAAAGAACCTTAGTGAACAAACAGCATCATGAAGGCCAAGGAACACACCAGACAGGTTAGGGATAAAGTTGTGGAAAAGTTTAAAGCAGGGTTAGGTTATAAAAAAAATATCCCAATCATTTAACATCTCACAAAGCACTGTTCAATCTATCATCCAAAAATGGAAAGACATGTGGCCTGTGGAAGGAGAGCATTATTCAGAGAAGCAGTCAAGAGGCCCATGGTAACTCTGGAGAAGCTACAGAGATCCACAGCTCAGGTTGGAGAATCTGTCCACAGGACAACTATTGGTCATGCACTCCAAGAAGAGGCAAGAAGAAAGCCATTGTTGAACAAAAGAAATAAGAAGTCCCGTTTGCTGTTTGCAAGAAGCAAGTTTGTGAGGGACACAGCAAACATGTAAAAGAAGGTGCTCTAATCAGATGAGACCGAAATTTAACTTTTTTGACCTAAAAAGCATAATGCTAGGTGTGTCGGAAAACTAACACTGCACATCACCCTAAACACACCATCCCTACCGGGAAACATGGTGGTAGCAGCATCATGTTGTGGGGATACTATTTTTCAACAGGGAAGCTGATCAGAGTTGATAGGAAGATGGATGGAGCCAAATACAGGCTAATCTTAGAAGAGAACCTGTAAGAGTCTGCAAAAGTCTTGAGACTGGGGTGGAGGTTCAACTTCTAGCAGGGCAATGAACCCTAAACATACAGCCAGAGCTACAATGGAATGGTTTAGATCAAAGCATATTCATGTGTTAGAATGGCCCAGTCAAAGTCCAAACCTAAATCCAATTGAGAATCTGTGGCAAGACTTGAAAATTGCTGTTCACACATGCTCTCCATCCAATCTGACAAAGCTTCAGCTATTTTGCAAAGAAGAATGTGCAAAAATGTTACTCTCGAGATGTGCAAACCATGCACATCTCGAGAGTGAGACATACCCAAAAAGACTTGCAGCTGTAATTGCAGCGAAAGGTGGTTCTACAAAGTATTGATTTAGGAGGGCTGAAGACAAATGCACGCCACACTTTTCAGATATTTATTTGTAAAAAATGTTGAAAACCTTTTATCATTTTCCTTCTACTTCATAATTATATCACATTAAATCCCAATAAAATACATTGATGTTTTTGGCTGTAACATGACAAAACGTGGAAAATTTCAAGAGGTATGAATACTTTTTCCAAGGCACTGTAGTTTTTGATGCAGGATGTATTGTCTCTTGACCTTCTTGTTTAACTCATTGCACAGCTGGATTCTAGCTTTGGTAAGATCCTAAGGAATAGATTCTGCCTGTGTTTGCTTATGGGCAGCTTCTAGGGCATGGATCCGAGTAAGCAAACATTCAAGCAAAGTTTGGTGCACTTTCTTTACCACTGCAGATAGGGACAAAAATTTCCTCCTAATAGTGCACTTATGTTCTTCCCATTGGGTTAAGCGATTTACATCTGGATTATCGTTTATGTAGCTGCCTTTCTAAGCAGGGAAGAGCCGCCACAACTTACTCCTGCTCCAGGAAGGTAGAATAGTTCAACTCTAGTGGGGCATAGGAGAAATTGCCCACATCCCTCATATGAACCACAAAACAAAAAGAGACCCTCTGGTGGGACTTTAAAGGGCAAAAACTCCAATTAGGAGTATACCAATTACATGTATAAATAGAAAAAATACATAAATGATGTGTAGCATAATACTCATGAAATCACAACCACTCTTTTTAGGATCACTCTTGTACTAATGAGCAGAGTAATACCCAACGCATTTCAAGGTCATGCGTTTTTCCTCTTCATCGGGGCAAGTGGTGGAGGTATTTATTATATCATGTACAAGCAGGTATCTTGCTGTGTCACATCGAGAATTTAAAAACAAGGAAATATGGCCATGATGGCCCTGAACCATCCATGAAGATTAGAAACAAGAGCAGCCACTCCACTGATGACCAAAAGGGGGGGCAGGGCAGGAAGGCCCAACCCACAGAAGAACCCATACCAAAGGGTCAAAAGAATGAAGATCTCAATAGCTGAGCACACAGAGATGGATAGCATAATTCTAAAACATGAGAGCAAAAGGCCAAACTGGGGACAAGTGTATTGGTACGGTTTATTTAAAAAGAGTAAGTATGCCAGAGCTGTTGCTTCAGGCGCCCATCTCAGACCGGAACCAAACCATGCTCTCCTTGATTTTATACATCTATGCTGTAATTTGTTTATCAAGTTGAAAATACACTATGGTGTATACAAAGTAAACGCTGTTAAACGCTTGTAAACACTGTTCAAATCATGTAAATTCTCATTAACGCTAGGCACGTTTAGCACTTCAGCGTTTATTTATTTAAATGGTGAGAATTTTAATTTATTCTGGCCATTGAAATGGATTGATGGGGTAAATAAATGCCCACACTCCAAACACTTTATTTTTAATAAATTTGCAAAGATTTCAAACAAGTTTCTTTCACGTTGTTATTATGGGATATTGTTTGTAGAATTTTGAGAAAAATAATGAATTTAATTCATTTTGAAATAAGGCTATAACATAACAAAATGTGGTAAAAGTGAAGAGCGGTTAATACTTTCTGGATGCACTGTATATATCATATTCTTTGGCTGGGTCTTATACTGCATTGCAGTTTTGTTTTTGTCACAGTTTTCTGCTTAGTTAGACAGGTGAATTGCAATATTTAGCAGTGCATAAATCAATTTACTTCACATTCTGCTGCTGTAGTAATACGCTAGCTATTAATACTTTATATAATGAAAAATACTGCAGACAGAATAAAGAAGTCATGCATTATTTTACTCTTGTTTAACAAGATGCATTGTAAAATAGATTTCATCTGGCTCCTAAAACTGAACTCTAGGTAAATATCTGAAGACACACAAGAGATACATACTGTATATGGAACCAGTCTTACCTGTCAAAACATGTCTTCATCCCATCATGAGATTTACAGAATTCTGCAATAAAGCAAAGCCCTTTCTGATTTTTCTCTGCTGCATTTATCAAATTCCTACAGGTTTTGTCCTTCCTCCGGCCTGCGATGGTAAAACAGCAGACTGATACACTTTTTTGGGTTGTCTCCTAGATTTTTGTTTCACTATTTAAAAAGTCACTGACCTGTACCAAATTTTAATATTTTTTTAAATTATTATTTATTTTATTTAAAAATGTCTATTTGCATTTTTTATCAACTTTATTGCTATCACAAGGGATGAACAACATCCCTTGTGATAGCATGGGCCATGGCAGATCCTCTAGCCTCCAAAGCAGCCGATAAGACACAGATTGGTAACTGGCCAGGAAACACAAAACCAGAAGTGACAAAATACTCATCACTTTCTTAGAGATGATCAGGGATGTTCTGGTCCTTGATCCTCCCTATGGTCAGCCAGCAAAACTGCTGGCTGCAGTCCCAGACTCTCCGTGGGATGGAAGAGCCCGGGAAGGCCACTAGGGTTATTTAAAAAAAAAAGAGCATCGTCAGGTAAAAAAAAAAAAAAAAAATACAGAGAAAGGTCATCCGGTGCCCAGGGCAAAGATGGAAAATTGCGCGCACTTTTCTCAAGTCACTCCGACTTAAAAAAAGGTTCCTGAACTACTTGGGGGAGACTTCAGTGCAGTTTGCATTGACTTCTATTAAAGAAGGCGTTTGCAGGCTGCTCTGAAGTCACGATGTGCGGGGTGGCTTCAAAGTCGGGTGACACTGGCTGGAAAGGGGTTAACTTCTAGCGGTAATCAAGGGCTTAACTGTGTGTCTAACAATGTGTAATGTGTGCTGCTTTTTACTACCTATTTGATTTGTTTAATTTTTATTTTTTATGCTTTGCATGAAAAAAAAAAAGCAGTCGTTCCCTCTGTCCAGAGCCCTGTGTTGATTGTCAACACAGAGCTCTGGGCTGTGATTGGACACAGCTGATCAGTAGGTCCCAGCCATGAATCATTGGCTGGGATCTGCTGACAAGCTCCTGCTGTGTACAATCACAGGGGAGTAGATGGGAGGGACATGCGCCCTAAACAGTGCAGTGATGTGTGGGTACGTCCTGATGCCTGTAGCTGCCACTTGCGATAGGTTGGCAAGTGGTTAATTAGCAATGTTATTTGTAATATGCAGCAGGAAAGGGGGTTAATGTACTGTCACTGGTCACTAATGCATCAGTGACAGTACATTAACCCCCTTTCCTGCTGCATATTACAAATACCATTCCTAATTAAGCAAACTCCCCTCAGTCACTGTCACCCCCCCCCTTCAAAGTTATTCATGTCATCTGCAGCTGTCAATGAGAGGCAGGCCAGGACAAGGAAGCTCCTGTCAGGCGGAAATTACTCTGCATGACATGGGAAGTGAATGGCAGGGTGGGGCTGGTCTTAGGCTTGTGCCGGGTGCAGGAGCGCACTCGTCACATATTTCAGGCTATTTATGTACAATAGCCAGAGTGGCACACTGCACAATGCTCCAGCACCCCCCTTCCTCCAGTAAATAGTGCCGCCCAGGGCATCCACCCTTTCCGCTCCCCCCGTACCAGTCCTGGCTGCAGGCATCATCCCGGTATAACCATGGCAACTCAAGGCGGTACAGGGACATCCTTGGGCGCCAAGTGGTTAAAGGCAAAGAGAATTTAAAAAATATTTTTTTTTTATCTCCACCATAGCTTTAAACAACCAATTTTACTGTAGATGGCAAACATTTAATTTTACAACGGTGAAAGGTAACACTGCGCTAAAATGTGCTAAATGTGCCCCTAATCCGACACAAAAAGTGTTGTGCGTATACAAACACATACAAGATATATAAAAGCATATACCAGGTAAAATATAGTAAAATAAACTAAATGAACATCATTGCATAAATCCGATGCATATATATGTACAAGTGAACAATAAATTGCACATGTTATGACAATCTAATGAAACCACATATTGCTGTGAGCCTATATCATAAGTGCAAACTAATCACAAAAAGTGCCATGTGCCAAGCAAACTGCAAAGTGCTTAGTGTAAATAATAGTCCTTGGTGAACTATAAAAATATTAAACATATACATAACATAAAAGTCCTGCACACAGATAATAAAGTGCTTATGCGTGATTAACAATGGTGGTATTTTCAAACATGATTAGAATCTCTCCACGTGCCACAGATCATGCGATGGTGCAATACAGGTGAACCCCCAAGGTAATGCTCTCACCTCAGAGCGTGTGACTGAGTAATTACCGTATTTATCGGCCTATAACACGCACAGGCCTATAACGCACATTCATTTTAAGAGGGAAGTTTCAGGAAAAAAAACTTAAATTTTTAATAAGGAACTTTGAAGCAAAATAAGGGTCAGTGCCCATCTGCAGCCTCACCAATGCCATCAATGCAGCCTGATCAATGCCCATCTGCAGCCTCACAAGTGCCATCAATGCAGCCTCATTAGTCTACATCAATGCAGCCTCACCATTGCCATCAATGTAGCAGCCTTGCCATTGCTATCAATGCAGCAGCCTCACCACTGCCATCAATGAAGCAGCCTCACCACTGCCATCAATGCAGCCTGATCAATGCCCATCTGCAGCCTAGAGGGGACAGGGAGGGGGGCGGGACAAACGCCGACAGATTACATACAGTGAGAATCTCCTATGATAGACAGAACAGTGGCCCAATGGCGGCCCAGGAGACGGGACTTTCTATTACAGAGACCGCCAAGTAAACAGGAGATTCTCACTGTATTTAATCTGACGGCGCTCATCCCGCCCCCCTCCCTGTCCCCTCAGAGGCAGCTAAAATTGAAGTATTGGCGTATAACACGCACACGCTATTTGCATCCGATTTTCATGGTGAAAAAGTGAGTGTTATACACCAATAAATACAGTAAACAAAGTCAGAAAACACTTTTGAGCCACCCAGGGCTCTGTGCGGATCGTAGGATCACAGGCTCCAACATAAGAAGGTCAATGGATAAGAAGAAAAACCATATAGTGTGATATCGTTTTAAAACTTTATTCCCTGTGTGGGGGAGTGTTTTATCTGATTTTGGAATAAAGTTTTAAAACGATGTCACACTATATGGTTTTTCTTCTTATCCATTGATCTTCTTATGTTGGAGCCTGTGACTTTGTTTAATTACTCAGTCACACGCTCTGAGGTGAGAGCATTACCTTGGGGGGTCACCTGAATTGCACCATCGCATGATCTGTGGCATGTGGAGAGATTAATCACGCATAAGCACTTTATTATCTGTGTGCAGGACTTTTTTACTCATATGTTTAATATTTTTATAGTTCACCAAGGACTATTATTTACACTAATTGTGTTAACACTAAGCACTTTGCAGTTTGTTTGGCACATGGCACTTTTTGTGATTTGTTTGCACTTATGATATAGGCTCACAGCAATATATGGTTTCATTAGATTGTCATAACATGTGCAATTTATTGTTCACTTGTACATAGATATACATCAGATTTATGCAATTATGTTCATTTAATTTATTTTACTATATTTTACCTGGTATATACTTTTATACATCTTGTATGTGTTTGTATACGCACAACACATTTTGTGTCAAATTAGGGGCACATTTAGCACATTTTAGCGCAGCGTTACCTTTCACCTTTTTACTAGCTACACGCAATACAGGACGTGTTTCATGCATGCAGCTGAGTAGTGCATACACTTAGCACCAGGTCCAGTGTGGCTCGTAGGATTTTTTCTTTTCTTTAATTTAATTATACAATGTCTCCCTTTTATAATGACAGTAAAATTAGGTTTCCGCTACAAAGTATAGTAATTACAAAGAAAAAACATATTTCTCTGTATTTTCTAATGTGATATTACAGAAAGGAATATGAAACTAATGAAAAAGATTGCTAATGCCGCGTAACACATAAATGGACTTTCCGGCAGACTTGGTCCAGCAGACTGGACTCTGTCAGACAATTCGATTGTGTGTGGGCTCCAGCTGATTTTTTTTCCGCAAAAGTCCGACGGACCTAGAAATAAAACATGTTTCAAATCTTTCCAACGAACTCGAGTCCGGTTGAAAAATTCGCTCGTCTGTATGCTAGTCCGACGGACAAAAACCGATGCTAAGGCAGCTATTGGCTACTGGCTATCAACTTCCTTATTGTAGTCCGGTCGTACATCATCATGTACGAATCTGTCAGACTTTGGTGTGATCATGTGTAGGCAAGTCCGTTCGTTGGGAAAGTCCATTGGAAGTCCGCCGAAAGTCCGTTGGATAGTCCGTCGGACCAGTCCGGTCGAAAAGTCCGCTCGTGTGTACGCGGCATAATAATCACTTATATTTATAATTCACTTAATAATCAAACAATTCTGTAGCTGACCCTATGGGGTTGATTTACTAAAGGCAAACAGACTGGGCACTTTACAAAGTGCAGTTGTCCTCTGCAAGTGCAGTTGCTCCAAAGCTTAGTTAGGAGCTGGGCCATTCATTATTGTTGCATTACATGTGCAGCTTATCTGCGTCATTGGCTAAACAAGAAGAAAAAGTCCATGCCTTTCGCAGTCCCATGGTGTGGAGGGAGCATGAAAATGTTACATGGAAAACCAATAAATGAATGGAAAATTATGTTATTGGTATCAATAAAAAGATAAATGTATAAATGGTTGGTGTGGCACCATTCTCGTTGCTATATCACATTTTGCAGAAAAAGTTATGCAGCATAATTACACATCCCCCTCATAAGTTTTAATTATTTTTATGCAATTTTGACCTGAAGCTGTATCTTGGAAACTGGAACCAATTAGTACTCAGGACTTTATTTTCTTTTATTAGTGAGCCAGTTCTGGTAAAATTCCTTGATGCACGCAAACAGTCCTGAATTTTAATTCCAATTTGCTATGGTTGTTGTTCAGATCCCCCACTTCTAAGATATGATACTTAGTGGATAACAAAAAATGTGTCATATATTTTGATAGTGTGAACATTCTAACATCATATGTTTTCAATTCAGATGTCATAATCCCCCTGAGGAAGATCTTGATTATTGTAATCAAAACGCGTTAATGCCTTTGGGGCAGGAAACATTATTTGGAAATTCTTATATAGAAAGTTTGTCACCTGCCATTTTCCAAGAACATCTTTCATTATAATTGGAGTCATATATACCAGAGCTCATATTTTAAACAATATATTTTTGAATTTTATGTTTAACATTTTGTAATAATAAAAATATGAAATGTATAATTTTTCGTGTAATGGTTTGAATTTTTCTGTGGCATTAAACCCCTTTGGGAGAACTTTTGTTTAATTTGAAGCATCATTAGCATAGCCAAACTAAGCAAAATATTTTCTACAGCACTGTATTTCACTATACAGTAGATTTATAGACTGATGATGGTGATTTTTGGACATTTTCCACAAATTATATATCGCTAATGAAGTATATGACTCGTGATTCTGCATTAGGGAAAACTTTTACTTTCATTCAGCTTGTACATTGGTGCTGAAACCTACAGACTTATTGTAGTACACAGTGAGTGACCCGCTTGGATCTGTGTACTACAACCAGATCTGTAAATTTCAACACCAGAAGTTTGGTGCTTACTGTACTGTATGATTTAAATGAAAGTAAGTTTTCTGCAGCAGCATCCACACACTTCATTCATGGTAATTTATTTTTACAGTAAACATAACCAAACCTTGTTTTTGGCCAGAGTTCAGTGTTAAATTTGTAAACTATACTCTAGTCTCAAGTAAACAAAAAACAGTATATAATATGAAAATATTCTTCTAATTTCCTGAAATGTGAGATTTGTCCAGTCAGATATTTTCAGAGAAACAAGAGGGGGCCATATAGCAATATTACATCAATAACAAAAATAAATAAATATTTACATGGATGTACAGTAAATAAAAATCAGCACATCTGTGGCTGTTAAACCATTGGTAACCACTCATTCATTGCCTTGACAGTTGTCACAATAAACCCTGAATTTATTTCTTATGTAATAAATAAGTTGGCAGTCCAGGGTTAAAGTGACAGCCTGACATTGAGATATGAACTGCATATCTAAGTGAAGGTTAACCCTAATGCTGCTAACATTCACATAGATTTCTCATTTGATTTACTTTTTTTAGTTAGTTTTTTTATTTACTTTATTTAACGTACGGTATTTACTTAATTTTAATGTGCATATAATAATGTAGCATCATACATAATATGGCATATATCAGATTCTTTAGCTCTATGAAAACATTGGTTATTTGGGGAAATGTTTTTTTCCCCATAACATTCTAATATTCTATGGTAAGGCAGGGGAAAGGATATATATATATATATATGTACATCCCAGGTAGCACATCTGGTGCTAAATATGCATTGCTATGCATATTATGCTAAATTTACTAATCATGTTTAACATTAATATAGTTAATCTAGAGCCAAATCTTTTGTTTTAACCACTTGACGTCCGCGCTATAGTGGACCTTAAATGCCAGGAGGGTGTCCATGTACGTCCTCCTGTTCTCGCACCGCCTGCATGCCCCTGCATGCTCTGTGATCGCTGAATTCTTGGGACACAGGTGCTCACAGAACAGGGTAAAGGGCCAAACACAGCAGGCCCTTAACCATGTGATCAGCTGTCAGCCAATGACAGCTGATCACGGAAGTAAACAGAAGCCGGTTACCTTTTTTTCTTCTTCATGCTGTCAGTATGAAGAAAAGAATAAAGCCAGTAACCGGCTTCTGTTAGAGGGACATTGGTCCCCTAATTGCCCACCAGTGCTACTAATCAGTGCTCTCCAGTGCTGCAAATCCATGCCCACCAGTGCCATCTATCAGTGCCTATTAGTACTGCTAATTGGTTACTATGCACAGCTGCACCAGACACTGAGTGCTCCAGTTTTAGTAAATCTCCCTCTTACTTTCTATTCTTGTTATGCTCAAGATTTTGGACTTTTCCTCACTTTCAGTCCCCGTGACAGTGGTTACAATGACAATTAGGCTCGGTTCACACTGGGGCGACTTGGGATCCGACTTATACGTCCTCAAGTCACCCCAGAAATAGTCTCAATGGGAGTGAACGCTAGCGTCTTAATAGACGCTACTGAAGTCGCTCCGACTTCAGAGCGTACTCCCTGTACTACTTTGATCCGACTTTGATCCGACTTCAGCCTATTGACTATCATTGAAGTCGGATCAAAGTCGGATCGCCGTCTCGCATGATCCGACTTCGGCATGCGACTTGTGCTCAGATGATCTTGAGGGGGAACTCCACGCCAAATTTTAAATAAAAATCCGGCATGGGTTCCCCCTCCAAGAGCATACCAGGCCCTTGGGTCTGGTATGGACCTTGAGGGGAACCCCCTACGCCGAAAAAACGGCGTGGGGGGGTCCCCCCAATCCATACCAGACCCATGCTGAGACTATGATGACATAGGGGGGCGTGGTCATCGGGTGATGACCACGCCCCCTAAAACGTCACAGTCCCAGCATGCCCAGGGACTGTGACGGCATAAGGGGGAGGGGTCACCGCCTATATAAGTCAGAGCAGAGCGCACAGAGAGCATTCTAGCCGGAGAGAGCGTCGTGTCAACATCAGAAGAAGAGAAGAGGGCAGAAGATTGAAGACCGGGCTCCTCCGCTTTAGCAAAAGAGCGGCAAAAGAGCAGAAGAGAGCGGAGGAGCCCGGCAGAAGACCCGGAGAGCGCGGAGAAGAACCGGAGAGACCCCCGAAGTCGGAAGAAGACCCCCGGAGCTGTCTAATAAAATACTTTAAAAATCTGTGTAGTTTTTTTTTTTAAATTGACACTTTTTCCCTAGGTGAATGGGTAGGGGTACGATGTACCCCATACTCATTCACATAGGGTGGGGGGCCGGGATCTGGGGGCCCCCTTATTAAAGGGGGCTCCCAGATTCCGACAAGCCCTCCGCCCGCAGACCCCGACAACCAACGGCCAGGGTTGTCGGGAAGAGGCCCTTGTCCTCATCAACATGGGGACAAGGTGCTTTGGGGGGGGGCCCGCAACGCGCCCCCTCTCCCAAGGCACTAAGCCCCCATGTTGAGGGCATGCGGCCTGGTACGGTTCAGGATGGGGGTGGGGCGCCCGCTCGTCCCCCACCCCATTCCTGTCCGGCCGGGCTGCGCGCTCGGATAAGGGTCT
The DNA here is from genome assembly GCA_037952925.1 of Lithobates clamitans. Lineage (NCBI taxonomy): Eukaryota > Metazoa > Chordata > Amphibia > Anura > Ranidae > Lithobates > Lithobates clamitans. The sequence goes on from JBBGZY010000163.1 coordinate 2,669,426, forward strand.
GGTATGGATTGGGGGGACCCCCCCACGCCGTTTTTTCAGCGTAGGGGGTTCCCCTCAAGGTCCATACCAGACCCAAGGGCCTGGTATGCTCTTGGAGGGGGAACCCATGCCGGATTTTTATTTAAAATTTGGCGTGGAGTTCCCCCTCAAGATCATCTGAGCACAAGTCGCATGCCGAAGTCGGATCATGCGAGACGGCGATCCGACTTTGATCCGACTTCAATGATAGTCAATAGGCTGAAGTCGGATCAAAGTCGGATCAAAGTAGTACAGGGAGTACGCTCTGAAGTCGGAGCGACTTCAGTAGCGTCTATTAAGACGCTAGCGTTCACTCCCATTGAGACTATCTCCCAGTGTGAACTGAGCCTTAGTAAGAACAGATTACCGTACTTCAACAAGGACATAGACAGCAATAAAAACCCAAAATGTGTTGGATGTGTTATCATGTGTGATAAGAAGTAAATAAACCAATTATCTTGTATTCTACTAACCTTGGCGTGGTGCTCTTAGAAGTTTCTAAATGCAACCTTCTCTACTCTATCTAAGACTAAAAAAATGTTGGCTGCAGATACAAAATGTAATATGTGTCAGGAAGAACTCATGGCATATCATATGATTCAACACATGCATATTGAAGAGAATTTGTTATTCATTTGGAAAGTTTCTTTGCTCATAATCTGTATAAATTATTTTCATTATACAGAAAAAAGGGCCATATTACTAAATAATTTAAAAAAAAAGAAAAACATTGAAAAAAGTACAGACAGTTGATATAGATTTCTCACCAAGGAATTTATGGTTTACTTTCTCAGGTGAAACAGCAAACTTTTAAATTGGCAAAGTTCCAGTAGATGTGATGTAGATTTACAGTCATATTTTCAAGGAAATTGGGGCATTTTGTCCTGGAGGTTAGAGATTGTAAGCAAGGGAGCATATATATATATATATATATATATATATATATATATACATATATATATATATATATATATATGTATGTATTTTTTTTGATAAAATATGAGTGATTTGTCTTGTGAACACTTATGTGTCACTGTAGGGGAAGAACTATTCCATCTATGACCGTCTTTCTCTGCCATAAACGGAAAGTCTGACAAGCCAGACAGTCTACCAGTAAATCATGTCTGCAGTAGTTCCCATAAATCTGAGGAGGAAGATATTCTCTGAACTTTGAGATGTACATAAATTTTGGGATGGTGTACATCCTTTTTCTGCATATATTACATGGGTAAAAGAATTATTTTTACATGTAAAATAAATCACATCCTAGTGTGGAAGCTTTGTATGAAAAAAATGTACAGCATGTTGGGCTTAATCCTTTTGTCAGTTCTGTAGTTTGTATTGGATGAAAGTTAACTGAAAATTGATTTATCATTTTTAATGATTAGGTTCACAGTTTACAGAATTTTTTTTTTCTTTTGGTGAAGTTATTTATAAGCAGTAATGGATGCATTCTACCTGTGTTTTTTTACCCTTGCTGTAAGAAGTGCTAGGGTTATGTTAATTTACTATATAGTTATCATAAACAAGCACGTGGCCTCCCCTGCTGATGTCAGAGGGAGATCTCGGCCCCTCCTGCTGTAGCCCTGGATCAAAGTATATAATAGATGGGCTGGTAGTGAATTATATCATTGTGGGAACAACCACTTTAAAGCAGAAATTTACCCATAAAAACTTGATAAAAAATACAAATAATAATAATACAATCCACATTATTAATTATGCAACCAAAATTAGTGTGTGCTGTAAATTGCCTCCAGTGTAGCTCCTATTTCTTCTTGGCTGGCATTTTGCTGAAGCCCAGAGTCCCTTAACAGCAGTAAATCATAAAGTGGAACTAAACGCATCAATTTACCAGTTTCAAATAACAGTTACATTCCTAGAATGTCGGGATTGCTTACTGTCACATTTGCTTGTGTCCTCAACCAAACTGTCAAACCATCAAATGGTTGGTGTCTTAACTGATCACATGTGTAGCACCATGGCAGTTGCAGATCAAACAGAAGCAGCTTCCTTGGCTGTAAAGGATAGGAGGATTTAATTCCACATTTGGCATTGGCCTCTACAAGCTCAACAGTGCCTAAAAATGCCTAAAAATGGAGAGCAACTGAGCATGTGTAGAACAGGGTGAGATAGTGTAGTACAGGGTTTTAAACAGTATAGACACTTATTTGTAATGTTTTTAATAGCTATTCCTGCAAAAGGGGCCAGCATGAAGTGATCTAGCAGGACTTAAAGTGTTTGTTAACCCATATGTAACAAACACTGCCAGCCCCTCTATTAGAGCCTGGCATAGCACACTGTATTCGTCTTTTATAAAAAGGAAGTTTGTAAATACTGATTTAGAACGATCTTCAGGCAGGTCACGTGACTCGATATTTGGCTTCTGCAGGAGGGGCAAAGATCTCCCTCTGACATCAGCTGGGGAGGTCACATGGCTGCTCAGCCCCTCCTGCAGTAGCCCTGGAAACTGTCCAAGAGTCACGTGTCTGGCCTGAAGATTGCACTAAATCAGTATTTACAAGCCTCATTTTTATAAAAGACTACTACAGTGTGCTATGCCTAACAATAATAGAGGGGCTGGCAGGGACCATTTATAAAATTGTATTTGTACAAATAGCGGCGTGGATGGGGGGGCAGAGACAGAGACACAGACAAGGAGCTGACAGGCAGGGAGGAGGTGGAGAAAGGAAAGCTGAAAGCAGGGCTGCGGGTGATGTAGGGACATACTCTGACCACGGTGGTCAGGGCTCAGCAGCCCTTATTTTTATGGTCAGCAGAGAGAGAGGGAGATACAGAAAGTGGCATGTTCAAGGAGGTTTTTTAAACTTTAGAGGGGGGCAGATTACACAGCACAAGCACTGTGATGTTTAATCTGCTTTAAGGGACCAGGGAATGTATTTATTTATTTATTTTTGAATTAACAATTACTTTAATTTTCTGACTAAAGTTCCACTTTTAATCCTCTTTCATGTAATTTTGACACCTTTGTAATATCACAGTTTTTGAGTGTCTGTTATCAGCACTGTTGAAATGTGGCCAGTCAGTACACATAACTTCAAAGCCATCTGATATTCATTGTGACATCCTAATATTTTGACACAAGTCTTTAAGTAAATATTCAAATGAAGGGGGAAGGAAAGTTTGACCTCTTCCTTCACTTGCTCAAGCAGCAAATGGGTTGGCCTTACAGCCTGGAGCTGCACCCAACACTACTGATCTGGCAGGAGGAGAATACAAGTAAATAATAAAAAATAAGTACTCTCTGAGAAGTAGGGCCACAGTATTATAGCATTTTGGAGATTCAATTTATTACTAATGCTTACTGATAACTGGTCATCTTCAGGAGTATTCCAGTTTAAAATCCATCTGCCATATATAATACCACAAAAAGATTATTTTGTGTGGCTTACTGGCTTTACTAGTATGGCTGCAGTTTCAGGCTCCAGTTTTACTTGCTGTTTTTGCATTTTCTATATTTACATGTATTGGTTACTGAAATGTAACTCAGAGCTCCTATACCATAGGCCTAGAGATCCCCCCTCTAAGTAGGACAAGGCAGCTACAACCTGGGCCACATACTACTTCAGGTACACATGCCTACTCTTGTATGACTACTAATTGCTAACATACCGGTACCTTTAAAACCTCTAGCAGCCTTTTTCATTATTTTAAGCATGGAAGTGAATGGCTAATTTTGTTGTTTTATGCTTCTACCTGTGCCTTGTAGATGTGTAATAACTGTTAGGATGCTTGCAATATTTGCTTTTCCGTACATTCATCTTAGTCATAGTTAAATGAGACTTGTGTCAACCTTAGGGGAATCCACTGAACATTTATCAGAGACATTAAACTCATTTAGCACTATTCTGAATAACTTTTTTGTCAGAATAAGACACCTTGAAGATAATTAGCCATTTTCACAATAAATAATTGTATTACTTTGATAACAGATTTGAGGGTTTTAAATAACTGTAATAATAATCCCATATCTCTGGGACTTGGATATATTCCTAATATGGACACTAAACTTTGTCTAACACTTTCCCCCATTTAAAGCACTAGATAATTAGAATAGAGCCAGGGAAACGCTTACCAGAAGGTACTGAGATCGGCACACAATGTTTATAAAACAGAAAGTTCCCTTTGATTGCCTGTCCTTAAAGTCTCACAAAATGCAGTGTGATGGTCTCTACTGACTTCTGGAAGGCAGCATTGTGACTTAAAAGCTATGTTTTTTGTAGTTTAATTTATCACTGCGTTAGAGAAACTGACGTCAGTGACTTATCCATCAGTCTGCTGAAAGGAAATGTAAGTAGCACAAACAGCGTAGTAAGAAATTCCCTTTTATCTAGTACTGTTTAAAAAAGAACAATACTGCTTTGCATTGGAAAAATATGTGTGTGTGTGCTGTTAGGGATATTTATTGATTTTGTGCCTTCTTCAATAGGCTTAATACATTCGGTAAACATGAATTCCTAAGGTTATTATTAAAGATAGATTGCATTGCTCAATGCTTTTTTTTGTTTTGTATTGATGATATTGGTGAAAGTTTGTGTGCTGAAAACGGTAGTCTTGGGTACCCAAGTGCATTAGTTCATTCTGTTTGTAAGCTAAACAATGTAACTCACATCTCTTCAAAGAATACATATTATATCTGGTATGATATGCATTAATAATAGAAAAGGACAAAAAATTGAGGTTCTTGTAGGGAATTCTTGTTTTACATACAGTATGTATGGTAAGGTCAATGTCCCAGATTTTTGGTACCCATACACATGATGACATTTAAAGTGTTTTCATTCTCCTCTGACTGTCCTATGAGGCTACATGACCCCTTTCTGTTTGGACAGTGCTAATTGGCCTTATGCGGATGCCATGTACCCTCACAAAAAAAAACTCTAGCAATACACACCAAACTGAGCATGTGCAGAGTGCCTTCTAGGGCTTTGTTATATCAGCAAATGGACTGGGCACAGTAAAAGAAGGGGAGAATCAGAGAAGACAGGATCAAACAAACTTTTTACACAATGCGGATGATTACATTCCACAGTGAGTCCAACAAGCATGCTTTACTGCATATACAGACAGATTTTACTGTAGTGGGTTTAGTAACACTTTAATGATTAATTACAAAACCTGCTGAAAAGTTAATAAGGCCATTGGAGATAAACACTGATACAAATGCTTTATTCTATATTGTGACCTTCAACTTGTACCTTTTCCCATTGAGTTTATGGCCATAAAACTGATTCATTGCAGCAGAGTTTAGTAGCTGTTACATTTTTTTTGTGAATTTCCTAATTGTTAGTAGGGATTAGCCGAACACCCCCGGTTTGGTTGGCAGCAGAACATGTGAACAGGCAAAAAATTTGTTCGAACACGCGAACACCGTTAAAGTCCATGGGACACGAACATGAATAATCAAAAGTTCTAATTTTAAAGGTTTATATGCATGGTATTGTCAAAAAAGTGTTTTGGCACCTGGGTCCTGCCCCAGGGGACATGTATCAATGCAAAAAAAGTTTTAAAAATGGCCATTTTTTCAGGAGCAGTGATTTTAATAATGCTTAAAGTGAAACAATAAAAGTGAAATATTCCTTTAAATTTTGTACCTGGGGGTGTCTATAGTATGCCCGTAAAGTGGTGCATATTTCTCATGTTTACAACAGTCCCTGCACAAAATGACATTTCTAAAGGAAAAAAAGTCATTCAAAAGCCTCTATAATGAATTGTTGGTCCCAGCAATAAACATAAAAGTCATTGAAAAAAATGGCATGGGATTCTCCCACAGTCCATTACCAGGCCCTTTGGGTCTGGTATAAATGTTAAGGGGGACCCCGCGCCAAAATTTAAAAAAAAATGGGGGTCCCCATCAAAATCCATATCAGACCCCAGACCCTTCAGGTCTGGTATGGATTTTAAGGGGAACTTTTTAAAAAAATTGGCATGGGGGTCCCAGATCCTGGCCCCCCCGTGCGAAATGGTAACGGTGTACAAATGTACCCCTACCATTTCACAAAAAAAGTGTGAAAATGGTAAAAATTACATAACACGGCTTGGGACAAGTCCTTTATTAAAAAATAAAAATATAAAAATGTCCCACTAAGTCTTCTTCTTCTCTTGCTGTGCCGACGGGCGGAAAAAGAAAAAAGCCTGCACGCCGCCACCGATCACCATCCATGGGAGGCACCTGCCATAATGACCGTCCTCTCAGGTAACAGTTCTTTTATAACTGAGGGTGGGGCCACATGGTGATGTCCCCAGGTGACCCCACCCCCTCTGACGCATGGGGACATCCCTATGGCTTCCCCGTAGCATCAGAGGGGGGTGGGGTCACCCAGTTAAGTCACTGGGTGGCCCCGCCCCCTCTGACGCTATGGGGAAGGCATAGGGGTGGCCCCGCCCTCAATTATAAAAGAACTGTCACCTGAGAGGACTGTCATTATGGCGGGTGCCTCCCATAGAGACGGATTGGTGGCGACATGCAGGTTTTTTTCTTTTTCGGTCCGTCGGCGGAGCAAGAGAAGAAGAAGAAGACTTTGTGGGACGTTTTTATTTTTTTATTTTTTAATAATGACTTGCCCTAAGCCGTATCATGTCATTTTTACCATTTTCACACTTTTTTTGTGAAATGGTAGGGGTACATTTGTACCCAGTTACCATTTCACACAGGGGGGAGGCCAGGATCTGGGGGTCCCCTTGTTAAAGGGGGCTTCCAGATTCCGATAAGCCCCCTGCCCACAGACCCCCACAACCACCGTGCAAGGGTTGTGGGGATGAGGCCCTTGTCCCCATCAATGGGGTGCTTTGGAGGGCTACCCCAAAGCACCCTCCCCATGTTGAAGGCATGTGGCCTGGTATGGTTCAGGAGGGGGCCTCTCTCTCATCCTCCCTCTTTTCCTGAAGCCTGCCAGGTTGTGTGCTCAGATAAGGGTATGCTACGGATTTTTGGGTGGACCCCCACGCCATCGTTTTTTTAATTTTTGGCACGGGGTTCCTCTTAATATCCATACCAGACCCAAAGGGCCTGGTAATGGACTGTAGGGAAATACTATGCCGTTTTTTTCAATGACTTTTATGTGTATTGCCGGGACCGACAATTTAATATAGCCACCAGTACTTTTAAATGACTTTTTCTCCTTTAGAAATGTCATTTTGTGCAGGGACTGTTGTAAACACGGGAAACATACGCCACTTTACAGGCATACTATAGACATCCCCAGGTACGAAATTTAAAGGAATATTTCACTTTTATTGTTTTACTTTAAGCATTATTAAAATCACTGCTTCCGAAAAAAGGCCATTTTTAAAACTTTTTTTTTGCATTGATACACCCAGGTCCCCAAACACTTTTTATGACAATACCAAGCATAAAAGCCTTTAAAATTAGCACTTTTGATTTCTCCCATAGACATTTAAAGGGTGTTCTGCGGCTTTCGAATTTGCCGCGAACACCCCAAATTGTTGGCTATTCGGCGAACAGGCGAACACCCGATGTTCAATTTGAACTTACGTTCGACTCGAACATCCCTAATTGTTAATAGCTCACAGATTCCTAGGGACCCAGATAGCAAGCAATTGTGCTGCAAGTTTGAAAATGTCTTGCTAAGCTATTGCTAGACTTGCCAGTCTTCCATGTCTGTTGCACAATTGCAGCAAGTCTGCATTGCATGACTCCAGATCAACTTTCTTTCCAAACATTCTGCAAGTCTGCTACAAGTTCTTGTTCAGTTATGTTGTGCAATAGTCATCCCACCACAGGGGTCACTGTGACTGAACTTTTATGCTATAGACTTGCAGAGCTCTTGCTGTAGACTCACCACTTCAACTTTTCTCTTGTTAGAGACTTGCCACTAAGGATAAGTTTGATGTTCGAGTTGAATGTAAGTTCGACTCAAACATTAGGTGTTCGCTCGTTCGCTGAACAGCGAACATTATGGGGCATTCTGGGGGAAAATTGAGCGCTGCAAAACGCCCTATAATGCACTGCGAGATTGCAGTGCATTGCTGTATAATGATTGGCCAAAGCATGCACCTGACCTGCATGCTTTGACCAATCACAGTGCTCTCTGCTGAGAGAGCAATAATTGACCAAAAGCAGGGTACCTTTGGCCAATCATGGCTCAGGGGAATAAGTCCACACCCCACACTATATAATGCTGCTTACATAGCGGCTGTGTGTAGTGTTGGTGGCGTGGACGGAGAGATAGCTTGAGTTAGATTAAGCAGGTAGGTTATTTAATTAGTGCAGTGTATTTGATATATATATACAGTCAGTCTAGTATATACAGTATCTCACAAAAGTGAGTACACCCCTCACATTTTTGTAAATATTTTCTTATATCTTTTCATGTGACAACACTGAAGAAATGACACGTTGCTACAATGTAAAGTAGTGAGTGTACAGCTTGTATAACAGTGTAAATTTGCTGTCCCCTCAAAATAACTCAACACACAGCCATTGATGTCTAAACCACTGGCAACAAAAGTGAGCACACCCCTAAGTGAAAATGTCCAAATTGGGCCCAAAGTGTTAATATTTTGTGTAACCACCATTATTTTACAGCACTACCTTAACCCTCTTGGGCATGAAGTTCACCAGAGATTCACAGGTTGCCACTGGAGTCCTCTTCTACTCCTCCATGATGACATCAGGGAGCTGGTGGATGTTAGAGACCTTGCGCTCCTCCACCTTCCGTTTGAAGATGCCCCACAGATGCTCAATAAGGTTTAGGTCTGGAGACATGCTTGGTCAGTCCATCACCTTTACCCTTAACTTCTTTAGCAAGGCAGTGGTTTTCTTGGAGGTGTTTTTGGGGGTTGTTATCATGTTGAAATACTGCCCTGCAGGCCAGTCTTCGAAGAGAGGGGATCATGCCCTGCTTCAGTATGTCACAATACATGTTGGCATTCATGGTTCCCTCAATGAACTGTAGCTCCCCAGTGCCGGCAGCACTCATGCAGCCCCACACCATGACACTACCATGCTTGACTGTAGGCAAGCTAAACATGTCTTTGTACTCCTCACCTGGTTGCCGCCACATGCGCTTGTCACCATATGAACCAGATAAGTTTATCTTGGTTTCATCAGACCGCAGGACATGGTTCCAGTAATCCATGTCCTTAATCTGCTTGTCTTCAGCAAACTGTTTGCAGGCTTTCTTGTGCATCAACTTTAGAAGAAGCTTCCTTCTGAGACGACAGCCATACAGACCAATTTAATTCAGTGTGCGGCACTGACAGGCTGACCCCGCACCCCTTCAACCTCTGCAGCAATGCTGGCAGCACTTAAACATCTATTTCCCAATGACAATCTCTGGATATGACGCTAAGCACATGCACTCAACCTCTTTGGTTCACCATGGTGAGGCCTGTTCTGAGTGGAACCTGTCCTGTTTAACCGCTCCATGGTCTTGGCCACCATGCTGCAGCTCAGTTTCAGGGTCTTGGCAATCTTTCTAAAGCCTAGGCCATCTTTATGTAGAGCAACAATTCTTTTTTTCAGGTCCTCAGAGAGTTCTTTGCCATGAGGTGCCATGTTGAACTTCCAGTGACCAGTATGAGAGAGTGAGAGCGCTACTACCAAATTTAATACACCTGCTTCCCATTCACACCTGAGACCTTGTAACACTAATGAGTCACATAACACTGGGAAGGGAAACTGGCTAATTAGGCCCAATTTGGACATTTTCACTTAGGGCGTGTATTACTTTTGTTGCCAGTGGATTAGACATTATTGGCTGTGTGTTGAGTTATTTTGAGGGGGCAGCAAATGTACGCTGTTATACAAGCTGTACACTCACTACTTTACATTGTAGCAAAGTGTTATTTCTTTGGTGTTGTCAAATAAAAAGATATAACAAAACATTTTCAAAAATGTGAGGGGTGTACTCATGTTTGTCAGATATTGCATATATATACTCTGCATTTAGCATAGACTATATATTCAGTGTATACTCTATATTCAGTCAGTGCAGGCAGTGTATCAATATATATATATATATATACAGTCTAGTATATATATATATACCGTATTTATCGGCGTATAACACGCACTTTTTTCCCCTTAAAATCAGGGGAAAGTCGCAGGTGCGTGTTATACGCCGATCCCCTGCGATCCCGACTTGTCACATTTTCAAAATCACCGAACGGCGATTTGAAAATGGCGCCGACGGCGCCGAAATACACAGAGCCGGTCCTCGGCTCTTTCCGGCGGCTGTCGTTCATTTTCGGCTCCACTCGTAGTCCCGAGCGGAGCTATCCGAACCTACTCGGCTAGGTTCGGATAGCTCTGCTCGGGACTACGAGTGGAGCCGAAAATGAACGACAGCCGCCGGAAAGAGCCGAGGACCGGCACTGTGTATTTCGGCGCCGGCGGCGCCATTTTCAAATCGCGATCGGCGATTTTGAAGCCCAGAATGGCTGGGATCACTGGGGCAAGGCTGCACTGGGGAAAGCTGCACTCGGGAAGACTGCACTGGGGAAGTCTGCACTGGGGAAGGCTGCACTGGGTAAAGCTGCACTGGGGAAGGCTGCACTGGGTAAAGCTGCATTGGGAAGTCTGCACTGACAAGGCTGCACTGGGGAAGTCTGCACTGGGGAAGGCTGCACTGGGGAAGGCTGCACTGGGGAAGGCTGCACTGGGGAAGGCTGCATTGACATGGCTGCACTGACAAGGCTGCACTGACAAGGCTGCACTGACAAGGCTGCACTGACATGGCTGCACTGACATGGCTGCACTGACATGGCTGCACTGACATGGCTGCACTGGGGCAAGGCTGCACTGGGGAAGGCTGCACTGGGGAAGGCTTCATTGACATGGCTGCACTGACAAGGCTGCACTGACAAGGCTGCACTGACATGGCTGCACTGACAAGGCTGCACTGACATGGCTGCACTGACATGGCTGCACTGACAAGGCTGCACTGACATGGCTGCACTGACAAGGCTGCACTGACAAGGCTGCACTGACAAGGCTGCAATGATGGGCGTTTAAATGTAAGTTTTTTTTCCCTTCAACTTCCCTCCTAAACGTTTTTTTTTCCTTAAAATTCCCTCCTAAATTGGGGTGCGTGTTATACGCCGGTGCGTGTTATACGCCGATAAATACGGTATATATATATAGATATACTCTGCATTCAGTGTAGCTTATATATACAGTGCATTCGGCAGTGTACAGTATATAATACACTTCAGGCAGTGTATCAATCTATATATACAGTCTAGTGTATATATATATATATATATTATATTGTAAAGCGCTGCGTAAACTGTTGGCGCTATATAAATCCTGTATAATAATAATAAATATATATATATATATACACAGTATATATATATACTCTGCATTCAGTGTACCTGATATATACAGTGCATTCAGTGGTGTATAGTTTCTAATACACTTCAGGGCAGCTTCTGTACAGTTTCTAATACAGTGCAGGCGGTGTACACAGTATATAATACAGAGTGTACAGTTTCTAATACACTTCTGGTGGTGTACACAGTATATAATACAGTTTCTAATACACTTCAGGCGGTGTATTAATATATATATATATAATATATAGTGTCTAGTTTATCCATATATATATATATAATATATATATATATATATATATATATATATATATATATATATATATATATATATATATATATATATATATATATATATATATATATATATATATATAGTGTCTAGTTTATCCATATATATATATATATATATATATATATATATATATATATATATATACAGTGGGGACGGAAAGTATTCAGACCCCCTTAAATTTTTCACTCTTTGTTATATTGCAGCCATTTACTAAAATCATTTAAGTTCATTTTTTTCCTCTTTAATGTACACACAACACCCCATATTGACAGAAAAACACAGAATTTTGACATTTGTGCAGATTTATTAAAAAAGAAAAACTAACCTCACACCATTTGAATGGGATCGAATTTTTACCATCATGCACAAGGGCTTCATTAATGTTTCCACCCAAGAGAATAGATATAAACTGTTTTCGAAATGGTATAGGACGCCAGACAAAGTCCATCATTTTCACCCCACCATAACCCCGATGTGCTGGAGATGCAAGACATCTCGCGGTACCCTACTTCACATCTGGTGGGACTGCACCCTTCTACAACCATTTTGGTCAGAAATTCACTGACTGATTTCCCACATCACCACGTACACTCCAACCTTCTCATCGGCCAACTATTTACTACACCATAACTCTATTTCGTGCAGTTCCTATAAAAAGTCCCTGACTTTGCACCTTATCAATGCAGCCAATCTTTGCATCCCCGCCTTATGGAGGAATCCCACGCCCCCAACGGTACAGGACTGGATCCGTAGGGTAGACAAAATAGCCAACATGGAACAACTTATATGCCAAGCCCATGACAACCCGACCAAATACAATACTACATGGGCGTGCTGGTTACACTATCGGCAACTCCCCACGCAGAACGTTCTATCTACACCATCAACACCAGCACCCTAAATGCGCATAACTATCTTACAACTCAGGTCCCTTCCACCCATTTAACCGCCATCACCCCCCCCCTCTCCAGCCCACTCCCTCCTCCCCACATTAAACCGAATCCATCCCAACCTACGAAGCCCCATATCCCTGCTTAAACTCTTCATCTTTCTGCAGGCTTTTACGAATTTGACCTTAACCTCCGGCCCCACATTCATTATATCTACACCTCTCTTACTACCTTGCCCCTCTCACCCTCTAGCGGGTACCGAGATTATAGCTTGCCACATCGTCATCTCACTCGATACAATTACTAACTCTTCATACACACCCCCCCCCCCCCCCGTTCACAGTGATGATCCCGTTCGGGGTGATCGGAGGGGGGATAGAAACTTCACGGTGTGGACATATCTTCCTTACTCTCCCCGCCCCACACAATGCCAGACTCAATGTACAAGGGGACGATGTCTATGAACACTTCTGATCGACGGAATGTTTCTCTCGTTCCTTTTTATTTCTGTTTCTATGCCACAGGCAACTCATCCTGACTTCCCAATTACGTTGATCACCTACGGCCTAGAAACACTTAACCCGCCCTTCATGTTTTTTCTATATATATTATATTTCGTTTATTGACCTCATTGTTACCCTCATACGGTTTGTCAACCTATTGCAAAAGTATGTTTATACACATCAATTACCTGTATCTCTACTTACTACAACTGTATGCTTTGTATTACTAGTGAACTTGTAATATGCAATAATATGCAATAAATTCAATAAAAAGTTTTGAAAAAAAAAAAAAAAAGAAAAACTAAAATATCACATAGGTGGTTCACAGTCACTCCTTCCGTAGCCACACTATCATGCACAGAGGAGTCCCCAGAAATATTTGACAACAGTGTCGGTTACATGCTGCTGGAGGATGCGCAGCGATTTGATGGCTCTCATGTTTGTTCCCAGGTTGAGGAAGGGAGTAACGTGAGCCTAGAGAGAGGGGGTGCCACAGAAGGACAAGAAACTGGCAGTCATGTTCCCCCAGCTGCAGCATACTGTCAAGTTTTCTCCAGTGACAGGGAGAGAGGGGATGATGAGTTCACTGACTGTACTTGAGTATAAATGAAACTAGGTGTGCTACCTGAACAAATACAAACTTATACACAAGTCAGTGAAAAAACCCCACATTAAACCTTGCCTATAGGCTGAATTGGAAGTGAATAAAAATAAATAAAAATAAATATAAATAAATATATATGAATATATGTGAAATCAATTAAGTGTAAAATCCATCAAGGGGCTTGATAGCGTGTGTTTTGGCCTCGTTGGACAGGGCGGTCAGCAGTAAGGTTCATATTACCGCTGACTCATGGTCCAGCAGGCATGGGCAGGGACGTTACCTCTCCTTCATGGCGCATTGGGTAACTTTGCTGGCAGCTAGGAAGGATGCAGGACAGGGTTCAGTGTTGGAGCTTGTTCTGCCACTACACCTCCAAAAAGCTGGTGGTGATTCTGCCACAACATCTGTATGCTCCCCTCCTCTATCTCTATGGCCTCTTCTGCAGAATTGTCCTCTGAACCAGCAGTGCTTCCTAAGCGCTCACGGGGCTACGCAAGCAGTTAGGCTAAAAGATGCCATGGTGCCAGGTGTTAGAGTTGGTCTGCCTAGGGGACAGGAGCCACACTGGGGTAGAGATTCTGTCAGCTCTGCAGGGGCAGGTTCAGAGGTGGTTGAAGCCATGCCAGCTTCAGCCAGGAATGGTTGTATGCGACAATGGCACCAACCTTCTCTCCACCCTCCGACAGGGACACTTGACATGTTCCATGTTTGGCACACATCTTGAATTTGGTGGTGCAGCGTTTCTTGGCCAGGTAGCCAGGCTTACAAGATCTCCTGAGGTAGGCCAGAAAAGTCTGTGGTCATTTCCACCGGTTATACAATGCCAGTGCTCAGCTGGCTGACATTCAAAGGGAGTGCAACCTGTCCACCAACCGCATCATTTGTGACATGCCCACCAGGTGGAACTCAACGTTGGCAATGCTGCAGCGGCTGCACACACAGCAGAGGGCCATCAATGAGTACCTGTGTGAGTATGGCACCAGGACAGGGTAAGGGGAACTTGGCTTCTTTTTGCCATGCCAGTGGCTACTGATCAATGATGCATGCACTTTCCTGTCACCATTTGAGGAGGCCACAAGGATGGTGAGCAGCGACAATGCATACATCAGTGACACTGTCACTCTAGTCTTCCTGCTGGAGCACATGCTTTGTGGAATCATGGACAGGGCACTTGAAGCAGAACAGTGGGGGGAATAGTGTTGTATATGTTGTAATATGTTCACCGATTTATGTGGGACATTATTATATGTATGTACACATACAGTCAATATTGACCAGGCCAGAATTCAATTGACAATAGTTTATTTGTCCAACTGAATTTTAACATAGCAAAGGGACAGCTGAAGACCATTTGATGTGTTAATCTTATGCAAGTCTATTTGAACATTTCAAAGGGTGTTCAGGTGGTATCTGTTAATCTAATCTAATTACACATATCTAAGGGGGCTTGTTGATGTTGATATGCGGGAGTGCAAATTGGGGTGGTTTGTGACTGCAGCTGTTCACGGCTGGGGGGGTTGTTGTCTGTCTGAAAGACTGAAGCAAATCAAAGTCCTAAATTGAAACGGCCAATAAAATTGCTCAGCCATTCAGTGTCTAGTGAATATAACATGATGTTCAGTCTATAGTTTAAGTTAGGCTTGTCTGTGTGTGAACACACAGACCTTGGAACATGGGGTTCTGAATTATATTTCCTCTGTCATATTTTTTTTGTCATCTGTGGACTTTGGACTTTGTTCTGTGTTGGAAGTCAATAAAGTGCATCTCTCTGGAAGAATTGGGTTGCTGCGGAAGAGTACTTACATCATCATTATAATAACCACTAATTAATTATCATACTCACGATACTAATATACCACTATACTTTACCCGATATTATTAAATCACTACAAAGAGGACTCCCTTTCGTCACAAGGCCCCCTTTATCCAGATAGAATTCCTGAGGGGCCACCAAACAAACAGGAAGAAGAGGAGGATGATTGTGTCAGCATGGATGTAGATGTAGGATAACATGCAGCAGTCTTCAAGGGATGGTTTTCAGTCCCCAGAAACCCAAGCAGTTTTACGTGGCTGGGAGGAGGTAGTTACAGATAATGTGATCCTTAGTGACCCAGAGGAGTCAGAATTGAATGCCTCTGCAAACTTACGCTGCATGGCCTCCCTGATTCTGCAAAACCTGGGAAAGGACCCTACGATTTGTGGTGTCAAGGAGAGGGATCATTACTGGCTGGCAACCCCTCTTGATCCACGTTACAAGGGTAAAGTTGCAGAACTCATCCTGCCTTCGCAGAGGGAGCAGAGGATGAAACATCTTCAGGAGGCCTTGAAGAAAAGTTTGTGTAACGCATTTCCAGACTGTGGGAGGTTGCCATTTTCCTGGTGCTGGATAACGTGTTTCTGAGGCTTCATTCGGTCAGAGGAAGAGCAGTAGAGAAGGTGGCTGGCTGACCAATGCCTTTAAACAATTTTTCAGGCCTCAGCACCAAGGTCTGATAGGTTCAAGCAACCATCTATGGGTAAGAGCATCCACTGGGTTACTGGGTCTTAAGGATGGACCCCTGGCCAGAACTTGCTCAATATGTAATCAAGCTACTGGCCTGTCCTGCATCCAGCTTGCTTTCTGAATGCACATTTAGTGCTGCTGGAGGGTTTGTAACTGATCAAAGAGTGTGCCTGTCCACAGACTGGGATCATCTGGGATCTCTTGAAGACTGCCTATGATGCCTATCCTATTCCTCCTCAATCATGATGATGCTTGCTTCCAACAATATTTTTGGTTTAGGTCACCACCACCACACAAGGCCCAATTTTTCTGCCCCTGGGGCATGTAATTTCAATTTTTAATATAATATTTATCAGCAGGGCCCTGTCCTGCACCCAACAAGAGTAACTGTGAGGGGTTACATTGTTTGTGGCACCATCTAAACCAAAGCTCCAATTTTTCTGCACCTGTTTAACAGAGGCATGTAATTACAGTTTTTGGTATAATATTTAACAGCAGGGCCATTTCCTGCGCCCAACAAGAGTAACTGTGAGGGGTTACAGTGTTGTGGCACCACCACCACCCAAGGGCAAATTTTTCTGCCCCTGTTTAACAGGGGCATGTAATTACAATTTTGAAATAATACTTAATAGCAGGGCCCGTTCCTGCAACCATCGAGAGTAACTGTGAAGGGTTACAGTGTTGTGGTACCATCAAAACCAAGGGTACAATTTTCCTGCCCCTGTTTAACAGGGGCATGTAATTACAATTTTTGAAATAATACAATAATGAGTATAATCTATGAGGGGTTACAGTGTTCCTGCACCACCAACATCTAAGGCCCAATTCTTCTGCAGAGTAAATAGTGCAGTCCCTATAGTATATATACTGCAAGTCAGAATATATAGTTCCTGGGGGACCCCCCTTGCTATTTTTTTTTTAGAAAAGAGCTAGAGGTTGAGGGGATTTTGACAGTGCCAGTGAGGATGCAGGAAAAATACATAAATTAAAATAACCAATACATTTATTATTACAAAGTTAAAAGATACAAAATAAATATTCACAATGATAACAAACATTTGGTGGTCATATTGAATGATTAATTCAAAATCGGAGGAAAATACATTGCACACTAACCCAACATGTTTCACTATTTGCTTCTTCAGGGGATGGGCAAGTCAGGATAGGATTCAAATGGGAACACTAAACAAAATGGAAACAAGAAATTATTGTAACAAACATATGAGTTATATAAATAAAAAATAATAAGTGAGCTTGGTCTCCAAAGAACAACACAGATAAAACCACTCACCCAAACAACAGTTGCCACTAGGGATGAGCTTCGAGTTCGAGTCGAACTCATGTTCTACTCGAACATTGGCTGTTCGCAAGTTCGCCGAACAGCGAACAATTTGGGGTGTTCGCGGCAAATTCGAATGCCGCGGAACACCCTTTAAAAGTCTATGGGAGAAATCAAAAGTGCTAATTTTAAAGGCTTATATGCAAGTTATTGTCATAAAAAGTGTTTGGGGACCCGGGTCCTGCCCCAGGGGACATGGATCAATGCAAAAAAAAGTTTTAAAAACGGACGTTTTTTCAGGAGCAGTGATTTTATTAATGCTTAAAGTCAAACAATAAAAGTGTAATATCCCTTTAAATTTCGTACCTGGGGGGTGTCTATAGTATGCCTGTAAAGGGGCGCATGTTTCCTGTGTTTAGAACAGTCTGACAGCAAAATGACATTTGGAAGGAAAAAACTCATTTAAAACTAGCCGCGGCTATTGCATTGCCGACAATACACATAGAAGTTCATTGATAAAAACGGCATGGGAATTCCCCACAGGGGAACCCCGAACCAAAATAAAAAAAAAAAAATGATGTGGGGGTCCCCCTAAATTCCATACAAGGCCCTTCAGGTCTGGTATGGATATTAAGGGGAACCCCAGCCAAAATTGAAAAAAAAAATTGACGTGGGGTTCCCCCTAAATTCCATACCAGACCCTTCAGGTCTGGTATGGATTTTAAGGGGAACCCCGCGCCAAAAAAAAAAAAAAAAACGGCGTGGGGTCCCCCTAAAAATCCATACCAGACCCTTATCCGAGCACGCAACCTGGCAGGCCGCAGGAAAAGAGGGGGGGACGAGAGTGCGGCCCCCCCCCCCTCCTGAACCGTACCAGGCCACATGCCCTCAACATTGGGAGGGTGCTTTGGGGTAGCCCCCCAAAACACCTTGTCCCCATGTTGATGAGGACAAGGGCCTCATCCTCACAACCCTGGCCGGTGGTTGTGAGGGTCTGCGGGCGGGGGGCTTATCGGAATCTGGAAGCCCCCTTTAACAAGGGGACCCCCAGATCCCGGCCCCCCCCCTGTGTGAAATGGTAAGGGGGTACTTACCCCTACCATTTCACTAAAAAACTGTCAAAAATGTTAAAAATGACAAGAGACAGTTTTTGACAATTCCTTTATTTAAATGCTTCTTCTTTCTTCTTTCTTCCTTCATCTTCTTCTGGTTCTTCTGGCTCTTCTGGTTCTTCCTCCGGCGTTCTCGTCCAGCATCTTCTCCGCGGCGTCTTCTATCTTCTTCTCCTCGGGCCGCTCCGCACCCATGGCATGAGGGGGAGGCTCCCGCTCTTCTCTTCATCTTCTTCTCTTCTTCATCTTCTTCTTCATCTTCTTCTTCTTCCTTCTTCTGAATATTGATGTGCGTCAATTGAGATGACCAAATCCAAAAAGCTAATATTGTTCTGGCTACAATGCATGGTAAATTTCAAATTAAAATTATTAATTGAAATTATTTGTATAAATTAATTTAATTCAGATTGAGTCCCAGACCAAAAGATAAGGACATCATCTATAAAACGATACCATGCAATGATTTTGTTGTGAAGATGATTCAGATCCTCTCTAGAAAAAAAACTCTTTTTCCCACCCCCCCAGGTACAGGTTTGTATAAGAGGGGGCACATTTGGTCCCCATTGCAACTCCCTGTACCTGGAGGTAGTGGGAAGAGTCAAATTGGAATACATTATGTTTCAGAATGTAATCAAGCAAATCCAATACAAATGTGTTATATTTGGCGAAAGAGGGACCCCTTTCATCTAGATGATGTTGTATCACTTTAATTCCTTTATCATGTGGAATAGCATTGTAGAGGCTTTCTACATCAAGGGCTACTAGCCAGGTGCTGGGGGGAAGGGAAATACCTTCAATAGTTCTCAGGAGGTCAATAGTATCTTTAATATACGAAAAAAGTGAAGTAACGTGGGGTTGAAGATAACTATCTGCTAGGGAACTGGCATTTTCTGTAAGGCTGGAACAGCCTGAAATTATGGGACGTCTTGGGGGTTCAGTCAGAGATTTATGCAACTTATGCAATCTTCGGGTCCCTAACATTAAAAAAATTCAAGGTATTGAGATCGATGGTAGGCCTTGAAAATGATGGCACTATATTGTGTGTTATAGTTATCAATAACTGTTTTTGAGATGGGACGATACCAATTACGGTTCATAAGAATTTTCTTACACATAGTTACATATTGGGAAAATCCCATAATAACCAGGTTTCCACCCTTATCGGAAGGCTTAATTATTATTTCAGAATTAGTTTGTAATTCTAATTCTGTTCATTGTTTTTGTAAATTTTGACACGGGGTTCCTCTTAATATCCATACCACACCTGAAGGGCCTGATATGGATTTTGGGGGGACCCCCACGCCATTTTTTGAAAAATTTTGGCACGGGGTTCCCCTTAATATCCATACCATACATGATTTTTTTATGTATATTGCCGTGATACATTACAGCCGCGAGCAATTTTATATGAAATTTTTTCCTTAAGAAATGTAATTTTGCTGCGGGACTGTTATGAACATGGGAAAGATGCGCTACTTTACAGACAGACTAAGGGGGCCCCCATGCACAATAATTAGAGGAATATTTCATTTTTATTGTTTCACTTTAAGCATTATTAAAATCACTGCTCCTGAAAAAACAGCCGTTTTTTAAAACTTTTTTTTGCATTGATACATGTCCCTTGGGGTAGTACCCGGGTACCTATACACTTTTTATGGCAATAACTTGAATATAAGCATTTAAAAATAGCACTTTTGATATTTCATGTTCGTGTCCTATAGAATTTAACGGTGTTCGCACAATTTTTTGGCCTGATCCCATGTTCTGCTGTGAACCGAACCGGGGGGTGTTCGGCTCATCCCTACTTGACACACACATTTGCTTCAAATTGGAAAAGTGTCAACTAGAACTTGTGCTTCAAGTGCTCTGCAAGTGTACAATGTGCCAGTGAAAATGTGCAGCAAGTTAACAGACTTAAAATTCAACACTGCCACAAATTTGTGGCACGTTATACTTGCTATCTGGGATGCTGCATCTGTCCCCCGGCTCCTCTAACACTGAGAACCGAGCAATCAAACTCCACTGTCAGTCAGCAACTCTCTGCTCTGTCCCCTCCTCACTTACTGGAGCACTGGGCTGTGTAGGGGATGGGAGCGGCCGGCTAAGCCTCTCAGTGGCTCAGAGCGATCGTGGGCTGGAGACACAGAACAGGGACGAGTGTATGTAAACACACACTTTCCTGTTCTGTTATGACAGGAGTGACAGATCGTGTTTTCCTATTACCTAAGAACCACGATCTGTCACTTCCTGTAGATAGTCCTTCCCCCTTCAGTTAGAATCACCTCCCAGGGAACATAGTTAACCCCTTCACCGCCCCCTAGTGTTAACCCCTTCACTGCTCTTGACATTTTTACAGTAATCAATGCATTTTTAATCGCAGTGATTACCGTATTAATGCCAATGGTTCAAAAAATGTGTCAAAATTATCCGGTGTCCGCCATAATGTCGCAGTCACGATAAAAATCACAGATCGCCGGCATTACTAGTAAAAAAAAAATAATAATAAAAATGCTATAAATCTATCCCCTATTTTGTAGACGCTATAACTTTTGTGCAAACCAATCAATATATGCTTATTGCAATTTTTTTTACCAAAAATTTGTAGAAGAATACATATCGGCCTAAACTGAGGAAACATTTTTTTATATAAATTTTTGGGGGATATTTATTATAGCAAAAAGTAAAAAATAATGCTTTTTTTTTCAAAATTGTCACTCTTTTTTTGTTTATAGCGCAAAAAATAAAAAACGCATAAGTGATCAAATACCACAAAAAGACATTTTTATTTGTGGGGAAAAAAAGGACATCAATATTGTTTGGGTGCAAAGTCGCATGACCACGCAATTGTCAGTCAAAGTGACTCAGCACCAAATTGCAAAAAGTTCTCTGGTCAGGAAGGGGGTAAATTCTTCCTGGACTGAAGTGGTTAAAGTGGTAGTAAACCGCAAAAAAATGAGCCCCTACAGGATAATGTCATAATATGCACCGCATACTATCACATTATCATAGATTTACCTTAAAATGAAGTCCTCCAACTGTGAGCGGTCACCGCTGTCAGGGCTTTCATTTTCACCTGGGCTTCCTTTTCGGGTTTGCGGGTTCCAGCTATTTGAATGCCTGAGCCGCAATGACTTCACCCCCATGCATGCGAAAAGTCATGGCCTCAGTACAGAGTTCTGAATGAAGAAAAATGGTCATCACAGTTTGTTGCAGTCAGGATGCCCATGGTCCCATCACCAAAAGCACCTAAAGTAAGCATGTGATCATCAGAATTGAAGTCCAATGAATCATATTTTCTTCATCACGTGGATGACCTGCCTACCTGAAGAAGAGATGGCACCAGGATGCAGTATAATAAAAAATAATATAATAAATATAATAAAAAGCTATTACCTTTTGTACCACCACAACCTTCCTTTAGAGTGTAAGCTCTACGAGCAGGGCCCTCCTGTACCTTTTGTATTGAACTGTACTGTAATTGTGTTGTCCCCCTTATAACATAGTACTGTATATAGAGCACATCAATGTGTAGCCTTGTTCTAGATATGAGGTAGATAAGACAATGGGGTACCATGACAATAGGGATGTAGTTAAATTATAGTACTGTACATAGATTACATGAAAGTGTAGGCTTGTTCTAGATACCAAATTGTGGCATGAAGGTCTGACTTTCAGTATACTGTCCTACCAAAGCTATGCCCATACATGTACAATCACACACTAAGCAGACGTCCCAGGCACCAGACATCTTAGCAAACTTCTAGTGAGACTGATTCCTGACACATAAAGTTAGTTTGTAAATGTAAAACTTCTTTTGTAGTTTTGGATGGAGTGGCAAAGCTTATTTTATTGCTTTCTGTTTAGGCCTTACATACACTTTAAGAGAGATTGTACAAATCACATTCAATCAGTAGTGGCTGGTGAAGTTTTAGGATGGGGGGCGCCAGGCCCCGCCCTTCCTTTTTGATCCCTCCCGTTTCTAATAAGCCACACCCCTTATATATTCCACCCACTCCGTCCCCTGTATTCCACCCATAGTGTCAGGGGTATTCAGTGCAGCCTCACAGGACATAATATACAGCTCAGACTCACAGGACATATAGTATACAGCTCAGCCTCACAGGACATAGTATACAGCTCAGCCTCACAGGACATAGTATACAGCGCAGCCTCACAGGACATATAGTATACAGCTCAGCCTCACAGGACTCAGTATACAGCTCAGCATCACAGGACATAGTATACAGCTCAGCCTCACAGGACACAATATACAGCCCAGCCTCACAGGACATAGTATACAGCTTAGCCTCACAGGACATATAGTTTACAGCTCAGCCTCACAGGACATAGTATACAGCGCAGCCTCACAGGACAGAATATACAGCTCAGCCTCACAGGACATAGTATACAGAGCAGCCTCACAGGACACAATATACAGCTCAGCCTCACAGGACATTGTATACAGCTCAGCCTCACAGGACATAGTATACAGCTCAGCTTCACAGGACGAAGTATACAGATCAGCCTCACAGGACATATAGTATACAGCTCAGCCTCGCAGGACATATAGTATACAGCTCAGCCTCACAGGCCATAGTATACAGGCCATAGGTCATCTTTTGACCTAACCCAATGGACACATACTTCCACTCACTCCAATGGTAATACCCTTGACCTTGTATTCTCCCATCTCTGCAACCCTGGCAACCTCACCAACACCCCCTTTCCTCTATCTGATCACAACCTCATTACTTTCACTGTATCCTTGCCTCCAACCACCCATCCCTCCAAGCAGCAAACAATTACTTGTAGAAACCTTTGCCACTTTAACCCTTCTCTTCTCTATTCCGCTACTGACCACCTATATGACATAATCTCTCCCCTGTCCTGTCCTGACCTGGCCACTTCTGTCTACAACAGTTCACTCTCATCATCACTAGATGCACTTGCTCCTCTAACCACACGCAGAAGTAGGCCCCGACTGTTACAACCCTGGCAAACTGACAACACTAGAAATCTCAAGAGACATTGCCGTGCTCTTGAACGACTGTGGCGTAAAACCAAATGCCTGCAAGACTTCACCCTATATAAATCTGCCCTTCTAAAATACAATTCATGCCTCCATGCTGACAAACAAGCCTACTTTGTCTCTCTTATTAATTCCTTGTCATCCAGTCCCCGTCGGCTCTTCTCAACCTTTAACTCTCTGCTACGTCCACCACCCCCTCTACCCACTAACTCACTCACTGCCCAAGAGATTGCCAATCACTTCAAAGACAAGATCGATGCAATTCGTGAGGACATCTCCACTGTGCGTACGTCTTCCCCACCCATCATACCTTGCCCAGCAGCACATTCAACACTCTCCTCTTTTGAATTGGCTACTACGGAAGAGGTTACAAAAATTTTCTCGGATGCCCACCTAACCAATTGTCCCTTGGATCCTGTTCCCTCACAACTACTATGGTCACCCTCTTCTTCTATCCTATGCTCCCTCACCCACATCTTCAATCTCTCCCTTTCTAGTGGCATTTTCCCCTCCCCTCTAAAACATGCACAGATCACTCCCATTCTTAAAAAGCCCTCACTGGACCCTACCGACCTGAACAACTTAAGACCCATCTCATTACTCCCATTCACCTCTAAACTTCTAGAACGCTTAGTCTACAACCGTCTTAGCTCCTACCTCAATGAAAATAACCTTCTTGACCCCTTACAGTCTGGCTTTCGCTCGCAGCACTCCACGGAAACTACCTTACTAAAACTCACTAACGATTTACTAACTGCTAAAATCAACAGCCAGTACTCCATACTCCTACTACTTGACCTCTCTGCGGCCTTTGATACTGTTGACCACCCGCTCCTTCTCAATAAACTACATTCCCTTGGCCTCCGAGATTCTGCTCTATCCTGGTTCTCTGGCTATTTATCACAGCGCTCCTTCAGTGTCACCTACAACTCTGTCTCCTCCTCTCCTTTGCCCCTTTCTGTGGGGGTCCCCCAAGGCTCGGTTCTTGGACCCCTTCTCTTCTCTATCTACACCTCCTCCCTTGGTCACTTAATAACAGCCCACGGCTTCCAATACCACTTATACGCTGATGACACCCAAATCTATCTGTCTACTCCTCACCTCACTCCTTCAGTCTCCTCTCGCATTACTAACTTACTAACTGACATATCAACATGGATGTCGCACCACTTCCTTAAACTAAATCTCTCTAAAACTGAGCTATTAATATTCCCCCCCGCCCGTGCCCCCCTCTATGACTTTTCCATCAAAATCAACAATGCAACCATCAGTTCCTCCCCTCACGCCAGGGTACTAGGTGTAATCCTAGACTCTGACTTTTCAGCCTCAAATCCAATCGCTGTCAAAAGTTTGTAGAATTCACCTCCGTAACATCTCTAAAATTCGCCCTTTTTTAACAAATGAAACCACCAAGCTCCTCATTCACTCCCTTGTTATCTCTCGCCTTGACTATTGCAACTTCCTTCTCATTGGCTTACCTCTCCATAGGCTATCCCCTCTTCAGTCTATCATGAATGCTGCTGCCAGACTTATCCACCTTACCAACCGCTCAGTGTCTGCCAACCCTCTACTTCAATCCCTACACTGGCTCCCAATCACCCAGCGAATTAAATTCAAAATTCTAACCATAACATGCAAAGCCATTCACAACTCTGCCCCAAGCTACATCACTAATTTTGTCTCCAAATATCACCCAAATCGACCTCTCCGCTCTTCTCAAGACCTCCTGCTTTCAAGCTCTCTCATCTCCTCCTCCCATGCTCGTCTCCAGGATTTCTCCAGAGCCTCTCCCATCCTCTGGAACTCGCTACCTCCATCTATCCGGCTATCCCCTACTCTTGCTACCTTCAGGCAATCCCTGAAAACTTATCTCTTCAGGAAAGCCTATCACGTCTCCAACTAATCTCCTACCACTTCCACCAGCTCATTCCCCACAGTTACAACCTTTTTTACCACCTGCCCCACCCTATTAGATTGTAAGCTCTTCTGAGCAGGGCCCTCTTAATCCTATTGTATTGTATTATAACTGTATTGTCTCCCTTTTTATATTGTAAAGCGCTGCGTAAACTGTTGGCGCTATATAAATCCATAATAATAATAATAATAAGAAGAAGAAGAAGAAGAAGAATAAAAAAGTATACAGCTCAGCCTCACAGATCATTGTAAGATAGAGAGAGAGACTCCAATTCCTCAGCTCAGCTCACAGCACCAGGAGACATCCACTAAAGCCTGTCAGCCTTCCCTGTACTCTCAGTTGTGTGTGAGGGCAGAGAAGGGCTGTTGGTGCAGGGGGGGCAGGGTTATCACAGAGGATATTGCAGGTCTATCAGTGAACAATGTTCAGCTGCTTCCTCCAGCTGCTTGCTCTGCTCAGACTGCCTCCTCCTCCTCCCCTTATTTTTACATTACATTCTCTTGTTCCTCCAGCACACAATGCTATCCTCTGTCTCTCTATTCCTGGCTCTCCTACTCACTGTACTCAAACTTTTCCATAGTCACTGTGAGCAGGGCGGAAGCTGGAGGATATGGAGCAGCTCAGTAGAAGGAAAGTGGAGCAAAGAGGATTCAGCCAGCCGTGACGCAGCCCCAATGCACAGGCAGTGAGGGTTACTTACAGACTCCCTTGAAAGCAGCCTATCAGAGGAGCCCAGGAGGTAGAGAGAGACACACACTCAGCGATGCACATTACTGTCACCTCCGATCCCCATACTCACCTTACATACACTGAGCTCAGACTCAGCACTGCCAGCTCCATGCCCATATGTCGCATCAGTGATCCGCTCCCCACCTTGCCTCACATTACAGGGTCCCAGGCCCCAGTCAGTCACTCTCCGCAACACAGTGAGCCAGCCTGGAAACTGGAAGTTCCGCTGCAGTGCCAAAAAAGCACCGCCCAGTCGTCCGGTCCCTGCCAATAAAAAAAAGTACAGGAGCCAGAGACAAATGAGTTTAGAGTGGGGGTGTTTGCGGGCACACCCCTTGCGCCCCGAACACGTCCTAAACAAGGGCAAATCAGCTTCCCAGCTTGCAATCAGCTGATTGCAAGCTGGGAAGCTTCCCATAGACCGCCATGTGTCTGGCGCCTGGGAAGTCTTAAAGTGACCTTTTTTGTGAAAAGCTTGGGGGACGCACATGCGCCCCCTATGGATGGGCTGTCACTGCATTTAGTTATATCTGAACACTTTTACTATCACAAAATGATAGTATCCCTATGAAATAGCCCCATAAAACACTTCTATGTATTGTGCTAAATTATGCCATTATCATAATATTTTCTTTCAACACGATTTAGTTGTTTGAGTATACACATTGGTCCTTCTATATTCTCCCAGCACCTGAGTGTGTATAACCATTTCAAATAGAAAAGCTATCACTGTACATAGTCGTCAGTAATAATGTTTCTTCTCTTCACAGATGGGCCGGGTGAGTGTGCATGATAGGGCAGTCAGGGCAGTCAGCGTGTAGTGCGTAGTGATAGGGTAGTCAGTGTGTAGTGCGTATTGATAGGCTAATCAGTGTGTAGTGTGTAGTCAATGTGCAATGTGTATTTTTTTTATTGGGGGGTGTATTAGCTAATTTTTTTTAGGCGTGTCTTGGGCCAGCTATAAGGGGAGGTGGGAGACTGGTATTTTTTTTTTTGGCATGTGTTGGACGGCTTTAGGGGAGGTTGGAGGACAGTATTTTTTTCAGGCATGTGTTGGATCAGCTAAAAGGGGAGGTTGGAGGATGGTGCTTTTTTCAGGTGTGTGTTGGACGAGCTATATGGGGAGATTGTAGGATGGTTATATTTTTAGGCGTGTGTTGGACTGGCTATAAGGGAAGTCGGAGGCCAGTATTTTTTCAGATGTGTGTTGGATCACATCACCTAAAGCTAAGGTCGGAGGCCAGTATTTTTTCAGATGTTTGTTGGATCACCTAAAAGGGAGGTCGGAGGCTGGTACTTTTTTAGGTATGTGTTGGACTGGCTGTAAGGGGAGGTCAGAGGCTAGAGTTTTTTCAAATGTGTGTTGAATCAGCTAAAAGTGGTTGGAGGCTGTTACTTTTTTTCAGGCATGTGTTGGATCAGCTAAAAGGGGAGGTTGGAGGATGGTGCTTTCTTTCAGGTGTGTGTTGGACAAGCTACAGTATAGGGGGAGATTGGAGGCTGGTATTTTTTAGGTGTCTCTAGGACTGGCTATAGGGGTGGTTGGAGGCCCGTATTTTTTTTCAGGTGTGTGTTGGACTGCCTATAAGGGGAGGTCGGAAGGCTAGTGTTTTTTCAGGTGTGTGTTGAATCAGCTAAAAGGGGAGGTTGGAGGTGGGTACCTTTTTTCAAGCATATGTTGGGCTAGCTATAGGGGAAGGTTGAAGACTGATATTTTTTTTAGGTGCATGTTGGATTGGCTGTAGGGGAGGTTGGAGGGCAGTATTTTTTTTCAGGTGTGTGCTGGACTCGTTATAGGGGAGGCTGGAGGCCAGTTTTTTTCAGACATGTGTTGGATCAGCTAAAAGGGGAAGTTGGAGGCTGGTCATTTTTTTACAGGCTTGTTTTGGACCAGATATAAGGGGAGGTTGGGGGACGTTACTTTTTTAAGGTGTGTGTTGAACTGGCTATAATGGGAGGTTGGCAATAATATATTGACCAGAATAATATGACATTACTCTCACAATAAATGATAAAAATAATCCTTTCAAGTGCTATTGACTTTCCAAACATTATTAACATCATTAGCTGTATCACTACAAGCACCCAAGACTTAAGAAGAGAATAGATTATGTGAGATGTCACTGTGATCAAGTGCAAGCCATAAAGTAGATCCACACGCTCTGCTGTGGGAGTGCTGTGTAAGTTCACACATGTTTGAAAATATATGCAGGGGTCAAGCTCTGGGAAAAAAGTGTGGGAACTCACCCAAGACCCCCCCCCCCCCACTGACACTGCAAAAAAGTACTTAAAATGGCCGTATTCTGTGCTACACAGTGCAAATATCAATATTTAAACTATAAACATGTAGCTAGTACTATTAGCAATGTGTTTGCAATGTGTTTAAGTTAAATAAAAGTCAAAACCCATATTTCTCCATTTATATGAAGGTCAGGTTAATATAACCCAGCCAGCACAGAGTTCCTCCTCAGAGTCTGCAGGATTCCCCTTACAGTGCAAGGGAACTATGACATAAAGGGGAATGCTGCAGATCATGATCTAAAGGGGAACTCTGATATAAGGGGGGCTCTGGTGACCAGAGAGTCCACTGCGTCTCCCTTTACATCAGAGTTCCCACTTACATCAGGGTCTGCAGCATTGCCCTTTACATCAGAGTTCTCCTTCACATCAGCATCCACAGAGCCTTGAGAAAGTCACGTGTCAGTGATGTAACGCGTGGGAGGAGCCTAGGACACAGTCTGCTGAATACATTGTATCAAGCAGCAGCAGCTTGCGTAGCAAGCCTTGTCCTTACAAGCCAGCTGAGATCTGCCTATCTGCTTTTCTGCATGCCTAAAACAAGTCAGGCACACGTGAGTGTATCCCTGTGCTGTTTTGCCTGTGAACTTTTATTGTAACAATATTACGCAATGTTTTCTCTCTTTGTTTATTTTACATAAAACCACTTCATACTGAGAAAATTACCATTCATTGTGGCTGTAAACACAAGAAAAGGGTTCCCCTAGGTGGACTTTTCTGGCACTTGCATAATAGAAAAAAAAAATTAGAAGTAGAAGCTATAATACATCATAAAAGGGCATAAATGTTATTCAATTAGGATAATACAATTAATAAAAACAAAGTGGATATCAACAGTAACAAAGTAGTACTAATAGGTAAATACATGGAACAATCAAGCAATAAGCAATAGTGAAGGCAAACCTCTTTTCAAGCCCGACGCGTTTCGGGATGTTTAGTGTTTTTAGAGTCCTTCTTCAGGGGCATGGTCGAAAAGAGGGGTTCATCTGGGAGAGTTCCATTAACCGCTTGTGGGGGGAAGTTTAAAAAAGCTACTGAAGAAAAGCGGGGTGGCAGTGGGCAATTAAGGATGTAATAAGTATAAGTGCTAAATTTCGATGGTATAAGCTGCAGGAAGATAAGCAGTCATCTCCATAGAGGAGTGTCACACTAAGCCCATCCCGCTCGAACCCAGGCATGCGCAAGCCAGAGCGGTAAGCTGAGGTCACAGGAAGGCGCCCCTAGGAGGATAAGAGTGTAGACACGGCCAGCCACGCAAACCTGTATCCAGCGTACAAAGCGCTATAATTTTTTTTCTATTATGCAAGTGCCGGAAAAGTCCACCTAGGGGAACCCTTTTCTTGTGTTTATGTACTATTGGACGTGGCACGGCTTCTCTCCTAAATAAGTTGGTCTCCCTCTTTGATTCATTGTGGCTGTGGAAGAAATAGCTCAGATGGTGAACAAATAAGTACTGCAGAAATCCAGATATCCCAGATTACTGAGGATTGAACTGTCGCCTGCTACTTATCCTATCTCATGAATTTAATCATCTATATTTAATCAGATTCTATTGGCACTATTTATCTATTTATACTCATCAATTGTATATATATTGTACCTTTATAAGTTTATCATTTATTTATTTTTTATTACGGAGGATTCAACACTTATCACAGGGAATATATCTAATTTATTTATTGGCACTAATTTGGATTGATTACTATTTGTCAACGCATTTTTAGTATATTTATTATTATTATTATTATTATTATACAGTATTTATATAGCGCCAACAGTTTACGTAGCGCTTTACAACTTGAGGGTAGACAGTACAAATACAATACAATTTGATACAGTAGGAATCAGAGGGCCCTGCTCCTTAGAGCTTACAATCTAAGAGGGAAGGTCAAGAGATACAAGAGGTAATAACTGTGGGTGATGTGCTGATTGAGAAGATAAATGTACAGTTGTTAGGTGGGGGCCAGATAGGCTTCTCGGAAGAGATGAGTTTTCAGGGATCGTCTGAAAGTGGATAAAGTAGGAGAAAATCGGACGGATTGGGGTAGAGCATTCCAGAGGATGGGGGAGGCTCTGGAGAAGTCCTGAAGGCGAGCATGGGATGAGGTGACAAGGGAGTTTGAGAGCAGGAGGTCTTGGGAGGAGCGAAGAGAACGATTAGGTTGGTATTTTGTGACTAGGTTAGAGATGTAGCTAGGAGCCAGGTTGTGGATGGCTTTGTAAGTTATAGTTAGTATCTTGAATTTAATTCGGTGACTGAGTGGCAGCCAATGGAGGGATTGGCAGAGGGGTGTAGCAGACGCTGAGCGGTTTGTGTGGTGGATGAGCCTGGCCGCAGCGTTCATGATGGACTGAAGTGAGGATAGCCTATTTAGAGGTAAACCAATGAGGAGGGAGTTGCAGTAGTCAAGGCGGGAGATGACCAGGGAGTGGATTAGAAGCTTTGTGGTGTCATTGGTTAGGAAGGGGCGTATCTTGGAGATGTTGCGAAGACAGAGGCGGCAAGCTTTGGATAGTGATAGAATGTGGGGTCGAAAGGTTAGTTCAGAGTCCAGGATTACACCTAGGACCTTGGCGTGGGGAGATGGGTTGATAGTTGAGCCGTTGATCTTGACAGGGAGATCAGGGGAAGTGGCACCTGAGGGAGGAAATATCATGAGCTCGGTTTTGGATAGGTTGAGTTTGAGAAAGTGATGTGACATCCAGGCTGATATGTCTGCTAGTAAGTTGATAATGCGTGAGGAGACAGATGGAGAGAGCTGGGGGGTGGAGAGATAGATTTGGGTGTCATCAGCGTAGAGATGATATTTAAAGCCGTGGGAGGCAATCAACTGACCCAAGGAGGTGGTGTAGATTGAGAAAAGGAGAGGTCCGAGAACAGAACCTTGGGGGACCCCAAGGGAAAAAGGAAGAGGAGAGGAGGAAGTAGAGTTGTAAGTGACACTGAAGGAGCGGTGGGATAGGTAGGATGAGAACCAGCGAAGAGTATAGTCACGGAGACCAAAGGAGTGGAGTTTTTTTATACACAATTGTTGCTTAGTTTACTTTGGAGATATCGCACCACTTCCAGTGGATTTGTATAACTGGAGGAACACAGTTTTTAAATATTTGCGATTTTTTCATATATTTGCGATTTTATATATATGCGATTTTTTAGCGATTTGGTAGCAATTTTTTTCACATTGTTTTTTTAGCACAAAAAATTCTTTTCTCACATTGATTGAACTTTGTATCAGAGCGCATCAATCTATGTTATATGCCCCCTTGCACTGTAAGGGCGAATCCTGCAGGCTGATGTAAAGAGGAATGCCGGGAACTCTGATGTGGGGGGACTCTGGTGATCTGAGACCTCCTTCCGCAGAGTGAATGTACTAAGGCGGGGGGAGGGGTCCTGCTATAAGGGGGAACCTTTATATCAGTGCCCTCTTACACTATTATATTCACTCCCTCTTACATCAGTGATCCCCCTCAGACTGGCCTGGCAGCACTGTCACTTACCTCCTCTCAGGTGCACCTTGCAGGGCTCAGTCAGTCCGCTCCAGCTCTGTGGCTCTGGTTTTATCCTATAGTCTCCTCTCCACAGTCCACACATGTCTGATGTCTCCCGTGACCCCCATCCCGAAGACACTCCCACTCTTGACTCCTCTCCAGGCTCCCCCTCAGAGACTGCAGACATGATAAAAGACAAGAGATGGTCAGAGATTGTGGACATGATACAAGAGATGGTTAGAGGCTGCAGACATGATACAGGAGGTGGTTAGAGGCTGCGGACATGATACAGGAGGTGGTTAGAAGCTGTGGACATGATACAGGAGGTGGTCAGAGGCTGTGGACATGATACAGGAGGTGGTCAAAGGCTGCGGACATGATATAGGAGGTGGTCAAAGGCTGCGGACATGGTACAGGAGGTGGCAGAGGCTGCAGACATGGTACAGGAGATAGTTAGAGGCTGCAGACATGGTACAGGAGATGGTCAGAGGCTGCAGACATGTTACAGAAGATGGTTAGAGGATATGGACATGGTACAAGAGATGCTTAGAGGCTGTGGACAGCCATATTTTTTATGGGCACCTCTGCCAGTAACAGACATTTATGGGCAGCCTATAAATTAATGGGCGGTTGGTAACACTGCCCCAAACAGTAGTGTCCTCCTCTGCCTCCCTCCTTCACCCTCCCCCACAGTAGTGTCCTCCTCTGCACCCCTTAAGTAGTGTCCATCTCTGCCCCCCTTCATACCAAGACCCCCCACTGCAGTGTCCTGCTATGCTCCTTTCCCCTCTCCACATCAGTGTCCTCCTCTGCCCCCCTTTACCTCCCCAACACAGTAATGTCCCCCTCTGCCCCCTTCACCCCCCCAGAGTAGTGTCCTCCTCTGCCCCTTCACACCCCCACAGTAGTCCTCCTCTGCCCCTTTCAATCCCCCACAGTAGTGTCCTCCTCTGCCCCCTTCACTCCCCTCCCACAGTAGTGTCCTCTTCTGCGGCTACCCCTTTTTATATTACCCCTCATGGTGTCCTTCTCTCTGCTGTGATAAGGAGCCGCCACCAAGACCCTGGCATCAGTGTCCTCCTCTCTGTCTCTGCTGTGGTGAGATGGAGCTCCACTGCCTGCCATTTAAAAAGGGTGCCAGATGGCAGCATGGCATCACTGCGCATGCGCCCGCCTGGCCGAAAATGAGCGAACGTATACAAACTTTGCCAAGCACAGCAGGCTTTGGAACGGCGCCTGCGCAGTTAGCTCCTGCCACAACTCGCATATAGGGATGAGCTTCGTGTTCGAGTCGAACCCATGTTCGACTCGAACATCGGCTGTTCGCCCGTTCGCCGAATTGCGAACGATATGGGCCGTTCGCGCCAAATTCGTGTGGCGCGTCACGGCCCATAATTCACTGCGGCATCGCAGTGCATTGCTTCCTGATGATTGGCCAAGCATGCACTATGACCCGCATGCTTGGCCAATCACAGCGCCGCCTGAACAGAGAGCCATAATTGGCCAAAGCCAAGGAGGCTTTGGCCAATTATGGCTCAGGGGATTTAGTACACGCCCCACACTATATAAGGCCGCCTGCACGGCGGCCCTGTGTAGTGTGTGTTCTGGCGTTCATTGAGAGAGAGAGAGAGACAGACAGTGTCATTTGATTTGAGTTAGATAGATTAGGCAGAACAGTCCGTCAGTTAGCTGCACTTACAGTGTATTGTGTATATATATGCATCCCAGGTGTTGCATATATATATATACACTGTATTCAGTTTAGCTAGATCCGTTCCTGTTATCTTCTAGACTATTTACATTTAGTGCAGTGCGTCCTGCTCACAGTGTTCAGCTAGATCCGTTCCTGTTATCTTCTAGACTATTTACATTTAGTGCAGTGCGTCCTGCTCACAGTGTTCAGCTAGATCTGTTCCTGTTATCTTCTAGACTATTTACATTTAGTGCAGTGCGTCCTGCTCACAGTGTTCAGCTAGATCCGTTCCTGTTATCTTCCTACTGACAGGCAGGCTTGTCTGGTTACAGTATATAAAGCTACCTGAAGAAAATTACTGGTGTTCTATTTGATCCTATTAGTACCATGGTCAGGCAGCTAGACTATTTACATTTAGTACAGTGCGTCCTGCTCACAGTGTCCAGCTAGATCCGTTCCTGTTATCTTCTAGACTATTTATATTTAGTGCAGTGCGTCCTGCTCACAGTGTTCAGCTAGATCCGTTCCTGTTATCTTCTAGACTATTTACATTTAGTGCAGTGCGTCCTGCTCACAGTGTTCAGCTAGATCCGTTCCTGTTATCTTCCTACTGACAGGCAGGCTTGTCTGGTTACAGTATATAAAGCTACCTGAAGAAAATTACTGGTGTTCTATTTGATCCTATTAGTACCACGGTCAGGCAGCTAGACTATTTACATTTAGTACAGTGCGTCCTGCTCACAGTGTTCAGCTAGATCCGTTCCTGTTATCTTCTAGACTATTTACATTTAGTGCAGTGCGTCCTGCTCACAGTGTTCAGCTAGATCCGTTCCTGTTATCTTCTAGACTATTTACATTTAGTGCAGTGCGTCCTTCTCACAGTGTTCAGCTAGATCCGTTCCTGTTATCTTCCTACTGACAGGCAGGCTTGTCTGGTTACAGTATATAAAGCTACCTGAAGAAAATTACTGGTGTTCTATTTGATCCTATTAGTACCACGGTCAGGCAGCTAGACTATTTACATTTAGTACAGTGCGTCCTGCTCACAGTGTTCAGCTAGATCCGTTCCTGTTATCTTCCTACTGACAGGCAGGCTTGTCTGGTTACAGTATATAAAGCTACCTGAAGAAAATTACTGGTGTTCTATCCCAGCTTAGTGCAGCTACAGGCCATTAGTATGTCTGGAAGGCCAAGAAGGAGAGGCAGACAGTCAAAAGCAAATAAGAGAGGGCAAGCAGGCTCTGTGTCTAGTGCTGGTCGTGGAGACGGTGCATCCTCATCAGCACGTGGCCATGGGACACGCTTGGCCTTTTTTTCGGCAGCTGGCCGTGTTGAGCCGCAACATGCGGAAGACTTGGTCGAGTGGATGACCAAGCCGTCCTCATCCTCCTCATCCTCTCTCACCCATGCCCAGGGTGCTTTGTCTGGCAAAGCAGCGGCCTCTTCCCTCAGCTCAATGTCATCAGTGACTCCTTCCCTAGCTCCACCATGTCCTCATGAGGATTCCCTCGAACTGTTTGACCACAGTGTTGGGTACATGCTCCAGGAGGATGCCCAGCGTTTGGAAGGCTCTGATGATGATACTGAGCTCGATGAAGGCAGTAACATGAGCACGGATAGAGGGGGTGCCCAAGAAGGACAGTAATCTGGCAGTCATGCTCCCCCTGCTGCAGCATACTGCCAGGTTTGCTCCAGTGATGAGGAGGGAGGGGATGATGAGGTCACTGACTCAACGTGGGTGCCTGATAGGAGAGAGGAGGAGGAGGAGGAGGCGGCACATCACCAACGAGGCAGGATGCCCTCCAGGGGCCAGCCTAAGGGCAGCACATTGACTGCATCAAACCCCAAAGCTCCACATGTGCAGGGCGCTGCAGTCTCTGCGCGTTATTCAAAAAGTTCTTTGGTGTGGGCCTTTTTTGAGACGAGTGCATCAGATCGCACCGCTGCTATTTGCAACATATGTCTCAAGCGTATCTCACGTGGCCAAAACATCTCCCGCTTGGGTACCACATGCTTGACCAGACATATGTTGACCTGCCATGCAGTTCGTTGGCAAGCGTATCTAAAAGACCCACACCAAAGAACAAAGAGGATCTCTCCTTGCTCCTCATCAGCTGAGATTTCCAACCCCACTAGACCTCCAGTCCTCTCTGAGACCTGCAGTGAGAGGAATGGAGGTGTAGAATTAGGTGTGTCACAGCCAAGTACTTGTGGGCAATCTGCTTTTGGTACACCGATGTCAGATTGTACCAGGCAAATTTCCCTGCCCCAGCTGCTGCACCGCCGAAAGAAGTTTGCTCCCAGCCATCCACATGCCCAGCGGTTGAATGCTAGCTTGGCAAAATTGCTAGCACTTCAACTTCTGCCTTTTCAGTTGGTAGACTCTGCCCCCTTCCGTGAGTTTGTGGAATGTGCGGTTCCTCAGTGGCAGGTACCCAAACGCCACTTTTTCTCACGGAAGGCGATTCCGGCTCTCTACCGGCATGTGGAAGGCAATGTTCATGCCTCGCTGGACAGGGCGGTCAGCGGTAAGGTGCATATTACCGCTGACTCATGGTCCAGCAGGCATGGACAGGGACGTTACCTAAGTTTCACGGCACATTGGGTGACTCTGCTGGCAGCTGGGAAGGATGCAGGACAAGGTGCAGTAGTGTTGGAGGTTGTTCCGCCACCACGCCTCCAAAATGCTGATTGTGACACACCTCTCTCCTCCACCCCCTCCTCTTCTTCTTCCTCCATGGCCTCTTCCTCGGAACCAGCGGTGCTCCGTAGTCATTCAAGGGGCTACGCAAGTACGCAGGCCAAAAGATGCCATGCAGTGCTTGAGCTGGTGTGCTTGGGGGACAGGAGCCACACTGGGGCAGAGGTTCTGTCAGCTCTGCAGGGGCAGGTTCAGAGGTGGTTGACGCCACGCCAACTTAAGGCAGGAATGGTGGTTTGCGACAATGGCACCAACCTCCTCTCTGCCCTCCGACAGGGACAAATGACCCATGTGCCCTGTTTGGCTCACGTCCTTAACTTGGTGGTGCAGCGGTTCTTGGGCAGGTACCCGGGCTTACAGGATGCCCTGAGGCAGGCCAGGAAAGTCTGTGTGCATTTCCGTCGGTCATATAATGCCAGTGCTCGGCTGACGGACCTCCAAAAGGAGTTTAACCTGCCCAAGAACCGCCTAATCTGTGACATGCCCACCAGGTGGAACTCAACGTTGGCCATGCTGCAGCGGCTGCACACGCAGCAGAGGGCCATCAATGAGTACCTGTGCGACTATGGCACCAGGACAGGGTCAGGGGAGCTTGGTTTTTTTTCCCCACGCCAGTGGGCCATGATCAGGGATGCATGCACTGTCCTGTCACCATTCGAGGAGGCCACGAGGATGGTGAGCAGTGACTGTGCATGCATCAGTGACACTGTCCCCCTTGTCCACCTGTTGGAGCACACGCTGCGTGGAATAATGGACAGGGCACTTGAGGCAGAACAGAGGCAGGAAGAGGAGGACTTCCTTAGCTCTCAAGGCCCCCTTTATCCAGACAGTGTTCCTGCGTGCCCGCCGATCACACAGGAAGAGGAGGAGGAGGAGGAGGAGGAGGAGGAGGAGGAGGAAGATTGTGTCAGTATGGAGGTGGAGCCTGGCACTCAGCATCAGCAGCAGTCTTTAAGGGATCAGTCCCAAGAAACACATGGACTTGTACGTGGCTGGGAGGAGGTGGCTGCGGACGTTGTCGTCCTTAGTGACCCAGAGGACTCCGGACCGAATGCCTCAGCAAACCTACGCTGCATGGCCTCCCTGATCCTGCAAAGCCTGCGTAAGGATCCTCGTATTCGTGGTATCAAGGAGAAGGACCAATACTGGCTGGCAACCCTCCTTGATCCACGTTACAAGGGTAAGGTTGCGGACCTTATCTTGCCATCGCAGAGGGAGCAGAGGATGAAACATCTTCGGGAGGCCTTGCAGAAAGGTCTGTGCAACGCGTTCCCAGAGACTGGGAGGTTACAAACTCCTGTTTCTGGACAACGTGTTGCTGAGGCTTCGGTCAGTCAAAGAAGGAGCGGTGGAGAAGGTGGCCGTCTGACCGATGCGTTCAGACAATTTTTTGGTCCACAACCCCAAGGTATGATCGGTTCCAGCAACCATCGCCAGCGTCTGTTTTACATGGTGCAGGAATACCTAGGGGCAAGATCAGATTTGGACACCTTTCCCACCGAAAATCCTCTGGGTTACTGGGTCTTGAGGATGGATCACTGGCCAGAGCTTGCACAGTATGCAATTGAGCTACTGGCCTGTCCTGCATCCAGCGTTCTTTCGGAACGCACATTCAGTGCTGCTGGAGGCGTGGTAACCGATCACAGGGTGCGTCTGTCCACCGACTCGGTCGATCGGCTGACCTTCATAAAAATGAATCAGTCTTGGATCACCACCAGCTACCAAGCACCTGATGCTGATGTAACCGAATAATTTTTTTTGAAATCTCAGATCCCTTCAAAGACTGCCTATGCTGATGCTGAGTGACTATCCCTGAGTAATTATCCTCTTCCTCCTCAATCATCACGCTGATAGCTTGTAAGAACATTTTTGGTTCTGGGCGCCACCACCAGTGCCTAAGGCACAATTTTTCAGCCCCTGTTTAACAGGGGCGTGTAATTACAATTTTTGATGTAATACTTTGCAGCAGGGCTTGTTCCTGCATTCCAACTAGAGTGTCTGTGAGGGGTTGCAGTGTTGTGGCACCAGCACCAGTGCCTAAGGCCCAATTTTTCTGCCCCTGTCTAACAGGGGCGTGTAATTACAATTTTTGATGCAATACTTTGCAGCAGGGCTCGTTCCTGCGTTCCAACTAGAGTGTCTGTGAGGGGTTGCAGTGTTGTGGCACCAGCACCAGTGCCTAAGGCCCAATTTTTCTGCCCCTGTCTAACAGGGGCGTGTAATTACAATTTTTGATGCAATACTTTGCAGCAGGGCTCGTTCCTGTGTTCCAACTAGAGTGTCTGTGAGGGGTTGCAGTGTTGTGGCACCAGCACCAGTGCCTAAGGCCCAATTTTTCTGCCCCTGTCTAACAGGGGCGTGTAATTACAATTTTTGATGCAATACTTTGCAGCAGGGCTCGTTCCTGCGTTCCAACTAGAGTGTCTGTGAGGGGTTGCAGTGTTGTGGCACCAGCACCAGTGCCTAAGGCCCAATTTTTCTGCCCCTGTCTAACAGGGGCGTGTAATTACAATTTTTGATGCAATACTTTGCAGCAGGGCTCGTTCCTGCGTTCCAACTAGAGTGTCTGTGAGGGGTTGCAGTGTTGTGGCACCAGCACCAGTGCCTAAGGCCCAATTTTTCTGCCCCTGTCTAACAGGGGCGTGTAATTACAATTTTTGATGCAATACTTTGCAGCAGGGCTCGTTCCTGCGTTCCAACTAGAGTGTCTGTGAGGGGTTGCAGTGTTGTGGCACCAGCACCAGTGCCTAAGGCCCAATTTTTCTGCCCCTGTCTAACAGGGGCGTGTAATTACAATTTTTGATGCAATACTTTGCAGCAGGGCTCGTTCCTGCGTTCCAACTAGAGTGTCTGTGAGGGGTTGCAGTGTTGTGGCTCCAGCACCAGTGCCTAAGGCCTAATTTTTCAGCTCCTGTTCAACAGGGGCATGTAATTACAATTCTTGATCTAATATTTCACAGCAGGGCCCTGTGAGGGCTTACAGTGTTGTGGCCACAGCAACACCTAAGGCCCAAATTTCTGCTGAGTATATAGGGCAGGACCCTACTTTCAAACATCTAACTTACAAACGACTCCTACTTGCAAACGGAAGGAGACAACAGGAAGTGAGATGAAATCTACCCCTAGGAAGGGAAATTCTCTCCTGTAAGAGTTAATATGGGAAAACAATTTCTCCTTTCCACTGATGCTTTCCAATCCTTGTTCCACAAAAAACCCAAATTTTCAAAAAACATTTTTCATTGGGACAAAAAGTGAGGTGAAATCTTCTGAAGAGGAGGAAAGACAGCAAAACAAAGGTCACAGGGGTGATAACCCTTCCCTATGTTTTCCAAAAAGCTTAAAAAAGATTTTTTGGCTGGAGCTAAACGCGTTAAAAATGTACCCGTTCAAAATTACAAAGAGATTCTACTTAACAACAAACCTACAGTCCCTATCTTGTTTGCACCGCCTGTATACTGCTGTTCAGAGTATATAGGGCCTTTCCTTATTTTAATTTGGGTGCGGGGTTCCCCTTAATATCCATACAAGACCCAAAGGGCCTGGTAATGGACTGGGGGGTACCCATGCCGTTTGTCTCACTGATTTTCATCCATATTGCCATGACCCAACATGACATTAAACCCGCAAGCAGTTTTAAATGAGATTTTTTCCTTTAAAAATGACATTTGGTGCAGGGACTGTTCTAAACACGGGAAACACACGTCACTTTACAGGCATACTATAGACACCCCCCAGGTACGATATTTAAAGGAATATTTCACTTTTTTTTTTTTTTACTTTAAGCATCATTAAAATCACTGCTCCCGAAAAAACGGCCGTTTTTAAAAATTTTTTTGCATTGATACATGTCCCCTGGGGTAGGACCCGGGTCCCCAAACCCTTTTTAGGACAATACCATGCAAATTAGCCTTTAAAATTAGCACTTTTGATTTCGAACGTTCGAGTCCCATAGACGTCAATGGGGTTCTAACGTTCATGCGAACTTTCGGTCCGTTCGCAGGTTCTGGTGCGAACCGAATCGGGGGGTGTTCGGCTCATCCCTACTCGCATAAAGTCCTGCAGGACGCGGCTGCTAATGGGAACGACCTTCCTACTGTGGAAAAAGTTCCCATGCAGGACCTGAGCTTTATCAACATTTTTTCACTAGCTTAGCTGTTAAATGTATTTATTGCCATAAATGTCTCAATATGTAAATAACATTGGAGTAGTGTTAGGGACCGCACTTTGCGGAGGGGCCTTGACGTGGCAGTGCGGGTTCACATATATTTGCAAATATACATACAATGTAAACCTAATACAACTTGTTGAAACAGTTTAGACTTGTTTTATTTTGCTGGCTAACTGGTAAGTATACTAGGGAATTTGGTATTGTATTGTGAAAATTGGGCCCAAAGTGTCAATATTTTGTGTGGCCATTATTATTTTCCAACACTGCCTTAACCCTCTTGGGCATGGAGTTCACCAGAGCTTCACAGGTTGCCACTGGAATCCTCTTCCACTCCTCCATAATGACATCACGAAGCTGGTGGATGTTAGAGACCTTGCGCTCCTCCACCTTCTCTTTAAGGATGCATCTGCCCACAGATCCTCAATAGGGTTTAGGTCTGGAGACATGCTTGGCTAGTCCATCACCTTTTCCCTCAGCTTTTTTAGCAAGACAGTGGTCGTTTTGGAGGTGTGTTTGGGGTCGTTATCATGTTGGAATACTGCCCTGCGGCCCAGTCTCCGAATGGAGGGGATCATGCTCTGCTTCAGTATGTCACAGTACATGTTGGCATATATGATTCCCTCAATAAACTGTAGCTCCCCAGTGCTGGCAGCACCCATGCAGCCCCAGACCAAGACACTCCCACCACCATGCTTGACTGTAGGCAAGACACACTTGTCTTTGTACTCCTAACCTGGGTTGCCGCCACACACGCTTGACACCATCTGAGCCAAATAAGTTTATCTTGGTCTCATCAGACCACAGGACATGGTTCCAGTAATCCATGTCCTTAGTCTGCTTGTCTTCAGCAAACTGTTTGAGGGCTTTCTTGTGCATCATCTTTAGAAGAGGCTTCCTTCTGGGACGACAGTCATGCAAACCAATTTGATGCAGTGTGCGGCGTATGGTCTGAGCACTGACAGGCGGACCCCCCACCCCATCAACCTCTGCAGCAATGCTGGTAGCACTCAAACATCTATTTCCCAAAGACAACCTCTGGATATGACACTGAGCACGTGCACTCAACCTCTTTGGTCGACCATGGTGAGGCCTGTTCTGAGTGGAACCTGTCCTGTTAAACTGCTGTATGGTCTTGGCCATCGTGCTGCAGCTCAGTTTCAGAGTCTTGGCAATCTTCTTATAGCCTGTGCTATCTTTATGTAGAGCAACAATTCTTTTTTTCAGATCCTTAGAGAGTTCTTTGCCATGAGGTGCCATGTTGAACTTCCAGTGACCAGTATGTGAGAGTGAGAGCGATAACACCAAATTTAACACACCTGCTCCCCATTCACACACGAGACCTTGTAACACTAATGAGTCACATAACACTGGGGAGGGAAAATGGCTAATTGGGCCCAATTTGGACATTTTCACTTAGGGGTGCACTCACTTTTTTACCAGCGGTTTAGACATTAATGGCTGTGTGTTGAGTTATTTTGAGGGGACAGCAAATTTACACCATTATACAAGCTGTACACTCACTTCTTTACATTGTAGCAAAGTGTAATTTCTTCAGTGTTGTCACATGAAAAGATATAATAAAATATTTACAAAAATGTGAAGGGTGTACTCACTTTTGTGAGATACTGTATACAGTACCGAAAAAGAGACAGTAGCCAGGGTTGTGGGGACAAGGCCCTTGTACCCATCAACATGGGGACAAGGTTCTTTGGGGGAATGGTTCAGGAGAGGAGGCGCTCGCTCTTCACCCTCCTTTTCTGGCCTGCCAGGCTGCTTGCTCATATAAGGGTCTGGTATGGATTTTGGGGGGGACCCCACGCCATTTTTTTGAAAATTTTGGCATGGAGTTCCCCTTAAAATCCATACCAGATCTGAAGAGCCTGGTATGGATTTTTTTTTTGGGGGGGAGCCCACGCTGTTTTTTTTTTTAATTTGGGGTGGAGTTCCTCTTAATATTCATACCAGACCGAAGGTCCCCATACACTTTTCATTGCAATAATTTGCATATAAGCCTTTAAAATGAACACTTTTGATACTTCACGCTCGTGTCCTATAGACTTTAAAGGTGTTCGCATGTTCGCACAACCGCAGTGGCGTCTGATGTCACCGGAAGTGTTTGCAACGCCGTTTCTGAGCCTGTGCACTGTCTGACAAAGCTTGACAAACGCTGCTGCAGCCCACGGGTGCCTCAGACCTCTCCTCTGTATTACCATCTGAGCCACAGAGTCTACAGAGCCGGCGGATGGCTTTCTATCGTTTCCTGAGTGACACATCCTGTTGAACCAGCGAGCAAGGAGATGCACCGTTGCAGGATTTTCCTCATGCTGATCGTTTTTAACCTCAATGTGAGTGTTTTTATTGTACCAATAGAGAATGTATTTTGCTCTGCAGCTTAAAGCTGAACTCCAATAATTTAACCCCTTTCTAAAATCTGCTGGCTTACTGTAGGTCAAGTCAGCAAGGTGCATGCCATCAGTGTTAATTTTTACATCAAATTTCAGTTTATTTTAGTCATAGTCTTTTGATTAAAATGCCATTTTAGTTTTAGCCATATTTCAGTCATCTCTATTGTTTTAGTTTTAGTAGTATTTTAGTCGACTAAAATCTCCTGTACATTTTAGTCAACGAAAATCTAATGGATTTAGTTAACTTTTAATGTATCATTAAAGAATTTCTCTAGAATTTCCAAACTCTTCGAGTAAAAATCGCATTATTTATTATGTTAAGGTTTGAACATGCCCTACAGACACAGTTTTAGCCATATAGCATCTTTATAAATAAAACCAAGTTTCATAAACAAACAAAAAATATTGCTTTTTGACAAACAGAAGTGCAACTTTAAAAAAAAAAAAAAAAAAACACAAAAACAACTATTAACTCTATTGACTGTAATGCCATTGCACATATTACCTGGATATATTACCAACATTAACTATTAAAAAAATAAATAAGAAAAGCCTTTTTTTCAGCAGCTCAGTAGATGCTCCCCTCTAATGGACTGCCTGGCACCCCGCCTGGGTACCTCTGCCAAGATAAAGCTTACTTACTTCTGGAACCAGGAACCAGGTATTATAGCTGAGAATTGCACCCAAGAACTAGCAGACACTAACTTAGGTGCAAACAGAAGCTCTCTTTTTTTGTAAATTCACACAGAATTTATACCACACAAAATCAGATAAGAGCTTGATCACATTATCCTAAACAATGCAAACTTTAAACAGTAATATCATCAGTACCTCTAACAGTACATCTAATGAACAGCTAGCAGCTAACAGTAACCTAGTTAAACAGTGTCCTAATTAACAGTAAGCTAATCAACAGCCAGGCACCCAGACAAGCTTTAATTAGTCAGGGAGCCCACCCCAGACAGCCTAGCAACAAGTACATTATGCTGTATTTCAGTTTGACTTTCACTTGTGTAATCTGTCCGCTAAAAAAAGTCATCATAAGACAAAACTCATACAATATTCCAACAGTCTGAAAAGTGGAATTAATTTATCTTCATAGATTTCTTGAGGGATATTTTTGATAAATATTTCTGTCCCAAGTGGAGGAGCTTCTCCAACCCAGTTTACAGGAGGGCCACCATATTTCCTCTGACCATTAACCTGCACAAGATTAATATTACATCTTTCCATCCCCTTCAGAAAGGAATCTTTATTGTCTGTATTCAGATAAGTAATCCAAACCTCACTCTTAACGTTCATCACATG
This sequence comes from Lithobates clamitans, assembly GCA_037952925.1. NCBI lineage: Eukaryota > Metazoa > Chordata > Amphibia > Anura > Ranidae > Lithobates > Lithobates clamitans. The sequence continues at coordinate 2,713,684 of JBBGZY010000163.1, forward strand.
TCCATAATTAGAGAATCATCTGCTCTCTCCATGGAATAATAGGATGAACTGAGCTTTTTATCATACACTGACCGGGAGAAGCAGACAAAATCCTCCATGGGCCATAATCAGTGGGTAGAAGGCTAGTCCCTAGTCACCTCCAAAAGCCCCTGCCCTGATTGGGTCTGTCACACCCCCTACCTATTCTTATATAGTAGTGGAATTGTACCATACATGTACAAAAGGCAGCAGAAGGCGCCAAATAGATAGTGTGAATGAGTGTAATGTGTGGAACTGCATAGGAAAGGGAAAGGATTTATGGGAGCCTGCGTCTCTCAGCCAATACAGCTTGCCAATAGAGTCAGGGGGCTGGGGCTTTAACAGACAGGTGGAGCTCAGAGGAAAACAGAAGTTCAGGTTGGTAAACATCCTTCCCTCACATTTTCTTTTTTTTTTTTTTTCTCAAAAGGTTTTATTGTTTCTTAAGTAAGGTTACAAACCGGTTGTGAACATACATATTTCACACTCAGGTATTCATTTAGTTTTTCATTTGTTGACGAAAATTGGAATTGATTTTTTGTCATAGTTTTCGTCAATTGACTTAATTCAAATTTTATTTTCATTAGTTTTTGATGCTAACAACATGTAGCTGACGAAAACAATGATGAAAATTGCTTTGGTGACTAAATTAACACTGCCTGTCACCTTGTGGACTTATCTCTTTTATTTACAACTGACAGTTATACTGAACTCTGGGAATACAGCTATTACAGTACTGGAGTTAGGATGGATGCTACTTTCAAACACAGCAGTAGCTCTACCCACCCCCTCCCCATTCACAGAAGGATTTGTATTTAGTTAATTTCTTCACATAATACAAAGCACTCTGTGGGCAGGAGGAGGGGAGAGGAGGGCAGAGTAAATGCATGCAACTCTGCAGCTGGTTAAGCTAAGACCAGAAGGTCCAGTTTCAGAGTGTCAGAAGTATAGAGATAGTTATACTTCCATTGCTCAGTAAAAAAGAAAATCATAAATTCAAGAAATTTACATGGCATACACCTCATTAGACTTAACCCATAGTAACATAGCACATTTTAGACAGTGGCTGAATTCTTGGAGTTCAACGCTTACCTGGTGGTGTTAGAGGCAAAGTTTGGATACTCACCAAGCCATTGAATTTTGCGTTGTCCCACTGACATCCTTCTGTCAACACACACTGCTTGTTCCTGTGCCGCCACCTTACTTGTCACATCTTAGGGAGGCCCACCAACTCTTCTAGGTGTAGCCAGTGGGCCCTCGCAATGATGCCCCGCTGGGCCTGCCCCATTGTACTAACTGAATTAATTAAAAAAGGCCTCATGGGATAAAGGACATGCTTATCCCATGAAGCAAGCACTGTGCCTAGAAGAATGATGTACATGGAGTTGCAGGGCCGCGCTGTTTCCTAGAAAATTCGGTAAACTAAACACTGCCCTATTTGTGTAAACGAGGGAAGGAGGGCTCGAGAGGGGGGAACATCCAATAGAGGGTGAAGATTGGCTTTAATGATGTTAGCAGGATCCACAGAAAGTAATGACTTTTCCACTTGCATTTCATTAAAACATAACATTTTATATGTATAATGCAGCATCGAAATTTTTTTAGTTTGTCATACACACAATCAGAAAACTACACATGTCCACTAACAAACTAACAAGAAAAAAAGCCATTTCTGTTTCTGCTATGACAATTAGATACCATTCACCAATGAACACATTTGTACTACTGTACTAATAACATATAATAAATGATGATTACTTAATTTTTCTTGCTCACTGAGAAACAACACTCCATATTGTGCTTTTTCATATATAACTATTTATGCACTTAAAGTCATTTTAACAGAAAGTCAGATTGCTCTTTTCCCACACCTATTATACCACAGTGATACAGTAATGCTGTCAGGGACAGGAAATGAACAATAGATCAATGGTACACATACAGCAAAATAAATAAAAAAAAAAATATACAGGGGTATTACCCTACAATATTACACTGTCTCCCCAAATAAGCCCTACCCTGTTTCCCCGAAAATAAGCCCTACCGTGAAAATAGGACCTTAACTAGGGCTTATTTGGAGGGTAGGGCTTATATTGCAGCCATCACTGACAATCACGCTAGGTCTTATTTTCGGGGAAACAGGGTATATGCAAAACTCTTACTAAAGATTTGGCTATACAGCCGTGGCCAAAAGTTTTGAGAATGACAGAAATATTTGTTTTCACGAAGTCTGCTGCTTCAGAAATTTGCATATATCCAGAACCAGAATAATATGAAGAGTGATGAGATGAATTTCAATTAACTGCAAAGTCTCTCTTTGCCATGAAAATTAACTTAATCCCATAAACAACATTTCCACTGTTTTGTGAAGAAGGCTAAAGGGTGCCCAAGAAAGTCTAGGAAGTGCCAGGACTGTTTCCTACAGTGGATTCAGCTGCAGGATCAGGGCACCACCAGTGCAGAGCTTGCTCTGGAATGACAGCAGACAGGTGTGAGAGCATCTGCACGCACAGTGAGGAGAAGACTTTTGGAGGATGGCCTGCTGTGAAGAAGGGCACCAAAGAAGCCACTTCTCTCCAGGGTTTTTGATATTCTGCAAAATGTACAGAGATTGGACTGCCAAGGACTGGGGTAAAATCATTTTCTCTGATGAATCCCCTTTCCGATTGTTTGGGGCATCCGGAAAAAACCTTGTCCAGAGAAAAAAAGGTGAGCGCTACCATCAGTCCTGTGTCATGCCAACAGTAAAGCATCCTGAGACCATTCATGTGTGGGGTTGCTTCTCAGCCAAGGGAGGGTGTTCACAATAATGCCTAAGAACACAGCCATGAATAAAGAATGGTACAAAAACATCCTCCAAGAGTAACTTCTCCCAACCATACAAGTTTGGTGACGAACAATGCCTTTTCCAGCATGATGGAGCACCTTGCCATGAGGCAAAAGTGATAACTAAGTGGCTTGGGGAACAAAACATGGAAATTTGGGGCTCATGCTAAGGAAACTCCCCAGACCTTAAATCTATTGAGAACTTGTGGTCAATCCTCAAGAGGCGGGTGAACAAAAAACTAGGGCTGTTACTGATTAAGATTTTCGTGTTCGATTAATCGTTTAAAAAAAAAAATTAAACTAATTTTGATTAATTATAACGCACATACAGATCTAACTACTTCTAGCTGACATCATGTGTAGCCCCTCCCCCGTACGCATTACGTTCAATCAGAATTTCCTCAGAACTACCTCAGCGGGGCTGGCTACGGCGTCACCCTACAGTCTGTTTAAATAGCACCATTGTGCATCAGGGGGACCGATGGAGTGCCAGAGACATCCATCACCTGCTGAGACAGCAAAGTGTCAGCTCTTTGGAAAAAAAGTGCCCTCATCATAAATGTTTCTTGATTGCTGGATAACCAATCAATGTCAGTTCATCGTCAAACTGACTTACAGCCAGGAAAGCCCTCAGGTATGTTGATTTTCATAGCCAAGCCCAGGATTTACATAGATGTTTATCTGAATACTTTGACCAGTGAGATCAATCAAATCATTAGGATCTGTCTTCCTCAATTTATGATTTCACAGACATCGACGTCACCGGACTCCTCCCCCTTCCCTTCATTAGCAGACAGAGGCACTTGGAGAAGGGGGAAGGAGTCTGGTGACGATGATGTCTGTGATGTCCCTGGATCTCCGACGGAACTCCCTGAAGACCCGGAATCCGGTGGAGAGGTGAGTATCAAACAAAATAATTTTGATCGATCAAAAAATTAAAGATTAATCGAGGAATTAAGCTTTAATTTTTTTCCAGCCCTACAAAAAAACCCACAAATTCTGACAAACTCCAAGCATTGAGTATGCAAGAATGGGCTTCCATCAGTCAGGATGTGGCCCAGAAGTAGAAGGCATGCCAGGGTGAATTGCAGATGTTTTTGAAAAAGAAGGGTGCAAATATTGACTCTTTGCATAAACTTAATGTAATGCTAGTAATTATAATTCAGTATACCATAGTAACATCTGACAAAAAGATCTAAAAACACTGAAGCAGCAGATTTTGTGAGAATTGATATTTGGGTCATTCTCAAAACTTTTTGCCACAGCTGTAAATACTATACACTTACTAGTCCAGCATTGCTATCACTCTTGGGAACTGACGACCACTTTAAATTCATCATGATTTGAAAGGAAATGTAGCAGTGCACATGCAGTCCCTTTGGGAACTAAAATAAAAAACAAGGCATTTTACATTGCAAAGCCTTTTGATAGTATGGAAAGTGAGGTTAAAAATTCATTTTAGTGTAAAAAAAAAAAAATACAATGTACATACATAACATATAACAGAGTCTAAATTGCAAACTTTAATAAAGTTAAAAAATGGTAACATAATTATACGTGCAGTACCTTAGAATTTCTATAGAAACATTATTTCAAAAATACCTTTGGTGATTTTGTTTCTTCATAAAGCTTTAATTGAGGCAAGAAATCTAGCTTCTGTGTTATATTACAGTTAATATTGAGCATCCCATTACAAACCAAACAGGGAATATTGCCATGCAATTGTTTCAATATTACAGAGAGTCAATTCTTTCTGGGTAAAGAACCTCAGGTAAAATTATTATCAACTCTCAGATACAACTATAAAGATAATATGCAGGGTGAATACATACATAAAAATCTCATAAGATAACTAACAAAAGTATAAAAGTCATAAACCTTATTCTTTGTTACAAGTCTATTCAAACTACATGATTGTATTACCCTGCACTATTTTAAAAATACATTTACTGTGTAAATGTTATGCATAGTATACTGCCAAAAAAAAGATTACTAGCAAAACTTTACATGGACATACAGATAGAAAGGAAAAAGAAGTAGATATGGCGCCGTTCCAGACCTGATGGAGTTCAGGTGTGTGCTGCTCACTACTGCGCACTATATATATAGTGCCTATTAAATGGGTGTCTACTACCCAAAAACCGATGCAAAAAATAAATAAAAAAATGTATACTCAATATATAAATTCTTGAGTGTGAAAGGCTGATTGCCTGACTCAATATAAAGTGCAACACCCCACTAATATATATAATAGAGATAAACAAATAGATGTGTGAATAAGTGCAATATACCTAATCGTTAATAAACATATGCAATAATCATATATACAAATAAAACCAATATACAAATATAAAGTGCTAATGAGAATAGACAGGTGAACATGTGACTGTTTTATGCATTGGGTTAAGGAGCTAATGTGCCAGTGAAGGGATCCATTCTGGTGGGCTTTTCAATGAGTGAACACTCAGTGTGTGCCTTATCCGTGCTCCTATAGTGACTGCACTCACCAGATCCTTCACCTCCTCTTGGGGTCTCACGCCTTCACAGTATATACCACTGTGTAGCAATGCAAGGTAACTCCGTCCTGGATTTCAGGGAGGATCTATTGAAGATCTGCATACATCCTGCTGAACATTCTCAGCACCCCATGGAGGAATGATCAGTCATATGCTGCCTGATAAAAGTCGAATGGCTTCGCCTGGTGTAAGTTCGAACTAAACAGTGTCAGCCCCCAGCCTGTGTTCCTGCTGTTCCTGTATGAGGATAGCAGGAACACAGGCTGGGGGCTGACACAAACAACATGATTGATTTGATTATGATTTTTTTTCACACAAATAGAGATTTCTTTTGGTGGTATTTAATCACCACATGTTTTTTCTTTTTGTTTTTTTTTGCTAAAGAACCAAAAATTTTGAAAAAAATTTTTTTTCATAGTTTGCAAAAAGGATATAAAATCATTCCAGCATTACCCACCTCAGTACAGTGCACTTTCACCCCCTTCCTGCCCAAGCCATTTTTCAGCTTTCAGCGCTGTCACACTTTGAATGACAATTGCGCGGTCATGCAACACTGTTATAATATAATTGTTATAATTTTTTTTCACACAAATAGAGCTTTCTTTTGGTGGTATTTGATCACCTCTGGGGTTTTTATGTTTTGCGCTTTAACAAAAGAACAGCGACAAGTTTTTTGGTTATAATAAATATCCAATATTTTTTATTTTAAACACATTTTTTCCTCAGTTTACGCCGATAAGTATTCTTCTACATATTTTTGGTAAAAAAAATCACAATAAGCGTATATTTATTGGTTTGCGCAAAAGTTATAGCGTCTACAAAATAGGGGATAGATTTATAGCATTTGGTTTATTATTTTTTTTTACTAGTAATGGCAGCAATCTACAATTTTTATCGTGACTGCGATATTGCGGCGGACATATCGGACACTTTTGACACATTTTACATTTACATTTTACATTTTCACATTTATACAGCGATCCGTGCTATAAAAATGCATTGATTACTGTATAAATGTGAATGGCAGGGAAGGGGTTAACACTAGGGGGTGATCGAGGGGTTAATTATGTTCCTAGGGAGTAATTCTAACTGTAGGGGGAGGTGACTCACAAGGGGAGGAGACCGATCGGTGTTTCTCTGTACTGAGAACACACCATCGGTCTCCTCTCACCTGACAGGATGTGGATCTGTGTGTTTACACACACAGACCCACGGTCCTGCTGTGTTATGGGGCAATCGCAGGTGCCCGGCAGACATCGCGGCTGCCGGGCACGCGCATCGGGTCCCCAGTGACGGTGCGCGTGATTGCCGCTGGTGGCAGGTGCGCGCACCCCCTGGTGGGTCGGGAAGGCGAGGGCGTCATATAATGCCCTCCCGCAATGAGAGCTATGCCGCCTGGCCGTCATATAACAGCCGGGGGTCGGCAAGCAGTTAACAGCGCTCTCTCAGTACTAGAAGGACTGTGTGCCAAACATGAACTTGAGCTTTAAAACGGTAAATAATTATAATGTAGCTAATAAAGGGTGAAGGTAAGCACACTGTGCAAAAGTGAGTTCAGTTTGCATGTGTCAAAAAAGGTTTGAAGCATGCACCCGCTCAACTGTGATATTAGGATAGATAACATTTCTAAACTTCCTTCACCACTAGGGATGTACAATGGAGGGGGAGTTGGGACTTTAAATGAAGCACCCAAAGGTGCCTCCATCCCGATAATGAATGCAAGAGAAAAGGGAGTTGGGACTTTATATGAAGCAATTGAATAGTGGAGGAAGATTAGTATAAAGTATTTTATTGGTATTGATCTCAAAACATTGAATCAAACAATATTTTTTGAGATATTTCCTTTCAGATTATAGTTTCTTACAATTTTTATACATATTTTCCATAGCATAACTTGCCGCATCCGCTCCTGACGAGTGGGAAAACCCACAAAACGCGTAGAGCTTTACTTGATGCCTCAGCTACATTCTATACGGACCAATACTCAATCATCCATTACCAGTCTACTCTACGATGTTTTTAGACTCATTTATAGATACGCAGACATTTTGTGGATGCATATGCTAGTGGTGGGCAAGATGCCTGTGGCACGTGTCTGTATCATCTCCCCCTTTTTTACTTATTTATACATCTACCATTCTGATCATGCGTTGTTATGTATGTACTGCTTTTATGTATTTTGCTTAGCTTCTGCACGCTCTATATGTATATATATGGAATGAACTATGATTCAATGTTTTGAGATCAATACCAATAAAATACTTTATACTAATCTTCCTCCACTATTCAATTGCTTCATATAAAGTCCCAACTCCCTTTTCTCTTGCATTCACCACTAGGGATGAGCCCGATGTTCGAGTCAAATGTAAGTTCGACTTGAACATCGGGTGTTTGCCTGTTCGCCGAACCGCGAACAATGTGTGGTGTTCATTTTAAAGGCTTATATGCAAGCTATTGTCATAAAAAGTGATTGGGGACCTGGGTCCTGCTCCAGGGGACATGTACCATTGCAAATTTTTTTTTAAAATGGCCATTTTTTCGGGAGCAGTGATTTTTTTAATGCTTAAAGTGAAACAATAAAAATGAAATATTCCTTTAAATATCGTGCCTGGTGGGTGTCTATAGTATGCCTGCAAATTGGTGCATTTTTCCCGTGTTTAGAACAGTACCATAGCATAATGAAATTTCTAAAGGAAAAATTGTCATTGAAAACTGATCGCGGCTGTAATGAATTGTTGGGTCTCGGCAATATAGATAAAACTCATTGAAAAAAAGAGCATGGGTTCCCCCCCAGTCCATTACCAGGCCCTTTGGGTCTGGTATGAATATTAAGGGGAACCCTGAACCAAAATGTAAAAAAAATGCATGGGGGTCACCCTAAAATCCACACCAGGCCCTTCAGGTCTGATATGGAAATTAAGGGGAACCCTGCACCAAATTTAAAAAAAACAAATGGTGTAGGGGTCCCCCCAAAATCCATACCAGACCCTTATCCGAGCATGCAACCTGACAGGCCGCAGGAAAAGAGGGGGGATGAGAGAGCACCCCCCCTCCTGAACCGTACCAGGCCACATGCCCTCAACATGGGGAGGGTGCTTTGGGGTAGGGTAGAAGGCTTCATCCCCACAACCCTTGCCCGGTGGTTGTGGGGGGTATGCGGGCAGGGGGCTTATAGGAATCTGGAAGCCTCCTTTAACAAGGGGACCCCCAGATCCCGGACTCTCCCCCTATGTGAATTGGTAATGGGGTACATTGTACCCCTACCATTTCACAAAAAAGTGTCAAAAATGGTAACAAAGAAAAAAAGTCCTTTATTAACCACTTAATGACTGCATTATAGCCGAATGCTGACAGCGAGCATTTACCATGTGATCGATCCATCAACTGACGGAGCGATCACTTGTAAACAAACCGGCATCATGTCTGGTTCCTCTCTCCCCTCTCTGTACTGATCGGTACAGTGCGAGGAGAGAGGGGAGCAATCGAGTGCTGCAGCGCTGTGGGCTGGATGTGTAGTGCCCACAGCGCTGCTCTGTGTCCATTCCTGCACTCAGCCATCCATACCCAGCCATTCATACCCAGCCATCCATGCTGGGCCAACCATGCTCAGCCTTCCATATTCAGCCAGCCATCCATACTCAGCCAGCCATCCCTAATCAGCAATACTTGTCCATGGTCATCCATCCATACTCAGCCATCCATGCTCAGCCAACCATCTATACTCAGCCATCTATACCCAGCCATCCATACCCAGCCAGTCATCCCTAATCAGCAATATTCATTCATGCTCATCCATCCATCCATACTCAGCAATACTCATCCATGCTCAGCCATCCCATCCACCCCATCCATACTCAGCCATACCTATCCATACTCAGCCATACCCAGTCATACCCAGCAATACCCAGCCATACTAAGCTGTACCCAGCCATCCCATCCACACTCAGCCATACCCAGTCATACCCAGCAATACCCAGCAGTACCCAGCCATACCCAGCCATACTCAGCCATACCCAGCCATACTCAGCCATACTCAGCCATACTCAGTCATACCCAGCAATACCCAGCAATACCCAGCGATACTCAGCCGTACCCAGCTGTACTCAGCCGTACCCAGCCATCCCATCCTTCCTCAGCCATACTCAGCCGTACCCAGCAGTACCCAGAAGTACTCAGTTGTACCCGGCCGTACTCAGCTGTACTCATTCATGCTCAGTAACCCCATCCATACTCAGCAATCCCCATCCACGGCTCATCCATCCCCATTTATGCTCATCCATGCCACATCCATGCCACTATAGTCACAAAAGTGTAATAGGTAGTCAAATTAGATTTGAAACTTATGCCCCTAGAGCACCTGATGGCACTCCCTGCATGTTGGGCCTCTCTATGCGGCCAGGCTGTGTAAAAGTCTCCCATATGTGGTATCGCTGTACTCAGGAGGAGCAGGAGAATCTATTTTGGGGTGTAATTTTTGGTATGTACATGCTATGTGTTAGAAATATTGTATAAATGGACAACTTTGTGTAAAAAAAAATGTGTTTAAATTTTCTTTACACATTTTCCAAAAACTTGTAAAAAAAAAATGACATGTTCAAAAGACTCAATATGCCTCATAGATTATAAATTGGGTTGTTTTCTTTCCAAAATTGGGTAATTTTTGGGGCGTTTCCATTGTTCTGGTGCTCCAGGGCCTTCAAAAGTGTAAGAGGTAGTCAAGAAATTATATGTGTAATTTATGCTCCTAGAACGCCTGATGGTGCTCCCTCAATGTTGGGCCTCTGTATGTGGCCACGCTGTCTAAAAGGTTCACAAATGTGGTATTGCCATACTCAGAAGGAGTATTATAGGGCGTACACACGGTCGGACTTTGTTCGGACATTCCGACAACAAAATCCTAGGATTTTTTCCGACGGATGTTGGCTCAAACTTGTTTTGCCTACACACGGTCCCACAAAGTTGTCGGAATTTCTGATCGCCAACCACGTGGTCACGTACACCACGTACGACGAGACTAGAAAAGGCCGGTTCAGAACCAAGCGCGGCACCCTTTGGGCTCCTTTTGCTAATCTCGTGTTAGTAAAAGTTTGGTGAGAGACGATTTGCGCTTTTTCAGACTCGTGGCTTTCAGATCGTTTTCTGCCGTTCAGTTTGTGCTTGTGGGTTTGTATCTGCTCTTCAGTGCGTGCAGCAAGCTCCGCGTGACTTTAGGTAGTCATTGTATTCTTGTTCGTTCGTTACTGGTTTTCAGGTCGCTCTTCACAGGCCTTGCTGTTCTTCAGTGCGTTCTGTTACTTCGTTCTGAGCAGCCGACCGTTTTCTAGCCATGTTTCGTATGCGTACTCCTCGTACTGTTCGTGCTGTGCGGGGGCTTGGTGTTGGGGTCCTGACCTTGACACAAGTCCAGTCCATGAACAGGGTGGGGAGGAGTTCATGGACCAAGAATTGGTTGCTTCAGCGTGACCAGTTCTGTCATATGCCTTTGCTCCGTGAGATCCGTGAGAATAATCCTGATGATTTCAGGAACTTTCTCAGGATGACGGACCCCGTGTTTCACAGTTTGTTGGCTTCGCTGACCCCCTATATCAGCAGGCAGGATACCTGCATGAGGCAAGCCATCACTCCGGAGCAGAGGTTCGTCACTACCTTGCGGTATTTGGCCACAGGGAGAAGTCTACAGGACTTGAAGTTCTCGACAGGCATCTCCCCCCAGGCTCTACTTTGTGGACATTTACTGCTTGTGTTTGTTTTAGCTGACCCTGACAGAAATGTGTTGAGTGCAGAAAATGGCGTGGTTGTGTAACCTTATACAAAGCACTGTTGGCTGGTATTTCCTAAATGCAAAGACACTTTTCACTACAAGTGCACTTGCAACTGAACTGAAACAGCACTTATAGTGCAAAGAGGATTTGCCCTTAGGAAATAACCCCCATTTTCTCATAAAACAACAATTACATCACCCCAAAAGTGTTGTAGCGTTGAGACAATAATCCACACATTCTTGATGAACAATCTTTTTAATACCAGCACAATCACATGTGCATTTACCAAAGGTTTTTCTGACAAACCAACATGTTTATTGTATAACAATTTTTGTGGTGTCATTATCCAAAATCAAAATGTGCATTTTATAGAAAACAGGCCTGTGTAAAACCCACAAGAAAGACACAAATCTTGATCTTACAAAGTTCACATTTGGTAGAACTGGAAGGCAATATCAGACATGAGTATTTAGGAACTGTGTTTGATATTGCGTTCAGATGGGGGGAAATCACCCCAGGAAAAGCCAAATTTGGAAGATGCACACAAATTTCCCAATGTCAACATGTGCTATCTGCCATCAGGGGGGATCAAGGGATGTGTTTTGGGGGAGAAAGCCCTTCCTCACCGCTACTTTATTATTGAGGAAGGGGTTGCACCCCCAAAACGCATCCATTGATCTCCCGTGATGGCAGATAGCACATGTTGGCACACTGTGTGCATCCTCCAAATTTGGCTTTGGGAAAAATCACAAAAACATTTAGCACATTGTAGCACACAAAAGAAGAAAGTGATTTGGAGGGGCTTTAAACTCGCCCCAAAACATCAATGATGTTTTTATATTTTGGAATAACATCATTGATGTTTTGCTTGATGTTTTCCAATTGTAAATTACACCCCATGATCTCCCCGATCAGGATCTGGGCACTTTCGGATGTGAAAGGATCTTCATCCACAACCTCACGATCACCTAAAAAGAGAGGAACCCCAAAATAAATTAGGTTTGCAAAAAAATGCCGCCATCCATCTCTTACGTGAGCCTGTGGTTGCAGACACTCACCTGTTGTGGTGACTAGTTCCACCACGTCTTCTTCCTCCTGCTCATCTTGTGTTGTTGGGATTTCCCCTTCTTCCAGGGGGGGGGCTCTGGTCTCCTGGGATGAGGGGTGTCCTCTGAGTCTTTTTTCCCCTATGTAAAACAAAAATGGTATAATTAGCACACAGATATTTGATGGCAGAACTATAAAGATGAAACATTGCTTGGAAGTGGGGTACAATGATCTATTTTAGCAGAGTTCCAAGATGTAGCTTTTTTAGTGTCCTTTGTCAAGCTGCAATACTTTACCTATTTGGTACAAGCTTCGCAGATGTAGCCCCCCCTATAGTATACACTGGAGCACCTGTGTGCCCCCCTAATAAAAATGGTGTTCTGGGGTCCCACACTAGTGCTCCAGTGTCCAGATGTGAAAACAGCTGCTGAGTGTCCTCTCCTTACACACAATCTAGTTTGCATTTCATTCTAGTAACAAACCCATCTACACAACCCAATTCTTTGAAGACAAGTATAGGGCGTCAAAATGGTGGCCAAATGCATATGGCCTAAACAATGGTATTTATTGTCCGAAATAAAAATGTGTGATCCGAACGAATAATGTGCCCATGAACATGAAATTTGCCATTTTAAACTGTACAACAGTTCCTAAAAGCACATGGAGCAGCACGAACGTAATAAACACAAAAAGAATAGGAACACAGCACAAATACTTACTTTTTTGCAGCACTCTCCGGATCTTTCTGTACTGCTCATGTTCTCGTAATTTCAGGTCCGACCACCGCTTCCTGAGCTGATCTTTCGATCGTCGTACCCTGAATTTCCGGTGCAGACTCCTGACCACTTTCGCCATGATCTTGGCCTTTCGGACATTGTTGTTGGGGTAAGGCCCATACTTTCCATCATAGTCAGCCTTCTTCAGGATGTCCCCGATTTCCAACATCTCCCCAAAGGACATATTTGAGTCCTTTAATCTCCTTCTGGATCGGGACGTTTCAGGCTCCGGCCTTTCTTCCCCCTCCTCCTCGTTGCTACAATTAGCACGATCCTGCTGTCTATCTGCCATGTGCTCCTTCCCCACTGCGCCAAACAAAAAGGGGCGGGGAATAGACTAGAAAGAACGTCAGGGGCGGGCGGAGTTATACGCATGCGGAGTGTGTATAAATCGTAACGCGCGCGTCTTACGTACGATCTGTGAGCGGAGAAAGGAGCATCAGAGACGCCGATCGTGCTAATGAAGGTAGGATCTAAACTTGGGCCTATACTGCTTCGAAATGGAAGCCTATATTGTAACAAGATTAGGGGAGTTTGGCCTGACATTAAGGTTTGTCTTGTGTTGTGTCTTGCAGAGAAAATGGATGGGTTCAACGACCACAATTTCTTGCCCCTGTTTATTGACAAGTACAGGGAGCTGCCCTGTCTGTGGCAAGTGAGACACCCCCACTATAACCACAAACAAAAGAGGCAGGCAGCGCTGGAGAAACTGCTGGAGTTAGTGAAGCCGGTGGTCCCCACAGCAACCATCCCTTATTTAAAAGCTAAAATTGGTGGCCTGAGGAGCACTTATCTTAGGGAGCGCAAGAAGGTCACAGATTCCCTAAGGTCCGGAGCTGCAGCAGATGACGTTTATGTCCCCAGGCTGTGGTACTACGAGAGACTGTGATTTCTGTCAGACCACACTGAAGTCAGGGAATCCCTCTCTACCCTTCCTTATACTCTTCCTTCCATACCAGCTGAGGCTTCCGATGTCCAACCTGGGCCTTCCAGCCAGGAAGAAGTGGAGGAGCCCAGCTGGAGTCAGGTATAGCATTCTTCCACAGATTTCTGGGCAATAAATAAATGATGTTTACTAGATGTTATTATTGATCACTATTTTCTGATTGAAAAAAGTGTTTTACATATCAATAGACAGTAGTGGGCACCCAAAATTGGGACAAGAATGCAAAATGCTGGGCTGAGAAGGATAGTCTGTTATATTTGTTAACATTCAATTTGCAGCAGTCAGGAGGTGAAAATTGTGTGTGATTGATGAATAAAAAACTCAAACTATGTCCCTTTTTCATACACAGGAAGACCTCAGCCAGGAGGAGGCTGTGGAATGTGGCAGTCAGGAGGAGGCGGGGATTAGTGGCAGTCAGGAGGAGGCGGGGATTAGTGTCAGCCAGGAGGAGGCTGTGGAATGTGGCAGTCAGGAGGAGGCGGGGATTAGTGACAGTCAGGAGGAGGCGGGGATTAGTGTCAGCCAGGAGGAGGCGGGGCTAAGTGTCAGCCAAGAGAAGCCTGGGACAAGTTGCAGCCTGACTGAGTCTCAGGTTCCTCCCCTCCGCCTGCCATACAAAAGGGCCAGGAAGGCCACTCCCAGTCCTGTGCAGGATTCAGCATACAGGCTGATCCAGGAGGCTTCGGCGTCCCTCAGAGCCTTCCCCAGTCCTGCAGAGGCCTTTGCCTGCATGGCTGCCACCAAATTGCAGGGCATGCAGGAGGGCCAACGCAGGATCTCTGAGGACCTGATTTATAAAGTCCTACATAAGGGGGAGAGTGGGGAACTGACACCCAAGACGGATGTCATTGAGATCGACGATCCTCCTCCTCCTCCTCCTCCTCCTGCTGCCACAACTCCACCACCACAGCCAAAGCCTGGAAGGAAGCGTGGAAGGAAGACCAAAGAGTGATTGCCCTGGGTTCAGTCTGGTCTGACAAAAGCTGCAGTCTCTTGTATGACCACAGCCTGGGGACACAGATGTCATCTGCTGCTTTCCGGATCTCTGGGACTTCTGGACCAGACTGCCCTCCCTTAGATAAGGACTCCTCGGGCCACCAATTTTGCTTTTAAATAATTGATGTCTGCCCTGGGGGTCCAAGGCTTTGCCCACTTCTGCAGTTTCTCCAGCGTTGCCTCCTTCTTTGTTTTTTTATAGTTGTGACCCCTTAATAAATTTTTTTTAGGTAAATTCTACTCTCCTGTGTGTGTTTTCATCCAAAAAGGACAGTTTGTTGGTGACGATTCAGGTACATTTCTAACATAAAATGTGAAATTAACAAGGGACAACAACACCAAACAATCTCCTACACATTAAATAGAACAACATATCAATGGTGTTGTGGGAACTTGTCACAAAAAACACACAAACATTTTCAGGAGTACAAATCAAAATCACCAAAAAAAAAAAAGAGAGAAACACAAAAAAAGATTCTACATTAAAGGCAAAAAAAAAAAAAAGATACAAAAATATGTTGTCAGATGTGAGAAATCAAAATATATTGAGGGAATCCCGATAAATAGTAACAAAAGAAGTTTGTGAGAAGTGTGTGTGAATATGAGCAGCAAAACTACTTAATTCTTGTCACATTATAAAGAAGAAGAGAGTGCACTGTATTAAACCATTTTGAACATTGCAGCGTGAAGAAAGTGCTGTATCCATTGCGAACGCTAAGTTTACCAGAACAAGCTGTCCCATGTTGGAATTTCTTCTGAGCATGCGTGGCACTTTGTGCGTCGGAACAGGCCACACACGGTCGGAATTGACGCGATCGGATTTTGTTGTCGGAATATTTTATCTCCTGCTGTCCAACTTTGTGTGTCGGAAAATCCGATGGAAAATGTCCGATGGCGCCCACACGCGGTCGGAATTTCCGACAACACGCTCCGATCGGACATTGTCCATCGGAAAATCCGACAGTGTGTACGGGGCATTAGAATGTGTTTTGGGGTGTAATTTGTGCTATGCATATGCTGTGTGTGAGAAATAACCTGCTATTATAACAATTTTGTGAAAAGAAAAAAAGAAAAAAAAAATCTTGATTTTGCAAAGAATTGTGGGAAAAAAATTACAGCGTCAAAAAACTCACCATGCCTCTTACTTAATACCTTGAAATGTCTACTTTCCAAAAAGGGGTCATTTGTGGGGTATTTGTACTTTCCTGGATTGTTAGGGTTTGGCACCATAGCTTGTGGACTCTCTAATTTTCACAAAGACCAAATAATTTACACTAATTTGGGTTGTTTTTACCAAAGATATGTAGCAGTATAAATTTTGGCCAGAATTTATGAGGAAAAATTACTAATTTGCAAAATGTTACAACAGAAACGAGGGGAAATGCATTTTTTTACAGAATTTTCAGTCTTTTTTCTTTTATAGCGCAAAAAATAAAAAACCCAGAGGTGATTAAATACCACCAAAAGAAAGCTCTATTTGTGTGAAAAAAAGGACAACAGTTTCATATAGCTACAGTGTTGCATGACTGAGTAACTGTCATTCAAAATGTGAGAGCACCGAAAGCTGAAAATTGGTCTGGTTAGGAAGGGGGTTTTAGTGCCCAGTGGGCAAGTGGTTAACCTAGCTGGCGGTATGATTATTTCAGATTTTTGCATCTCAAAGCAGTACAATTATTTTGCATAGAAATTTGGCGTTTTATATTGTAGGTCTCTAATTCTTAGCAATAACACACTTAGATCTGTCCGCCAAGAGTCTAGTATATATCTCGGGTATGATGAAGTTTGAAACACAAAATCATAAATTATAATATAATAAATAAATATAAATAATTAAAAAAAAAATAATATAATAATAATAAAATAAATTTCCCCATGATTCACTATCGCTCAGTTCTGCAAGTGTTCTAATTTACTATCGCTGTTTTCTAGCTGGTCTAAAGCCACTTTTGATGTAAAGGGACACTTTTTGGTTGCTATGGACAATCTCAAGTTTCCAGGCAGAAATAACAGTATATGTAATATAAAACTGCATGCAGGGCATGGGCCAACGCACTGGGGACAAAAGGGAAGTGAAATGATTTCATACAGCACTGTATGTGTTATGATTTATACATTTTCTGAATTTGCCGCCAAGCTCCGCCGCGTGTGTTGCGACGCTTGCAGGGAACGGAGCCTGGCACAGAGAGGCTTCAGGTAGAGGACACAGCCCGCAGACACCGCGGGGGGACATCGCAGGATCCTGGGGACAAGGTAAGTAACCTGCACCAGGATCCTGAGATGTAATCCCGAGTGTGGCTTGGGGTTACCGCTAATGGCGCTGAAATTTAACCCCGAGCCACACTCGGGAATACCGAGGGAGGCTACTAAATAAAGAGATAAAAAGAAAAAAAAAAAAAGCTGCAACCGTTCCGCCGACTGACGCTTCTTCTCTGTGACAGTTCTTATATAACTGAGGGCGGGGCCACCTGGTGACGTAGACTGGTGACCCCGCCCCCACTGATGCCACGGGGGCTATCCCGTGGCTTCCCTGTGGCGTCGGAGGGGGGCGGGGTTACCCATTTACGTCATCGGGTCACCCAGTGACGTAAACGGGTGACCCTGCCCCTTCTGATGCTACGGGGGCTTTCCCGTGGCTTCCCCATGGCGTCAGAGGGGGGCTGGGTCACCCATTTACATCACCGGGTGGCCCTGTCCTCAGCTATATAAGAATTGTCACAGAGAAGAAGCATCAGTTGGCGGGAGCCTCCCATGGAGGCGGAACGGTTGAGTTTTTTTTTTTCGGTCCATCGGGCGGCGTGAATTTATATTGCGGGACATTTTTATTTCTTTATTTTTTAATAAGGGACTTGTCCAAAGCTATTTCTTGTTTTTTTTACAATTTTTGACACTTTTTTTGTGAAATGGTAGGGGTACAATGTACCCCATTACCAATTCACATAAGGGGAGGCCGGGATCTGGGGGTCCCCTTGTTGCACCCTCTATGGACGCACTGCCACTGCTTGTGACACTCCTGAAGTCATGCAAAGGTGAATCTAGAATTGTGATGGACAGAGGAGCAGTTCCTCATTGTTCTGCTGTTTACTATTGCTGTCTATGTGAATATACATGGCTGGAAGCCTGCAGATCACATGACTAATTAACCACTTCCATACCAGGCCATTGTCATATGACGTCCGCAGGAACACTCTGTCCCTCTGGGCAGGTGTCATATGAGCAGTGCGATGATCAGGGAAGAGGAGTGTTCCTCAGGACACAACCCATCCGAGATCAGTGTAAAGAGCCAATAAAAATCGTCTCTTTACCACTTGACCGGCTGTGTCCAATCACAGCCATTCACATGCATTGTCCCGTGTGACAAGCGATCGGGGACAAGGCTTGTCACACTGACACAGCCCATCCTCGATCATGGTAAAGAGCCAATGAAATTGGCTCTTTACCACGTGACCGGCTGTGTCCAATCACAGCCATTCACAGAATGTCAACAAACCACGGTAAAGAGATGTTACTAGGCTCTCCTTCTCACACACTGATCGTGTATAGAGATGATTACGGTAACAGCTCGTTACGGCCTACAGTATACACCAAACTCAATGATTGCCCACCCAATAAAGAGGACCTGTCACCACCCATCAGAGCACCTGTCACCAGTCCATTAAAGTAGCTGTCACAGCCCATCTGAGTACCCGAGTACCTGTCACCAGCCCATCTGAATACCCCAGTACTTGTCACCAGCCCATCTGAGTACTCGAATATCTGTCATCAGCCCATCTGAATAACCGAGTACCTGTCACCAGCCCATCTTAATACCCGAGTACCTGTCACCAGCCCATCTGAGTACCCGAGTACCTGTCACCAGCCCATCTGAGTACCCAAGTACCTGTCACCAGCCCATCTGAATACCCGAGTATTCTCAAGAATATCACAAAGTCCCCAAAACATTCTAAGCATTATAGCATTAGCATTTATGAAGTATATCACAAAGCAGACCCTTTCTGTTGCTTAAAAGGTGACTGAAAAGTGTAGATTATGTAATTTAACTACTTCCCACCCGGCCACTGTACATAAACGGCCGGGTGGTCCTTTCCTCGTTCTGAGTGGACGTTCAGGAACATCTCTCAGAATGAGTGCTCGCAGCGTGGCCACGAGGCGTGCTACAGCTCGATCCTGTGATCATTATGATCACAGGATCCAGCTGAGCAGAGATCCGGATATGGGCGCTGTGATTGGCCCTCCTGATCACCTGACAGCTGTGTCCAATCATCACAATGTAAACAGAGACGTGTGTCTCTGTGACAGGTCTCCCCGCCGAGCTCAGTGAGAGCTCAGTGCAGTGGGGGAAGAGGGGGAATCTGCAGATCTGTGACAGCTCTCTATGTGAGGATGATTTTACACAGAGAGCTGTTACAGATCACCCCATAAAGTACACCAAGCACCACTGATATACCCTTGTCTCTATACACATTTCATTGCCCCAATAAAAAAATCTGTCTGTCCCCCATCACTGCCAACACCAAATAAACACCAATTTGGGTTATTTTTTACCAAAGAAATGTAGCAGCATCATTTTTGGTCAAAATGTATCAAGAGAAATTACTTATTTGCAAAATTTTATAACAGAAAGTAAGAAAACTGCATTTTTTTGAAAATTTTTGGTCTTTTTTTATTTGTAGCGTAAAAAAATAAAAACCCAATTGGTGATTAAATAGCACGAAAAAAAAAGCTCTATTTGTGTGAAAAAAATGATAAAAATGTAATTTGGGTACAGTGTTACATGACCGATCATTGGATTATATAGGCAATGCAGCAGTATTTGGGTGTGGAATAGAGGTACCAGTATGACAGACATGGGGGTAATGCAACACCACAATCACGCATATCTTGGCATGCTTTATTGGCTCAAATTCTTCTAAGGGGCGTGGTTGAAATAATGTCCTTCTTCACTGTTAACCATCTAAAATACTAGTGTAATTTTCACCTTCCATACATGTATTACAACTCATTTGTATAACACTTAGGCCCCTTTCACACTGTTGGACCATTCACGTCCGCCTGTCAGTTTTGACGGCGGACCTGAACGGGCACTCCATGCTAGTCTATGGAGCGACGGATGTCAGCGGTGACATGTCCGCTGACCCAGTCCGATCCGTTAAAATCAGACGGATGCCCTTACGTTCGCATCCGTTCCTAGCCGATCGGATTGGGTGAGATCTGATGAAAACGGGCATGCTGTCTGTTTTCGTCTGATCTCTCCATGGTAACTAGCTGCGCTCGACAAGCCCCTCTCCGCTCAGTGAGCAGAGAGGGACCTGTCATCCGTGGCTCGGCGGAGATCAATGGAGAGATCTCCAGTTGAGCTAGACAGAGGCGGACTCCGAGGCAGTGGATCCACCTCGTGAGAATGATCCCTCAACTTGAAAAAATGTGTATGTAAAAAAGAACTTGTATCATAGTACATAAAAACAGATGCAATGTGTAATTAATTAAATGATGAACAAAGTAAAAACAGCAGGAGAGCACCAAGAATCCTTGTTCTGGGGTAAACAAACACGTTCAATCACCCCCATGATAAGAACCATGTGCCCCAAAGAAAGTGTACCCTACCATGGGCCACATTGAGTAATGGACATGCTATTTTTTCATGAATTATTAGAATGCATAGCATTGTATTTCCCAGCATCAGCTTTCTTTACAGCTTTTGGCATTCAGTCAAATAATATCCCAGAGCTGTAATGGAAATTGGTACAGAAAGACTTGCCCTCTACCAGATGCTATTTTTGCTCACCTAGACTGTAGTTATATGATACCCACCATGTGTCAGTGATAGTGGGTGCTGATCTAATTGATATATGAATAGTGAAGTATTTACATTAAGGGACATCAGTATTACTAGCACTGGCCAGCAAATGCCCCTACTCTTCCCAGCCCCATTCTCTTCTAGAAAGCAGAATGTGATGGCTGGAAACCATGCTGTGCTTTACAAGCATAATAGAAAATGCTAATGCCGCGTGCACACGGTCAGACTTTTCGGCTACAAAAGTCCGACAGCCCGTCCGACAGACTTTCAACGGACTTTTGGCGGACTTGAGGCGGACTTGCGGCAGACTTTCTAACGAACGGACTTGCCTACATACGATCACACAAAAGTCCGACGGATTCGTACGTGATGGCGTACACTAACTGACTAAAATAAGGAAGTTGATAGTCAGTAGCCAATAGCTGCCCTAGCGTGAGTTTTTGTCCGTCGGACTAGCATACAGACGAGCGGATTTCTGGGTCCGGCGTAGTTACAACGTAAAGATTTGAAGCATGTTTCAAATCTAAAGTCCGTCAGATTTGCGGCTGGAAAAGTCCGCTGAAAGTCCGGGGAAGCCCACACACGATCGGATTGTCAGCCGGTTTTGGTCCGTCGGCGTCCGTCGGACTTTTGTAGACGAAAAGTACGACCGTGTGTACGCGGCATAAGGCTAAAGCTAAACTATTAAAGACAATCACTGTTATTGTGCCTATTCAAGAGTTCTTTTAGAACAATCCTCTATCCACTGATACGTACATTTGCAGCACTTGCTGATCAGTTAGTTTTTCTTAGCTCTTGGTATACACCTAGTTTACATCGGTATGGAAACCTCCTCCGAGTTTGCAGTATTTAGGTCTAAGTGGTCTTTTTTGGCTTACCTTTTGTAAAAAAGGCACTGGAGCTTGGGCACTGCCATGGAGGACCAATGCAAAAAAAAAAAAATGAGATACCCTTCAGTGGACAGAGAGACTTTTCATGTAGCTTAGAGGGAAGTTTTAAAAATTCACAAAGCCTTGCAAGGTACTTTGTCCCACATTTGACAGGACAAGGGCCTCATAATAAATGTACTTTTGGTACTACACCATAAGGTGTTTTCATTACCCTCTATGTGTGTAGGCAGATCGGACCGATCATCTGATGGATTAATGGAGATTGTATGTTAATCTGTGGCTGATCTACTACATGATGTTCCCTTTATTGAGGTGAGCAGCCATTTCACTTATTGGTGGATTGATCACTTACTTGGATTTTTGGACTGCATGAATTAATATCACATCACTGAATTTTGATCAATCTACACTGTCACTTTTTATTGTGTTTTTATAACACTATTTTTGCACCGAACTTTATCACTATTATTCAACATTTTGCACCTGAAAAGACTTTGCTTCACTGGATTGTTTTTATTTGTTTTATATTATATGCTGAATATTTTTTTACATACCGTATATAGTTTACATTTTACAGCTATTGGCTTCAATGGGGTTTGAAATCAGCACCTGAACTTTAGTCACATTCCCTGAACCCTATTCAAACTAAACCCGAGCATGAGGGTGGCGGATACATACTTTCTACCCTATCTTTCCTGACCATCCAGATGCATACCTAAATAAGCATTTATTAAGGGGCAGCAATGTCAAATAAAAAGATCCATAAGCTGCACATCATGAAGCAGACCCATGTGCATGAAGTGAGATGAATGGCAGCCTTAGAACGGACTCCAGCCAGGCCATGTCGTCAGTGCCCCTTGGGGGCTTAATCATGGGGATTAAGCAGGAACTACCCTTTTTTACTTCACTTAACCCTTTTGCTGCCAGAGCTGTTT
Source organism: Lithobates clamitans (assembly GCA_037952925.1). Lineage (NCBI taxonomy): Eukaryota > Metazoa > Chordata > Amphibia > Anura > Ranidae > Lithobates > Lithobates clamitans. The sequence goes on from JBBGZY010000163.1 coordinate 2,736,190, forward strand.
TTGCATTTTTTTATTTATTTTTTGCACAGATGTATGAAAAATAATTTTAGGACAAAAGATTACATAAAATCCCCTAAACATGATATATTTTCTGAAAGCAGACACCCTAGAGAATAAAATAGTGTCAATTTCATGTTTATGTCACACAATATTTCCACAAAGGTCTAGGAAACGCAAGGATTCAGTAAAAAATACTCTAAAGATCATTTTAGGGCACACAAATGCTATAAATTACCCAATTTGTTGATAAAATATAAAAGATAAGCCTGCACTGAGTAAATAGAGAGCCAACATGCCATGCCAAACCTTAAATTTGATTGCGCCTGTGAAATGGTGACAAAATTCAGCACCCTATATTTTTCATAGGCGACAATTTAAAAGCCAGGTCATCAGTTTTGTGTTACAATAACATGTGTATTGCATTTGACGTCTTCATGCGTAGGTGCTCCAAACATATGCGTTTATGTTTTGTATGTGTGTGTATGTGGGGGTGTGGGGCTTCAAAAAATATTTTGGGGGGGGGGGATTTTATGTGCTTGGGTGTAATTTTATTTTTTACAATTTCAAAAAAATTTTGTTTTGCTTAACTTTTTTTTCCATCACATAGGGGGTGATTTTTTTTTTTTGTGACAGGTTCTCTATAATGAGCCATCTGGGGTCTAAAAGACCTGGACAGTGACGTAACTAAAACCTTCAGGGCCCCGATGCAAGAAATCATGAAGGGCCCCCCTGACCCCTGGACAGCGCTTCTCCTAAGGGGATGTCTGATAAGAGGAGGAGCTGCGAGAGCTGCCGAGGGACCCCAGAAGTCGGTGTTCGGGGCCACTCTGTGCAAAACTAACTGCACAATGAAGGTATGACATGTTTGTTATTTAAAAAAAAAAACTTTACAATCACTTTAAGGGGTTAGAACAGGTGGTCAGGAGGCAACATATTGCCTCTTTACCGGCTGTCAAATGCCTTTGAAAAGTGATCTGAGCATGGATCGCTTTTCAGAGGAACAGCATTTTGTTGCTGGTACTTTTGAACGAGCAAGAAAAAAAAATCAGTCCTGATTGTACACATATAGGGTGTCAGGATTAAACATGCATACATAAAATGTGCATACATACATCTAAACAGCGGCTGGTGCTCAAAATTTTTGGGGGGGCGCAAACATTTTTGAAAAAAAATCATAAAATGCAGCCACTGTGCCCATCAAACACTGCCACTGTGCCCATCAAACGCTGCCACTGTACCATCAATTGCAGCCACTGTGCCATCAAATGCTGCCACTGTGCCCATCAAACGCTGCCACTGTGCCATCAAACGCTGCCACTGTGCCACTTAAATGCTGCCAGTGTGCCATCAAACGCAGCCACTGTGCCATCAATTGCAGCCACTGTGCCAAACGCTGCCACTATGCCCATCAAACGCAGCCACTGTGCCCATTAAACGCTGCCAGTGTGCCCATCAAACGCTGCCACTGTGCCCATCAAATGCTGCCACTATGCCCATTAAATGCTGCCAGTGTGCCCATCAAATGCTGCCACAGTGCCATCAAACGCTGCCACTGTGCACATTAAATGCTGCCAGTGTGCCCTTGAATGCCCCCAGTGTGACCCCCGACCGCTCACCGGCACTTACCCTGTCTTGGTGGGGCAGCGGGTGACGGCGACGAGTGGGGCCCTCCATGCGTCTCCTGCTGTCCTCATCTCCCGTCCTCTCCTCCTGATAGACATCCAATAGCGGCGCCTGTCGTTTCAGCCAATCAGGTGACAGGTAACAGACCCGAGCACCTGATTGGCGGAGAGGCAGTTTAGTGTTAGGAAAGCGGATAGTCATTTGCTTTTATAACACAGCTGAGTGGCCTGCGAGGTCACCTTTTTTTTTAATGCCTATTAGAGCCTATGGCTCTAATCCGGTGCTTCAAAAACACCACCTACTGCTGTAATTCAGGTTCCCTGCGCCCAAAAACGGGCTGGGCACCTGAATAGGGGGCGGCCATAGATAGATTCATGCAATGCATGAATCTATCTATTGGTGATAGAAGGGTGGCTGGAGAGAGGGGGCAGCATCTGTGCAACCTTAATGCATGGGCCACCACTGCATCTAAACAAACACACACACATAGATAAACACACACATAATATACACACACATATACTGTATATACACGCACAAACACATATACATATATAAATACACACATAAACACATGCAAACACATACACATACATGAACACACATATAAACACACATATAAGAACACACACATACAGATAGCCTTTTCAAAAACAGCAGTGCTTTATCTTACCTCTTCCTGCCGGGTGCTGCACTGTAGGGGGAGACAAAGAGCACAGCACACACTGTGCTTTCACTTTAGATCAGTGTGACAAGCTCCCTGCACTGTGCCGATTACAGTTCGGCTGACGATCGGGGAGATCGGTCTCAGCTGCCCCGCTCCTATCAAGATCAACAGGGGGGCCCTCAAGGGCCCCCTGCAGCATGGGGCCCAGTCGCCATGGCGACCTCAGAGACCCCTATACTTCTGCCACTGACCCTGGATGTCTCCCCTGTGCTCCACTGAATATAATGTCGTGGACAGTCATGTCCGGGTCAGCACCAGGAAGGGGAGAGAAGCAGGCATGTGTGAGGTCAGCTTTCCCCCTATGCCAGTCCTGGGCCCGGAGATGGGCAAGTGGAGCCGTAAGATGTACAAACCTGGGAGCTAAAGGGTTAAGGGTTTAAAGTACTAGTCCATAACATCCCTTGCAGCTTAAAGCAACTGTATTAGCTAAAGTGCAGTGGTTAACTGTGTCAAAGAGAAACAATATTTGAACCTGACACTGTCCTCCCAGACACAAGAATCCTAAGGCCCCTTTCACACGAGGCGGGCTCCGTTTCTGTCTGTCCGTTGATCTCCGATGAGCCGGCGGATGACAGGTCCCTCTCTGCTCACTGAGCGGAGAGGGGCTTGTCAGGCGCCGCTGCCGCCTATGGAGGGATCGGACGAAAACGGACAGCGTGTCCGTTTTCGTCGGATCTCACCCGATCCGATCCGCCAGCGACGGATCTGGACGTAGAGCCATACGTCTGCTTTTAGCGGATCGGACGGGGTCGGATGTCAGCGGACATGTCTCCGCTGACATCCGACTCTCCATAGGCTAACATGGATCGCCCGTTCAGGTCCGCCGTCAAAACTGACAGGCGGACCTGAACGGTCCGATCGTGTGAAAGGGGCCTAAAACTATAAAGCTAGCTGAAGATCAGAATGCCAGTGGCATAAAATTCACTCATGCAGTCAAATAAGAAAGTGTAATAGTTGCATAAAGGGAAACATGACAAGGAAATCTTTTTGAAAAAGCAGCAACAACAGAGTCTGACAGCTCAGACTCCAGGAAAGAAAAGGTATTTTATCATATTCATTAATGACTACCTAAGGTTTACAGGGGTTGATTTATTATAGGCAATGCAACACTTTTTTGGCATTATTGCTGTTTATGGTTGTCTTACACCAAATTTAAAAAAGACTTGAAATAATTTTACATCTGCTTCTAATGCATGTGACAAATTCAGCTACTTCTAAAATGCAACACTTTCCTAATATATGGCAATGGTGAATTCATTCAGAAATACTGCCAGTTCAGAGATAAATACAATAAAAGTAATTAAGACTAATAATATGTTGGTCTTCAGAGACTGCTTTCCAGAAGGTCCCGGAGCAGAGAGGGGCAGGGGATCAGCGCAGGGACAGCATGACTTGTGTGGACTGCACAGTCAGGCTGTTTACGCTGGTCGCTTTCCCCTTTAAGGATAAGGGAGGGGCTGGAGCAGAGGAGGAGGCAGAAGGAAATGCAGAGAGGAGAAGGGGGGATGTGACGTCAGTGGAGAGCGTCGGGGAAGAAGATTAGACACGCTCTCACACTGCTCCATTGAAATTCACCATCATGTCTGATGTAACGGCGGCGGCTTTGCTCGAACAGCTCAGAGCGGTGGCCGCAACCCAAGGGGCAGACTGGCTGCAGGCTCAGGTCGCAGCCATAATACAGGAGGACAGAGCGGCACCGAGCGGGGGGGCCAGGAGACTCCACGTGGGCGCCGTTCCAGGCCGCCACAGCGCTTCAGCCCTGACTCTTCTCCTGTGAGTCAGAGGCCCAGGGACCAGCACAGAGGCAGACCGAATCAGCCACCCCCCCCCAGTGCTCAGCAAGCTCGGGGAGCCAGCATGGGAGAGGTACAGCGTTCACAGCGCAGAGGAAGAAGTGCAGGGATGGGGGAGACCAGCGCAACCCTCGGTTCCCCCCCCTCAGCGCGTCGCAGGCGACAGGAACAACCGGATGGAGAGTCGCTGGGGACAGCAAGCGGTCAGTCGGACCGTCGATCATCGTCAGTCGATCGGGGGGCTGGTCAGGTGGTCCAGGCGGCCAGCAGCCCTACGCCAGCCAGAGGTGGAACCTTGAGAAGCACAGTGTCGGTGGTGAACAGAGGTGAAAGGAGAACAGCGGAGGCCCAGCACGGTCGGAGGAACAGAAGTCCGTCTACAAGGCCAGGACGCCGGTCCGGTGTTGCGGCGCAGCGTGCAGGGAGAGAGCAACAGCGGAGACCCCCGGCAGCCAGAGCGGGAACCTCTGGAGTGCAGGCATCGGTCGTTCGCCAGGAGGAAGTCAGCGACAGGTCGGAGGGTGAACTGTCCGGGTCAGAGAGAGACGAGGACCAGGGACAAGCGTCGGCGGTGGATTCCGGAAGGGCGGCTGATCGGCCCAGTCCTGTGCAGCCTGGTGAGTGCAGATCTAATGTTACCATTTCTTCTTTATTAGAACAATTGTTAGAACAGGGTAGAAAAGGGGCTCCCTCTGGGGGGGCTGGTCCCCGGGGGGTGAGTGGGGGTAGGTCACCGGCTACACATTCTAGGGATGCAAGTGAGAGGGCGAGTAGTAAGGGCTTGCAGGATTTGTTGGCTGGTTTGCGGGATTTAGTGCAGCGTTTTGATCCACCCACAGGGGACAGAGCGTCACCGGCGCGGGCGTGGGTCACAACCCCAGAAAAGGAGACGGCTGTGGTAAGTACGCCAGTACCGGCAGGCATGGTGGGTGGAAGTGCGGAGACAGCGGCCGCAGGGTCGGTGACCGTTGAGTCGCCTGGGACGTCAAGTGGCGATTCCGCCACGAACAGCCAGGGTAAACCTGGAGATAAGAAGGCCGAGTCCGTCAGATTGGCGGATGCGGCGAAAAGTGAAGTGTACGTTTGCTTTGAAGGCCCATTGGGTGCACATCTCAAAGCAGAGGTAAAAGAGAAAATTTGGAAAGGGGAATATGTGGAGATATTCACGTTGTTGCCCTTAGAAAAATTCAATCTGGATAGATTGAAGCCAGAAGAACGCAAAAAAGAGGATGAGGAAAAACGCAGGTATCGGCTGATTCCGCGTACCTTTTCCAATTGGTTGCAAGCGTTCGCTATCCTGGCGAGTGTGGTGGGGGAGAAGGCTCCCGAGCACTGCTCGGCCTTGTTTGTGTACTTGGACGCTATTAGCGAGGCTCATCGGACGTACGGCGGAGTGGCGTGGCTGCGGTACGATGAACAGTTTAGACAACGGATGGCCGTCCGACAGTCACTACGCTGGGATCATAAGGACATCAGCCTGTGGATGAAGCTTATGACAGCGGCGAGGGCTCCGAACCAGTTTTTTCAGGCAGGGGTCGGAGGTAGCGCAGCTCCAGGACAGCCGACCGACAAAAAATGGGGCTTCTGCTGGCAGTTCAATGAGGGCACCTGTAAGTTTGGTGCAACCTGCCGGTTCAAGCACACGTGCTCGGGTTGCGGGGGATCCCATGCCCTGTCAAAATGCTTTAGACGGGGAAAAGGTCATGGAGGAGAGCCTTCGCACAAAAGGGAGGACCCCAGTACGGGTGGAAAGGATGCGTCCTTTTCTCAGTAGATATCCCGACCGGGAGGCAGCACGGTTATTAGACTCGGGTTTTGAGAGCGGTTTTAAAATACCAGCTTCCTTGGAGGCGGCGCCCCCCTTAGCAAAGAATTTACGGTCGGCTCTCATGCACCCATCGGTGGTTGCCGAAAAATTGGGAGAAGAGGTACATTTGGGGCGCATGGCGGGCCCCTTTACCTCCGCACCCCTGCCGGGATTGGTGGTTTCTCCGTTGGGGGTAGTTCCTAAGAAGGAGCCCAACAAATTCCGGTTGATCCACCACCTGTCCTTTCCGAAGGGTGCGTCGGTCAACGATGCAATTGCGCCGGAAATGTGTGCGGTGACGTACACTTCCTTTGATGCTGCAGTATCATGGGTGCGGCGCTACGGGCGGGGGGCGCTGCTGGCAAAGGCGGATATTGAGTCTGCTTTCAGGCTTTTGCCGGTTCATCCGGATAGTTTTCACTTGCTTGGGTGCACTTGGAATGGCGCGTTCTACGTGGATCGCTGCCTTCCAATGGGATGTTCTATCTCACGCGCTTTTTTCGAGAAATTCAGTTCATTTCTCGAATGGGTGGTCAGGGACGTGTCGGGGATCCAATCGGTAATCCATTACCTGGACGATTTCCTTTGTGTTGGCCCAGCGGGTTCCAACGTTTGTGCGGTCCTATTAGGGACCTTGCAGCACATAGCAGACCGTTTCGGCGTCCCGTTAGCACCGGAAAAGACGGAGGGCCCTACGTCCACCATTGTTTTTCTGGGTATTGAGATAGACTCCATGGGGATGGAGTGTCGGCTACCGGTGGACAAGCTGGAAAATTTGAAGGCGGAAGTACGTGGGACCATTGGCAAGCGTAAGGTGCAATTGCGGCAGCTGCAATCATTATTGGGCAAGCTGAATTTTGCTTGCCGAATAATGCCAATGGGCAGGGTGTTCTGCCGACGGTTGTCGGCAGCGACCGCAGGGGTCACCGCCCCCACTCACTTTGTGACACTCAACAGGGAGCACAGAGAGGACTTAGGGGTATGGCACGAGTTCTTAGACTCCTTTAACGGGCGGGCCTTGTGGATGTCAGGTCCCATCAGTAATTGGGATCTCGAACTATTTACTGATGCGGCAGGTTCCACGGGCTATGGGGCAATTTTCCAAAGACCTTGGAGCGCCGCCCGTTGGCCCACAACCTGGGTGGAGGCAGGGTTCTTGAAGAACCTGGTCCTGCTGGAATTGTTTCCAATTGTGGTGGCAATGGAAATATGGGGAGAGTCTTTTAGGAACTTGAAGGTGCGGCTGAACTGTGACAATCTAGGCGTGGTTCAGGTGATTAATCGTTTGTCGGCCAAGTCTTTGCCAGTGGTCAGGTTGCTGAGGCATTTAGTGTTGCGCTGTTTGAAAATGAATGTTTTCATCTACGCTGTACACTTACCTGGAGTGGACAACACCGTAGCTGATGCACTGTCTCGTTTTCAGTGGGACAGGTTTCGGGAACTGGCACCAGACGCGGAGCAGCAGGGGGTTACCTGCCCGGACTGGATATGGACCGTTGCCTTGGGAGCGCGGCCAGGTGGATCCAAAACTCCGTGAGTAAGGTCACTTGGGACGCTTACTCTAAGGTATGGCAAGAATGGTTGGCATGCTTAAAAAGTTTAAACATCGACCCTGTGAGCCGGGAGATACCTCAGGCGATGCTATACTTTCTCAATTTAGGTTTCGAGCGGGGCATCTCGGCAGCCGCCATCGATAAAAAAATGGCGGGTTTGGCCTTTCTCTTTAAGTTGCAGGGGCTGCGAGACCATACAAAGGATTTTTGGGTTAGGCAGGCTTTGAAGGGTTACAGAAAAGGTCATAAGAGCAGGGATGGGCGACGACCTGTGTCGTTTGAAATGTTACACGGGCTATTTAGCCAGATAGAAGGCATTTGTACTTCTAGTTTTGAAAGCGCACTTTTTTGCGCGGCTTTTGCTTTAGCGTTCTTTGGGGCGCTACGGGTGGGCGAACTGGTCAGCCCGTCCAAACGTGCAAATGGGGGACTGCAATGGGATGATTTGGTGTGTACACAGGAATCAGTTAGGATCTACATAAAACGGTCAAAAACAGATCAGGCAGGGAAGGGAGTACAACTGGAGGTGTTCCGGATCGCGGGATCACAGATTTGTCCGGTAGCAGCGGTGAAGAAATTTAGTGATTTGCGCCCGCGTTGCCCGGGCTCCTTTCTGATACATGCGGACAGATCCTCTTTGTCAAAATTCCAGTTTGTTGCCGTGTTCAAAAGGTGTTTATCGGCAGCCGGGTATGACCCCAGTAGATACTCGTCCCATTCCTTTCGTATTGGGGCTGCTACTGAAGCGGCCAGGGCGGGCCTGGGTTCTGAGGAAGTTAAGCGTATTGGCAGGTGGGACTCAGATAGGTTTAAGCTTTACATCCGCCCACATTTATTATAGGCTTGTTGAATAAAGGGGGGGTGTTTCTTCTTGAATTTTGGGGGGTCTGGGTAAAGTTTTGGTGATTTATTGTTGTGTTCTGTTAACCTTACTTTACAGGTGACTCGGTGGCCCTGGTTTGGATATTGGGCCACTCATTCGTGTTCTGGGGGGCCAAGCTGGCCGACGTTCGGCCAAATGGTAGGCAGCTGGGTATCCCAAGGCAGGAAGCACGGGTAAGGTGGATTGGGTTGTCAGGGATGATGTGGAACAGGGTAAGGTCAGAGGTCCACAAGTTTGCTCGGTGGGACAGGGCCCCGGATGTCTTAGTTTTACATGTGGGGGGCAATGACATGGGGGTCAGGTCTATGAGGGACCTCATACGTGACATAAAATGTGATGTCTTACGTTTACAGGCGGCTTTCCCTGGGATGGTGATAGTATGGTCAGACATGGTGGGTAGAAGGTCATGGCGCTGGGCTTTGTCTGATAAAAAGGTTGACAGGGCCCGTGTGAAGGTAAATAAGGAGGTCAGCAAGTTTGTTATGAGGAATGGGGGAGTGACCATACGGCATAGGGAGTTGGAGGTGGATACCTGGAGGTACCTTAGAAGTGATGGGGTGCATCTTAATGAGGTGGGCACTGATCTTTGGGCGCTTGGTTTGCAGGAGGGGGTACAGCGAGCTTTGAGGGTGTGGAGGTGCTCGCAAGGGTAAGGTTTTACCCCTTGTGAGCGGTGGCAGTGGTTTGGGTCTGTGAGGAGGAGGAGATTGATGGTATGGAGAGTTTACACGGTTGGTACCCATATATAATATGGGCTGTTTAGAGTTTACACGGTTGGTACCCATATATAATATGGGCTGTTTTTATGTACCTTCCGGTTACGAGGGGTTAACCAGGAAGGGGAAAAGTTTGGTCACTGAGAAGGTTGGGTACTGTCTCACAGTCTGGGGTTAGCGACTGGAGGCCTTAAAAAGTTTAAGAGTTCCTATGCAGTGACCTGTGGGTGGATTCCCCTCCTAGACTCCAATAATTCCGTGAAGTTATTTAAAAGTTATTTAAAAAGTTATTTATAAAAAATGTTATTTATTGGTTTTATATTTTATTAATAAAAGGCCGACAAGGCCATTTACTCCACCACCTTGTCGCGTCATTTGTGGGAGGTATTAGAGGTTAATGGTTAAGGGGTAGCTTCTAGGACTGAAGTTTAGTCCTTCACAGGTCATGAGCCAGCCAAGCCAAATTGCTCAAAGTTTTCAGACACAGGGTGCTGGAAAACCAAAACCCTGTCCGGGATCTATTGGGGAAAAACTGTATACATAAGCAATGCCCCCAGGCCATTCAACAGAACATAGTTGCACTGTAACATAGTTAAAGTGGATCTAAAGGCAGAAGGTTTTTTTTACCTTAATGCATATACATAGGTAGAAAACCATTTGTGTTGAGCAGCCCCCCCCCAATACTAACCTGAGCCCCATCACGATCCAGCGATTTGCAAGAGAGCCTCTGCTCTCCAGGGATTTTGCCTCCTCGGTGGCTGAGACAGCAGCGGGAGCCATTGGCTCTCACCGCCAGTGAACCAATGAGGAGAGACACGTGATAGAGCTCAATTCTTTTAGGACCCTTGGGTATATGCCATCTGGTCCAGGTGCCTTATTCACCTTTATTCTGTCTAAATATTTCTGGACCAGCAAACAATAAAAAAAAACAAAAAAATTAACAAAAGTATAAACACTGTATATAATAAACATGAAATAGAGCAACTGTATGTATGGTGAGAAGAAACAAGCGATATCATACAACTATGCAATGTCTTCAGCAATATATGTAAAGTACATACACTTTTTTACAGTATATGTCCACACTATTGTGAGTTGAGGTCAGTACTGAAGCCCGAAGAGCTCCAGGATTGCTCCAGAATGAGGATGTAGGTTTAGGTAATTTTGAGAGAAGAAAGGTAAGGATAGAATTTGGGAGATAGGATAGAAGGAGGGGAGGGGAAGAAAAGGAAGGTGAAAGAATTGCTTTAAAGGGATGAGCGATAGCCCCCCCTCCTGAACCGTACCAGGCCTCATGCCCTCAACATGGGGGGGTGAGTGCCCTGCAGCCCCCCCACCCGAAAGCACCTTTTTCCCCATGTTGATGAGGACAAGGGCCTCTTCCTGACAACCCTGGCCGTTGTCGAGGTCTGTGGGCGGGGGGCTTATCGGAATCCTGGCCCCCCACCCTATGTGAATGAGTATGGGGTACATCGTACCCCTACCCATTCACCCAGGGAAAAAGTGGCAATAAAAAAACACACTACACGGGTTTTTAAAGTAATTTATTAGACAGCTCCGGGGGTCTTCTTCCAACTTTGGGGGTCTTCTTCCGACTTCGGGGGTCTTTTTCCGACTTCGCCGCTCTCTCCGGCCTCCGGTTCTTCTCCCGCTCTCCGGCCTCTTCTCCCGATGTTCGACCTCTTCTCCTGGTGTCCGAGTCTTCTGCCGGCTCCTATGCTATCTTCTGCAGCTCTTTTGCTAGCAGTGGCCCGGACTTCTGCGTCGTCTTCTTCCCTCTTCTCTTCTTCCGATGTTGACACGACGCTCTCTCCCGCTGTAATGCTGTGTGAGCGCTCCGCAATGACTTATATAGGCGGTGACCCCGCCCCTTGTGACGTCACAGTCCCGAGGCATGCTGGGACCGTGACGTCATAAGGGGGCTTGGTCACCAGGTGATGTTGACCACGGTTGACCACATGGTGACACACCACTCCACCAATCGCCGCAATGCGCGCCCTCACGGGCGCGTGGCAGCTGTTATCCTGAAGGACGTCATATGACACCCAGTCAGGATAACTGAACCACCGCCCGGCCGTCAATCTGCTATAGGCCGGGCGGGAAGTGCTTAATGGCAGCCCAGTCATAGTCCGTAGGGTTAAAATTTTATTTGGCCCACTCTTTGCAGCTAGAACAGCTTCTAGAAAGGCTGGGAAGGCTGTCCACAAGGTTTAGTGTGTCTATGTGAATGTTTGACAAATTCTTCCAGAAGCACATTTGTGAGGCGAGGCACTGATGTTGGATGAGAAGGCATGGCAAACAGTCTCTGCTCTAATTCAGCCAAAAGGTGTTCTATCAGGTTGAGGTCAGGACTCTGTGCAGGCCAGTCAAGTTCCTCCACCCCAAACTCCCTCATCCATGTCTTTATGGACCTTGCTTTGTGCACTGGTGTACAGTCATGTTGGAACAGGAAAGGGCCATCCCCAAACTGTTCCCACAAAGTTGGGAGCATGAAATTGTCCAAAATGTCTTGATATGCTGATGCCTTAAGAGTTCCCTTCACTGTAACTAAGAGGCCAAGCCCAACCCCTGAAAAACAACCCCACATCATAATCCCCCCTCCACCAAATGATTTGGACCAGTGCACAATGCAAGGTCCATAAAGGTATGGATGAGTGAGTTTGGGGTGCAACTTGACTGGCCTGCACAGAGTCCTGACCTCAACACAACAGAACACCTTGGGGATGAATTCAAGTGGAGATTGTAAAGCCTCATACACATGATCGGAATTTGTAAAAACTTTCCCATGGATTTTTGTACAAAGGGCGTTGGCCGTAAACTAATTAAGCATACACACAGCAGGACTTTTTTCAGCCAGCTTTCACCAAATCACATGGTTTTTCAGGATAGGATTTTGCACCATAGGACTTTTGTTGCCGGAAAGTTTGTCTGTTTGCACAGCCAACATTTGTCCGATGAAAACCAAAAAAGTTTGTCTGATGGAGCGTATACACGGTAGGATGTTGCCTTAAAACAGCTAATTTGCATGTTTGTTGTCAAAAAGTCCTATTGTGTGTATGGACCTTTAGCCAGGCCTTCTCGTCCAACATCAGTGCCTGACCTCACAAATGCACTATGGGAGAATGGTCAAATATTCCCATAGACACACTCCTAAACCTTGTGGATAGCCTTCCCAGAAGAGTTGAAGCTGTTATAGCTGCAAAGGGTGGGCCAAATCAATTTTGAACCCTATGGACTAAGACTGGGATGCCATTACAGTTCATGTGCATATAAAGGCAGGCGTCCCAATACTTAGGCCAATACAGGGGCGGACTGACAACTCATGGGGCCCCCGGGCAATAGGAGATTATGGGGCCCCCAGGCAATCAGAGATTATGGGGCCACATAATATACACACACACAGTATACACATACATGTACACACAGTATACACAGACATGTTTCTATTGGCTGTCCCTGGTCCATACTGTCTATTGGCTGTCCCTGGTCCATACTGTCCCTGGTTTTACTGAGGCTGGCAACTCTGATGGGGCCCCCTAGTGGCCCAGGGCCCTCGGGCAGTGCCCGATTGGCTCAATGGTCAGTCCGCCCCTGGGCCAATATATTGTATATTGCTTGTGACACTGAGCATGACTATGGACTTAGGGCTGGTTCACATCACAGAGATGCAGACTACATGTGTGAGGCTGCCTGATGGCTTAGTGGGTAGCAATTCCATCTAGGAGCACTGGGGTTGCTGGTTCAATTCCCCAACATCCAAATGCTTGGGTGGAAGTTTATGTTCTCCCTGTGTGGGTTTCTCACCAAAATCTAAAGACATGCTGGCATTTTATTTGTCTCCCGTCAAAATAGTCTCTAATGTAAGAAAGTTATTTTTGGACTTTAGATTGAAAGCTCATTGCAGCCAGGGGCTGTCTAATGTTAATGTTTGTTAGCACTAATCATGCCCAGGGACTTGGACATTTAAAATTCTAGGCTTTACACTGCACAGGTACATATGCTTAGAAAACTGTTGCTTTGTTTATTTGCATGCAGATGGACTTTGATATTTAGCCTGTAGTTGGAGATTTGATGCACAAAGCCAAGGGCTAACACAGTTGAAAATAGTATTATGTGTTCCTGCTCATCGGGTGCAAATCACTTTAGGTTACTTTCACACTGAGGCACTTTACAGGTCCTATAGCGCTAAAAATAGCGCCTGCAAAGCACCTGTGAAGCACCTCTCCTCTCACTCCAGTGTGAAAGCCGAGGGCTTTCACACTGGAGCGGTGTGCTGGCAGGACGCTCAAAAAAGTCATGCAAGCAGCATCTTTGAGGGGCTGTACGAGCGGTGTATACACCTATTGAAATCAATGGGCAGTGCTGGCAGAGCATTGCTGCAGCGGCGCTTTGCGAGCGCCTTTACCCCCTTTTCGGCCGCAGTCAGGACTGACATGCGGGAATGATATTGTGTGAGTTCAGCTGAACTCGCACGATTTCCTCCCGCTGTCAGTGTGAACCAGGGCTCAAACTGGGCCTTTGTCTTTGTAATTCACCTGCTGTAATCCCAGGGATATCATTTCTTATCAAACTCCCTTACGTTTGCCTTCAAATATTGTTGTATGTAGAAATACAGATTTGCATATTTGCAAATTAACGAAAATACAAAATTCTAATCATGGTTGCGATCAAATATTCGCAGCTGTGATCAAAAGAGCGTGGTTTCACATTCTGACCCAAAAATGAGTCTTTGTAATCACCCGGAAGTTCCTGTGCTGGTCAGGATCTCCATCTAGGTGGACATGGCGAGGTCCATCTTTAGCAAAGAGGAGGTGCTGATCATTTGCCTGGTAAGGGTAGGATATGTACTTGTGCTTACTCAATGTGGGGGTGAATGTAGTAGTTAGATTTGATGTGGGTGGGGTTCATTAATTTGTTTGGCATCACCACACTTTTTATTTTGGCCCATGTGCACACATCACTTCCTGCATTTGTTCTGCTGATGTAAATCAGTAAGGACTATGCAAATATAAATGAGTGCTCCTTTCTATTAAAATATATGACTTGTTTCACACTTGGGCGACTTTTCCAGAAAATTTAGACCTCCGAGTTGCATGACAAGTTGTACCCCATGATTCTCAATGATAACCATTCATATCTGTGCTATTTCAAGTTGCAACAATGTCAAAGTAGCCGCTGTACTACTTTGGTGTGACTTTCATGTGACTTGAGGTACATAGGGCGAAATAATACACAGGCCCAAGTTGGGGCCAAGTTGCAGCACCAAAGTGGCAGCAAAATAGTGTGACTTTCAGGTCGCAGCAGTGTGAATGAGATTCATGGATAATACCTTTGAATTAGGCCCTATTCTCACTTATGCATCCAGCAAGTAGGTTAAATTTGTCCCTGCACTACTTTGGTTTGACTTTGATGCGACTTGAGGTCCATATACCGCAAGATTACACAGGCATTGGTCGCACAAGTGCAAAATGGGGCCTAATTCAAAGGTGTTATCAATGAATCTCATTAGGTTCCTTTCATACTTGCGTGACTTTTCATGCAAGTTGAGGTCCATAAGGCCCCTTTTACACTTGTGCGAACTGAAAGTCCTGCAATTTTGCAGTGCTTTTTGCAGCAAATTTAATGAGATTTTAAGCAATGCCAGTGTAATCTTTCTGATTCCTGTCTAAATTTGCAATTCGCTCTGCGATATGCAAACTGATTTGGAGGTGTCCTTAGCTTTCTAATGACACTCCCAGCAGTTCGCATATGGCAGTGTGAACTGCCTGCGAGTTGCAAGCGATGTGGGAACCCGCATTGGATTCACAGGGTTCCCGAAATCGCTCCAGTGTGAACTGGCTCTGACCCTAGGTTCACACCTATGCATTTTTTAGTGCATTTTGCAGTTTGCAGAAACACTCTACAGTCCATTTAACATGGTTTCCTATATTACTATTTCACATCTATGCGTTTTGCGGCCACAGCGTTTTTGTAAATGGTATGGGACTTTTTTCCCGCAATATGCGGGCAATAGATTTCAATGGAACCGCACCAGAAATGCAACTGTTGCGTTTTTAATTCGATTTTTTATGTGTTTTCTTATTTTAACACTGTATATAGCTGGTTGCTAACTGGGGGGCCGGGAAGCCAGCTGCCGCATCCTTAACAACCAATGAGTCATCAGTTGTCATTGGCTTCCCCACTGAAAGTATAAAAAAATTATGGGAAAAAAAAACTGTGTGGGGTTCCCCCCAGGTCTATACCAGGCCCTTCGGGTCTAGTATGGATTCAGAGCGAACCCCCCAAAAAGTTTTAAAAATGGCAATTTTTTCAGGAGCAGTGATTTTAATAATGCTTAAAGTGAAACAATAAAAATGAAATATTCCTTTATATATCGTGCCTGGGGGGTCTCCTTAGTCGGCCTGTAAAGTAGCTCATCTTTCCCATGTTTTTAACAGTACCACAGCAAAATTAAATTTCTAAAGGAAAAGATGTCATTTAAAACTGCTCACGGCTGTAATCTATTGTCGGATCCGGGAAATATAGATAAAAATCATTGAAAAAAATTTCCACCCTCAGTCTATAACAGGCCCTTTGGGTCTGGTATAAATATTAAGGGGACCACCGCACCAAAATTTAAAAAAAAATTGCGTGGGGGCCCCCCAAACTCCATACGAGGCCCTTCAGGTTTGGTATGGATATTAAGGAGAACCCTGTGCCAAAATAAAAAAAATGGTGTGGGGGTCCACCCTTCAGGCCCGGTGTGGATTTTAAGGGGAACTCCACCCCAAAATAAAAAGAAATGGTGTGGGGTCCCCCCAAAATCCATAACAGACCCTCTTCTGAGCATGCAACCTGGCAAGCCACAGGAAAAGAGGGGGACTAGAGGGCGCCCCCCTCCCTCCTGAACTGTACCAGGCCACATGCCCTCAACATGGAAAGAGTGCTTCCCCGCTTCATCCTCTGGTCTTTTTCTACCGCCGCTCCTGCCACGACCCGCTGAACATAAAAATAGCTACCCTCCGCGACGCTGCGGCCAGCCAATCTGTCTGCTTCCGTAGCGCACAGTTCATATATAACTATGGGGCGTAGCCACCAAATGATGTCAGCCGAAGACCCCGCCCCCTTGTGACAGCACTGACCCATCATGCCCCGGGCGGTGAAGTCACAAGGTGCGGGGTCTCGGAATGACGTCATCCACCCCATTGCAGCATCGGAGGAGGTTCGTTTTTTGAATCTTTAGTGGGAGCGGCAGTGGTGAAGAAAGAAGAACAGAGGACAAAGTGGGGGAAGAAGAAGCAGGAGGAAGATGGAGAAGACCAGAGGAGGATGGAAGAAGAAGCACGGGAAGAAGAAGCTGGAGGAAGAAGGAGAAGACCGAAGGAAGATGGAGGAAGAAGCGGGGGAAGAAGAAGACATTGTCAAAAACCAGCTATTGTCTTTTGTCACATTTCACTGCTTTTTTTGGTGAATGTGTAGGGGTACAATGTACCTGATACCCATCAGCATGGGGGGCAGGATCTGGGGGCCCCCTTGTTAAAGGGGACTTCCAGATGCCGATAAGCCCCCCGCCCGCAGACCCCCACAACCACCGGGCAAGGGTTGTGGGGATGAGGTCCTTGTCCCCATCAGCATGGGGACAAGGTACTTTGGGGGGGCCCCAAAGCACCCTCCCCATGTTGAGGGCAAGAGGCCTGGTATGGTTCAGAAGGGGGGCGCTCGCTCGGATAAGGGTCTGTAATGGATTTTGGGGGGACGTCCACGCCATTTTTTTAATTTTGGCGTGGCATTCCCCTTAATTTCCATACCAGACTTGAAGGGTCTGGTATGGACTGGGGGGGACCGCATGCTGTTTTTTCCTTTTCATCTATATTGCCAGGATCTGACAATACATTACAGCCTCGAGCAATTTTAAATGACATTTTTTCCTTTAGAAATGCCATTTTGCTGCAGCAATGTTCCACACATCGGCCAGATGTGCTACTTTACAGGCAAACTAAGGACACCCCCCAGGCACAATATTTAAAGGAATTTTTCATGTTTATTGTTTCGCTTTAGCTGTTTAAAAAAAAAAAAAATAGTTGATACATGTCCCCTGGGGCAGGACCCGGGTCCCCATATACTTTTTATGGCAAAGAACTTGCATACAAGCCTTCAGTGAGAACTTTGGATTTTGCAGGTTCGAGCCCCATTTACTTCCACTATTCCTGCATATGCCAATCTGACAGGTATGTTCGCCAGCAATAGCACGCTTTCTTTTTGCATGTGCACCCATTTTCTGAGAGTTGAAGTCCTAATTGGACTTAATTGGGCGCTATTTACTAGGACTGCAGGATCATATACTGGCGCTATAGTAAATGACCCCCTATGTGTCCCCTGACTGACGTTGATGCATGCTCCAGCTTACCTTACCACGCTTGACCCCTTCAATTCATAGACACAGTTCTTGTTTGCTTAGGTCAGGCATGAATATCACTGTGTTTGCTTTTGATAACTGTTGAAATAATTAATATCCATTAGCATTGCAATGTAATCCCTGTTAATTCAACTTTTCTTGGTGCATTGCATGAACCTTGATGTGTACTGTAATAATTGTATTTGTATTTCAACTTCTGTGATGAGCTTGAAACTCAATAAAAATATTGAACAAGAAAGGAAGTAAACTTATCTATCTGTGGATCATTTCAAGGCAGAGATGATGATGTCAACATCATTGCACAGAACAGGTAAGTATAACATGTTTATTAATTTATTGAATAAAAAAATAGATCATTTAAAATAGATGCTTTATTTTCTTGTTAAATATATTCATTGAGTTTTCACAGAAGAAAAAATAAAATGATACAATACATGGATACATATCAGTCGTCAGAAGATCTTTGCAGTATGATAAAAAAGATAAATAAATAAGTTAATAAAATAAAGTAATTTTAGAGATATCTTACAACCATATTTACTATACACTAGTTGGGATTCTAGATGTAAGATTAGAGAAATAAATCAAGTTATTAGACTAAGTATCCACAGGAATATTTTAGGAAATAATAAAAGAAAAGGAGAGGGAGGAGAGATAAAGAAGAGAAAAAAAAAAAAGAGAATTTCCCGGGATGATGATCCAGCTCTCATTAGGTATACAAATATAATATATATTTCAGTAATAATATGATATATATCTTAGTGTGGTAACAACAGAGATTGGTCAAAATCTGTAGGGAGGTAGTTTCTAACCCATGGTTGCCAAATTTTGCGAAATTTATTTATTTTATTTTCTTCAATAGCTGTCATCTTGGCATATAAAAGTGCTCTGTTCATTCTGTGTTTAGCTTCAGCAAGAATTAGATTTTGGGACTTCCACGCCTTGGCAATCGTTTGTTTAGCTGCAGTGCTAAGTTGGATAAACAATTGGAATTGAGTATGGGTGAGTATTGTGGGTTTAAGGTTTAGGAGTGCCGTTGCAGGATCTGGAGGAATTGTGATTTCCAGGGCTTTAGAAGCCATAAGAAATATATTCTTCCAGAATTCTTCAACTACGGGGCATTGCCACCATATGTGAAAATGTGTTCCTGCTGTGTCACATCCTCTAAAGCAATTAGGTGAATATGAGGGGACAAATTTAGCTATTCTAGCTGGTACAAGGTACCAGCGTGCTAGAACCTTGTAATTAGTTTCTGCAGCAAAACAATTTGGAGAGGAAGTTTTGGTGGCTGACCATATATTCGAACAATCTTGTTTATTAAACACTTGATTCATATCTTGTGCCCATTTAGTTGTGTATGAGGGTAGAAACTCACTAGATATCATATTAAGTTGGAAATATAATATTGAGATAAGTCCTCTAATGTGTGGATCACTTATACAAATCCGCTCAAATTGAGTCATTTGATTAAGAGTTGAGCCTGTACTAAGAAGTGGTTCATAAAAATTTTTAATTTGTAAATATCGAAATATTTCAGTTTTAGGTAACCCAAAGGTTTCACATAGTACAGGAAATGTATAAATAGCTTTAGTCAAGGAAAGATTGTATAAACGAGTCGGGTTCGTAGAGGTCCATGCAGAGAATGATTTTGGGAAGTTCCAGGCAGGATAAAAGGCTGGATTATTAAGAAATGAAAGCAAGGGATTATGTGTTGATTGAAGATTATGTGCAAATTTACATTTATCCCATACTGCTAGGGTCTGTTTCGTGATAGGATTAGAAAGATGTATTCTATCAGCAGGACAGAGCCAAAACATATTTGCCACTGAGATAGGGTCACTTTCCACTGATTCAATAGCTACCCATAGGGGAGCTTCTACAGAAGTATGATACTTGGGTATAAGTGCTAGCTGTGCAGCGTAGAAATAGGAGGAAAAGTTGGGCAATCCCAAACCACCACTCAATTTATTAAGGTAAAGTGTAGATTTAGGTATACGAGGTTTGGTGGTACCCCAAATGAAGGACATAACTCTACGTTAAGTAAGTCTAAGAAAGTAAGATGGTAAAGAAATAGGGAGTACCCTAAATAAATATAAGAATTTTGGCAGGATTGACATCTTTACTGCATTAATCCTTCCCAACCATGACAATGATGGAAGAGCCCATTGTTTCAGGAAGCCGGAAGTTTGTTTAAGGAGGGGTAAGTAATTTGCCGCAAAAAGGTCTTTAAGAGAGATTGTGAGTTTTATTCCTAGGTATGGAAGCTGCTTTGGAACCCAAGTAAAGGGTAAGGAAGTTTGTGCCTGCCGAAATTCTAATTGAGATAAGGAAATATTTAATGCATTTGATTTTGTTGGATTAACATGTAGTCCTGATATTTGGGCAAAATTATCTAGTGTTTTTAGTAGATTAGGGGTGGATATATGGGGATGAGACAAAAATATGAGAATGTCATCCGCAAAGAGACATAGTTTATGGTGATAACCACCTAGTTCGATACCTTTAATGTCAGGATTGGTTCAAATAAGGTGTGCCAGGGGTTCTATTATTAGGGCAAAAAGTAGAGGGGAAAGAGGGCATCCTTGTCTAGTGCCTCTTTTGATATCAATCATTGTTGACTTATAGCCTGCATATTTGATATATGCTCTAGGATTATTGTATAAGGATGAGACCCAGGTTAAAAAATTGTTTCCAAATCCCCATTTACCAAGGACATATTCCGTATAAGGCCACGTAACCGAATCGAATGCTTTCCTTATGTCTAAGGATACAAGGCAAGCTGGGATTTGTCTAGTTTTAGCCGCATTAATAAGTAAGAGTGCTCTCCTGATATTATCTCCAGCTTGGCGTTTAGGCATAAAGCCTGTTTGGTCTTTATGGATTAGTAGGCCAATAATATTATTCAGTCTAGTGGCCAAAATTTTAGCAATTAATTTTATATCGAGATTTAGGAGGGATATAGGACGATAATTAGTCCAGGAGGTGGAGTCAGAATGTGGTTTGGGGATCATTGCTATTATAGAGGTGAGAGTCTCTGTTCTAAATGAGTTACCTTTAAGGATCGAATTGAAGGCTTTAGTTAAGACAGGTGTTAAGATTGATGCAAATTGTCTATAATATGTTGCCGAAAACCCATCTGGGCCTGGTCTTTTACGTAATTTTAAAGATTTTATTGCGTTAAGGACTTCAGTATCTGTAATTGGACATTCAAGAAGATCTTTCTGTTGTTGATCAAGGTTAGGAAGCGTGATATTGGAGAACAGTGTGTCTGCTTTAGTTTTATCAAAATTTGAGGCAGAAGAATATAGTTTAGATAACTTAGAGCGAAAAATTTCAAGTATTTTCACTGGGTTACTAGTGTAAGATTCCCGGGATACTTTCAATCTGATAGGCGTATGTATATGTTGTGAATTTTTTAAAATTCTGGCCATAGGTGTATCAGGTTTATTTGCCCTGCGATATTGAACATGCTGGCGTTTACTTATAAGTTTATCTGCGGTATCAGTAAGAAAAAGATATAGATCCAGGTGGGCTTTTTCTAGTTTGGTACTGTTGGTAGCATTCGGGGAGGTTTGAAAAGTTTGATGACAGTCATTAAAGGTAGATTCAAGTTTTGCAAACAACAGTTTGCGTTCTCTTTTAAGGTTAGTTGCTTGTTGTATCAGTCTACCCCTAATGACTACCTTGTGCGCCTCCCATAATGTAATAGCAGAGACATCGTCTGTATCATTGGATTTTAGGTAATCAGAAAGTGCTTTTTCAATCTCAACACGATGAGAAGGGTGGCTCAGAATTGAATCGTTTATACACCAAGTGGTATCGTGTGATCTAGGAATTGTGGAAGCAATGGTAATGAATACTGCGCAGTGGTCTGTCCATGGAAAAGGAATGATTTTGGATGATATGATTTCTGGTAGCATACTTGACGGGATTAGAATATGATCTATTCGTGAAAAAGAGTTATGCGGATAAGAATAATGAGTGAAGCGCCTACTAATAGGGTTCATCTCTCACCAAGTATCTACCAGGCTATGAGTGGTGAGTAGATGATGAAAAGTTAGGTTTATTGAGTTTGTGGTAGGTCCAGGGGGAGATTTATCTAAGAACGGGAAAATAGTAGCATTAGAATCCCCACAAATAACAACAGTACCAAACTTATGTACTTCTATAAGTTGAAAAGGTGGGATAAGAAAGCAGTTGGGCGTTTGTTAGGGACATAATAAGACACAATAGTAATAGGATTATCAGAAATAAATCCTGTTAGGAGAACATATCGTCCTTCAGGGTCTGTTATTTTGGATACAAGGTTAAACGAAGTGGAACAGTGAAAACCAATGAGAGTTCCGCGCTGTTTAACTGTAGCTGAAGCAGTATAGAATTGTGGATATGATGATGAAAGAAATTTGGGATAAACTTTGTCAGTAAAATGCGTTTCCTGCAAACATATAATATTAGCTTTTTTCATAGCAAAAGAGCGAAAAGCCTTGGTTCGCTTATGTGGGGTATTAAACCCCTGTACATTTAATGACAAGATATTTATAGGAGCCATAAAACAACGAATGCGAATATTATAGCATAACAAGCAGAGTACTCACCGAGAGCCAGGATCACCAACCCGAGAGTCAGGAGGGAATAGCAAAGATTAAAGAAAGAAGCAATAGAATAGAAAAAGAAAAAAGGAGAGGAGAATCGAACAAACCCAATATGAAGACAATTTAGCAGTATATAAAGGCTAAATAATAGGGTGTAGGAGCATCTCAGGAGAGTTTTTAGAACTCTCTGAGAGGGTCCGGGACCACCAATAGAGACCCCCATAACAATGGTAGGAGTGCTTAGGTGGAATAAAGGGCAACAAGAAATTCCTAAGGGATGTATAACATCGGAGGACCACAGGAACTATTCCATTACTATCATGGAAAAATTTCGCTTAAATTGTTACAAAAAAAGAAAAAATAAAGTTCAAAAACTTGAGAGGGAAAAAAAAACAGAAAAAAGTTAATATAAAAAAAAAAAAAAAAATTTTTGTAACATAACAGTAGTATGTAGCCATAACTCATTTTAGTCATGAATATGGCCAGTTAATTAACTCTGTCAGCATACTGTGCTGGAAAAAAGTAGCAAGGACAAATAACTAGTCTGGCTTAGATTGTCAGTCCATTGAATCCTCATTGTTTGGTGGTGAATGTTCATATCGACCTCGCTTGTTAAGATTTTGATGGGAAGATGTGGAATAGCTGGGTTTTGGGTGTTTGTTTTGCTGTGTAGAACAAAAAGCTGAGCGCCTATGAGACTGATCATTTGGTAAGATTGCTTCGGCTAGGCCCATATCAAATAGGGCTGACTTCAAGTCCTCTGAAGAGCGACAAACATATTTTGTTTCCAAATGAGTAAATCTGAGACAAAAAGGAAATCCCCATTGATAGGAAATTTGATTTCTCTGGAGTACCTGGAGTTGAGGTTTAAGTGCACGTCTTTTTGCAACCGTTAGTGGGGACAAATCCGTGAAGAGTTGATAGGTATTGCCCTGGAAGCTAAGAGATTCTCTCCCTCTGGCAGCTGTTAGTATCTGTTCTTTGGTTCTGTAAAAGTGCAATTTAGCTATAATATTCCTTGGGGGACCATTTATTTTGCGTGGGGCTAACGCTCTATGCACTCTATCCATTTCAGACCTGTCAATAGGGGTTCCAGGTAATAATTCTTGAAAGAGCGCCATGATATTAGCCTGCAGGTCTAGAACAGATTCAGGGATTCCCCTGATTCGCAGATTCGATCGACGATCTCTGTTCTCTTGGTCCTCTAAACGATTTTGTAATGTAAGGTTTTCCTCTTTTAGTACCTTCATCTCAGACATGTAGTTCTGTGTAAAATTATCAATTTCATCAACCCTCAGTTCTAAGTCAGCTGTTCTCTGACCTAGTTCTCTAATTTCTTTAGTCAGTTTGTCAGTTATATGATCAGAAGTCTGTTTGAGGGCTTTCTGAAGCATACATTAAAATTTTTTGAAGATGTCAGACTGTGTAGCAGCTTGTAATTCACAGTATTCATATTCAGACTCAGACTCACCGTTAGCAGCCTGTGTCTTCTGACTGTGAGGTAAAGATTTTTCAGTGTATTCACCACTGTGCTGACTGTGAGGTAAAGATTTTCCAGTGTATTCACCGCTGTGCTGACTGTGAGGTAAAGATTTTTTAGTGTATTCACCGCTGTGCTGTGGGGGAGAGGATGCCACCGCCATTCCAGCCGCCAGCCTGTGTGCTGTTTCCTTTGTTTTTCCTGCTTTAATTTTCGTTTTAGGAGCTCTCAAGACCATTGTCAGTGAAGCTGACAGTATTAGGTAGGATTTTCTGCAGTTTTGGGATACTTGCTGGTTCACTGGGATCTGTAGTCCTCCGATGAAAACTCCAGAGGAGCGGAGCTCTAAGGTAACATTACCTTCACCTCAGGCTGCTGCACATGTGTCCGTCTAGATGCTTTATTTTAAAAACACTTAAAGCGAGTACAGAAAATACCCATTAATATTGTCAGAAATGCAATGTCCTTGTCATTTCCTTTGAGCTTAACTGGATGCACCCAATGATGTTGTCTTCCTTCTGGAACCCACTCTACTTCCTATCCCCCATGTAATGGAGATGAACAGAAGAAGGCAGTCACATTTATGTCCAGCCTGGGTGGCAACTGTTGCCATAAATACAGTGGAGGAGTGAACATAGCCATCCAGAAACAGAAAATGTGTTATTCAAAAGATTACCAGGGACTAGTGGTTTACAAAAGAAAGATAACATTGTTATTTCATGCTTACCCTGAAAAAAATGAAATCTATTTTAGCCACCACATTTAAGGACTGGTAAGCTGTAAAATAATACATTTTTAGTGGTGGGTTTAGTTATACATATTCTTTTGGAAACACATTGTTTCTATCATACATACTTTGCTTGCATACCACCATTTTAGGTGATGCTGCAGTTGGGAGACACTTTTTATAGTGGCCTGGTGGGCTCCAGTGGCTATACATGGGGTTAAGATTAGCTCTTGGGGCGATGCCCTGTCCTGGGGTTGGGGGCTGGCGTCTGCATCCAGATTGCCACACATGATTGGGTAAGAACCTATGTATATACTTTATTGTTCATATCATGTGGTATATTATGTATAATAAATTCATTCTTCTTTGTACTGAATTGTAGATTCTGAGATTATGTGCTCCTAAGGAAGCTGGTTGTTTTGGTTGTGTAACCATAGAGATGAATCTATTGATTGACCCCTCTTCCTCCCTCCTCTCGAATTTCAAAGATTTTATTTGCAATAGTGATTGTCAAAACCTGTAACATGTATAAGATATAGCCATTGGTCATCCTATGCATGATATAACATTTGTGATAGTGGGTTGGGGCAATATTATATTATAATATTATGTATTTCAAAATCAGTCTTTGTTATAATAAAAAAAAAAATCTCCCTTTTTTAAATATGATTTTATTACATTTATAAATAAAGAACAAACTTTTTAAAATTAGTTGTAATTTTTTATACTTGGTGCCATAAAAACCTATTTGTGTTTCTGGTCTTCTGTATGTAATTGGATAAGACGGCGTGGCACATCTATTAGGCCTTATGAACAATGAACCTTTTTGATGCTGTTCTTAGGGGCAGGCTCTGCATGTTAGCCTATGTGTCCATGCACACATAGAGACCCAGAGGAGTCTCAAGGCAGACAAAAAAAACCCCATTGCTTGTGCATCCAGAAGCAGCGGCTTTTTGGCAGAAAAAAAGCTTGACACGGGTAAATGTGTGTGTTAACGCAACTAAATGCATGTTAAAGCTAGGTGCATTTAGCATTTGAGCGTTAATTCATTTCAATGGCCTGAATAAATTGTTATTGTGGCCAGTGAAACAAATTATCGCCCAAGCGCTTAATGTGCCTTAACACGCCTAAACCGTCAAACGTTTTTTTCTGCCAAAACACCACTGTCAGGAAGAAAAGGGTCTAGGAGAGAAGGCAAAAATTGTCAGTGTGAGGCCTTACTGTCCTTATTTGACATTGTCAACCATAACCACGATTTTACCATTGTGCCCTAAAACCTAGCTCTAATCCTACAAAATGATCATGTGATTATTTAATATCTAGACAACTTTTCCAGAGGATTCAAACTGTACAAACAGTCCTGAGCAAATTAGCAGCCAAGTACTATTGTTTAAATGATGTCTAGCCCTCTAACATAGCAAGAACTACCGATTTAGGGAACCTAATTTTACCCAAGAGTACCTGTTTGTGTCTCACACAGTTGATGTCCATATGTGCTTGTAAATTGTGATGACTGTCTAGTGGTACAGTCTTATCTAACTGCCTAGACAGTCTGAGTTTTTCAGTAACAAACAGTATAACTTTTAATAAATAAAATATTTTCTTTAGATTTCCATAAACTTTTTTATATTCACTTAGCCTGTGTTCTTGTAGATTTATATGTTTACAGAACTCCTTAGTAACATCTTTATCATTTACAGTAGGCAGTATAAATATTATGCATGCTGGTAAATTATAATGTAACTACAGTAAAACCTTGGATTGCAAGCATAATTAGTTCCATAAACATGCTTGTAATCCACAGCACTTGTATATCAAAGCAAATTTCCCCATAAGAAATAATGGAAACTCAAATGATTTGTTCCACAACCATTTATTCATAGGTCCTTCAGTTTATAGTCCATATAAAAAGACTATAGCAATGTGACCAGGTTGTGTAACCATAAAATGTCCATCCACAAATAAAAGCCTCCACAAGGGGATTAGAACCAAAATCCAGCAGGCGCTACAGAGAATAGAAGAGAAGTGAGGTGCCTCTAGAGCCCTGTAAACACGATAGGATTTTCCGATGGAAAATGTTTGATAGGACCTTGTTTGACCGTGTGTAGGCTCCATCACACATTTTCCATAGGAATTTCCGACACACAAAGTTTGAGAGCTTGCTATAAAGTTTTCCGACAACAAAATCCATTGTCGGAAATTCCGATCGCGTGTACACAAATCCGACGCACAAAGTGCCACGCATGCTCAGAATAAATTAAGAAACGAAAGCTATTGGCTACTGCCCCGTTTATAGTCCCGACGTACGTGTTTACGTCACCGCGTTCAGAACAATCAGATTTTCCGACAACTTTGTGTGACCGTGTGTATACAAGACAAGTTCGAGCCAACATCCGTCTGAAAAAATCCTTTGATTTTGTTGTCGGAATGTCCGATCAATGTCCGACCGTGTGTACAGGGCATTAGTGTAGCAATATGTTGCTAAATGTGGTACCTTCATTAACCACTTCCTGACCAGGTGCTGTACATATACTAGGGCAGGATGGCTCTCCTGCGCGAATCGTCGTATATGTATGGCAGCTCCTTTAAAGAGCCATAGCAGGCAAGCGCATGCTGCCAGAGGCACGGCGGGGGACCCGATGCACGTGGCAGGCAGGCGCAATCACTCTGGTGCCCGATAGCATGCACAAGAGCCAGAACGGGGGATTTGTGTGTGTAAACACACAAATCCCTGTTCTAACAGGGGAGGAGAAACAGATTGTCTGTTCCTACTAAGTAGGAACAATGATCTGGCTCCTCCTCTAGTCAGTCACATCCCCTCCCAATTAGAAACACACCTAGGGAACACATTTAACCCCTTGATCGCCCCCTTGCATTAACCCTTTCCATGCCAGTAATATTTACACAGTAATCAGTGCATTTTTATAGCTGATCGCTGTATAAATGTTAATGGTCCCAAAAAAGTGTCCGATCTGTCCGCTGCAATGTCGCAGTCCCTCTAAAAATCGCAGATTGCCACCATTACTAATAAAAAATGCCATAAATCTATTCCCTATTTTGTAGACGCTATAACTTTTGTGCAAACCAATCAATATACGCTTATTGCGATTCTTTTTTTACCAAAAATATGTCGAAGAATACATGTTGGCCTCAACTGATGAAGAAATTTGTTTTTTAAAAACATTTTTGGGGAAATTTATTATAGCAAAAAGTAAAAAATATTGTTTTTTTTTTTCAAAATTGATGCTCTTTTCTTGTTAAAAAATAAAAACCGCAGAGGTAATCAAATACCAGCAAAAGATTGTGAGAAAAAAGTACATCAATTTTCTTTGGGTACAGCGTTGCACGACCACGCAATTGTCAAATAAAGTGACGCAGTACCGTATTGCAAAAAATTCTCTGGTCATTAAGGGAGTAAAACCTTCCGGGGCTGAAGTGGTTAAATGTAACCATATTGCTACACTTAGAGGCGTCTCTCTTCTGTTTTATACTCAGTCATGACATGACGCTACCTACCAAGACATCACTTGCATATCAAGTTAAAAAATAATATAAAATAATATATATATATATATATATATATATATATATATATATATATATATATATATATATATATATATATATATATATATATATATATATATATATATATATATATATATATATATATATATACCGTATTTATCGGCGTATAACACGCACCCCAATTTAGGAGGGAATTTTAAGGAAAAAAAAACTTTTAGGAGGGAAGTTGAAGGGGAAAAAAAACTTACAATTAAACGCCCATCACTGCAGCCTTCTCAGTGCAGCCTTGTCAGTGCAGCCATGTCAGTGCAGCCATGTCAGTGCAGCCTTGTCAGTGCAGCCTTCCCCAGTGCAGCCTTGTCAGTGCAGACTTCCCCAGTGCAGCCTTGTCAGTGCAGCTTTCCCCAGTGCAGCCTTCCCCAGTGCAGCCTTCCCCAGTGCAGCCTTCCCACAGTGATCCCAGCCATTCTGGGCTTCAAAATCGCCGATCGCGATTTGAAAATGGCGCCGCCGGCGCCGAAATACACAGTGCCGGTCCTCGGCTCTTTCCGGCGGCTGTCGTTCATTTTCGGCTCCACTCGTAGTCCCGAGCGGAGCTATCCGAACCTAGCCGAGTAGGTTCGGATAGCTCCGCTCGGGACTACGAGTGGAGCCGAAAATGAACGACAGCCGCCGGAAAGAGCCGAGGACCGGCTCTGTGTATTTCGGCGCCGGCGGCGCCATTTTCAAATCGCGATCGGCGATTTTGAAAATGTGACAGGTCGGATCGCAGGGGATCGGCGTATAACACGCACCTGCGATTTTTTTCCCCTGGTTTTAAGGGGAAAAAAGTGCGTGTTATACGCCGATAAATACGGTATATACCGGTAATGTAATTTTAAAATAATATAAAAATTCACATGCTTTCTTATTCAAAACATATTTCCCCGTGTAGAGAAAATTTTCTAAGGTTTTTTTTTAATTTTTGTATTACTACTTTTTCATTCAGACCCTGGTTGCTTTGCTGCTAGACAATTTTCTTAGGTTTCTTATAGATGTGAAGTTATTTCTGTTGCATTTGACATCTTCCTGCTTGTAGATACAGAACAGATCAGCTACAGACTCTGCATCTAAATCAGATGTTTGACATTTTTGTAAAATATGTCTTATCAGAGGTTATGTTGCCTAGGGCACTGCATGTAGAAGTTTCTTCATTGACAGCAGTTTATGCCATCACAAGCTAAGGAAGATAACACGGTGCCATGAACAATATTACCAAAACCTCTTTCCTTTGGCAAGGATTGGTAGGTCATGTTCTCAGTGGCTGTTATTGCTGACAGTTTACTTAATCCCATTGGTTGCTTCTTCATCACTGTACAACCATAGAATAATGATACTAAAGTAAGCTACATTTACAAAGCTTGTAGTGGGACTTCATAGCACCTCTTATGGGCAGAGCATGAAGAAGTAGAGGACCTCTCTCGTGCATAAAGCACCACTCAAGAACACAGAACATTAGGCTCTGTAAACTTCATTAAAAAGTGAAC
This sequence comes from Lithobates clamitans, assembly GCA_037952925.1. NCBI lineage: Eukaryota > Metazoa > Chordata > Amphibia > Anura > Ranidae > Lithobates > Lithobates clamitans. Next base: position 2,765,540 of record JBBGZY010000163.1, read on the forward strand.
ATTTCCTGTCTATCTAAGCCTCAGCAAGGTTCTGTACATTTTTCTGCCTGAGGCTGTGAATGTTAAATTAGATTGTCAGGGGGATCCAATCAATCAGGGTCATTGTAAAAGCACTAAGAGTTAAATGTTAATTTCCTTTAGGTTTATAACAATGGATATTCTGTCCTATAAGCAATAATCATTTTCTGTTATCCCTTTTATAACAGGACATTGACTGGCAGATGGGATGGAGGGCTAGCATCGTGAGCAAATTGTTCTCTATTACTTTGCAGAAATCTCTCATTTGATTTGTAGGAGCTTGCTAATACAGAGATAGAAGAAAGTGAGCAATATGATTTTTTTTATCAATACTGTGGTGCTTCTTTCACAGCTGTCTACAGGCTGATGGCTAGTTTTGACTAGGCTTTATTGCTTAACTGTAGATGAAAAAAATTATGTCACCGGCCTGTCTATGCAGTAGAAAAGGGGTGTTTGACTCAGAAGACTGGACAGAATTAAATTAGTACTAAAGGCTAAATATTTTTACCTTCATTTATTCACAGCATTAACATAAAAATCCCAGTGCATTCACAACCCCCCTTCCCCCGCATCCCTAAACATTTACCTGATGTCCTTGTCGCCACCACATGGGTCCTCCATGATTTGTTGCTTTAAAGACTTCAGCTCTCCAGACTACTTTCTTTAAAATACCCTGCCACAGTTAAGAAATTAAAGTGGTGAGAATTTTCTGAAGATTCAAATATAAAAAATATGCATATTATGTAAAATATTATGAAAGTTTACTAAGGCCCCTTTCACACTGTGGCAGTTTGCAGGCGCAATTGCGCTAATAATAGCGCCTGCAAACCGACCCGAAACAGCCACTACTGTCTCTCCAGTGTGAAAACCCTGGGGGCTTTCACACTGGAGCGGTGCGCTAGCAGGACGGGAAAAAAACTCCTGCTAGTACCATCTTCGGAGCGGTGAAGGAGCGGTGTATTCACCGCTCCTGCCCATTGAAATCAATGGGACAGCGCAGCTATACCGCCAGCAAAGCGCCTCTGCAGAGGCGCTATGCGGTGGTTTTTAACCCCTTCTCGGCCGCTAGCAGCCGAATACTGACGGTAAAGCGCCGCTAACAATAGTGGTGCTTTACAGCCAACGCCGCCCCCGCCCCAGTGTGAAAGGGGCCTAATGATTGTTTTTTTTTTTTTTTTTTTTTTTTTACCTTGGATGCAGTCTGCTTTGACATATTTGTATATTTTGTACACATTGTACATTTTTTTTTAAAGCACAATCCAGTTTTTAGGGCCTTTGTCAACATAGGTATTTAAGGAAGACACCACAGAAGGAGAACAAGACTGAATGCCACTCTTAAGTCATAGGACAAAATAAAAGCTGCCCATAACCATCAAAGTTAATGGGTTTCCTATATTGTTTCTGTTTTTTAGCAAGTATAGCCTTTTCAAGGAATCCCACAATATACATAATGTAAAGTACCAGCATCGTATTTTAGAATGCCATGGTGGAATGCCTATACTTGGATAAAAAAACAAAAAACAAAATCTGCATTTTAAATAATGCAGCCAATATGTGCTCTCATAAGGTTGCTTTTTTAGATGTTATCACAAGACAAGTTGACTTTAAGCTACATAAAGAGCAAAAATGTACATATTAGTTTAAAAAAAATAAACAATATTAAAGCAAGCTACATGTATATAAAGCATATACTATAACAGGCCAGTATAGTCTTTAGTCAAGTATGTACCTCACGTTGCTTGAGTAGAGAATGTAGAGTTCAACAATATAGTTAGGAGGGCCTACCATGACAAGAAACATAATGAATATAGTGCAAAAAAAAAAACATTTTACACTATAAATAGGAAAATGGAAAAAACTGCGCTAGACTTGTAAATGGAAAGAATAAGACCAAGGCAGCAACCCAATAGTGGGATACACACGAATAACAGATAAATTGGAAAAAAGCTGCGCCCATAGCATTAAATACATAAATGGTAAAACTGAGACCTAGAGCTGAAAAAGGCCTTTAGAGAACTTCAGGACAAAGTGATTGATACTCAGCAAAAGGTAAATCTTGCAGACCTCCAGATAGAGCAGCTGACAAGAACAAGGAAGCATGCCCAGCTTACCAGTATAGAAATCAAGAGCTTTCCAGATGCAACGCTGATGTATGAAGGTGTGGGAAGGATGTTTGTTCTTCAAACTAAAGAAAACAGTTAGAGCTTTCCCAGAGTACATCTCAAGCATAGCTATGATCCAGCGGGACGCTTAGGGGGTTGTTACTATCAGGCCCAATACCAGGTGCACCCCTGTGTGTGTCCATCAGCCGTCTTTGCAAGATAAAAGCGGTGACTGGGTTACAGCCGATCGCTTCTTGTAGCCTACTATCTGGTAAGCAGGCAATTTATACGATGGTCGGTTACTTCTTCCAATTTGTGTGAAGTCACTGTGGTGGTTACCTGAATTAAATCATGGACTATTGATTTATTAGTTTATGGACTAGTTTCACCATTTATGTATTTAATGTTATGGGCGCAGCTTTTTTTCCAATTTACACTATAAATAGACAGTCTAAAATAATCTTCAGATAAAGGTTTCTAGGTTTCTATTTGCCACTCTTAGCTTATGGTTAGAAGTGGCCATGATATCTTCTGTTAAGCTGGCCATACATAGATCGGAATTTGGCCAGTTCATAGTATAGACACTGTGGTTGAACAGAAGTCAATTTACTGTTCGACTTCTGTTCATCCACCTTGTTGTAAAAAGAAACATTTCGATAAACACTGCAGGCTATAGGCTACAGCAATGATCTGTGTATTCCGATTGTGGGGAAGTCTCCCAGCTGTCAGAATACAAAGACATAACGAGGATTCAACTACCCACCTCAAATGTGTGGAGGAAGGAATCAAGTCAGTTTTTTTTTTTTTTTAACCCGCTGGTTGAATACAAAAAAAACTGATTTGTTTATGGGCAGGTTTAAGTTCAATGACTGGACTCCTGCTCTCTATCTTATCTAGAAGACATGGAAAGTGTAAAGCCCACACACAGGGGCCAAAAGTTCAGCAGCCTTGGCCGATTCAATAGAAACCAGCCGACATTCGGCCCGTGTGTACTGCAGCTGGTCCAACAGAAGCCATGTAAACAATAATTCTCCTATCAAGCTTAACATCCTCCTGCATATGTCTTCTGGATTTTAAATGACTATTTGTCTGCCAGTGGAGCGCTGACTCACCTGCTAATTTAGTGAGTGAATGTGTTGTTTGTGTTGGTCCAACTGAAGCAGGCTTCTGTCGAAGGCGCATGACAGAAAAAGGTCTACCGATCGGCTCCCAGTCAGTGCTCACGCTGTCAGCCATTGGAGTGTTCTGGCGAGGGGGGTATCCCCCTGTCAGAAAACAATAGAACAGCAGGGGGGTCATGGTACTAACATCAGATTGTTAGTACAGTGGCCCTGACCTGAGCTGTCAGTTTTTTTACGTTCAGCCTGCTGGGTTGAAAAAAAAAAAACTAGCAGTGTGTACTAGGCTTAAAGTATTTGTTACCTCAGCATTTCTTATTCCTGATACTGTATGTACCAGTTGTACCATTTTTACTTGTATGAAAAAGTATCCTGTTCTTTGTATTGCTTCCTTTGTGTGAAATCCCTGGTGATCCTGCCAGTCCCTCTGCATTCCTATTAGAAACGGACCACACTAACCAGGAGAGCACACCGTGGTCAGTTCTCTAGCTATACTGGGAACTCAGTGTGTTCTCCTCCAATGATCAGACTTGTCCTGACTCCCACCCCTCTGCACAGCCATTCACTTGAAAGTTTAGTGTGCTGTTGCTTCTCCCCCCCCCCCCCAGCTCTGATGGAGCTGAGAACAAAGGGAATGTGATCACTTATAAAAAAAAGGGAAAAAAGGTGTTTATAATCTTTTTTTTTTATCTGTACGCATGTGTTTTGCCTTTCATTTCAATTCTAAACTGAATGGGTTGTTTTACGGTGATCATTTAGAATCACTTTAAGTGTTTAAATTTTGCCCAAAATGAGTGTGTAAATATACAAAAAAGGATAAGACAGTGACCGGAATACTTCAAAATAATAGGAATTGAAGAAGAATCCTTTAACAACACAAACACTATTCAAGCATGACTTTTTTTTTACTAACAATTTGTTACTAGAAATAAGGTGGCCCTAACTAAAAACGATGATGTCGTATTGATGGTAACACTGTAATTGACACGTTTATGTCATCCACTTGTCTGACATTTTCAAATCTATACAAATCCTCTGGGTGATAAAGAAAGCTTGCAATTTAATCAACCTTGTCTTTCTCCTTGCCACTGTGAAAACTGGATGAGGATTTCATACAAAGCCACAAATTCAGAGCTAAACAAGAATCAAAATCTTTATTTTCTCATGTTGCATTTGAGCTTTTCATGGCACCCTTATTAACCACTTCACTTCTCGCACCTGTAAACCCCTAGGAACCAGACAAGTTTTATATTTAGTCTATAAACAAAAAAACACACTTTATTTAAACACAACATTCTTTAAACATATTATTACTGTAGATAAAAGTATACATTTATTCTATAATTTATCCCATTTAAACTGACTCTAAAATTATGATTCTGGTATATTTGCAAATTTGTTTTCATATACTGTAAAGGCTGTTTTTCAATTTAGAAAATTCTTAATATGACCCTAAAAAGGTAATGCAAAAGTATTAAAAAAACAAACAAACAAGTAGTTTAAATATAAATGTAAAAAAAAAATCAAAAAAAAAAATCAAAGAAGAGAAGGGAAGGGGTTAACTAATGCCCCGTACACACGGTCGGATTTTCCGATGGAAAATGTCCGATCGGAGCATGTTGTCGGACATTCCGACTGTGTGTGGGCTCCATCAGACATTTTCCATCAGATTTTCCGACACACAAAGTTTGAGAGCAGGCTATAAAATGTTCCTACAACAAAATCCGATTGCGTCAATTCCGACCGTGTGTGGCCAGTTCCGACGCACAAAGTGCCACGCATGCTCAGAAGAAATTCCGAGACGGAACAGCTCGGTCTGGTAAAATTAGCGTTCGGAATGGATACAGCACTTTCGTCACGCTGCAATGTAAAAAATGGTTTAATACAGCGCACTCTCTTCTTCTTTATAATGTGAGAAGAATGAAGTAGTTTTGCTGCTTATATTCACACAGACTTCTCACAAACTTTTTTCTTTATTACCGTATTTATCGGCGTATAACACGCACTTTTTTCCCCTTAAAATCAGGGGAAAATCGTGGGTGCGTGTTATACGCCGATCCCCGCTATTTTGTGATCTGTCGGAGCGATCGCCGTGATCGCCGCCGACATTCACATAGCGTGTATTTTTAAATATGGCGCCGCGGAGTTCGGAGGGACTCGGCGGCGCTCGTTCAGCTGAACGAGCGCCGCCGAGGACACAGTGACTGGGCGGAGCTGAGATACACATAGCCGAGGGTTCTCGGCACCGTTCACAGTCACGCCCAGTCCCGCCATTGGACCTGTGTTATGTCCATCATGGGGACTGGGCGTGACTGTGAACGGCGCTGAGAAGAGCCGAGAACCCTCGGCTATGTGTATCTCGGCTCCGCCCAGTCACTGTGTCCTCGGCGGCGCTCGTTCAGCTGAACGAGCGCCGCCGAGTCCCTCCGAACTCCGCGGCGCAATATTTAAAAATCCAAACGAAACTTTTGTATATCGGTGGCTACAAGGCTGCACTGACTACTGGGGCAAGGCTGCACTGGGGCAAGGCTGCACTGGGGCAAAGCTGCACTGACAAGGCTGCACTGGGGCAAAGCTGCACTGACAATTCTGCACTGGGGCAAAGCTGCACTGAGAAGGCTGCACTGGGGCAAAGCTGCACTGACAATTCTGCACTGGGGCAAAGCTGCACTGACAAGGCTGCACTGGGGCAAAGCTGCACTGACAAGGCTGCACTGGACACTGGGGCAAGGCTGCAGATGGACACGATAATGCTGCATTGATGGGCATTTAAATGTAAGTTTTTTTTCCTTAAACTTCCCTCCTAAAAGTTTTTTTCCATAAAATTCCCTCCTAAACATGGGGTGCGTGTTATACGCCATAAATACGGTATTTATTGTGATTCCCTCAATATATTTTGATTTGTCACATCTGACCAATTTTTTTTTTGGTTTGTTTTTAATAGTAAAAAATTTTTTTTCAACGCTGTTTTTTTGTAAAAATTTTGTTTGCTTTTTAATAAAGAATTTTTTTGGGTGTGTTTTGTGTGTCAAGTTACCACAACACCATTGATATCTTATATTATTTAATCTCAAGGAGATTGCTTGGTGTTGGTGTCCCTTGTTAATTTCACATTGTATATTTGAAATGTACCTGCCACCTCACCAACAAACTGTCCTTTTTGAAGGAAAACATACATAGGTGAGTATAATTGAAGCAAAAATGCCTTTATTAAGGGCTCACAACCAAACAAAGAGGGAGGCAACGCTGGAGAAACAGCAGAAATTGGCAAAGCCTTTGGCCCCCAGGGCACACATCAATTCTTTTACAGCAAAATTGGTGGCCTGAGGAGTCCATATATAAGGGAGTACAGTCTGGTCCAGAAGTCCCAGAGATCATGAACAGCAGCAGGTGACATCTGTGTCCCCAGGCTGTGGTCATACAAGAGACTGCATCTTTTGCCAGACCAGACTGAACCCAGGGTCATCACTCTCTGGTCTTCCTTCCACGTTTCCATGCTGTGGCTCTGGTGGTGGAGTTGTGGCAGCAGGAGGAGGAGGAGGAGGAGGATGGTCCAACTCAATCACGTCGGTCTTGGGTGTGATTTTGCCACTCACCCCCTTAGTTAGGACTTTATAAATCAGTTTCTCACACATGAGGCGTTGACCCTCCCTCATGCACTTCAGTTTGGTGGCAGCCATGCAGGCAAAGGCCTCTTCAGGAGTGGGTAAGGCTCTGAGGGATGCAGAAGCCTCCTGAATGAGCCTGAGTGCGGAATCCTGCATGTGAGTCGCCTTCCTCGCTCCTATGGAAGGCAGAGGGGAGGAGCCTGCGATTCGGTCAGGCTGCGACTGGTCCCAGGCTTCTCCTGGCTGCAACTTAGCCCCGCCTCCTCCTGGCTGCCACATTCTACAGCCTCCTCCTGGCTGAGGTCTTCCTGTGTATGAAAAAGGGACATAGTTTTAGTTTTTTACTCATCAATCACACACAGTTGTCACCTCATGACTGTTGCAAATTGAATGTTAACAAATATAACTGATGATCATTCCGAGCCCAGCATTTTTCATTCTTGTCCCAATTATTTTTGCCCACTACTGTCTATTGATATGTAAAAAACTTTATTAAATTAGCAATTAGTGATCAATAATGACATCTAGTAAACATAATTTATTTATTGACCAGAAATCTGTAGAAGAGTGCTATACCTGACTCCATCTGGGCTCCTCCACTTCTTCCTGGCTGGAAGTCCCAGGTTGGACATCGGAAGCCTCAGCTGGGGTGGAAGATAGGGTGGAAGGAAGAGTGGAAGGAAGAGTGGAGAGGGAATCCCTGACTTCAGTCTGGTCTGACAGAAATCGCAGTCTCTCATAGTACCACAGCCTGGGGACATAAATGTCATCTGCTGCAGCTCCGGACCTCTGGGAATCTGTGACCTTCTTGCGCTCCCTTAGATAAGTGCTCCTCAGGCCACCAATTTTGGTTTTTAAATAGGGTATGGTTGCTGTGGGGACCACCGGCTTCACCAACTCCAGCAGTTTCTCCAGCGCTGCCTGCCTCTTTTGTTTATGATTATAATGCTGGTGTTTCACCTGCCACAGACAGGGCAGCTCCCTGTATTTGTCTATGAACAGGGGGAGGAAGTTGTGGTCATTGAAGCCATCCATTTTATCTGCAAGACACAACACAAGATAAACCCTAATGTCAGGCAAAACTCTCCTAATCTTGTTACAATATAGGCCTCAATCTAGAAGCAGTATAGGCCCAAGTTTAGATCTTACCTTCATTATCACGATCGGCGCTTCCTATACTCCTTCCTCCACTCACAGATCGTACGTACTACGCACGCGTGTCACGCTTTATACACACTGCGCATGCGCGTAACTCCGCCCGCCCCTGACGTTCTTTCTAGTCTATTCCCCGCCCCTTTTTGTTCGGTGCAGTGGGGGAAGAGCACATGGCGGAGACACAGCAGGTGCGTGCTAATTATAGCAACGAGGAGGAGGGGGAGGAAAGCCTGGAGCCGGAAACGTCTGGATCCAGAATGAGATTTAAGGCATCAAATATGTCCTTTGGGGAGATGTTGGAGATGGTCGACATCCTGAAGAGGGCTGACTATGACGGAAAGTATGGACCTTACCCCAACCCCAATGTCCGAAAGGCCTAGATCATGGCGAAAGTGGTCAAGAGTCTGCACCGGAATTTCGGGGTACGTCGATCTAAAGATCAGCTCAGGAAGGTGGTCGGACCTGAAATTACGAGAACATGAGCAGTACAGAAAGGTCCGGAGAGTGCTGCAAAAAAGTAAGTAGTTGTGCTGTGTTCCTATTCTTTTTGTGTTTATTACGTTCGTGCTGCTCCATGTGCTTTTCTTAACTGTTGTACAGTTTAAAATTACAACTTTCATGGTCATTGGCACATTATTCGTTCGTATCAAACATTTTTCTTTTGGCCTATAAAACACCATTGTTTTGGCCATATGCATTTGCCCACATTTTTTAGGGCCTACTTGTCTGAAAATAATTTGGTTGTGTAGATGGGTTTGTTACTAGAATGAAATGCAAACTGGATTCTGTGTAAGGAGAGGACACTCGGCAGCTGTTTACACATCTGGACTCTGGAGCACTAGTGTGGGACACAAGAACACCCTTTTTATTAGGGGGCCCACACAGGTGCTCCAGTGTATACTATAGGGGTGTCTCCATCTGTGAAGCTTGTACAAGACAGGTAAAGTATTGAAGCTTCATAAAGGACACTGAAAATTCTACATCTTGGAACTCTACCAAAATAGACAATTGTACCCCACTTCCAAGCAATGTTTCATATTTATAGTTCTGCAATCAAATATCTGTGTGCTAAGTATACCATTTTTTTTTACATAGGGGAGAAAAGACTCGGAGGACACCCCTCATCCGAGGAGACCAGAGATCCCCACCTCTGGAAGAAAGGGAAATCCCCCAAAGACAAAAAGAGCAGGAGGAGGAAGACGTGGTGGAACTAGTCACCACAACAGGTGAGTGTCTGTGACCACAGGCTCAGATAAGAGATGGATGCCGGCATATTTATAATACATATTTTTTTTGGTTTCTATCTTTTTAGATGATCGTGATGTTGTGGATCCAGGGCATTTCACCTTGGAAAGTGCACAGATCCTGATTGGGGAGATCATGGGGTGTAATGTTGCATTGGAAAACATCAAGAAAAACATCAATGATGTTATTCAAAAAAATAAGAACATCATTGATGTTTTGGGGAGAGTTTAAAACCCCTCCAAAGCCCTTTCTTTTATGGTGTGCTACAATTTTAAAAATTTTTGTCGAATTGTAGAAAAGCCACATTTTGAAGATACACACAGTGTGTCAACATGTGTTATCTGCCATCACAGGAGATCAATGGACGCGTTTTGGGGGTGCAACCCCTTCCTCAATAATAAAGTAGCTGAGAGAAAGGGGTTGCTCCCCCAAAACATGTCCCTTGATCCCCCGTGATAGCAGCTAGCACATGTTGACATTCGTAAATTGGTGTGCATCTTCAAAATTTGGCTTTTCCAGGGGTGACTTCACCCCATCTGAACGCAATATCAAACACAGTTCCTAAATACTCATGTCTGATATTGCCTTCAAGTTCTACCTAATGTGAACTTTGTAAGTTCAAGATTTGTGTCTTTCTTGTTGGTTTGAAACATGCCTGTTTTATCTTAAAAGGACATTTTTACTTTTTATAATGCCACCCCAAAAATTGTTGTACAACAAACATGTTGGTTTGTTTTAAAAACCTTGTCAAAATGCACATGTGATTGTGCAGGTATTAAAAAGATTGTTAATCAAGAATGTGTGGATAATTGTCTCAATGCTACAACACTTTTGTGGGGCTCTAATTGCTGCTTTCTGTGACAATGGGTTTTATTTCATAAGGGCAAATCCACTTTGCACTACAAGTGCAGTTTCAATTGCACTTGTAGTGCAAAGTGTCTTTGCCTTTGGTAAATAACACCCAACAGTGCTTTGTATAAGGTTACACAATCACGCCATTTTCAGGACTCACCACATTTCTGTCAGGGTCAGCTAAAACAAACACAAGCACTAAATGTCACCAAAGATTTGCTTAATTTTTTTTTTATTTGATAAAGTTTTCACACATTGTCTGGCATATTGATAGCCCCCCTACATGCAAAGAACTCAAGGTATCTTAGCCGGACATCACGGGCACTCAGGGAGGGCAAGCCAGGACGGCCACTTTCAAGCGCCGTCAGGGTTGGTTCATTTTGAATTCCGGCTTCAGGCCCAACTGAGCCAGCATAGTTTGCAGAATGTTTCTGTAAAAAGTTGTGTAGAACACAGCACGCCAGGATAATGTGATTCAGTTTGTACTCCGCCATATGTATGAGTGTAAGGAATAGGCGGAACTGGCTGGCAATGATTCCAAACGTGTTCTCCACCACTCTTCTGGCTCTGGCCAGCCAGTAATTAAAAACCCCCTGGTTCGGGGTGAGGGTCCTCATAGGGAATGGCTGCATAAGATGGTCCCCCAGCACAAAAGCTTCATCCGCAGTGAAGACGAATGGGAGCCCTTCCACATTGTCTTCTGGAGGTGGCAAGTCCAAGCTGCCATTCTGGAGATGCCTGTAAAACTCCGTCTGGGCGATAACTCCATTGGACATCCGGCCATTCTTACCCACGCCCACATACAGGAACTCATAATTAGCTGACACCACCGCCAACATCACAATACTATTGAACCCCTTATAATTATAATAGTACGACCCCGAGTTGGGTGGTGGGACGATGTGGACGTGTTTCCCATCAATTGCCCCTCCGCAGTTAGGAAAGTCCCACTGGGCAAAGTGGGAGGCCACAGTCTGCCATTCCTGTGGCGTGGAAGGAAACTGTTGAGGAAAACAAAAAAAATTTGTCTTTTTGCACATAAACATGGAAAGCAGATTAGACACAAACATTCTTGGCCGACATCAAGATAACAATTATTAATGGGAATTTTTAAAGACCAAAGTATAAGGTACACCTATCATATTCCCCCCCCCTCTCCTGGGCCATTTCGAACATTACGGGGGGGGGGACTCCTGTACAGGTAACCCTCTCCACTTCATTGAGAGATGAATGCCTAAATAATGTGTATTACTTTGGACAGCCCCTCCTTAGTTACACTATTGGCAGCCCACTGGACAGCTATGAGTAAGCACCCAGTCCTGAGTGTGAAATGCGTCAGCTTACCTGTACTTTCTGCATGACAGTCTTGTTATTTTGATGATCCCATTTTTTCATTAAAGTGAAGATTTTTGACTACATCCGGTGTGCGGCATCCAAATCTTCTCCTCCATTCAAGCCTGCTTAGCCCACTGGACAGGTAAGAAGTGTCATAATACAAAGATATAAATACACACTGTACACATTTGAGCTCATTTGGACATTCTGCTATTACCTATCAAGATAATAATAGGATACAAAAACTTGAAACAGTACCATTTGAAAGTATACAGGCAGGCCCTTGCACTACATGCTTTGGGGAATTCATCCATACATCTGAGCACAAAAGAGATGGGTATAGTGTGTATGGGTTTGGCAAAGTCAGCAGATAGATGATTGAGGATAGATAGAGAATTGGTATCAGCTGACTTAGCAGTTGGGGGGAGGGTTCCAAATGTTTTGGGGACCCCCCAAAAAAGCCTCTGGCATTCTTCCTGAATTTAAATTACAAATCCCATTTAAAAACATTTTAGGGGTGTTTGGGGTAAAGCACTACTATGGAGCTGATAAAATACATTGTTAACTGACTACATGAGGTTAATATAGGACCAGGAGAGCATGCTGGGGAGGTCAGTGAAGGCAAATATGTATGAAGGACAACAAAAATAATTACAGAAAAATCCAGCATGCATGAGAACAAAGGGGGCATTCACAGCATATTCCAGTCATGGTAATTAGGGAATGAAGAAAGAAATACAATATGTTATCAAACATTAAATATAATAAAATGTGATATAAAAGGATAAAAATCTTACCTTAATATACTCCTTCTGCAGGACCTGGATGGTGGCAGAACAGGTCTCTGGGATAATGATCCCCAGAGCCTGGGGGGAGATGCCTGTCGAGAACAGGGAGAAGTCCTGCAGGCTTCTCCCCGTCACCAAGTACCGCAGGGTGGCGACGAGCCTCTGCTCTGGAGTGATGGCTTGCCTCATGCAGGTATCCTGCCTGCTAATATAGGGGGTCAGCAAAGCCAACAAACGGTGAAATACGGGGTCCGTCATCCAGAGAAAGTTCCTGAAATCATCAGGATTATTCTCACGGAGCAAAGGCATATGACAGAACTGGTCACGCTGAAGCAACCAATTCTTGGTCCATGAACTTCTCCCCACCCTGTTCATGGACTGGACTTGTGTCAAGGTCAGGACCCCAACACCAAGCCCCCGCACAGCACGAACTCTATGAGGATAACGTATACGCAACATGGCTAGAAAATGGTCGGCTGCTCAGAACGGAGTAACAGAACGCACTGAAGAACAGCAAGGCCTGTGAAGAGCGACCTGAAAAACAGTAACAAACGAACAAGAACACAATGACTCAAATAAGTCACGTGTAGCTTGCTTGCACACATTGAAGAGCAGATACAAACCCACAAGCACAAACTGAACAGCAGAAAACTCTGAAAATCTGAAAGCCACGAGTCTGAAAAAGCGCGAATCGTCTCTCACCAAACTTTTACTAACATGAGATTAGCAAAAGGAGCCCAAAGGGTGCCGCGCTTGGTTCTGAACTGGACTTTTCTAGTCTCGTCGTACATGGTTTACGTCACCGCGTTCCTAACGATCGGAAATTCTGACAACTTTGTGCGACCGTGTGTACGCAAAACAAGTTTGAGCCAACATCCGTCGGAAAAAATCCTAGGATTTTGTTGTCGGAATGTCCGATCAATGTCCGACTGTGTGTAAGGGGCATAAGGGTTAAAAAGAAACAAATAAAAAAACAAACAAAAATACCATTTTAAGATCAAAGGTCACCCCTTTCTTCTTAGTATGAAACAGAGTAATGTTACTTTGTATTTCTGAATCCTTCTTCTGAAAATTGTTTACAAACACCGCTCAGTAGTTGACAGCAATCACTGCAATGGCTGCTATATTACTGTCCTGTGCCAGTAACAGTGGCGGGGAAAATAGAAATAGAGGGAGTGTTATTTGTTTTTACAGGCATACAAACCATGCCTGTCACAAGACTGGTTAATAAAGATGTAAAAAGCACCTGAGATTTTAACATCATAACAACCTGTATTTGCAGAAAGCTTCTATTTTTTTATATCCTAACACTTGCTGTTGTATGAATAGGAAATAAAAGCATAAAATGTAATTCTATCTAGAAGTAGGCCTTAAAATGTTACTACATGCTATTGTTTTTAAAAACAATCAAAACATTTTAGGAAGCTTAAAGTGTTACATCCCACAACAGTAAAATCAGTGTGTTAATGCAGTAAAGCATGCTTGTTACACTCACTGTGGAACCTAAGGGGTTAATCCTCTCATTGTGTAAAAATGCTGCTTGACCCTGTATGCACAGATTCTTCTCTTCTTTCACTGATTCCAGAACAGGTTCGGATAAGACAAAGTTACTGGAATCAGGCTGCACATGCTCAGTTTGGTGTGTATTGCTATAGAGTTCTTTTTTCTTCTTAGGAGAGTGCATGTGATCAGTACAGGGCCAATCAGCACTGTCCAGACAGAGGGTCAGGGGTCCTTGATCCTGATAGAACAGCTCTGTGCAGTATGAAAACTCCTCCTACAAGCTTTAACCAGGAGGTCATAGAAGTCACAAGCATTTCCATGTTCTGTGTACTGTGGGAGACCAGATATAGTGAATGCAGGGTCTTAGGTTTAGTAACATTTTATTTTTGTTTAGGTACTTCTACAACTCAATTAAATGCTAATTAAATAAAATTACAAAGGCCAGTGGGGGCTCCCACTATTGACCTTTATTTAATACTGTTTGGAAGGCTATTATTGGGTAAGTAAGGAGACCAGGTCAGAGTAAAGTCAGAAGTATTTATCTGCATAATTCTTGTTAGGGATGAGCTATGAGTTTGAGTCGAACTTAAGTTCGACTCGAAAATCGTGTGTTCACCCATTAGCCGAACAGCGAATATTATGGGACATTTGCGGCAAATTTGAATGCCCCATAATGCACTGTAATACCACAGTGCATTGCTGTATGATGATTGGCCAAAGCATACACCTGACCTGCTTGCTTTGGCCAATCACAGCACACTCCTCAGCGAGAGCCATAATTGGCCAAAGGCAGGGTGTCTTTGGCCAATCATGGCTCAGGGGGACTAAGTCCAAGCCCCACACTATATGAGGCTGCTTATACAGCACCCCTATAGTGTGTTATAGTGGATGGAGATAGAGGGATTGAGCTAGATTAGGCAGGCAGGTTAGTTAGTTAGTGGCAGTGTATTTGATATATATATATATACAGTCAGACTAGTATATATATATATATATCTATATATCTATATATATCTCTCTAGAGATATATATATACATATATATATATATATATATATATATATATATATATATATATATATATATATATATACTCTGCATTCAGCGTAGCCTATATATACAGTGTAAATTCTATATTCTATAGCCTAGGCCATCTTTATGTAGAGCAACAATTCTTTTTTCAGATCCTCAGAGAGTTCTTTGCCATGAGGTGCCATGTTGAACTTCCAGTGACCAATATGAGAGAGTGAAAATGATAACACCAAATTTAACACACCTGCTCCCCATTCACACCTGAGACCTTGTTATTCTAACGAGTCACATGACACCGGGGAGGGACAATGGCTAATTGGGACCAATTTGGACATTTTCACTTAGGGGTGTACTCACTTATTTTGCCAGCGGTTTAGAAATTAATGGCTGTGTGTTGAGTTATTTTGAGGGAACAGCAAATGTACACTTTTATACAAGCTGTACACTCACTACTTTACATTGTAGCAAAGTGTTATTTCTTCAGTGTTGTCACATGAAAAGATATAATGACATATTTACAAAAATGTGAGGAGTGTACTCACTTTTGTGAGATACTGTATATACTCTGCATTCAGCGTAGCCTATATATACAGTACATTCAGCGGTGTACACAGTATATAATACAGTGTGTACAGTTTCAAATACACTTCAGTCAGTGTACACGGTAAATAATACAGTGTAGTGCTGTCTTAAAAAAAAAAAATACCCATCATGTCCGAAAGGCCTCCAAGGAGAGGCAGACGTTTACAGATCACTAAAAGAGGGCAAGCAGCCTCTGAAATAATGTTTAATAGCAGGGACCGTTCCTGCACCCAACAAGAGTAACTGTGAGGGGTTACAGTGTTCTGATACCACCAACACTTAAGGCCCAATGTTTATGCCCCTGTTTAACAGGGGCATGTAATTACAATTTTTGAAATAATATTTACCAGCAGGGCCCGTTTCTGCGCCCAACAAGAGTAACTGTGAGGGGTTACTGTGTTCTGCCACCACCAACACCTAAAGCCCAGCAGAGTATATACTGCAGTCCGTATAGTATATATACTGCAGTTCAGATTATATAGTGCAGTCCGTATAGTATATACACTGCAGTTCAGAGTATATAGTGCACTCAGTGTAGTATATATAGTACAGTGCAGGGTATATAGTGCAGTGTACAATATATAATATAGTGTATTGAAGTGGTTAAGGTAAGATCCATGACAGAATTAAGTAAAAAAACGACATAGGACCCACTCCATCCATACCAGGCCCTTTGGGTCTGGTATGGATTTTGGGGGGGGCCATGCCATTAAAAAAAAAAAATGGCTTGGAGTTCACCTTAATATCCATACCAGACCTGAAAAACCTGGTATGGACTGGGAGGGGAACCCACGCTGTTTTTTTTAATGATTTTTTATGTATATTGCCAGGATCTGGCAATACATTACAGCCGTGAGCAATTTTCAATGACATTTTTTCCTTTAGAAACGTAATTTTGCTGCTGTACTTTTCTAAACATGGGAAAAATGTGCTACTTTACAGGCAGACTAAGGGGACCCCCCAGGCATGATATTTAAATGAATATTTTTCATTTTTCTTGTTTGACTTTAAGCATTCTTAAAATCACTGCTCCTGAAGAAATGGCCGTTTTAAAAACCTTTTTTTGCATTGATACATGTCCCCTGGGGGAGTATACGGGTCCCCAAATACTTTTTATGGCAATAACTTGCATATAAGCCTTTAAAATTAGCACTTTTGATTAATCACGTTCGTGTCCCATAGACTTTGCACAAATTTTTTGTCTGTTCGCAAGTTCTAGTGGAAACCAAACCAGGGGGTGTTCTGCTCATCCCTACTTATTGTGGGTGAGTGACTCAAAGTATTGAAGGAAGAAGAGCAGCATGGCAGTCAGGTACTGCATAGCCTTCATGATGATTTTATTCTAAAAATCTCCCAATTACTGCAATATGCCCCCATGCATGTTTGGCCCCCATTTTATTCACTTAAATTGAAGGTCCGCATGTGACCCACCAACCTATTGACATGCCTTCCAGTTAGGTCAATTAGGTTTTGCACCAGATGCATGAGACACCACAGCATGGGTCGGAACAGACTTTTTTAGAACATGGAAATATATCTCCATGGAATGGAAAGAAAGAGGACACACCCTCCTAGTGCATTACCCCACATGTATTTATTGCATAATAAAATGATAAAAAAACTACCCACAAGCTCATACAAGCCACTTGTCCATAACTTTACAGTGTTGGAATCAGCAGTCTCCAAATTGTGGGGGACGAAGTATTGACTCAGCTCTGACTCTGAGGAAGAAGGAGAATCCTGTGGGATAAATGAGGGATAATGCAGTAGGCTGGTACACCCTCTTTCGTTCCATTTTTTAGTGACACTAAGGATACCCCCAGTCCTAGAGTGCAACAAGGCTTGAAACAATACCCCCAGTGAAGTGGACCCCCACTCCTATAGGTGCCGGGCTACCATACTCATGCAAGAGTATTTTTTCTGTGTTATATACATTATCTCACAAAAGAGAATACACCCCTCACATTTTTGTAAATATTTTATTATATCTTTTCATGTGACAACACTGAAGAAAACTTTGTTACAGTGTAAAGTAGTGAGTGTACAGCTTGTATAACAGTGTAAATTTGCTGTCCCCTCAGTGAAAATGTCCAAATTGGTCCCAATTAGTCATTTTTCCTCCCCAGTGTCATGTGACTCATTAGTGTTACAAGGTCTCAGTTGTGAATTGGGAGCAGGTGTATTAAATTTGGTGTTATCGCTTTCACTCTCTCATACTGGTCACTGGAAGTCCAACATGACACCTCCATGAAAAAAAAAAACTCTCTGAGGATCTGAAAAAAAGAATTGTTGCTCTACATAAAGATGGCCTAAACTATAAGAAGATTGGCAAGACCCTGAAACTGAACTGCAGCACAGTGGTCAAGACCATACAGTGGTTTAACAGGACAGGTTCCACTCAGAACAGGCCTTGCCATGGTCGACCAAAGAAGTTGAGTGCACATGCTCAAAGTCAGATCCAGAGGTTGTCTTTGGGAAATAGACATATGAGTGCTGCCAGCATTGCTGCAGAGATTGAATTTGTGGGGGGTCAGCCTGTCAGTGCTCAGACCATACACCACATACTGCATCAAATTGGTCTGCATGGCTGCCATCCCAGAAGGAAGCCTCTTCTAAAGATGATGCACAAGAAAGCCCGCAAACAGTTTACTGAAGACAAGCAAACTAAGGACATGGATTACTGGAACCATGTCCTGTGGTCTGATGAGACCAAGATAAACTTATTTGGTTCAGATGGTGTCAAGCGTGTGTGGAGGCAACCAGGTGAGGAATACAAAGACAAGTGTGTCTTACCTACAGTCAAGCATGGTGGTGGGAGTGTCATGGTCTGGGGCTGCATGAGTGCTGCCAGCACTGGGGAGCTACAGTTCATTGAGGGAACCATGAATGTCAACATGTACTGTGACATACTGAAGCAGTATGAGACTGGGCTGCAGGGCAGTGTTCCAACATGATAACAACCCCAAACACACAAGATGACCACTGCCTTGCTAAAGAAGCCGAGGGTAAAGGTGATGGACTGGTCAAGCATGTCTGCAGACCTAAACCCTATTGAGTATCTATGGGGCATACTCAAACGGAAGGTGGAGGAGCGCAAGGTCTCTAACATCCACCAGCTCCGTGATGTCGCCATGGAGGCATGGAAGAGGACACCAGTGGCAACCCATGAAGCTCTGGTGAACTCCATGCCCAAGAGGGTTAAGGCAGTGCTGTAAAATAATGGTGGCAATACAAAATATTGACACTTTGGACCCAATTTGGACATTTTCATTTAGGGGTGTACTCACTTTTGTTGCCAGGGGTTTAGACATTATTGGCTGTGTGTTGAGTTATTTTGAGGGGACAGCAAATTTACACCGTTATACAAGCTGTACACTCACTACTTTACATTGTAGAAAAGTGTCATTTCTTCAGTGTTGTCACATGAAAAGATATAATAAAATATTTACAAAAATGTGAGGAGTGTACTCACTTTTGTGAGATACTGTATGTCCAGGGAGCTGCTGTGCTGACAGGAATAATCTATAACAAAAAGGTTTAGTATGTTAACGGTTGGGGTGGGGCCCTGAGGAGTGTACACTAAGTCCAGATTCATATCTCCATTACTGTACAAACACTCATTAGTTCACTGGAGTGACATTCATTTTGACCTGGGTGCCGTACATTGCATTCCCGAGAAAGATATGTTTTTTTCATGATGGTTTGCATTGGCAGCACATTCAAAAGGGCTGTCTTAATGTAACATGTGTGCACTACTTGCAGCCTAAAGTGCCAAAGAAAACTTGATGTGAAGTGACTTATTTTCTTGTTATGCCACACAAGAGAATGCCATTTTAAGTGCTTGTTATCTCCAGTGAGTTGTACTAAAGACAAAACAATGTTATTTTTCTCATGTAAACTACTAATCCCATCATGCCCATATGTTGGAGATAAAGAGAACATGTTAGTAATCCAACTTGGCAACCATTGCTCCAGCGATATATCTGGTGGAGGAGTGAGTGTAGACACCCAGGGACAGGAAGTGTATAATTCTAAAGATTAGCAGTGGCCAAAGCTGTTTCTAATGTAAATGTAAATCTCCTAGTGGGGACACAGACAGCCATAAAAAACAAACCTAGGTTATTATTTTCTCCACTGTTTCCAAAACACAAATTATAATTTGCTTTAAAGTGGTATAACCCCCAAAATAAAAATTTTATATATTTAAGTTTACTAATCCTTAGTTGCAGTGGCTGCATTTGTTTTCTTTGTTTCCAGCATTTTACCACTAATACACTTATGCCGCGTACACACGAGCGGACTTTACGGCGGACTTTGCCCGGCGGACTGGATTTCGTCGGACAATTCGATGTGTGTGGGCTCCAGCGGACTTTGTTTTATCAAAAGTTGGATGGACTTAGATTTGAAACTTGTTTCAAATTTATCCATTGAAATCGAGTCCGGTCGAAAAGTCCGCCGTCTGTATGCTAGTTCGACGGACAAAAAAGCCACGCTAGGGCAGCTATTGGCTACTGGCTATGAACTTCCTTGTTTTAGTCCGGTCGTACGTCATCACGTACGAATTCGACGGACTTTGGTGGATTGTGTGTAGGCAAGTCCGTTCATTCAGAAAGTCCGTCGGAAAGTACGTCGAAAAGTCCGCCGGGCAAAGTCCGCCGTAAAGTCCGCTCGTGTGTACGCGGCATTAGGGGTTGATTTACTAAAGGCAAGTATACTGTACACTTTGCAAAGTGCATTTGCACTCTGAAAGTGCAGCTGCTCCAGAGCTTAGTAAATGAGCAGAAGCCAATCCATCATCCAATCATGTGCAAGCAAAAATGCTGTTTTTTTTATTTTCCTTAAACGCGACTGGGTACTCTTTGCAAAGTGAAGCTTTGCCTCATTTACTAAGCTCTGGAGCAACTGCACTTTGCAAAGTGCACAGTCTATTTGCCTTTAGTAAATTAACCCCATAATGTCTAATGCCGCGTACACACGACCGGACTTTCAGTGAGAGTAGACTCTGACGGTCTTTCCTACGGAGTTCTGACAGAGTTCCACTGAAACGGACTTGCCTACACGCGATCACACCAAAGTCCATTCATTTAGAACGTGATGGCATATGCCGGGACTAGAAAAAGGAAGTTCAATAGCCAGTAGCCAATAGCTGCCCTTGCGTCGTTTTTGGTCCGTTGGAATAGCATACCGACGAACGGTTTTCTCGATAGGAACTGAGTCCGTCAGAAAGATTTGAAACATGTTCTATTTCTAGGTCCGTCAGAATTTGAGAAAGAAAAAGTCAGATGAAGCTGTCTGACCTTTGCTGCCGGAAAGTCCGGTCGTGTGTACGCGGCATTAGAGTGTCTGCATGAAGTAGTAATGCAGACACCTTTGGACAGCAGCATTGTCATTCTGGGAGGAGGGTAGTGTTAGACTAGGAAATTTAGATGGGTTTGACGAACAAATTGAATCTGAACTTCAGCTAACACTTTATAAATAGTTTTGGGATAAAGTTTTTATGTGAATGAATAAAAGCTGACCCCTGTCAGTGGTAAATGGTTTGTCTCAATCCTCTAACTGTTATGCCGCGTACACACGAGAGGACTTTACGGCAGACTTTGCCCGGCGGACTTTTCGACGGACTTTATGACGGACTTTCCAAATGAACGGACTTGCCTACACACAATCCACCAAAGTCCGTCGAATTCGTACGTGGTGACGTACGACCGGACTAAAACAAGGAAGTTCATAGCCAGTAGCCAATAGCTGCCCTAGCGTGGCTTTTTGTCCGTCGAACTAGCATACAGATGAGCGGACTTTTTGACCGGACTCGAGTTCGACGGATAGATTTAAAACATGTTTCAAATCTAAGTCCGTCCAACTTTTGAGAAAACAGTCCGCTGGAGCCCACACATGATCGAATTGTCCGACGAAATCCCATCCGCCGGGCAAAGTCTGCCGTAAAGTCCGATTGTGTGTACGCGGCATTACTCTGTAAAAGTAAGTTGAAAAATAATAGACTTACTGGCCGGATCACAAGGTAAAAATAAAGGGTAAAAAAGCCAAAAGAAAAATCTAAAGAAAACGAATGCACCACATCTAAGAGTTGGTGAGCTGCAATTTATTACATTTTTTGTTTTTGGTTTAATTCCACTTTAAAATAAAATATCTGTTGAAGAATCCTAGCCAATAGCTCATGTGAGGAGTTTTACTGACTTAAAAAGAAACATATGCACTAAATGAGAATAAGAATATTGGTCAGTCGTTTTAAGAATATCTTCAATTGTTTCGCTAATTTTATTTTAAAATGCTAGCAACACAATAAAATAATTTACTGTAAACACTTTGCAACTGTTTTGTGGTGCCAGATGGAGTTTCCCGTCTCAGAATATTCACCAAAGCATCCCACTTGACTTGTACCATCTGGATAGGACAAGAAATGTTGTAAGCGAGTGAATACTGTAATGATCATGAAAGATGTTTACAATCTGTCATCATCATAAAACAGGCTAAATACACTTTCTGTTTGACAAAGGGAAAGTAGAGCATGAGAGCACTTCCAAAAAAAAAGTTCAGCCTTCATAAATATTTAAATAAATGATGTTTAAAACATAGCATATTCTCTTTCAAATCAAGCACTGGCACATTATGGTGGCTGATTCAATGATCAGTATAAAAGGTTGCAGTTTTAATTAAATGAAACAAAAACCAGACTACTAATAAACTAATGGAAGGTGCACTCGAAGAAGACAAAGGGAGGACTTTAAGATGTCCGTTGAGATAAGGTAGACACCTGAATGAATGTTGAACATATCCTAGAATTATGTCTATAACTGTGACCTTGTGAGTCTCTGCAATAAATTTATTTAATTAAATTTAAAGCGGACTGAATGTCAGATATTTTTGCCATGTTAAGTGAATGTAAGCTTTAAATTGTGTAGGAGTTGGAGCTTGTTCACACTATAGTCATTGAGCTGCTCTGATCTGTGTAGAACAATGCAGGCTCAATGCAAGGGCACTTGGAAAACAATTATTTTCTATGTACCCTATTCACACTATACAGGCGAGTTGCATAAAAATGCAGCATGCGTGCAATTTGTGCAACACACCTCACTGCATGTGACTGCACCATAGCATGCCAAAATGCATGGCAGTGCATGGAATTGAATGAAATGTTATTTTATGAGTAAAAAAAAAACAGGCCTGAAACTATGGGGGGGGGCAGGGTTGGGGTGCCTGCCCCCGGTGACACATCTAGGGGGGTGCCGCCAGGGGTGCGGCTCCCACCCGCACTGGGAACCGCTGCTCTAAGGGTGACACTGCAGCTCGATCAAGTGTAATAGACAGGCGGGTCTTCCTCCTATTCCTGCCCAGTGCCCAAACAGTCTATGTCTTTTCTGCGTGAGGCATCCCAGAGAAGGGGAGGCTTCAAAGAAGGCCCTGGACTGGGGGGTGCAGAGGAGGCCCTGGACTGGGGAGTGCAGAGGAGGCCTTGGGCTGGGGGGTGAGTTGAAGGCCCTGGGCTGAGGAAGGGTGCAGAGGAGGCCCCGGACGTGGGGGGTTAGAGGAGGCCCTGCTCTGGAGGGTGCAGTGGAGACCCTGGGCTGATGGGGGTGCAGAGGAGGCCCTGGGCTAGGGAGTGCAGATGAGGCCCTGGCTTGGGGGGTGCAGAGGAGGCCCTGACCTGGAAGGGGTGCAGAGGAGACCCTGGACATGGGGGATGCAGGGAAAGTCCTGGTGGGCTGGGAGTGCAGAGGAGGCCCCGACCTGGGGGGCGCAGAGGAGACTCTGGACTTGGGGGATGCAGAAGAGGTTCTGGGCTGGGGTGGTGCAGAGGAGGCCCTGGACAGGGAGGTACAGAGGTGTTCCTGGACTGGGAGGGTGCAAATGAGGTGCTGGAGTAGTGGGGGGTGCAGAAGAGGTGCTGGAGTGGGGGGGGGTGCAGAGGAGGCCCTGGACTAGGAGGGGAGCACACAGGAGGCCCTTGATTGGGGGTGCAGAGGAGGTCCTGGACTGGGGGATACAGAGGAGGCCCTGAACTAGGAGGGGAGTACATGGGATGGGGTGGTGCAGAGGAAGCCCTGGACGGGGGGGTACAGAGGTGTCCCTGGACTGGGGGTGCAAAGGAGGTGCTGGAGTAGTGGAGGGGGGTGCAGAAGAGGTGCTGGAGTGGGGGGGTACAGAAGAGGCCCTGGACTAAGAGGGGAGTACACAGTACCCCTTGACTGGGGGATGTAGAGGAGGCCCTGGACTATAAGAAGGGGATCGTGGAGGCCCTCTGGAGTAGGAAAGAGGGTGCATGAAGGACCAAACAGCTTCCGGGAGAGAGAAGAGCCTGCCTGGGCCCTGGAGGGTGAGTTCACAACATAAATGGAGACATTTAATAATTGTCGCAAGTAATGCCAAACAGCAGCAGAGAGACAGTGTGATAGCTTTATTAAAAGAGAAGTACAGCCAAATCTTGTTTGGTTGTACTTCTCCTGTTGATCACATCAGTGCAGATTGTTTTGCACTCCCGTGACTAGGGATGAGCCGAACGTCCCCCCCCATTTGGTTCGTACCAGAACTTGCAAACAGGCAAAAAATTTGTGCGAACACACAAACACCGTTAAAGTCTATGAGACTGTCAGGAAAGGTTTTACCTGCTGGTAGCACTGTCAGATCTATGGGCCGCAGTACTGGTGTCCACCAGCGGTTGTCTCCCGGCAGTCTGGAGCTGACATCATCTCCTGCAATCAGACTTCACCTGAGACTGATTGCAGAAGATGTGTATATATACCCGGCAGATGCTGCACACATTGGCCTTGGTATTTTTTCTTGAGCCCTGACCTGTATTCGCTAGCCTGTGATCCTGTATGATCTTGCATCCTGTATCCTGTATCCTGATCCTGACCCTGTTGTCCTGCTATCCTGTTATCCTGTGACCCTGAATCCGTTCTTGTACCCCTGCCCTGCAGCCTGATCCCTTCCACTTGTTCCCCCGTCTCCTGTTACCCTCTCTTGTTCCCAGCCCAATCTGCTTGATCTCCCGTGTATGACCCTGGTTTGTTTACGATTACAATAGGTGACCGCGATATTGTGTCAATCTCGCCGCTTTTGTCGGCGAGATTTGACACCTACGAGCCCCATCGCGGGAGCCAGCGCAGAGATGGCTAACTCATCGGGAAAGAAAAACTTTTTTTTCCTTTCACGATGAGCGACAGGCAGTGCTGACAGCTGTCTGGTATGAATCCTGAGGGGGAACGCCGCGCCAAATTTTAAATTAAAAAACTGGTGTGGGTTCCCCCCCAGGGGCATACCAGGCCCTTATCCGAGCACGCAGCCTGGCCGGTCAGGAAAGGGGTGGGGACGAGCAAGTGCCCCCCCCTCCTAAACCGTACCAGGCCACATGCCCTCAACACGGGGGGGTGGGTGCCTTGGGGGAGGGGGGCGCCCTGCGGGCCCCCCCACCCCAAAGCACCTTGTCCCCATGTTGATGAGGACAAGGGCCTCTTCCCAACAACCCTGGCCATTGGTTATTGGAAGCTGCGGGCGGAGGGCTTATCGAAATCCGCCCCAGATCCTGGCCCCCACCTATGTGAATGAGTATGGGGTACATCGTACCCCTACCCATTCACCTAGGGAAAAAAGTGTCAATAAAAAAAACCCACAGTACACAGGTTTCAAGAGTAATTTATTAGGCAGCTCCGGGGTCTTCTTCCAACTTCTCCCGGTGTTCCGCCTCTTCTACTGGGCCCCTCCACTATCTTCTTCCAGCTCTTTTGCCAGCGGGGGACCCGGTCTGCTGTGCTGTCTTGTCCCACCTTTTCTTCTTCTTCTTCTTCTTCTCTTCTTTCGATGTTGACACAAAGCTCTCTCCGGCTGGAATGCTGTGTGCGAGCTGCGGAGCCATTTATATAGGCAGTGACCCCGCCCCCTTGTGACATCACGGTCCCAGCATGCGCAGGGACTCTGTGGTCATGCCCCCTTATGATGCCAGAGTCTTTGCGCATGCTGGGACGGCAAGGGTTGTCGGGAAGAGGCCCTTGTCCTCATCAACATGGGGACAAGGTGCCAAGGGATGGGGCAGGCGCTCGCTCATCCCCACCCCCTTTCCTGACCGGCCGGGCTGCATGCGATAAGGGTCTGGTATGGATTTTGGGGGGACCCCACACTGATTTTTCGGCGTAGGGGGTTCCCCTTACAATCCATACCAGACCTAAGGGCCTGGTATGCCCCTGGGGGGGAACCCACATGTTTTTTTTTCATTTAAAATTTGGCGCGGCGTTCCCCCTCAGGATTCATACCAGACAACTGTCAGCACTGCCTGTCGCTCATTGCGAAAGGAAAAAAAGTTTTCCTTTCCCGATGAGTGAGCCAGCGCGACATGCACAGTACCCTGTCGCCGAGAACCAGCGCGATGGGATCACGCTGGAAACACAATCTCGTGGTCAGGTACTGTACCTCTTACTCCTGTACATACTTTTGGCTTAGGCAGTTATTTGTTGTGTGTCACTGGGGTTGGTTGCTGGTTAATCACTGTTTGTCATATTGGAGGTGTATTTACTTTTGTCTATTTATTTCCTTAAAATAAATTATAATTTTTGCATCATATCATTTAGTCATCTAGATGAGGCAAAATCCCCTTTCATATGCCATTGAATCAGAGTTTTTCCAGTTTTTTTTTTCTCGGGCCATCAGTGCTGTGATCAAAGATAAATTTACAGGACTTGTCCCAAACTGTCTCCTGTCATTTTTACTTTTTTGACACTTTTTTTGGTGAATGAGTAGGGGTACAATGTACCTGATACCCATTCACATGGGTGGATCTGGGGGTCCCTTTGTTAAAGAGGGCTTCCAGATTCCGATAAGCCCCCCGCCCGCATACCCCCACAGCCATCAGGCAAGGGTTGTGGGGAAGACAAGGGGGACAAGGTGTTTTGGGTGACTGCAAAACTCCCTCCCCATGTTGAGGGCATGTGGCCTGGTACAGTTCAGGAGGGGGGGCGCTCTCTCATTCCCCTCTCTTTTCCTGCGGCCTGCCAGGTTGAGTGCTCAGATAAGGGTCTGGTATGGATTTTGGGGGGACCCCCACACCATTTTTTTTTTATTTGGGCGCAGGGTTCCCCTTAAAATCTATACCAGACCTGAATGGCCTGGTATAGATTTTGGGGGGACCCCCACGCCATTTTTTAAAATTTTGGCACGGGGTTCCCCTTAAAATCCTGGCTCTCACAGTAGAGCACACTGTGATTGGCCAAAGCATGCTGGTCAGGTGCATGCTTTGGCCAATCAGCAATCTCGCAGTGCATTGACGGTCTCGCCGTTCATTATGGGACGTTCCGCGGGCACTCAAATTTCCTGCGAATGCCCCATAAGGTTCTAAATTCGGCAAACGGGTGAACCCCCAATGTACGTGTCGAACCTACATTCGACTCGAATATTGGGCTCATCCCTGTGACCCATTTTCAGCTGACAGCGGGCTTCAGCCTGCTCTGGGCTGATGTCACAGAATCAGTCCAGGCTGGGGAAAGATCTCAACCATATGGTTGGGATCTGCTCACAATGCCTGGACCAGCACCCAGCTCAGCCTCTCAGTGAGCTGCTGAGAGCCTGAGCCAGCCACAGCCGCCCCCTCCACAGCCCAGTGTTTCAGTGAGCACTGGGGGGGGGGGCAGAGCGGAGCCAGTGACTAACAGCCACCAGTTCTCTGCTTAGGGAACACTGAAAACTGAGTGATCGCCTGTTTGATTACTCGGTTCTCAGCCTTAGAGTCGGTGGGGGGCAGATGCAGCATCTACCTATGTAAGTAGGATTCATAAATAAAATTCCCATACTTCTCTTTTAATTACCCAATATCTTCTCTTTCCTGATATTTGGCCCACATGACAATTAGGCCTCATTTACATGGAGCATATGCGTCCATGCCCAGTGTGATGGTCGTGTACCGCTTTAGGATGCATGGTGCATCTGTGCATCCCTGTGCAGGCAGGCCAGTCAAAGTCAATTGGGACACAACAGCTTCATGGACAGTCGAATGTCAAAATTTGATATGCAGACAGGAAGGGATGCAATGCATGTATCCAAATCCACAGTGTCTGTATTTGGATCTGTGCACCCACTTCTATAGGTGAAGCTCTCTGGTGGATGCAGATGCAACAAAAAGTGGCTCAGAATACAGGACCTGTCTGCTTAGCCCTTAGGGGAATGTATCAAAACTAGAACAGACAGAATTTGGAACAGTTGTGCATGGCAACCAATCAGCTCATAGCTTTCATTTTTAAAGCTGAACAAGCTGAATTAAAGAAGCTGATTGGTTGCCATGCACAGCTGGTCCAAATTCGACTGTACCAGTTTTGATAAATTCCCCCCACTGTGTTTTACATTTCTTACTCTTGACTACTGTATTCTAAGTACAGCACATGCTTTGTTAAAGTGGTTCTAAAGGCACAACATTCTATGCATGAAGGTAAAAAACCTTCTGTGTGCAGCAACCCCCCCCCCCCTCCCAGCCCTACCTAATTCTTACCTGAGCCCCCTCTCTATCCAGCGATGTCCACGAGAGCCTTGGTTGTCTGGGGACTCGCACTCCTGATTGGCTGTTGGCAGCAGCGGGAGCTATTGGCTCACCCAGAAAGAGGGAAAGGCCAGGGGTGTCGGCGAGGGACCCGAGAAGAAGAGGATCCAAGCTGCTCTATGCAAAACCATTACACAGAGCAGGTAAGTATAACATGTTTATTATTTAGAAAAAGAAAACAAAAAACAAAACTTTAATATCACTTTATTGTTACCTGTGTGTAGTAAAGGATATGCAACAGAACAGTGTTATTTTATTAAATTAGTATACTGAGGTTTGTACTGTATGATGCATACTCGCTTGTGGCACAGTCATTAAAGCATATGGCCCTTTAAGCCCTTCCCACTGTTGATGCAATCTGACCACACCCACAGTTTTGGTGTGACATCGCTATTACTATTGCCACATACTATTTTTCTTGTGCAAAAAAAAATGTCCAGCCCCGGGTGCCAGATGTGCTAGCTACGCCACTGAAAAAAAACAATGCAATGTGTTGTAACAACACATCTCACTTCTCTTCACAATGCACACCAAACACATACATAATGTAAAACATAACCTCTGATATATTTGCTCATACTCTTTTAGTTATCCATCCGGTCCGACTGATGGTAGCAATAATATATTTGTTCCTGTATTATCCTCCTCCAGTTATTATTATTATAAGTTTTCAGGTGTCCATTAGAATGTATGCTATCTCCATTAGGACATATGCTGGCTCCACGAATTCAACAAGAATTTGTTTTTCTTCTGTGACTATGATAGCTGTTCGACTATAATGTCATATGCCTTTGTACAATCATTGTTCTTTCTATGTGTTATTCTCTGTCAAGAAAATCCATAAAAATATTTCGCAAAAAAAAGCATGTGTCGACTGATGTGAATGAGCACTAATGCATACAGGTATTTATTACCTTTCACTTTCTATACATTTTTAATAAATCATTATGGCTTATAGGTCATAACATGAAGAAACGTATACATTGTGGGAATGTGTATATTTGTGCTACTTTCTTACTGTTTTACAATTGGAAAATAAAATAAATGGTTTGCCTCACATTTGAATGACTTTCGCAGAAAAGACATTAGAAAATGTTTCTATTTATTTAAAAAAATTACATTCTGCCCGAAAAGGTGAACTTAGCCTTTAAGGCATTTGTTACTCCAACACTTTCTATTCCTGATATGTGCCTGCTGTACCATGTACTTGTATGAGAAAGTATCCTGTTCTCTTTGTATTGCTTCCTTTGTGTGAAATCCCTGGTGTTCCTGCCAGTCCCTCTGCTTTCCTATTGAAAACTGACCACACTAAGCAGGAGAGCAAACCGTGGTCAGTTCTCTAGCTATGCTGGGAACTCAGCAAGCTCTCCTCCAATGATCAGACTTGTCCTGACACACCCCTGTTGAACAGCCATTCACTGAGAAGCTCAGTGTGCCGCTGCTTCTCCTCCCCCAGCTCTTATGCAGCTAAGAACAGAGGGAATGTGATCACTTATAAAAAAAGGGAAAAAAAGTATTTATAATGTATTTTTCTATCTATACAAAAATTTTTTGCATTTAATTTTTATTTTAAACTGAATAGGTTGTTTTACGAGGTGATCATTTACAATCGCTTTAAGTGTTAGTTAAAGTGGTTGTAAACCTCAGACAGGAAATATAAACAAAGCATATCCCTCTATAGTGTGCACTTGTCTGATTTAAGGGAACTACGTGTCATTTCTGCTTCCTGCTTCATTCCTCTGCTATCAACATGAATCACTTCTGACATTTTTTTCTGACACCAAAATAAAAAGGTGACAGAGGAGGGGACTCCGGCACACAGCCTGTGATTGACAGCCGCAGCTCTGTTCTTGTGTGCTGTGTGAAGGAAGTTGTGTTTCCTCCAATCAGCTCTTAGAGCTCTCCTAAGTGACTTTTGCAATGTGTAATGTCAGCTCCCCAATCACTGTTTTCTGAAAGCTCAGACGAGCTTTATAAATGCTGGACTTTGAATGGGTGTAGAGAAGAGAAGACTGCAGATAAACAGGATAAAAAGGAAGGAAAGTGGGACTTTATATGAAGAATGCACCCCTGGAGAAATCACGATAATATGAAAAATGGGCAGTACTAGGTATAACAGAACTATGGACATTTTAGTGACAGCATTGCAAAACAACAATTGGCAGTCAATGGTTTATTGATATAAAAGTATAACAGTAATAACAATAATACCATAATAAAATAATGACATAGTAAGTTCATAATGTAAAACATTATATAGAACAAAGTACATTGGGATGAATATAATATAACAATGATAATAACAACAACAATAGTAGCATAATGAGTTCATATCATGCACATTATAGAGAACCATTTTCATAGAAGCGTGTCTCCCTGATAAAGAACTGTATCTCTAGTTCATTGGTACGATCCAATTGGTAAATATGGTGAGTGCTGGTGTAGTACAGTATGAGCAGAAAGGCATCTATTGGCTCTACGCGTTTCGTGGCGACTGCCACTCTTCAGGAGCAAGTATGAGGTGGATGTCTATATGTATTGAAACACATAATTTATAAAATATAATAATCATTATTGTAAATAGGAAGAGGAGAGGGGAGATAACCCCAATTTACCACAACTACTTACAGAAATGTCAATGAGACTAAGTGCAGGCGTGGAGGGCCGGAGGGCTGCTTTCTGTTTTGCATATACTGCAGATAAACAGGTACAGCTTATGTAGGAGGATTTGTTTCATATATGGAAAGGTTTACAACTTTAACTGCAGGAAAAGAAAAAAAAAAAATCAGGCCTCCTCGCTTTTTAAGTAAATCTCAGTACTGGATGCATAGAAGTGCAAATACTTTAGCTTGTTAAACAATTTTCCTTATATGTTATTATCCATGTATTGTGCTGGTTGCCTGAAATATAGCTTTAAAGTGTAACTGCCAGCTTGGAAGCCTCTGAGTACAAGTTTTCCGTGGGCCTGAACAACTATGAAAGTCGGGTTTTGTCCACTTGTTGGCTTGCCAACAATAATTTTACTGCTGGCTGGTGGCTTGAGCAGACACCGCGACATACCAGTACATTGTCCTGCTTCTGCACACTAGCACACCCCCTGGGGTGCGCAGCAGCACAATCAATGACTGCAGTGTCCACTGGACACAGCAGTTTGCAGTCCTTGGTATCAGGTCTCAGGATACCACGTGATCACTGTGCATCACATACCTTCATAGTAAACAACAGTCATGGATGGAATTCATTCATGACATCATTGTTTACTGTTGTGTTTGAGCCAATCACAACACCCTATTCCATGTGATAGCGATGGCCAATCACAGCATCACAATAGTAAACAATGAGTCATAAATGAAAGCTATTCCTGACAGTTGAAACGGCAAGCAATCACAGTGTAAGAAAAAAAAATCTCTGATCACCCCCCCAGAGTAGTATAGTGTCACTTTAGTGACACTAAACTACTCATATGAAATGTTAAAAATATGATAATGTATGTTAAAAAATGTAAACAAAATAAAAAAAAATTGTAAAAAAAAAGAAAAAAAAGTTTTAAAAATTGAATAAAAATAATTTACTTTTTTTTTTTTTACATACTGTCACCAGCCAGTATCCCTGATTACCACCACACCAGTTATATGATGATGCTGTACTGCATTGGTGACAGTATAAAAAAAGTGAAAAAGTAATTTTATTTAGTTTCTTAATTTTTCAAAAAACTGTGCCAAAAAATTACAGCATCAAAAAACTTGCAATACTGCTTACTAAATACCTTGGACTGTCTACTTCCCAAAAAAGGGGTAATTTGTGGGATATTCGTACTGTCCTGGCATTTTAGGGCCTCAAGAAATGGGATAAGCAATCAGTACAGCAGGATTGATCAGTTTTCAAATATATATACCATAGCTTGTAGACCATATAACTTTCACGCAGACTAAATAGTATACACTGATTTGGGTTATTTTACCAAAGAAATGTAGCAGACTACATTTTGATGTAAATTTATGAAGAAAGATTATTTGTTTGCAAAATGTTATAACAGAAACTAAGAAAAATATAGTTTAGTTTCCAAGTTTCTGGTATTTTTAATTTACCGGTATATACTGTAGCAAAAAATTAAAAACCCAGTCGTGATTAAATACCACTAAAAGAAAGCTCTATTTGTGTAAAAAAAAAAAACTATATAAATTTAATTTGGGTGCAGTGTTGCATGTCCACACAATTTCCAGTTAAAGTAGCACAGTGCTAAATAGCAAAAAATGTTCTGGTCATGAACGGAGGAAAATCTTCCGGAAGTCAAGTGGTTAATGCCTTGAAAAACATTTACTCTTCACCATTTTGGAAATTAATATTACAACACATTTCATTACATCACCCATAAAATGCGTTTAAGATAAAACACCAAAAACTCGTGATCTTAAATGTGATGGCCTAAAATTGTCTGTGCTTTTTCCCAGCTCCAAACACCTCCTGTATCCTGTTTCAGCAAATTAGAAAATGTCACTGTGACATTTATTGTATACAAGAACTGTCTCTGCAACATCAACAGTAATTAAAGCAATTACATGTCAGTCTCAATGGACTCTGTCTTCCTTAATGTATGTGGTTAGTGATTCATTGTCAAAATAAACACATGACACTTTTTTGAAATAACTATTTATCATTTTTTTCCAATCCAGGTTAAAATAATGAGAATTTATCCAAGTATTGTTAAATTAGATTGTATAGACATGAAAGCTTTAAACAAAAAAAACCTTAAAAGAGAAGTCAGGTTTGTTTTTTTTGGAATCATACATCATACAATCAGTCCAAACTGATTGTATGATGTATGTGCTCCGTGAGCAGAGAGACATGACTGTCAGTCACCGGCTCACTGGAGCGCTGGGCTCTGGAAGGGGCGGAAGAAGCTGGCTCAGGGTCTCACCGACTTGCTGAGAGGCTAAAGCGGGTGTCAGTCCAGGATTCTGTGTGGACCCCGATCATATGGTCACGATCTTTCCCCAGTCTGGACCAGCTCTGTAACGTCAGCCGACAGCAGGCTCAGGCCCACTGTCTGCTGAAAATGGGGCACAGGAATGCAAAACAAACTGCACTGCTGTGATCCACAGGAGAAGTGCAGCAACATTAGCTTTGGCTGTACTTCTTTAATTAAGTAAATTGTCCAACACACTGCAAAAGGGCATGTGTGTAATGGTGCTCAGGATATGACCAGTTCTTATTACTTTCATGCTTGATTTGGCTCACAGGATGGTGTTTTTTAATGGTATTTATAGAGCATATTTATTTACTGAACCTCACAGACAGCATGCCTACTGTGTACAAAAGTGCATGGCCTGACCAATGTAAATATGATACAACTTGATATGAGACAATACAGAATTGTACAGTTTCTTAGAACATGTCCACTGCATTTGGCTGTATAGATTTGAATTTACAAACTGCATAACACATTTCTTTCACAAAATCTAATTTATTTAAACAAAGCTCCAGTCATTTTTGTGTTTATTAAAAGTCAGCATCTACAAAAAGTATAGCTTTCCTAATTCTCACCCACAGGGAAGTTTGAACCCACAAATACACAAGGAATAGTCTATTTATATTCCTTGTGTGTAACTATTTAACTACGTATGTACTGTAACCATGTATTTAACTTGTTACAATTCTCTCAAACAAAAAGTTCTACCAAATTTAAGAATGACTTTCCACTTCAAGAGTCCTCTTCTGAGTGTGCCAATATATGCATTTTTCAAGGCGTGGGGCTTTCAACATGAACAGTAACTGTTATTATGGGACATGGCAATGTTGTTATTATTGTGTACATAGAGAGGATAAATATACTCAATATCAAAAGATAGGCATAGGTATTTGCAATAATACTACATTGTGTATGTTGGAATTCGGATTTTTTATTGTAAATTGCATTGCATTGTAAAAATATTGAGAACTTACATATATAGTTACATAGTAGGGATGAGCCGAACACCCCCCGGTTCGGTTCGCACCAGAACCCGCGAACGGACCGCAAGTTCGCACGAACGTTAGAACCCCATTGACGTCTATGGGACTCGAACGTTCGAAATCAAAAGTGCTCATTTTAAAGGCTAATTTGCATGGTATTGTCCTAAAAAGGGTTTGGGGACCCGGGTCCTACCCCAGGGGACATGTATCAATGCAAAAAAAACTTTTAAAAACGGCCGTTTTTTCGGGAGCAGTGATTTTAATGATGCTTAAAGTAAAAAAAAAAAAGTGAAATATTCCTTTAAATATCGTACCTGGGGGGTGTCTATAGTATGCCTGTAAAGTGACGCGTGTTTCCCATGTTTAGAACAGTCCCTGCACCAAATGTCATTTTTAAAGGAAAAAATCTCATTTAAAACTGCTTGCGGGTTTAATGTCATGTCGGGTCATGGCAATATGGATGAAAATCAGTGAGACAAACGGCATGGGTACCCCCCAGTCCATTACCAGGCCCTTTGGGTCTTGTATGGATATTAAGGGGAACCCCGCACCCAAATTAAAATAAGGAAAGGTCCCTATATACTCTGAACAGCAGTATACAGGCGGTGCAAACAAGACAGGGACTGTAGGTTTGTTGTTAAGTAGAATCTGTTTGTAATTTTGAACATTTTTAATGTGTTTAGCTCCAGCCAAAAAATCTTTTCTAAGCTTTTTGGAAAACATAGGGAAGGGTTATCACCCCTGTGACATTTGTTTTGCGTCTTTCCTCCTCTTCAGAAGATTTCACCTCACTTTTTTGTCCCAATGAAAAATGTTTTTTGAAAATTTGGGTTTTTTTGTGGAACAAGGATTGGAAAGCATCAGTGGAAAGGAAAAATTGTTTTCCCATATTAACTCTTACAGGAGAGAATTTCCCTTCCTTAGGGGTAGATTTCATCTCACTTCCTGTTGTCTCCTTCCGTTTGCAAGTAGGAGTCGTTTGTAAGTTAGATGTTTGAAAGTAGGGTCCTGCCCTATATACTCAGCAGAAATTTGGGCCTTAGGTGTTGCTGTGGCCAAAACACTGTAAGCCCTCACAGGGCCCTGCTGTGAAATATTAGATCAAGAATTGTAATTACATGCCCCTGTTGAACAGGAGCTGAAAAATTAGGCCTTAGGCACTGGTGCTGGTGCCACAACACTGCAACCCCTCACAGACACTCTAGTTGGAACGCAGGAACGAGCCCTGCTGCAAAGTATTGCATCAAAAATTGTAATTACACGCCCCTGTTAGACAGGGGCAGAAAAATTGGGTCTTAGGCACTGGTGCTGGTGCCACAACACTGCAACCCCTCACAGACACTCTAGTTGAAACGCAGGAACAAGCCCTGCTGCAAAGTATTGCATCAAAAATTGTAATTACACGCCCCTGTTAGACAGGGGCTGAAAAATTGGGTCTTAGGCACTGGTGCTGGTGCCACAACACTGCAACCCCTCACAGACACTCTAGTTGGAATGCAGGAACGAGCCCTGCTGCAAAGTATTACATCAAAAATTGTAATTACACGCCCCTGTTAAACAGGGGCTGAAAAATTGTGCCTTAGGCACTGGTGGTGGCGCCCAGAACCAAAAATGTTCTTACAAGCTATCAGCGTGATGATTGAGGAGGAAGAGGATAATTACTCAGGGATAGTCACTCAGCATCAGCATAGGCAGTCTTTGAAGGGATCTGAGATTTCAAAAAAAATTATTCGGTTACATCTGCATCAGGTGCTTGGTAGCTGGTGGTGATCCAAGACTGATTCATTTTTATGAAGGTCAGCCGATCGACCGAGTCGGTGGACAGACGCACCCTGTGATCGGTTACCACGCCTCCAGCAGCACTGAATGTGCGTTCCGAAAGAACGCTGGATGCAGGACAGGCCAGTAGCTCAATTGCATACTGTGCAAGCTCTGGCCAGTGATCCATCCTCAAGACCCAGTAACCCAGAGGATTTTCGGTGGGAAAGGTGTCCAAGTCTGATCTTGCCCCTAGGTATTCCTGCACCATGTAAAACAGACGCTGGCGATGGTTGCTGGAACCGATCATACCTTGGGGCTGCGGACCAAAAAATTGTCTGAACGCATCGGTCAGACGGCCACCTTCTCCACCGCTCCTTCTTTGACTGACCGAAGCCTCAGCAACACGTTGTCCAGAAACAGGAGTTTGTAACCTCCCAGTCTCTGGGAACGCGTTGCACAGACCTTTCTGCAAGGCCTCCCGAAGATGTTTCATCCTCTGCTCCCTCTGCGATGGCAAGATAAGGTCCGCAACCTTACCCTTGTAACGTGGATCAAGGAGGGTTGCCAGCCAGTATTGGTCCTTCTCCTTGATACCACGAATACGAGGATCCTTACGCAGGCTTTGCAGGATCAGGGAGGCCATGCAGCGTAGGTTTGCTGAGGCATTCGGTCCGGAGTCCTCTGGGTCACTAAGGACAACAACGTCCGCAGCCACCTCCTCCCAGCCACGTACAAGTCCATGTGTTCCTTGGGACTGATCCCTTAAAGACTGCTGATGCTGAGTGCCAGGCTCCACCTCCATACTGACACAATCTTCCTCCTCCTCCTCCTCCTCCTCCTCGTCCTCTTCCTGTGTGATCGGCGGGCACGCAGGAACACTGTCTGGATAAAGGGGGCCTTGAGAGCTAAGGAAGTCCTCCTCTTCCTGCCTCTGTTCTGCCTCAAGTGCCCTGTCCATTATTCCACGCAGCGTGTGCTCCAACAGGTGGACAAGGGGGACAGTGTCACTGATGCATGCACTGTCAGTGCTCACCATCCTCGTGGCCTCCTCGAATGGTGACAGGACAGTGCATGCATCCCTGATCATGGCCCACTGGCGTGGGGAAAAAAAACCAAGGTCCCCTGACCCTGTCCTGGTGCCATAGTCGCACAGGTACTCATTGATGGCCCTCTGCTGCGTGTGCAGCCGCTGCAGCATGGCCAACGTCGAGTTCCACCTGGTGGGCATGTCACAGATTAGGCGGTTCTTGGGCAGGTTAAACTCCTTTTGGAGGTCCGTCAGCCGAGCACTGGCATTATATGACCGGCGGAAATGCACACAGACTTTCCTGGCCTGCCTCAGGACATCCTGTAAGCCCGGGTACCTGCCCAAGAACCGCTGCACCACCAAGTTAAGGACGTGAGCCAAACAGGGCACATGGGTCAGTTGTCCCTGTCGGAGGGCAGAGAGGAGGTTGGTGCCATTGTCGCAAACCACCATTCCTGCCTTAAGTTGGCGTGGCGTCAACCACCTCTGAACCTGCCCCTGCAGAGCTGACAGAACCTCTGCCCCAGTGTGGCTCCTGTCCCCCAAGCACACCAGCTCAAGCACCGCATGGCATCTTTTGGCCTGCGTACTTGCGTAGCCCCTTGAACGCCTACGGAGCACCGCTGGTTCCGAGGAAGAGGCCATGGAGGAAGAAGAAGAGGAGGGGGTGGAGGAGAGAGGTGTGTCACAATCAGCATTTTGGAGGCGTGGTGGCGGAACAACCTCCAACACTACTGCACCTTGTCCTGCATCCTTCCCAGCTGCCAGCAGAGTCACCCAATGCGCCGTGAAACTTAAGTAACGTCCCTGTCCATGCCTGCTGGACCATGAGTCAGCGGTAATATGCACCTTACCGCTGACCGCCCTGTCCAGCGAGGCATGGACATTGCCTTCCACATGCCGGTAGAGAGCCGGAATCGCCTTCCGTGAGAAAAAGTGGCGTTTGGGTACCTGCCACTGAGGAACCGCACATTCCACAAACTCACGGAAGGGGGCAGAGTCTACCAACTGAAAAGGCAGCAGTTGAAGTGCTAGCAATTTTGCCAAGCTAGCATTCAACCGCTGGGCATGTGGATGGCTGGGAGCAAACTTCTTTCGGCGGTGCAGCAGCTGGGGCAGGGAAATTTGCCTGGTACAATCTGACGTCGGTGTACCAAAAGCAGATTGCCCATAAGTACTTGGCTGTGACACACCTAATTCTACACCTTCATTCCTCTCACTGCAGGTCGCAGAGAGGACTGAAGGTCTAGTGGGGTTGGAAATCTCAGCTGATGAGGAGCAAGGAGAGATCGTCTTTGTTCTTTGGTGTGGGTCTTTTAGATACGCTTGCCAACGAACTGCATGGCAGGTCAACATATGTCTGGTCAAGCATGTGGTACCCAAGCGGGAGATGTTTTGGCCACGCGAGATACGCTTGAGACATATATTGCAAATAGCAGCGGTGCGATCTGATGCACTCGTCTCAAAAAAGGCCCACACCAAAGAACTTTTTGAATAACGCGCAGAGACTGCAGCGCCCTGCACATGTGGAGTTTTGGGGTGTGATGCAGTCAATGTGCTGCCCTTAGGCTGGCCCCTGGAGGGCATCCTGCCTAGTTGGTGATGTGCCACCTCCTCCTCCTCCTCCTCCTCCTCCTCCTCCTCTCTCCTATCAGGCACCCACGTTGAGTCAGTGACCTCATCATCCCCTCCCTCCTCATCACTGGAGCAAACCTGGCAGTATGCTGCAGCAGGGGGAGCATGACTGCCAGATTGCTGTCCTTCTTGGGCACCCCCTCTGTCCGTGCTCATGTTACTGCCTTCATTGAGCTCAGTATCATCATCAGAGCCTTCCAAACGCTGGGCATCCTCCTGGAGCATGTACCCAACACTGTGGTCAAACAGTTCGAGGGAATCCTCATGAGGACATGGTGGAGCTAGGGAAGGAGTCACTGATGACATTGAGCTGAGGGAAGAGGCCGCTGCTTTGCCAGACAAAGCACCCTGGGCATGGGTGAGAGAGGATGAGGAGGATGAGGACGGCTTGGTCATCCACTCGACCAAGTCTTCCGCATGTTGCGGCTCAACACGGCCAGCTGCCGAAAAAAAGGCCAAGCGTGTCCCATGGCCACGTGCTGATGAGGATGCACCGTCTCCACGACCAGCACTAGACACAGAGCCTGCTTGCCCTCTCTTATTGGCTTGTGACTGTCTGCCTCTCCTTCTTGGCCTTCCAGACATACTAATGGCCTGTAGCTGCACTAAGCTGGGATAGAACACCTGTAATTTTCTTCAGGTAGCTTTATATACTGTAACCAGACAAGCCTGCCTGTCAGTAGGAAGATAACAGGAACGGATCTAGCTGAACACTGTGAGCAGGACGTACTGCACTAAATGTATATAGCAGGAACGGATCTAGCTGAACACTGTGAGCAGGACGCACTGCACTGAATGTAAACAGCAGGAACGGATGTAGCTAAACACTGTGAGCAGGACGCACTGCACTGAATGTAAATAGCAGGAACGGATCTAGCTGAACACTGTGAGCAGGACACACTGTACTAAATGTAAATAGTCTAGCTGCCTGACCGTGGTACTAATAGGATCAAAAAGAACACCTGTAATTTTCTTCAGGTAGCTTTATATACTGTAACCAGACAAGCCTGCCTGTCAGTAGGAAGATAACAGGAACGGATCTAGCTGAACACTGTGAGCAGGACGTACTGCACTAAATGTATATAGCAGGAACGGATCTAGCTGAACACTGTGAGCAGGACGCACTGCACTGAATGTAAATAACAGGAACGGATCTAGCTGAACACTGTGAGCAGGACACACTGTACTAAATGTAAATAGTCTAGCTGCCTGACCGTGGTACTAATAGGATCAAAAAGAACACCTGTAATTTTCTTCAGGTAGCTTTATATACTGTAACCAGACAAGCCTGCCTGTCAGTAGGAAGATAACAGGAACGGATCTAGCTGAACACTGTGAGCAGGACGTACTGCACTAAATGTATATAGCAGGAACGGATCTAGCTGAACACTGTGAGCAGGACGCACTGCACTGAATGTAAACAGCAGGAACGGATGTAGCTAAACACTGTGAGCAGGACGCACTGCACTGAATGTAAATAGCAGGAACGGATCTAGCTGAACACTGTGAGCAGGACACACTGTACTAAATGTAAATAGTCTAGCTGCCTGACCGTGGTACTAATAGGATCAAAAAGAACACCTGTAATTTTCTTCAGGTAGCTTTATATACTGTAACCAGACAAGCCTGCCTGTCAGTAGGAAGATAACAGGAACGGATCTAGCTGAACACTGTGAGCAGGACGTACTGCACTAAATGTATATAGCAGGAACGGATCTAGCTGAACACTGTGAGCAGGACGCACTGCACTGAATGTAAATAACAGGAACGGATCTAGCTGAACACTGTGAGCAGGACACACTGTACTAAATGTAAATAGTCTAGCTGCCTGACCGTGGTACTAATAGGATCAAAAAGAACACCTGTAATTTTCTTCAGGTAGCTTTATATACTGTAACCAGACAAGCCTGCCTGTCAGTAGGAAGATAACAGGAACGGATCTAGCTGAACACTGTGAGCAGGACGTACTGCACTAAATGTATATAGCAGGAACGGATCTAGCTGAACACTGTGAGCAGGACGCACTGCACTGAATGTAAATAGCAGCAACGGATCTAGCTGAACACTGTGAGCAGGACGCACTGCACTGAATGTAAATAGCAGGAACGGATCTAGCTGAACACTGTGAGCAGGACGCACTGCACTGAATGTAAACAGCAGGAACGGATGTAGCTGAACACTGTGAGCAGCACGCACTGCACTGAATGTAAATAGCAGGAACGGATCTAGCTGAACACTGTGAGCAGCACGCACTGCACTGAATGTAAATAGCAGGAACGGATCTAGCTGAACACTGTCAGCAGGACGCACTGCACTGAATGTAAATAGCAGGAACGGATCTAGCTGAACACTGTGAGCAGGACGCACTGCACTGAATGTAAATAACAGGAACGGATCTAGCTGAACACTGTGAGCAGGACACACTGTACTAAATGTAAATAGTCTAGCTGCCTGACCGTGGTACTAATAGGATCAAAAAGAACACCTGTAATTTTCTTCAGGTAGCTTTATATACTGTAACCAGACAAGCCTGCCTGTCAGTAGGAAGATAACAGGAACGGATCTAGCTGAACACTGTGAGCAGGACGTACTGCACTAAATGTATATAGCAGGAACGGATCTAGCTGAACACTGTGAGCAGGACGCACTGCACTGAATGTAAATAGCAGCAACGGATCTAGCTGAACACTGTGAGCAGCACGCACTGCACTGAATGTAAATAGCAGGAACGGATCTAGCTGAACACTGTGAGCAGGACGCACTGCACTGAATGTAAATAGCAGGAACGGATCTAGCTGAACACTGTGAGCAGCACACACTGCACTGAATGTAAATAGCAGGAACGGATCTAGCTGAACACTGTGAGCAGGAAGCACTGTACTGAATGTAAATAGCAGGAACGGATCTAGCTGAACACTGTGAGCAGGACACACTGCACTGAATGTAAATAGTCTAGATAGAAGATAACAGGAACGGATCTAGCTAAACTGAATACAGTGTATATATATATATGCAACACCTGGGATGCATATATATACACAATACACTGTAAGTGCAGCTAACTGACTGACTGTTCTGCCTAATCTATCTAACTCAAATCAAATGACACTGTCTCTCTCTCTCTCTATCGCTCAGCACACCGGAACACACACTACACAGGGCCGCCGTGCAGGCGGCCTTATATAGTGTGGGGTGTGTACTAAATCCCCTGAGCCATAATTGGCCAAAGCCACCCTGGCTTTGGCCAATTACAGCTCTCTCTACTGACGGCGCTGTGATTGGCCAAGCATGCGGGTCATAGTGCATGCTTGGCCAATCATCAGCCAGCAATGCACTGCGATGCCGCAGTGAATTATGGGCCGTGACGCGCCACACGAATTTGGCGCGAACGGCCCATATCGTTCGCAATTCGACGGACGGTCGAACAGCCGATGTTCGAGTCGAACATGGGTTCGACTCGAACACGAAGCTCATCCCTATTACATAGTAGGTGAGGTTGAAAAAAGACTAAAGTCCATCAAGTCCAACCTGTGTGTGTGCTTTTATGTTAGTATTACAATGTAATGACTTCTATGACAGTTGGGTATTTCCGATAAAATTGCAGTCCAAGGGCTTGTTCACTCTAGCCACTGCATTGCAACACAGCCGCTGCTGGTGTGCGGTGCAGTCTGGCTGGAACAGCGCGGTGCTGATGCACTGATATCTACTGTTTCCTTATTTTAAAACAAACTTTAAAGTTTAAAGTCCTATCGGCAGGTGGTAACCCACGCTGCGCTGTAAAAAAGTACTGAATGCATTACTTTTTTAAGCACATACCCCCCACACACCACTGCAACCATTTTGCCTTGTCACGTGGTGGAGGTGCGGTGGGACTGCGCTGGAATAGTCACCCAACGCATTCCCACTGTACCTGGTGTGAATGGACCCTAAAGGCAGTAAATGTCTTACCTTGGTTCACAATATCTAAAATTGTTGTATACATTCATTTTTCATTCTGATTGGATGTTATAAACCAGTAAGTTATATGTAGGGATGAGAAAACCGGGCCAAAGGTTCAGTTTTTGGGAGAATCCAGCTGGAAGTCTGTGAACACCAAACTTAGTGGTGAACCCCACTGAAGTCTACTGGAGTTGAAACTAGCTATTTTTTTCTGCCATTTTTCAAAGCTAATAGGAAATCTATTGTTGAAAAAAGCATGGTGAGCTGGTCACTGCCCTTTCCAAGGAACCTCCCTCATTGCTGAAAGGTACATGGCCTGGTAAGGTATATAAAAGGGGGCTGCATGCTTTCTGCTATCCTTTTCCTGGCTACCCTGGCTGCATACCTAGATAAGGGCCTGGTTGGTATTTTAAAGGGGTTGTAAAGTTGTTTTTGTCTTTTTTTAAAAATAGCAAACATGTTATACTTACCTTCACTGTGCAGCCCGTTCTGCACAGAGTGGCCCCGAACCTGGTCTTCTGGGGTCCCTCGGCGGCTGTTTCAGCTCCTCCCCGCAAGCATTTACCACCTTCATGCGAGCTCCCTCGCACGGTGGTGAGTGCTTGCGGGCGCGCTCCGGTGATACAGCCGGCGGCTATAGCCGCTCGCTGTATCACTCGGCCCCGCCCCCCGGCGCGCCGCGTCATCGGATGTGATTGACAGCAGCGCGAGCCAATGGCTGCGCTGCTTTCAATCCATCCACTGCAGCCAATCAGCGACCAGGCTGAGCTGCAATGAAGCTGACGAGGACGAGGAGCGAAGATTCAAGGCGTCAGGTAAGTAAAACGGGGGGGCTGGGGGCGGCGGTACTGTCAAAAGTTTTTTCACCTTAATGCATAGAATGCATTAAGGTGAAAAAATGTTTACCTTTACAACCCCTTTAAGGAAAACCCACACAATTTCCCCATTTTTTGAAGTGACGGTACACTTGTAGGCTTCTCCCTAAAATTTCAACCGGAAACTCATCCAAGCATGCAGCCTGGGTGGCCAGGAAAGGGAGAGCAGTAAGCACCTGGCCCCGTTACAGCACAGGGCGTAGAAAAATAAAGAAAATAGAAGTGCAGGGCTGCATAAACAGGGGCACAAGGGAGCCAGGCGAGTGGGGGTTAATACTGTTGCTAAGCCACTAGAGC
Organism: Lithobates clamitans; assembly: GCA_037952925.1. Classification (NCBI taxonomy): domain Eukaryota; kingdom Metazoa; phylum Chordata; class Amphibia; order Anura; family Ranidae; genus Lithobates; species Lithobates clamitans. Next base: position 2,808,899 of record JBBGZY010000163.1, read on the forward strand.
AGGCCGTAGATTGGCCAGTTAAGTGGTGGGGGAGGTACTGCAGGAGCTGGAGTGAGGGAGGTCAGGGGTGACAGGATATCTGCCCAGCAGACAAGAGGAGGAAATCGTTCTGTGCTGAGCCCTTCCCCCTGCGTTCCTGATGGAGGATTCACGGCGCCTGGCTGAACAGTTCCACTTGATGGCAGAATCCATGGGGACCGATTGGCTGTAGAGCCAGATTGCAGCCCTGCAGGGACGACCGCCACGGCTCTGGCAGGCACCCAGGTGAGACGTGCTCGTTGGGCGTTCACCCTGGAATGCTTCAGCCCCTCACAATCCCCGCAAGCTCAGTGCCATATTGGGAGCCTAGACTCGGACCCTCCAGTCCAGCTGACCCAGCCACCCTGAGTTGGAACGGGCGTGGGTTCTGGAAGGAATATCCATCAGGGGCGGAGCTTGGTGGAACAGGTACGCAGCCCTACCCCACCCCCAGTCCCAGAGAAGAGAAAGAATGGAGAGAGTGCGGCCCCATCCCTGACGGTAACAGCGCCGGGAATGTTGGCTCAGCGAGGGAGGAGTTGTGCCACAGGTCACGGCCAGTCAGGTAGAGCGTTCAGTGACCCCATCACACCCAGATCCAGTCTGGATCTGAGGGCCTGCAGTTCAGGTCGGCACAGCAGGGCCCCGCCCACCAGTGGGGGGGTGAAGAGGAGCTACATAGCTACAGCCAGGCACAGCAGTCCTGGAGGTCAGAGACACAGACGGGACAGCGAACAGCCGGGTCCTTCCACGGGTGGCTTATCATCGCCATTCCAGCCTCCTGAAGGTGGCCAGGATTCCTCCTGCTCTGAGGCGAGCTGTCCAGTGCAGAAGAGGATGTCGCCCCACAGAATTTGTGGATGGGGAATTTCAGAATGGTGGCTGTGTGACCTCGTCCTGGTCGGCCCGGTAAGGCATCGTCTAATGTTGTCCCTTCTTTGCAGCTTTCTGTTTTCCCTGTTGTGGTTTCTCGGGTTGGGCAGACACCAGAGTTGGGTCCTGGTGTCACTCCACAGGTAGGAGGCTGGGCCTCCCCCCTCCCTCACACGGGACGGCAGGCCTAGGGCCGAAAAGGTGATGCTGCGGCCGTACTGAACCTTTTGGTCTGGCTGCGTTCTTTGGTCCAATGCTTTGACGCGGGCACGACGATGAGCTCTACGCCAATGTCGGCTTGGGTTTCAGACTCTCTGGGGGCGGGTTGGGCAGTGACACAGGTTACTAAGAGTCCTGCTGGGAAGTGTATGTCTGCTTTGAAGGTCCTCTGGGAGCTCACCTCAAATCTGAGATACGGGAAAAAATTTGGCAGGGGGAATATGTGGAGATCTTCACGTTGCTCTCCCTGGAAAAGTTTAATTTAGATACGGTAAAACCAGAAGAGTCTAGAGAAAGATGAAGAGAAGTGGCGTTATAGTTTGGTTCCACGTACGTTTAATAATTGGCTCCAGACATTCGCCATTTTGGCTATCAGTGAGAAATCCCCTGAAAATATTTTTTATCCGCTTTTTTGTTATCTGGATTCCATTAGCGAGGCCCAGAGTGTTTATAGGGGGCGTAGCTTGGCTGCGTTATGATGAGCAGTTCTGTCAACGCAAGGGAATATGTCCCTCGCTGCGTTGGGATCATAAAGATATTAGTTTGTGGATGAAACTTATGTCTTCTCCACGAGCCTCGACTTCATTTTTTCTAGCGTGGACCGGGAGTCCTACCGCCCCTGGACAACCGGCCGCAAAAAGGCGAGGTCAATGTTGGCATTTTAATGAAGGTTCATGCAAGTTTGGCACTAGTTGCACGAATGCTCTCACTGCGGGGGGCCTCACTCCTTGTCATGTTGCTTTAGGGTCGGCAAGGCTCGTCCCGGAGATGCTGCAGGAAAAAAGCTGGACTCCAGTGAAGGTGGACAGGATGGCCCCCTTTCTAAATGGATACTCGGACCGGCCTGCAGCTCGTTTGTTGCATGCGGGTTTCATGGAGGAGTTTGTGATACCTTGCTCCCTTCCTCAGATTCCCCCTGCGGCCGACAACCTGCTAAGTTACACTCTCAAGTGTTTTCTGTAACACTAGCTAAGGAAATTTTGTTGGGCCGCATGTGCGGCACTTTTCAGCATCACCCTTATATAATTTGGTAGTCTCGCCCTTGGGTGTTGTTCGGATAAGGAGTCCAATAAGTTTTGCCTGATCCACCATCTTTCTTTTCCAAAAGACGGCTCAGTCAATAATGCCATTGACCCTGAAGCGTGTGCTGTGTCATATACATCGTTCGATGCCGCTGTGTATTGGGTAAGGCACTACAGCAAGGGGGCCCTTATGGCGAATATCGATATTGAGTTGGCTTTTTGGTTACTACCGGTTCACCCGTGCAGCTTTCATCTGTTACACTGCAAATGGTTGGGGGCCTTTTACGTGGATAGCTGCCTGCCTATGGGCTGCTCCGCCTCTTGTGCCTTTTTTGAAACCTTCAGTTCTTTTCGCAAATGGATAGTGCAGGATGTGGCAGGTGTCAATTCAGTGATTGATTACCTGGATCACCTCTTATTAGTTGGCCCTCCATCCTGTAATTTATGCGGCGTGTTGCTGCCTATGATATAGCACATAGCAGACTGTTTTGGTATTCCTCTTGCAGCGGACAAGACCGAAGGCCCGGTAGAGGTTATCAGGTTTCTGGGTATAGAGATAGATTCTCGGGCAATGCAGTGTTGTCTGTCTGGTGACAAATTGCATGCTCTACAGGAAGAGGTCCGTCTGGCTGCTGGGAAACACAAAATTCAGCTTCACAAGCTACAGTCACTCATCGGTAAGAGCTTAATTATGCCAACATGGTGGCTGACGCTCTTTCCTGTTTTCAGGTGGATAGGTTCTGAGAGTTGGCACCTGGCGCGGAGCAACACGGAACCCCTTGTCCGAGTCGGCTGTGGCAGATTGCATTGGAATCGCCTCCAATTTGTTTCGAAGCTCCTTGAGCACTTCGACCTGGTCCTTCTATACTAAGGTCTGGAGGGAATGGGATAAGCTAATGCAGCAGGCTGGGGTCGATAGAAAAGGTTCTGAATTCAGACATTTGTTGGTTTATTTTGTTTGCCAGTGTTTCACAGCTGGTGTATCTATTTCCACCATGAACTGAAAATTGGCCAGCCTGGACTTTTGGTTTAAAATGCGGGGCATACCTGATTTTACCAAAGATTTTTTGGTAAAACAGGCCCTTAGAGGCTATTGGAAGGGTGCGCGGCAGCCGGATGGCCGCTGGCCTATCACTTTTGATATTTTGCAATCGTTATTCCTACAGATGTTCACAGTTTGTTTGTCTGGCTTTGAAACCTTGCTGTTCAGGGCGGATTTTGCCTTGGCTTTTTATGGGGCCCTTAGGGTGGGTGAATTAGTCAGTCTGTCCAAGGCGGCACATTGGGGTTTGTCAGTGGTGGACATCCACTGCGATGGGGTTTCTGTTATGTTGTTTATCCATCAATCCAAAACGGATCAAGCCGGAAAAGTGGAGCACGTAAAATGAATGCAATTTCCTGGGTCGCCCATATGCCCGGTGGCCGCGGTGGGTGAATAACGGTAGGGGGCTTGTGTTGTTTGTCCCCTTTAAATACATAGCAGTTATTATAGCTTGTTCTGGTGTTATATGTTATGTGTTGTATTTTCTTTTCAGATATTGCCTGCCTCGTGTGGATCTTGGGACATTCATTTGTGCATTGGGGGGGCTAGGAGGGCTCACATTAGGCCTAATGGTCATCAGTTGGGCTTCCCTAGATCTGAGGCCAGTATTAAGTGGATAGGCGTTCCTGGGTTGTTATGGAGCAGGGTGGTTCCAGAGGTCAACAGAGTCACTAGATGGGACAGGCCCCCTGACATTTTAGCCTTACATGCAAGAGGTAACAACCTGGGGGTTCGGTCCAGCAGAAGCCTCATAAGTGCTGTCAAGTTTTACATGCTACATTTGCAGATGGCATTTCCGGATACAGTGTTGGTATGGTCGGACATGGTGAGCCGCACCACCTGGCGTCTTGCCAGGTCAGTGGCAAAGCTCAACAGGGCATGAGTGAAGGCTAACAAGGAAGTTAAGAGATTCATAACACGTACCGGGGTTTTGCAGTTAGACACCGAGAGCTTGAAGTGGACACGTGGAGGTATCTCTGCAGTGGAGGGGTCCATATGAATGCAGTGGGCAGGGATCTGTGGTCACTGGGCCTGCAGGACGGGATACAGCGGGCATTACATTTGTGGTGGAGCACAAAGGTGTGAGGTTTCACACTTTGCGCTGTGGTGGTTGGGTCTTTGGAAGCATTTTACATAATCTGCTGTAATTAGAGGATTGGGACACATCTAAGGTATGGGTCCCTGGTGGTATACCAGTTACGGTGGATTAACTGGAGTACAATGGTGTATCTGCAGAAGGTTTTCATGCCTGAGTCAGTGCAGTGTAGCAGGGACTGTGTAAATGGTTTACTCAGATACAAGGAAATGTTTCTGATACGTAGTGCCTCCAAGGATCGGCAACCAAAAAGGTTACATTTTTGTTGTTGGTGTTATTATTATTTACATAATTGTTAGATTGATTAGATTTTAAATAAAAGGGGCAAAAACTGCCAGTTTACTCCCAACCTTTGTGTCAGTATATTTTTGTGTAATTATAGTATTAAGATGGGCTGGTAAAGTAAGTTGGATTTAAAGAATCAGGATACATTTGGGTTACCTTTTCATGTACATTTCAAGCATTGCCTTTCAGCATTGAAGGGTACCTTGAAATGGGGAGATTTGGTTCCATTTTTAGGAGGAGCCACTACACCAATTTCTTCCTTTTATAAGTGTCTGGAAGCAGGGTACATTAGTGCAAAGAGTTAGAAGCAAATAAATATAAAGACACCCATACTGTAAAAAAGTTCTTTATTGCCAAAAATATAAAATGTAAATACACCAGCCACGTTGTTTAGAGATATACTGTAGATCATTTGTCAGTCACAACAACCCTTCACCCAACACGGTTTCCCTGTTCTCATGATGGACTATCAAATTACAATGCTTCCCTGCCAGCTGCTTTATTTACATTTGCAGCAGGGGTTTGGGCAGGTGAACTGGTCAAATATGCCAAGATTTGTGTGTCCTCATACTTGTTGCTTGTTTATATGAGCACATTCAATTTCTTTTAAAATGTTAATATTTTGCCAGAACACAAAAAATAAATAAATTAAAAAGAATGTCTACCCATCATTGAGTTGTCTAGAAAGACAACTCACATAGGACACTGGCACTGGTACATCATCAATATGGTAATTATGATAAGCTAGTTTGGAGAACTTTGGGTGATGCTCATAAGTAGGTCACAAAATATGCACATATGGAATATAGATTAAATGGGAGATCTTTGCATGGTCTGAACTTTTCGTTCCAAATGAGGATATCCTGGCATTAAGGCTCTCAAAAGCATGAGATATTTGGAATACACGAATGAGCTAGGAGTACAAATTAGTACATTGATTAACTAAGGTGGGTATTATAGAATGTTCCAGTGTTTGTGCCAACAAATGCCTGACTTGTCATTCCAGTTTAACATTCGGGTAACATTTGACATTTCCTTGTGCTGTTTTTGTGCCCTCCAATCTTATCTTTCCTGTAACCAACCAGAAATATTTGTGTGATATTGTATGAGATATAGCCCTTTCATAAATGCATTGCAGGAGCACATTTGCCACTCTTTGAATACACTTTGAGCCAGCCATTACCTCTCTGTTATGTTCATGAAGATTTCTATCTTATGTATGCATTGAGGACAAAAAAGTTTGTTTTCCACACTGTCACTGGCTATTTTTACAATAAGCAGACCAGGTAGTTTTCATTTCATTCTTCTTGCCTAAATGTTTACCTTAACAATGTTTTCACCTTTAAAAGACATGGTAATTGACATACAATCCAACTCCTGAACAAGATACGTAATTATTTTTTAGCCTTGCAACAACAGCACTGTCACAGACAGATAAAACCATGCTTTCTTTTATTGCAACGTGGACAAGCTTAAATGAATACAGTCATTGAGATCCAGTATTACAGGAGGGCAATTGTGAGATTAAAAACAAGTCAGTCATTATAAAGGCTTGATGCAATTCACTTTTTCAATTGCACTACGTGAAAAGTGGTTTCACTCTCTTTTTTCTATTGGTATAAGATGAGAACATTTTGTTATCTAAAAGTCTATTGTATCCAACCGACTTGGAAAGAAAACTGTTCAAATCAAATCTATGCTTTAAACTTCAATCATTTTATTCCTATGAATATATTATTTATTTAGTCCATCCAGAAAGCCTGTAAAACATGATTCTATTGTCAGACACTTTTGGTCAGTTTGTGTTTCATAGGCACTTCTAGATACTTTGTTCTAGGTGTTGAATTTAAAGACTAAGCAGGGTATACATATATCAAAATTCATCTGGTTTAGCAGGAACTGGCCAAATTCCAATGTGTGTGTTCCCCTCTCTGTTCAACAGAAGCCAGTTTAACAACCAAGATTTATTTAACAGTCCTGCTGGAGAACCAGCATTCGATCTGCCGCTGCAGCCAATGGCTCCAGCACTGATCAGTGTATTCTGGCAGGGGGAGTCCCCTACTTTCGGAATACAATAGCACATTGCTTGTGTGGATGTAGGGATCTGTCAGCTTTTTTTTCCAACCTGCTACATGTATAAGCAGCTTAAAGTCCTGTTTTTTTTTAAATAACAAATATGTTATACTTACCTGTGGTTTTGCACAGGGCAACCTGGATCTTCCTCTTCTCGGGTCCCTCTTCACTGCTCCTGGCCCCTCCCTCCTTTCGAGTGCCTCCACAGCAAGCAGCTAGTTTTGGGGGCACCTGAGCCGAGCTGCAGCTCTGTGTGTCCATACAGTCACTGAGCTGCCATTCAGACCTGCCTCCTCTCTCTCCTGATTAGCTAACTGACTTTGATTGACAGCCACAGGAGCCAATGGTGCTGCTGCTGTGTCTCAGCCAATCAGGGGGGAGATTCCCAGGCAGCCGAGGGACTCGTGGACATTGCTGGACAGAGATGAGGCTCAGGTAAGTATTAGGGGGGCTGGGGAGGCTGCTGCACACAAAAGGCTTTTTATCTTAATGCACATGCATTAGGATAAAAAACCTTCTGCCTTTCCAACTCCTTTAAGTTTGTTTTCGAATAGGCTAATTATGGGCAAACTGCATTAGGCAGTCAATTCTGTACATGTATGCAAACACACCAGACAGATGGCAAGAGGAGATAGAAATGTTTAGCATCAGTAGTCTTTGATATTTTGCCAATGTATGACAAAATCTTGGTAATTTTTGCTCAGCTGCATTGTACAGCATCTCACACTTGATGATGAATACTGTATGGTATTTGGTTTGTCCTATCTTTTAAAAGAATAAACCTAAGGCAGGCCATAGATGATGTAATTTTCTTTTCTGCAACTATGGGTCGATTCCCGCATCAACACTGTCAGTATTGATGGGGAAATCCCTCCTATGAAGCTATTGTGTTCTACCAGCAGGTGGAGCACGGGGAGCTGTCCCTGCTGGAGAACACAATGATTATTGCTAGCAGCTATAGCCACTGGCAATAAATGCTTGCTGAAAATTCGACATGCTGGTTATACCCAAGTCGTGGATGGATCAATCATCTATGACCGGCTTTACACCAATATACTTATCTGACAGTGTACTGTTAGATCAAGTTTATTACAGCGTGACAAAATAAGGGTTGATTTACTAAAGGCAAATAGACTGTTTACTTTGTAGGAGAAGCTGCATTTGCAAGGGAATTTTGCTTAGTGAATGTAATGAAGCTCTGCTGGCTTTCATCATCCAATGACGTGCAAGCATTTTTTTTCCTTGCACTCATTAAGCTCTGGGGAAAAGTCCTTTGCAAAGAGCAAATTCCCTTGCTAAGTAAACAGCCTGTTTGCTTTTAGTAAATCCACCCCATTGTAACAGAGGAGATGCTACAGACTTCCTGACATTGCTCTAGACATAATCCCCTGATCTGCTTGAGTTTATGAAAAATAGTGGCAGGTCAAGTTGTATTTTGAACTTAAGCAGAAACAAAGCAACAACAAAGCAATTTAAGTAATAGAGAACAATCTTCCCCATCACAATAATACAGGATTGAGCAATTTGCTTCCAAAAATGCTATATCGAATGTATTTGGAATAGATGTCCCGTCTATGTCCATATGACAGGTGCAATTAAACTATGTCCCAGAGAAACATTTTCTGTGGAAATATGACTCCTATTTTGCAAGTAATCACATAAAAATTAACTTTGAACCTAGAAAAGAAACCTCTCTTCTTTCTACTGAAAAGTTTGCCTTACATGAATTAAGGTGAAATTAAAGTAAAACTCCTTTTGTTTAAGTTTTGTGTGTAGTGGGGTAGGGGTGTGGTACTCCATGTGGCCTTTCCCATTGTCCATAACTCTGTTGGAGAGGTCTTCCCTCATGACTTGTTTTACAGCAAAGGACTCTTCTGTCAACTGAACACTTTTCAGTTCACTCCACCCTTTCTCTGGACTGCATTCTCAAAATGAACTCATAATGCTAATTTTCCAGAGAAGATAACAAGAAAGCTGAGCTCACTGCAGATTATTATTAAACGGGATTTATATAGCACCAACAGGTTGCGCAGCGCTTTACAACATGAGGGCAAACAGTACCGTTACAATACAGTTCAATACAGGAGGAATCAGAGGACACCTGCTTGTTAGAGCTTACAATCTAGAAGGGAGGGTCAAGTGAAACAAAAGGTAATAACTGTGGGGGATGAGCTGATGGAGAAAATTAAAATACAGTTATGTGTGGGTAGGATAGGCTTCTCTGAAGAGGAGGTTTTTCAGGGATCGTCTAAAAGCAGATCTCTGATTGTCATGTTAGGGCTGGGAGGTTGTATAGGGGAAGCTGATTGGTTTTTATGCAGAGCTGCACTTTGCATTCTTCCTACTCAAAACAATAAAGCTTCTCTTCAAAGTAAATTGTTCACCGCTACAATATCTATATTGATCGTTTATATATTTTGTATTTTGCCTTGTCATATTTTTGTCATTAAATTAAAACTGCCTGATGCAATTAATGGATGTTTTACATAGATGATTTTCCTGACTTCCACAGATAGTACTAGACAAAAGTCTCAGTTTACAAAACTTTAACTTAAAGATAATACTCTTTAATGAACCCACATGACTGTAACTTTAAAATCTGTTTTGGATTCAGCAGAAATTAACTTTCGCTTTAAAAATAAATAAATAAATAATAGTATTCGGGTTGGCTTTGTGAGTTGAGCCTATTGTGGCTTATTCACTCTAAAAAGCTATTAAAAGGGCGTTTTCAGTTTAGAGAATGGTCATTTAATCTTAAATTAGCCTAATTTCCTGCTTCACTCTTGATTTTTTGTGTTGTTTGCACACCTTTGTCATAAGAAATATTACAGTATATCATTTCAATGTGCCTCCTTCTTTTTGAATACCAATCTGAAAATCTGTGAACTATATTAGAACCTTATCTTACATGCCTTTGTTACAGCTTCCCCTTGTGCTCATTGTCTACTAGTAATGGTTTGACCTAAGGGCTCTCATGAAGGTTTTTCTCATTTCTGCTATAACAGGAAATCAATGCATGTAACAAAAGTTTATCAGCGTTGAGCTAGACTGTTATCAACAGAGATGTGTTGATATAAATATGTATTTCCTGGGTCAATGAAAGGAGATGAATATTAGGTAATTAAATCTTTTGAAAAATACCAGACCAGGTTTTTCTGCTTGGTGTATTGATAGCACATTGCTTATCTAGAAGTGTAGAGTGACAATTGAGTTAAATTCCAAAGAACTGTGCAGATAAGGCTGTCTTAAAGGAGAATCCACCTACCATTCAGACTTAAACATTGGGAGAAATCCTTGGAGGGTACCTAGTGGAGAGAGGATACAGGAAGACCAACAAAACCAATATATTCTTTGAAACAAGTGTACAGGAGGTGAGAGTTCTGAGAGCACAGTAGTGATATCAATACATACAAGCAGTGGCGGGACAAGATCACCCAGCTCCCAGGGCATAGAGCCAAACTGCACCCCCTCCCCCCTTCATTGAGTGCGAACTTAGGGGATGTTACCCCCAGCAGTCACCTGCTTGTCAAAATGCCTTGTATCAGAATGAGCTCCCTGGTGCCCGCATCCATACTGTAAACCACTGTGCACCCCTTGTCCCAACACTGCATACAAGTGATACAGAAGCACATTTGCACTTGAGGTGACGGGAAATAAACTACACCGGAGACTCTTTTATTCTGGTTTATATGAACTTGTATTGCTATTACACTGATTATCGTTTTTTTATACATTTTATAAATTCAACAGCGTGGTATTATTAGAGTTGTGAGATTTGTGTGTATAATACATTGGTTTGCCTATGAACATATTTGCATTTATATTACTTTGTATAGCTTGCACCTTAGTCATTGCTTATTTGCACAGTTTTGCACAAGTTTAGAGTTTTTGATTGCATGAATATTAGTGTGTTTACATAATGTTCACTTGAATATATTGCACAGGTTGCACATTTAGTTTACATACGCACCAATTTGCACACACAGCAGCAGTGCAGCACCAATTGTTTTATTATTAGTCACTATTACATAGTTATGGGAACACTATCAGGTGTCTGCTGCAGCTACTGTATGTTGGATATCTATACAGTGACACAGTATTAGCAGTGGTAGCGCAGAAGTTTAATCTATTATATTCACAGTACATCTACTTGTGGATAGCCAGCTTTACAGAACTGTAGCCATTATTTATATAAAAGGTAGTCTTACTGCACAGTAGTGTACACATGTTTTACCTGCTCTGTCAGGGAAATAAAAAAAATATATAAAAGTGTTCAAGTATTGTTTTGTTTATGCCAATAAAGCAGAAGTTAGTTTTTCTGATCCCTGTAATTTACTCTAGCTTCAGGATCTAATGCATTTTCAATATATTATAAACAGATGCCCTCCCTATCCTATGAGCCACCTAGATAACACTAGCAACCTGCTAATAGTAAAACATATTTCAAGAACCCTCTGAAATGCCCAGCAACTTTTTTCCCACCCTTAGCTGCTAAGCCTGCGTTAGGAACAGTTGTATCGGAGATATAATAGTTAGCACATTAGAAGTGTATACAAATCTAAAAAATATGGCATACTAAAGGTGATCTTATTGTCTTCTCAGAAGAACTGTAGAATCTGCTAATGCATGTCAGATATCCACCAGTCCTTTAGTGAGGGAAAAAAGTATTTGATCCCTGCTGATTTTGTACATTTGCCCACTGACAAGAAATGATCAGTCTATAATTTTAATTTTAATGGTAGGTTTATTTTAGGAGGGAGAGACAAAAATATCCAGAAAAACACATTTCAAAAAAAGTTATACATTGATTTGCATTTTAATGAGTGAAATAAGTAATCAGCAAGATTTCTGGCTCCCAGGTGTCTTCTATTCAGGTAACGAGCTGAGATTAGGAACACTCTATTAACCACTTAAGGACCGGAAGATTTTCCCCCTTAATGACCAGGCCATTGTTTGAAATACGGCACTGCGCCGCTTTAACTGACAATTGCATGGTCGTGCAACGCTGTACCCAAACAAAATTGATGTCCTTTTTTCCCACAAATAGAGCTTTCTCCTGGTGGTATTTGATCACCTCTTTATATTTTTTGCTCTATAAACAAAAAAATTAGACAATTTTGAAAAAAAAAACATTTTTTACTTTTTGCTATAAAAAATATCCATAAAAAAAAATAAAATGTCTTCATCAGTTTAGGCCATTATGTATTCTTCTACATATTTTTGGTTAAAAAAAAAAGACGCAATAAGTGTATATTGATTGGTTTACAGAAAAGTTATAGCATCTACAAAATAGGGGATAGATTTATGTCATTTTTATTATATATATATATATTTTTTTACTAATAATGGCAGTGATCAGGGATTTTTAGTGGTACTGTGACATTGCGGTGGACAGATCAGACCTTTTTGACACTTTTTTGGGACCAGTGACATTTATACAGCGATCAGTGCTATAAAAATGCACTAATTACTGTATAAATGACACTGGCAGGGAAGGGGTTAACACTAGTGGTGATCAAGGGGTTAAATGTGTTCCCTGGGAGATGTTTATAACTGTGGGGGGAGGGCACTGACTGGCAGGGGAGAGAGATCACTGTTCCTGATCACTAGGAACAGGAGATCTCTCTCTACTCCCCAGTCAAAATGGGGATCTGTTTGTTTACAAGCCGTTCTGGATCTCTGTGAAGCGAGTGTGGGTGGCCAGCGGACATCGGCTCGCTCATCATGTAGCAGGTGCACACCTGCTATAGCTCTTAAAGGAACCAACGTACTGGTATGGCAATTCACAGGAATGAGCCGACCTGCCGCAGTATAATGACAACAGCTGGTCGGCAAGTGGTTAAAGGCAGTCCTCCTAATCTCAGCTTGTTACCTGTATAAAAAACACCTGTCCACAAAAGCAATCAATCAATCAGATTCCAATCTCTCCACCATGGCCAAGACCAAAGAGCTGTTTAAGGATGTCAGGGACAAGATTGCAGACATACACAGGGCTGTAATGGGCTACAAGACCATCGCGAAGCAGCTTGGTTAGAGGGTGACAACAGTTGGTGCGATTATTCGCAAATGGAAGAGACGCAAAATAACTGGAGTTTGTGGAGTTTCAATTATCATGCAAACAGTGAGGAATCAGCCCAGAACTACATGAGAAAATCTTGTCAATGATCTCAAGGCATCTGGGACCATAGTCACCAAGAAAACAATTGGTAGCACACTAAGCTGTGAAGGACCGAAATCATGCAGTGCCCGCAAGGTCCCCCTGCTCAGGAAGGCCCATCTGAAGTTTGCTAATAAACATCTCAATGATTTAGAGGAGAACTGGATGAAAGTGTTGTGGTCAGATGAGACCAAACTCAAGCTCTTTGGCATCAACTTAACCTGCCGTTTTTGAAGGAGGAGGAATGATCCCAAGAATACCATCCCCTCTGTCAAACGTGGAGGTGGAAACATTATGCTTTGGGGTGTTTTACTGCTAAGGGGACAGGACAACTTCACCGAATCAAAGGGGCGGTGGACGGGGTCATGTATCTGCAAATCTTTGGTGAGAACCTCCTTCCCTCAGCCAGGGCATTGAAAATGGGTCATGGATGGGTATTCCAGCATGACAATGACCCAAAACACATGGCCAAGGCAACAAAGGAGTGGCCTAGCTAGTCTCCAGACCTTAATCCCATAAAAAATATGTGGAGGGAGCTGAAGGTTCAAGTTACCAAACGTTAGCCTCAAAACTTTAAGGACTTGTAGAGGATCTGCAATGAGCAGTGGGACAAAATCCCTCTTGAGATGTGTGCAAACCTGGTGGCCAACTACAAGAAACGTTTGACCTCTGTGATTGCCAACAAGGGTTTTGCCACAAAGTACTAAGTCATGTTTTGCGAAGGGGTCAAATACTTATTTCCTGACAGACTCCATGACAGTCTACGTGTGGGTTAACCCCGCCTCCTCTCCAGTGCTATAGGACCCCATTCCCATAAATTTGTGCTCACCGATAGGGACTTTTTTGTCCTCCTCTAATTGACCTACATCGCGTCTACTCACGTTTTTGGCATCCAGTTGGGATGGTTCCTGAATCGGCATACCAACTTTGCAGTGCAAGCCCAGCCATGGGTGGGTGAGTGGCTTTTGTAGGCACAGGATACCCCAGTGGTGGAGGGGTGCTGCCTTCATATGCCAAAAGAAGATGGACGTCTGGCAAAGTCATCATGGCTGGCAAGGTCTGCTTTCCATGGCAGCCGTTTTTGTTGTGCATGTTGTCAGTGCAGTTTTAGCTTTTGTCCCTTTGTTTTTCTTTCACTTCTCATGCCCCTCATGGCACCTGGAATGCTCCTGCGTTCCAGGACGCTATATTTTTCTGGGTTGCAGCCGCCATTGTCATCTACGCAAATGCAAAGCCTCCATGATGTCGAGGCCTGGTTCGTGCATGCACAGATCGGCAGAGCACCCGGTGGCCACGCAGGTGTCGTTCGGTCATTTTGCACAGCGCAGCCGTGAGTGGCAGAGGCGAGTGACATCATCCAGGCGACCTTTTTAAAGGCTGTCAGTGCTCTGACATACTGGGAATTATGCAGGCAGTGTGCGGCAGCTTCCCTGAGCCCAGGATCACACTGGGACAGGTAAGCCTTGTTGTGGAGCCTGGCTGTCTTAAAGGGGAATGGAAAAAAAAAATATATATATATATACACACGCGCTAACTAACCAAACACGTGGGGCTCCTCTTGTCTCCAGGCTATCCTAGAAACTTGACATACCACCCAAATTGGTGCACTCCTCCTTGAGTTGACGTACTGTCCAGGGGTCATGGACAGATCACCGCCTTCATGCAGCCAGATCTCACACACAAGGTATATGCGGGTGAAGGGGAGGGGCCAAGAGTCTGTCTTGGTTGTCCATGTGAGTTAACATGGGATCTCGCTTCCCCCCTTCTTTCTTTGTGTCTTCTCTTAGCCCTTCCAGATCAGATCACTGCACTGTAATTCGGGATGACAGAGACCTTGCCAGGCCGCAACAGCATCATTCATCATCCAGGTCCAGACGTGATTCTCCATCCAGGACCCAACGGCAGAGGAGATGTTCCCATTCCTCCTCCAGTCACCACACCCACCGCCATGACAGCCGTTCTGATCACAGAGCCTTTTGGGGATGTGGGACACGAGTCCCAGAGGGCAAGTTATTATGTGACGCATGTTACGCCCAAGCGGTTGGGGAAAAAGAGACTGAAAATCAACAGATGGAGTCTCTTGTTAAGCGTGTGGTGCAACAATCCCTGAAGGAATGGGGTACAACCCACACACAGAGCCAGTCCACCACCCTATCCGTGGCTGACAAAGCCCAGGAGGATCCGTGCCCATCCTAGCCCTACAGTGCTTCTCCTGATTCCTTGAACAGCGAATTGGAAGGTGACAAATTTGTTGGAGGCTTCAACTTCTCCATGGTTTTGCCACTAATCAGAGCAGTTAAAGAGGTCCTTAAGTGGGAAGACCCTTCCACTCCTCCGGCTAAGCAAAAGAAGTTTTTTAAACACCTGGGGAAGGAACGTTCTAACTTTCCGCTCCTTGCTGAATTAAAGGATATCATTAATGAAGGGTAGAGCAGGGTGGACAAGAAAACGTCTTTGTCAAACAAAACCTCCAGATTATACCCCTTCAAGTGAGGTACCTGGAAAACGCTCCTCTCATAGATGCAGCATTGATGTGTCTAGCTAAACACATTACTCTTCCCTTAGAAGATTCTGTATCCTTCAAGGATGGTCTTGAGAGCAGAATAGATCAAGACCTCAGGAGAATTTACGGGCTAGCTGGTATGGCTTGCAAACCTGCTCTGGCCTTGGCAGCTATGTCCAAGGCTATGGAAGCCTGGATGGAGAACATGGATTCCATTCTCAGGGACGTTTCAGAAGAGCTGGCCACAGGCTCAGGGGTTCAGGTGCTGAAGCTAGCAGCGGCCTTCCTGGGAGAGGCGTCTATTGATCTTATCCGCCTGCTGGCCTGGACTATGCTTTCTTTGGTCACGGCTAAGCAGGCCTTATGGTTATGCCCCTAGCTCGCTGACATGCCGTCCAAGCAAGCCTCATGTAAGATCCTCTTTGAGGAGTCCTCGTTGTTTAGCAACAAGCTGGATAATGCTAAAGCCTGGGCCACGGGTGGAAGGTTGGGCTTCTTGCCTCAGGATAGGTCTGTTTGGTCAGGAGAGACCCCAGCACAGAACAAGCAGTTCGGTGCGTTCAAAGGAAGCACACTCTTAGAGACCCAGCCAGGACTTCAGAAAAAATTGGAGCAGAGGCAGGCACCTTTCCGAAAGTCCACTAAGAGCTAGGCGTCCAGTGGACGTGAGCCAGCAAAATTGTTTTGAGAGTTCGCCTGCCCAGGCGGGTCAGGTAGGGGCTTGTTTGCTTCTCTTCCGGCATGTCTGGGTGGCCTCAATCTCAGACTACTTCCAGGGGGTATACTCCCCTCTCTTCTTAGTTCAAAATAAAAATGGCTCATGGCACCCAGTGAGATTTAACTTTCCTAAACAAGTTTATAAAACACGAGAGATTCAAAATGGAGACTTTGTCTACCATCCAGCAAACTGTGCAGTCAGGTGATTGGCTAATTTCAATTGACTTAAAAGACTCTTATTTTCATGTGCCAGTGGCAGAGGAATTCCACAAGTACCTCCGGTTTCAAGTCGGGCAAGAACATCTTCAGTTCATGTGCATCCCTTTCAGGCTCACAACCTCACCCCGAGTTTTTTCAAAGGTTCTTTTGGCCGTGGTGGCCCTCCCCAGAACAAAGGAGATACGTCTGTATCACTACCTCGATGATCTCCTGTTGCTGTCCCAAGACAAAGAGCAACTGTTGGTCCACAGGAGGCAGGTGATCTCCACACTGATCGATTTTGGGTGGCTTCTAACCTTGGAAAAAAGCCATCTAGAGCCAGTCCAGCACCTGATTTACTTGGGGGCCCAGTTTGACACAGTGAAAAGCACCATCTCTCTCCCAGTGGAGAAAATTCCTGTCATCCGAGAGAGAGTTTCACAGGCTGTGAGCTCTTCTCACCTGAGGGCCTCACAGTGCCTAAAAATCATCGGCACGATGGTCTCTATGACCCCCATGGTCAAGTGGTCCCTTTGCACCCTTTTCAGACAGGCTTCCTTCAGCAATGGAAATCAGGCGACAATGATCAAATGATTCACATAACAGCAGTGATGAGGAACAGCCTTTTATGGTGGCTTCAGAGCGAAAATGTGCTTACCTGCCACTCCGTTGCCCCGTCAGAACTTGCACAAGGCACATCTTCACAACCCAGGCTCAAATGTCCTGGAGCAGCCTGGTGTGCCCGTCAATCTTTTTCTCACTTCCTAAAAGGGGAGTCAGTGTTATTAAGGATGGACAATACCACAGCAGTCTCCTATGTGAAGAGGCAAGGGGGCACACAGAGCTCTACCCTACTCCAGGAAGTCGAGCCCATCATGTCTTGGGCCCAAAGAATTCTATCCAATATCTCAGCTGTCTTCATCCCCGGCGTCCAGAACGTCCAAGCGGACTTTCTGTCCCACGCACAGTTGGACAACAACGAGTGGTCTCTTCACAGGCAGACGTTCAACTGGATTCTGTCCCTGGGAATGATTTCTGAGGTGAACCTTTTTGCGTCCCCCTGCAACTTCAAGGTCAAGAAATATTACACTCAGAGCCATTGCAGCCAGGCCTTCGGAATAGATGCCCTGACAGATCAGTGGAACTTCAAAAGGGCATACGCCTTTCCCCCATTCCCGATCATCCTCAGGTTCTTGTGGAGACTTCAAGCAGAAGCAGTCAAGATAGTGGAGGTAGCACCATTCTGGTCAAACAGGCCATGGTTTCCCCTTCTGACTCAGTTCAGCTCCTGGGACCTGTTGCTGCTTCCTCTCAGGCTGGACCTTCTTTCTCAGGGGGCAGCACTGCACCCTCATCCGGCATTACTAAGACTGATGGTCTGGTTCTTGAGAGGGAAAGGCTGGAATCCCTCGGGTGCGCTTTAAGGGTGATTTCCACCCTCATGAGCTCAAGGAAGGCGAGTACGAAAAAAGTCTATGGCAGAATATGGGCTAAGTTTGTTGATTTCTCATCCGCTGCAGGCAGAGCATTCAGAGACCCAGGAATCCAGAATATCCTCAGCTACCTTCAATCCATCCTATATCTATCTCTATCCATCAGCTCTCTTAGCGTACAAGTCTCAGCCTTCTTGGCCTTCTCCGGAACATCATTGGCCATTCACCCTCTAATCTGGCAGTTCTTCCGGGGGCATCAAGACTCAGACACCAAAGGAGGCAAAGATTCCCCAAATGGGATCATCCCTTGTTCTCAACTCACTGTCTGGACTTAATACCATGGGGTCCTCCCCGCTATCTATCAAAGACCTTTCTGCAAAAAGTTGCTTTCTTAGTAGCCATCACCATGGCTAAGAGGGTTTCTGAGATCGGCCCCTAGGTCATAAAGAACCCTTTTGACCTTCTTCCCGGACTGGGTAGTCCTCATCCCTGTGCTCGGCTCAAATCCAAAAGTCACTTCAGTGTTCCATGAGAACCAAGAAACCGTCCTGCCTACATTCAGGACCCTGGGGTCCTCCGAAGTTCATCCTCTGGATGTAGGCGAAATACTGAAGGAATACCTACAAGTTACTTCCTCCTTTAGACGCTCTGACTACCTGTTTATTCTACACTCTGGTAGCAAGAGAGGGAAGTGAGCTTCAACCAGAACGATTGGGACCTGGATAGTCCAGGCTATCCAGCAGGCTTATAGGGCAAAGGGATTGGCTCCTCCACAGGCGGTGACAGCTCATTCACAGGCGGTGATGGCGGCTTCAAGGGCAGCAGCTCGGCATGTGACTCCAGACATCATCTACAAAGCGACCTCTTGGGCCTCCATCAATACCTATAAGTCTCATTATTGCATAGAACCTGCTTCACTATCTTCTGTGAACTTTAGTTTAAAAATCCTGTTAGTTGATGGGCCAAATTAAAATTTTCCTTTGTCAGCATAACCACCTGTGTGGTCTGGCTAGTTATTTCCCACATGTAGACTGCCATGGAGTCTGTCAGGAAAACGGAAAATTTATTATCAAATACTTACCATAATTTTCCTTTCCTGATGGACTCCATGGCAGTCGGAGTTCCCTCCCATAGGTCAAGGCTAGTTACAGAAAGAAGTCCCTAGCGGTGAGCTCAAATTTATGGGAATGGGATCCTATAGCATTGGAGAGGAGGCGGGGTTAACCCACACGTAGACTGCCATTGAGTTCATCAGGAAAGGAAAATTACGGTAAGAATTTGATAATAAATTTTTCACTTTCACTCATTAAAATGGAAATCAATTTATAACTTTTTTGAAATGTGTTTTTCTGGATTTTTTTGTTGCTATTCTGTCTCTCACAGTTAAAATAAATCTACCATTAAAATTATAGACTGATCATTTATTTGTCTGTGCGCAAACGTACAAAATCAGCAGGGGATCAAATACTTTTTTCCCTCACTATATTGTGTTCTCGGAAGAACTGTAGAATCTGCTAATGCATGCCAGATATCCACCAGCCCCTTTGTCAAAACTGCTATCAGAAATGTTAATATTGTTCAACACGGTGTATCGTATGTTTAAAACTGTCATGAGACAGTTGAAAATAAAATCTTACCCAGCAGGCTGTAGGAAATCACAACAGTACAATAAACAACAAATTCCTTGGAGGATCTTCATAATTTGATGTACTTTATATTGAGCACAGCCTCGAGTGAAAAGTAAGAAGTGAAAACTTGACAAATAATACTGTTGTACAGTTGTTGCATGCTACTGATGATTTTTTTATTTTGTTGTTTCCTTCCAATCAGCTCTAAAAATAGCACTGGCTTCCTAGGTTTTCATAATGAATGCCAGACACAAAAAAAAAATAAGAAAAAAGAAGCATTTTATATTTAATAAAGCCAACAGTCAGAGACTTCAAGCTTCAGAACAGATGAGCACTAAGTAAGAGTTATAAAAGGCATACTGCTTCATAATAAATAAGACTGGAGAGACATAGCTGAGGGATCATAAAAAAGCCCAAAGCTCTAAAGATAGTAGCAAAGCACTGGTTTTGCATTTGGGTTTTATTAAGAAATGTACTGGTTTTCAACTTGCAATAGTTTTTTTTCTTTATTTACATTTTTAATCCAATAGAACATTGAATATAACAACATAAGATCAAATAGATCACATGCTGACATATGGTATATATATTCTGTGGGAGAGCATAATATTTTGATGGAACTAATTCTAATTTGAGGGTTTATAGCCTTGGTTACATGGGTAATGTTGTAAAAATTATGTTTTTACTACTGATATATGTCGCATTTAGTTTATTATATTAGACGGGGTTGATTTGCTAAAACTGGAGAGTGCAAAATCTGGTGTAGCTCTGCATAGAGACCAATCAGCTTGCAGGTTTATTTCTCCAATGCTTAACTGAACAAGTTAAGTAAGAAGATGATTGGCTACAATGCACAGCCTTACCAGATTTTGCACTGTGCACATTTGGTAAATCAACTCCATCTATGTAAAACTTCAAGCTGGAGCAAAAAATAGCATTACAATGGGGCACCCCCCCCCCCCCCACTGAAGAGGTAAATGTCTATTGGTGCTGCAATAAGGAGAAATACTTACTTTATTTCATGCTGCAGCAGGCTGCCTCTATTTGCAGCCTCCTCTCAAAGCTGCTAAGGTGCGGGACCACTGCAAGGGTATAAGGTGTTCTGGGCTAGAGTTCAGCCTTAAGGCTGGGGTCATACTATTGTGAATTGGATGCTCATCCAATCTGCATGTCAGGAGATTGTGACCAGCTCTCAGTAGAGCCAGTTCACACAGCTCCAGGACGGCTGTGGAGCGAACTGCACAGTAGTCCTGTGCATCTTCTGGTCTAATTCAGGTCTGAATAAAGCCCAAAATTTGGCCCAAAATCGGACTTGAAATAGTGAACAGGGACGCACCGGACCCCTGCTGTGAGCCGTTCCACACAGCAGTGTGAACCCAGCCTGAAGCTTGTGGTAAGTTGTAATGAGTCTACACATATCAAGCAAACCTCAGAACAAGTCCATGAGTAAAGTGTGATACCTGGGTGTCAACTTCTAGTATACTCTAATTGCAGACCATTTACCATGTAGTGGTTTACTGAAGTTTTATGGTTAGCCTCCACCAGTGAGGTGTTGATTGCTATTTTGGTATTCCGATTAAGAGAGGTAGAAAGAGGTGGTTTAATTACCTATTTACTGGACATGTGGGACGCCAGAGCTGGATATGGGGGAGATATGCATGATTGATGTCTAGCCTGAGAGGTTGGAACCTTGCACAGGTAAGGCCAGTGACTATACACGGAAGCATGTTCCATTAGATAAAGGGAACATTCGCTGGCTACCGGGTTACAGTATGCCTTCGAAACATAGCACTTCAACATCTCACAGTGGTTGATAAAAACTGATTACCCTATATTTGCTGTGTATACACTGAATCAAGTGAGGTTATTGTACCAGTGGCTTACTCCCACAGATGTGCGGACACAGGATGAGGTTCATGCACTATAACCGAAAGAGGAGGGATTTATTCAGCACTATATTGGGGAGAATAGGAGCTGGGATGGGTGTTGTTAATGGAGGGGACATCGGTATCCTGAGGAACAAACTCTCAGCCATAGCTTAAGCGAGGCTTTGTTACTCAGAGTGATTGGTGGCATCCTTAATAACATTCAAAAAAAGTCACATAAATACCCAGGTTAAAGTGGCTCCAGATTTTGTCAACCATGTTGAGAGGTTGGTAAAGAGTGTGATGGTACAGGACAGAAATCTGTCATTGGCTCTGGCGTGCACGCAGGGGCAGGCGGAATTATCAACCAACATCAAACTGATTGTACAGTCTCTGTATGAGGAGCAGTGGCCTTATGAGTTAGCATCACAGCTCAGTAAGATTTTGCCAAAACATGTCGCTTACACTAATCCAAAGTGGTGGTCAAATGCCTGGATGGGCTGTGCTAGTTTGGATTGTAAAAGGTGTTATGCTGCCTGATTGATCCCATATACAGAAGTGCAGACTCAGTCTGTGTATTTGGTGGCATCAATGGGCTTACTGACTGGGGATTCTACCTTGTTGCATCTGAGGCTAAATTACCCACATGTGATCAGAGAGGATGGAATCTGAAAGCAGGTTGATATTTCCCTCTGTCAAAGGCATGACCATGACGTCCTTTGTATGCCCGGTCAATACATAGTGGTGAACGAGAAAGTTTGGGAAGATATTTCACTCTGGGTTCTGGATGGAGAGATCATTGCTGGGAAGGAAGCACCTGGGTATTATTTGGGAGTTTGTTTCTTTGTCCTAAAGGATACCAATGTAACGTTAGTCATGGAACTAGGGTGTTCCTTGAACCTAACAATAGGTAGAGGTGCATGGTATACCCTGGGCACGGTCTCTGAAATCCAGGTACAGGGATGTAATTTTGTGGTTTGTCATTGTTTAAGGTTTATATGCGTTAGACTCAATATTTATATAGAAGGGTCTCCCATTTATCTATGCAAGTTGAGGGACAAATTGATGGTAAGGTCTCTTTGTACAAGTTATAAGCTTTGCTGCCAATTCGGAACCGTGAAATACCGCTAACGTGCCAAAATTGAAAGGCCATTGTGAGCAAGCCTGCCTAATCCTGACCCGTATTTACAGTAAAGGGTTATAGGAGGTTGGGAGTAATTTGATGGGTCGCATATATTATGGTAATGGGTTGATTTATGTTATGGTATAGTGTGATATATGTGTATTTTAGGTTAGTAATATGGGAGAGTAAGGCCCTCCTTGAGACTCTGTATCTGAAAGCTGGTGAATACGTTGCTCTGAGTGTGTGCTGGTGAATGGTGAGTGAATGGACACACCTTGCCTGTTTTGATACCGGAAAGTAGAAGACACAGAATGGTGACATGGAAGCTGTCACTGAAGAATGATGGCGGTGTGTCACTCAGTGGCAAAGCAGCACATGTTGGGAAGCACAACACGTTCGGACCATAATGGACTGGTGATAAGACAGTTATAGACTGTTCCATAGAAGCCGTGTCTGAAGAAGGGTGATATGCGCCCTTTAGGCACAAAGCTAATGTTGGAAGGCATGATGATTTAATATCATATTTCTGGAGTTTCTTTCTGGTTGATACAACCAAGCCTTTGCTTTCTTGGGGGCAGTCTGGAATGTCTTTGTAGCATATCTGAAAGAAGAGATCAGGCCTCCATCAAGGCTGAACAACGCTTGGCTCCTGAATGTCTGTTATAACACTGCAAGCAATCTTGAAAGGGACCATAGCTGACAAGATGAATGTCCTGCTACAGAAGATCAAAGGACCAAAAGGCATTGTAAGAGAACTGCCATTGTGCTCCGGGCGCACTCACGCATGCACGCATACAGAATTCTGACGATCGCAGATGCGCCAATGCACGTGCACAGAGAGGTGTGCGCGTTTGTAGGAGCGCATCCACGCTACCCTTTGGTGCCAGACGGCCTATTTAAGGGGCGCACTGACTTCTGACAGTTGCTGACAGATCTTCAGCTGTTCCTGTACCCGTATTCTGTTGTTGTTACCTGCCTGTTACCTGTTGCTGAACCTTGGCTACCCCTGACCTTGCTGCTGGACTCTCCTATACTTCTGGTTATCGGTTCCTGATCCCGGGTTCCTATTTGACCCCGCTCCTGCCTGATGACTTGGTACCTTGCTGCCCGCCTGCTACTGAACCTGGCTATCCTTGTGACTACGCTCCTGTCTGATGTTTGGCTTTACTCTGCAACCCGAATATCTGCATCTTCGTTCCAGCGACCTGCTGCGACTTTGTCTTCCAAGAGTCGCATCATCTGCTTTAGGCCTCCAGGGCTACATCTGCAGGCACTCGTATTCTTCCAGTCCCTTGGTTCCTTCTGTCTTCACTCTCAGCGGGTCCAGGGCCGGAGATACAAGAGAGGCTGACCTCATCATTTCAGGCTCCGACCAGGTATGTGACAGACATTGAAGATATATAGACTTGACATATGGACAATGCTGCCCCTAGAGGCCAATACAGCAGGACGGAGAGTAATATAATATATTGAGGAGGACTGCCCCATAAGTACTGTGATTTGTCAAAAGTTTAGATGGGATGGCAATGGGGTTGGGTCTGAATGGTGTATGATTGAAGTACTGAACGAATCAGAGAGCTTTCTCTCTCTACCCTTTTTTCTCTTGGCTCAAGCCTGGTGGCTCTTTGAGCCGCATGGCTTTCTCTCTACCATTTTAAACCCAGCTGAGAAGACCATGCAATAAGTATCTTTGATGTTCTTCTATTATATGTTCCAGTGTTATATGCTTTGTAATATCTTTCATTAGTATTTTCGTTAGCGTTTTCCTATTTTCTTGGGAAATAAATAAGAAGTTGTTTTACTAAATAATAGAATAGACAAGTTTATACATATATGCAATAGAGGGAATCCGTAACCACAGTTTGTATAATATTTATTGTATCAATTATTTCACATGGACATATACAATGACTCATAGCTACAACACTAGAAAAGTATATTAAATAGTCCCTTTTATCACTGGTATGAAAATGTTTTAATTTTATGTCCCTCAGTGGAATATAATTATATTATTTAAGATGACCTTTCACATAGAAAATTACAATAAAGTTTATCAACCAATCAAACTTAGCATGTTCTGCACAAAAATCAGGCAAAATATGCAGCTTTATAGCACTAAATGATAGGCATATTGGGATCATTATATGACCTTGATATCTAGGAAAATCTGTTGGTCAGTATAGTAAACCAACATATCTAAGGTGTGTGTTTGTGTGTACAATATATTGGTAGGATTCATTTATTTGGCCAATAGCTATTCCACCAAATGTAACACCAGTGTGTTTGGTTCTGAAGAGGAAAGAAGGGAGATGCTTACCATTGTAAAATATACTTTTATTTGAACTTGGCTTGAAACAGTTGAACCCAGCAGGGGTCTTCTAAAAGAATCTACCAGATAGTTTGGTTTATACACTAGCAATCAAGTTTAGGATTCAGCTACATCTTGACCAATTTGTACATATATTGTTCCTGACACAAAACATTATATACAGGTATATATATATATTGCATGGAAAAAACTGGCAGCAGGGGCGGGGATGAAGCCTGATTGAGCAGACATGCCAGCTTAGTGCTCCACTCCTGAAGAGATGCTTCTGCCACTTTCTATCACGTCCCAGCTTGACTCTGCTGTCAAAAATTCACTGCCTAACCAGTGATAAACCCCCTCTACCTCAGGTGTGGGTTCTCAGATGTTCCAGCCCGAGAATGAACCCCAAAAAAATCAAAGATGTGCTGGCCCAGGCTTCAGACAAAATGGCACCGGCTCAATCCTCTCCTCCTGTTACCTCACACTCTGTGAAACCCTCTCACTGCTCTAAGGTAATAGCTGTAACACAGGAGGAATCTGACTCTGATTCATCAACACAAGTGCCACATTTGACATCTTTTACAGACCCTGCACATTCTACTGTACTGTGGCAATTTGAAAAAATGCCTCACAAAGCCCTTAAACACACTTCAGATCATATTACAGACAGTCTGACTAGGGAAATCAGGGAATTGGGCCAATGCACTGCTAACCTTGAGTTAAGGGTTGATGAACTGAAAAATAGCACGCTAGCTTATATGACTGAAATTGATAATCTCAAAGAGGAAAATTTAATCCTCCAATCCCATTTAGAGGATTATGAAAATAGGGCTCGGCGTTCTAACATACGTATTTGTGGGATTCCTTAATCTGTCACTGATTTACAAGCTACCATGTTGGCCCTATTTCATGAACTACAGTTGAACAAACGGAAATGGACAAGGTTCATAGAGCCCTCACACCAAAGCTGATGGACCACCGCACGATATAGTAACCAAATTTCACTATTTTCACACCAAAGAACAACTCCTGGCTGCAGCTAGAGTGAAAGATATGTTGACCTTCCAGGGACATACTTATCAGCTATTTTCTGACCTCTGCCAGCTCACTATATCTAAAAGACAGGTTTTGAAGCCGCGTCTCCAAGTTCTACAGTGACATCAAATCGCATATCAATGGGGTTTAATTTTTTTCCCGCACCAATGCTTTAAATATGTCTGCCGTTCTGCTGAAGAACTTCAGTCTTTCTTACAAGACTTTTAGAACGCCCTCTCAACCAAAATAGCATGCAAAAAGATCAGCCTCCCACTCTGCAAAAACCAGCGGCTAATGGAGGTGATAGAAGTCGCCAGGGGCAATTAAAGCGTGGTTGTTTTGCTTCTCCTACACCAGTTCCTTAAGACTCTATGGACTGATCATCTTCATTTCTTGATCCAA
The DNA here is from genome assembly GCA_037952925.1 of Lithobates clamitans. Taxonomy (NCBI): domain Eukaryota; kingdom Metazoa; phylum Chordata; class Amphibia; order Anura; family Ranidae; genus Lithobates; species Lithobates clamitans. The sequence goes on from JBBGZY010000163.1 coordinate 2,834,896, forward strand.
TGCCAGTTGTCAATATACCTGGGCCATCTGGTCATTCAGATGGCTAAAAAGTTATACTGCTTTATTTGTTTTATCTTGCTTTTTGCAAGTACATAACTGTACAATAACTGTGTTATTTGACTCATATACTTCAACTGCTGGTCTCCCTTTTACTGATAGCAGTATGCTACCAGTTTACTTTATTACATAGCCTTGTGCTATTCTTTGTTTTTATTGTTATATTTGATGCTTTATATTACGTGGTTGCTCCTTTCCCTAATATTTACTCTCCCCCTCTTGGGTGTAGTTATCAACTTTCTATATGTATTATATTTTTATTGTTGGCAGTGCTCCCTTTGGATGTGTCTTTGCACCCCTGTTAGCTACCCTCAGATTCCCATTATTATTATGTGGGTATCAAGCGGTAGCCTTTTGGCCTCTGGTGGACCGCTTGTCACTCCTCCATTACACCCTTGTGTTTTGTCCTTCACTCTCTATACCATGTTGCAAATTTTAAATACATTAGCTCTACCAGAGCTAGTTCTCCTTCTTTTCTTCTATTCTTTCTTTTTTCCTACGTCTTTTCCTGAGGTAGTTGCAGTACCATTATATATCGTTAAATCATCTGTTAGTCAGTTCCTAACATCTGTATTATGGCCCCCCTAAATGTTTTAACCTTAAATGTCCAAGGACTTAATATACCACATAAACGTACCAAGGCATTCCGCTCTTTTGCTGCAGCCAAAATCCACATTCTTTGTTTACAAGAGACTCATTTTACAGCTCAAGCCACCCCCAAATTTTTCAGTACCTCTTATCCATGAGTATTTACAGCCTTAGCAGTTACTAAACAATGGAGGAGTTCTTATAGCTTTCCACCGTACAACCCCATTTGAACCAACATCTGAAGGTAAAGCCCCCGAGGGCCGGTATCTTATACCTTCTGAACACATTTCAGATGTAGCGTTACCATAGTATCATATTATGCTCCTAATAAACACCCGACCTCTTTTCTTTCCCATCTTTTTCATGTAGTTGATACCCAAAAATGAGGTACTGTGATACTATGGGGAGATTCAAACCAAGTCCTCTTTCCCTTATTAGATAAATCCCCACCCTGTCCCTCTTCCAGTCCTTCTAAACTTTCATTTTAACAACTTCTTTCTGAATATAACTTGTTTGACTCCTGGCGTGATTTTAACCCAGCTGGCAGACGCTTTACCTACTACTCTCATCCACATAAAGCATTCTCTAGGATTGATTATATTTTCCTAAATATAAGTATGGCACCAGAAATCCTTTCCTCGATCATTATACCCTTTAGCTGGTCTGATCATAGTGCAGTTTGTACTAACATTTCCTTCCCTGTCCCAAAAGCATGAGATACATCCTGGTGTATAAACAATTCGATTTTAACTCGCGCATCCCACTCAGATATCAAGCTTGCTCCCATTGACTATCTCACTACTGGGTTGTACACATGATCGGATTTACCAACGGCAAATGTTCTATGTGAGCGCATTGTTGGAAATTCCGACCGTGTGTATGCTCCATCGCACATTTGCTGTCGGAATTTCCAGCAACAACTGAGAGCAGGTTCTCAAATTTTCCAACAAACAACTTTGTTGTCGGAAATTTCGAGCCTGTGTACATAATTCCGACGCACAAAAGTCCACGCATGCTCAGAACCAAGCAGAAGTGCTGTACTGGCTATTGAACTTCAATTTTCTTGGCTCGTCGTACGTCTGTACGTCACCGCATTCTTGACGTTTGAAATTTCCGACAACATTTGTGTGACCGTGTGTATGCAAGACAAGTTTTGAGACATCCGTCGGAAAAAAATCCACGGTTTGGTTGTCAGAATGTCCGATCGTGTGTACATATCAAAATAATACTTCTCAAGATATTTCTCCACTCACTCTTTGGGAAGCACAAAAACCTGTAATCCAGGGTGCTCAAACGTGAGCGCAAACTTCTCCACCAAAAATTAGAAACTGATTTAAATTCTTGTCATAACGCATTTTAAAACTCTCCCTTTCCCTCCACTAAAGCTAAACTAGATAGAGCCCGTTTAGAGTTTGACTTGTTTCTTAGTGTGCAGATAAAATTTTATGCAAATCACAACACCTCTATTATCTCAAGGCAAACAAATCTGATACCCTACCTCGAACCTTGCATCCACTGCATAAACCCACAACATCTGTGCGACTTAAGCTAAATCAAAATAATTATAATAATCCTGTCAAACTTTTACTCACCTTTCGCTCAAACATTGCCAAACTATACTGTAACCATAACTTTGTTCACACAGCTGCTGATGCCCTTTTTTCCCAATGTCACACTTCCAACACTTTCTCATACTCATCGTGAAAGACTTGAGTGCCCAATTTCTGCAGCGGAAGTTAGTATGGCTATCAAAGCTTTAAAACCTAATAAGCTTCCTGGCCCAGATGGGTTTTCAGCTTCTTTATACAAGAAGTTTTCTGATATTTTAACTCCTATCCTGACTGAAGCCTTAAATTTGTTGATGAAGGGACATTCTTTTCATTCAGAATCTTTAATGGCTAATCTCTGTTATCTAAACCTAAATCTGATACAACCTCCTGGACAAATTATTGTCCTATTTCGCTCCTTAACCTTAACATAAAACTTTTAGCCCAAATACTAGCAATTCATTTGAATCAGGTGACAGGTGAACTTATTCATCGTTATCAAGTTGGGTTTATCCCCTTACGCCAAGCAGGTGACACTGTTCGCAGAGCTTCGTTACTTGCCCAATCTAGACGTTTGCCAGCATGTTTTCTTTCCCTCAAAATTAGAAAAGCTTTTGACACAGTCTCATGGTCCTATCTTCAGTACACTCTTCAAAAATGGGGATTTGGACCCCATTTCTTGAAGTGGATTTGATCCCTATATGATAAACCAAAAGCATATATCAAATATGCCGGTTTTAAATCTGACCTATTTTCTATTGAAAGTGGCACCCGTCAAGGATGCCCTCTTTTCCCACTTCTTTTTGCTCTCATCATCGAGCCTCTTGCCCAATTGATTAGATCGGACCCAAACATAAAGGTATTGAATTAGGTGGATATCATCATAAAGTCTGCCTTTTTGCTGAAGATATCTTACTCTTTATGACCTCTCACCATATCACAGCACCTAATCTCCTTTCTATCTTAGACCGTTTTTCACACGTTTCAGGTCTGACAGTTAATTACCAAAAATCCACTGCACTCAACATCTCCCTATCTCCTGGAATACAACTTACTGCTAAAATAACCGATTTATATTCAGCTAACTTCCCTCCGTTACTGAAACAGGTTACTGAATTGTTAACACAACGGTCCTTTATCTCCTTATCCTTAACCGCTTCTGGACCAGCTGCCGCAGTTATACTAGCTGTATGTTGGCTCTTTAAGACACGCACAAGCCCGAAGCGTGTCCCCGGAGCCGATGTGAGGGCAGTCTCAATGACAGCCGGGCATCTGCTTTCACTCGTGACAGAACGAGAACGGGGATGTGTGTGTAAGCACACAAATCCCGATTCTCTTAGGGGAGAGGAGAGAGATTGTGTGTTCATACTAAGAATGAACACCAATCTTTCTTCTTCCCTAGTCAGTTCCACCCCCCCCCCCCAACAGTTAGAACACACCCAGGGAACACATTTAACCCCTTATCGCCCCCTAGTGTTAACCCCTTCCCTGCCAGTGTCATTTATACAGTAATCAGTGCATTTTTATAGCACTGATAGCTGTACAAATGTCACTGGTCCCAAAAATGTGTTAAAGGTGTCCGATTTGTCCAATATCGCAGTCCTGATAAAAAAATGCTGATCGCCGCCATTAAGATTAAAAAAAGAATAATAATAAAAATGCCATAAATCTGTCCCCTATTTTATAGGCACTATAACTTTTGCACAAACCAATCAATATACGCTTATTGCTATTTTTTTACCAAAAATATGTAGAAGAATGCATATTGGCCTAAACTGAGGAATTTTTTTTTTTTTTAATTTAGGATATTTATTATAGCTAAAAGTAAAAGGTATTGTGTTTTTGTCAAAATTGTCGATCTTCTTTTGTTTATAGCACAAAAATAAAAACCCCTGAGGTGACCAAATACCACCAAAAGAAAGCTCTATTTGTGGGAAAAAAGGACATAAATTTTATTTGGGTACAGCATCGCACAACTACGCAATTGTCAGTTAAAGTGACGCAGTGCCGTATCGCAAAAAATGGGTGGTCATTGAGTAGCCAAATCTTCCGGAGCTGAAATGGTTAATAGGCAAAATTGATGTAATCAAGATGGCTATTTTATCCAAATTCTTATACCTTTTTAGAGTCCTGCCAATTTCCCAATTTCAGTACCATCCCATTATTTATGACTTATTCAGCGTATAATTATGTCATTTATCTGGGGCACAGCTAAACTCGTACCTCTAAATCCACTCTTTGTCTTCCACAACAACGTGGAGGCTTAGGTCAACCCAATATTTCTGCCTATTATCATACAGTTCAACTTGCACATTTAACTAAATACCATGCAGTAAAGGAAGTTCTGCTTTGGGTAGCAATAGAGTCTGTCGACTGCGACTGCGTGTCTCAGTAGCCAATATGTTATGCTTATGTCCAGTTGATTGTACCTCTATCCGCAATCCTATCACAAAACACTCTTTATCCATCTGGGATAGATTCAAAACCACTCTCTGCCTTCAATCACCCCATATACCACTTCTTGCTTTTATTGAAAACCCTGCCTTTAACCCTGCCTGGATTTCCCCTAATTCCTTTAATGCATGAAGTGCAGCTAATCTATTTAGATTATATAAATGTGTATCCGCTTCTTCTTTACACTCCTTTCCTATACTATGTGAACCTTATGGACTTCCCCAATCAGAATTATTCTGTTACAGATTCCATTTTTTTTTTCCAACCATACCTACAATCATGCACTTTTTTTTCCCAAGATCTCGCGTTTTGAGCATATATGTAATTATGTCCCACATATCAGGGGACTTTTTTTGATTCTTTATAAGCAAATTCTACCAGTTTTGATACTAGCCCCCCTCGCTATGTTTCTAAATGGGAACAAGATCTAAACAGCTCATTCAATGATACTGAACGGTCCAGTATATGGTGAGCCACTAAATCTGCTTCCTCTAATGTTGTTGCTGTGGAAACAAATTATAAGGTGCTTTCTCGTTGGTATTTAATTCCTGCTAGGATAGTGAAATATGCTCCTGATCACCCTGCAGCTTGTTTTCGTGGCTGTTCAGATCCTGGCACCCAACTCCATACATTGTGGGATTCAGGGACGTGCAGTGAGATCAGTGGCTGGTGAGGCGCTAGCTACTGTAGTATCAGAGCCAGATACACACAGGTTACATACGCTGCGAATGCTAGAGCGAGAGCAAAAATTTTAGCACTAGACCTCCTTTGTAACTCTAAACATGTAACCTGTAAAAAAAATTAAAGCGTTGCCTATGGAGATTTTTAAGTACTGAAGTTTGGCTCCATTCTACAAGTGTGCGCAATTTTAAAGCGTGACATATTAGGTATCTATTTACTTGGCATAACATCATATTTCATAGTATACAAAAAATATCTGGCTCACCTTGGTGTTTTTTTATTTTTATTATTCGTGAAACACTTTGTTTCCAAAAAAAATGCATTTGAAAAATTGCTGCACAAATACAGTGTAATAAAAAGTTGCAATGACCACCATTTTATTCCCGAGGATGTCTGCTAAAATATATATGTTTGGGGGTTCTGAGTAATTTTCTAGCAAAAAAATTATAATTTTTACATGTAGGAGAGAAGTGTCAGAATTGGCCTGGGTGGCAAGGGGTTAATTACTGTAAGTAAGTAATATCCAAATAATTATTATATATTGTTTTTAAAGTAATTTACTATATTTTCTAAATCTGTACTCAAGCAGGTGGCTTAATGGACAAATTACTGAAGTTTGAAGTTATAACTTCAAACCAGTAATTTCACAGTAAATAGCTAAATAATAAATTATTATAACATATAGCATAATAATAATATGATTTGGCTTGTTTAAAACAGTACCTTTTCAGTAGTAGAAGATTCTCACTCTCCCTCTTAACTGTGTGAGAAAAACATGGGATTATGGGTAAGCCTTATAACCATAAACTCATGTTTTTTCCTTGTAGTTAAGAGGGCTGGGAGGAAGCATGTGTCTTTTAGACACATGCTCCCTTCTATGACACTGCAGTGAGAGGACAGCCTCCACTGCAGCATTTTTGTTGGACAGCTGGGGCCAATGGTACTTTACCATTGTTACAAGGCTCCAAGCTTTCCATCGAGCACAGGGCCTCTGACAAGAAGTGAGAGGCACTGTGAGCTCATCCTCTCAGTCTTCTGCAAACAGAGTGTGCCAGTTTGTATTTAAACTGGCCGCTCTGTATGTAGCTTCTGACAGGCTGCACAAGGAGCCCTGTATCTCCGGTCCCAGGAGCCCCAAATTTCGACCAGTGGTGGGGTATGACTTAGTTTCTGTGACCCCAGGTCGCCCAGCTATGACCCTCAATGCTCAATCTTTTTTTTCTGCTCTGCCTCACCTGCCTCCCCTGAATGCATGTCCCTGGTGGGATTGTCCAATAGCCCAAACATTTTGGAAGGCAGTTTTTGATTTAGCTTCTAAAGTGTTCAAAATTTCTATACAATCTAATCCTGCTAAAGCTCTTTTGAATCTAAAACCCAACGGAATTACACAGAATAAATGTTACCGTCTTTTAAAGCTCTTAACAGCCGCAAAACAAACCATAGCTAAGGCATGGAAAACTCAAAATCTGATTGTAGCCAAAACCATTCACAGAACCAATAGAGTCCTTGGTCATGCTAAAATGGAAGCAACTGAGAGTGATCGGACCTGCAATTTTGGTTACCTTGGGTTAAACATTTTTTATCTCCTGACTTTTATGACACTTTAATATTGCCATGGTAATAGTAGTTCATTTACCCTTTCATCACCCTTCATTCGGTGGAAACTGCACTACCTATATTAAATTTACCCTTTATTCCCACTCTATTTTTTCCCTTTTCTTTACTTCTTCTATTCTATTACTCCTTTTTCATGACCCTTTCTTTCCTTTTTATCAGTTCTTATGTGGTACTCACAGGGTTGTTCTTCAAACCCATTGAAATGTAGTTTTGCTCTACTGATTTGTTAATAACCTTGTTTTTAATCAGACTGACAGTCAACACTACCTTTCTCTTTCTTTTCAATTATATGACATTTTTGACATTTGACTTTGACAGTCTATTTGATGCTTATATAGCGCGATATTGCATTCAAATTTTTATTTGTCTTTTTCCATTTGAAGTCATTTGTTTGTTATCCTTTGAAAATGTACCACAATCTTTGTAAAATTCAGATTGTCCTCCTTTATTTTATTCAAAACAATAAACAAATTTGACAAGGGAAAAAAACTGAAAGCTCCAGACAGGAGCCACGGTACTAACAATGCAAGGTTAGTCTAGCGATTTCCCCTGCTGAGTTGTTGTGTTCTGACAGGGGGACAGCTCTGATCAGAGCTCTTTGCCATTGGCTGACAGCACGCTCGACAGAGGCAGGCCAAAAAGCCAGCTTCTGTCGGACAGACCGACATATACACAGGTAGAACGTCGGCTGGTATTTTTTGTACCTGCAAATATCTCCCGACATACTGCCCATGTGTATGGGGCTTAACTACCCTCATTCCATAGCCCACTCTTTTCCTGATAAGATAAGTAAAGATAAGATAAGGTAATATAATATATTTTATTGCCATTGTATACATACAACATTTATCAGGATATTCTTTACAATATCAATAAAGCATTTCTCAACACAACCACACATACATACTCCTAGCACATGCCCAAATATCTGTTTATATATAATAAAATATAAAATTTTATTTAAAAAATAAATAAAAAATTCCACATAAAATTCTTAAAATTCTGTATCTGGTGGGGTTAAGGACAATACAGCACTAGGAAAAAAACTATACTTTAAGCAATTAGTGTGCATTTTGAGTGTCCTATATCTGTTCCCTAATGGTAAGGGGACAAACACACTGTAAACTGGGTAGGTTGGATCACTACTAATAGCTTTTGCCTACTTTTTTAATTGGCTGGCATATGTTGTGTCCAAATTCTGTGTCATTGTATCTATGATCCACTGTGCTATTTTCATCACACGAGACAGGCACTTCTTATCCTCTGCCCTGCAACTGGCAATCCTCACTACAGCGCAGTGGAAAAGAATACTCTCAATGGTACAATGATAAAAATTGACCAGAAGCCTTAAAAAAAAATCCAGCCTGCTTCAGTCACTGAAGGTAAAACATTCTCTGCTGCGCTTATCATAACAGCTTTCCCAATTTAATTACCATTGTTGTCTATGTTTATTTTTTCTCTGAGACTAATGCGTTTCAAGTAGTAGTAGCATAACACTGCCTTGAAAAGTCAAAGAGAATATCTCCTACAATGCCAACCAGTTTAATAGCCCATTCTTTTTCTTCCCTCAAAGCGGAGTTCCACTTAAACGTGGAACTTCTGCTTATCTGTCTCCTCCCCGCCTCCAGTGCCGCATTTGGCACCTTTCAGGGGGAGTGGGAATGGGTATCTGTTTTTGACAGGTCCCCCTTTCCCGCTTCCGGAGACTGCGCCGCGGTGCCATCCCTCGGAAGTCTGGCCCCCTCCTCCTACCTCCGCCACCAGGCCAATTAGAAAGCGCAACGCGCTTTGCGCATGCACAGTAGGGAACCAGCTGTGAAGCCGAAAGGCTTTACTGCCAGTCTCCCTTACCAGGAATGGTGGTGGCAGCACTTGACAGCCGATCCTAAAATCAGCTGCGGTGCCGACATCGTGGGAACCCTGGACAGGTAAGTGTCCTAATATTAAAAGTCAGCAGCTACAGTATTTGTAGCTGCTGAATTTTAATTTTTTGTGGGGTCCAGATCATCTCTTTAACAACCATCATGTGTTTGTTTGTTTTTTTTTACTCAGAGATTTTCCTACTTAACAATTGGCTAAAACTGTGTATATCATTACTGCTTTGACTGAGAAGAGGGAACCCCCTTCCCCAAAAAGACTGTCCTGAAAATATAAATGTAAGTGCAAATATGGATAGTACACTAAAAAATGTGTTGTATACATTTATGCTTCTCATTAAAAAAGAGAATGAACTATCATTAGACAATCCCTTAGCATTAGGCAGGATTATGTAAGGGAACTAATCTAGCTCATTATGTTCCTACAAGATTTTATTGAAGGAAATATCTTCAAGGAACCGATGGAATGTTTGACAAATACGCTTTAGTGACTCTATTTGAGTAGGTGCTATCTAGACACGTACAATACATGCTCCCTCACTAATTAAATTAAACTCAGACTAGAGAATGCAGAAATGAGCAAAGATAATGTGCTACATTAAAGTAATGCTTATTCAAGCATGATTCCTGAAATTCATGTGGGAGTATTTTAAATACAAAACTTGTTTGTGTTTATCCTTATCAGGTTTCTTTTGACAAAGTTTTTATGAAGAAAGATGCTAAAACATTTATAGCGTATACAATAAAGTATCTTACAATAAAGGCAATTATGTACAGTACAAATGTTTTCCAGCAAAAGCAAAGATCAAAGTATTGTAGGAAATTTGAACATACTACGGTGTGTATAGGCATTCCTCAATGGCAATAAATATTCACTGAGGTTTACAACCACTTCCCATCCAGGCCAATTCTGGCACTTCGCTCCTACATGTAAAAATCATAATTTTTTGGTAGAAAATTACTCAGAATCCCTAAAAATTATAAATGAGAGATGACTGGGGACCATCTGTGCCCCAAAAATCTCTATGGTCAACTTCTGACACCGTTGGATTCCTTCTCCGGCTCACTGATCACACAGGTGAGTTGAGAGAAGCACTAGAGGGTGGCAGGAGGGGGGAACATCTCCTCCCATCGCCTGTAAGAACAATCAAGCAGCTGAACTGCTGCTACGATTGTTCTTACGGTGAAGGGAATCGCCAGCTGAAAAGAACAATACTGGGTTGATGCCTGTAGGTGCAGGCATCAGCTTGGTATAACCACTGAAATGGGAGGATGTCCATGTATTCCCTCCTGGCGGGAAATGGTTAATAAAGCAGTAGAGACTGTTCACTAAGTCAATATCTGCTTAGTTTAGCAAATAAGGCAGAACTGTGTTTACTTTAAAAAAAAATCATGTTTAAATAAAATAAATGCATGCATATAGTATGATTAGGTGATTGAGATATAACCTCACCTTAGTTTGTAATGAGAACAGCCTGTAAGGGGGCTTACATATTTTGGCCCATTTCCTTCCACTGTAGTACAGCAACAGAGTTCTGTTCTAAAATAAGGAAATATTTTCCTTTAATTACGAAAATGGACACTTTTTGCTGGGCAGCGAATGTCATTATTCACAGACAGCAACTGAAGTAACTACTTTTTGTGTATTATAGAGACACCCAGGCCAGACATGTGATTACTAAACAGGCAACGCTTTTCCTGGTGGATTCCCTAAACATAATCTGTACAATGAGAAGTTTTTTGTAGAAAGATTGCAACATAGCAACAGACTGATCAACCAAAGTTAAAGGAGTTGTAAAGGCAGAAGTTTGTTTTTATGTTAATGCGTTCTATGCATTAAGATAAAAAACCTTTTGTGTGTAGCAGCCACCCCAGCACCCTGTAATTACTTACCTGAGCCCCATCTCTCTCCAGCGATGTCCACAAATGTCTAAGTCATCCGGGACACTCTTCCTGATTGATTGAGACACAGCAGCGGTGCCATTGGCTCCCGTGGCTGTCAATCAAAGTCAGTCAGCCAATCAGGGGAGATAAATGTCCAATCTCTATACACATCCATACCTCATGAAGTAGGCCTCAATGCCCTACAGTTTTTTCTCTGTCAAGACCCCATGCTAAATCCAAGGCAAGCTTCCTTTATCGTTGAGGCCACTTCCTTCTGTCTTACACATAATTATTTTAAATTTGAGGAAAACTTTTTTCTGCAGCTACAGGGGACAGCTATGGGGGCGCATTTCGCGCCCTCATATGCGAATCTCACCATGGGGCACTGGGAGCATCAATATATATGGAACAACAACCCGTTTTTTTCCCATATTGTTTTTTATGGCCGCTATATAGATGACGTGATCATCATCTGGGATGGCAGTGTATCAGTATTCTCAGACTTCGTAACATATTGCAACACCAATAACATGGGCCTCACTTTTACCTCTGTCATTGACCCAAACAAACTAGCTTTTTTGGACCTTGAACTTTTTTGGATAGGTAATGAGATACACGCCAAAAACTTTACCAAACCAACAGCTGGAAATTCCTTCCTCCACTATAAGAGCTGCCATCACCCCCTATGGCTAAATAATGTACCTAAGAGTCAGTTCTGTAGGCTAAAAAAGAACTGTACACTGAAGAGTGGTTATGACACTGAAGGTTCAATTCTAAAAGAAAAATTTCTTAAAAAGGGATTCCCCGTTGATCTTGTGGACACAGCTTAACAATATAAGAGTAAACCGCCTATTGAAAACTCTCATCCACGTTCAAATACTGACAATAGTAATTTACGATTCATTACTCAATTCCATACCCAACATAAACAAATGGAAAATATCGTTAAAAAACATTGGCCTTTACTATTACAAGATGAACATCTACTTCCTACTCTGTCTAATAGACCTCAATTTGCCTATAGGAAAGCACCCAACATTAAAAGCAAGGTAGCGACCAGCAAACTCAGGGCTAGACCTCCACCTCCGGGCCACTATATGCCCACCTTCCTAGCTATTTCTGGGATGTATCAGTGCCGCAAACCCCTCTGCAAGACCTGTCGGTTTGTGACACATGGCCAGAAAGACTTTCACGTTAAAGGCAAAACCTACCCCATAAAGGGTTTTCACACATGTTCTTCTGACCATGTCATATATTGCCTCACTTGTCCCTGTGGTCTATTTTATGTAGGGCGTACTATCCGGCCACTACGGAAACGGTTTGGTGAACACCGTCGCTTCATCGAAGGCGGACTAGACAACCATAGCGTCCCTAAACACTATCTCCATGTTCATGAAAAATCCACCAGCGGCCTCAGAGTATGGGTTATTGAGGCAATGCCAAAAGATCTCCCCCCAGCTGAACGCTACCGACGACTATGCCATAGAGAAATGTATTGGATATTCCTATTAAATGTCTTAGCCCCTGGAGGGTTAAACGAGGATTTTGAAGTTAGTGCCATACTTTGACATGATATTCCTCTTTCACATTTATTTAGGCTCTTTTCCTCTTTTTTATAATTTTTTATAACTTTTAAAAAGATGTTTTTAACCATCAACATTATTCCTCTATGTTTACATACTCCTTTTTTAATTTTAATTCATGGGCGTTTTCACGTCATAATTTACATACTTCCATATGATAATAACATGATTTTATTAATGTTATTCATGTCCCCCTTCCCTGTCTGGCGTTGTAAACATCAATATTATCTTGCTTGCCCGATTTGCTGATAGTCTGTTATATGCACTCTTCATGACCTGTCAGTTCCATACATTAGGCACTTTGATCGTCATACAGATCGTTTTTAAACCTTTATTACTACCATCCTTGATTTTATCTTATATTCTTTTACTGCTCCGTTTTTTAGTATGCTGATGCAGGTATTTTGCTGACATTCATATGCATTTACTAGACTCATTGCTATTATGTCTTGCTGCCCCCGCCCCCGGCCAATCCACTGCCAGTGTGCTTGTATATATCCTCCCCAGCCATCAGTGTAGTCCGAGGTTGAGAAAGGAACGATTGACGGTTCCGAAACGCGTCCCTCATTGATGACATCACATCCCCTCTCTGGCTCTTCGTTTGCGGTTCAGGCTGATCACAGAGCTGCTCAGCGGATGACATCACTTCCGGGTTCGCAGCCCTCACACGCTGACGACGCCGGCTTCACAGCGGCTCTCTGTGCTTTACACCACTGCTGACAGTGACTACATCTATCCTCCTGAAGGCTTCCTCTGGTCGTGACCCCTTCCAATGCAGCCTCACCCACGATGTGCCTGTTTACAACTCCTATTTTGTAAGTGTTTTTAACCCAGTTGGGGTATTAAAATTGTTTATCTTCTGCACTTAGAGGCGCCTTTGTTTGTTTTTATTTCAATCAGTGGAGAGAGAGGGCAGGGCTGGGTCAGGGCTCCATGTCTGAATGTACACACAGAGCTGTGACTCGGCTCCAGTGCCCCCATAGGAAGCTGCTGACAGAATAGGAGGAAGTGGCCAGGAGCAGCAAAGAGGGACCGAGAAGAAGAGGATCTGGGCTGCTCTGTGAAAAATCAACTGCACAGAGGAGGTAAGTACAATATGTTTGTTATTTAAAAAAAAAGAAGACTTTACAATCACTTTCATGCCTAAGCCCATTTCTGACATTTGTTACTTACAAGTTAAAATCCGTATTTTTTGCTAGAAAATTACTCAGAACCCCCCACATTATATATATATTTTAGCAGAGAATCTAGAGAATAAAATGGTGATCATTGCAATATTTTTTGTCACACTGTATTTGCGCAGCGGTCTTTCAAACGTAATTATTTGGAAATAAAGACATTTTCATGACTTAAAAAAAACTGTGAAAATGTGAAAGATGATGTTACGCCGAGTAAATAGATACCTAACAAGTCATGCTTTGAAATTGCACACATCGTGGAATGGCAACAAACTACAGTACCTAAAAATCACCATAGACGGGGCTTTAAAAAAAATAACGGTTACCAGGTTAGAGTTACAGAGAGGTCTAGTGCTAAAATTATTGCTCTCACTCTGATTATCGCGGCGATACCTCACATGTGTGATTTGAATACCGTTTACATATGCGGGCGCGACTTAAGTGTGCGTTTTCTTTGCAGCGCAAGCTCGCGAGGATGGGGGCACTTTAAAAAAATATCTATATTATATATATATTTACACTTTAAAAAAATGAAATCTGATCACTTTTATTGCTGTCACAAGGAATGTAAACATCCCTTGTGACAGTAATAGGTGGTGACAGATACTCTTTATGGAGGGATCGGGGGTCTAAAAGACCCCAAATCCCTCTTTTACACTTCAAAGTATTCGAATTGCCAAAAATGTCGATTCTAAATACTGTAGTTTTTTTTTTTTAAACAGCGCCATTGGCAGCCGAGTAAACCAAAAGTGACGTTGTGACGTTGCTTCCGTGTTTACAGAAAGAATACTAGAATAAAGCCGTTTCCTGCTTCCTTCCAGTCTCACTCTAGCCGGTGAAAGTGTCGGTTCATGGATCGGGTCTCCCGGTGGGGCGGGAGGCCCAGGAAGATCAACAGAAGGCGGAGGGAGGGGGGTTGTCCCTTCTCGCTCCTTCGGGATAACAGCCGAGCGGTGTGTTTACCGCTCCTCCACTGCTGCTCCCCATTGAAATCAATGGGGCAGCGCTGCGATACCACCGGCAAAACGCATCTCCGGCAGTGTTTTGCAGGCAGATTTAACCCCTTTTTGACCACTAGCGGGGGGTCAAAACCGCCCCACTAGCAGCCGAATAGCACCCCTAAAACGACGGTAAGCGGCGCTAAAAATAGCGCCGCTTTACCGCTGCTGCTCCCTGCGGCTCATAACACATGGAGGCCATCAGTCTTTAAACAAAAACAAAAAAAGTATTAAGCCAAGGGTTCTCCAATCTCCAGAACCGTCAGGTGAGTAAAATATCCAATGACATCAGCGTGGATAGCAGACCCATGTAATACCACTGAAAACATCTTCCTCACCATGCAACATACATATAAGATATAGCCCCCCTTGGAGTCATTGCCATGTGTAGAACTTAGAAATCAGTTGGATGTTCTTTGATATGGGAGAGTCTACCCCCAGAGAGTGTAAAAAGGGAGAACAGGTCTGTAGGGCAGAGCTCCAGCTTAATCTCCTATGGAACACAAAACAATCTGTCTTAACAAAAAAAGTTTAACCTACAATGTCCATGGGTTAAAGGAACCTTGTCAAGGAAGAAAGAGATGTGAGGGGAGAAAGTGAGAACAAGAAAGGAAAGGGAAGCAGACAGATCAGAGACGTGACCAGTGGGTTTTTAAACTGCATTGTGTCTGTGGATGGAGATGTGTCTCTAATGCTGTCCCAAAGAGAGTCAACAGTGGGGCTACTAAAACTGGAGAGTGCAAAATCTGGTGCAGCTGTTCATTGTAGCCAATCAACTTCTAACTTCAGCTTGTTCAATAAAGCTTTTACAAAAAAAAAAAATGGAACCTGGGTCCTATGCGCACCTTCCTGCCCAGGCCAATTTTCAGCTTTCAGCGATGTCACTTTTTAAATGACAATAGCGCGGTAATGCTACACTGTACCCAAACTACATTTTTATTATTTTGTTCCCACAAATAGAGCTTTCTTTTGGTGATATTTGATTGCCTCTGTGGTTTTTATTTTTTGCTAAACTAATAAAGACTGAAAATTAAAAAAAAAAAAGTTTTTCTTTGTTTTTGTTATAAAATTTTGTAAATAAGTACGTTTTCTCCTTTACTGATAGGCACTGACAAACTGCACTGATAGGCACTGACAAGGCGGTACCAATGAGGTGGCACAGATGAGCTGGCACTGATGGACACTGGCGATGGGCACTGATAGGTGGCACTGATATGCGGCACTGATGGGCATTGATAGACGGCACTGATGGGCACTCATAGGTGGCACTGGTGGGCACTGATTGGCAACATTGATGGGTACTTATGGGTGACACTGATAGATGGCACTGCTGGGCACTGATGGGCACTGATGGCTGGCACTGATGGATTTAACTGATAAGCATCACTGGTGGTACTGGCAGGCATTTTACTTTGGCACTGATTGGCATTTCCATGGTGGTTTAGGGTGGCATACCTGGTGGTCCAGCGTAGTGGCCATCTCTGGTGGTCCTGGTGGCATCCTGGTGGTCCTGGGTGGGCATCCGAGGGGGGGGGTTGTGCTGATAAACAATCAGCACAGCCCCCCCCTGTCAGGAGAGCAGCTGATCGGCTCTCCTCTACTTGCGTCTGTCAGGCGCGAGTGAGGAAAAGCTGATCAACGGCTCTAGCTGTTTACATCGTGATCAGCCGTGATTGGACACAGCTAATCACGTGGTAAAGTGTCTCTGTCAGAGACTCTTTACCTAGATCAGAGTTGCGGTGTGTCAGATTGATACACCGCGACAACGATCGCAGCGGCTTGATATCCTGGCGACACTTTGCCGATGTCATATTGCTATATGGCAGACGGCAAGTGGTTAAATCAACCTCTGTGTAGTAAATAGCCTGTGGAGCTGGCTTTTGTGTAACCCAGATATCCCTGTGATATCCCAGAAGTGTGAAACTGTGATGATTTCCCCTTCACTTCACGTATAGTGTTCCAAGTTGAATTTGGGTGTCCTCCACTCTTACAAGGCTACATTCTTTTAATAAATCAATTTCATTATTACAAAGTGCAACAAACAGTTAAGAATGTTTGACTGATTCAGACTTATGCATTGAGGTAACATGTGATAATACACATCTTAGCATCGCACATTTCATTGCATTTGGAATAGTACCCAATGCACTGTTACACTCACTAAGGTGATAGTGGTGAAACACTGGTGGTGGGTAAATGCAGTGACAACACCTAATAGAACCCTAAGGCACTTTGAGGGAAACCCACACAAATCATGAGGACTATTTATATCCGATTCCCCAGGAAAACAACGTTACAGTGGAATATGCACGGAGTGTATTATAAGGATATAAAGTATAGGAACATATATATATATATATATATATATATATAACGGTTTAAACACATCCTTATGGGACTTTCCTTTTCTGTGGCATAATCAATTACAATTATGTGGTTCATGAATTGCATATACAGTAATACTAGTTAATTAGTGTCATCAGATAAGAGTATTTGGTACATAACACAGTAATATCATTGTCCAATTGATTATACATGCATGGGGATTCTTTTATTTATTTATTTACCTTATTTTCTCAGTCATGTCACAAATTTCAGTGCACTGCCAATGCCCTTTTGCATTTGGAAATGCCGTCATTTTTCATGGCATAGCTTCAACAAGGTGTTGGAAACATTCCTCAGAGATTTTGTTCCATATTGACATGATGGCATCACACAGTTGCTGCAGATTTTGTCAGCTTAACATCCATGATGCAAATCTCCCTTTCCACCTCTTCTCAAAGGTGCTCTACTAAATTGAGATCTGGTGACTGTGGAGTACAGTGACCTCATTGTCATGTTCAAGAAACCAGTGGTGAGATGATTTGAGCTTTGTGACATGGTGCATTATCCTGCTGGAAGCAGCCATCAGAAGATGGGTACACTGTAGTCATGGACTAGGGATGGACATGGTCAGCAACAATACTCAGGTAGGCCGTGGTGTTTAAACAATGCTTAATTTGTACTAAGGGGCCCAAAGTGTGCCAAGAAAATATCCCCACACAATTACACCACCAGCTTGAACCGTTGATACAAGGCAGGATAGATCCATGCTTTCACATTGCTTACGCCAAATTCTGACCCTACCATCTGAATGTTGCAGCTAAAATCGAGACTCATCAGACCAGGCAACGTTTACCCTTTCTTCCATTGTCCAATTTTGGTAAGCATGTGCAAATTGTAGCCTCAGTTTCCTGTTCTCAGCTGACAGGAGTGGCACCTGGTGTGGTCTTCTGCTGCCCATCTGCTTCAAGGTTTGATGTGTTGTACATCCAGAGATGGTATTCTGCATACCTTGGTTGTAACGAGTGGTTATTTGAGTTACTGTTGCCTTTCTATCATCTCGAGCAAGTCTGTCCATTCTCCTCTGACCATCAACAAGGCACTTTTGTCCACACAACCGCCGCTCACTGGTTATTTTCTCTTTTTCAGATCATTCTCTGTAAACCCTAGAGATGTATAAGGGAAAAATAAAAAACTAAATGACCAAGGCACACCAAACAGAGTAAACTACAAAAAAGTTTATTAAGCTATACAAAGCTGAACATAGAAAAAAGTGTACACAACCACCCCTAAAAGACAGATATGGTGGAAATACTGGTAAGGGGATCCCACCAATCTATCTGTACCCTCCCTGTAAACAGTATATAATCCCTTATAAAAAAGGCGAGGAAGCCTGCAAGTGGGGGAGGATCCTCCCTACCCCAATAGATAGCACACCCCTATAGCACCTATGAAACCCCCTACTACCTGAGATGGCAGGCTGAACCATACAGTTCCTGAAGGGACAGCATGATAATGCAAATGCACTAGATATTCACGCTCTTCCCAGACACAAACAGCTCAATGGCTAACCATGGTATCTGCAGTCAGTCAGTCAGTCAAAGGAAAAAATGGGTGGTAAAAAATGGGTGGTAAAAAATAGGAACAAGTTGGACAAAAACAAAAAACAATGGAAGGACAAAGAATATATATGATATGATGATAAAGTGCTGTGATATAGGATGAAGCAAAGGGGCCTGATTCCGCCTGGTAGAAAATTGTATCCTGAGATGTAAGTCCATCCAATAGTATCTTCCTGTGTTATTAGAAACAGGGATATATCAAGTGTCCAGTATAGTTTTTGCCGCTGGATATAAAAGCGGTGTGTAACCACACAAATGGGGACAAGTGAGTGAATAGATATGCACTATACCCATATGCTGAAGAGTCTATTATAAGACAAAATGTCTTCACGGCTGAATAGCTGAATGAATGCTAGATAGGGACACAATTCCAATACACAATTGATAGCTGTATGTCCTCCTTATATTGTTGCAAGCATAAATGCAAAAAAAGGGTATATGCAAAAAGGCCAGGGTTACTCACTGATGGTAGAAGAATATGGATGTCCCTCAAAGATAGACGACCTGGATGCAGACCTGTATGGTATGTATATCCAGACGATGTTCCAATATGTCCATATTTAAACGCAAAGCATTAGTGCCTCTTCACCTGGGCTGCTTAGCTGATCAACAGGGCTGTGTTCCATTCCTTGACACCTGCTGCTGGTCTGATCCATGGTAAATCCCATTTCTTCCCCATTCTGATGCTCGGTTTGAACTTCAGCAAGTCGTCTTCACCATGTCTAGATGCCTAAATGCATTGAGTTGCTACCATGTTATTGGCTGATTAGCAATTTGTGTTACCAAGCAGCTGAACAGGTGTACCTAATAAAGTGAGTGTGTATATTGTGCAAAAGGGAATCACGTACACAGATATGTTTTGGTAAATGAAAGCATATATTTGTCCTAGGCAGGAAAAGGAAAAGGCAGCAAAAGGAAATGTTTTCCTTTTGCGTGCCTATCTCTATAAAATGTACCTGCTCCTAGTATTTTATGGCGAAGGACGATTGGGATTTTCTTCATTTAACTATAATAAATGGCTTTAATCGTTTGGCATTAATTAAAATGCAGATTTCCTATCTTCATTTAAATATAAATTAAACATGAAATTAATATAAAGATGTGCACAAGATTAATCAGGGCAATACAGCTAGCAGTTTTTTACAGTGGAGTTTAAAATTGTTATCTGCACTTCAAATGCATACAAGATATTCTAATTATTGTAGCCTGTTGTCACTGTAATAATAAGCAGACAGCAATATGTAAGGCTATAGTAGTTACAAAATATAAACATTAATTATGTTTAAATGAAGATGAAGGTGCAACATAAAAACTATTGAAGTTTGGAAAGTAAATTAACCTCTTCGACACTGGATTTGCTTCTACTACAAAGAAAGGGATATTTTAGCAATCTTGACATGAAAACTGTACAAGAGTATATATTTAGACATTCTAGTAATAAATGTTATATGTATTTCTGTGCAGTTCCTAAATTACATTGGTTAGAACTATTCCCTCTCATCTCATTTTTACTTTTCTTTATCCTACCAGCCAGCCACCAGCAAGCTTGTAGGCCCATAGATCTCTTTTTTTTTGTTTTGTTTTATATCTGACATGCTAAGTATTCTTGGATTCCCATAGAGAGATGACATAGGTACAACAAGATGTCTAGTTTATCAAGGTTTCCCAAAGAAAAAACGTGCCTGTATTGCCAACAGCAATCAGATTCACCCTGTCATTCATCTATTAGGATTTAGAGAATAGGAAAAGGCTGATTGCTTTGGGCAATACATACACGTCTTCTTTCAGGCTCTTGATATATGAGGTAAACCAAACCATGGGATGGATGTTGTAAATGACAGGCTAGGTTGTACTTTTGATATGCCAAGCAAAATTTAATTTTTATTTCTTGGCTTTCTAAGCTAACTGTCTAAAGGCTTGTGAAGGCAGACGTTTTTTTTCCATTATGCATTTTCCAGGCTTTCCTTTGTACTTTACTAATTCAACAACTTGACATTTAGCGCCCCGGAGGATATTAACAATAAATCACATATATGCTTCCACCATAACCATGACCATGACCATAACCATAAACATAACTATAAAACAAGAGTAAATAAATTTCACCTCCTGGTAGCACAATGTAACCTAGGTTTAAATTCATTTAAATGTTTGTACTCTTAATACTAATCACCCAGTGAAAAAAAAGTATAGCCATATAAGTGATGTCCTTTTAAGAGTTAATGAATCGTATTCCACGCAGAAATTAGTGTCCAACCCCAGATACACCATTTTACTTGTGCAATTTCAAACTCCAGACTCCAATCTTCCATTTGTTCTCTTTTTTCACCACTTTTCACAACATTTGACACTAGTGTGTTTTACTATCTTTCTATGAACAATGTAAGCCATTTATCTCCAAGAGAGTAGACCAACCTCATTGGATCTCTATCCTGTCCTAATCTTATGTAGGGGAGTCAACCAGCCTCCCTGGGACTCCATCCTGCCTCCAGTTAGGATCGGAAGTACCAGGCCTCAGTTCCAGGTGTAAAGACATCCAGACCCCCTTTAGGCAGACTGTCCTATGGCAACTGCCCCATCACATGCACCCTCCCCAGGCCAAACTCTGAGGGGGAAGAGAGCTTACATCAGCCAGCACTGAATATTTATACCCTTTCCAACAATGCACCACTGGTAAAGGAAACTGTTAGCAGTGGGTTGGGAAAAGACATTTAACTGATTGTAAAGTCTTGTTTAAAAAAACAAAACAAACATGTTATACTTACCTCCTCTGTGCAGTTGGTTTTGCATAGAGCAGCCCAGATCCTGCTCTTCTTGGGTTCTACTTCTGTGCTCCTGGCCCCTCCCTTCTGTCGAGTGCCCCCCACAGCAAGGAGCTTGCTATGGGGGCACTCGAGCAGAATCACAGCTCTGTGTGTCCATTCAGACAGCCACCAGAGCCACTGGCACCGCTGCTGTGTCTCAGCCAATCAGGAGGAGAGTCTAGGATGACTAAGATACTCGTGGATATCGCTGGAGAGAGATGGGGCTCAGGTAAGTAATTAGGGGGTGCTAGGGAGGCTGCTACACACAGAAGGTTTTTTACGCTAGCAATTCAAAAAAAGTCTTAAACACATCTCAGTGGCAAACCATTGGCCCTAAACAATCTGAAAGTTTTCTATATTTTACTTGCTTCTGTGACTGGAGCACGTGTACAGTAACCTTTACATACTATTAAAAACATTCATTTATTTTTTAAGATCAGAAATGGCCATGCACAGTAGAGAATACTATGGAGAAAGGCAAGAAGTGATAAATCTGGCCATATTTTCTTCCATTGCTGGTGGGCTGGTTTGTGTTTTCGGGAACTCAAGCCTTCAGGGCTGGAATGTAGCCGGATACCTCATGCAGCCACGTCCCATTCTGATGGTGTGGCCACGGGCCCTGCAGGTGTGATGTCAGATAAAGAAGTAGCAACAAGACCCATTTTAGATTGGCAATAAAGGGGAGGTTTTAACAGAGCGGTGTTCAAGTCTTTTTTTTTTCTTTATGTAGTGTACCTATAAAGAATAAAGATCATGTAATCAATTACTACACAATATATTGACTCATGTAAAACAAATAAAAAAATAGTAATAATAAAACAATCATATAAACCAACCACAAAACCTAAAACAATATCTACTTGATTTCTTATTTCCCACCCAACCCAAAAGAAAAATGACAGTGATATAAAAATGTTCCACATGCTCCCTCAATGTTTTTACTGCTGCTTCAAATATTTTGCCTACCGTATCTTATATTGAGTATATTACTGTATTTGTTATCTTAACACGACATTACATCTGCTCTTGTTTATACGACTAAATAAAGAGGTATATATATAAGGTGAATCATATTGGCTCCTGTATTGCTATTATGTATAGAGGATTACTAACCACAGTATGGTCGAGTATATCTTGGTAGCTTGGAGTTTATCTTACAGTATCTTCTGTACCATGGTTAATAGAGGGGTTTCACTTCTAAACCCCAAAAGAAAAATTTAATATTTTGCAGATTATTAATCCTTAGATATGATGGTTTCAGTAGATTTATTTTTCAGGCTAAGCACAGAAATTAACTGTTTATCTGGACAGAAATGCAGTTCCCTTGCACACTTTCTATGAGATGAAAATACAACATAAACACTATTATCTTATTTTGTAAACTATTAGCCCTACCAACTCATCATGTAATAGGAATAAACAAAAGAAGTCATGTTTGAAGTCCAGTCTGTGTGACAACTATAGATGTCCCATGGATATGATGGAAAAGTGAGGACAGGAAGGGACAGGAAAATATATGATTCACAGCACTACCAGGTGAAAATAGAGGAAAAAGGCCCAAAAAAAGAAAATGCATGATTCCATTGCATCTAAAGACTGTTAAGCTGCAATATATTCATGTTTTTGTTTTGTTTTGGGGCTTAGATATGCTTTAATATTTATTTATAATTATGTGTTTCTTATTAGTGTTAGTGGGGTAGGGTCAGGTGTCTGTAAGCATTGCTTCTACAGCCTAAAGACTAATGGGTTGATTTTCTAAAGGCAGATAGACTGTGTACTCAGCAAGTGCTAATTTTCCTTAGTCAATGTATAGTGGTAAAGCTTCACTTTGTAAAGAATAACCAATCAGGTGCAAGGAAAATCATCTTTGCTTGCACATAATTGGAAGATGGAAATCAGCAGGGCTTTTCCACATTTACTAAGCTCTGGGGAGAATGAGTGCAACTTCACTTGCAAAGTGCACAGTCTATGGGGGAGACTTACTGAAACTTGAACACTCAGAATCTGCTGCAGCTGTGCATGGTAGCCAATCAGCTTCTTTTTTTTTTTTTATTTAAACTTTATTTGGTTTTCCACATACAAAAAGGAAAGACTAAAAGAATACAATCTACATCTATATAAACACACAGAATTTCCCTTCCTGTTTTTTTCCAACCCCCCCCTCCCTTCTCCACACCTGGTTTGCCCTCAACCATCTCTCTTATTTTAAATTACGCTGACCTCCTCCTCTATCCCCTCCACAAATTTCCCAGATAACTTAAATACCCGCTATCTTTCCCAAATACTATTATATATTTATATATTTCCACCTGTCCTTCATCTCTGCTGCTTAGGTACTCCATCTTACAGATATAATGCACTCTTTCCAACCACTCCTTTATATGTGATTTTCCTACATATAACTTTTTTGGTATTAGTCTTTTGCAGCATTTAATAGAAATGGGGTTAACATTTTGCTATAGTGTTTTTTTGTATCTTTTGTACCGTGAAACAAACAGGTCTAAACCTGGTTATTTAAAATCTTTTACCCTGTTATTTCTTCTATATATTCTTTTATTTCCTGCAAGTATTCTTTTATTTTTGGACAATCCCACCAAATATGTGTCATTGTACCGATTTGAAAAAAATATTACAGCGCACATGTGCAAAAAATGGCATTTAACTCCTGCAAGGCTATTTAAAACACCTGAACATTTTCAAAAATATGGGGATTTGGTCACACCATATTGCTATATGGTGCTTAAGCCCACTTACTGCAACAAAGTACCCCATTATTAGTGGGTCCTATGATATCAATAGAATGGAAGATCCTGCTTCTCTAAACCTTGGGAGAAATACACTCCTCTATATGAGAGAACTAAAGGACTCCTCCTATATCACAAGTGGACACTAATGAGAGGCAATGATGAGGGAGTGGGGTGATCCTGCCCAAAAGGTTTTGGTCAGAATCCATACAATAGACAAACAAAATATTTGGGGGGCACACCCTACAAGATGCTTTTGGACATTCTATGGCTAGCGTAGGACCCACTTATAATGGGGTACTTTGTCGAAGTAAGTGGGCTTCTGAGGGAGTTGTTTATCTCATCCAATGCCCCTGCGGGCTTTAATACGTGGGGAGAACTAAAAGGGCTCTTCAGGTTAGACTAAATGAACATATTGGCAATGTCAGAAGGGGGTTCAAAAATCACTCAGTTTCTAGACACTACGATGAGGCACACCACACATACCCCTCCAACACACTCTATATGGGGATAGACAAATATACACCCCATTGGAGGGGTAGCTCACTAGTTAGAGAAATCTCTAAGTTGGAAATGTCCTGGGTGTATCGCCTTAAAACTTTTGTGCCCTTTGGTCTGAATGTGGATGTTGACGTCAATGCATTCATCAATAACACTTGAATCATTGACTTGGGTCATCATTCACATTCATTTTTGTCAATTTGTCTGTACGTTTTTTATTGTCTTTATTTGATGATTATATGTATTGTTATTGTGCATATCGTTTATACATCTGGCAACCGGTTCTCGTTCTGAGCCTTCATATGTAACAATTTACTTAGGGGGTTCTATATATTAGAGATCAATCTGGATGATGCATCTTGAGTGCTGTGCATACAGTAACTTTTATTTTTATTTTTATTCTTTCTTAGGCACTACATGCAAGCATTTTTTATCAATGGCCACTTTGATTGATCACGTTTTTATGGTCTTTCATGTGGCTTGGGCGGGTCAATTATTTTAGCTGCCCACTAGGTGCTGCTCGTTTTATTTTTACAACGTGACACCCTTATACTTTATAGTTCACTTCCGGTTTTAGGGTGCACGCTGTGTCACTTGGTGGTACTCATTAAGTGTACACACATTTATTCTGTAATTATTTTTTATTCTTAGGGTATATTTAGCAATGTTCTTTATTTTGTGGTTTTTGCGGTGGTCCTGATTAGGGTGGTGTGTATCAGCACCATCTACCCACATTACCTGGGGAGCTTTCAACCACTCCCTATATATATATTTTTTATTACACTGACTAACATTTTTTTGTCAACCACTAGAGGTCACCTGTGCCAGATTTGGGTGTGACACCTTTAGACACACCGGAACTCGTTCCGGTGGGGGAGACGATTCGTCGATATTTTTTATCACTTTTTTAGTAATTTTTTTGCATTTATCCCACCTATTCAGGTGAACTCTGCAATCTCTTTTATGTGAAGGTTCTGGGTTATGCTTCTCAGCTGCCCAAACGTTTGGGTCTCTTTACTTGTGGAGCAATGCTGTTGTACCACGGCGCATGTGTTTGTTCATGTGTCAGCACGGAACGAGGCTTGATATGCTCCCTGTTTGTATTTTAGGAGGTGACGCAGTGCGCCGCCTGTGCCCCGCCAGTGCCCCTGGATGACGTAAGTTATTACGAAACATATAGGGCGGAGCGACACGCTGACGTCACCTCATACTCCAGTCGTGAATCCAGTAGGAATGGGCTGTGTGTTTGTGCTCCGGCCGGTGCAACAGACTCTCTGAGTTTTTATATCCACTATTGTCATCATTCTCTTCTATGCACCGCGGTATTGCCTTGCTGAACCGAGCTGTGGTGAAGTGACCCCCCACCATCTGGAGCTTGTCTGCTGTTCCATGAAGCTGATATGTAACGTAACACACGCTTTCCCTGATCCTCTGTAATGGGGGATCATGGTGTTTTGGTAAGAGCACATTCCTGTTGATTGTGGTGGTGGATTTCACTCAACATTCGGAGACAAGAATTCATTTATCGTTTGTTCACTCATTGATGTACTTTATATTTATTATTCACTGATGTATAGCATATCACACTGTGCATTGATTACTGAGCACTTGATGATGTCAAACATTTTATTTTGACGTCCATATTATCTGCACTGTTTATTAATTTTACTATTTGTTTTATATTATTTTTGGTCCACATTCATATATCACCATATAGATTTAGGTTTAGTTTTGGGTAGCAGGATTTTTAAATTTTCTTACCTATGTGTGTATTGATGTTGTACATATTAATTGCGGCTTCCAATGTGATGGCTAGTTGCCAAACATTTTTGCAATCACTTTTTTAATTTATTTTTTTTGGTTTCTTTAGCACGGTTGTTCATATATTTTTTTTGTCTATAGGAGGCTTAGTACTGCTCCATTAGAGGGGATTGGAGACCGAGAGCTCCTACGGCATGCACCTAGCCAGCACCATTACTAGCCTCCCTGGCGGTATGATTATTTCGGATTTTAGGTGCTGAAAGCGGTACAATTATTTTGCATGGAAACTTGGCATTTTATATTGTAGGCCTGTAATTCTTAACAATAACACACTTAAATCTGTCTACCAAAAAGTCTAGTAGATATCCCGGGTATGATAAAGTTTGAAACACAAAATCATGAATTATAATATAATAAATAAATATAAATAATAAAAAAAAAAATAATATAATAATAATAAAATAAATTACCCCACGATTCGCTGTCGCTCAGTTCTGCAAGTGTTCTAATTTACTATCGCTGTTTTCTAGCTGATCTAAAGCCACTTTTGATGTAAAGGGACACTTTTTGGTTGCTATGGACAATCTCCAGTTTCCACTCAGAAAGAACAGTATATATAATATAAAACTGCATGCAGGGCACTGGACAAAGCACTGGGGACAAAAGGGATGTGAAATAATTTCATACAGTACTGTAATCTGTAAGATTACAGTACTGTATGTGTTATGATTTTTACTTTTTTAATTTGCCACCAGGCTCCGCCCCCGTGCATCGCGACGCTCGCAGGGAACGGAGCCTGGCACAGAGAGGCTTCGGAGGAGACAGAGCCCGCAGACACAGCGGGGCACATCGCAGGATCCTGGGGACAAGGTAAGTAACACCGCGCCAGGATCCAGCAATGTAATCCCGAGTGTGGCTCGGGGTTACCGCTAATGGTGCTGAATTTTAACCCTGAGCCACACTCGGGAAAACCGTCAGGGAAGCTAGACTCCTCACTCAGCTGTTCCTCCGGCAGGTAAATCGCCAATCAGCTTCTAACCTCAGCTTGCTCAATTAGGCTTTGAAAATAAAACCTGGAAAGTGATTGGCTTCTATGTAGAGCTGCACCAAATTTTGCACATTCCAGTTGTAGTAAATCTTCCCCATGCATCACTTGTGCTGCTATTTCCTGGTTTAGTACAAGTAGAAATCTTCCACGCTCTGTTGCGCCCCACCACCACTGCCATAGTCTTATGGTGTGGCGGAGGTTAATAGGAGCTGTGACAGGCACTTGTTAAGATTCCCCAACTATACCCACCCTTTCTAACAACTTCCTCCACTCATAGATGCCGTACTACAGCTTCCATGAATGAAACACAATCTATGAATGGAGGAGTGGACATTGCAGTCATCCGCCCATCTTCCATGTGAATGTGGATTTCTCATAACATGCATTGTAATAAAGTATATGGGAACTCTTAATTACAAGAGAAATGCAAAGCACACTATTTGTGTGTGTGTATAGATAGATAGATAGATAGATAGATAGATAGATAGATAGATAGATAGATAGATAGATAGATAGATAGATAGATAGATAGATAGATAGATAGATAGATAGATTTTAGACATTTTTGTAAATATTTTATTATATCTTTTTATGTGACAACACTGAAGAAATGACACTTTGCTACAATGTAAAATAGTGAGTGTACAGCTAGTATAACAATGTAGATTTGCTGTCCTCTCAAAATAACTCAACACACGGCCATTAATGTCTAAACTGCTGGCAACAAAAAATGAGTACATCCCTAAGTGAAAATGTCCAAATTGGGCCCAAATTGTCAATATTTTGTGCAGCCACCATAATTTTCCAGCAATGCCTTAACCCTCTTGGGCATGGAGTTCACCAGAGCTTCACAGGTTGCCACTGGAGTCCTCTTCCACTCCTCCATGACGGCATCATGGAGCTGGTGGATGTTAGAGACCACCTTCTGTTTGAGGATGCCCCACAGATGTTTAATAGGGTTTAGGTCTGGAGACCTCTGCTTGGCCAGTCCATCACTTTTACCCTCAGCTTCTTTAGCAAGGCAGTGGTCATCTTGTAGGTGTGTTTGGGGTCATTATTATGTTGGAATACTGCCCTGCGGCCCAGTCTCCGGTGGGAAGGGACCATGCTCTGCTTCAGTATGTCACAGTACATGTTGGCATTCATGGTTCCCTCAATGAACTGTAGCACCCCAGTACAGACAGCACTCATGCAGCCCCAAACCATAACACTCCCACCACCATGCTTAACTGTAGGCAAAACACAATTGTCTTTGTACTCCTCATCTGGTTGCCGCCACACACGCTTGACACCATCTGAACCAAATAAGTTTATTTTCGTCTCATCAGACCACAGGACATGGTTCCAGTAATCCATGTCCTTAGTCTACTTGTCTTCAGAAAACTGTTTGCAGGCTTTCTTGTGCATCATCTTTAGAAGGCTTCCTTCTGGGATGACATAAGGGTGTACTCACTTTTGTTGCCAGTGGTTTAGACATTAATGGCTGTGTGTTGAATTATTTTGAGGGGACACCAAAATTTACACTGTTATACAAGCTGTACACTCACTACTTTACATTGTAGCAAAGTGTCATTTCTTCAGTGTTGTCACATGAAAAGATATAATAAAATATTTACAAAAATGTGAGGGGTGTATTCACTTTTGTGAGATACTGTGTATATGTGTGTATGTGTGTGTGTATATATATATATATATATATATATATATATATATATATATATATATATATATATATATACAAATACCTCATTTTTCTTTTTTTTATAGGTAATCAAATGGCCTCTGTTCTCATCTGCATAAGAGGCTTATGCCCCATACACACTGTCGGACATTGATCGGACATTTCGAAAACAAAATCCTAGGATTTTTTCCACTGGATGTTGGCTCAAACTTGTCTTGCATACACACGGTTACACAAAGTTGTCGGAAAATCTGATCATTCTGAACGCGGTGACGTAAAACATGTACGTCGGGACTATAAACGGGGCAGTAGCCAATAGCTTTTATCTCTTTATTTATTCTGAGCATGCGTGGCACGTGTGCATCAGATTTGTGTACACACGATCGGAAATTCCGACAACGGAAAATTTTATAGCCTGCTCTCAAACTTTGTGTGTCGGAAAATCCGATGGAAAATGTGTGATGGAGCCTACACACAGTCGGAATTTCCGACAACAAGGTCCTATCACACATTTTCCGTCGGAAAATCCGACCGTGTGTACGGGGCATTAGAGAGACAGAGACTGGTTGTCAGCAGAAAACAGAGAAAGCTCAATACACTGATCTTCCCAGTGAAGATTGGTGAAGCCTCCTTTTAGGTACATCCAATGTGATCATTACATTGGCAATTGCATAACGCTATGTTATAAAAGTATGCAAAAAAAAGAGAGTCATCCTGGGACTTTAAATGAGGTGGTCACAGTTAGTCACTGAGTAACTAGAGTAATAGCAGTATAAATGTTTATTGAAATTAATGTACATACATGAATAATATAGCATATTAGCTCAGCCAATGGATTTGCACATAATGAAGATAATAAATAAAGTTGATACAAACGTTATACAAGGCAGTATATACAAATGCATGCATCAGAAAGCTCGACGCGCGTTTCACAAGATCATTGCTTGCTCATCAGGGGTGGATGCGGATGAGATGTATCTAAATAGACAAAAAGATGTGTCACAATGGTAAATGTAAGAACAATGGCAGAATGGGCCAGAGCAAAACCGCCCAGTACTTACCAGTGAACGAAACCAGAGTTTCCATCGCTGAACCCCCAAATGGACGGCAGCAGCCCGAGTATGGCACGGGAGCTGAGGGGGAGAAGGCAGACATGGGTACCCCAGGGGGATGCCAAGCGGCAGACATGGCATAAGTGAAGGTGAATGGTCCTATTGTCTCAGTATGTAGCTTGATAGATATCAGCTGTAAACATAGATGTATATGTCTCAATGATGTGCCAAATTTACTAAGATGAACACCAAGTTATATAATGTATTAATATTTTTGTATGAGAGCTTGTATGCCCTAGCATAAGTATATGTGTCAAGCTTTACTAAAAAAGCAGAATAGACAAAAGTTGTGCAGTTATTTGTATAGAAACATAAGTTGACTGACCTGATCCAATAATGGAGCAGACATAGAGACCATAGGTAAGAAAATAAATCCTGAAAAAATGTGTTTGTCTGGGAAAGAAAAAGGGAAAAGGTTGTGTGAAAAACAGTGTTTTAAATGAAACAAAAAAGTGCAGGGAATGCAAATAAAGCACCAGGTGAGTGCAAGGGTGGGGAGAGTGTGTAGATAATGCATATGTATATAGGGATGGAGGTGTATCACTGGTGACTGCCTTTTATTTTGCTTCTATGTTATAAAAGTAATACCATTATCACCTGATGCATTATCTTTTTTAATAAGTGTCACCAAAAATATTCTTTTTTTTTTTTTAGTTTAGTTTTAGATGGAGAGTGGAGAGGGATTACAACACCTGTCAGGTTTTCATTACTATGTGTACCCCTCTTAGGGAGATTCACACCCTCTATTTGTTCTGCTTACCGTTATCATAATCCAGAGGGGGAATCAACCTATTGGGACACTAGTTTTGGTGACCCTGGTGACACCCCAGGATGCCCTCTCTTTTGAGTGATTTCCTCTCACTTCCTATTTTGGTTATGAAACAGAAAGTGAAGGGAAATCTCACCAATGGGACACAGCAAAAAAAAATGTACAGGGGTTATAAACCTCCTTTACTATATCCAAAAAAGAAAAAAAAGTTTTGCCTTTAGTAACACTTTATTAAATAATTTGCTTATCACAATATACCATTCGATGAAAGGAAAAGGGAAGGTAAATATACACAAAATATATAACTCTGGATCAGGTTTTACAGCTTGAGAAGCTTGAAAAAAAATATTACTCAGTAGCACAAAATAAAGGAAAGACTAAATGTGAAATCAAACATGGTAGTGATAAATACGCTGATGGAACTGTCAGAAATGTACATCTGAGGTCCCTGGTTACACCACCACCCATCTTAAGTAGAATTTGAAAATTATCTTAGATCTATAAGCAAATGTAAAGAACAAAAGAGAAATATCATATAACAAAGGCACTCCTGGAACAGGCCACCAAAAGAAATCAGTGTTTTTTCTACTTTTGTTATGGTCATAGAGTGCTGGTTGCACCAAGAAACTAAAAGGGTTTCTCTCCCATCTTCCTGCCATGCTTCCAACAATCCCTACCTAAAAACAAAGTACCTAATATACTTTTATCACATGATGGCTTCTTTGTATTCTTACCATTGAATGCTTCCATGGCTTGCTGTGCCATAGGTGTTTTTTTAATGTTGTGGATGCAAAATCCACCCGTCACCTCAATACACCACTATAGTGACTTTTCTAGTAGCAATCCAGAGATATACATTTAGCCTTAACTGGGTTGTCTCAATATGTAACTGGTCTTTTCATAAATAAGACATTAAAAACTGTTCATGAACCTGAAAAGCATGTTTTAAGTTTTACTTTTAAATATATAGTTACCATTTAAGGACCTCTTGAAATCATAAGCTCAGCTTTCAAAGATTAATGCACTACAGATAAGCGTAGACCTCAAACTCAATGCATATAACACAAACAATACATATTTACCTATAACACATACCATGCACTTCTGAAAAAAAGTAATATTTATTTTTCCTTTTTAGTTAATTTAGCACAACATTTATGGATGTGGCAAATAATGTATAGTCAACCATAGCATTAGAGATGATCACAAAGGGTACAGCTTTGGTAAAAATGACACAACAATAATTACCAAAATTTTTGTTGTCAATGGTATTGAGGAAAGCTAAGTGAGTAAATATCTGTGTCAGAATACTGTGTAACCTAGAGGATAACATACATATGTTGCCTAGCAACTTAGAAATTCTCAATTGGCTTCAAGAACACAATTTCCTATGCTGCTGGCAGTTTCACTCAGACGAATGTCTTACAGATCTGAGTAACTTAATAAAATATATATATACCATCAACAGACGGAGCTATTTGGATAAATGCAGCATATTTCTACTCATTTCAAGGTTTAAAGTGAAGAGATTACACACTCACTAAAGATGGTCTGAGATATGGGTTTTACTGAAAGCATACATACTAGATATTTGTTTGGAGCAAATTACACATAAAACTCCAGCTTCCTGTAATGACAGAGATTTTCTGGGTCATCTTAAAGTTTTTTTATTGGGTACAGCAATCTAGCTGTGCTCTATTACATTCTACTAGTAAAGTTGTTTAGCAAAGTTTTACACTTAGGAATATGTGGTATATTTGATACAGATAATGAGATCTGATATTGCAATTTGGTCTTAGCATTTATGGCATATTACATTTTCATCAAAAGGTATTTCCATGCTTTTCTAAGTTTAACCCCAAACCTCCATCATCTCCTCTAGAGCATGTCCCAGCTGTATTGTTTTACCTAATTCCTGTAGCCAGAAGCAGCGTTTGTTACTCCCTTGATATCATCACCAGGCTTGTAAAATTGGAGCAGTGGCAGCTGCTGGGAGGCAATTCATTTTCATCTAGACATGCCTCACATAAATACATACAGAGTTTTGCTAGGAAGGATATCACTTTATGCATTTGGAGAGGGACGGTGAGGGGTAAGTTGTACAGTTGTAGTCCAACAGACAGGGCTTATAACACATCTTCTTAGGGATAAACTGCCAGTTCAGTATTTGTTTACAAAGGCAGATCGCCGTTCTGCCTCTCTGAGAAACGATCGGTCCTGCTGGACCCACTGATTGGCTCTCCCCTTGGCGCCCCCACTGTCTATTGCACGAAATAACGTAAGATACGTCGCTTCAGGCAATAGAGCCACCCTGCCGCAGTATATCTGTGGTAGGTGGTCTTTAAGTAGTTAAACAAAAGGGAGGTCTATTGGATCGTTAAATGAGATACTAGTGTATTGAAAGGGCTTAATTATGAGTGGGATATCACCCATTACTTTATATAGACCCCCTCCCTTTCCCTATTTATATCTTGAGGCTTATTTCTTATTTTTTTCATTCTTTTTCATGTATCATATTTAATGTTTGTTTGGATGTTTCATATAGAACAAATTAGTTGTTATAATATTAAGGGTTTCCTCTCGCATGTTGTTAAGCATTAAGTACCATTGATATTTATTATGATAGCAATTATTTTGCCTATTTACATCATGCACATATAATATAGGGCATACATGATTAGATCTTTTTTTTTTTTTTCATATAGTTTTTATTGAGTTTTATCAGATTAACAATAACAATACAATAGGCAAGAAGCAGATATGTTACAAGTTCTATATTCTAAATTAGCAAGTAAAGAAAACAGAAAACAATAGGTTAAGCCAACCAAAGAAACCAGGTGCTCCCGAAGCTTCAGTTTGGGGTTGGTGTAATTGACTATATGAAGCTAAACATAAGGGAGTCGTTGGGAGCTGGGTTGTGAAGAGTTCAGTAAGTTATGAGGGTAGCATATGAGTATTTAGGGGGTCTATTGTGTGTAGGGATAAAGAAAATTGCGTGGGTGTACATGCCTAAAAGAAGGAACGGTATATACCGAAATGGTCTGCCCAGGACCCATTCACCCCTATAGGGACCGTGCTGTGAATGGGTGGGGGCCAGAGGAGACTGTAGGAGGGTTAGACATGTTTGGTATATCAGAAATAATCAAAAAAGACTGCGCTAAAAGGAATGACATGTGTTGTAACTATACAAACATGAATATATAGATAAATAAATGCAATCTATCAAGTGATACTAATTATTATTAGTAAATTAAACGCAAAATATCTAATGAAAATAATTAAAGTAAATGTGAATAAATGAAGAAAAGTCCCAAATGAAATTGAGTATTGAGCACCGAATAACAAAAGTGACTGAAGATGAGATAGGAATGGTCGAAAGACAAACAGTCCTTGGAGCCAAGGCAGATACAATTGCTGATCGTAGATGTTAAACGACAAGCACCCAGTGAGGAATCCTCCACCTAATTAGATGTACGCTTACCAAAGGTAAGCTGTATGTCAGCTTATTTATGGACATCCACTCAGGGGAAATCAGCTCCTCAAATCTCCTCACAGGGAAGGGGCAGGCAGGATCTCTCCGTGTGATGGATTCAATCGGCATATCAGGGGGACCCAGAAGAATAAAGAATTTTCTCCATAGTGTAAATCGGTATAACCATTTATTAAAGTAAAGGAATAATCACACTTACATTTAAAATCACGGTAGTAGGTACATAGGAAGTAAAACAGCCGGCCGGCTAGCATGCACCCGTTCGGAACGAGAAAGGATAAAAACGATGACGTCAGCGCGTCAGCCTTCCGACGTACGTTTCGTCCTATTGGACGTCGTCATGGGAATGGGCGACGCACTGACTCATCGCTATTTATAGACCTGAAGACAAAACCAAGCCTCGCTCTGAAGCTCAGATGGCGTCACCACAACATCCTCCATAGAAGCAGGAAGTGTGTAACATATTAATAATGGAATGGGCAGACGATACATCCGCCAGCACCATCAGACCCTCCCAGCGCTAAAAGCACCAGAAAGATCAAAGGACCACACCAAGCGAACCGGATCCAAACTTAAATAAAACGCAAATAAAGGATATATATATAAAATATATAATATATAAAAATAATGAAAAATAAATAATGAAAAAATGTAGAATAAAAATTAGAGAACACTAAAGGGGACACGCGTAAGTGTTCTCATGTGTCCTCTAGTGGAACAAATGGAGATTACACTTAAAACCCATTTCAACACCATATGAGAAATATGATTGGAAACAAAAAATCAGCAGGTAATTACAACTAGAAATGGTGAGAAACTGAAATACTTTCTCTGATTGTTATTATGGGTATTGAAATAATAGCGCCACCAGAGATTCAGAGCAAGTTGTAATATATATGATGATTAAAAACGTCATAAATTATCGATATTTATATATGGTAGTATAATATAAGATAAAAATTAGAAATGGAGATTTACAGTTATATGTTGTTAATGCATCACCCCTTACTCATAGTTCACTAAGGAGGATGTAGCATGATGAAAAAATGTAAAATGAAAAATAATAATCAACCTACAATGTAATTATTCATGAGTTATCTAAAAAAGCGTTTAGATCTACGTCTACATTAAGTCCAAAGGGGGTGTAGTACTTCAGTCTGTGTATCCAGGTCATTTCAAGCCTAGAGATCCCACGTATTATAGACCCCCCCCTCCAATGTGGGGTGTATCTATCAATGCCAAGAAAGATGGTCTTCCTGGGGTCTCGATTATGTACCTCGAGATAATGTCTGGAGACCGGGTGTTTGGGGAAACCAGTTAAGATGTTGGTGATGTGCTTGTTAAGTCTTACAGATAGGGGGCGTTTGGTCCTCCCCACGTATTGCAATCCACAAGGACATTGGAGAAGATACACCACCCGCTCTGTGGAGCATGTGATAAATGATCTGATTTCAAATTCCATCGAGGTACTGGTGGAAGTAAACTTATGAGTTCTTCTGTGGGTGCATCCACTAAGAGAGCACACCCTACACTTCTTGCATTGGTAAAAACCAATCATAAATTCAAAAAATCCCCTCTTAGTAGGAGGAGGGTCCAGAATATTCGGGGCCACTCTACCTCTAAGAGAGGGGGCACCCTTATATACCACCTGTGGCTTGGCCGGAAGGATGGTACCTAATATGTGGTCATTATTAAGGACATGCCAATGTTTACCTATCAACTTAGCTACATTTTTGTGTTGTAAGGAATAGGTGGTGATAAAGGGGACTGAGGGTACTCTGCCAACATCTGGCGTCCTAGTCCTGAGCAAAGTGCCCCTATCGATGGTAGCCACTTCCTCCAATGTATTTTTTAGAGAGGCCTCAGAATAGCCCTTCTCCAAAAAACGTTCTATTAAGATATTTGCTTGGGCTAAAAATTCTCCATGATCGGAGCAATTACGTTTTAGGCGGATAAGTTGACTTTTCGGCACAGACCTCAGCCAGGTCTCATGATGGCAACTATCGGTCGGTATATAAGAATTCCGATCTGTATTTTTGAAAAAGGTTGCCGTAGTGAACTGCCCATCTTTAACGCCAATCTTAAGGTCCAGGAAGTTGATCTCGGACTGACTGGCCTCATAAGAGAGTCTAATGCCCCGGTCATTGTCATTCAACCCCCTCATGTACATATCTAGGTCTTCACGATCACCATTCCATAGGAGGAAGATGTCATCTATGTACCTAGCCCACAATACCACCTGAGGTTTTTGTTGGGCATAGATGACATCCTCCTCCCACAGGGCCATGAAGAGGTTTGCCAAGCTGGGGACATATTTAGCCCCCATGGCAACACCTCTATCCTGCCTATAGAATTGGCCCCCAAACCAAAAGTAATTCCTAGTAGCTACAAAATGAAGTAGCTGCATAATAAAGCATATTTGTTCGTCAAACAGCGATGAATCACGCCTAAGGTAGTATTCAACCGCGAATAACCCCAAATCATGCGGTATCACGGTGTATAGTGAGGCGACATCAGCTGTCACTAGCCACCAAGATGGACCAGGGGTATAATTAGAAAGTAAGTTGATTACATGGCGGGTGTCCTTCAGGTAGGACGGCATCCCTGTGACCAATGGCTGTAAGTAAAAATCTATATACCTGCCCACCCGGGACGATATGGAATCAATTCCACTAACAATTGGACGTCCCGGGGGGCAGGTAGGATGTTTGTGGATTTTTGGCAAGTAGTAAAGAACCGGGGTGCGCGGGGCCTTAGGAACTAAATAGGATTTCTCCTTGTTGTTTAAAATGCCCTGTTCAAACCCAAACTTAATCAACACCTCCAACTCTTTTTTATATTGGACCTTAGGATCAGATCTGAGGGGGGTATACGTCTCACGATCCCCCAATATTTTGGACATCTCCGTGAGATAATCCTTCCTATCTAAAACAATAATGCCCCCCCCTTTATCAGCTGGCCTGATTACTAAATTTTTGTTCAAACATAAAGAATCCAAACCAGATTTAAGGTCCTTGTTGAAGTAAACTTTTCTGAGGGGTAATAGTTCCAAATCTTTAAGGACTAAGTCCTTAAAAACCTTCAGGGAGGGAGCTACAGCCCCTGGGGGGTTGAAGAGGGAAGCATTTGATAACCCGGAATGGCGATACTCATTGGGGCCAATCACATTATTTGTAATGGGATTAGAGGCAAAATATCTCTTGATATTGACCTTACGCACAAATTTGTGTACATCAATGTAAGTTTGGAATTTATCAAGACCTCGGGGGGGTGCAAATTTAAGACCCTTATTGAGTAAAGATTTCTCAGAATCACTCAGGGAGACTGAACTTAGATTAAATATCCCATTGCTGGTTACGATTTTTTCTTTTTTTGATCGCACTCGCCTCCCCCTCTAGATCCTCTCTTTGATCTGCTGGCCTTTTGATGCCCTGGCTTGGCCGGTGAAAACCCCATTGCTGGTAACTCGAATTAGAAGGGCCCGGTTTGTTCCCATCATTCATGGGTCCCATCAATCTAGGATAAGACTGTAAGGCTGCACCATTACGTTCTTCTATAATAGTGGAACCGGTGGGAGGGCCATCAAGATCCCTTAAGGGGTAGAATTGATTGTGGGTACTAATATTGTACTCAGAGTAGCCTCTTCTAAAATTCATAGGCCCAGGATTTTGAAACTCACGTATCCGTCCATCATAATAGCCTGCATTAGGGCCATAGTCAGGACCATAGGAACGATCATGGTGAGGTTCAAAATCGAAGGTACGGGGGGATGGTAAGTGGTCCTCATACACATTATATTGATCATGTGGTCTGCCCTCAAAGGGGCGGATCCCTGTGGATCCCGTGTTACTGAAACCTCTACCCCTACCACGTCCTCCATAATTAGAACCACCTGTCCCACGGGATCGTCTTGGTAGTGTGGGCAGATAATGGGATGAGGTGCCTCCCTTTCCTCCACCGCCTCGTCTAGAGGAGGACTGTTGCGTTCCTTGTTGGAATCTCCCCGAGGGGCCATTAGGGCCACCCGGAGGGTACTTTGAATGGCTAGGCTGTGGTGGAGGGGGGGCATACACAGCAGTGGGAGGTGGTCCCCCTGTGTTGGACGGACCCCATTCCATAGTACTAGCCGAGGCTTGCTCTGCTAATAATTTTTTTTGCCATTCAAAAACTACTGCCCCTTGATAGTCAAGTAGGTCTCTTTTATATTTCTTTTTCTTTTTGGTTCTCTGGTCCCTCTCCTCCTTCTCCAATAAAGTAAGAAGGGAGATGGATCTTTCCTTATATTCATTGCTCTCCTTGAGGGGGTTCAATTTTTCTTTGATGGTTTTAATCTCATCGTCCAGTCTCGTGAGTTTGGTCTTCTTACGACCAATAAGAAATTTTAAAAAATCTATTCCAGCCGTATTGAAATAACTAAACCATTCTTCAAGCTGGACATCACCTTTCTGTGGGCTGACCTCCCACCTAAGGCTTCTAGGCACCATACCCCCTTTCACGTATGTATCAAGGTAGGCTATATCCCACTGAGTATGTATTTCGGATATTGTCAGGTTCTTTAG
Source organism: Lithobates clamitans (assembly GCA_037952925.1). NCBI lineage: Eukaryota > Metazoa > Chordata > Amphibia > Anura > Ranidae > Lithobates > Lithobates clamitans. The sequence continues at coordinate 2,873,773 of JBBGZY010000163.1, forward strand.
CCTCGTAAAAAGGCCACTGAGGTCACCCTCATCATCCTTGTATATCTCGAATACACCATCAGTGTTGACCTGCCTGGCGGCTCTGTAATCAAAAACATCCATTGGAATACCAAATAAGGCCAATAAAGAACACGCGTTCTAATTAACAACTATTAAGTAGGTATCTAAATTGAGTGGCTGCAGTAATAAAGCCAAAATAAGCCCAAAGACAAAATAAACACCAAGAATTACCGTGCTACTCTAAACAATGCGATGATACTAAGGTTCTATACAATTAAAGCTGCAGTCCTAAGGTGAGGCGTGCACATAATAGACAAAAATAATCAAAAAAGACTGCGCTAAAAGGAATGACATGTGTTGTAACTATACAAACATGAATATATAGATAAATAAATGCAATCTATCAAGTGATACAAATTATTAATAATAAATTAAACGCAAAATATCTAATGAAAATAATTAAAGTAAATGTGAATAAATGAAGAAAAGTCCCAAATGAAATTGAGTATTGAGCACCGAATAACAAAAGTGACTGAAGATGAGATAGGAATGGTCGAAAGACAAACAGTCCTTGGAGCCAAGGCAGATACAATTGGTGATCGTAGATGTTAAACGACAAGCACCCGGTGAGGAATCCTCCACCTAATTAGATGTACGCTTACCAAAGGTAAGCTGTATGTCAGCTTATTTATGGACATCCACTCAGGGGAAATCAGCTCCTCAAATCTCCTCACAGGGAAGGGGCAGGCAGGATCTCTCCGTGTGATGGATTCAATCGGCATATCGGGGGGACCCAGAAGAATAAAGAATTTTCTCCATAGTGTAAATCGGTATAACCATTTATTAAAGTAAAGGAATAATCACACTTACATTTAAAATCACGGTAGTAGGTACATAGGAAGTAAAACAGCCGGCCGGCTAGCATGCACCCGTTCGGAACAAGAAAGGGTAAAAACGATGACGTCAGCGCGTCAGCCTTCCGACGTATGTTTCGTCCTATTGGACATCGTCATGGGAACGGGCGACGCACTGACTCATCGCTATTTATAGACCTGAAGACAAAACCAAGCCTCGCTCTGAAGCTCAGATGGCGTCACCACAACATCCTCCATAGAAGCAGGAAGTGTGTAACATATTAATAATGGAATGGGCAGACGATACATCCGCCAGCACCATCAGACCCTCCCAGCGCTAAAAGCACCAGAAAGATCAAAGGACCACACCAAGCGATCCGCTTTCTGGTGCTTTTAGCGCTGGGAGGGTCTGATGGTGCTGGCGGATGTATCGTCTGCCCATTCCATTATTAATATGTTACACACTTCCTGCTTCTATGGAGGATGTTGTGGTGACGCTTAAGTGCTGAGCTGGGACCCACACCCAAACTCAGAGCAGTGCCTGTGTGATAGCATCCAGTATCGCCGGTTCCTCCGATTCGGGGGGAGCATCAGAAGGCCATAAGCAGCTGAGTTAAGTGGGGAGCCCAGGTCAGAAAAACAAACTAAAACACACTGAAAACAAACTAAAAACAAACTAAAATGGTTGTGCATATGGAATCAGTCCCTTAGGGGTAGGTTAGCATTACAAATCTACTTGCGGGCTGATCAGATGGTGGACATGTGGGCTCACGGCCTAGGACTCTGCTCTGCTCTTCAGTATTAGGAGGAAACAGTGAGATATGGCAATCTGCTCAGTTAAATGATAATGAGTCGGCCCAAAGATCAGCGCTAGACTGAGGAGTGTCCAACCAGGATCCAGAGTTTGGGTTGGGAGCTAGCCAGCCAAGATGAGCAGCACTCAAAAAGCCAATTTATGCCAATCTGAGCCCTTGGTTCAGGGGCCGTCCCAAGTCAAAGATCCATTGATGAGGGCGAAGGAAGTGTTCCGCGGGAGAGGCCCATGCCACATACAGGATAGGATAGGTGTATTTCCGCAGTCCGTGAAGCGTGCTGGGTAGCAGTCGTCGACTCAGAAGGAGGCGGGGCAGGGCGTGCATGAAGTTCTGAAGAGGGCGGCCTCTGTATCGTTGTGTGTTATGGGTCTTGTAGTATCCACTGTGAAGGGATGTTGCCGGGCAGAGATGAGAGTGGACGGGGAGGCTTACTGTCAAGACAAGGGCATGTGATCTGCACCCGAGGTATCACTAAGGTTTTGTGAGAGGGGAGTTGAGTGCCTTTAACAAGTGCCGTGAAAGGAGATAGTCAGGCTTGCTGGCCATTGTAAAAATAATAAAGAAAAAACAAAGTGAACACAAAAACCAGTAACTGTAAGGAACAGAGGGAAGACAGGTCAGATATGTCAAACTAGGATCGAGTGAGCTAGCCCTGTGAGTACTTGGAATTGGTTAACAGTCCCTGCGAGCCCTTCTGGAGTGTGGGGAATCGGCAGGACTGACATCTGGATATCCAGGACGAGGGCCGATGGGATGCCGGAGGGCCGACGGGGATCATCTCCTGCGGTACCGAGTTTCTTGGGCCTCCATCGGTTCTTCCTGTGGAGCTGCTTTCCTGGCAACTGTGCGGCGGAATTCAGCGTACCAGTTTGGTACATCAACAAGTGGAATTCCCATGATGCCGCAGAAGTGCGGTAGGTCTTCTGGCACTTTCAGAAGGGCCGTGCGACCCATCATGGAAGCTTACAGGCAGAAAGGGTATTTCCATTTGTACTGGATGCCTTTCGATCGGAGGGTGTCCAGTAGGAGTTTTAGGTCCCGACGGTGCTGCAGAGTAATTCCAGACAGGTCTTGGTATATCTGTACAATATGCCCTTCATGTAAAATCTGTGCTCTGCCCCTCGCTTGTCGGAGTATCTCTTCTTTGATTTTATAATCAACGATGCAGCAGATGATGTCTCTTGGTGGGTCTGTCTCTCTGCCCTTGGGTCTCAGGGCCCGGTGGATTCTTTCCATTCCTATCGGTGTTTGTGGTGGTCTGCTAAGGAGATTGTTGAAGAGGCTATTAACAGCAGGGGGCATACTGTCTCCCTCAATCATTTCCGGCAGGCCTCGGATCCGGAGATTGTGGCGCCGGCCTCTGTTATCGAGGCCTTCTAAATGGCGCTGCATGTCCCTAATCTGCAATGTATGGGAGTCAATCCGGGTGGCGGCTTTGCATAAGATCGATTCATGGCGATCTGCGGCCTTTTCAACGATGAGGACTCTGTCAGTCAAGGAGTGTATATCCAGTCTGAGCACCGATATGGCGGCGGAGAGGGTATCCTTTATGTCATTGTCCGCAATCGCCCGAAGGTCCTGCATATTGAGATGAGGCTGTGGGGAAAGCTCGATACCGGCTCCGTGAGTTTGGGAGTTTGACTGCTGAGGCAGCGTGTGTACCGTCGAAGGCGAGGGCTGGGGCTGCGTGTGGGTCGATGAGAGCAGAGCATCTCCGGGATATTTTGGCTTAATCCCCGGTTTAGTTCCTGAGGGGAGCCGGATCTGGATGCCGAAGAATTCTGGGAGGCAGTACCCATAAAGTGTGACACTGTAACACAAATTATATAATAGAGCTACCTGACCCTTTTGGACACTTGCTCTTTATGGCTTATGATACTTTAGGCTGGATTCACACTAGTGCAAATTGAATGCGGGTTTCCCCACATCCAATTCGCATGACAGGAGATTGTGACTGGCTCTCTATGGAGAGGAGCGGAGCGCATTGCACAGAGGTCCTATGCATCCTTGGCTCTGTTTCAGGGCCGAATTCAGGCAAAATTTCATTCCTGAATTATCCCTGAAACGGAGAACAGAGACACACCGGACCCCTGCTGCGAGCTGCATGCGGCTTAGATGTGAACCCAACCCTTTACTGCAAGCTATTCCAGTTGCATTTGCCTGTATGATTAAGCCCCTGCTGGTTAAAAAATTTAGAGGAGGTACTTCCATGGGTAGCAGACCAAGCTGAAGCCATTTTTTATTAATAAGAGCTCACTACATGCTGTGGGGACCTATTTTGTTGTAAACATATAGTGAGGGGTTCCCCAATTTGACTTCAAAAGTGGAAATACACCTTAAAGAGTTATAGTAAAATGCATAAATCCTTTAAATAACATGCTTTGGTGATATCTTAAAGAGGATGTCCAGCATTGGTGAAAAAAATTAAAAGTCAGCAGCTAAAAATACTGTAGCTGCTGACTTTTATTATTAGGGCACTTACCTGTCCAGGGAGCCCGTGATGTCGGCACCACAGTCAATCTTTGGATTGACTCCCGGGTGCTGCTGCTGCCATTCCTGGTAAGGAAACCAGGCAGTGAAGCCTTTCGGCTTCACTGCTGGTCCCCTACTGCGCATGCGCGAAGCGCACTGCACTCTCTAATTGGGAAGGAGGAGAGGGGCTGAACTTCTGGGAGATTGGGCCGAGACCTGTCTCCTGGAAGTCGGGAAGGGAACCTGTTAAAAACAGGTTCCTGTTCCCCCCTCCCCCCTGAAAGGTGCCAAATGTGAAAGAAGGGTATAAGCGGAAGTTCCACTTTTGGGTGGAACTCCACTTTAAGCTTGGATGTGAAGTTGCAGAATGCCTTAGGATGACATGAGGATGTGAGGATGTGTCATAAAGCAGCAGTAGAACTAAAGTCTTGATATCTGGGGCCCCCCTATTCTACTGGGGGCTTCCAGATTCCACTGAGTTCCCCCAAAGATCTCCACATCATTTTTTTGGATTATGGTATGGGGATGAGGCTCTTGCCCCCATCAACATGGGAACAAAGTGCTTTTCATGGGGGGAGGCTTTGCAGCCCTCCCTGTATATGGAAGTGAAAACAATTCTTGTCTGAAGTCCAGCTATTTCTTAAAGATCAGTCATGGTCTTTATTAAGAGTTGGAAGCAGACTTTGACCTTCAACCTGAGGACAGAGTGCTAGCCCATCGTAAAATAAACACACCAACAAGGAAAATTGTAAATATGTCAGCTGTCATTAGTTGTGTTCTCCTACATCATACTAGGCCACATGTCCTTAACAATTGAGAGGTGCCTGGCAAAGCACTTTTTACCCATGTTGATGATGACAAAGACCTCTTCCCTACAACTCTGACCTAGCAGTTGTGGGGGTCTGCGGGTAGAGGGCTTATCAGAATCTGGAAGCCCCCTTAACAATATAGAGCACCCAGATACCACCCCCTATGTAAATTCAAAGAAACCCTACTCATTCACAAAAAAAAGTTAAGTGTAAATAAAAACACAGACACAGTTTTTCACAAGTCCTTTGATAAAACAAAATCCCATGGTGTACTTTTACTATGAATAATTTCTTCCAGTGGTGTAGATCCATGTAAATCACAATGCCTGATACCTGCTGACCCACAAAAAGAAAAACAAACTGCTGCTCAATGGCTAAGGTCAGAATGACGGGTCCGGTAGATGACAGCTGATTTATACAAAGGTGTAGGTTCTTCTGTATGAAGTCATTGACCATATATGGACATGACCATATTTGGTCAATTACATCATGTGGGAGAGGAGAGGGCACATGCTAATTCCCCACTTTCTTAGCCTACCAAACTGCATCCTGAAATAAGTTTCCGGAATGGATTTTTAGGGGGTTAAAGGTCTGAATGACATGTCAGGCAGATGACAGCTGATAGATACAAAGGAGCAGGGCCTCCCGGGTGATTTCATTGACCATATATAGACATGACCTTGTTTATGATGTCTCAGGATTTCAGTAATGTCATTGACTATATATCTTTAATCTCATATATGGTCAATTATGTCACGTGGGAGTGGAGGGGGGCACACGCTGATTACCCGATTTCCTGGCCTACCAGACTGCATGCTAAGATAAGTGTCTGGTGTGGATTTTTGTCATTCTGACCTTAGGCAGGTTAAAAAGTGTCCAGAAGGGCAATCAAACTGATAAGAGGCATGGAGGAGATCAGCTATGAGGAAAGATGCTTTGCTGGGGTTTTTCGCCTTCCACTGGATCAACTGTGGGTATAAGGTTTGTGTACATGGGATTGTATGATTTATTTATTTTTTTGTTGAACTAGGTGGACTTGTGTCTTTTTTCAACCTAACTAATTATGAATCACTATGGAACTGTTTTTTTTTTTTTTTAACTATCAGCTCTTATTCATTTTCAGCACCCTTATTCAGGATTCAGCACCCAAACTTTAGCAGTGTTCGCTGGACTCTGCATGAAACAAACCTGGGTATATTTGGCTAATCCATATTTGAGTACATGAGCCAGAGGTTCAATGGTAGCTGCCTCCTGCTCCTCCATCATTTTCACCAAAGCTCCCAGGAGAAGGCATACAGTCAGGTCCATAAATATTGGGACATCAACACAATTCTAATCTTTTTGGCTCTGTACACCAACACAATGGATTTGAATTAAAACAAACAACATGTGCTTTAACTACAAACGTTCAGCTTTAATTTGAGGGTATTTACATTAAAATCAGGTGAACGGTGTAGGAATTACAACAGTTTGTATATGTGCCTCCCACTTTTTAAAGGACCAAAAGTAATGGGACAATTGGCTGCTCAGCTGTTCAATGGCTAGGTGTGTGTTATTCCCTCATTATCCCATTTACAAGGAGCAGATAAAAGGTCCAGAGTTCATTTCAAGTGTGCTATTTGCATTTGGAATCTGTTGCTGTCATCTCTCAATATGAGATCCAAAGAGCTGTCACTATCAGTGAAGCAAGCCCTCATTAGGCTGAAAAAACAAAACAAACCCATCAGAGAGATAGCAAAAACATTAGGTGTGGCCAAATCAACTGTTTGGAAGATCCTTAAAAAGAAAGAACGCACTGGTGAGCTCAGCAACACCACAAGACCCGGAAGACCACGGAAAACAACTGTGGTGGATGACCGAAGAATTCTTTCCCTGGTGAAGAAAACACCCTTCACAACAGTTGGCCAGATCAAGAACACTCTCCAGGAGGTAGGCATATGTGTGTCAAAGTCAACAATCAAGAGAAGACTTCACCAGAGTGAATACAGAGGGTTCACTACAAGAAACCATTGGTGAGCCTCAAAAACAGGAAGGCCAGATTAGAGTTTGCCAAACAACATCTAAAAAAGCCTTCACAGTTCTGGAACAACATCCTATGGACAGATAAGACCAAGTTCAACTTGTACCAGAGTGATGGGAAGAGAAGAGTTTGGAGAAGGAAAGGAACTGCTCATGATCCAAAGCATGCCACCTCATCAGTGAAGCATGATGGTGGTAGTGTCATGGCATGGACATATATGGCTGCCAATGGAACTGGTTCTCTTGTATTTATTGATGATGTGACTGCTGACAAAAGCAGAAGGATGAATTCTGAAGTGTTTCGGGCAATATTATCTGCTCATATTCAGCGAAATTCTTCAGAACTCATTGGACGGCGCTTCACAGTGCAGATGGGCAATGACCCGAAGCATACTGCAAAAGCAGACGACGTCTATGAAGATGAAACGCGTTGTGTAGGACCCTACTGTCGCCACTTCTTTACAGCGCTGTTTTTATACGGATCTACATGTAAGTGTACATCTTTATTTTAAATACATTTTCTTTTTACGGATTCACACTATGTGGCCATTCCTTTTCTTTCCTATCCGTCACCATCAACTTTGGGCTTATAAAATATCACCTTGAGGAATACAACTACGGGCTGGTCGTTCCATACACTCCATTCCTCCGTGACTCGTGGGACTATTTACATCCGTGGGACCATCCACACCCCTCAAGATTCGGGTACCATTCAGAGGGACACAGTAACTTGTGGGACCACTCACAAACATCATCTTTCCGGGCCACGTACAGCCACTCACCACCCAAGCCTTAGCCGACCCAACCCAGCGTATGCCCCTTTGGGTCCATCCTATCCGGTAAGCCTTTTCATCTCTCGGTGGGAGTGTGTCTATCTTCATTCTGCATGCCAGATGTCCTTGCTTTAAAACATTTTTTTTGAAGACTGCCTATTGTCATATGTATGGTTGATTCTTCCTTATTACATATTTTTGGAATTAATTGGCCTAACGGCCTTCACATTGGACATTTTATAGCACTACACTTATTGTATCATCTTTTTATCTTTATACCTTTTTGGTTGTGTTAGCTGCTCTTGTCTCTTTGTTCGTGCAGCGCAGAATTATTTTGTATACATACTGCAAAAGCAGTTTAAGGGAAAGAAGTGGAATGTTATGCAATGACCAAGTCAATCACCTGACCTTAATCCGAAAAATGCCCCAAGAACAAGCAGGAACTGAAGACAGTTGCAGTAGAAGCCTGGCAGAGCATCACCAGGGATAAAACCCAGCATCTGGTGATGTCTATGCGTTCCAGACTTCAGGCTGTAATTGACTACAAAGGATTTGCTACTAAGTATTGAAAAGTGAACGTTTGATGGATGATAGTTAATCTGTTCCATTACTTTTGATCCCTTAAAAAGTGGTAGGCACATATACAAACTGTTGTAATTCCTACACTGTTCATCTGATTTGGATGTAAATACCCTCAAATTTAAGCTGAAAGTCTGCAGTTAAAGCACATCTTGTTCATTTCATTTCAAATCCATCATGGTGGTGTATAGAGCCAAAAAGATTAGAATTGTGTCGATGTCCCAATATTTATGGACCTGACTGTAGATCCTGACAATATTACACAGTCCAATGGTCACTAAGCTCATGTCCATACTTTCTCTTTGGAGCCCTCTGAATCACTATTTACTGCCATCCCTGAAGACAGGGACTATCACCTCTTGTTCTGAATGATGTAAATGAGACTTAACCCCTGAGTTGCTCCAAGAGACTTAACTTCAGGAAAGTTCATCCTGTATAATACTTTCTGCAGGAGGAATCTGAATGGTGCTCACCAGGCTCAAATGCAGGCACATACCCATTTAAATTAATTTCCCACAGCTCCTGGATTTTCTGGACACATCCAGGGAATATAAATTCCTCATTTTCCATCCTTCTGCAGCTCAGAGGGCACACTTGATCATTCGGCTAACATTCGGTTAAATATTTTTATATCATCAATTAACTAGGACAACCAAGGAACACAATTATACAGTAAACAATGGCAGCATTTTTTTCTCAACACCAAGGGCTCCTAAACATTAAAAGAGAAGTATGGCCACTTTTTGCCACACGTCTCATTTGGGCCACAGGAGTACATTTACTTGTGCTCTCCTGTGACTCAGAATTAGCTGTTAGCAGGTTAAAGCCTGCTGTCAACTGAAGTCACTGAGCCGCTTCAGACTCTGAACACGTCCCTGGTGCACTGTCTAGCAAGGAAATGATGCCCCAGCCTTATGCAAAAGAGATAGAAACAGGTCACTTATGGTTCCTGCTGTACAGCATCACTATTATTTAGATCAGTATAGCGTTCAAAAGATAATTGTTGTAACAGACAAAAACATTTAGAAACCAAATATTGTCAGCAGAGACATTTTTCAACATATCAACGACTTTCCATTAATCTGATAGTAAATAGTAGTAGTAAAAGTAGTAAAATTGTAACTGCCACTTGAAAGCATCATTTACCCGGAAATGGCTAATATGACAAACCAATAAGCTATACAAAAAAGTAAATACTAAGGCATATAAATATATGCAACTTTTACAGATATGTAATTGAATTTGCTTCAAACCTAATATGCATATCATGAGAGATTAGGGTATAATGGTTCTAACAGCAAATGGGAAGTGCACTTTATTTTTGTAAAACTGTAAAGTTTAAGGTTAGAACTTACTGTTGAACTGTACAGTAGGTCTAATTATACTCCATAACCTTTCGATGAAAACATCTTCCTTTTAGGAATAAGGAGCAATGTTTTAATGACTTTTGTTGCTGTATTGCCTTGCAAAATTGCAATATAGATTTTCTATATCCAAGCCCTGAAGAGCAACACTGTATATTGGAAATAAGAAAAAGGCACAGATTATACAATTGTATTATCCATTCTTTCTACTAGATTGCTCTTCTTTATAATACCCTGCAATCTAAATCATTTCATTTTGAGGTTTCAATGAACAATGAAATATAGCAGCTAGAGAAACTATACTGAATTTATGTATTGAAAAACAGTGCCTGCAGAAAAATCATTTTGAATTGGTAGTTTAAGGGGGACACTTGGGTCTCGAGGATTTATATACTTTGTTAACATAGAAATATGTGCTGTATAACACTGTGGTATTTTAACTTGCTCGTATGAGCTTTTACAGAGGTATCGTTATCAATTACTGCAAGCAAAGTTGAAACCAAGACAGGACACTCTGTTTAGCACAATAAAAATAACTGTAATATGTTTTCTGTTTCTTTCAAACAGCAGGGAAGCATTTTGCTATAATTTTCTATCCATTTGGTTTTTTTTTTTTCTTTTCAATCATATTTTGTGGGTATATTTAAATAGTTTTGGTATTACCCTAGAATAAGAAAGGGTTTTGTAGGAGACATTGTTGTCAAAGAAACCACTTAAGAAAGCCATTGTAAAGTGATTTATTTTCACGCTGTTGCATAATAGTAAGATGTGTGGCGTATTATATGCAAAGTTCTGTAAAGAACAAACAGATCTGCTTATGAAGTTTAGAAAATCTGATAAAGTAGTACTTATTGAAGTTTTATTCTTCTTTGAATATATTTTTACCAATACAATTAAGTATTCTCCTATTATTGGGTATGAGTGTAAATAAGCAGCTACACCTGAAAAAAGGAAAGGTGGTTTACTGTAGTGGTTTTACCTTTTGTGGCAAGTTGCTCAACATTCATATCATGTTCCACCTTTGCAGCCCTCTTTTTACTTTTAAACATTTTTATTAAATATGTAGCACCCCCTAGCGTGGCTAGAGTGCTAGTGATAGGTTTTTGTTTGGTTAGGTTAGATAAACTGTCAGGCTTGGCTGGCAGCCAAGCCTGTGTGTTTTTTATGGGTCAGGTGAGTGACTCAGGTAGGCTGGATGACTCAGTCGCAGCTTCTCTGGTAACTCCTCCCTGTTTGCTGGAAACTTGGAGAAAGTTCCAGAAGCAGTTAGGAGGAGTCTAGGAGGAGCTAGCTGGAGAATTCTAAGGGCCCTGACCAAAACCAAACAGAAGGGTTGGCAGGGGGCATGCCCCCTCAAATACTTAGGGTCATCCCAGCAGGGAATTTGGGTGGAAGATGGAGATGGAGTGTTAGGCTGTCGGGGCCTTTGAGAGTAGATCCCCAGTCTGGGGGGGGTGAACTCAGGCCTGGGCTCGGGTGCAGAAGGGACCCTTGTCATGACACACCAAGGGATCCTGACCAGAAAGCACGGAAGCAAGGAGAGGACAGCAGGAGGACACTGCTGGGTAATTCTCTAGGGAGAAAGACATCCACATGGGCTGGTGAGTCTTGCAGTCAGAGAACTGAGAGGCATGCCTGAAGGGACTGCGTGCAAGCAGTCTGGGATCGATGCATAGTCAGTCTGGGAGGACTGTGGAGAAGTAGCCAGGAAGGCTAGAAAAAGGGGCAGCTGCAGCCAGGTGGGCTGGCAGTGCCTGAAGAGGTGGTACTGGCGGCAGTAGCCACAGGAGAAGGACAGCCTGCACCAAAGACCTCTATTTTTGCTAAACCAAGGGCCCGCAGTTCCTTCCTACAAAGAGAATTTGCTATAGTATGAATACGTACGCGTTAGACCATCCCCAAAGTGCTATCTGGTCCTGGGAGTTGTACTTCTACAAGCAAGTCTGTACTGGAGGTAGACAAAAAGGAGTGTGTGTATACTGGATGTATATAGTTGTGTTCCTGAAGAGTTCCTACTGATCAAGTGGGCATCCTATAATAACCCTTCTCCATCCATGTTCAATTCCCCTAAATAAAAAAAAAAAACAAAGCTGCAAATACTGCTTCTTATCTGAGGAGTGATTGAGAAATTCATGTGCCTGACTGTGCAGGGCAGGAGATAACCAACATTCACCAGCGGCTCCTGTGGGGGTAGTGCTACATTTGGGGCTCGTTCGGGATATCTGCCCACGCTTAACCTGCTGGCCGTTGCTCCTAGAAGCCAGAGTTTTTCATTGAGCCAGGGAACTGTCTGTGCCTTGTTCCAAAAGACCACCAGAGGGGTTGAACTAGCGAAGGACTTGTGTGCTCTGCCTGTTTGTGACTGTCACTTAAATAGAAAAAAAAATATGTGCTATTGTCCATAGCAACCAGCAGGAGCTACCTCTCATGTTATTGCTGCCCTGCTTACCCAGTTGCCCCAACCACGGCTGGGACACTTGTGCTTAAACCTGCTATTCAGTAACTTTTACCATGTGCTGTCACCTGTGGCAACCACGGCGGCCAATGATTTGCTAATGCTAGATAGTGACTTTATGCTTAAAACTCCTGCTATTTACAGTAAAGCGTGCCTGGAGATGTCTACTGTTGTCCGCAGTGATCAGGGTAAGCCAGCGGGTGCCTGCGGGCAGGATTGTGCTAATCCTGCTCCTTACAGTGAGATATAGGCCATAGACTTTATTGTTACCCCAGGAAACCACAGTGCAAGTCAGCAGCCGCCTGATCCCAGTTGCTCGGGCACAGTCGGTGCCAATCGGCATGTCCGGACAAGTTCTGCAAGCAACAGTGGGCCTGCAAACTTCAATACAGCTAACAAAGGGTTACAGCCCAATCTTGAAATATTGTGAAATATAAAAAAGTGTTTAGGCATGCTTTGTGAATGAGAACATACAACAACATATGACTGCAAAGCAGAATTACGCTTTAAGGCTATGCAAAATAATGCAATGTCTTTATTTGGAATAAAAATCTCCCCTACATTTCTAGAAAAAATATGTACATGGATAAACGAGATGGAGGACTGAGTGTCCTCAACCTGACCAAATAGTATCAAGTAGCACATACAACCCATATACTCAACACATATCCAGAAACCACAGCTGGTATCATAAAACTCCTCCCCAGTTACATCCAATTCTCTCACTTGGGCCCCTTATCATCCTTTTCATCCCTCCTTCAGCCCTTTCTATATCTGGATACACACTATACAATTTTCTGTAGATTTTTGTTTCTTTTAGATTTACCAAAACCATATAATATGAAGTAAAACCTAAACACTTTCAATTTGTTTGCAATCAGGCAGGCCCTTGCACTACATAGTAGACATGTGCACACTGAAATATTTTGTTTCTAGATTTCGATTTCCTCCGAAAAATACATTGATTTAGTTACTCCCGAAGTTAGTTTTTATTTATTTTGTTTAGTTAAAAATGCATTCGTACGAAAATCTGAATGTATTAAGGTCAAATCTATCAATTGAAGGCTTATGGTATCTGTCAGATGTTCTAAGAAGATTCGACAAAGCAGCTAAACTGTATGACACCGCGATCATACATTTCTGGTCGAATGCTCCACCCATAAGCTATAGTAGAATTCTAATGTTGTTTGACTAGTAATAATTATAATTATTAATTATATTACTAGTCAAACAACATTAGAATTCTTCTATAGCCTATGCGTGGAGCATTTGACCGTAAATGTTCACTTGCGACAATCGGATGTTTTTAGCTGCTTTGTGCAATCTTCATGTCGAACGGTATTATACATATTTTTGATCGTATCAAAAAATATGATACTTGTTTGTTTCTGTTTATGTTGAATGGTCTACCTCAACAATCAGCCAATATAATTGCGTTGTTTCGAAATTCAAGCACATAACTTCCTTCCTGGTTCACACACTGGGGATGGCAGCATCCGACGGTGGCTCCAGGCAGTTCGACCCCACGGAGGTTCTTGGCTCTTCTATTCAGGTAGCATCAACACCACCATCACAAAAAAGGGCAAAAGATGGTTGTAAACCCTGTAAAACCACTTTTCCCTACAGATAAGCCATACAGATATATTAAGGCTTACCTATAGGTACTGGAAATATTCACCATATATATATTTGCTCACCGTTTCTATAGTGCCTGTGCCGTGACCGTTGACTTCCACTCACATGCGTGGTAGTGACGTCATGCGACTCCGTCTGGTAAAAGAGCCGGAGTCCACGACCCCGGAGGGAAGAGGGGTTGAAGATGGACGCTCCACACAGCGGAGACAGCTGTGACATAGCAGGCTTCTTCTGCAGGTAAGTGGCACATAATGGGCTAGTATGGTATGTATACTAGCCCATTTTGCTTTTACTTTGCAGGGAACAAAGAGGGTTTACTTCCTCTGTAACCTTACATGGACTTACATTGAGTCCCAGGTCCTTGTAAGGGAAACACTTCCTTGCTGGATGCAGCTCTGAGGCACCCGCTCCAGGGAGACCACTTCACAGTGGAAGCGGGAGAAGTGGGAGGTGATCTCCCAAAAAGTGGAGGAGATGCAGCGCCATCAGCGTGACCCGTCTACCTGTCGTAAAAAAAAATCAGCATCATAAAACGGTAAGTAACGTGTCTGATTATTTTATTTTGTTACATTTTAAAAATCCCATATTATGCCCAAAAACAAGTCCCCCCCCCCCCCCACACACACACACACATACAGACACATAAACATATATTATTGCTATCACATGTGATGTCAGTAAAGTTAAGTGGATTTTTTTTTAAAGGAAAAAATAATTTTCAAATCATCCCCTGTGAAAAACCTAATTTGCACATAGTTGTGCCTAGCCTACACATGAAAGCACGTGTTACATATTATCGCCACAGGTATCAATGGAGGGTTTGGGACTTTGAGTGAGGCACGGGGTAGTACCTCCATCCCGGATTCAGAGAAACAAGAAGGGGCGGTGGGACTTTGAATGAGACAGTTGACAGATTAGGAGTTGGGAGTGAAATTACAATTTATTGCATATGATTCGTACTTGATATGTATTACATGTGGAAGGTTACCTGTGCATGTGCACCAAGTATATCCTATATACATACATGCATAAAAACAAACAATACAGAATTCCAGCAATAAGTAACTAACACATATATCATGTGGAGATTGTACATTTGAAACTGGGAACCACACAACATCATGATGTAAAAAATGAGTCTAAAAATTGATGCATAAATGATTCATAAAAGTAGGATTCTAAAGAACGCACAGTGGCTGCATCCATCATGCCCGACGCGTTTCTGTGAAATACATTTCTTCAGGGACGGATGCTCTAGGATTTCTGAAATAACAAAGTATAGTAACATCAGACAGTAGACTAGCTGGTAGCCAGAAAGGACAGCACGTCAATTTCTGGATATTTACATACGTGGCCAAGCTATGGTGAGGTACAAGTATTGGGTCAAAAGCATTGCTCCTCTCCGGAGCTGAGGCGACAAAGGATCCAACACACGACAGGCGCAAACAGGCTGTCAGAAGAAGCCTTCGTTCCGGTCGTTTCTCACGCATTCCCTGCGGAACGACGTTCCGGCGCATGCGCGTTCGCGGCTCGGCGCTACGGCGCACGCGCATTGGTGCACACCCAACGTGATTCCCTGGGCGGCCTATAAAAGGCGCTCAGAGAATCACACAAGTTGCTGGTTTGTCTCAGCTCCCTGTGTTACCTGAACTTGTGTCCTGTATCTCTGATTGATTACCCGTTGTGACCCGGATTTGCCCTTGGACTTCTCTTTGCCTCTCTCCTGGATTTGACCTCGGCCTGTTTATCAGATTCCCACCTATCTCCTGTGTTTGACCCTCGGCCTGTTACCTGGACTGTCTCCTGTCTCCTAGCCTGACCCTATTGCTTGTACCTGGACTCACTTATCTTGTCTTCCTACCTTGCAGATCCTGCAGTGCCATAGCACCACCCCGGTGTTTGATCCCCAGCCTGGTTCTGGACTTCCCGTCTGTGGTCTTCAGCTGCACCTTACCTACTAGTACCTGCACAGTGGCTCTTCTCTGTCAAGGCTCCACAAGCAAGTCATTCCACAGTCCATTGGGGAGCCTGTGCCTCTTCGTGCCGTTCTCTCCCTGTACCAACTCCAGGGGGTGAGCTGCGCTTAGTCACAAAGGCGAAACCTCTCTCGGCATCTCGGCCTCGGTGAGTACGATTAGTGACAGTACAAACCAGCCATGTCAGAGGCCGACAGAGCGCGTTCCCCACTGGAGATCCTGTGTCAGCAGGTCTCGGCTCTCACTGAGGCTGTCCTGAAATTGCAAGACGGCTACGCCCAAATCGATGGCCGTTTCCAACAACTTTCCGGACCATCTCCAGCTTCTGCCGCTGCTTCTGTACCTCCCAGTGGAGGTTCCTCTTCTCAGTTACCAACCAATCCCACCGTGGTCATAGCCGTCCAGAACCCAGGGTTCCCACACCAGAGCGATTCTCCGGCAATCGTAAAAAGTTCAGGGCTTTTAAAAATGCTTGCTCTCTGTATTTGGCCCTGCAACCCAGGACCTTTTCACTGGATATGGTAAAAGTTGGCTTCATCATTTCTCTCTTGGCAGAGGAACCCCATACTGAATTCTGTAGACACCTTCTTCGAAGGTATGGCACAACTTTATGATGACCCCCAGCGCACGGCTACGGCGGAAGACTTATTGCATAATCTAAACCAAGGACGAAGACCAGTAGAGGACTACATTGTAGAGTTTCGTAAGTGCTCAGCTGATACTGGCTGGAATGAACCTGCTCTTAAATACCAGTTCCGTCAAGGCCTGTCTGAAGCATTGAAGGATGAGCTGGCCAGGATCGAGACCCCTGATTCCCTGGAAGACCTCATCCAAATCACCACTAAACTGTATTGTCGCATGCGTGAGCGACGTGCAGAGCGCTTCCAGACTCCTCACCCTATCTGGATGATGCCTAAACCGACTCCTATCCATCCACCTTACACGGCTCCACCAGTCCCTACCACTCCCGAAGCTGAGCCTATGCAGCTTGGTCTAGTCCATGCCCCACTCACTTCAGAGGAGAGACTACGTAGGCGCCAGGGCAATCTGTGCCTTTATTGTGGGGGTTCTAGACATTTCCTCCGTTCCTGCCCCGTGAGACCCAGTAAGCCCTACCTACGGTCTGCTATTAACCAACAAGTTTCCGGGTCTTCTCAGCCTTATGTTACTCTTTTTGTTTCTTTACAGCTTCCGGAAAAGGAGGTTCACCTACCCGCTATAGTTGACTCCGGAGCATGTAGCTGTTTTTTGGATGCCTCACTAGCCGCAAGCTTGCACGTTCCTTTAACCACTAAGAACCAAAGTCTACAGATCCACCTAGCCGATGGGTTCCTGCCTCGTTCTGGACCTGTCACTCAGGAAACCAGACCCATCCTCACCACTACTGATACAGGCCACCAAGAATACCTGCGCTTTGATATCATCTCTTCTCTGATGTTCCCCATTATCTTGGGACTCCCATGGCTCCAATCCCATGAACCACAGATCAATTGGAACAAGAAAGAAGTCTCTTTTTCTTCTCAATACTGCTCCAGACATTGCCTTCTCCCGTCTTCAGCCTCTGTTTCTACCATTGCAACCATATCCGATAATCTTCAACATGTACCCACAAGCTATCTGGAATTCAAAGATGTGTTTGATAAACAACAGGCTGACTGTCTACCACCCCATCGGCCTTATGACTGCCCCATAGATCTTTTGCCGGGCGCTGAAATCCCTTTTGGTTGCATTTTTCCTTTGTCTGAAACAGAATTAAAGACTCTCAAAACATACATAGATGAAAATCTTGAGAAAGGGTTCATTCGCTCCTCCTCATCACCGGCCGGAGCTGGTATTATCTTTGTAGAGAAAAAAGATGGATCCCTCCGACCTTGCATTGATTACAGGGAATTAAATAAAATCACCATCAAGAATCGGTACCCGCTTCCTCTCATCCCGGAACTATTTCAACGTTTCAGATCCGCCCGCATCTTTTCCAAACTAGATTTGCGTGGCGCATACAATCTTATCCGAATCCGAGCGGGCGATGAATGGAAGACCGCCTTTAGATCCAGGTTTGGACACTATGAATACCTGGTAATGCCATTTGGACTTTGCAATGCCCCAGCCACGTTCCAACACCTTGTGAACGATATCTTTCGCGAATATCTTGACAACTTCCTAGTAGTCTACCTAGATGACATTCTCATCTTCTCAGCTACCATAGAACTTCATCGGGCACATGTCAAACTGGTTCTTTCGATCCTCAGAAAACACAAACTATACCTTAAGGCGGAGAAATGCGAATTCGAAAAAACTACAGTGCAGTTTCTAGGATTCATAATCTCAATTGACGGCGTTGCAATGGACCCCCAGAAGGTCAAAGCAATCCAAGAGTGGCCACCTCCTGTAGATAGAAAAGGGGTACAACGGTTCTTAGGTTTTTCAAATTTTTACCGAAGATTTATTGTAGGATTCTCGGCCATCGCAGCCCCCATCACTCAACTTACACGTCAGCATAATCGTTTTCATTGGTCTCTGGAGGCTCAGGAAGCATTCTTAAAATTAAAAGCACTGTTCTCCTCTGCACCAGTCTTACGACACCCGGATCCAGCCTTGCCTTTCATTCTGGAAGTCGATGCCTCAGAGACAGCTACTGGTGCCATCCTTTCACAAAGACAAGGGCCCAAGGCTCTACTGCATCCCGTGGCTTTTGCGTCCCGGAAACTAAGCATCCCCGAAAGAAATTATGATGTAGGCGATAGAGAGTTATTGGCTATCAAATTCGCCTTGGAGGAGTGGAGGCATCTGCTTAAAGGGGCGTCCAATCCTATCTTGATATTTACTGACCACAAAAACCTGGAATACCTGCGAACAGCTAAACGGCTAAGACCCAGGCAAGCCCGATGGGCCCTCTTCTTTTCCCGATTTAACTTCCATATTTCTTATAGACCCGGATCAAAGAACGGAAAAGCGGACGCACTTTCAAGGATGTTCCATGAAACTTCTCAGGTAACAGAGCCAAGCACCATCCTGTCTCCGCAAAATTTCCTCCTAGTTACTCAAGGGGACCTAATGTCCGCAATCAAATCCGCATCCGCTCAATGCTTTAAACACCACGTATCTTCTATGGAAAAACACAATGATCTATTTTGGTCTCATGGAAAAATCTTTGTTCTGCTGGAATCTAGGCTCCTAACCTTACAGTCCTTTCACGACCACAAGCTAGCAGGCCATTTTGGGTCACAAAAAACCATGGAACTGATCTCACGTTTCTTCTGGTGGCCAGGCTGGAGACAGGACTGCAAGAACTATGTGTCATCCTGCATTCCTTGCCAGCGCAGCAAGGGCTCAAATACGAAGTCGTGGGGCCTGTTTAAACCCTTGTCCATCCCTGAACGCCCATGGGCGGAAATCTCCATGGACTTTATTGTAGATTTGCCTCCATCAGGGGGGTTCACGACTATCTTTGTCGTAATTGATCGACTTTCAAAGATGGCACACTTCCTGCCCATGGTGGGTACTCCCTCTGCCTCTGCTACTGCCAACATGTTTTTTAAGGAAATTATCAGACTTCATGGTACCCCGGTGAGCATCACCTCTGACAGAGGGGCTCAATTCACTTCAAAATTCTGGAAAGATTTATGCAAGACCTTGGAAATAAAGATTTGTCTGTCCTCCGCTTATCATCCTAAAAGTAACGGCCAGAGGACAAACCAAAGCCTGGAGCAATACCTCCGAAGCTTCTGTTCCGATTCCCAGGATGAATGGTCCTCCCTCTTGCCATACGCAGAATTTGCATACAACAACTCCATCCATTCCACTACCAACCAGACACCTTTCTGGTTTAATTTTGGATTCCACCCTTCCTTTCTTCCAGTTTCCATTCCTGAATTATCGGTCCCTGCCGTGCAGGACCGAGTAAGTTCCATCCAGTCAAATTTCCAAAGGATCAAAGCAGCAATGCAAAAGGATCAGGATGACTACCAAAAATACTACAACAGGGGAAGGAAGGAGAACCCGGCCTTTAAAGTAGGCGAGGAGGTATGGCTATCAACTATACATCTCAGACTGCCAATTCCCTCCCGGAAACTGGGGCCAAAGTTTATAGGTCCTTTCAAAATAAAAAGGGTAATCAACCCAGTGGCCTTTGAACTAGCTCTACCGGATGCGTACAAGGTGCATCCAATCTTCCATGCATCTCTCATAAAACCTATTGTTCCCAGCCCTTTTTCTGACAGAGAGAGACCTCCACCACCACCGGTCCTAATTGACGGAGAAGACGAGTTTGAGGTGGAAAAAATTCTAAATTGCAGAAAAAAGGTAGACAACTTCAGTGGAAAGGGTATCCTCCTGAGGATAACTCCTGGGAACCAGCCAGGAATCTACATGCTCCACAGCTTCTCCAGGCATTTCACCGGGAACATCCAGAACTAATGTCAACCTTGGGTGTCCAGAGGCCACCCCCGGGGGGGCACTGTCAGAAGAAGCCCTCGTTCCGGTCCGATCGTTTCTCACGCATTCCCTGCGGAACGACGTTCCGGCGCATGCGCGTTCGCGGCTCGGCGCTACGGCGCTCGCGCATACGCATTGGTGCACACCCAACGTGATTCCCTGGGCAGCCTATAAAAGGTGCTCAGAGAATCACACAAGTGGCTGTTTTGTCTCAGCTCCCTGTATTACCTGAACTTGTGTCCTGTATCTCTGATTGATTACCCGTTGTGACCCGGATTTGCCCTTGGACTTCTCTTTGCCTCTCTCCTGGACTTGACCTTGGCCTGTTTATCGGATTCCCACCTATCTCCTGTGTTTGACCCTCGGCCTGTTACCTGGAATGTCTCCTGTCTCCTAGCCTGACCCTATTGCTTGTACCTGGACTCTCTTATCTTGTCTTCCTACCTTGCAGATCCTGCAGTGCCATAGCACCACCCCGGTGTTTGATCCCCAGCCTGGTTCTGGACTTCCCGCCTGTGGTCTTCAGCTGCACCTTACCTACTAGTACCTGCACAGCGGCTCTTCTCTGTCAAGGCTTCACAAGCAAGTCATTCCGCAGTCCATTGGGGAGCCTGTGCCTCTTTGTGCCATTCTCTCCCTGTACCAACTCCAGGGGGCGAGCTGCGCTTAGTGGCAAAGGCGAAACCGCTCTCGGCATCTCAGCCTCGGTGAGTACGATTAGTGACACAGGCATCCTCCACTCAGTGCATATCAACTCCTCCATAAGGTGACCAATAATCCTTCATTGATGGGGAGCATGTCTGAAATGGATGAATAAATCCACTGAGATATACCAAAATTGTTGAACTAAAAAGGTGGAAAAAATAAGAACTTCGGAAAAAATGGTCATAAATATAATACCTTGGGGTGCTAGAAACAGGAATTATCCAAAAAATGCGGCGTCTGCATGTGAGTGGAGAGGAGGACTGCACAAGAGGAGACGCCTGATATGCAGCCCATCTGCGTCGGCGATTACCGCCAACGTCATGCCGGGCTGACGAGGCGTGGGGCGTGGCCCCTGCCTGGGCAGTGAGAGTCCGCCCATGACAGGCGCCACCACGTCCAGCCATGTCAGCAAGATGGAAAGGTCTACTCCCGCACAGCGGCGCCAACCAGTGACGTCACGTGCGGGAGTGATGCGTGGCGCCAATGCGATGTGCGGCACCCGCCCGACCCCCCACACCAAACCATCCCCCCTGGGGTGGACATGGAGGAGGTGGGGGGGCGCAGAGCGCATCGCAGCTCCGGATATAGAACAAAAAACATGGCCCAGGAGTAGCCACCATGCTGGAGGATGTCTACAGTGACCCAGGATAGAAAACAACATATTGTTGCAAAAAGTGTGTGTAGACCAAAAGGTTCACTGACACACACTGAAACCCCAATTAAAGCTAGGCAGGGGATGACTGCCTGTTGCTGTCAACTGTCTCCATCCCAAGTATCAAGTATCAATGGAGGGTTTGGGACTTTGAGTGAGGCACGGGGTAGTACCTCCATCCCGGATTCAGAGAAACAAGAAGGGGCGGTGGGACTTTGAATGAGACAGTTGACAGATTAGGAGTTGGGAGTGAAATTACAATTTATTGCATATGATTTGTACTTGATATGTATTACATGTGGAAGGTTACCTGTGCATGTGCACCAAGTATATCCTATATACATACATGCATAAAAACAAACAATACAGAATTCCAGCAATAAGTAACTAACACATATATCATGTGGAGATTGTACATTTGAAACTGGGAACCACACAACATCATGATGTAAAAAATGAGTCTAAAAATTGATGCATAAATGGAGGAGTTGATATGCACTGAGTGGAGGATGCCTGTTTGCGCCTGTCGTCGGTTGGATCCTTTGTCGCCTTAGCTCCGGAGAGGAGCAATGCTTTTGACCCAGTACTTGTACCTCACCATAGCTTGACCACGTATGTAAATATCCAGAAATTGACGTGCTGTCCTTTGTGGCTACCAGCTAGTCTACTTCCTGATGTTACTATACTTTGTTATTTCAGAAATCCTAGAGCATCCATCCCTGAAGAAGTGTATTTCACAGAAACGCGTCGGGCATGATGGATGCAGCCATTGTGCGTTCTTTAGGATCCTACTTTTATGAATCATTTATGCATCAATTTTTAGACTCATTTTTTACATCATGATGTTGTGTGGTTCCCAGTTTCAAATGTACAATCTCCACATGATATATGTGTTAGTTACTTATTGCTAGAATTCTGTATTGTTTGTTTTTATGCATGTATGTATATAGGATATACTTGGTGCACATGCACAGGTAACCTTCCACATGTAATACATATCAAGTACGAATCATATGCAATAAATTGTAATTTCACTCCCAACTCCTAATCTGTCAACTGTCTCATTCAAAGTCCCACCGCCCCTTCTTGTTTCTCTGAATCCGGGATGGAGGTACTACCCCGTGCCTCCCTCAAAGTCCCAAACCCTCCATTGATACTTGATACTTGGGATGGAGACAGTTGACAGCAGCAGGCAGTCATCCCCTGCCTAGCTTTAATTGGGGTTTCAGTGTGTGTCAGGGAACCTTTTGGTCTACACACACTTTTTGCAACAATATGTTGCTTTCTATCCTGGGTCACTGTATACATCCTCCAGCATGGTGGCTACTCCTGGGCCATGTTTCTTGTTCTATATCCGGAACTGCGATGTGCTCTGCGGACCCCCCCCACCCCCTCCATGTCCACCCTAGGGGGGGTTGGTTTGGTGTGGGGGGTCGGGCAGGTGCCGCACATCGCATTGGCGCCACGCATCACTCCCGCACGTGACGTCACTGGTTGGCGCCGCTGTGCGGGAGTAGACCTTTCCATCTTGCCGTCATGGCTGGACATGGTGGCGCCTGTCATGGGCGGACTCTCACTGCCCAGACAGGGGCCACGCCCCACGCCTCATCGGCCCGGCATGATGTTGGCGGCAATCGCCGACGCAGATGGGCTGCATATCAGGCATCTCCTCTCGTGCAGTCCTCCTTTCCACTCACATGCAGACGCCGCATTTTTTGGATAATTCCTGTTTCTAGCACCCCAAGGTATTATACTTATGACCATTTTTTCCGAAGTTCTTATTTTTTCCACCTTTTTAGTTCAACAATTTTGGTATATCTCAGTGGATTTATTCATCCATTTCAGACATGCTCCCCATCAATGAAGGATTATTGGTCACCTTATGGAGGAGTTGATATGCACTGAGTGGAGGATGCCTGTTTGCGCCTGTCGTGTGTTGGATCCTTTGTCGCCTCAGCTCCGGAGAGGAGCAATGCTTTTGACCCAGTACTTGTACCTCACCATAGCTTGGCCACGTATGTAAATATCCCAAAATTGACGTGCTGTCCTTTCTGGTTACCAGCTACTCTACTTCCTGATGTTACTATACTTTGTTATTTCAGAAATCCTAGAGCATCCGCCCCTGAAGAAGTGTATTTCACAGAAATGTGTCGGGCATGATGGATGCAGCCACTGTGCATTCTTTAGGGTCCTACTTTTATGAATCATTTATGCATCAATTTTTAGACTCATTTTTTACATCATGATGTTGTGTGGTTCCCAGTTTCAAATGTACAATCTCCACATGATATATGTGTTAGTTACTTATTGCTAGAATTCTGTATTGTTTGTTTTTATGCATGTATGTATATAGGATATACTTGGTGCACATGCACAGGTAACCTTCCACATGTAATACATATCAAGTACGAATCATATGCAATAAATTGTAATTTCACTCCCAACTCCTAATCTGTCAACTGTCTCATTCAAAGTCCCACCGCCCCTTCTTGTTTTCATATTATCGCCACAATCACTGTGAGAGGAATATTTCTGTGGCCATTATGTATTCTTATCACTAAACTGATGAGCAGTAAGTGCTTTTAAGTTCCACTTGACTACCTGTGGGTTATGCCCCCATTCTGTCCAGGCCATATTTTGCTATTTAGCATGCTGCAGCTTTAACTGACAATTGTGCGCTCCTGCGATATACTACCCAAATTAAATGTACGCCCTTTGCTCGCCACATATAGAGCTTTTTTTTGGTGGTATTAGATCACTGCTGGGTTTTTAATTTTTTGTTATTGAAACAAAAAAAGCGTAAAAATGTAAAAAAAAATTGTTGTGTTATGGTGGCTGGACTTAACCAGCTTGCGGACCCGCCGTATGTTTGCTATGGGCAGGGTCGCATCTGCAAGTGGTTAATGCTTTGCAAAGGAAAAAAGAAAGGAAATTTACACCATTTCACAGTTCACACAAGCGCGTAATTAGAAATGTGGACTGGACATTTTTTTACTCGGAACAATCCTGGCTTTTATATTTTACCAAATGTTTGGGTGTCTTATTGTGCACAAAAAAGCATACTTTTTTGTTTTTCCAAAAATAAATTGGGTTAATAAAAAAATTAGCAAATCTTGTGCTACATGAAAAAATGCGCCTAATCCAAAAATTCCATTTGCATTGTTTCATTCCACGGGTTCATTCTACATTTGTTTCATGTGTCGATGTCATTTTCAGATTACAATTGTAGTTTAATTCTGGAACCTGTTTCTCTTCTCTTTTTGTTTTTCAGCACCATAGCGCATAAACGCAGGCAGGCACAGAGGGAAGCCTCTTCTCCCCCCTGAGGCGGAGCTCCTAGCGGTTGTAGCAGAGGAGATCACCCAGGTCCTGGCTCATCAAGGTTGGTGTCAGCATTGCATTGTGCAGGTCATTTTTTTTTGTTTTTTGTCATGCATGTCATTTACCATGCTGTGTTTGATTTTATTCAAAGATTGTATCCAGGCCCAGCACCGCCGGAGGTGGAGGGCGGAGGAGCAGGAGTCCTCCACTGCATCAACATGCAGTAGGTAGTAGTGACACTAATACAGCGGGTCCTTTTCCATTTCGTCCAGCTTTCCAGCCTTGTCAATTCTAGTGTCACTGATTCTTGCCGAGGCAGTGACAGCTAGAGCCTCAGCAACGTTCTGTCAGGTAACGCAAACACTTGTGTAACTTGAGTGATCTGCCAGAACGCCGCCACTCTATTTGGACTGAGGCGCCAGAGGCATGCCTAGCACTCGCTGCTGGAACCAGAACAGGTAAGTGCCTCGTTCTTTTTTTATTTTTACAGATTTTTTATTTATTTTTTTCTTCCTAAATGGCAGGTGAGGCTGAATGCACATCCCTGCCTTGTAGATAAACGTTAGTTACCGGCCCTGTAATTTTATCTATATACAGTATTTATAGTAATTTGAAGCACCGGCTACCAGGAGATCGGAGGATCAGTAATTGTAAATTCTCTGTTATACCACCTAGCCTAGACCAGGAGTGAGTAACTTACCTAGCCTAGAACAGGAGTGGGGCTTATTCAGTGGCCATACAAAATTATCAACTCAAAAAAACAGCCTGCTATATTTTAATAAAGAACTTCTTATTAAATCACCTCTAATGCGATGGCTTGAATGGCTTGTCTTTGGTGAGTGTAATGATAATAGATGGTATAGCTGCTATGTTTCTACTTGCAAGTGCAACTGATTTTCCAGATTTGTGTTGGTCAGTCAGGATAAGGTAGGTTAGTTAGTGGTCAGCACTTATGCGTCCATTACACGTTAAGATTTTCTGCAGCCGGCCGTGCGACTGAGCATATAATACCTTTTGGAGATTCTCCTTTACACTGCTCGATGTGTAGAGGGGAATCCCTTTGTACTCTGGCTGGGGTGGACAGTCAGCTCCGCCCCAGTCAGAGTACAGTAAAGTACTACACCTTTCTGAGCAGCTCTGCAAACTTGGGATGACGCAGTGAATCGACACAGACACCTCTATCTCCTTCACACAAATTGATTAGGTGCATCCCACTGAATATCAAAAATGGAAAACTGGTATGTAGAAGTGAAAACATCTCAAGATGTTACATGATTTCTACAAGGGCTGGGAGATAATTACCTTTATATAATGTTAGGATGAAGCAGCTATGTGTATTGTATTATGTAATGTTTTTTCTTTTCTTCACAGGTGAAGTCTTCATCCTTCACCTCCGCACGTTGGACAAAGCCCTGGACCTGTCCGCATCTGGTTTGGCTTACTATCTTTCCTCCCCAGCAGTTTCTCTGATGCTGGTTCTCCCCCACCTGGGCCCACCCAATGGTGCCTTTTCCTCAGTGCATTCTGGTGAGGATTCTCCACCCGCTCCAGTGCACATCCCCCCTCCAGAGCCACATGTGAATGTGTATCTGCGGCGCATTGTGGAGGTCCAAGAGCGACAATATGCTCTAACCAGGAAGCTATTTTGCTCTGTGGCCCTCCACAATTGCTGGCAGCGCTGTCACAATGTGGCTTTGAAGAGGGCTCAATGTAGGCTTGGAAGGCAACTGGAGGCTTGTAGGTCCTACCTTGGTGACCAGATGGCTGGGATCAATAGGTCTCTACAGCTACTGCTCACCAGGATGGGGGAGAATCAGCTTTCCTAATTTATTTTTACAAACAATTTTATGTTCAAAATAAAAATGTTTTTGTATAGAACAAATTGTTTTCTTGAGTTTTTCTTTCCTTGTTAGGTCTATTATGTGATGTTTATCTAAATATACTAGTCCATTTATTGTTTTAACTTACTAGAGGCCTTACAATTGAAGATTTTCTACATTTAACCGTCAGGCTGTACTGAGAAAATTTAAGAGATTTCTCTTTACACTATTTCAATGTGTAAAAGGTAATCTTATTGTATATTGGATTACACACCAGATAGTTACAGCAGAATACACACCAGACCGTTCAGCTTGCCCCCCACCAGAATACACACCAGATAGTTACAGCAGGGGTTAACAATACAGTCCTCAACAGTTCACAGGGCATTGGTTGCAGGCTTGCAATTAAGAGGGTAATGGTTAACCACACAGAGGTTCACAGGCTAGCAATCACAAGGGGCAACAGTTCAAAGGCTGGCAGGCCCATAGGTAACAGTTCATAGGGCAGTCATCATTTCCAGGGCTTGAGTAACATGGCAGCAGTGTAGATTACTCACACTGGTGACTTTGGACAATTGCGGATGGTCATGAAACAGGCGGAGGATCAGAGAGGGCACTCGTGTCCCCAGGGTCAGAGGAGGCAAATGGGATAGGTCATGGGCATCTGGATGCAGCTCAACAGTGACCAACTATTCTATCTTGCATAGAATCATGTTTACAGCTGTATGCTTCTTTGTACTATGTTGGTAACATATTCTGATCCTTGAGTTAACAGTCTCTCCATCAAGAGGAACTGTCATGCTGTTGAGGTCAGTTTCCCCAAATATCTTTAATCATTGTCTCTTAATCCCAGACCATCATACAAAAATGGTTACATTAGCACAAGCTGCTGTTTGTATATACAAACACAGCAACATGTGAGCAGTAGTGCCACGTAAAGGCTTCAACACTTGCTACTGTCCATTCACACAACATTCATTCATGCAATCACACACACTCTAGTCTACACAACACTCATCATTGTATTTTCCAAAAAAGGGTGATGGAAGAAAAAAAGGGAAAATGTTGGATTGCTTAAAACAATGTAATTCAATTTAAATCTTGGGGTCACTCAAAAGACAACTGCAATTGTCAAGTGGTAAGAAAATTAAAAAATGTGATTTTCCTCAACATTTAGATGGTTCCTCCGAGAGTGCCATCTATTTTTACATGGTGACAACGATTCTGGTCTCGCAAGTTAAGGGTAGGGTAACCCAGCTTGGGGAGGTTAAATTTGGGGAAAGTTATTTGTTCCATCAAATGGGGTGTCACTTGTGCAGGGTGTGGATTCAGGATGTTCCCAGTAATAGAGAAAACTCTCTTACTTTGCACGGTGGTTGGGGGACAGGATAGTAGCTGCTGGGCAACCAGGCAAAGAGCAGACCGCACACTTTTCTTACCATTCCAATAGGTCAAAGGGTCAGCCATAGGAGGCAGAGGTGCTTCATATAAATAGGCCCTGACCAATTCAGAGGTACTGCTCTCCTCTCGATTGCCTGCTGCTTGACTTGCACCCACCAGATTGTCAAATGCCTCTACCCAAAATACGCATTCTGCACTCGGTTGATTTTGAGTGATGGTGCGAGGCCTTGGAATAGCAGACATGGCAGGTGAATCTTCCAAACCGGTATCATCCAGCATACGTTGCTGCAAATTACAAATCCTTTCAATCAGTTTTTCTTTCCAGTAGGAGAGGCGGTTGTCTCTGAGTGCCAGTTTACCTTTGATCCTGGGATCACATAGGGAAGCCAGCATGAGTTCAGGACTTTTGCGATCTTTTAAGTTGTCTTGTAGCTTGCTGATGAAAGAGGCTACATTGGCATGAAGTGGGCTGTCATAAAGAGGCTCCCTGTTTTCTATGAATGATCCCATCTTCTCCATGAGATAGGTGAACAAGGGTATGAGCTGTCCTAGGCTGGCATTGCTCTGACTCAAGTTTTCTGTCACATCCCGAAAGGATTTTAAGACAGAAACAAGCTGCCCAATTTTACACCAGTCATCACGTCCCAGTGTGGAATTAATCCCAATGCTGTGGAGGGATGATAGATTGTGGCTGGCCATCTTTTGCTCCAAAATGCGTTCAAGCATTTCCAGGGAATAGTTCCACCAGGTGCTGATATCTTGTTTCAGGCTGTTTGTGGGGAGCCCTAATTGTTCTTGCTCCTCCCTCAATAGTTGTCTAGCCCCTACACTGCGGTGGAAATGCCCTGCAATCTTCCTGCAAAGGTCCAAGATTTGAGCAATCTCGTTGATTTTCTCAACTGGGATTGCACCCTTGACCACTAAATGTGTGCAGAACAGCGCACACCAACAAAAGATCCATGTTGGAGCGCTCTCACCATGTTTGAACATCTGTCTGTCACTATAAAACCAACAGAAACATTGGTTACTGCCTGCTCTCCAAACCAATTGGCCAACATCAATCTAATTGCCCGCAATATGTTGGCAGAGCTGTGTTTATCATCACAGACTTCTGTGTAGAGCAGGAAAGCTTGATATCCCTGCTGGTCTTACACTGCAGACCAGCTTCCTGATGAAGTTTGACCTCTTACACTAGTGCCACCACCAACAGGCATTGTGGCCTGCCACAAAAGTGTGTTGACCGCTGGGAGCTGTCCACAAATCAGTGGTCAAATGAATTGTCTGACCCTCTGCTTTGGCCATTTTTTCCTTCAATACTGCAACGCACAAATAGTATAGTGCTGGAACAATCTTTCTGCTTAAAGTTTTTCATGCAGGAACAACATATTGTGGAGCAAGGGCATGCATGAGCTATTTAAATGGCTCCCCTTCAATCCTGCGAAAAGAGGCTCCTCCAACAGCAATGAATCGGCCAATGAGACGGGTGATCTTGTTGGCCTGCTGTTTTGACATGTCCTTGCAACTAAAGCAAACCAAGCTATCTAGGGTAGGATGATGATGTCCATGGGAGGATGAGGAGCCTGACTGGGTCTGCAGTGAAACTACTGCACGTGGCTGCTTTGTCTTACTTGAACCCTTTCTATTGGGTGTGCTCTGAGTGAGTGGTGGTTGAGGAGGTACCACCAGTACAGTCAGAGTCAATAACAATGCTGCTTCCTGCGCTACCACCTTATTTTTCTGCCTCTGCCCGCAGTAAAGTAGAGCTGTGGTAATTTTTAAAGTGTAGGTTCATACCAGTATTGGTTAAATGTCCCAACTTTGTCCCCCTACTCACTTGCTGCCCACACAATTTGCACTTTCCAAAGAACCCGCCTTCGATTCTGTGAAAATATTTCCAAACGTTGCTGCGGCACATTGCAGCCCCTTGATCCTGTTTATCTCTAGTATTTAGGGCTGAAGAAGCTGCAGCAGGTAGCACACCAGTGGTGGAAACTGTTGCCACTACAGTTCCACTACAGTTCCACTTGGTGAACTAGTGCTAATGGCAGGGGAGCTGGGGAGGTTGATGTTATATTCACAGGATTCTTCCTCCATAATAACAGAGGGAGAAGGGGAGTTAGCAGCAGATGGAAAAAAAGTGAACTGCTACCTGTCCTACTCCTCACAGAATATCCCTCTTGCACTTCCTCTAGGTCATATTGTAAGTCTTTGTCAGAAACCATGAAATCGGGCCGACACAGAAGTACAGTTAAATCACACTTGTTTAATAATAAATGTAAAAAGAACAAATGTAGTCAAAACATAGCTAAAGTTCAGTAACCAGAACGAATATTCAGCCAAGCCAGAAGTAAGGGATCGATGTAGTGGAACAGCAAGCAGGATCTGAAGCCAGAAGGGATGTCAGCAAAGCAAGTCTTTAAACAGGAACGGAGGAGAATGTCTCTGTGATGTTGATCAAGGCAAAGGCAGAGAACCTCCGGTTGTCTGCAGTTGTTGGGGAAAGAGGAGCATCACATTCAAAATCATCATCACCCTCAAAACCAGTTGTTGCTGAAACGTGTTGCATAAAGTCATCTACCTCAGAACTTTTCTCGTGGGGAAACAAAAAAAAAGTCTTACTCTCGGTCTCTGTTGCTGTCTCCCTCAATTGCTTATTTGGGGGGCTGGGCAGTGGCACTGGCAGTGTCATTGGTGGTGTTGAGTGTAAAGGTATCTCCACTTGTTTAATACTAGTTTTATTGCCTATGCCATAATAAGAAGGAGCTGCACTGGCAGTGGAAGCGGCAGCAGATGTCGGTAGTCTGGCAGGAAAACTAGTAGAACTGGTGGTGGTGGAACTAGCTTTGCTGGTGGCAGTGTTGGTGACACTCACAGTTGTGGACGACATGTTTGTGGTGGCAGAAGTGTCAGCAGTACCTAAGAAAGAGCTAGTAGCAAAGACCTTGCCACTTTTTTTTAGCAAGGTGTCCACCACGACCGCGACCACAAACTCTACCATTTCCGTTAGAACGATACATGCTGTATATTTAGTTCTAACAGAAAATGGACTGGTGATAGTGATCAGACCTGCAAGCAGGTAATGATGAAAAATCAAATGAAAAATAGATCACAAGAAATAGAACAAAAACAACAAATATACCAGAGTTGGCAAAACTACCTGCACGCAGGTAACTGTAGTGATCAAATATATTAATGTATATTGGGTGTATAGATAATTAATATTTAGGTATTATAATGATGAGTTAAGTACTCTTCTGCAGCAACCCAATTCTTCCAGAGAGATGCACTTTATTGACTTCCAACACAGAACAAAGTCCAAAGTCCACAGATGACAAAGAAATCCGACAGAGGAGATATAATTCAGAACCCCATGTCTTAGGTCCGAGTGTGCATACACAGGCAAGCCTCACTCATACACAGACGAGCCTCACTCTCCCCCAAACCTATAGACTGAATGCCATGTTATATTCACTAAATATTGAATGGCTGAGCAATTTGATTGGCCGTTTCAATTTAGGAGTCTTTCAAACAGACAACAACCCCCAGCCGTGAACAGCCGTGAACCACCCCAATTTGCACTCCCGCATATCAACATCAACAAGTCCCCTTAAGATATATTAATTAGATAAACAGAACACCCTTTTGAGCCCTTGGAATACCTACATTCCTGCATATCAACAAGCCCCCCTGATATATTAGCCCCATAGGAGGGAGCCTCCACTAGGCCAACCCAAAACACTCCCTGATCCCATTGTTGCCCCCTCAGGTCTAATTACCATCAATAAATATTTCTTCTATGGTCCTTTAAACAATGTACCCTTTGAAATGTTCAATTAGGTTAACAGCCCATACCTCACACCCCTAGGTAGACTTGCATGAGACTTACGCATCAAAGGGTTTTCAGCTGTCCCCTTGATATGTTAAAATTCAGTTGGACAATGCAACTGGATTTCTGGTCAGCATGGCACTCCAATACAATATTATACATAAATTGGCCAACATATTACAACATATACCCCCACTTGGGTCGGTTCTATCTACTAGAACTGACCCATAAATCAAACAACAAAAAATATCATTACGATTTAAGGTACTGGATGCTTTACAATGGCTCATATAAAATATGAAGTTGAAACTGGTTACATCTCTCTTCACCAGCCTCTAAAATATCCCCATGAAACAGTTATTAGGTAATATAACTTTTAGACCA
Source organism: Lithobates clamitans (assembly GCA_037952925.1). Lineage (NCBI taxonomy): Eukaryota > Metazoa > Chordata > Amphibia > Anura > Ranidae > Lithobates > Lithobates clamitans. The sequence continues at coordinate 2,906,067 of JBBGZY010000163.1, forward strand.
TGACTGGAAAAGGATTTGGTAAACATCAGTGGCCCATATAGCTGTTAGGCCTTATATCACATCAAGATCTTGAATATTGCGCAAAGACGAGCTGATGTCACAGTCCATTCTTCGGTCTGACTTCATCACATCTCTCACCATCTCACTGAAAGTAAACTTGGTATGCTCTGCTCTGGGAACTCCAATCCACATAAGTCCAGGATTTTTTTCATCTCCAGGCTCAAACTTTCCATTTTTAAAGATGCTTTTACGCAAACATTCTACTTTCATCTTTATAGCAAGAAGAACGATCAATGTACCAGCACTCACTTTCAAGGTCAAAAGGTTTGGATATGGCAGTAAAAACTGTGCTTTAAACTATTTTCTTGCGCTTGACATTCATGAGTCCATCTTGCAAGCATTTTACAATTCACATCTGCTTCTTTCCATTTCCTCAATTTGAACAAAGATGACCGGGTTGTGTACCTGTCAAGTACCAGAATTTGTTGATTGCCAGCCACAATTTGCTTTTGTAATTTGCTGTAGGCCGACCCCTCATTGCCTTCAATAGAGCAGTTACTTGGATCATTCAGTCCATAATTACACTTGAATGGTATACCAACATATACATATACCCCCACACGATGGTTCAGATAGAATCAGCTTGACATCAGTGTTTATCAGATCTTCTATCCAGACAAAGCGGCAGTGGAAATTCTTGCCAGTATCTTCACCATGAAAGGTAGAAAGGTCTTTTTCATCCATATATGTCATAGCCTTTAGCATATTATAAACAACTGAATCAACAAAGTTTCAAATCATGACTAGAGTGATGAATTTCACTCACCCCTCTTAGAAAATTTAGGAAAACCACCCAACATACTATAATTTAAGCTATGCCAAGCCATTGTGCAGCATCTCACCTTAGATGTCAAATATATTGATCAATACGCATTATGTAATATGTACAGATGTTACGAAAATTATTTTAGGTTAAAATGCTTCTCTTTGGTTTTAAGATAAAGTTCAAGAAATAAAACATAAAGAAAAAATAAAAAAATGAAAAGCAAAATATACCAGGAAAAGGGAGAAAAATTAAAAATTAGGGCGTTGAAGAAAAAAGAAAAAAAGGTCCATTGCTTGATGAATTTCGAGAGAGTCCATGAATGCTTTATAATTCCATGTAGTCTATTCAGCATTTCTTCCACAATTCTCCCACACTAGCCAGCAATTTCAGACTGTGCTTCTGCTATTCACCGTCATTTAAATGTCAATATCTGAAAGACAAAAAACTCTCCAACAAAACTAATTAGCAAGGTCCTTAAACATTGTTTGAAGTTAAAACAAAACACTATTTACACATATACAGTTTGAAGCTAATTCACCCCCACTGCTAGAGAAGTGTCATCTGCATTCAAAAACAGATCTGGAGAATGTACATCTTGTACATTCATGACACCCTGTACCCCCTTCAACTGCTGTAATAATTTATCACGTTCCCCTCTCATCTTGTCATACTCAATTTTCAGGTGGTCATATTTCTGTTTTAACTGAGAGAACGGTATCCAAGTCTTGGACTTTTTCTTATTATTATTTTGGTCAGCTCTGTTTTTCATATTAATATCACCTATGTTTGACCCGGAGTGTCCTCTCTGGGTGTTATCATAGGATATTATCTTCTGATCTTTATGTTCAGTATTTGTCCTAAACAATGTGGCTAAATCAATTTTGACAGCCTGCTCATTTGACTTTCTCCATAAATGGTCTGCTCTCAACAATATGTCTTTTAAATCATGAGGATTTGGGGTAACTAATAAGATATTTTGTTTGATATCTTCATGCAATGCATCTAGAAACATACTCGTATGTATCGAGCCCCCACGCTCAAATGCAAGATTATTACCGACCAATAATTCCATAATAGTTGCTATCCTGTGTGACAATTCATAGGGAGATTCATTTTGCATTTGTTGGATCTTTCCATGAATAGTAACATCAGAACGTACACCATACAAAACACATAATAATTCCAGTAATATGTCCCTTGTCCTCAGAGGCTGAATACAGATTTGTTTAATTCTCATCCAAAGACCACTTCCTACAGAATGTTGTATGACTCTTTCTAAGTCAGATGGGTTGAGATTGTACATATCTCTGACTTGCTGCACGTCACAAAACCATTTTAAAAATCTGTTTAAATCATGGTATGGAACCATTCCTATTTCTTTAAGAATTGCGTCTAATACTTTTGGTTTCAAAGGCTTCATTACAAGCTGAACTTCACCTGTATTATTATTATTGTTATAAACTGTGGTAGTCACAGTGGGGGCAGCTGGTAATGAATTATCAGATTTAATATGAGGTTCTGTTTGCTGCAGATTGCTGAATCCAAGATTTGATGCATATCTGCATTCCTGAGATCTCTTCTCTAATTCCATAATTCTTAATTTTAATCTCTCATTTTCCTCTGATAATTCATCACAACGTTTAGATTTCTCAAGTAAAGCTTCTCCAATTGTAACCGCATGCAATTTTAAATTTACTGTCTCGGTGTCTGATTGGTTTTGTAACCTCTCACAAACATTGTTGCTATTATCAACTGCCTTCTGTAACTGGGTAATTTCCTCAACCTTACCATTCAAAGAACTTTCCATTGTTAAACAGCAAGATAATAAGCCCTGTATAATACAACCTTTTCTTTTACTTTCTGAAATTTTGCTATCAAAAACATTTTTCTCTAAAAATTCCTTCATCATTGTCCACGTCTGCTTACATTTTTCTGGAATTTCATAAGGACCGCCATGGCGCTTAATACATTTTAATACCCATCTGTTAACTTTATCAGAACTGACACTAGCTTCACACTGAGTAAGCATTTTGACTATATTACTAATAATTAAAAAAATATATATATTTTACTCACCGCATTAGTTACTCCTTCAGCTTGCAGTTCGGGTCTTCTGGTACACGACACAGTCTTTTTGTTTCCAGTCTCCAGAGAATAATTCTGGGGTTCCCAACTTGTTAAATTTGTAGATCAGACTCTCTTATGTCACAACCAGACAATAGAGTCACAGCACAGCTCTTGGTTCTTCATCAGACTTCTGTCCACCTCACAGGATTGTTGTCACCACCGACTTCTGTTCCTAAGTCCGAAAATGCTCTTCTGGTCGCTTGAACGGCACCAGTGTAGTGATCGAATATATTAATGTATATTGGGTGTATAGATAATTAATATTTAGGTATTATAATGATGAGGTAAGTACTCTTCCGCAGCAACCCAATTCTTCCAGAGAGATGCACTTTATTGACTTCCAACACAGAACAAAGTCCAAAGTCCACAGATGACAAAGAAATCCGACAGAGGAGATATAATTCAGAACCCCATGTCTTAGGTCCGAGTGTGCATACACAGGCAAGCCTCACTCATACACAGACGAGCCTCACTCTCCCCCAAACCTATAGACTGAATGCCATGTTATATTCACTAAATATTGAATGGCTGAGCAATTTGATTGGCCGTTTCAATTTAGGAGTCTTTCAAACAGACAACAACCCCCAGCCGTGAACAGCCGTGAACCACCCCAATTTGCACTCCCGCATATCAACATCAACAAGTCCCCTTAAGATATATTAATTAGATAAACAGAACACCCTTTTGAGCCCTTGGAATACCTACATTCCTGCATATCAACAAGCCCCCCTGATATATTAGCCCCACAGGAGGGAGCCTCCGCTAGGCCAACCCAAAACACTCCCTGATCCCATTGTTGCCCCCTCAGGTCTAATTACCATCAATAAATATTTCTTCTATGGTCCTTTAAACAATGTACCCTTTGAAATGTTCAATTAGGTTAACAGCCCATACCTCACACCCCTAGGTAGACTTGCATGAGACTTACGCATCAAAGGGTTTTCAGCTGTCCCCTTGATATGTTAAAATTCAGTTGGACAATGCAACTGGATTTCTGGTCAGCATGGCACTCCAATACAATATTATACATAAATTGGCCAACATATTACAACAGTAACAAATTAGGTTGTATAGAATCTATATAGAATCTATAATAAATAATAAATCCCCTCCAAAACAGACAGCCTCTGAGGCTATCACAACACTAACAACACTAGTATCAGTATCAAGTTCAACAATAACACAACTTGATAAACCCATTTCTTTAACTGAAATTGCTGCGGCAATTAAACAAATGAAACTTGGCAAAAGCCCTGGTCCCGACGGATACACTCTCCAATACTATAAAACATTCGCAGACATTCTTTCCCCTACACTCTTAGCCACATTCAACACATTAGCTGATGCCCAATTTGATCACTCCAGAATGCTAATGGCCCATATCACGGTCATACCAAAAGAGGGTAAAGACCCTTCATTAGTCGCGAACTATAGGCCAATATCCCTACTAAACGTAGACATCAAATTGTATGCAAAAATCCTTGCTACTAGACTACTCCCCTTAATACCAAACCTTATATTGTTTTTCTGCACCTGACTCTGCAATGGCACAATTAAATAATTGTTCTCTATGTGCCCTGTTCACACCACAACGCTGGTATCATGTGTGTATTTCTCTTCTGCTGAAATCTGCAACATGTTTGCAGTTTTCTACACAGAAAAAAAGACTCACATGACGCCAACATCACAGTTTCCTTTGTGCCATTGCAGATAATTAATGTTGCATATTTCTGCACAGAAAAAACCTCATGTAACAGCAGTGTGTAAATAGAGCACATAGAAAACAATTGTTATCTTTGTGTCCTTGCAGAGACCTATGTTAGAAAAACACACATCTCTGCACATGGTGTGAACAAGTTCAAAATATGCTATGCAAGTAAAATCTGCACATTTTTTTTCCATCAGTTTTTAAGCCCATATGGTATGAATGAGGCCTTAAACATAAAATGATTTTTATAAATGCAAATTTCCTGCCTAAATATTTTTCCATAAGTGATAGAGTACTTGACAACCCAAGACACAATGAGACACAACAAAAAATAGCCTCTAGGTCTCCCTCTTTCTATATCATCAAAAAGCAGTGATCTGGGAGTCCCTAGTCATAACAAATTGAATTACATATGAATATAAAACCCCCCACTCTACATAAATGTCTCATAAATGTCACTTGTTATTTAAAAAAAGACATCTTGCTGTTCATCTTTACAAAAGTAGAATTTAATAGAAACTAACTGTAGGGGGGATGGGGCTGTCTAGGAGGAGGGGGAGAGATCGGTGTTCATACATAGTATGAACACATTATCTGTCTCTACTCCCCTGAGAGAACCAGGATCTGTGTGTTTGCAAACACACAGATCCGGGTTCTCGCTCTGTCTCGGGCACTTGTTTTTAATAGAAAAACTTATCTTAAAGTATATAGAGCCTCCAATCCCAGATGACGCCTTTTAAGGGGAAACGCATTGGCCGGAGCTAGCAGTGTGATGTCAGCATGCACAGACCGATCCACAATCACTGCAGTCATGTCTGTTTGAAATTGTGTTTGCCTTTATATCAAACTCACTCTGTAGGTGCAATAGTTTTTATTCAATACATTGTAAAGCACTATAGCACCATGAGCTTTCCTCCTTATTATTGATACACATGTATCAGTTGGAAGGTGGAATACACTAGGATATCTAGGAACTGTTCAGGAGCAAGCTATGGCTCTCTATAAGGAGAATATTCCTAAGCGTTTTTGATCCCCCTTCTGGGATCTTATGGTCTGGTAGGCATCCTGTCTGCCTTTACAAGCTTGGTGGTCATACTAAAGTGACACTTACAGCTGAGTTTAGCACAAGAGCACCCTTTTCTTCCACCTGGATAAAATTTGTTTGAACTTTCATTTTTCATTTTTAATTTTAGTTAATTTTTTGCGTATAAAATTTAGGATCATATAATATGGTCATCTATCTTGATTTTTGCATTTTGAACTCTGTATGAAATGCGTATTATATGAATTTATGCACTATATTTGCACTTTATCACATGTGTTTTTTCACAGTAATTTGCACTTTGAATGTCTGCATGTGTATACGGTAGTGGATATCTGATATGATAAGATATTGAGGATTATTATGTGATTTATATATTGACATTAGGTTAGTTGGAGATAGCGCACTTTTAATATTTTTACAGAATTTGTGGGGTCTAGTATTCAGCTACTTTTTTGTGCAGCAGTCACCCTTTTGTGGCCAAGTGCGAGTTCCAGGAATTTTTGAACTATCTTAAGTGCTTGCAAACCAGCCGCCACAGTTTTACTGCAGCAGAATGGCATGGCTGGGCGAAACGACGTTACCTTACGTCGCTTCGCCTTTTGGCAACTGCAGCATGTGCCCAGAGCTGATGCAAGTGCCCGGCGGGCGCAATAACCGCCGGGCTTCCTCGATCGCTCGTGACAGAGTGAGAACCGGGATCTGTGTAAACACACAGATCCCGGTTCTCTCAGGGGAATAGAGTCAGATCATGTGTTCATACTATGTGCTCTTAGGAACCTTAAGTGCAGCAGAAATTTTTTTGTAACCTTGGCCAGATCTGTGCCTTGCCACAATTCTGTCTCTGAGCTCTTCAGGCAGTTCCTTTGACCTCATGATTCTCATTTGCTCTGACATGCACTGTGAGCTGTAAGGTTTCTTTTTTAATAAATCTGCAAAAATGTCAACAATTCTGTGTCTTTCTGTCAATATGGGGTGCTACATTAATGGGGTGTACATTAATGAGGAAAAAAATGAACTTAAATGATTTTAGCAAATGGCTGCAATATAATAAAGAGTGAAACATTTAAGGGGGTCTAAACACTTTCCATCCCCACTGTATTGCACATTTTTTGCACAGATTGAATTTTTAGATACATATTGTTTTGTTTAGATTGTATAATTTAGGGAGGGGATTTTAATACAGAGCACTTCACTTATGATTCTAGGTAGATGGTACTTGTAGATGGTACTTGTAATTTATTCACAGAACTCTGTACTTATCCGTTATAAACCAACTTCTGGGGCGTGGTCTGACCTGATACGAAGATGGCTGCTAAGCTCCTCAGCTCCTGCCACCACACGACCTGACCTAACCTTAAAGGAGGCTAAACAGAACGAAACCCACTTCAAAATATGGGGACAGCATCCAGGAACACCTCCACCTCACGTTCCCGTTCACCAAGGGGACACCCGGAGCACACGGAACACAATATACCGGAAATGTTCCGAACGGGCAGAAGCAACATGGCGTCCTCCCGCCACAGGAATTCACTTCCGCATCGTCCTCTCAGCAGGGAGCGCCGTCTCCCGCTCATCCGGCCAGCTTACCAGGGGAACTTATCCCGGAGGAACAACCCAACCCCACCACCAACTGAACATAAATGACCTCAGGATGATAGCAGCTGATATAAAAGACACACTGTCGGCTGCCATATCGGAGCTGCGCCTGGAATTCCGCACCCTGTCTGACAGGGTCACAGCGGTGGAGCACACGGCTGATCAACAAAATCTTCAATTACGCAAAACCACTCGCCAGGTCGATGCACATACCCTGCAGATGAGGGATATGCAGAGACACCTCGAGGACCTTGACAATCGGGGTAGGAGACGCAACCTGAGGGTCCGGGGGCTCCCGGAGTTGATTGAAGGAGAGCAACTAACTCCATCTGTGACAAGCCTATTCAACAGCATTTTACACAGGCCCCTTCAGACACCTGTGGAGTTTGAAAGAATTCACTGTGCACTGCGTCCCAAAGGAAGGGACACCGACCCGCCTAGGGACATAATTTGCTGTCTGACTGACTACAAGATCAAAGAGGATATTCTCAGACAGGCTAGAGGCATTCCACAACTCATACACGAGGGTAAACCTATCCAGATATTCCAGGATCTGTCAGGTATAACTCTACAACATCGCAGAGACCTGAAACCCCTACTAGATACCCTTCGCGCCAAAGGCATCAACTATAAGTGGAAGTTTCCCTTCTGTCTGGCTGCCACTTCGCACGGTCACACTGCTTTCCTCAAAGTGCCTGAGGACCTTCCCTTTTTCTGTGAGGCCCTTGATATCCCTATTGTGGAGGTACCCAACTGGTACGCTGACTTTCGTCGCTCTGCCGTGCGAAGAGAACAGCAACATGAACTGCCTATGGAAGCCGTGAATGCAGGACACAGGAGAAGGTCACCTTCTACCTCAGCATATAATGGCAACCGCCGTTCCCAGCACCGTGATTTCAGCACAGCTGACTCACCCACCTCAAGGAGAGCCAGAAGAGATCGCTAAAATCACAGAGTAATACTTTAATTTACAGTAACCCTCTGTCTCAGTTATACCGCGTTGGGCTTTCTATGTTCACCGTTACAGTTAATTGGACCTAATGTTTGCCATCTTTGCAAAAACTCTCATCTGAAAGTCACCCTCGATGCTGTTCTCATCAAACGGGGTGTACAGAGAATGCATACGACATTTATGTGTACAACAAGTTTATTGTGGGGATTTGACAGAAACTCTGGATAATGTACCTAGTTCGTTGGTGCCCCACAGCACAAGCAACAGACTACAATTACCATGATGCAGTGCGATCCGGAAATACGAGGTGGCTCTCCCACAGGATACGGAAATCTAACTGCGCTCCTTCTGACGGAAGCTACCATACCCGTTACCACAGTGACGAGAGTTACCACATAACGCGGCTTAAGCCACAGCCCATCCCACTTACCTGCCATCAGTACTGCAACCGAAGACATCACGATTGAACAGGAGGACGACGGAGCTTCCACAACGCTCCCCACGACCAACGTCGACAACTGTCACCTGACACCATGCTACGTCATCCTGATTGTACAGTAGACCAGCTCTTCACGGACGGAAGAGACAAGACGACCGCCTGCAGAAGCAATCGTCACACTCTTCACAAACGAAGAACTCCAGTGAAGCAGCAACACCCTGGGGCCCTGACGCCGACCAGACTTCAGATGGGACATTCCTCTCACCCCGTCCGCATGACAGGATCTACAAGTACCCTGAAGCCTATCAGCGGGGAGAACACTGGGCCTCTAGAGGTACTTGATGTTCCATCACCAGAATGGACCCTAAGACACGGTAGAGCTCTTAAGATATGTAATTAATATGCAGGAGCACTGGGTCTTAACTTCTCCCACCCTGTGGGGTATAGGGGGGGAGGGAATATATGAAATTGAACAGGGTGACACTCAAAAGTGTCCAATGCCAGACACAACTTGACACTTCGGATCCTTACATATAGGTACACTCATGCTCTACCTCATGGTGAACTTATGTGTTTAGCATGGACGATATACAGGCAGTTCAGGGTTACCAATCGTTTTTCCGAGCTTAAAAGGTAGTTCTGGTTGCTCGAACTGCAGATTTTCTCAACACTCTCAGTGCTTGCAAACCTGCGTGATACTCCGCGGTTCGCTCCCTAAAATTCGCCAGTACAATCTCCCACTGTTATGGGTGCGACTCCAGGGGTTCAATTTGATTTCCCGCAGAGTCTGTCACTGATGACCATATCTGTTCTGTTAATATGTATATGAGTGGTTACTGATGTTATAGATGTTCTTAGATATTCTTTGATCTTTATATATCTGTATATTAAATACACACTTTCATTAGCATCGGTGGTACACACACACGATACTGTCTATTTCCACATTCCTCCAACCATCCACACCCTACCCAATGGCCATGGGGTGGCGGGACACTCATTCTTCCTACTCCTCTGCCAATTCTCTCGTGTCGAGCTCATTCCAACCCCCACACAGCTTCGGTGTAGTGTCCCAGCCTGTTCCTAACGGGTTGTGCACTGCGCCTGAGCTGTACATTACCGATTCTCTTATTCAACGTGAGGAAGCGGGATAGCTGATTATCCCAGTGGACTCGTCGGTTGCTCTACACAGTTCTTAGGAACAAGACATTAACTGGTCCCATTTAGGATTAGGAAAAACTCTAACCAGATCACACCCCCCTCCCCCCTACCCATCCTTTTATAACCCCATTTTTTTTTTTTTTTTTACACTGACAGAAGTTATGGACACCTCCCAGACCCCAAACAGCGAGACGGAAGCACACCCATCCCTAAATCTATCAATATTCGTGGCCTAAATACGCCCGAAAAACGCTCTTTACTACTCGCTTCACTACATAGGTCCAAAACACACATAGCTCTAATTCAGGAAACACATTTTAGAACCGATGCCACCCCCAAACTGCACAACAAACAATTCCCGACAATATACAATGCAACCAACAATGAAGCTAAATCTAAAGGAGTTTGCATTCTCATCGCGAAAGACTGCCCATTCATAGTCTCGGACACACACAATGACCCACAAGGACGATTCATCTTCATAAAAGGTTCCTTGCATGGGAAAAGAATCACGATCGCCAATTTATACACCCCGAACACACACCAAGTTTCCTTTTTCCGCGAAACGTTACAGTTACTCACGGCCTTTAGCTCGGGCACGCTGATAATCGGAGGCGATTTCAATGTACCCCTCAACCCCGCTCTCGACACCTCTAATGGCCATTCTTCTATCAGTTACAGGGCCCTTTGTGCCATAAAAACAAAACTTATTGAACTACTAGTACATGATACCTGGCGCACCATGAACCCTAAAGAAAAGGATTACACATTCTTCTCTACGCCACACGCTAAATACTCAAGAATCAACTATTTTTTTATATCTCAAGAAGATCTGCCATTGATAAAAAACACCACTATAGAACCAATGGTTTTGTCAGACCATAGCCCGATTACGTTGACCCTTCACATTCCCAATAAGTCGGTGCGTCCTCATATATGGAGATTTGACAACTCCCTACTTACCGATCCTGACATCCTACACAAGACTTCCCAACACCTTACAAACTACTTCACAGACAACGGACTAGGTGATACCTCTCCAGATGTGGTCTGGGCCGCACATAAATGCGTTATAAGGGGCACATTCATTTCAATAACAGCACATCGAAATAGACTCAGAAAAGCCAAACTGGAAGAACTGACTACACGCATCTCTAAACTAGAACAAAAACATAAAAAATCTCTGGCTTCTGAAGCACTTACAGAACTAACACAAGCTAGAACCGAACTACTGAACGAATTACACACTAGACTTAAGCGCAAATACACGTTACAGCAAAAATACTTCTACGAATATGGCAACAAATCGGGAAAGCTCCTAGCGAGAGCCATACAAGCTAAACGTGCGGCCCACACCATACATACTATCAAAGACCCTTCAGGCAAACCCTATGTTACTTCTGGAGACATAGCGAAACAATTTGTGACCTACTTTACGGACCTCTATAATTTACACTCCACTCAACAGACCGATACCCTAGAAGATAGACGGGAAACAATCCGATCATTCCTCTCCCAATACGCCCCTACACCCCTCACGACAGAAGAATCCGATGCACTAAACTCTCCATTGACCCCAGATGAAATCACACTAGCCCTAAAACAAATGAAACCAGGCAAAAGTCCAGGACCTGATGGACTCACTGTCGCGTATTACAAATCCTTCTCAGACATACTCACACCCCCCCTAGTCAAAGCGCTGAACAATCTCTCACCCCATAGTATAACATCCAAGGAAGCATTAGAAGCACACATCACGCTGATCCCTAAACCAGGCAAGGATGTAACTTTGGTCTCCAACTATCGGCCAATTTCCCTCCTTAATGTAGACATTAAAGTATATGCCAAAGCTATTGCCAACCGTCTGCTACCGCTACTCCCCAAACTAATATCCACAGATCAAGTCGGTTTTGTCCCGGGTAGGGAGGCCCGAGACAACACCACTAAAGCCCTATACATCCATCACTGGATGACCACCAGTGACACTAGTGGCTTTTTCTTGTCCTTGGATGCGGAGAAGGCGTTCGACAGGGTTGCTTGGGACTATATGGAAGCTACATTACAATCTATAGGCCTTCCTCCCCATCTAATCCAGATGATTATGGCTTTATATTCCTCACCCACTGCCAAAATAAGAGTGAATGGACACCTGTCGAGCGCCTTCTCCATCTCCAATGGAACACGACAGGGCTGCCCCCTGTCCCCCTTAATCTTCATCCTCACAATGAAACCACTACTCCGCAAACTTAAGGAAAACCCGAACATTAAAGGTGTAGAAATAGACCACAAACAATTTAAAATTGCGGCCTATGCGGACGATATCCTTCTATTTCTGACAGACCCAATCATTACTATACCCAACCTCCTCAAGGACTTTGCTTTATTCAAATCCCTATCCAACCTGCAGATCAATCTATCTAAATCTAAAGCCCTTAACGTATCCTTACCCACTGTAATAGTCACCCAATGCAAACAAAATTTCCCCTTTAGCTGGGAAACCCTGGCCCTCACATATCTAGGCATTAAAATACCCACCAAACTGACAGAGATCTATAGGTTGAACTTCCTACCTATCCTAAATACTATCCGAACAGACCTACAAAACTGGATCTCGGGGCCGTTTTCATGGTTTGGAAGGGCAGCGGTCCTAAAAATGAATGTGCTACCCAGACTGCTGTATCTATTTCAAACTATTCCCATTCAAATTCCACCTCCCTTCTTCTCAACCCTCAAAAGGCTCTGTAGAAATTTTCTATGGTCCTCCAAACAACCCAGATTAAATTGGCAAAGATTAACCACCCCCAAGTCCCAGGGGGGATAAACATGCCAGACATACAAAAATACTATTGGGTCTGCCACCTGGCCAGGATTGTGGACTGGCATGCTAACAATACACTCAAAGATTGGGTACATATCGAAAACGCCTTCACCCCGATACCGATACAACTATTACCGTGGATCAACCAAAAAACAGTGCCAATTCAAGCCACACTAAATCCAATTATTAACTCCACGTTAACAAATTTCAAAGCGGCCTGCAAACCACTCAAATTGAAACCCTTTCCCGGTCCCATGACACCTCTGGAAAATAATCCACAGTTTACCCCAGGAGTACACACACACTACCCTACAACAGATCCCAACAGACCACGACTCAAGTCACACCAAATGTTCCACAACGGAAATTTCTTGACGTTCCAAACCCTTACTTCAACATTTCCAGACTACCACATTCCCTTCCACAAATACTTACAAATACGTCACTTCATCTACAGCCTTAAACCCACGGTAGACTTACACAGAGAACTCACGCCTTTTGAACTCATATGTAACAATTCTGAACCCCAAAGACACCTTATCTCATCATTATATAAACTCCTATTTTCACCAGAAGAAATTAAAACAGATGACCTAATTAGAAGGTGGGAGCAGGAACTGAACATAGACCTCTCCACCGAGGAGTGGCAACAAGCCCTCTATCATATGCATAAAGGCTCACGCAATATATCAACGCAAGAAAATAGGTATAAAATCTTTACAAAATGGTATAGGACCCCGGACAGGATTCATAGGTATCAGCCTAACCTCTCTCCCATATGCTGGCGTTCCAATTCATCGAGAGGCACACTACTCCATATATGGTGGGAATGCCCTATCATCCAAACTTATTGGACTGAAATCCACCGGTTAATTACTCAGATCACAACATTCACCCCAGATTTCACTCCGGCACAATATCTGCTCCACCATACCTCACTCCCACAACACACATATAGGAAATCCCTAGTTCTACACCTCAATAATGCGGCAAACCTATGTGTCCCAGTACACTGGAGATCCACATCTCCTCCCACCATAACAGAATGGATTCAGAGGGTTGACAGAGTGGCGGAAATGGAAAATCTCATTCACCAAACATCAGATACTCCTACCAAATACATGCACATTTGGGCTTGCTGGGCTCATTTCAAATCGTCCCACATACAGGCCAGCTTAGCCACCCCCTCCCACTCTGACCCAGAGGAAAACACAAACACACAATCGCTGACTTGAATCCAAAAATAAACACTTAACGGACCATTACTCTCCGTCCTCCACCCTCCCCCCTTCCCCCCCTTCCCCACATCATTACAACTTCTGAAACCTGAAAACTTAAAATCTTCAAAGACAATTCAAACGGCTACCCAATCCATTGAGGAGACACCTCAACATCAGCTTACACTCCATGGCTGGAATACTACACCACTGACTCACATTTCCACAAACTCCTCCACCTGAGCACAGCTAGTTCCCGTATAGGGGTGCTCGGGTGCGGGAGGAAAGACGCTCCGGCCAAGAAAACTACAGCCAGGCGGGTTATCTCACACCAAAGGGATAACTCAGGCATAGTACTATCCGCACTTTAAACTCACAACTACCACCACTTAATATTATAGTTTTTCAATTTTATTTTGATTTCCACTCCTCTTTTTCTTTTAAGGACCATACACGGTTCGGAATACGCCTAATATTTTTACAGCTATTATGATTGTGCTATAACAGGTATAAAATAAAATAGACCTTCATGATGTAACAGTTAACCTTTTACATTGTCAACCTGAAACATGTGCTTATGTTTGCTTCACTTGTTGTACTTTTGTGTACTTTTGTGAAAACTTAATAAACTACTTTTAAAAAAAAATAAACCAACTTCTGTATACCTCTGCTTTGTCTTTTTAAAAATGCTCCATGTACAGACAGATATAAAAGACACAATAATGCAGTTCAGTATTAATATATCATAAAATGTTTTGATTTAAATGCCAGCACCTGAATTTGACCTGGTATCAGCCTTTGGAAGTCCCTGTACTGCTGAGCTCAAACTAGAAGATGGAGAAGAAACGAAGGGACAAGTTGGTTGTGCTGCAGTGCTTATATGCTAACAAGGGAATGCTGATAAAGGGTAAGATCTGAGTAGCATAGGGATGAGTGCATCAGTAGCCTGCTCCTCTTTTCACTGTCCAGTCACAGGATATGAGAGGGACACAACCTGTAGGTGTTACTGAACTGCATCAGAAAAAAAAATAGGTTTTTTGTTTTGCCACACAAGGCTGTTATCAGGGCTGGGCTCAGCCCTTCCTTCTCTGAGCTGGCCGCTCAGCTGTTGGCTAATTGCCTGCTCCTATCTCTCCACAGTTACTCAGCTGTTAATGATATCCTGCTCATCAGTCCTGCCTACTTAAGCTGTCCAACCCAGAGGATCTCTGCCTTTGCCTTAGTCAATATCACAAAGACACTCTCCTGCAACACAGTTAAAAGACTTGCTTGGCTGACATCCCTTCTGGCTCCAGATCCCGCTTGCTGTTTTACTACGCTCATAGTTACATAGTTACATAGTTACATAGTAGGTGAGGTTGAAAAAAGACACAAGTCCATTAAGTCCAACCTATGTGTGTGATTATGTGTCAGTATTACATTACATATCCCTGTATATTGCGGTCATTCAGGTGATTATCTAATAGTTTCTTGAAGCTATCAATGCTCCCCGCTGAGACCACCGCCTGTGGAAGGGAATTCCACATCCTTGCCGCTCTTACAGTAAAGAACCCTCTACGTAGTTTAAGGTTAAACCTCTTTTCTTCTAATTGTAATGAGTGGCCACGAGTCTTATTAAACTCTCTTCTGCGAAAAAGTTTTATCCCTATTGTGGGGTCACCAGTACAGTATTTGTAAATTGAAATCATATCCCCTCTCAAGCGTCTCATCTCCAGCTCTCTGGCGTTTGGCTTGTCTGACTATCAATTCCAGTTCCTGAACTCTGGTTATGTTTTGTCATTGTTTGTTCTATTTACTTTTATTAATAAACAAGTGTGATTTAACTGTACTTCTGTCTTGGTCTGATTTCATGGTTTCTGACAGTAGACGAAGGCCATAAATTCAGAAGATACAGTCAATCCACTTGTTGGTAATATTTTTTCCAGATTGGATGAGCAAAATCACCGCATGAATCAGTTTGCCGTGGCATTACAAATGCTCCTGAGTTGCACGGCTCACCTGGAATCTCCCACTCTGGCTGCTCTGGTACAACCTGAGTTGCAGGCCATCCCTGCTGCTGTGCCAGTCTCTGTGCAGCCACCCGCCTTGAGTATTACCTCAATAAAAGGTATGTCTGGTTCTGCTCCGCTTCCCCAGCGATTTGGAGGCGATCCAGTTCAATGCATTCAATGCAGAGGGTTTCTCAACCAGGTTGAGATATATTTTGAGATGCTGCACCAGGCGTTTCCCACGGGCAGAAGCAAAGTAGATTTTGTGATATCTTTGCTTTCTGAGAGAGCCTTGGCCTAGGCAAACCCTCTATGGGAGTCGCAAAATCCTGTTGTCTTGAGTTACCCTGAGTTTGTGGCCTCTTTTGGTTTCATTGCCCATGGCCGTAAGGGCTCTTCACCATGAGATAATCCTATTCCAAGTTATTTCTTCACCTAAGTTTCCGCTGGTTATTGGTTATCCTTGGTTACATACTTCCAGAAGGTAGCCAAGGTCCTGTGCACCTCTTCACTCTCCTCCCTGCCAAAATAGTACCGCGATTTTAGTGATGTCTTTGACAAAGGTCAAGCTGGTAGTTTGCCGCCACACCGACCGTATGATTGTGCAATTGACCTTCAACCTGGTGCCATACCCCCTCATGGCCGGGGTTACCCTTTGTCGGTCTTGGAGGATAAGGCCATGGAGGAGTATGTTTCAGACGTACTTTCTTGAGGTTTCATCTGCAAATCCTCATCCCCTGCTGGTGCTGTTTTTTTCTTTGTGAAGAAGAAGAGTGGTGAACTGAGACCTTGTATTGATTATAGAGGTCTCAATCGTTTCACGATTAAGAATGCCTATCCGATTTCCTTGATTACGGAGTTATTTGACCTCCTCAAGGGAGCAACAGTTTTCACGAAATTGATTTGAGAGGGGCATACAATCTTGTGAGGATTAAGGAGGGTGACGAGTGGAAAACTGCGTTTAATACCAGAACAGGTCATTATGAGTACCACATAATGCCTTTTGGCCTTTGTAATGCCCCGGCAGTTTTCCAAGAATTCATTAACGATGTCCTCCAAGATTTGTTGAAGTTATGTGTGGTGGTTTATCTTGATGATATCCTCATATTTTCCAAGTCCCTGGAGAGCCACCACACAGATGTCTGTCGTGTGCTTCAGAAACTAAGAGAGAACAATCTCTATTGTAAATTGGAGAAGTGCGAGTTCCATTGTGAACAGGTTAAATTCCTGGGTTATGACATTTCCACTGCTGGTTTTTCGATGGACCCAGAGAAACTTTCAGCAGTCCTACAGTGGCCCAGATCTGTGGGTTTACATCCTCTGCAGCGTTTTCTGGGCTTTGCCAACTATTATCAGAAGTTTATTCGTAACTTCTCATCTCTGGTCAAGCCCCTGACTGATATGACTAGAAAGGATGGTAACCCACAAAGTTACATAGTTACATAGTTACATAGTAGGTGAGGT
Organism: Lithobates clamitans; assembly: GCA_037952925.1. Taxonomy (NCBI): domain Eukaryota; kingdom Metazoa; phylum Chordata; class Amphibia; order Anura; family Ranidae; genus Lithobates; species Lithobates clamitans. Next base: position 2,923,408 of record JBBGZY010000163.1, read on the forward strand.
TGAAAAAAGACACAAGTCCATCAAGTCCAATCTATGTGTGTGATTATATGTCAGTAATACATTGTATATCCCTGTATGTTGCGGTCATTCAGGTGCTTATCTAATAGTTTCTTGAAACTATCAATGTCCCCCCGCTGAAACCACCACTAGTGGAAGGGAATTCCACATCCTTACCGCTCTTACAGTAAAGAACCCTCTACATAGTTTAAGGTTAAACCTCTTTTCTGCTAATTTTAATGAGTGACCACAAGTCTTGTTATACTCTCTTCTGAGAAAAAGTTTTATTCCAATTGTGGGGTCACCAGTACGGTAGGAAGGAAGATGACAGATTTGTCGAAACGGCGTAGGGAGGAGCGGCGTGCTGACGTCACCACCACATAACGCTGATCCCGGAAGCTACGGGCAGCAGCTGCGAGCCGGACGGCATATATTGTTTTAGAGGCATTTTTGAATCTTACACATTGTAAGTGCATTTCTTATTCTCTTTTTTACATTAAACGCTAACTGTATTACGCTATTTTCATTTATCTGTGGGATCTGAGCGGTAATACTCCATTCAATGGATCTTCTGAGTGGTGTCCTGTGAGATACATTCCCAATAGAGACCCAGTGACTGGGCGACACAGCCACTTGCTCGCATGATCTCTGTGACAGGAGATCTAGTGATCTGGTAAGGGGCAGATTTGTTTGAGGTGGAGGAATTCTCTTTAACATCACGCTCCCCAGGGAGACATCATTTGCATGCCTCACACAGTTTGAAGATTGGTGTTTCTCCCTTTATTATGAAAGATTATTCCAGCAAGGACTTTTTGACTGTATGGACTTTTGTATGGAGCAATATTTCTTGGTTTCTGATTCTCTGTATCCTAAAAAAAATTTGACTGCAATGGTTTAATTTGGGAGATTTAAGTTTTTATTGTTTGTTAGCAAATATTATTTTTTCTTTATTGTAATTTTCTCTTTATTGTTGTTCACTACACAAGGATGTTATTGGTGTGGTTACATCAGTCAACCATGATCACATTACTTAACAAATAGCAGCGCAGCCTATCCTATATATAGCTATTGAGGTGGGGGTTGTCTCACATTTATGGTTGCAGCAGCACCAACACTTTTGCGTTTTTCATAGACGCACTTTTGAATGTTTTTTTTACTTGAGGGATAGCGCAGTATTTTTTTGATTTAAAATATATATATATATATATATTTTTTTTTTAATATGTATATTGAAGTCATATCCGCTCTCAATTCTCCAGAGAGAATAAGTTCAGTGCTCGCAACCTTTCCTCATAACTAATATCCTCCAGACCCTTTATTAGCTTTGTTGCCCTTCTTTGTACTCACTCCATTTCCAGTACATCCTTCCTGAGGACTGGTGCCCAGAACTGGACAGCATACTTTAGGTGCGGCCGGACCAGAGTCTTGTAGAGCAGGAGAATTATCGTTTTATCTCTGGAGTTGATCCCCTTTTTAATGCATAGATTGCATTCATATTTTTGCCACCCAAATGCATTATTTTACATTTTTCTACATTGAACCTCATTTGCCATGTAGTTGCCCACCCCATTAATTAGTTTACATCTTTTTGCAAGGTTTCCACATCCTGCAGAGAAGTTATTGCCCTGCTTAGCTTAGTATCATCCGCAAATACAAAGATTGAACTGTTTACCCCATCATCCAGGTAGTTTATGAACAAATTAAATAGGATTGGTCCCAGCACAGAACGCTGGGGGACCCCACTACCCACCCCTGACCATTCTGAGTACTTCCCATTTATCACCACCATCTGAACTTGCCCTTGTAGTCAGTTTTCAATCCATGTACTCACCCTATGGTCCATGCCAACGGACCTTATTTTGTACAGTAAACGTTTATGGGGAACTGGGTCAAATGCTTTTGCAAAATCCAGATACACCACGTAGATGGCAACTCACTTCCTCATAGAAGATTAGTGGATTTGGTTTGGCAAGAATGATTCTTCATGAATCCATGCTGATTACTGCTAATGATATGGTTCTTATTACTAAAATCTTGTATATAGTCCCTTATCATCACCTCCAAGATTTTACAAACTATTGATGTTAGGCTAACTGGTCTGCAATTCCCAGGGATGTATTTTGGGCACTTTTTAAATATTGGTGCTACATTGGCTTTTCTCCAATCAGCTGGTACCATTCCAGTCAGTAGACTGTCAGTAAAAATTAGGAACAATGGTCTGGCAATTACTTTACTGAGTTCCCTAAGTACCCTCGGGTGCAAGCCTTCTGGTGCCGGTGATTTATTAATGTTAAGTTTCTCAAATCTAATTTTAATTCTGTCTTCTGTTAACCATGGAGGTGCTTCCTGTAATGTGTCATGAGGATAAACACTGCAGTTTTGGTTACTGAAGCCCCCAATTCCCTTGTGAAGACTGAGGAGAAAAATAAATTCAATACCTTTGCTATCTCCCCATCCTTTGTAACCAGATGTCCTTCCTAATTCTTTATGGGGCCAATATGGTCTGTCCTCCCTTTTTTACTGTTTACATTCTTAAAGAATTTCTGGAAATTTTTTTTTTTTTGCTCACCTTCGCTATGTGTCTCTCACGTTCTATCTTAGCCGTCCTTATTGCACCCTTACATTTCTTGTTGCATTCTTTATAAACAAAGAACATGAATGCTGATGATGATTCCTCAACCATGTATTTTTTGAAGGCCTTCTCCTTTGCTTTTATATACATTTTTACATTGGAGTTAAGCCATCCAGGACTTTTGTTCGCTCTTTTAAATGTAATACCCAATGGGATGCATTGGCTAATCCCCTTATTTAATATGCTCTTAAAGCAAACCCATCTCTCCTCCGTGTTCTTTGTTCCTAAGATTTTATCCCAATTTATGCCTTCTAGCAAGGTTAGTAGTTTAGGGAAGTTGGTGCTTTTGAAATTCAGCGTCTTTGTATTCCCCTTATGTTTCCTATTTGTGTGATTTATACTGAAGCAAATTGACCTGTGATCGCTGTTACCTAAATTGCCCCGTATTTCCACATCCATGATTAGGTCTGTATTGTTGGTAATCAGTAGATCCAGTAATGCTTTATTTCTAGTTGGTGCGCCTACCATCTGACCCGTAAAATTGTCCTGCAAGACATTTAGGAACTGGGAAGCCTTAGATGAATGCGCTGTTCCCTCCGCCCAGACTTTGTCTGAATAATTAAAATCTCCCATTATGATAACACTTCCCATCTTTGCTGCTAATCCAAATTGTGATAGGAGCTCTGTCTCCCCTTCCACCCTCAGGTTAGGGGGCCTATAGCATACTCCCGTGCCATTCTGCCGACGTATATCTACAGGAGCTGGTCAGGAAGTTTTAAATGACTTTTTTTCCTTTGAAATGTCATTTTGCTGTCAGACTGTTTTAAACACGGGAAACATGCGCCCCTTTACAGGCATACTACAGACACCCCCCAGGTACAAAATTTAAAGGAATAATACACTTTTATGTTTCACTTTAAGCATTATTAAAATCACTGCTCCCAAATAAACGGCTGTTTTTAAAACTTTTTTTTGCATTGATCCATGTCCCCTGGGGCAGGACCCAGGTCCCCAAACACTTTTTATGACAATAACTTGCATATAAACCTTTAAAATGAGCACATTTGATTATTCATGTTCGTGTCCTATAAACTTTAATGGTGTTTGCATGTTCAAACAAATTTTTTGCCTGTTCGCAAGTTCTGGTGCGAACCAAACAGGGGGGTGTTCGGCTCATCCCTACTCAGACAACACTCAGGTACTCACACTACACAGGTACTATGACCCCTGTTATAACCTACTGTTTTCAACTCTGGTTTTAACTCACCACTTAGACCAGTTCCATTTGGACAGAGTTCCAGCAGACTCAAAAATAAGCAGGCTCACAATGAGTTCTACACAAGGTTATATATGCCTCAAGCACCTGTGAGCAATTAACCACTCCCCTTAATTAGTAGACTGAAGGAAGCAAAGAAAAAAAGATGTTTAAAAAGTGTCAGAAAAAGGTGTTAAAAAGCTACAGGTTAAAAACCCCAAAAAGAACCTAAAAATGCAACCCAACAATCACCAGCAGTCAAAAAGCAAGACTTGTTCACTCTCCACTCAAGGTCCCCACTGTTCAGCTTCCAACCAGCAGTCTGGCCAAGTTGGTTGGTCTCCGAAGTCTGTTAAAGCCTTTGAGAGTCTCAAGGCTGCCTTTGTTTCTGCTCCTGTGTTGGCACATCCTGATCCTACATTACCTTTTATCCTTGAGGTTGATGCTTCTGAGACTAGGGTTGGCACCCTTCTGTCTCAACGTCCTACCTCTGAGAGCGCTTTGCATCCTTGTGGCTACTTTTCCAAGAAATTGTCACCTGCGGAGTGCAATTACGAGATTGGTGACAGAGAGCTGTTGGTGATCATTTTAGCCCTGAAAGAATGGAGACATCTCCTCGAAGGTACCACTGTGCCGGTTCTCATTCTTACTGACCATAAGAATCTCACATTCTTGTCTGAGGCTAAATGCCTCTCTCCCAGAAGGGCGCGATGGGCTCTTTTCTTATCAAGTTTCAATTACATTGTCTCATTCTTACCTGGTACTAACAATGTAAGGGCTGACGCCTTGTCATGACAATTTCCCCCCACTTCCAAGTTGGAGTCAGTTCCAGTTTCTGTGATTCCTCCTGATCATATTCTGGCTATGGTTCGCACCAGTCTCACTTCTCCTTTGGGTGACAAAATTCTTGCTGCTCAGGTCCATGCTCCTCCTAAGAAACCTTGTGACCACTGCTTTGTCCCAGAGAGTCTCCGTACTGCCATGCTCCAGACTTACCATTCTCCCAAGGCTGCTGGCCACCCTGGGAAGAATCAACTCTTTTGGGCCATTTCCTAACAATTCTGGTGGCCTAGTCTACGTGCTGATGTAACTGCTTTTGGCAGATAAAACATACAGTATATGTAGTGTATTTATCTGTTTTATTTTAAGTGGTAGCATCGAACAGTATTTAAAATCAAAGTGTTGCGCTAAATAAAATATTGTATAGTCAGTGTAAAATAATAATCAAAAATAAATCCAATGCGAAAAACAGTCCACAAAGAAAATGGTGAAAGATGTATGGTTCCAACAGCCAAAAGACTGAAGATGAATATTATCTCCTTCCCTTCACAAAAGAAGCCAATCACCAACACCCTAATAAGATGTCCCTCTAACAGTACTTGAACCAGAAAGCACAACCTCAGGGATGATGTCTCAGGGTGTCAATCCAGGAAGATATAACACACTCCCAATATGTTGTACATATGAATAAAAAGCACTGGCTAATGTAAAACCATAAGACATACTTTTATTTAAAAGCGAGTACTTCTCACACAAGTAGAAAAATATGCGCATGTCTCCATAAACAACTCCCGATCAAGCAAAATGGTGTCCACCTCCACTTCCGGGTAATGCAGTGATGTAACAAAGCCACCCTACCCTACGCATTTCATCACCATAAGACTTCTATCAGGGCACGGGGGCCATGTCACATCATCTTTTATATACCGTATTTATCGGCGTATAACACGCACTTTTTTCCCCTTAAAATCAGGGGAAAGTCGTGGGTGCGTGTTATACGCCGATCCCCGCTATCGCTATGTGAATGTCGGCGATCGCCGCCGACATTTACATAGCGAGTAGTTTCAAATATGGCGCCGCGGAGTTCGGAGGTGCTCGGCGGTGCTGAACGAGCGCCGCCGAAATCACAGAGCCGAGATACACATAGTCGGGTGTATTCGGCTCTTTCCGACGCCGCTCACTGTCACGCCCAGTCCTGCCATTGGACCTGTGTTATGTCCATCATAGGGCGGGACTGGGCGGGACTGTGAGCGGCGCCGGAAAGAGCCGAGAACCCTCGGCTATGTGTATCTCGGCGGCGTTCGTTCACTTCCGCCGGCGCCGAGTCTCTCCGAACTCCGCGGCGCCATATTTAAAACTACCACCATGTGTATCGCGGCGGCGGCGGCAGGAGGAGGCATGGACACTGGGGAAAAGGCTGCAGGGACAAGGTGTGCACTGGGGACAAGGCTGCATTGATAAGGCTGCACTGGGGACAAGGCTGCAGGGACAAGGTGTGCACTGGGGACAAGGCTGCAGGGACAAGGTGTGCACTGGGGACAAGGCTGCAGGGACAAGGTTTGCACTGGGGACAAGGCTGCATTGATAAGGCTGCAGGGACAAGGCTGCACTGGGGACAAGGCTGCATTGATAAGGCTGCACTGGGGACAAGGCTGCACTGGGGCAAAGCTGCACTGACAAGGCTGCACTGACACTGAAAAGGCTGCAATGACACTAACAAGGCTGCAGATGAACACTGATGAGGCTGCATTGATGGGCATTTTAATGTAAGTTTCTTTTCCTTAAACTTCCCTCCTAAAAGTTTTTTTCCTTAAAATTCTCTCCTAAACTTGGGGTGCGTGTTATACGTCGGCGCGTGTTATACGCCGATAAATACGGTATACACCATTCTGAAACCAAGCCTTGTTTACAATCTCAATGTCTAATGGCTTATCCAAGCCTTCATTTCACAATCCTTCATAATATCGGTCGTAATAAAAAGCCAAGCCTCTTTTCCAATGACGGAAGTGTTCAATTAAACTGGAACCCAGAATCAAAGATACTTTCCACATATCCCAGCCTCATTCCCATTCAGGGAACGGCACAGGTCCAAACCCCATGAAGCAAATGATCACAGTTCCGGTAATAAAATAAAATTAACTATATATGTAAAAAACTGCCGTATGCACCAAAATTGAAATGAGGCTAGGTGTACATCACCACGATACAAATCTTAATAATACAATGTAAATATAACAAATATGAAAATAGTAAAAAGCAAAAAATTAGGAATGATCTAAAAATACATTAACCTCCCTGGCGGTATTCCCGAGTCTGGCTCGGGTTGGATTTTTTATACCAAAAGCGGTATCCCCGAGCCAGACTCGGGCTTGCATCGCAGGATCCAGGAAGAGTATACTTACCTTGTCCCCTGGTTCCTGCGATGTCTCCCCGCTGTGATCGGCGAGCCGCTCTGTCTCGCTCGATTCACAGTGCCGAGCTCCGTTCCCTGCGAGCGGTGCGACGCACGGGGATGGAGTTCGGCGGTAAATTCAAATAGTGAAACACACAGTATAGATACAGCATACTGTAATCTTACAGATTACAGTACTGTATCAAATAATTACACATCCCCTTTGTCCCTAGTGGTTTGCCCAGTGTCCTGCATGCAGTTTTATATATATAAAACTGTTCTTTCTGCCAGGAAACTGGAGATTGCCCATAGCAACCAAAACTGTCTCTTTACATCAAAAGTGGTTTTAGACCAGCTAGAAAAAAGCGATAATAAATTAGAATCACTCGCAGAATTGAGCGATAGTGATTTGTGGGGAGATCCGTCATCAAACACTAAAAGTAATAAAAGCCAAAATTCTGCAACTGAGCAAATTTCAGTGTTTTTGATTTGATTACATTATTATATAATTTTTATTATTATTATATTATTATTTGTTATAATTATTTATAGTTATTTATTATATTATAATTTTTTATTTAGTTTTTCAAACTTTATCATACCCGAGATGTCTACTAGACTCTTGTTTGGACAGATTTAAGTGAACTATTCCTAAGAATTACAGGCCTACAATATAAAACGCCAAATTTCTGTGCAAAATAATTGTACCGCTTTCAGCACCTAAAATCAGAAATAATCATACCGCCAGGGAGGTTAACATCTCAATCAATATTTAACCCCCAAGGAGTATGGCTTTTAAGGAGAAAGATCCATTTTTTCTCCTTTTTGGATACCTCCCTTGTTTTAGCACTCCGTTTCCCTGAGCTTGTGCTTTTTGGTTCAAGTACTGCTAGAGGGAGCAAGTCCCCAAAAGACTGTTTGACCCACCTGTATTTAGGGGGTCCACAAACTCTGGTAAGAGGACATCTTTTAGGGTGTTGGTGATTGGCCTCTTTGGTGAAGGAAAGGAGATAACATCCATCTTCAATCTCGACTATTTTCTTTGTGGACTGTTTTTCACATTGGATTTATATTTGATTACTATACACTGGCTATAAATAATTTTATTTTATGCAAGACTTTGTGTTTACATGTGTACTTTAGTGATAAATATCTCACTGGTGTGTTTGCAGCTTTTTTATTCAAGATTTACACAGTAATTTGTGGTTTTCACAGTACAGTATTTACCCATTCCTAAATGCCCTGTCTGTAGGCACCTTTAGGCACATTTGTATCAGAGTTCCTTTAAAATACTCCACAAATAAATTGCTTGATGACCAAGACTATGATCTGTGTATATTAAACCTTTATATTCGCAGCTTCCCCTGCATTCTGTATAACAGGTCCCCATATAGAAAACCTTATATTTGTGCTTCAAGACAGGTACATAATCCTTTGAAGCGAATGCCCAGGCAGCATTTTCCTTGCACTTTGTTCAAGTTATAAATAACATTAGAAATAAGGAATGGCTCTGTGTTAATGACTACAACTGAAATTCTGATTATCCCCAAAGTAACTGCTTATATACTGTATAACCCTTTGGTGACATCCAAGCTTTTTTGCAAGAATTGTGGAATTGGAGGGCACCCTCAGATTGTGTTTATACGTCAAGGGTCACTTCTGTATTATATAAGGTTAGAACGGTGCAATCAAGCTAACAGTGCTGCTTCTTTCCAGAAATAAAAGAGTAAAGCCAAACAAGCCACCAGAAAATAAAATGAAGCACTCTTCCATAGGTCCGTATAATACCAAACATTAAATGAAGGACAAATAAAAACATGAACCAAGATGCATTTTATTCTTCTTTCAAAACACAAGTTACTACCAACTCAGTTAAAATAAAATTAAAATCTGCATTACTTTACTTTCTTTTATATGGTAATGGACCTATATTCTTATCTAAAGCCTTTTAATGCTTTGCTACTGCCTATTTTTTTTAACAGCCTCTGATATGATGCAGATACTTGGTGAGGGTTAAAACTTTATTATTGCATGTTTGAATGATAAAGACATAAAGCCAAAATCCAGTCAAAACATTTAATTTTGTTTTGCCTAAGGGTAAAGCTCCTTTCTGATTTTTATGGGTGTCTATGTCCCGGATTGTCAAGCAAATGCCAGAAGGAGCTGGGCACTGCCAGAGGGCACATAATAATACCCCCCCAAAAAAATATAAAAACTCCATTGTGTGGGGAGCCGGTCTTTTAATAAGGCCTAATGTAAAACATTAAAAATGCAAAATCCCTTTAACCACGTATCTTTTGGGCACTTTCAACCGCTTCCTAACCAGGCCAATTTTCAGCTTTCAGTGCTGTTGCACTTTGACAATTGCGCAGTCATGCAACACTGTACCCAAATGAAATGTTTATAATTTTTTGAGAAAGATAGAGATTTCTTTTGATGTTTTTTAATTATCACTGGGTTTTTTATTTTTTGCAAAAACGTGTTTCTGTTATAAAATTTTGCAAATAAATAATATTTCTTCTTCACTGATGTGCGCTGATGATGCTGCACTGATGGGCACTGATGAGATGGCACTGATGAGGCAGCATTGATGGGCACTGATGAAGAGATGCTCTGTAAGTGTTGATTTTCTATTTGTTTTAAAGGGGAAGTGATGTTAATTGGGAAGTGTTGATGTGGTAGTTGTCAGATTTGACGCATGGATAAGTGTTGGTGTGGTATCTGGGTTTTTTTATGTTGGTGTTTTTGATGGCTCAGTAGTAACCCCACTCATCACTTTCCTGACTTGTTAGTAGTCTTGCTCAGCAGATCTCCAGCTCATCAGTTTTTTGTCTCAATAGATCTCCTGCTCAGCAGTTCCCAAGCTCGGTAGTAACTCCAGTTTAGTAGATCCTCTATGCTGCAGTTTCCTGATTCAGCAGAGCCCCCAGCTCAGTAGTACCCCCTCTCAGTAGTGCATTCTCCCCTCAGTAGTACATTCCTCCCTTAGAAGTACCCCTCTGCTCAGTGGCACATTATCCCCTCCCCACCTGTCAGTAATGTACCCTCCTTGCTCAGTAGTTCCCCACTGCTCCTGCTCAGTAGCACATCCCCCCCCCCCCCACCCAGTAGTACCCCCTGCACAATAATACATTTTCACTCCCCAGCTCCTCACTCAATAGTGCATTCTCACCCTTCATCATCTGCTCCCCACTTTAATAGTACATTCCTCATACCCCTCAACCCCCCCCTTCCACTCAGTAGTACATTCCTTACCCTCGCTCAGTAGTACCCTCATTCAGTAGTATAATTTCCAAATACCTGCAGCCCGCCTGCTCAGTAGCATCAGTAGTACATTGCCCATACTCCCCCCACACTAAGTTTTTACTCCTTTCTCAGTAGTACATTCCATCATTCCATCCTCCCAGCTTAGTAGCACTCCCTCCCTCTCAGTAGTATGTATCCCCCTCCAAACTAGGTAGTAACACTTCCCCACACCCTGGGCCTACCCCTGCCACTGCACTGCAACTACCCTGGTTGTTCAGTAATTAAGGTGTTAAAACAGGTGGTGAGGAGGCAATACAACACCTCCTCACCACCTATCTATTTCTGAAAAGTGATCTGAAAGCATATTACGCTTCAGACAGCAAAGCAAGTCTATACAAGGCCACAGACGTCTATTCAAGTGGGGGCTTAGACCTTGTTTACACTTGTTTCAAATGTAGCATTTGACCTAAGTTTTTGAAGCACTCTAAATGCCAATCAAAGCATATATCACTAAATAAAATGGTTGCCTTGCAGTCCTGTAAACATTGTAGAGACTGCGCTGCTTTGCTTTCCTTCAGAAATTTAACCCCATGTTGCTTTCTTGATGCTTCCCTGCATCTCCAAAGCCTCCATAGATGTCTATCACAGCACTCCCTAACCCTGCATGCAGGGGTAGAGGAGCACTCCAGAATCAGCAATGCTTTGTATTTCATGTATTGGAAAAAAACAGAAAGCACAATAGAAGGGCATTTGCCAAGCTTCATTAAAGCGTAAAAAAAAAATCACAAAAGCATCAAAAACACTTAAAAATGCATGTTAAAGTGATAGACACTTTAATGCGTGTTACTAATCAACACAACTGTAAAGGGGCCCTTACAATTTGATACTGTCAGATCATAAGATAAATATAAGAATTATGATGAAGTTGTTTTGTAGGTATTGATGTTAAATCTGGTGTTATTCTTAACCTAAAATATTTAGAAATGATGCACAAATTCACCAAGTTTATGAAATGCTCTTCTATTCCTAAAGTGGACTCCCAAAAACCTAGAAGAAATTACTACATATTTTTAGCAATATTCAAAATTACATTCTGGCGTATTCAGTAAAGCATTTACAACATTTTTCTAGAGGTAGTTTTCTTAACAACTACTATGCCTAGTTCAAGCAAGTATTTGCACCAGTTTCAATAATAATTTTGACACATGTGACAAATTCAGATATTTCTTACTACTGCCTCATTAAGAGCCTGTCTCTATGACTGTGACAGATACCGAAAGAATTACCATCAGTTTTCAGGTTAGGAAAAAGGAGGCAGTTAAGACCAGCTCTGAACTGATGTTCGTTAGTACTTAGAGTGGGGCATGTATGTGCTAGCATAGTGTTATCAATGCACAATATATTTCTGGCACATCAAAAGTCATTTTCCTAGATGTTTAAAGGAATAAAACAAAGGGAAATGTGTATGCATTGCAGAGATGTAGGAAATATGTTTATTTTTTGTCTAAACCTTTAATTTGGGTTAATATTGCTATAGAGTGCACTACTGGAGACAGTTTTCTGTCTCCTTTCTATAGAGAATACTTCTTAACTAATCTGACTTCTCCTAACATCTTCTGCATCCCATCCCCCTACAGTTCTCTTAGACAAACATAATTTAAGATGGAAAGGAGAGGAAAGTAAAATATGGAAAAAGTTTTGTTAGTTTGTAAATATTGCATCTTAGTACTGCCTAGACCCCGGCCCACAAGTGGATTATGATTTATACAGCCCAAATTATTTACTAACTTTACAATTAATGCTACTACATGTTTATAGTATAGAATTTTGTGGTATTTTGCATGAGAGGCCCCATGCACACTAAGCTTTTAGCCCCTGCACATGGGGTTTGGCATGTAGCTGTGGGCAGAGGGCACAGGTGCCCTAAAACATCCAGGCCTGTTCAGCCGCATAAGCTGTCAGCTTCTCATGAAATGTTACAGGCTGCCAGCAATGGGTGTGGAAGGGGCACCTGTTTCCTCCACTCACAGCTAAGGGCTAAATGCCCAGTGTGCATGGGGCCTTAAAGTAGAATTTAACTGTAACTGAACACTGCAGACTGAAAATTCGGTTTAACTAGTTGCAAACTTTGGACATGTTACACACGTCCAAAAAAAAGGTCACCTTTGTACACAGCAAAAAAGAGGGTTTGGGACTTTAAATGAGGTAGGTCTGGCATGGCCAAAAGATGAGTCAATGTAATGTAGCACTAACTCTCAGTGGAGCTGCTGGTTTAGGCGGGCTGTTACCTTCACTCTCGATACCTCTGTTTCACCGGCACCGGGTCTAGGGTTCCTTTGAGTTTACCTCTGGACGATATAAGCACCAACACTTGAGTACGTTTTCAATGCTTTATTGAACCAAGTAACGAAGGAAGTAGCAGGAAAGAGGCAGGAGGAAAACTGCAGGGAAACTCAAATTCCTTTCTTTAGGTTTCTTTAGAACATCTTTTAAAGTTGAATACTGTAATTGAATGCAATCCCCTTTTGTGGGACATAATCTTTGCTCGCCTGAATAGGCCTCTCTCACTGCCTAGCAGCCAGTACGTAGCACGAACAGATGTCTGTGACACAGACTTGCTTGAAATGAACCCGTACTATCCTCTGCCACAGGATGTATTGGTTCGTGATGAATGTCAGACACAGTACTTGGACCTCTAAGTCAACCCGGCAGTACCATGCAATAAGACTACTTCAGGATACGTCCTCCAACCAAGTCACCAGGCCCCTCTCCAGACCAGCACTCTGCATGATCCTTCCATGACAGGTCCTCCCCTGGGATCTCCCCGGTTGTCCAGCTTCTTCACTCTGGAAACACAGCTCAGGGCCATTCCTCAGCTGCTGTGGTAGGCCCCAGACAGGCTTCTGGGCCCACCCACGCGCCGCAGCAGCGCGGGCCTCCGGAGCGGAGGACCACGAGGTGGTACTCTAACACATACCTGTCGGCCAGGAGGGCCAGCAGGTTGCTGAAAACGAACCCCTAAACATGGCATCTGTCCCAAAAATACCCTCTGCCAGAATGCAACTCAGAGGACCACCTCCACCGAGTTGTCTCCGGGACAGAGGAGCACTCATCCACTTTAACACGTTGCTTTTCCAACACCCGCCGATGGCGACAACGACACCCACCGGCACAATGTGGAACCCCACACAACGTCAGACAAGCTGGAACAGAGGCAAATCTAACTTCCTATAACGAGCAATTCACTAAATTTACCTATCAGATGGTAGATCATAAATCTACCAGCGCTACAGTAAGAAGACAATATAGACAATATATTCAATAAATTAAAAACCATGACATAGCAAAATGAGTACATGCATAATAAATAAGCATAACAATCACATATTATTAACCAGATATTTATAAAAACAATTATAACAACTTGGAGATGACATATTGAGGTATAGGACAGTTGTTCATCATAAAGAATCGCTTGAAAAGCAACATGGTGGGGTAACCTGGGGGTGGATGAAATAAAACCATCCAAAAAGAAAATGGTGCATCAAAATTGGCTCATCGCATTTTTCATGGTTTCCTACCACATCATCCGGGGTGAGTGCACCAATATCTGTAAAAAAGCATAAATAAAATGATATAGTCCAATGTTACACCCAAACACAAGGGAGACTATATGTAAAGGAGGGGAGAAATTAACTCATCTCACTAAGTACTTACATGTCAATTAGGTCTAGACCATGTGAACATGAAAACTGGTGGCTGCTTAAAATTTTTATCCCGGGAGCTGTCAAAAGCAGGACGCACATCATGATCCCCACAACAGTTAGACCCATCATTATGTGCTCTTCATGACCAATTAGGCATCTCCCAGCATCACCCTGACAGAGCTAAAAAGGGGAGGCCCTCCTGCCAGAGCAACCGAAGCCGCCCACAACAGTTAAACCCATCATAGCATGTGCTGGCCGTGATTGGAATCTTACTTACGCCAGCAACAGGATGCCTAGAGAGGGCACCATGTGCATGGCATGGCCTGGGGAGGCGTGGCACTGATGCGCAGTGGGACTGGTCCGCCCAGTGCCCTGCATCAACCAAAGTTGGATGGGAGGGAAGAGGGAGGGCGCCCAATGCGCCTTGCAGATTCCAGGTAATTAACACAGACCAGCCCACCAGAAAAAGATCACAAAGGTCAGACAGACATGACCACATATAAAAAATTACTACGTGCGATATGAGTATTAACTCAGTATTAACATAGGTCTTAATAAAAAGCAGACGATGGACACAAAAGTTTGCTTTGAACTGCATAAGAAGGGAATAAAGGATCACAGACTCCATAATAGCCACTAGTATACCTCCATCCCTAATCATAATTATTTACCATGCATGTACTAATTTTGTTATGTCATGTTTTTTATTATATCTAATAAAACACCTCTTCAATGGGTCCGGTTTAATTCCATTTAACAATCTTCAAGCTACATTCAGTCTCTCACCTAGAACTTTCTATATATACCTTAGGATTAGGTCTCTACTCAACGAAATGCACTGGATAAAACAAGACAAGATTATATCTTCTACGCTACAATATCTCGCTTCAAGTAAAATCATACTTAAGGGTATATCATATATCTATGGCCTATTCTCTCAATCTGCAAAGGACTCAATCCGGGCCCAAATCTTGCAGTGGTCTAGGCACGTTCCTTCAGCCCCTCCACCTACTCAATGGCACAAGGCTTTATCTTTACCATCGAAACTCTCTCACTGCACTACGCATTGGGAATCCTTACAAAAGCTCTTCCAACACTGGTACTACACTCCCACCAGAATTGCCAAGATTCACCCCAACACGTCTCACTTATGATGGAGAAACTGCGGTCTCCCAGGAACTCTCTTCCATATTTGGTGGGAGTGCCCAAACCTCAAAGACTTTTGGAATCAAATACTAAAAATGCTCCACTCAATAACACCCACAACAAATAACCTATCTTCAATTGACCTTCTCCTGGGTCTGATGATTCCCACATGGTCCAGGAAATTTCAAACAGTGGCCACCCACATCCTTATCGCTGCAAGGTTGGCACTTGCAAGGAAATGTAAAAGTACTCATCCTCCTGACATCAAGGAAGTAATTACAATCTTAAATGACAACTTCAAACTGAAACACGGCTTCTCCAAAGCCCAACTCACCACTGAAAAAATTTACAAAAATTGGAACTCATGGATCATCGACCCCAGGACTTTACAGCTGGACTGACCCCTCCTTCATTCACAAAGAACTCATAATTCTCTTTATGCTCTTTATGCCTCAATAATAAGCAAGCAGCTCACGCATCTCAACATTGTGCGCTCAGTTTCCCTATGTAGTAAATTATAACTACATGTGTGACTGTCTGCTAGTTCCATTCCCTATAGGAAGGTTTAAGTTACCGTAAATCTAAAACTGATAACGTTGTTTTCTCTTTTTGGTTACTACCTACACAAGACCAAGTATACACATGCTATAGCTCTTCTGTTAGTACACATATGAAACACATCTCTGCATATTTTAGATACATACCAAAGTGTATACATACACCTACCTTGAAGTTAAAAAAAATATATTGAATAAAACATGTCTTCTTACATAGACTACATTAGCTTTGCTAGACCTACCTCATTTAAGGTTCCAAACCCTCTTTTTCTTGCATCTTTGAACACAGGATATGCGTACATTGTTTACCAGAGTGCCCCCTTCCAATAAACAACAATTGTTAGCTTAATTTAAGTTAATTAATTAAAGCCAAAATGTTTGTGTAGGGTTCGGCAGCTTCAGCTGTCAAAAAAGCAGTCTGACAGTGTTTATAAATAACACATATGCCCTGTACACACGGTTGGATTTTCCGCCGGAAAATGTGTGACAGGACCTTGTTGTCGGAAATTCCGACCATGTGTGGGCTCCATTACACATTATCCATCGGAATTTCCGAGACACAAAGTTTGAGAGCTTGCTATAAAATTTTCCGACAACAAAATCCATTGTCGGAAATTCCGATCGTGTGTACACAAATCTGACGCACAAAGTGCCACGCATGCTCAGAATAAATTAAGAGACAAAAGCTATTGGCTACTGCCCCGTTTATAGTCCCAGCGTACGTGTTTTACATCACCGCGTTTAGAACAATCAGATTTTCTGACAACTTTGTGTGATCGTGTGTATGCAAGACAAGTTTGAGCCAACATCCGTCTGAAAAAATCCATGAAATTTGTTGTTGAAATGTCCGATCAATGTCCGACCGTGTGTACGGGGCAATACTCAGATGCTATAGAAAGATGCAATGTAACATATTGTTACTTTTGTATCAATCTGTTTATTCATCTGCAGAGCAAAAGAATGAACTTCGATCTGCAGATTATGTCAGTTAAAGCAACCTAACAATTACATTTTTTTTTTTTTTTTTAATTTCCTTTGTTTAACCCCAATTAACCCTTCATTTACTCTAATCAGCCCTAACTCCTTATTTTCCTTCTCCATTCAATTGTTCTTTTCCTGCTGATTTTTTTGTTCTTTTATATTTTATTAACCATTTAAATTACAGAATAAAATGTGTACACTTTATATGCAGTAAGACTATTTTTAAACTAACACTGCTCAAAAAAAAAAGAAAGTGCATGTTGTTTACTTTTTTTGCATTTTATCGTCTAAAGAGTGTAAAAGAAATCATTTTTGCAAGACAATATCAGGAAAAGAAAGCCTGTTTGTCCTTAAAAAAAACAATAATTGTGTTAACTTGTTATCTTTAATAATGACAAAGGTATCACCAAACAAACAGGTTCATAGCAGAATTGTAAAACCTGCTCTGGTCCATTGGAGGTGAACGGGTGTGAGAAGCAAAGTCGTTAATTCATTTTAATATCCAAAGCAGACTCACCCATCCATCCATGTCTCCATGCTTTATTTTGTTGAGAAATCACTTTGAAAAACACCCCCTCCCAGCATTTCTAGCGTTGGTCATCTTGAGTAAGGGCAGATTATTCATGTATCATTTAATTCCTGGAATCCATCTGCCCTTAGGTAAGGCATACAGGCAGGAGGATGTGTTTAGCTGAGAAAGTCCCTCTTCCTCTCCTCCGGATGAAAGAAAAAAAAAAGCCCATGAAGACTCCAGGGATGTATGACATCATTTTGGCCTAGGCTAGAAGCCAGGAAGCAATTGATAAAATGTAAAAAAAAAAGTTTAAAATAAATAACTACAGTATACCTTCCAATCTATATTAGTATACCAAGGCTAGCAGCAAAAAAAAAGATTAAAGCTAGATAATGCTAATTGAGAAAGTTTAGTTCCGCTTTAAGGTGAATTCAAAAAGGTTATTACACAGATTGTGGAAAATATTAAATATGAATTTGTATGTGGTATCTATTGAATAGAGGCATTTTTGTTAGAGAAAAAAATATACTTTTCTAGAAGAAGGAAAAATAAACTGATTTTGGTTAGAGTGGAGAAGAATTGACATCTCTGTCAGGTTTTTATCTCTGTTTTTAAAGTGAATGTAAACCCACTCTCATCCTTCCTAAACCACTGCCATAGTGGTTATTTATAAGGATTTACATGACTCCTGCATGTATACTTATCTGTCAAATGTCTCCCCTCTGTCTGTTATGAGACCCGAAAAACTGCAGATTTTGTGGGTGAGTCTGTTGTCTGGAGCTCGGTGGGTGGAGTCGTGATGTCAGTAGACTCGCCACCCACCTCTACACTCCCCTTGGCCAGGCATCAATATTTATTACACGGAACTTCTGCTGGTCTTGTGAATTATGCCCATGATCACTAACATCCAGTCAAAACCCAGGAAAGTCACCACATGACTGGAGCAGCCAATCTTGGGAGAACTGGAGAAGAAAGGAGGAGGGGATCTGAAGTACACAGAATGTCTCTCTCAGGCTCCTGCATGAGATATGTAAATCACCTGTCACTCACTGCAAGGGGGAGAAACAGACATCTATTTCTCTGTCTGACCGTTTTTACCTCACTGAAACAAAATAAGAGGACGGCTCAGAGCTGGGTAAACTCTTTGTGGCAAGACGGGGCACAGATGATATGAAATCCTATACTGTACAAGGTACAAGCCTTAATTAAAAATAAATGTGGGTTTACATCCACTTTAACTCCACTGGGGAAAGTTTCCCTTACTTCTTGTGTCAATACAAAATAAACAGGCTACCGATATCAGTGGGTGAAGAAAGCACATTATCAGAAGTTCTGCATTTTCCCTACGCTACACAAAATGTTTTTTTACCCTTGTCTTAACAGGAAATAACATAAATGCCCTCCCAGGCTGCAACTCCCCAAAGGCTTTAACTTTTCCAAAATGAAATAAAAACTTCCGACTGGAGATGGACTTTTAATAACTCTTTCATATAAAAAAAATAAATAATTCCACAGTTATCTAATAGTAATGGTTGTTAACTGAAAGTTTGATGAGAACATTATTATAACAATAATAAGTGCAGTTATATTTAACTGAATGAATGCTCAGCTAACGTTCCTTATCTCCCATACAGAAACTGGCTGTGGAAAAATCCCAACTAAATATTTATTGAGCCTTGCTGGTGCCCCAGGCTACCAGCTGAATATCACTGCTCTATATTGTTGGCAATGCTTTGCAAAAGAAGACAGCATCTGAAATATATATGAATGGCTTCTTTAAAGGTTGATATGTTTGATTCAACCTCCTCTTAGAATATCTCGGGTAATATTTCAATAAAATGAACAAGTATAATATACATCCTTTTACTATCTTCCTTAATTAGTGCCATTTTGCATTAGCATTCTGTGACATACATCTGCAAACATTGCCTGTACACACACCACAGCAGAGGAACTCAATCTGTGCTTTTCCTGATCTATTAGTATGCTAGAATACACTGTATTGCAGACAGAGATGCAGTAGTAGGATAACTATTGGTTTCAAACATCCTGCAATGGCAAAGAGATTTCTGTTTTTGCCTCAATCCCATTTCCACACTGTCTGTAATTTTCCTGAAGAAAGTGGCTAATCCTATTGATGATTTAAGATGTACCTTATCTTGAGTAAGAAATTATTTATGTGAGATGCTGCATTCACTACCCTATCCTTTCTTTGGATGGCACAGCTAATTCAGGTCTATTAAGAACATAGTACAAGGACACAGAGTGACAAATAATTCTGAAGGTGTGAAGTGGAGGCGCATTATCACTTCTTCAGGAAAACCCAAGCACATTTCTCACATAAAGTCAGATAATAATTTAACTTCAGAGTGCTTTTCTTTAGAATGAGATGGTTAACCATCTATAAGCCATGTTTTTGCATCATCTCATTCTGCTCTATATTAGAAAAAGTGATGGTGATGTCATGAATTTTGATTTTGGGATACAATCATGATTTTATTCATAAATTTGAAGGAGGATTAAAAGAAAAGTGTGGGATTAAAAACAAAAAAAAACATTTATCCTCACCTAAGGTTTCCGGGTTCTCTCTGAGCACTGTCAATCACCACTATCTACTCTGCCCCTCCAGCACTCACTGGAATGCCTAACTGTTGAGGGGGCAAGAGTGGCTGGCTCAGCCTCTCAGCAGCATGCTGAGAGGCTGAGCCAGCTGCTGGTCGGCCATGTAGGTGGATCCCAACTATTGTTGGGACTCTGACAGACCTTGGACAGGCTCTGTGATGTCAGTCAATGGCGGACTTTAGCCCGCTGTTGCCTGAATCTGGATCACAGGTGTAAAGAACTAAGTGCACTCCTGGCCCACAGGAGAAATATGGCCAAAAAAGCTTCTCCTTTAATTATTTAAAATACTTTGGCCATACTTCTCCTTTAAATATTCAAAGGACTGCATGCTTTAATCAAGACTGAGGCCACTGCTACTTAGAGTTCATTTATATTGTGAGCTATGCAATAAAGTTGCTATACCATATCAAATAGAGGACTTTCTAATATAGTAAAGGATCCCTAAAGTAGTTGTAAAGCTGAAAAACATAAAAAAAGACACAACAACATGTAATAGAAGGCCTATGATAAATTAAATTAAAAGGAAAAAAAAATGTTTTTTTATAATTATATTCCAATCTTTTAGCCCCATGATTACATGATCTCAATTCCTCCACACATCTCAACATAGAGTAGCCGGTGGCCATGAATATATTGTCTGCAG
The DNA here is from genome assembly GCA_037952925.1 of Lithobates clamitans. Classification (NCBI taxonomy): domain Eukaryota; kingdom Metazoa; phylum Chordata; class Amphibia; order Anura; family Ranidae; genus Lithobates; species Lithobates clamitans. The sequence continues at coordinate 2,943,820 of JBBGZY010000163.1, forward strand.
TTAGACAGTGAGGCTACGGCTGGAAGCTGCTGTCTATCAACAGTGCAGGGCTGGGCAGGAGCGGTGGCTGCAGAACGGATGCCTGCACAGTATCTTGTACCTCTGATGGCAAGTCATGTAATGTAAACTGACCATGCAAGTACAGATTGGCTTCTTTGCTTTGTGTGATTAGTTTACGACAGGGATGAAAGGGGAGTGGCAGGATCAAACAGGTATTGGGGACAGCACAGTTGTGTAGTGGTTAGCACTTTCACCTAGCAGCAAAAAGGGTCACTGGTTCGAACCATGACACCATCTGCCTGGAGTTTGCATGTTCTCCCTGTGCCTGTGTGGGTTTCCTATGGGCACTCTTGTTTCCTCCCACCCTCTAAAGACATGCTGGTAGGTTAATCATATCATGTCTAAATTTGCCCTAGTATTTATGAATGTGTGTTAGGGACCTTAGGTTGTAAGCTCCTTGAGGGTAGTGACTGATGTGAATGTACAATGTACCACTTTTCTGCAGCAGAGAATGACATTTTCTGAACCGATTTTGGGGCCCTGTATCTCGGGGCCACTTAGTGCTAGGAACTTCAGCTTTGGATATGTTGTGGTACCAGGTCCACTGGGTTTGCACACCAAATATGGAGTTCCTAGCATTAAGTGGCCCTGAGATACGGGGCCCCAAAGTCGGTTCGGAAAATGAAATTTTTTGCTGCAGAAAAGTGCTTGACTCGAGTATAAGTCGAGGGGGGCACATTCAGCACTAAAAAATGTGCTGAAAAATTCGACTTATACTCGAGTATATACAGTATATGTAAAGCACTGTGTAAATTGACAGTGCTATATAAGTACCTAAAATAAATGAATATTCAAAGCAGAGGAAAACAAAATAATAGAATCATTAACATTTGTAAGGGTAAACATAGTTAAGTGACACATAGCTAAAAATATATATTTTAAAGTTACAGACACGTTATAAACAATTAATGTGTTGGTCCCAAATAATTCTACAATGTCTACTATGTGTATTGCCTCAGCATTCAATTTTTAATTATATTTACCTATTCATAAATTCATGATTTACATTTTGTTTCCCTTTTTCCTTTTGACCTGAGCTGCAGTAAAAAAATCCATCAATACAGTTCTATCTATTTATGCACATAAGCATAAATAAGGCACACATTATTAGGAGAGTATTGTGCCTTTGGCCTATAAAGATTGGATTGGGAAATGTTCATATGTCTGGGGACAAACTGCTGTATCGGCAGACACAACCTGGCCAGCTGTTGTGGGGTTAAGTGAACAATTCCAAATGGATCTACTGTATGTACATGGGGAAACCTTTCTGATCACTGCTGACTAGACTAAAAACTGCAGCAATAATTGGTAACCATGTAACCTAGGCTGTCAAAACTTGAAACTGGGAACAACAGATTGTTTTATTTATGACAGGTAATAGATTATTTCTTAATCAAATAATAATGTAATAGGTCAAAATGTCAGGGTCAAAGATCATGGTCAGAGTGTGTTTTAGGTAGGATTAAAAAAAATAATTGTAAAAAAAGTTTTCCATTGATATTTAAAAAAAAAATCTAGATTTATTCATCAACAATTACCACCAAACAAAGCCCTGAAAAAAAAAAACAAGGTATAAGGCATTAATTATATGCAAAGTTATATACAGTTTTAATAATATATTTTAAAGTTGCAAAACTGGTTTTAGGCCTTAGAATTTGTTTGTACCTTCATCCTTTGGGGTTTAAGAGAAGGGGGGGATACAGTATGATCACAATGTATAAATGTATCAAAGGTGATTATATAAACTGCAATAACCTGTTTACTGAATGATACCCATGGCCACAATTTAAAGTAGGACTAACATCACTTGTTCTACATTAACCACTTCAGCTCCGAAAGGTTTTACCTGCTTCCTGAGCAGGCCATTTTTTGCAATACGGCACTGCGTTACTTATTACTAACTGACAATTGCGAGGCCATGCAACACTGTACCCAAATAAAACAGATGTTCTTTTTTTCCCCACAAATAGTGCTTTCATTGGTGGTATTTGATCCCCTCTGGGGTTTTTATTTTTTTGCGCTATAAACAAAAAAAGACTGACAACTTTGAAAAAAATAACAATATTTTTTACTTTCTGCTATAAAACATACCCATATTTCCCAAATGTTTTCATCAATTTAGGTCAATATGTATTCTGCCACATATTTTTGGTAAAACATCCCAATAAGCGCTTATTGATTGGTTAGCGTCTACAAACTATGGGATATTTTTATGGAATTCTTACTTATTTATTTTACTCGAAATGGCGGCGATCAGCAGTTTTTAGCAGGATTGCAACAGACAGATTGGACACCAAACTGACACTTTTGATTCTTTTTGGGGACCAGTGACACTAATACAGTGATCAGTATAAAAAAATGCACTGTTACTGTACGAATGACACTGGCAGGTAAGAGGTTAACACCAGGGACGATCAAAGGGTTAAGTGTGTTCCCTATGGTGCTTTATAACTGTGGGGGATGTGCTTTCACTAAAGGAAAACAGAGATCAGTGTTTCTGCTCAGCAGAAACACGAGATCTCCATTTTTCTCTCTGGCAGAACAGCAATCTGCCTTGTTCGCATAGGCAGACCGCCAATCTGCCTCTCCTCAGAATGATTGCAGGTGGCCAGCTGACATTGCATCAGCCGGACTGATTGGCCCCCGCTGTGTCTAATCACAGCTGGAGCTGGGCTCTGGCAACGCACGCCCCAGAGCTGAAGGAAAAAATCACGTACAGGTACCTGATTTTGCCCTTAAGGGCCATCTGCCACAGTAAATGTACGTGGGGCAGTTCTTAACCACTTCAATACCAGGAACTTTCGCCCCTTCTTGCCCAGGACAATTTTTAGCTTTCAGCGCTGTCACACTTGGAATGACAATTGTGCGGTGATGCAACACTGTACCCAAACTAAATTTTTATCATTTCCTTCCCACAAATAGAGCTTTCTTTTGGTGGTATTTGATCACCTCTGGGGTTTTTATTTTTTGCTAAATAAACTAAAAAAGACCAACATTTAAAAAAAAAAAAAAAAATTCTTAGTTTCTGTCATAAAATGTTGCTTTCCCCTTCACTTACGGGCACTGATGAGGTGGCACTGATGGGCACTGATGAGTTGGCACTGATAAGGTGGCATTGATGGGCACTGATAGGCGGCACTGATATACAGCATTGATGGGCACCAATAGGAGGCACTGATATGCAGCACTGATGGGCACTGATAGGCAGTACTGATGGGCACTGATAGGTGGCACTGATAGGTGGCACTGATGGGCACTGACAGGCGGCTGTGATGGGAACTGACAGGAAGCACTGATTGGCAGTACTGATTGGCACTGACAGGTGGCACTGATGGGCAGCACTGATGATGAGGTACTGACAGGTGTTACTGCTGGGCACTGATTGGCACTGTAATGGGCACTGATTGGCACTGTGGTGGGCTCTGAATGGCACTGTGGTAGGCACTGATTGGCACTGTGGTGGGAACTCGCAGACTTTATTATTGACTCACTGCTGGGCACTGATTGGCAGCCGATTGGCACATCTGATGGGGCTGTGCTGATCATCAATGTGCTGAATATAAGCACAGACCCCTCCTCTGACAAGGAGAGCCGCCGATCTGAGGAATGCCATTTACCGGCACTTCCTGGTTCACACGATGATCTGACAGAGGCTCCTTATCACAATTGAAGATGCGGTGTGTCAGACTCAGGGGCGGACTGATAACTCATGGGGCCCCCGGGCAATAGGAGATTATAGGGCCCCCAGGCAATCAGAGATTATGGGGCCACACACTATACACACACACAGTATATAATCACACAGTATACACATACATGTACACACAGTATACACAGACAGATGTAAAAAAAAAAAACAGATTTATACATACTGTCCCTGGTTTTACTGAGGCTGGCAACCCTGATGGGGCCCCCTAGTGGCCCAGGGCCCTCGGGCAGTGCCCGAGTGGCTCAATGGTCAGTCCGCCCCTGGTCAGACTGACACTCCTCACTCGCGATCGCTGCATTTCGCGCCCCTGTGGGCTGCGGCTTAGACTCTGCACCCTGGGGAACCCAAAGTTGGCTTTCTACAAGGGCTCACTACCATCAAAACCTGACAAAGATTGGATGATAACAGGTATAATGTTACACTAAAAAAGGAAATTTTTACTTCTAGAGCGGGGAAAACTGGAAATATCTTCCCCAGAAAATGGAATTAACTGAGTGTGGATACATTCAAAAAAGTTTTGATAGATTTGTGTCTTTTTTCAACCTTGTCTACTAATTTACTATGGGGTTGATTTACTAAAACTGGAGAGTGCAAAATCTGGTGCAGCTGTAAATGGTAGCCTATCAGCTTTTAACTTCAACTTGTTCATTAAAGCTTTGATACTAAAATCTGGAAGATGATTGGTTTCTATGCACAGCTGCACCAGATTTTACACATTCTAGTTTTAGTAAATAAACCCCTATGCTACTATGAGGGCGAGGTGTTGCATCCTTTAGTATTGGAGGCAGAGTAGTTATAGTGTGCTTTATTAACAAGTTCAGGCTTTCAAAAAACTTGTGCACCCTTCCGACTAAATCATAAACAGGAACTGTAATTAAATTGCACTTCTTTACAAGTAACAACTGTAAATAGTGACAACAGACACCTGTGGCATGGTTCAGCCTACCCCCCATTCCATGCTCACATGATTTCACTGACAGTAGCAGTAGCCAATGGGAAGAGATGAGATAAAAACGAAAGCTGGGAACAGCACTGGATTGATGGAGAACTCACGTAAGTGTTCAAAGGGGGGGGGGCACTTCTATGGGAAGGTTTTTTTTAAGCTTAGTGCAGAGAATAAAAAGGTACAACATATTTTGCCTTTACAGCCACTTTAATGTTTACACATTGTTATAATGCTGCATTTTGCATCTATAATTTTAAATATTAGGTATCAAACAGGAAGTCCTAGTGCTGAAGTACCTCAAAAAACAGGGTGACTCTGTAGGTACTTGGTAACAATTTGTGCCAACGTCCCCGACATTGTAATTGTAAATATATAAAATCTAGGAAACGGGACTTTAGGGGCACAACGGTATTTAAACTACGAAAAGATAAGTATTGTTTGGAATTTTTATTATTGAAGTACAAAAAGACAAAGAACAAAAATAAAAGTCAAAAACAAATCAGGCTGAACATAAAATCTAGTCTAGTACACCATAAGGATCCTATCCTGCAAGCTTGTATAAGATTTAAAGAAATTTATAAGTACATAATCCAAGCACTTATTACAAATGGAGGAGAAAATACTTCCCCAAATATGGAGCGGTGGACATATCTACAGATATAATTGACAAGATGCTGCAGGACTGGTGATCCAGGATCCTGGAACCGGCACTCGTTAGACCGAACGGTGTATCCTCGAGCCCCCCCCCTTCTAACAGTCTCTGGTATTACAGCTTACCAAAAGCCATTTTCATTATCCATGAATACCTGATGTCATATGTACCCGGGAGGTTCTTGGCGCTGACCGCTATCCTTTCTGATTCAACTTAGATGTTTTTACCTTTTATATTTTACAAAGGGCCCACCAAGTCTTTAAAATCCTGAAATTCCATATACCGGGCTGTAGCTCATACCAGCTGACCAGAGACTCCAGGACAAAAAAAAGAACATTATTTTATTGAAATTGTTCTGTTTCAAATGTCAATATGTTCAATGATATAACTCTTTAGACCCAGTCTGTGCAGTCAATACTGCCACTTGCTGACTTGGCACTGTCCACAGGCAGCCTAGCTCTTCAATAAGATACAGACATTGAATTCAGCTCAATTTTACTATAGATAAGTGCAGTACAGAGGATCATTTTCCAGTCCTATGAAGTTTAAGAAGAGGATATCTTGTCCCAGCGATGACTAACGCTAACTGAGGGAACAATGAAGGAGCAGGGAAGGTCTAGCTGCGTTAAACAAAAGTGGAGAACAGAGGGAAATACCATATACAAAGATAAACTAGTGTCAATGAACTACCACTAAATGCCAGTATACATCAAAACAATATGATACATACAGTAGCAGCAAATTTCATACAGGTAGTCCCTGAATTACAAACATCTGACTTACAGTATGTCACAAAAGTGAGTACACCCCTCATATTTTTGTAAATATTTTATTCTATCTTTTCATGTGACAACACTGAAGAAATTACACTTTGCTACAATGTAGTGAGTTTACACTTTACATAACAGTGTAAATTTTGCTGTCCCCTCAAAATAACTTAACACACAGCCATTAATGCCTAAGCCGCTGGCAACAAAAGTAAGTACACTCCTAAGTGAAAACGTCCACATTGGGCCCAACTAACCTTTTTCCCTCCCCGGTGTCATGTAACTCGCTAGTGTTACAAGGTCTCAGGTGTAAATTGGGAGCAGGTGTGTTAAATTTGGTGTTATCGCTCTCACTCTCTCATACTGGTCACTGGAAGTTCAACATGGCACCTCATGGCAAAGAACTCTCTGAGGATCTGAAAAAATAATTGTTGTTCTATATAAAGATGGCCTAGGCTTTAAGAAGATTGCTAAGACCCTGAAACTGAGCTGCAGCATGGTGGCCAAGACCATACAGCAGTTTTACAGGCACTTTTTATGACAATAACTTGCATATAAGCCTTTAAAATTAGCACTTTTGATTATTCATGTTCGTGTCCTATAGACTTTAACGGTGTTCGTGTGTTTGAACAAATTTTTTGCCTGTTCGCATGTTCTGGTGTGAACCGAACAGGGGGGTGTTCAGCTCATCCCTAGTGGAGGGTCAGCCTGTCGGTGCTCAGACCATACGCTGCACACTGCATCAAATTGGTCTGCATGGCTGTCATCCCAGAAGGAAGCCTCTTCTAAAGATGATGCACAAGAAAGCCTGCAAACAGTTTTCTGAAGACAAGCAGACTAAGGACATGTATTACTAGAACCATGTCCTGTGGTCTGATGAGACCAAAATAAAAGTATTTAGTTCAGATGGTGTCAAACGTGTGTGGCAGCAACCAGGTGGGGAGTACAAAGACAAATGTGTCTTGCCTACAGTCAAGCATGGTGGTGGCAGTGTTATGGTCTGGGGCTGCATGAGTGCTGTCGGCACTGGGGAGCTAAAGTTCATTGAGGGAACCATGAATGCCAACATGTACTGTGACATATTGAAGCAAAGCATGATCCCCTCCCTTCAGAGACTGGGCAGTATTCCAACATGATGACGACCCCAAACACACCTCCAAGATGACTATTGCTTTGCTAAAGAAGCTGAGGGTAAAGGTGATGGACTGGCCAAGCATGTCTCCAGCCCTAAACCCTATTGAGCATCTGTGGGGCATCCTCAAATGAAAGGTGGAGGAGCGCAAGGTCTCTAACATCCACCAGCTCCATGATATCGTCATGGAGGAGTGGAAGAGGACTCCACTGGCAACCTGTGAAGCTCTGGTGAATTCCATGCCCAAGTGAGTTAAGTCAGTGCAGGAAAATTTTATTGGTCGCCACACAAAGTATTAACACTTTGGGACTAATTTGGACATTTTCACTTAGGGGTGTACTCACTTTTGTTGCCAGCGGTTTAGACATTAATGGCTGTGTAGGTAAATAATAGCTGCGCTAAAAAAGTGATCTAAAGTGTGATAATCACACCAATGCTAAAAACAATTTCCCAAATAATAAATGTCCAGACAGTATGCAATGAGCTGGATATAAAGTGTAAGAGTGCAATCTTGAAGCAGTAAACAATGAGATCTTTAGAAAGTAAACAGTGAGCAGGATTCAAAGTTCAACAGTGCAATCTTCCGTCACCAGTGATATTGAACACCAAAACAAATGTGCGCTTACCAGAGGCAAGCAAGGAAGAGCTTGCGGCTTAAACCCAGCCAGGGCCTTTGAGAGAGTAACGGATGCCAAACTCTCAGGAAGCACTGATCCAGGATCAATGTGTGATCAGTGAGTGGCAAGGGCCCTCCGGTGCCGTAACATCAGGGCAAATAAGGAGTAAAATTCAAGCAAAAACAGATGGCCAGCCGGCCTGCGAGCGCCCGTGGCTCTCCGAAGACAGCACGCAATATGTCAGCACGTCCTCCACCCGACGCGTGTTTCGTCATACAATGACGTCGTCTGGGGCACGGGCGACGCACTGACGCATCGCACTGACGCATCGCATATATATGCATAAAAACGGAAACCAAGCCGGTTACAACATTCAGAGCTTTCGAACGCTTCCCTGTTTAAATCCCCGGGAGGTTTGGCTCCCTCGATCAAGGTCTTTAGGAAAATTCTCCTCAGAAATCTCGACAAATTGCCCCTTAAAAAGTGAGAACCAGCCCCATTTTTTCTGCTGGCCTGGACTCCCTCTGTGAAAACAGGGAGCTTGTCATTAGGCCGGCAGATAAAGGTGGGGGGATAGTCATCCTTAATAGGACTGACTATATGTCAGAGATGTATAGAATTTTAAGTGACAGTGATACCTACACTCCTCTTAGATCTGACCCGAAGTTTACATATCTCAGGCAGTTGGAGGATATTGTTGGCAGAGGATTCACTCAGGGCATTCTGAATAAAAAAGAAAAAGCCTTTCTTATCCCGAGGGCTCCCCACACGCCCATCATATATTATTTGCCCAAAATCCACAAGCACCTTACTCGGCCCCTGGGTTGCCCCATTGTCAGCGGGATTGATTCCCTTACGTCCCGGGTGGGGAAAAACATTGATTTTTGTCTTCAGCTATTGGTTTCTAAGATGCCATCCTATCTCAAAGACCAAGTAATCAATTTATTGGCTGGTTACACTCCTACTGACACCATGTGGCTAGTGACAGCCGATGTGGCGTCATTGTACACCATAATACCCCATGAGTTGGGTCTCTTGGCCATTGAATTCTACCTTAGACGTGATTCCGGCCTTTGTGATGAACAAATCTGCTTCATTATTGAACTGTTATGCCCCGTACATACGATCGAATTTTCCGACGGAAAATGTCCGATCGGAGCGTGTTGTCGGAAATTCCGACCGTGTGTGGGCTCCGTCGGACATTTACCATCGGATTTTCTGACACACAAAGTTTGAGAGCAGGCTATAAAAACGATCAGTCAATTCTGATCGTGTGTGGACAATTCCGACGCACAAAGTGCCACGCATGCTCAGAAGAAATTCTGAGACGGAACAGCTCGGTCTGGTAAAATTAGCGTTCGGAATGGATACAGCACTTTCGTCACGCTGCAATGTTTTAAATTGTTTAATACAGTGCACTCTCTTCTTCTTTATAATGTGAGAAGAATGAAGTAGTTTTGCTGCTCATATTCACACAGACTTCTCACAAACTTCTTTCTTTATTATTTATTGTGATTCCCTCAATATATTTTGATTTGTCACATCTGACCAAATTTCTTTATTGTTGTTTTATTTTTGTTTTGTATTTTTGTCAAGGCTGATTTTTTTTTTTGTGTTTGTATTTTTTTCCAGGCTGATGTATTTTTTTTATTTTTTGGGGGTTTTATTCCATAATATTTTTGTGTGTCTTTTGTGTGTCAAGTTACCACAACACCATTATTATCTTGTATTATTTAATCTCAAGGAGGTTGCTTGGTGTTGGTGTCTCTTGTTAATTTCAGATTGTATTTTTGAAATGTACCTGCCTCCTCACAAACAAACTGTCCTTTTTGAAGAAAAACACACATAGGCGAGTATAATTGAAACAAAAAATCCTTTATTAAGGGCTCAGAACCAAACAAAGAGGGAGGCAACGCTGGAGAAACAGCAGAAATTGGCGAAGCCTTTGGCCCCCAGGGCACACATCAATTCTTTTCCAGCAAAATTGGTGGCCTGAGGAGTCGATATATAAGGGAGTGCAGTCTGGTCCAGAAGTCCCAGAGATCCTGAAAGCAGCAGATGACATCTGTGTCCCCAGGCTGTGGTCATACAAGAGCCTGCATCTTTTGTCAGACCAGACTGAACCCAGGTCATCACTCTCCGGTCTTCCTTCCACGCTTCCTTCCACGCTGTGGCTGTGGTGGTGTAGTTGTGGCAGGAGGAGGAGGAGGATGGTCCAACTCAATCACGTCGGTATTGGGTGTGATTTCGCCACTCACCCCCTTAGTTAGGACTTTATAAAGAAGTTTCTCACACATGAGGCGTTGACCCTCCTGCATGCCCTTCAGTTTGGTGGCAGCCATGCAGGCAAAGGCCTCTTCAGGAGTGGGTAAGGCTCTGAGGCATACAGAAGCCTCCTGAATCAGCCTGAGTGCTGAATCCTGCACGTGACTCCCCTTCCTGGGTCTTTTGTTTGGAAGGCGGAGGGGAGGAACCTGCGATTTGGTCAGGCTCCCACTGGTCCCAGGCTTCTCCTCGCTGCCACTTAGCCCCACCTCCTCCTGGCTGCCACTAACCCCCGTCTCCTCCTGGCTGCCACATTCCACAGCCTCCTCCTGTGTGCCACATTCCAGAGCCTCGTCCTGGCTGAGGTCTTCCTGTGTATGAAAAAGGGACATAGTTTTAGTTTTTTCTTCATCAATCACACACAATTTTCACCTCATGACTGTTGCAAATTAAATGTTAACAAATATAACAGACTATCCTTCTGAGCCCAGCATTTTTCATTCTTGTCCCAATTATTTTTGCCCACTACTCTCTATTGATATGTAAAAAACTGTATTAAATCAGCAATTAGTGATCAATAATAACATCTAGTAAAGATCATTTATTTATTGACCAGAAATCTGTAGAACAATGCTATACCTGGCTCAAGCTGGGCTCCTCCACTTCTTCCTGGCTGGAAGTCCCAGGTTGGACAGCTCAGCTGGGGTGGAAGGAAGAGTGGAAGGAAGGGTTGAGAGGGATTCCCTGACTCCAGTCTGGTCTGACAGAAATCTCAGTCTCATCTCATAGTACCACAGCCTGGGGACATAAACGTCATCTGCTGCAGCTCCGGATCTCTGGGAATCCGTGACCTTCTTGCGCTCACTAAGATAAGTGCTCCTCAGGCCACCAATTTTGGCTTTTAAATAGGGGATGGTTGCTGTGGGGACCACCGGCTTCACCAACTCCAGCAGTTTCTCCAGCGCTGTCTGCCTCTTTTGTTTATGATTATAATGTGGATGTTTTACCTGCCACAGACAGGGCAGCTCCCTGTACTTGTCTATGAACAGGGGGAGGAAGTTGTGGTCATTGAAGTCATCCATTTTATCTGCAAGATACAACACAAGACAAACCCTAATGTCAGGCAAAACTCTCCTAATCTTGTTACAATATAGACCTCAATCTAGAAGCAGTATAGGCCCAAGTTTAGATCTTACCTTCATTATCACGATCGGCGCCTCCGATACTCCTTCCTCCGCTCACAGATCGTACGTACTACGCACGCGTGTTACGCTTTATACACACTGCGCATGCGTGTAACTCCTCCCGCCCCTGATGTTCTTTCTAGACTATTCCCCACACCTTTTCGTTCGGCGCACTGGGGGAAGAGCACATGGCGGAGACACAGCAGGTGCGTGCTAATTACAGCAACGAGGAGGAGGAGGAGGAGGAGGAAAGCCCAGAGCCTGAAACGTCTGGATCCAGAAGGTGAGGATTTAAGGCATTGAATATGTCCTTTGGGGAGATGTTGGAGATGGTCGACATCCTGAAGAAGGCTGACTATGATGGGAAGTATGAACCTTACCCCAACCCCAATGTCAGAAAGGCCAAGATCATGGCAAAAGTAGTCAAGAGTCTGCACCGGAATTTCGGGGTACGACGATCGAAAGATCAGCTCAGGAAGCGGTGATCGGACCTCAAATTAAGAGAGCATGAGCAGTACCGAAAGACCTGGAGAGTGCTGCAAAAAAGTAAGTAGTTGTCCTGTGTTCCTATTCTTTATGTTTATTATGTTCGTGCTGCTCCATGTGCTTTTCTTAACTGTTATCCAGTTTCAAAAGGCAACTTTCATGTTCATGGGCACATTATTCGTTCGTATAAAACATTGCTCATTCGGCCTAGAAAACACCATTGTTTTGGCCATATGCATTTGCCCACATTTTTTAGGGCCTACTTTTCTGAAACTAATTTGGTTGTGTAGATGTGTTTGTTACTAGAATGAAATGCAAACTAGATTCTGTGTATGGAGAGGACACTCAGCATCTGGTTACACATCTGGACGCTGGAGCACTAGTGTGGGACACAAGAACACCCTTTTTATTAGGGGGCCCACACAGGTGCTCCAGTGTATACTATAGGGGTGTCTCCATCTGTGAAGCTTGTACAAAACAGCTAAAGTATTGAAGCTTGACAAAGGACAATAAAAATTCTACATCTTGGAACTCTGCCAAAATAGACAATTGTACCCCACTTCCAAGCAATGTTTCATATTTATAGTTCTGCCATCAAATATCTGTGTGCTAAATATACCAATTTTTTTTTACATAGGGGAGAAAAGACTCGGAGGACACCCCTCATCCAAGGAGACCACAGACCCCCCACCTCTGGAAGAAGGGGAAATCCACCCAAGACAAGCAGAACAGGAGGAGGAAGTCGTGGTGGAAATTGGCACCACAACAGGTGAGTGTCTGTGACCACAGGCTCAGGTAAGAGATGAATGCCGGCATATTTATAATACATAGTGTTTTTTGGTTTCTATCTTTTTAGGTGATCATGATGTTGTGGATCCAGATCCTTTCACCTCGGAAAGTGCACAAATCCTGATTGGGGAGATCATGGGGTGTAATAGGGACTTTGAAAACATCAAGAAAAACATCAATGATGTTCTTCAAAAAATGAAGAACATCATTGATGTTTTAAGGAGAGTTTATAACCCCTCCAAATCCCTTTGTTTTTTGTGTGCTACAAATTTTTGACATTTTTTGACAAATTTGAGAAAAGCCAAATCATGTGCTATCTGCCATCACGGGGGATCAATGGACGTGTTTTGGGGGTGCAACCCCTTCCTCAATAATAAAGTAGCTGTAAGGAAGGGGTTGCACCCCCCAAACAGGTCCCTTGATCCCCTGTGATGGCAGGTAGCACTTGCTGACATTCGTAAATTTGTGTGCATCTTCAAAATTTGGCTTTTCCTGGGGTGACTTCACCCCATCTGAACGCAATATCAAACACAGTTTGCAAATACTCATATCTGATATTGCCTTCAAGTTCTACCAAATGTGAACTTTGTAAGTTCAAGATTTGTGTCTTTGTTGTTGGTTTTAAACATGCCTGTTTTATCTTAAATGGACATTTCTACTTTTTCTAATGTGACCCCAAAAATTGTTATACAACAAACATGTTGATTTTGCACATGTGATTGTGCTGGTATTAAAAAGATTGTTAATAAAGAATGTGTGGATTATTGTCTCAACGCTACAACACTTTTGTGGTGCTCTAATTGGTGTTTTCTGTGACAATGGGTGTTATTTCCTAAGGGCAAATCCACTTTGCACTACAAGTGCAGTTTCAGTGCAGTTTCAAGTGCACTTGTAGTGCAAAGTGTCTTTGCCTTTAGTAAATAACACCCAACAGTGCTTTGTAAGGTTACACAATCACGCCATTTTCAGGACTCACCACATTTCTGTCAGGGTCAGCTAAAACAAACACAAGCAGTAAATGTCACCAAAGATTTGATTTTTTTTTTTATTTGAAAAAGGTTTTAGACATTGTCTGGCATATTGATAGCCCCCCTTCCTGCAAAGAATTCAAGGTATCTTAGCCGTAAATCACGGGCACTCAGGGGGGGGCAAGCCAGGACGGCCACTTTCAAGCGACTTCAGGGTTGGTTCATTTGGAATTCCAGCCTCAGGCCCAACTGAGCCAGCATAGTTGGCAGAATGTTGCCGTAAAAAGTTGTGTAGAACACAGCACGCCAGGATAATATGATTCAGTTTATACTCTGCCATGTGTATGGGTGTAAGAAATAGGCGGAACCAGCTGGCCATGATTCCAAACGTGTTCTCCACCACTCTTCTGGCTCTGGCCAGCTGGTATTAAAAAACCCTCTGGTCCGGGATGAGGGTCCTCATCGGGAATGGCCGCATAAGATGGTCCCACAGCGCAAATGCTTCATCCGTAACGAAGATGAATGGGAGTCCTTCCACATTGTCTTCTGGAGGTGGCAAGTCCAAGCTGCCATTCTGGAGATGCCTGTATAACTCCGTCTGGGCGATGACTCCACCATCGGACATCCGGACATTCTTCCCCACGTCCACATACAGGAACTCATAAGTAGCCGACACCACCGCCAACATCACAATACTATTGAACCCCTTATAATTATAATAGTACAACCCCGAGTTGGGTGGTGGGACGATGTGGACGTGTTTCCCATCAATTGCTCCTCCGCAGTTAGGAAAGTCCCACCGCTGGGCAAAGTGGGAGGCCACAGTCTGCCATTCCTGTGGCATGGAAGGAAACTGTGGAGTCAAAATAAAAAAAACAATTATTCATTTTGCACATAAACAGGGAAAGCAGATTAGACACAAACATTCTTGGCCAACATCAAGATAACATTTATTTGAGGGAATTTTTAAAGACCAAAGTATAAGGTACACCTATCAGATCCCCCCCCCTATCATGGGCCATTTCTAACATTATAGGGGGGGAGCTCTTGGACAGGTAACCCTCTCCACTTCATTGAGAGATGAATGCCTAAATAATGGGTATTGCTTTGAACAGCCCCTCCTTAGTTACACTATTGGCAGCCCACTGGACAGGTAAGAAGTGTCATAATACAAAGATATAAATACACATTGTACACATTTTGAGCACATTTGGACATTCTGCTATTACCTATCAAGATAATAATAGGATACAAAAACTTTAAACAGTACCATTTGAAAGTATACAGGCAGGCCCTTGCACTGCATTCTTTGGGGAATTCATCCATAAATCTGACCACAAAAGAGATGGGTATAGTGTGTATGGGTTTGGCAAAGTCAGCAGATAGATGATTGAGGATAGATAGAGAATTGGTATCAGATGACTTAGCAGTTGGGGGGAGGGAGGGTTAAAAATGATTTGGGGACACCACCCAAAAAAAGCCTCTGGCACTCTGCCTGAATTTAAACCACAAATCACATTTATAAACATTTTAGGGGGTATTTAGGGTAAAGCACTACTTTGGAGCTATCAAATACATTGTTAAGTGACTACATGAGGTGAATATAGGGCCAGGAGACCATGCTGGGGAGGTAAGTGAAGGCAAATATGTATGAAAGACAAAAAAAATAATTACATAAAAATCCAGCATGCATGAGGACGAAGGGGACATTCACAGCATATTACAATCATGGTAATTGTGGAATGAGGAAAGAAATACAATATATTATCAAACATTATATACAATAAAATGTGATGTTAAAGGATAAATCTTACCTTAATATACTCCTTCTGTAGGACCTGGATGATGGCAGAACAGGTCTCTGGGATAATGCCTGTCGAGAACTTCAAGTCCTGCAGGCTTCTCCCTGTCGCCAACTACTGCAGGGTGGCGACTAACCTTTGCTCCAGAGTGATGGCTTGCCTCATGCAGGTATCCGGCCTGCTGATATAAGGGGTCAGCAAAGCCAACAAACGGTGAAATACGGGGTCCGTCATCCAGGGAAAGTTCCTGAAATCATCAGGATTTTTCTCACGGATCTCACAGAGCAAAGGCATGTGACAGAACTGGTCACGCTGGAGCAACCAATTCTTGGTCCATGAACTCCTCCCCACCCTGTTCATGGACTGGACTTGTGTCAAGGTAAGGACCCCAACACCAATCCCCCGCACAACACGAACTCTACGAGGAGTACGTATACGCAACATGGCTAGAAAACGGTCGGCTGCTCAGAATGAAGTAACAGAACGCACTGAAGAACAGCACGGCCTGTGAAGAGCGACCTGAAAAACAGTAATGAACAAACAAGAACACAATGACAGAGTCACAAGTAGTCTGAAAAAGCGCGAATCGTCTTTTACCAAACTTTTACTAACACGAGATTAGCAAAAGGAGCCCAAAGGGTGCCGCGCTTGGTTCTGAACTGGCCTCTTCTAGTCTTGTCGTACGTGGTGTACGTCACCGCGCTCTTGGCGAGCGGAAATTCCGACAACCTTGAGCGACTGCGTGTACGCAAAACAAGTTTGAGCCATCATCCGTCGGAAAAAATCCATGGATTTTGTTGTCGGAATGTCGGATCAATTTCCAATTGTGTGTACGGGGCATTACAGTTTGCAGCCACGCACAACTATTTCTGGTTCGATCAAAAATTCTTTCGCCAGGATAGGGGAGTGGCTATGGGGGCTAAATATGCCCCCAGTTTGGCCAACCTCTTCATGGCCTTATGGGAGGAGGATGTCATCCATGTTTGCCATAAGCCCCAACTTGTGTTGTGGGCTAGGTACATTGACAACATCCTCCTCCTTTGGGATAGTAGTCGGGATGACTTGGATGAGTTCATGAAATTTCTCAATGACAACACTAGGGGGATTTGTCTAAGTTTTGATGCTAGCTTGTCTAGCATCAACTTTTTGGACTTGACCATTACCAAGTCACATAATCAGTTTATGACCTCTACCTTTTTCAAAGATACCAATAGGAATTCCTATATTCCTACTGATAGTTGCCACCACCAATCATGGCTTAAATCGGTACCTAAAAGCCAGCTTATGAGAATCAGGTGCAATTGCACCAATATGGACCAGTTCATGTCACAGGCTGACACTCTCATTAAACGATTCCTAGACAAAGGATACACGGTTGAGTCCCTGGTAGAGACACTTGAAGAGGTGAAAGCCTTAGACAGGGTAGATCTCCTCGAGGATAAAGCCAAACGGCCTCCTAACAAGGGGACCTCTTTTGTCCCCTTTATTACCACATATTCGGTTCAACATTCAGGTATTAGGAGACTGATCACCAAACATTGGCACACTCTGAACAATGATCCAGTTTTGAACTCAGTATTACCAGCTAGACCTCAGGTGGTATATAAAGGTGCCCCTTCTCTCAGAAATTGACTGGCTCCCAACATTCTCAACCCCCCAAGTAAGAAGAAAGGTTTTTTCGGACATCTTACTGGGTTCTACCAGTGCAGAAGATGTCGGGTGTGTTCAATCAATGGGTGCACCAACAGACAAACTCTATCTTTTGCCTCAACCAGTACATCTTGTCAGTATACCATTGAGCCTTTTGTCACATGCTCTACAGAGGGGGTCGTCTATCCACTTCAGTGTCCTTGTGGACTCCAATACGTTGGAAGAACTAGATGACCCCTCTCTGTTCGTCTCAATGAGCACATTACTAATATAAAAAATGGTTTTCCTAAACATTCTGTATCAAGACATTACCTTGAGGTCCATCACAAAGACCCCAGCAAAACCATTTTTTTGGGTATCAACAAATACCGCCCACATTGGAGAATGGCCTGGATCCACCATTTGAAATGCTATGCCCCTTTTGGCCTCAACATTGACGTTGATGTCAATTGCTTTATAGATAATCCCTGATTTTCTATTTTTGTTTTGGGTGCTTGTGTGTATTTTCTTTTATACATAAAAAATATTATTTTTAATTTTTTAATTTTTAATTTTTCATATTTTTTTATATATTTATTTTCCTTCTGTAACATACATAATGAGCAACTGATAGCCTATCCAATAAATGTATTATGTAATTTAGTTTAATGTTTGTGACATGTACATATTATGTATGTTGGGGCAGATTGAGTTTTTTTTTCCCTTATTTAGACCTATTTGGTCATATATATACACTTTCTATTAACCCTCATGTTAACTCGATGTGGGCTGAGGACTGAGATTTCTAATCATCATCTTTAGGAGTCAATTTTTGTTTTGGCTTTTTTTTTAGGGGCTGAGGTTGCTGACAGTTTTCACGTTTCTGGTGGCTGGTACTGTTTTTTTGCCAGTTCTTGGTTCTACAAGCAGCCTTCCCTCTCCCCCTTCTTTCTCTTCTTTTTCTTCTTCTTTCTTTATCACTAAAGGAGGCTTATCACTAACCCTCTTTTTAATATTGCTTCCCCCCCTTTTTATTTTTGCCATATAATCTATTTTGTCTATTTTGTCGTTTACCGTAAATGGTTTTCCATTAGTGAAGATGGCAGACATGTATTGTTCCCGGACCGCCATTTTGTTTACCACCCACCTCTGTCCTCATCTCACAATGAGGCTTGGTTTCCGTTTTCATGCATATATACGCGATGCATCAGTGCGTCGCCTGTACCCCAGGCGACGTCATTGTATGACGAAACGCGCATCAGGCGGGAGGATGTGCTGACGTATAGCGTGCTGTCTTTGGGAAGCCACGGGTGCTCGCAGGCCGGCCGGCCATCTGTTTTTGCTTGAATTTTACTCCTTATTTGCCCTGATGTTACGGCACCGGAGGGCCCTTACCACTCATTGATCACACATTGATCCTGTATCAGTGCTTCCTAAGAGTTTGGCATCCATTACTCTCTCAAAGGCCTTGGCTGGGTTTAAGCCACAAGCTCTTCCTTGCTTGCCTTGGTAAGCGCGCATTTGTTTTGGTGTTCAATATCACTTGTGACGGAAGATTGCACTGTTACATTTTGAATCCTGTTCACTGTTTACTTTCTGAAGATCTCATTGTTTACTGCTTGAAGATTGAACTGTTACACTTTATATCCAGCTCATTGCATACTGTCTGGACATTTATTATTTGGGTAATTGTTTTTAGCATTGGTGTGATTATCACACTTTAGATCACTTTTTTAGCGCAGCTATTATTTACCTATTGACTGTGCATATGTTCTGTATTTCATATGTTAGCTGCTGCTCACCTTATATTTTGTTCACCTTATCTTTTGTTTAATTTATTTACTCTGAGCGTGGTATTCACATCTTTTTTGTTCCCATTAATGGCTGTGTGTTGAGTTATTTTGAGGGGACAGCAAATTTAGACTGTTATACAAGCTGTACACTCACTACTTTACATTGTAGCAAAGTGTAATTTCCTTAGTGTTGTCACATAAAAAGATATAATAAAATATTTACACAAATGTGAGGGGTGTACTCACTTTTGTGAGATATTGTACATACGACTAATACTTACAAACGGAGGGAGACAACAGGAAGTGAGAGGAAATCTACCCCTAGGAAGGGGAAATCACTTCTGTAAGAGTTATCATAGGAAAAAGGTGTTTCCACTCAAGCTTTATCACCCATCCTTGTTTCCACAACAACCCAAATTTTTCAAAATCCAATTGTCATATGGACAGAAAGTGAGGTGAAATCTTCTGACCAGGGACAGAGATAGCAAAACAAATGTTATAGAGGTGTTAACCCTTCCCTATGCTATCCTAAAAACATAAAAAAATATTTTTTTGGCTGGAATTACTTAAAAAAATGACCTGTTCTAACTTACATACAAATTCAACTTAAGAACAAACCTACAGAACCTATCTTGTGTTGAAGGATCACCAGCTATTTAATGTTTTTATCAAATCACTTATGCCGCGTACACACAGTTGGACTTTTCGACCGGACTTGTCCGACGGACAACGACGGATCAAATCCGATCGTGTGTGGGCTTCACCGGACCTTCAGCGGACTTTTCCAGTCAGAAATCTGACGGACTTTAGATTTGGAACATGCTTCAAATCTTTATGTCGTAACTCCGCCGGACCCAGAAATCCGCTCGTCTGTATGCTAGTCCGACGGACAAAAACCCACTCTAGGGCAGCTATTGGCTACTGGCTATCAACTTCCTTATTTTAGTCCGGTGTATGTCATCACGTACGAATCCGTCGGACTTTGGTGTGATCGTGTGTAGGCAAAGTCCGGTCGTTAGAAAGTCTGTTGAAAGTCCGCCAAAAGTCCGTCGAAAGTCTGTCGAAAGTCTGTTGGACGGGCTGTCAGACTTTTGTAGCTGAAAAGTCGGACCGTGTGTATGTGGCATTAGAAATGCAGACCACTTAGGTATTAAAATTTTCAAAGTTAAGTTTAACCTACACTTTAAAAGTGGAATTCCAGGCAGTGTTTATGTATATTTATTTCTTTTTTTTAAAATATGGTTCGCAGAAAAAAAAATTGCTTCTAATGATGTTAACCCCACATTCAGGTTGCTGCTCTGTACTGTAAAAAATTGTACAACCAAAGCTATACTTCTCGTGTTGGGGCTATGAAAGTTGTGGCTCTCATATACAGAAACCCTACTGTAGTTTAGCCTCCTCTCCCCTTGTCCTTTCACAGAACAGCTCATAGAAGATGTTCAGTTACACTGTTGTAAGTAAAGCACTAGCTGTACATTCTGGCATTAATAAAAGTACAATTTCAAGTACAAGTACAATATTTGTACATAGTTTTAATGGAACTTTTTGTTCTTGACTTAATCCACCAAAAAAAAACTGCTTGGAGTTCTGCTTTAAAAGTCATTGTTGTGTCAGTTTGGGAACCACACAAACACGGAGATATTTACAGCTGTGCAGAAATCCTAAGAAAACCTTTACATTGATTTAGAAACTTGGGGGTTGATTTACTAATTGAGAATGCAAAATCTGGTGCAGCTGTGCTTGGTAGCCAATCAGCTTCTAACTTCAGCTTTTTCAGTTGAACTCTGTCAAAAAAAAAAAGATGTAAGCTGGTTTCTGTCTAGAGCTGATTCAGATTTTGCACACTCTCAAGTTTTAGTAAATCAGCCCCATAATGTCTCAAGCATAATTATTGCCAGCTGAATTAAATTTGTGTACATATTTTTATGTCTATTTCAAGTTTGTAGTGTAGCTTCAGATTTTGATCATCTCGAAGTTACTATTCATTTCTGAAATACTATACTGCCCAATCATATAAAAGACCTACCCAAGAAAAATCTAATGCTTATTTTATGCCAAAACTGATAAAAAAGTTTACATTTAAAGTATAGGAAATATGAAACATGTGGCTTAAAATGAAGCTGCAGATGTTACTTCTGAAACATACTGAAGATTTGTTTTCCTTTAGGATATCTCAACTCATCCAGTGGTCTCACTGACTTATGGCAAATAAGCATTTGTGTGCTGCCTTGGTAAAATCAGTGAAGGTTGACTCACAGTTCAGATCTGATTTCCCAACTAACTCTGCCCTGGGGAAGCTTAGCATCTTTTTCTCCAGCACAGAGAATAGAAGAAAGATATGTGTTTCTTTATTAATTGATACCAGTACAGTACCAGTAGAAAATGGATTCTAATTGGTTGTTAAATTTAAGAACAGGAACTTGTATTATTCGAGGCTATTACACTAGATACAGAATATGTATTTCTAAAAAAACAAAAAACAAAAAAACAATAGGCTACTTATTGCTTGTTGAAGTAGAATTAGGTACTAGCTAAATATCATGTGTTTGTGTATCATAAACCATTTTTTTTTTTTAGATTACTTTTTTGACCTTTTTCATAACTGAGTATCTCAGTGCTTCTGCTCTCCTCCAGCCTCTTTCAGTTACTGACTGCCAACATACATGCTTTAGTGTTAGCTGTAGATAATTGCATATGATGGGATTTCTCATGGTGACAACAGAAAAAATGCTTGCATACTGTGCACAGGTATGGTACTGTGCACAGGTATGGTCCCCTATAGTCCATTGGAAGCGTATGTGATAAAACAAATATCATGGTATTCTTAACCACCTACCCTGTAACCCCCTATGGACTAGAGCAGTTTTTAAAATTCTGCTATGAACCTGTTTATTCAGCAATACATTTGTCACTAAGATAAAGCAATACATATTTTACTTTGTTAACCCCCCCTGGCGGTATTCCCGAGTCTGGCTCAGGGTGAGATTTTACTACCAGAAGCGGTAACCCCGAGCCAGACTCGGGATCGCATCGCTGGATCCTGGAAGATGTGACTTACCTTGTCTCTGGGATCCCGCAATGTTCTCCAGCTGTGTTCGGCGGCCGGATCTTTGGCCCGATGCACTGTGTGCTCTGTGTGCCCTGGCTTCTGTTCCCTGCGAGCGTAGCGACGCAGGGGGTGGAACCAGCGGCAAATTCAAAATGTATAAAGCACAAACACACTGACACATTGTAATCCTATTGGATTACATTACTAAATAAAATAAAATAAAATAAAATTGACCTCAGATTGCCCCCCAGTGCTTTGTCCAGTGCCCCTGCCTGCAGTTTTTCTGTACTTTACTTTGTGTCTGGAAACTGCAGAGCGACCATGGCATCAAAAAAGTGCGCTTCAACCTCAAAAGCGGCATATGACCTGCTGGAAAACAGCGACAGCGAGACAGAATCGCTTGCAGAAGTGAGTGATAGTGATTCATGGGGAAGTTCGTCATCAGGCACGGAAAGCGATTTCAGCGATGATCCTGCGACTGTGCCCAGCGATGTGCGGACTTGGTGTTCGATTGATTGCGGTATGGAGCACACAGCGCCCCCAAGGTTCCCGTTTACCGGAGCGCCTGGTATCAAAGTGGAGGTTGAAGATGACAGCCCCTTGGGATACCTCCAACTCTTTTTGACTGATGAAGTCATAGAAAGAATTGTTACGGAGACAAACCGATACCAGGAGCAACAAGCTGCTATAGCTCAGAGGTTTTCAAGGAGCAGAAAATGGGAACCAGTGACCAAGGAGGACATCTGGAAGTTTCTGGGCCTAATTATTCTCCAGGGAGTGGTGGGGAAACCCCTGCAAAAGTGGTACTGGACAACCAACAAAATATTAGCCACTCCTTTTTTTGGCATCATCATGTCGGAATACAAATTTTCTCTCATAATGAAATATCTGCATTTTCAAAATAATGAAGAATTTGATGAGACTTCTCATCCAGCTCCAAAACTGAAAAAGATTTGGGACCTATATCAAATTATTCTGAAAAATTTCCAGCAGACCTATGTACCAGACAGAGATGTCAGTATCGACGAAAGTCTAATGGCCTACAAAGGAAGACTGGATACAGTACATTGCATCTAAGAGAGCGCGATTCGGCAAAAAATCATTCATGCTCTGTGAAGCCAGCACTGGTTACATATGGAATTCGGTCCTTTACACCAGAAAAGTAAACAGAAATAGGGGGTGACCAACTAGTTTAGGAAGGAGAGCCGTGCCACGTCCAATAGTCTAAGCTAATAGGATAGAGAGTTCCCCTGGGTGGACTTTTCCGGCACTTGCAAGGGCAAACAGGTGAGGTGTATAAGGAGTAAAGGGCGTTCATATATAATAAAAACAGTATAATTTTATTAGTATAAACAAGTACATATAATAAAAACAAGCAGTAGATATCCAAGTTAACATAGTGAAACTACACAGTAGCCATAGTGAACACACCAAAAAGAAATAATGTGAAAAAAAGGCTCTTCTCAAGCCCGACGCGTTTCAGGGTACTAAGTATCTGTACGATCCTTCTTCAGGGGCAGAATTGAGAAGGGTTCATCTGAGGTGTGTAGTTAATTGCTTGTAAGGATTTCTAAAAACACAGAGGGCCACAAAGTGGTGGCGGAGTATGGCGACAAATATTAATATTGTGGCTGATATAGGTCTATGCACTAAGATGGTGAAAAATGCAGAATGGTGGGCTGCAGTCACCGTGGGGAGGTGTGACAATGCTCCCGTCCCGCCCGACCCAGGCGCGTGCAAGCCAGAGCGGCGTACTGAGGTCACAGGAAGACGTCTCTTGGGAGAAGACAGAAGTGTATCAATGCAGCCTCACCGCCCAGCGTCCAGCAAATGTACTGCCAATACAGTACATTTGCTGGACCCTGGGCGGTGAGGCTGCATTGATACACTTCTGTCTTCTCCCAAGAGACGTCTTCCTGTGACCTCAGTACGCCGCTCTGGCTTGCACGCGCCTGGGTCGGGCGGGACGGGAGCATTGTCACACCTCCCCACGGTGACTGCAGCCCACCATCCTGCATTTTTCACCATCTTAGTGCATAGACCTATATCAGCCACAATATTAATATTTGTCGCCATACTCCGCCACCACTTTGTGGCCCTCTGTGTTTTTAGAAATCCTTACAAGCAATTAACTACACACCTCAGATGAACCCTTCTCAATTCTGCCCCTGAAGAAGGATCGTACAGATACTTAGTACCCCGAAACGCGTCGGGCTTGAGAAGAGCCTTTTTTTCACATTATTTCTTTTTGGTGTGTTCACTATGGCTACTGTGTAGTTTTACTATGTTAACTTGGATATCTACTGCTTGTTTTTATTATATGTACTTGTTTATACTAATAAAATTATACTGTTTTTATTATATATGAACGCCCTTTACTCCTTTACACCAGAAAAGGGACCAAATTCAACGACAGATTCAGTCAATATGGAATGGCAAGCGCTTCTGTTCTCACTTTGATTGAGCCATTGCTGAATCAGGGGTACTGTGTAACCACAGATAATTTTTATACTTCTCCAGAACTCTATGAGTGCCTTCTACAACACAAGACGGATGTTAGGACTGGGACTGTTAGAGCTAACCGGCGTGACATGCCGCCAACCTTTGGCAATAAAAAGCTCAAGGCAGGAGAAATAGTTGCCTGGCAAAAAGGCAAAATGATGGCACTAAGATGGCACGATAAAAAAGATGTGTGCCTAATGAGTACCATTCACAACACCTCTACTCTCATGGTACATACAAAAACTGGAGCAAAAATCTAAATAAATAAAAAAAAACAATGTAACAAGTAAATAAGCAGTTCATAAAAAGTGCCCAGAAAAGTGCCAAAAAAAACGTTCTTCAGAAACAAATCAGGTGACTGGTGACTTATTCCTCTCCATCCCTTGACAGAAATAACTTATTTGTGCAGATGCTCCTATCCGTGCTCTTCTTATGTGTTTTCACTTACCAAAGAGCTCTCCCCTCTAGGGGGTGTTGCGCCTTTTCAGCCACAGTTCTGTATACTGGAACAGACCTCCGATAGTAATACCTCTTATCAGACCCTTATTGTATAAAATCAATTGAGCAGTAAAAAAACAGGACGTCAATGCTTCCTCTGCGTTTCATGAACGAAAAACAGGAAGCGACGCAATGATGCTGTGGCTCCGACCCACGCGTTATATCATCAAGATGTCATCTGGAGTGGCGCCATCTTGCTACACTTCCTGGATTAAATACTATGTGATAGCCTAGCAACCCGGTACAAAATGGCTTAGCGGCCATTTTGCTGTGGACCACATCCTTCAGTGCTGTCAATTTATTTTAATGTTCTGTAGTTTGTGCCATTGGCGGCCAATTTCCTTCCTATCTGTAATAACGGCCCGCTAAAAATGACCTGTTTATATGCAATCCTTAGACAAATAGAACAACAAAACTAAACAATTTCTACCAGTTACAGTACCAGTTACAGTACTGTAAAATAAAAGTATGCATTTAATTCTATAATTTGTACAGTTCACATGACACTAAAATTATGATTTTGGTATAACATCATTTCTATCACGGTGGTGGATTTAAAAATAATTGGATTAGAACTGGACACCTATGTGGATTTAATTTGCATGAGATTGAGCATGGAAACTGACCTTTGTAATTTATCTATACATTCATAAAGTCTCATCTTACTAGAGATAACTGATGGGGCATTTGGATTCTGTGTAAAATATTTGTGCACATAGGTTCCTAAAGGGGTAGAGTAGCATTTTTTGTTGATAGTACTTTATATCTTGTATTTAAATCTGATACATGCAGCTGACTGTTTATATTTATGTGTATATTGGCACTGAGCACAAAGTTAGCAGGATTTAAAGAGTTGGTATAAAGCATTGCAAAATAATTTACAAATTAAATAAAAAGTTTTTTTTTTGTTTTTGTTTTTTCAATTTTGTGCTTTTTTAAATGTGACACTAAAAAATTAGCAGAAAGATGAAAGCTAAAAAAAAATATTTATGCTTCATTTGATTCTAAAGGCAGAAGGTTTTTTAGCTTAATGCATTCTTTGCATTAAGCTAAAAAAACTTCTTTGTGCAGCATCCCCCCTCAGCCCCCCTAATACTTACTTTAGCCAATCTCAATCCAGCAATGATGCACGAGAGCCTTGGCTATCTGGGACTCTGCCTCCTCATTGGCTGACAGAGCAGCAGGTGCCTTTGGCTCCCGCTGCAGTCAAAGTATGTGAGCCAATGAAGAGAGAGGGGGCAGGGCCGAGCTGTGGCACCATGTCTGAATGGACACACAGAGTAGCAGCTCAGCTCAGGTGCCCCCATAGCACTCAGCAGGAGGGAGGGGCCAGAAGCACCAGCAAGGGACCCAAGAAGAAGAGGATCTGGGCTGCTCTGCGCAAAACCATTACACAGAGTAGGTAAGTATAACATGTTTGTTAATTTTAAACAAAAAAACCCCAAGACTTTAATATCACTTTAATAAGATAGGAGATAAAAAGGAAGATGATAGTTAAAGGGAGAATGGGAAGAAGGAGTTGTTTAGGGTAAATTAAGGGTTATTCAGGGGTTAAATCGACACATTTATTTACATTTTGTTTATTTGTCAGGGTTGTTTTTACTAACAGCATCTGCATATCAAAGTTTATCTTTTTGATCTGCAGGTGAATAAAAAAATGTGAGTTTGTGATTTAATGTTGCTAATAAACACTTACTAAAAGAACTGCAAATTGAGAGGTGGGGATAATGCAGAAGGACTGGATTTGCTATATTTTTGGACGTGTGTAGCCTGCCCTGTGTTGTCCACTGTTTAAACATTACTCCCAAACATCAACCCTGGTATAATCTGGTAAAATGGTTCTGCATCCACAGATACATGATGGGCGCATATAGCATGGATGGTCTTCTAGAAAATTGAAGCAGATGGTCTTCTAGAAAATGGAAGCAGATGCTTCAGTGTTATCCAAAATGATGCACCTATGGCATATGAGGGCATGACATATGATTAAAATAGCTCTGCTATTCATTTGCTTACACTGCACTGATGCAGACCACAAATGTGTACTTCTGTGGTCACCACTAGTTTACCAATATGACTGCTACTAATGCACTAATACACACTACTACACCTGCTGGCAATAAACAAATGAGCAGCTGTGCCTGCCATCAATGCCCCAACAAGCATTTCTGCAGCCACTGTCAATGCACCAATGAGCACTCATATGCCCACCACCGATGTGCACTCTGTATTCAAACCATTGAAAGAACAGGCAAACTTTTTCTAGGTTACTAATAAATGGTGTATTATTTCTTCAATAATATTCCTTCTCAGGTTAGAAATAGAGGGTCCAGTACTGGCAGTAAACATTATGACAGGAAGAGATAGTTTGCACTTATCTTGATAATGTAAATAAACATCGATTGTGAAGGAAGGACAGTGTGTGGGGATGTTTACCTGTTTCCATAACTGATAGGAGTTGATTTATTAAAGGCAAATAAACTGTGCACTTTGCAAAGTTCAGTTGAACACTGCAAGAGCAGTTGATCCAGAGCTTAGTAAATGAGCAGGAGCTCTGGTGACTTCCATCATCCAATCACGTGAAAGCAAAAATGATTTTTTTTTATATTTTCCTTGCATGTGATTGAGTATTCTTTGCAAAGTGAAGCTTTACCTCAGTTACTAAGCCCTGGAGAGACTGTGCAAAGTGCACAGTCTATCTGCCTTTAGTAAATCAACCCCTTAGTGCCTTCCACTAGGTTAATTCAGCACCCCTAATTAAAGGTGCTGTATGAACCTCTTGTGGCAGGACTACTAAATTAATCTCTTTGGATCACCAGACTGGCTGCACAGGATTATAAATGACAGGTAAAAAGGGTTTCCGTGTATGTATTTCAGCTGTGTATTTAGCTGCTTATCTGCAATTCATCTTTAAAGGAGCTGTTCACACACGACTATACCATTCTAAAGCTAAACTATATGTATATTTATTGCTGTGTACTACTGTATATGATTTGTAATTCAGAATAATTTACAAGCCATGCCTTTAATATAGGATATTATATATTTTTTTCAATGTATCCATCTTGAACATTTCCACAAAAGTAAGTAGAAATATTTGCAATATGCAGTTTTCCAGCTGGTTTCATATCACAATTGCCACGATCCTTTGGCAACCACCAGCTAGAACAATGCTATGAATGAGAATCATGGGAATCAGTTTAACAGATGGAGAGCTGCAGTTTGTAGACCACTGGTTCATAGAAATAAATGCTGCATGTATGTTAATTTGATATTATTGGAGTCTGAATGCATTGTGTGAATATAAAAACTCAAAAATAAAGTCACCTTGTTTGGTGCATAGCCAAGTACTGAGCCATAAGTCTATATTAAGCCTGGTATCCATTCTCCTCGAATAGATTCACTGTTTTATAAACACTTTATTAAAATGCTGAAGATATCCAAGTAGTACCCTTTCTATCTGTTATGAGCAGATGCTTCTTATAAAATTGAATGATAAGTACATTACAGTTCTCTCTTTTATTCCCTTATCTGTCACACCTCAATTCTCTCATGTATTTCTTCTTGCTGGCAACTAAAGAATAATCTTTTTTTTTTATTTTTATTTTGTAATATATTTATGTTCAACAGCCTAACACTAGATAAGAAAGACTCTACTACAATAGCATTATAGTGTACAAACTGCTTTTGTACTAATTAATCATAAAGTTTTATATCAAGTAATAACCTAAATCGGTTTTATTTGGAGCTTTATTGAAGTAGTATTTTAGCAATATATGAAAGACTGAAAAAAAAAAACAGTACCCTTGGGATTCTATAAACTATTAAACTGTGAGTTCCATACATAAGTTAATTAACAAATATGCCCTGTCATGAGAAATTGTGTACACTGCCATCACTGACCCCTTTCTTTGGGAATGTTAGTTGTCTCACTGTCATGATGATGCTTTGGGTTCATTTCTCCACCGGTCCTGGAACAAATATAGGGATAAAGAATCCTAACACTTTTCTGACATTTATTTATATAATGCATATTCAGGGTGCGATCCACTGAGGTATTAAAGTCAGACAGCACCAAGAAGTGAAGGATTTTCATAAGGAGGCCAACAATGGCAGCTCTTGTATGTCTCTCATAGCAGCTGTACTTTAACAAATTTTTTGAAAAGAGGTCCTTGAAGCATTGATGCCCAGGCCAAAATTAGTAGTATTGATTACCTTGACAATAACATCATAAGTAATTTGCCTACCTAAATATTAAAGTGGAGTTCCACCCAAAAGTGGAACTTCCACTAATCAGATTCCTCCCCCCCTCCGGTGACACAGTTGGCACCTTTCAGGGGGGAGGGGGGTACAGATACCTGTATATTACAGGTATCTGTACCCACTTCCTGCATAAATAGCCGCAGAATCTGCGGTTATTTACGCCACTTCCTGCTCCCTCCCGCTGCCTGCTGGGAAACACACACGGGTCCCAGAGGCAGCAGGGAGCATTCGTATTGCGCGGCGCGACTCGCGCATGCGCAGTAGGGAACCGGGAAGTGAAGCCGCACGGCTTCATTTCCTGATTCCCTTACCGAAGATGGAGGCGGCAGCACCCGAGGACGGAGAGACGCTTCGGCCTCGGGTGCTGACATCGCGGGCGCCCTGGACAGGTAAGTGTCCATGTTTTAAAAGTCAGCAGCTGCAGTATTTGTAGCTGCTGACTTTTAAAAAATTTTCTTTCGGCGGCGCTCCGCTTTAATTACAATAAATTCAAACAGTTTTTATTGCTTCATGTCTTTTTTACAACTACAGTAAAGAAAGCCATTTGATCTCTCTGATTGGCTGTCATAGTGATTAGATGATTGGTCACCAAGCTGATTGACAGGGTGGCTGTCAGATATATCATAGTCACAGAACCAGCATCCATACCTGTTTTTTTCTAGGACATTTAATAACTTCTTCCTCATCGAGGGCCATCATGTTAAGGAATGTTAATTACAAATTGTGGGAAGATAGCACTTTACCTTGATTGGTATGTCAATGCATACTGTACAACGCATGTGAGCACACAAATAAACATCTCTAGGTATCTGCTTTCTGTTATTGCTGCCATTTAGCTCATTGTACACTTTTAGATGTTTTTCCGCTGTTTTAACTAAATGTTGATGTAGTTATATTCCCTGTGCTTTTGTTTGCCTTACCTTGTAATGATGGGCTCACATTTTATGGCTGAAGTTTGTAGAGTCGTGGCTTACCAATTCCCCTATGTCTGATGCCCCGTACACACGGTCGGACTTTGTTCGGACATTCCGACAACAAAATCCTAGGATTTTTTCCGACGGATGTTGGCTCAAACTTGTTTTGTCTACACACGGTCGCACAAAGTTGTCTGAATTTCCGATCGCCAACCACGCGGTCACGTACACCATGTACGACGAGATTAGAAAAGGCCAGTTCAGAACCAAGCACGGCACCCTTTGGGCTCCTTTTGCTAATCTCGTGTTAGTAAAAGTTTGGTGAGAGAAGATTCGCGCTTTTTCAGACTCGTGGCTTTCAGATCGTTTTCTGCCGTTAAGTTTGTGCTTGTGGGTTTGTATCTGCTCTTCAGTGCGTGCAGCCAGTACCGCGTGACTTTAATTAGTCATTGTATTCTTGTTCGTTCGTTACTGTTTTTCAGGTCGCTCTTCACAGGCCTTGCTGTTCTTCAGTGCGTTCTGTTACTTCGTTCTGAGCAGCCGACCGTTTTCTAGCCATGTTGCGTATGCGTACTCCTCGTAGAGTTCATGCTGTGCGGGGGCTTGATGTGATGGGGTCCTGACCTTGACACAAGTCCAGTTCATGAACAGGGTGGGGAGGAGTTCATGGACCAACAATTGGTTGCTTCAGCGTGACCAGTTCTCTCATATGCCTTTGATCCGTGAGATCCGTGAGAATAATCCTGATGATTTCAGGAACTTTCTCAGGATGAATGACCCCGTGTTTCACCGTCTGTTGGCTTCGCTGAATCCTTATATTAGCAGGCAGGATACCATCACTCCGGAGCAGAGGCTCGTCGCTACCCTGCAGTACTTTGCGACAGGGAGATGTCTGCAGGACTTAAAGTTCTCAACAGGCATCTTCCCCCAGGCTCTGGGGATCATTATCCCAGAGACCTGTTCTGCCATCAACCAGGTCCTGCAGAAGGAGTATATGAAGGTAAGATTTTTATCCTTTAATATCACATTTTATTGTATTGAATGTTTGCTAATATATTGTATTTCTTTCCTCATTCCCTAATTACCATCATTGTAATATGCTGTGAATGTCCCCTTTGTTCTCATGCATGCTGGATTTTTATGTAATTATTATTTTAGGTCCTTCATACATATTTGCCCTTCAATAACCTCCCCAGCATAGTGTCTCCTAGCCTATATTCACCTCATGTAGTCACTTAACAATGTATTTTTTCTGCTCCATAGTAGTGCTTTACCCGAAACACCCCCTAAAATGTTTTGAAATGTTATTTTTGCTTTAAATTCTGGCAGAGTGCCAGAGGTTTTTTTTGGTGGTGTCCCCAAATAATTTTTAGTAACCCTCCCTCCCCCAACTGCTAAGTCAGCTGATCCCAATTCTCTATCCTCAATCATCTATCTGCTGACTTTGCCAAACCCATACACACTACACTCATCTCTTTAGTGCTCAGATTTATGGATGAATTCCCCAAATAATGTAGTGCAAGGGCCTGCCTGTATACTTTCAAATGGTACTGTTTAAAGTTTTTGTATCCTATTATTATCTTGATAGGTAATAGCAGAATGTCCAAATGTCCTCAAATGTGTACAATGTGTATTTATATCTTTGTATTATGACACTTCTTACCTGTCCAGTGGGCTGCCAATAGTGTAACTAAGGAGGGGCTGTTCCAAGTAATACCCTGTATTTAGGCATTCATCTCTCAATGAAGTGAAGAGGGTTACCTGTCCAAGATTTACACAAACCCCCTATAATGTTAGAAATGGCCCATGAGAGGGGGGGGATATGATAGGTGTACCTTATACTTTGGCGTTGTTAAATTCCCCTTAATAAATGCTATCTGGAGGTTGACCCATAATGTTTGTGTCTAATCTGCTTGCCATGATTCTGATCAAAAATAGTAATGTTTTATTTTTTTCCTCAACAGTTTCCTTCCACGCCACAGGAATGGCAGACTGTGGCCTCCCACTTTGCCCAGCGGTGGGACTTTCCTAACTGCAGAGGGGCAATTGATGGGAAACACGTCCACATCGTCCCACCACCCAACTCGGGGTCGTACTATTTCAACTATAAGGGGTTCAATAGTATAGTGATGTTGGCGATGGTGTCGGCTAATTACGACTTCCTGTATGTGGACGTGGGGAAGAATGGCCGGATGTCCGATGATGGAGTCATCGCCCAGACGGAGTTCTACAGGCGTCTCCAGAATGGCAGCTTGGACTTGCCAGCTCCAGAGGACAATGTGGAAGGACTCCCATTCGTGTCCGTTGCTGATGAAGCGTTTGCGCTGGGGGACCACCTGATGCGGCCATTCCCGATGAGGACCCTCACCCCGGAACAGAGGGTTTTTAATTACCGGCTGGCCAGAGCCCAAAGAGTGGTGGAGAACACATTTGGAATCCTGGCCAGCCGGTTCCGCCTATTTCTGACACCCATCCATATGGCGGAGTATAAAATGAACCATATTATACTTGCATGCTGTATTCTCCATAACTTTTTAAGGAAACATTCGGCCAACTATGCTGGCTCAGTTGGGTCTGAGGCCGGAATGATACATGAAACCACACTGACGGCGCTTGAAAGTGGCCGTCCTGGCTTGCCCTCCCTGAGTGCCTGTGATGTCCAGTTACGCTACCTGGAGTTCTTTGCGGGTAGGGGGGCCATCAATATGCCTGCAAATATGTGAAGCCTTTTTATAATAAAAAAAAAATAATTCTTTGTGGACATTTACTGCTTGTGTTTGTTTTAGCTGACCCTGACAGAAATGTGTTGAGTGCATAAAATGGCGTGATTGTGTAACCTTATACAAAGCACTGTTGGCTGTTATTTACTAAATGCAAAAACACATTTCACTACAAGTGCACTTGCAACTGCACTGAACCTGCACTTGTAGTGCAAAGAGGATTTGCCCTTAGGAAATAACCCCCATTTTCACTGAAAACAGCAATTACATCACCCCAAAAGTGTTGTAGTGTTGAGACAATAATCCACACATTCTTGATTAACCAACTTTTTTATACCTGCACAATCACATGTGCATTTACCAAAGGTTTTTAAAACAAACCAACATGTTTGTTGTATAACAATTTTTGGGGTGGCATTATCAAAAATAGAAATGTCCATTTATGATAAAACAGGCCTGTGTAAAACCAACAAGAAAGACAAAAAACTTGAACTTACAAAGTTCACATATGGTAAAACCTGAAGGCAATATCAGACATCAGTATTTAGGAACTGTGTTTGATATTGCGTTCAGATGGGGGGAAATCACCCTTGGAAAAGCCAAATTTGGAAGATGCACACCAATTTATGAATGTCAACATGTGCTATCTGCCATCACGGGGGATCAAGGGACGTGTTTTGGGGGAGCAAGCCCTTCCTCACCACTACTTTATAATCGAGGAAGGGGTTGCACCCCCAAAACGCGTCCATTGATCTCCCGTGATGGCAGATAGCACATGTTGGCACACTGTGTGCATCCTCCAAATTTGGCTTTTCAAAACATTGCAAAAATATTTAAAAGATTGGACCACAATAAAAAAAGTGATTTTGTGGGGTTTTAAATTCGCCCCAAAACATCAATGATGTTATTATTTTTTTGAATCACATCATTTATTTTTTTCTGGATGTTTTGCAATTCGACATTACACCCCATGATCTCCCCGATCAGGATCTGGGCACTTTCTGATGTGAAAGGATCTGGATCACGATAACCTAAAAAGAGAGAAACCAAACAAAAACAGGTATCAAAAATCTGCGGACATCCATCTCTTACCTGAGTCTGTGGTCGCAGACACTCGCCTGTTGTGGTGCCAATTTCCACCACATCTTCTTCTTCCTCCTGCTCTTCTTGGGTTGGGGGTATTTCACCTTCTTCCATAGGTGGGGGGTCTGTGGTCTCCTCGGATGAGGGGTGTCCTCCGAGTCTTTTCTCCCCTATGTAAAACAAAAATGCTATAATTAGCACACAGATATTTGATGGCAGAATTAGAAATAGGAAACATTGCTTGGAAGTGGGGTACAATTGTCAATTTTAGCCGAGTTCCAAGATGTCTTTTTTTTATTGCCCTTTGTCAAGCTGCAATACTTTACTTGTTTAGTACAAGCTTCACAGATGTAGCCCCCCTATAGTATATGCTGGAGCACCTGTGTGCCCCCCCTAATAAAAATGGTGTTCTGGTGTCCCACACTAGTGCTCCAGTGTCCAGATGTGAAAACTGCTGCTCAGTGTCCTCTCCTTACACAGAATCTAGTTTGCATTTCATTCTAGTAACAAACCCATCTACACAAACAAATATTTGGCATCCAAGTAGGCCCTAAAAAATGTGGGAAAACGCATATGGCCTAAACAATGGTGTTTTAGAGGCCGAAAGAAAAATGTTTGATACGAACGAATAATGGGCCCATGAACATTAAAGTTGCCCTTTTAAACTGTACAATTAAGAAAAGCATATGGAGCAGCACGAACGTAATAAAGACAAAAAGAATAGGAACACAGCACAACTACTTACTTTATTGCAGCACTCTCCGGATCTTTCTGTGCTGCTCTGGCTCTCTTAATTTCAGGTCCGACCACCGCTTCCTGAGCTGATCTTTTGATCGTCGTACCCCGAAATTCCTGTGAAGACTTTTGACCACTTTCGCAATGATCTTGGCCTTTCTGATATTGGGGTTGGGGTAAGGCCCATAATTCCCGTCATAGTCGGCCTTCTTCAGGATGTCCACCATCTCCAACATCTCCCCAAAGGACATATTTGTGGCCTTAAATCGTCTCCTTCTGGATCGAGACGTGTCCGGATCCGGGCTTTCCTCCTCCTCCTCCTCCTCGTTCCTGTAATTATCACGCACCTGCTGTGACTCCGCCATGTGCTCTTCCCCCACTGCGCCGAACGAAAATGGGTGGGGAATAGACTAGAAAGAACGTCAGGGGCGGGCGGAGTTACACGCATGCTCAGTGTATATAAAGCATAACACACGTGCGTATTACGTACGATCTGTGAGCGGAGGAAGGAGCATTGGACGCGCCGATCGTAAGAACGAAGGTAAGAGACAAACTTGTGCCTATACTGCTTCTACATTGAGGCCTATATTGTAACAATATTAGGAGAGTTTTGTCTGACATTAGGCTTTGTCTTGTGTTGTGTCTTGCAGTGAACATAGATATGCTAGTGAAGGACAATGACTTCATGTCACTATTCATTGATATGTTAAGGGAGCTGCCATGTCTGTGGGAGATTAAACACCCACATTACAAGAACCAAGCAAAGAGGAAGGCAGCACTGGAGCAATTGTGTGAAATTGTGAAGCAGGTGATCCCCACGGCAGACATCACCTATTTGAAGATCTTAATTGGTGGCCTGAGGAGTACATATGTAAGGGAGCGCAAGAAAGTCCAGGATTGGCAGAGATCTGGAGCAGCAGATGACATCTATGTCCCCAGGATGTGGTACTACGACAGGCTGCATTTTCTGGCAGGCCAGACTGAACCCAGGCCAGCACTCTCCAGTCTTCCTTCCACGCTTCCTTCCCCCCCGGCTGAGGCTTCTGACACCCAACCTGGGCCTTCCAGGCAACAACACATGGAGGAGCCCAGATTGAGCCAGGTATAGCATTCCTCTAAATATTTCTGCTTGTCCAATCAATGATGTTAACTAGATGTTAGTTGGGAGTACTAATTTAGGATTGTGATTGATGAAGCAAAAACTAAAACCATGTCCCTTTTTCATACACAGGGAAGTCACAGCCAGGAGGTGGCCGGGCCGAGCCGGCTGGCTGATCTGCAGGTCCCTCCACCCCCCCTGGAAAGAGAAAGTGGCAGGAGGAGGAGTGCCCTAGAGGAGGCTGACAGAGAACTCTTTTGGAGGGCTACAGAGGTCCTGGGAGCACAACACACCGTCATTGCCTATAAAATGCAGAGGATGGAGGAGGGCCAACAAGTCATGTGTGAGTCGCTCATATTGGAGGCTCTTAGGAAATGTATGAGGGGCCAAATTACAGCTCAGACACACCTTTGCGATGGTCCTCCTCCTCCTCCTGCAGGTCCTCCTCCTCCTTCTCCTCCAGGTCCTCCCAGTCCTCCACCTCCTCCAGGTCCTACTCCTCCTCCTGCCACATCTCCAACAGCACAGCCACAGCCGGGAAGGAAGCGTGGAAGAAAGACCAGAAAGTGAGGACCCTGGGTTCAGTCTGGTCGGCCAAAAAATGTAGCCTCTTGTGGTACCACAGCCTGGGGACACAGATGTCATCTGCTGCTTTCCAGATCTCTGCGAATTCTGGACCAGACTGCCCTCCCTTACATATGGACTCCTCAGGCCACCAATTTTGATGTTCAAGAATTGATGTCTGCCGTGGGGGTCCCAGGCTTCACTAATTTCTCCTGTTGACCCAGTGTTGCCTCCCTCTTTGTTTGGTTCTGAGCCCTTAATAAAGGAATTTTGTTTTGAATTATACTCTCCTATGTGTTTTAATTCAAAAAGGACAGTTTGTTTGTGAGGATTCAGGTACATTTCAAATATACAATGTGAAATTAACAAGGGACACCAACACCAAACAAACAATCTCCTTGAGATTAAATAATAAAAGATATCAATGGTGTTGAGGTAACTTGACACACAAAACACACACAAAAATATTCTGGAGTAAAAATAAAAATAACATTGAACAAAGATCAGCCTTGGAAAAAATACAAACATTAAATCTAAAACAAAAAAGGCTTAAAAAAAACAAAAACAAACATTCTGTCAGATGTGACAACTAACAATATATTCAGGGAATCCCAATAAAAAAACAAAAAAAAAAAATTTGTGAGAAGTGTGTGTGAATATGAGCAGCAAAACTGCTTAATTCTTCGCACACTATAAAGAAGAAGAGAGTGCGCTGTATTAAACCATTTTTGACATTGCAGCGTGACGAAAGTGCTGTATCCATTGCAAACGCTAAGTTTACCAGAACGAGCTGTTCTGTGCCGGAATTTATTCTGAGCATGCGTGGCACTTTGTGCATTGGAACAGGCCACACACTGTCGGAATTGACGCGATCGGATTTTGTTGTCGAAAAATTTTATCTCCAACTTTGTGTGTTGGAAAATCCGAGGGAAAATGTCTGATGGAGCCCACACACGGTCGGAACACGCTCCGATCGGACATTTTCCATCGGAAAATCCGACCGTGTGTACGGGGCATAAGGCTTGCTACAGCTAGTCCGTTCCTAATTGCCAAGGAACAAAACAATTTCCTGGTCTGGGTCATAGTATCCAATGCATACATTGCTTTCCACTCTGTTGCATCACAAATATGGGAGTGCTGAAAAAAACGCCTTTCAGCTGTTCCCACTACTACCTTCCTGACTTGTGCACAGGTAAGATAAGAAAAACAGCAAATAAGCTCACCTTGGCTTCTAGAATTTCCAGTATGGAAAATTTGAAGTATGGAAAGCATGATTGACAGTCCTTATTCACCTCTTGGAAGTATTATACATAATCAGCACATAATCAGCTCTCATATTTTATCCATAAAATATCAGCTGTTTAGCTCCAAATTAAATCAATCCAGCAAAGGCTTACAATGTATTGCTGCTTATCAGTCCTTAGATGTGATGGTTAGAGACAGCAAGTATGTAAAATTTATGTTGATCTTACCAGGAATGTGGTATCCTTGTCACTTCCAGGGTGCTGAATTAAATCACAAAAAAATGATAAACTACTAGTCACATCTATCCACCATGTAATAGAGTTGAACAAAGGCATATATGTTTAAATGAGGAATGAGTGTAGGCACCCTTTTTTTGATGACCATTTTTCTGTAAGTAATGCACCAGAAAAATCTGCATTTGAGGAAGTGTATTATTCACAGGATTATCGGGTGAAAATAAAGGGAAAAATGCCCCCCCCCCCAAAAAAAAAGAAAACAAATGCAGCCACTACCACTATATAAAAACTGGTAAGCTGCAATATACATATATTTTTGTTTTTGTTTTTGTGTTTAGATACACTTTAAACAGAAACATATACGGTATGGACAGATTCAAAAGTGAAATTAGTGTGATCTTTTTTTTTCAGATCAACCCGATTTACTTACATTTTCTCTCTGAGGACATAGTAAGAAAAAAAAATCCTGCGTTTTACAACAGATGGTGAGGGGTGTGACGAACGCGGGTGTCAGATCCCTGCCCTCCTCGCTAACTTGCAACGAAGGACCGGCCAACCTCACACCACACTGTCACTTCCGTAACAATGCCACTCTCAGCTGCGCCCAGCACAATGATTTTCCAGCTTGCAGGACCACAATCTTTTTAAAAGGCAAAAATGTATAAGAGCAACTGTGATGATTATATAGTCAGCACCTATGATACAGACATGTTCTCCCATATGGATTACAAGTGTCTTCATGTACTGGTGAGGTCAACAAAGATTTTGTTCATTGTATTAAATAAACAAGTAGTTACATTTGCAGTTAGCTTCATCAGGAAGATATACTACTTGAGGAACACATGTATAATCAAACAGGGGTAACAAGATACTCACAGGATCCCGCAGTAACAAGCCCACCCACCAGTCGAGTGAGAGGATGCAGCCTATGGACCACAGGAAAGGAACCAAGAGGAACTAGTGTATTGGCACTTATTCAGTTCAATAATGAGGTTCAACACAAGTCGGCACCCAAGCACCACAGCCCTATGATGCAAAAATAGGTCACATTCACAGAATATCTTGGAAAAAGTGATGGCTGTGTTAAAGTGTAGGTGTCCTCATGGCTCTGGCCCAATTTATTTTGACAGAAGATATCAGTGATTAAAGAAAATTGTTATCCATACTTACCGTAATTTTCCTTTCCTGGATGCTCCCCATGTCAGCCTACTATGAGTCAGCTCCGCCCCCTCTGACCCCTCCAGGACCACCTCTTTTCTAGCCCATAAAAGGGCGGCTGTCTGCCCACACCAGAGTTCAAAAAAGCCCCACCTAGCGACGGATAAACTGGGTGGGAATCCTCCGGCTGACATGGGGAGGATCCAGGAAAGGAAAATTATGGTATGTATGGATAACAATTTTCCTTATTCCTGGACCTCCCCATGTCAGCCCACTATGGGATGTACCAAGAAATATTAAGAAGGCTAGGGAAGACAAAAAAAAATAAATAAGCCAAACCCTCAATGCAATGCTACTCAAATTTTTTATTGGGCAATAGCCGCCGTAATAACCGCAGAGCCAAATGTTTCCTCAGGCGGACAAGCCATATTAAGCCTGTAATGCCTAATAAAAGGTTTTGGGCACGCTCCAGCTTGCTGCTCTGCAAACTACCTCAGGGGCGACCTTCGCGTATGCCCAGGATGCTGCCATACCTCGTCGAATGTGCTTTGATCTCTGAAGGAGGAGGAAGGCCCAGCGTTTTGTATGCAATATGCATGGCCTTGACAAACCAGGAAGACACAACTCTGGATGTTGCTGGCATACCCTTTTTAGGCCCCATTGGGAAAACCTACAGCTGATCTTGTTTTTAAAAGCTTTTAGTCCATTTCAGGTAGGTTGAAACCGCAGAGACCAGGTCTAACCTACTCCACTCATCATCAGCTGTATCCGCCGGAAAGGCTGGGAAAATGACCACCCAGTTCATACGAAATTATGTGTCCAACTTAGGTAAAAAACAAAAACAAAAAACTGTTAAAAGAAATAATGAACAAGAGAAAGCTTGATCAAACGAAGGAACCTCCAATGTTCCCAAGACTAGTGTTAAGTCCTCTTTTGGAAAAAACGATTTCAATAGAGGTCTGATTTCTATGGCTGCCCCTAAAAAGATCACCAATGGATGTAGAGCATATCTTGTACACGACATAGCCGACAAGGCAGGGATTTGACCCTTCAGGGAATTATAAGCTAACCCTTGGAGACCACTTTGCAGAAACTCCAAAATGTTAGATACTGAAGGAGATCCAAGGTCCCAACCCCTTTCTGTAGTATTCCAGATTCGGTGATAGGTTACATTAATTCTTATGAGCCTGTAATAATGTCATTAACTTTATCCTCCTGTGGTTCGGGTGTCAGGCCCTACTCTGCAGAAGAAGATTTTGACAAGGAAGCAGAGGGATTGGTGAGCCCAACTTTGTCCTCCAAGCCAGAGGGAACCACAGCTCCCTGAGCCAGTAAGGTGGGACTACTATTGCTGTGACCCTTTCTCACTGAATCTTTAGCAGGATTTTGAGAGCCAAAGGAAGCGGCGGGAACACATACACCAAGGGGAAGTTCCAAGACCTGGACAGAGCACCCTGACCCAATGCCTGTGGATGCCAGGTTCGGGAGAAGAAGCAAGGCAGTTGACAATCCTCCTCCAATGCCGTAAGATCTATCAAAGGTGCCCCCCAGATCCTGAAGATCTTGCGTAGGTACTTGGGGTTGAGGCCCCATATGTTGTGATCCCCAAAGCCTCGACTCAAGCGATCTGCTAAAACATTGCCAGGCCCTGGGAGATAAGATGCTGTAAGAGAGCCGAGATTCTTCTCTGCGCATAGGAAGATTGACATGCCACCTGAAGGAGAGGGTGACTTGACCCCCTTGATGAGACACATAAGCCACCGTAGTTTTTTTGTCCAAAAGAATCTTGACAGCCCGATCTCGCAACATAGGTTGGAACGCTAAGAGCGCTTCTGACAGCATCCAATACCAGGAAATTTGAACTCTTCGCCCCACAAAGGTTCTATTGGCCTTGAACCTACTGTCCCAGGCAGTGTGCCCCGCAGCCTGCCAGACTGGCATTGGTTGACACCACTATTGGTTCTGAGGCCTTCAACGGAACTCCGCGGGAAAGATTGCGAGCTACTGACCACCAAACCAGGGACCAGATTATCGGAATTGGCAGATGATCCCGCTGAAGAAGAAAGTTGCATTGAAACCTCATTCTGCGCCACCTGACTCACGGGACTACTGGAACTGTGGCTGATAAAACCCCCAGATACTGCATGCATTCCTTCAGCATCGTAGAAGGCCTGGCCATCACTGCTTTGTCTGAGACTGGATCTCCTGGACTTTCCTCTGAGGAAGAGAAACACGATCCCCGATCCGTGTTGAATTGTACTCCTAAACACTCCAACATTTGGGTCAGATGCATCTGGCTCTTCTGAAAGTTGATCAACCAACCAAAACGAGCTAGTGTTTTGCAGGTGTAATTCGCATGAATTAGAAGGAGCTCATTTGACGGACCCAGAAGTAGCATGTCATCTAGATAATGGAATATTTGCACTCCCTTGACCCTGAGAGTCGCAACAACAGCAGACGTTCTCGGAGTCATGCAGAGACTGAATGGGAGAGATTAAAAATGAAAACGAGAGCCTTCCACGGAAGGTCTGAGAAAGCGATGGTGAGATGCGTCTATGAAGACATGAAGATACGCATCCGCCAGATCGATGGAAACCATCCAGTCTCCTGACTCCCCAACCGAAATGATTGTTTCCAATGACCCCATTTTGAATGGTGGAACTTTCATGCAAGAATTCAGGACTTTGAGGTCAAAAACTGGTCCAAAACCCCCTGAAGCCTATGGGACCAAAAACAGAGGGGAACATACTCTTTGACCCAATTCGTGCCTTGGAACCGGAAGGATGGCCCTTGCTGCCAACAGCTCTCCTATAAACCTTTGCAAACATTGTCTCCTTTCCAAATCCATAGGAAGTCCAGTTTCTATGAACAAGGTCTTAGGGGCCTTGTTCTGAACTTGAGACGATAACGTGATTGAATGACAGCTACAATCCAGGCATCATGTAATTTGTCCGCCCAAACCCCCCCTGAATTGGGCTAGTCTTGCTCCTACTTGAGAGGGTTAAGCGGAGACAGCTTCAGAAGGACTTATTTGAAGCCTTAGGAGCTTTGTTGGCCCTGGGCTTGGAAGGTTTCTGGAAGGTTGAACCGGCTCCCCTCCACTGTCTGAAAAACTGTCTGTAAGCCCTGGCCTGTCTGAATCCTTCTTTGGATCCCTTTTTACAACGAAAGGGCTGCTGTGTCTTTTTCTCTTCTGCGGGATTAGGCCAGATATGCCGCCGGAATCCCGCTGAATTGCTGATTCTAATGCCGCGTACACACGAGAGGACTTTTCGGCAACAAAAGTCTGACGGCCATTCCGGCGGACTTTTGTCAGACTTTTGATGGACTTCCGATGGACTTTAGAACGAACGGACTTGCGCACACATGGTCACACAAAAGTCGCAGTGACGTACACCAGGTCCGATGAGACTATCTGCTTTTCAGTGTGTGTAGTCAGTTTGAAGCCTGCAGGACCTCATGTTCTCGACAGGCATCTCCCCCCAGGCTCTGGGGATCATTATCCCAGAGACCTGTTCTGCCATCATCCAGGTCCTGCAGAAGGACTATATTAAGGTAAGAATTTTATCCTTTAACATCACATTTTATTGTATTTAATGTTTGCTAATGTAATGCATTTCTTTACTCAAACACTAATTACCATGATTGCAATATAGTGTGAATGTGCCCTTTGTCCTCATGCATGCTGTAATTTTTTAATGCTCTTTTTTGTACTGCATGCATATTTACATTCACTAACCTCCAAAGCATGCTATGCTGGGTCCAAATCCACCTAGTCTAGTCACTTAACAATGTATTTTGTCATCTCCATTGTATTGCTTTACCCTAAAATGTCTCCAAATGGTCTGTGT
Source organism: Lithobates clamitans (assembly GCA_037952925.1). NCBI lineage: Eukaryota > Metazoa > Chordata > Amphibia > Anura > Ranidae > Lithobates > Lithobates clamitans. The sequence continues at coordinate 2,986,536 of JBBGZY010000163.1, forward strand.
GTCCTTAAATTGCTTTAGAATCCCCCCTAAAATGTCTGCAAATGGTCTGTGTGTCCTTAAGTTGCTTTAGAATCCCCTCCCCCCTAAAATGTCTGCAAATAGTCTGTGTGTCCTTAAATTGCTTTAGAATTCCCCCCCCTAAAATGTCTGCAAATGGTATGTGAGTACTTAAATTGCTTTCAAATCGCCCCCAAAATGTCTACAATCGGCCTGTGTGTCCTTAAATTGCTTTAGAATCCCCTCCCCCTAAAATGTCTGCAAATGGTCTGTTTGTCCTTAAATTGCTTTAGAATCCCCCCTAAAATGTCTGCAAATGGTCTGTGTGTCCTTAAATTGATTTAGAATCCCCCCCCTAAAATTTAACAATGGGCCATCAGAGGGGGTGATAAATCTGATAAGTGGGCCTTATATTTTAGTCTTTAAATAATACTTACAATTAATGTTATACTGATGCTGGGCAATAATGTTTTTTGTGTAATGTCCTTGAATGTTATGAGCAAAAGTACTTATATATTTTCTTTCTTGTTTGACTCCCCAATTTCCTTCAACACCACAGGAATGGCAGACTGTGGCATCCCATTTTGCCACCTGTTGGGACTTTTCCAACTGTGGAGGGGCTATAGATGGGAAACACGTCCACATCGTGCCACCACCCCATTCGGGGTCATACTATTTTAATTATAAGGGGTTTCACAGTATTATCTTAATGGCGGTGGTGTCGGCACAATATGAATTTCTGTATGTGGACGTAGGGAAGAATGGCCAGATGGAGGTTGGAGGAGTCTTCACCAGACGGAGTTCTACCAGAGTCTTCAGAGTGGTGGCCTGAGATTGCCACCTGATGCAGATAATGTGGAAGGACTCCCCTTTGTCTTCATTGCATATGAAGCCTTCGGTCTGGAAGAGCACATGATGAGGCCATTCCCCCAAAGGACCCTCACCCCAGAGAGGAGGGTTTTTAACTATCCGCTGGCCAGAGCGAGAAGAGTTGTGGAGAATGCCTTTGGGATCATGGCTAGCTGGTTCCGCCTGTTTCAGACACCTATCCACATGGTGAAATACAAACTAAATCACCTTGTCCTAGCGTGCTGAATGCTGCACAATTATTTAAACAAACATTCAAGCAATTATATTGCATCACTTGGGCCTGAGGCCAGACTTATAGGGAATCCTCTGATGGGCCTGGATACTGGCCATACTGGCTTGGCCCCCCAAAGCGCCCGTCAAGTTCGGGATCAATATGTTGATTTTTTTATGGGTAGGGGGGCCATTGCAATGCCAGACAATCTATAATTTGTTTATATAAAAAATAATGATCAGATAAAATCTCAAATTGTATTTATTGCTTGACTTTCTTTTTGGCTGTCTCCTAGGTTATCCTAGTGCACTTGTAGTGCCAAGTGTATTTTCCTTTAGTAAATAAGCCCCATTGTCACTGTAAACACCAAATAACTTCCAAAACTGGTATTGAGCATTGAAAGAAGAAGCCACACATCTTGTTGTTTAATAACAGATTTTTTAATCTGTGCACAATAATATTTTATTTTTTACATTTTTTTTACAAACAGGCCTCTATTTTTTTAAAACAAACAGGCCTCTCTATATACATGTTTTCTTTTTTTAAACAAACAGGCCTCTATATATTTTTTTTTTAATAAATTTTTTTACAAACAGGCACAAAATGTTTAAAAGTCAAAGCCCAGAATGGGGTCAGCAAAAAAGGAAATGAAGAAAATGATCGATTCTTTTTGTGAAAAAGGGATTTAGATTCTCCCCAAAACATTGATCATATTCTTCATTTCCTGCTGCATATTGTCCAGCCGATTATGCATTAGGTCAAGGCTAGTGCGCATTGCATCAATATCCCCATTCCAGGCAATGATCTGGCCAATTAATCGTTGTGCACTGTCAGGGGTAAATGGTTCCCCTTCCACATCACATCACCTAAAATTAATGACAAAAAAGATGTATTTAGAAATATGCAGGCATACATAGATTACCATAAGCTGGGGTGTCAGACATTCACCTGGTGGGGTGCACATGTCGCCCACCTCTCCTTCCTCCACATCCTCTGTGGGGCTTGGGCTGATTTGCCAAACGGGCTGGGGAGGTTTGGGGGTCCCTGAGTTCAGGTTGTCTGAGTCTTTTCTCCCCTATGAGAATGAAACAAAAGGTATACTTAGCACACAGATATTTGAGTCCAGGAATAGGAAAATGAAACATTGCATTAAAGTGGTGTACAATTGTCTGTATGGGCAGAGATCCAAGTTGAAGACATAATTAAAATTCCCTTGGAAACAAGCTGATCTTACCTTTTTTGGCCATGTTTCACAGATAGAGACACCCCAACAAGTATCCACTGGAGCACCTGTGTGGGTTAACCAAAAAAAATGTATTCTGGTGCCCCACACTAGTGCTCTTGAGTCCAGATGTGTAAACAGCTGCTGAGAGTCCTCTCCTTACATTCCACCAAATGAAGTTTGCTATTCATTCTAGTTTCAAAAGACATCTAGACAACAATGTCCTAAACTTCTTTTAATAAGACAAACTACCAAGACCAAAATGTTGTTAAACCCTGTATCAACTACCGTATATACTCGAGTATAAGTCACATTTTTCAGCACATTTTTTGTGCTGAAAGTGCCCCCCTCGACTTATACTGGAGTCGAGCACTTTTCTGCAGCAAAAAATTTCATTTTTCGAACCGACTTTGGGGCCCCGTATCTCAGGGCCACTTGGTGTTAGGAACCCCACATTTGCAAACCTAGTGGAACTGGTACCACAACATATCCAAAGCTGAAGTTCCTAGCACTAAGTGGCCCCGAGATACGGGGCCCCAAAATCAGTTCGGAAAATGTCATTCTCTGCTGCAGAAAAGTGCTTGACATTTTCTGAACCGAATTTGGGGCCCCATATCTCAGGGCCACTTGGTGCTAGGAACCCCAAATGTGGAGTGCAAACCCACTGGAACTGGTACCATAACATAGCCAAAGCTGAAGTTACTAGCACTAAGTGGCCCTGAGATACGGGGCCCCAAATCTGGTTCGCAAAATGTCATTCTCTGCTGCCGAAAAGTGCTTGACATTTTCTAAACTGATTTTTGGGGCCCTGTATCTCGGGGCCACTTGGGGCTAGAAACCCCAGCTTTGGAAATTTTATGCTGATAGTTCCACTGGGATTGCACACCAAATTTGGGGTTCTTAGCACTAAGTGGCCCCAACATACGGGGCCCCAAATTCGGTCAACTGTGTCCATCTGCAGCAATGTCAATTCGGGACCCTTTGGGTTCAGAGACCCCAAATTTTTGCTGCAGCTAGGGGGCATCTAGGAACCCTTAACTACCGAGTTTGAAGTTCAGGGGACCTATGGCTGCAAATGGGCACAGTAAGGCATGCAAATGGGCACAGTGATGCTGCAAATGGGCATTGTTGACCCTCTTTTCCACTTACAGTAGCTGTGCATGTCTCACCCTTGTCTTATACTCGGGTCAATAAGTTTTTCCCATTTTTTTGTGGAAAATTAGGGCCTCGACTTATACTCGGAACGACTTATACTCAAGTATATACGGTAAATACATCATATATATATATTTTTAAACAATGTTTAGTACGAACGATGTTTCCTATGAACATTTAACGAGTTAAACTTGTACACAAGAAAAGCACATGCACATGGAGCAGCATGCAAGGTAATAATCAGAATATGAACACACGACAAGTACTTACTTTTTTCCAGCACTTTCTGGATTTGTCTGTACTGATCCGGCTCCCTGATTTTGAAGTCAGGCCATCGTTTCCTCAGCTGATCTTCAGAGCGCCGTACCCCAAAATTATGATGCAGGGTCTTCACCACTTTCACCATTATTTTTGTCTTGCTTAAATTAGGCTGGGCGTACAGCCCATTCTTCCCATCGTAATCTTTTTTTTTCAAAATTGCTACCATCTCCACCATCTCCTCTAAGGCCATATTGGAGGCCTGTAAATCTCCTCTTCCCGGATCGGGACATGTCGGGCTCCGGGCTTTCCTCGTTACTTGAGGAATTAGTACACACCTGCTGTGTCTCCGCCATTGTTGCTCCTACTGCACACAGTAGAGAGAAGGGGCGGAGAATATTCGTTAAAAAAGAACGTCGGGGTGGGCGACGTAGGTGGAGTTTCACGCATGCGCAGTGTGTATACAAAGCTATCACGCATGTGCCGTACGTACGTTCTGTGCGTAGAAAAAAGGGGGCAGAGAATATTCATTAAAAAAGAACGTCAGGGGCGGGCGACACAGGCGGAGTGTCACGCATGCGTAGTGTGTGTAAAGCTATCATGCATGTGTCATACGTACGTTCTGTGCGTAGAGGATAGAGGAACTGAAGTTGCGGGCATCTGAAACAAAGGTAAATTTTATTAACTTTGTAGCAGCCTATACTGCTTAAAGATTGAGGCCTATGTTGGGATAAGTAAGATTATGAGAGTTTAGCCTAACATTAGTGTTTTTGTTTTGTGTATTATCTTTGACAGAAAACATGAATGCTAAGTTTAAGGACCCTGAATTTCTGACTCAATTTATTGAGAAGTACAGGTAAATGAGGAATCTATGGGAGGTCAAACACCCAGCATATTATATTAAACAATAAGGAAGTCAATGCTGGAGAAACTTGTCACATTTGTGCAGACTTTCATCAGAAGTAGGGATGAGCTACCCAAGAAAATGGGTTCAAAATCCAGGCTAGATGGTATCATACCCCAGAGTTGCTACATAAATTTAAAGCTGTAATCCCCGAAACGTGCTGGAGATGTCACCAAGAAAAGGGCACCCTTCTACATATCTGGTGGTCTTGCACACCATTGCAAACCTTTTGGGCTGAGGTCCATCGCATAATCATGCGAGTTACCACCTACAACCTAGACTTCACACCTGCTCAATTTCTTCTCCACCTCTCATCTTTGTCGCACACTACGTATCACAAATCGCTTATGATGCACATGATCAATGCAGCAAAACAATGTATCCCTATACATTGGAATTCAAAACAAATACCCACCCTCCAAGAATGGTTCGCCAGAATAAACAGAGTAGCAGAAATGGAACAGCTCATACATATTTCACGAGACACGCCAACAAAATTTAGTCACAAGTGGGCCTGCTGGATACATTACCAATCCACACCTGAATACAAAAACACGCTAAATCCACCCACCTAAAGTAGATCTAAATCTGATGACCTATAAGTCATAAAATCTAAAACTCTCCACCATCGATTCTTCTTTACTACATCGGGGGTTTTTTCCCCAAAATCAACCCGATATCCCTTTGAAATATCACAACTAGATAACATATATAAAGGGAAGTCAGAGACCCCCCAATCCCATCCTCCCCCCCCCTTTTTTTTTTTTTTTCTCTCTCTCTCTCTCTCTCTTCCCCCTCTCCTCCTTTTTCCCTTCCTCCCCCTCCATACTCCCCTACCTCTAAATTGCCACCTCCCCTCGCCTCCCCCATTCCCCATGGCCTACATACAGACACCCACGTAGGCAAATGTCTGCTCCACTTCACCTCCATATCAAATACCCAATCGGCATAATGAACTCTAAACAATCACAACGATACTCGAAAAGCTCACTAACCAGACTCACTGTAAGACCCAATAAGAACTATATCTCACCTACGACAGAAGTTTTACATGTTTCTTTCTGTTCAAACCTTGTACATTGACTCTCTTATTGCAAACAAAATACAACCTCTATAGAAAGTCGGTTATCATTTAATAACACCAGACTATAGAAATAAGTGGGGTATATATCCCTTTTACAATTCACCCAGCATGGAAGTGGTTATCAATACTAGCTGGGATATTCTGTTGTTGTTTACCTTATGACTGTAACATTTACAATGTTTAATACATAATGTATGATTACTGTATTGCCTTCATACTCACCAATAAAAATACTTTGAAATTAAATTAAAAAAAAAAAAAAAAAAAAAAAAAGAAGTAGGGATGAGCTGAACACCCCCCGATTCGGTTTACACCAGAACCTGCGAACGGACCGAAAATTCACACGAACATTAGAACCCCATTGACGTCTATGGGACTCGAACGTTCGAAATCAAAAGTGCTAATTTTAAAGGCTAATTTGCATGGTATGGTAAAGGGTTTGGGGACCCGGGTCCTGCCCCAGGGGACATGTATCAATGAAAAAAAAAACTTTTAAAAACGGCCGTTTTTTTGGGAGCAGTGATTTTAATGATGCTTAAAGTAAAAAAAAAGTGAAATATCGTACCTGGGGGGTGTCTATAGTATGCCTGTAAAGTGGCGTGTGTTTCCCGTGCGTAGAACAGTCCCTGCACAAAATGTCATTTTTAAAGGAAAAAAAGTCTTTTAAAAAACTTTTAAAAGCTTGCGGCTTTAATGTAATGTCGGGTCCTGGCAATATGGATGAAAATTAGTGAGACAAACAGCATGGGTACCCCCCAGTCCATTACCAGGCCCTTTGGGTCTTGTATGGATATTATGGGGATCCCCGCACCTAAATTAAAAAAAGGAAAGGCCCTATATACTCTGAACAGCAGTATACAGGCGGTGCAAAGAAGACAGGGACTGTAGGTTTGTTGTTAAGTAGAATCTGTTTGTAATTTTGAACTGGTACATTTTTAACGTGTTTAGCTCCAGCCAAAAAATCTATTTTAAGCTTTTTGGAAAACATAAGGAAGGGTTATCACCCCTGTGACATTTGTTTTGCTGTCTGTGCTCCTCTTTAGAAGATTTCACCTCATTTTTTGTCCCAATGACAAATGTTTTTTGAAAATTTGTTTTTTTTTGTGAAACAAGGATTGGTGATAAAGCATTAGTGGAAAGGAGAAATGTTTTTCCCATATTAACTCCTACAGGAGAGAATTTCCCTTCCTAGGGGTAGATTTAATCTCACTTCCTGTTGTCTCCTTCCGTTTGCAAGTAGGAGTCGTTTGTAAGTTGGATGTTTGAAAGTAGGGGCCTGCCCTATATACTCAGCAGAAATTTGGGCCTTAGGTGTTGTTGTGGCCACAACACTGTAAGCCCTCACAGGGCCCTGCTGTGAAATATTAGATCAAGAGTTGTAATTACATGCCCCTGTTAAACAGGGGCAGAAAAATCGGGCCTTTGGTGGTGCTGGTGCTAGTGTCACAACACTGTAATGCCCTGTACACACGGTCGGATTTTCCGATGGAAAATGTCCGATCGGAGCGTGTTGTCGGAAATTCCAACCGTGTTTGGGCTCCATCGGACATTTTCCATCGGATTTTCCGACACACAAAGTTGGACAGCAGGAGATAAAATTTTCCGACAACAAAATCCGATCGCGTCAATTCCGACCGTGTGTGGCCTGTTTCGACGCACAAAGTGCCACGCATGCTCAGAAGAAATTCCGACACGGGACAGCTCGTTCTGGTAAACTTAGCGTTCGCAATGGATACAGCACTTTCGTCACGCTGCAATGTTAAAAATGGTTTAATACAGCGCACTCTCTTCTTTATAATGTGACAAGAATTAAGTCGTTTTGCTGCTCATATTCACACACACTTCTCACAAAGTTTTATTTGTGTTTTTTTAGTGGGATTCCCTCAATATATTGTTATTAGTTGTCACATCTGACAGTTTTATATTTTTTATGTTTTTTTTTTTTTTTCTTTTTAAGCCTTTTTTTTTCTTTAATGTTTGGATTTTTTCCAAGGCTGATCTTTGTTTAATGTTATTTTTATTTTTACTCCAGAATATTTTTGTGTGTGTTTTGTGTGGCAAGTTACCCCAACACCATTGATATCTTTTATTATTTAATCTCCAGGAGATTTTTTGTTGTTGGTGTCCCTTGTTCATTTCACATTGTATATTAGAAATGTACCTGAATCCTCACAAACAAACCATCATTTTTGAAGTAAAACACATAGGAGAGTATAATTCAAAACAAAAATCCTTTATTAAGGGCTCAGAACCAAGCAAAGAGGAAGGCAACACTGGATCAACAGGAGAAATTAGTGAAGCCTGGGACCCCCACGGTAGACATCAATTCTTAAACCTCAAAATTGGTGGCCTGAGGAGTCCATATATAAGGGAGGGCAGTCTGGTCCGGGATTCACAGAGATCCAGATAGCAGCAGATGACATCAGTGTCCCCAGGCTGTGGTACCACAAGAGGCTGCATCTTTTGGCCGACCAGACTGGATCCAGGGTCCTCACTCTCTGGTCTTCCTTTCACACTTCCTTCCGGGCTGTGGCTGTGCAGTTGGAGATGTGGCAGGAGGAGGAGTAGGACCTGGAGGAGGAGGAGGACTGGGAGGACCTGGAGGAGGACTGGGAGGACCTGGAGGAGAGGGAGGAGGAGGAGGAGGACCATCCCAAAGCTGTGTGTGAGGTGTAAGTTGGCCCCTCACACCTTTCTCCAGAGCCTCTGATATGAGGGCCTGACACATGGCTTGTTGGCCCTCCTCCATCCTCTGCATTTTATAGGCAATGAATGTCGCAAGGTTCTCCTGCATGGTGTGGGGTGCTCCCAGGACCTCTGTAGCCCTCCAAAAAAATCTGATAGCAGCCTCCTCTAGGCTACTCCTCCTGCTGCCACTTTCTGTTTTCAGGGTGGGTGGAGGGACCTGCAGATCAGCCACCTCCTGGCTGAGACTTTCCTGTGTATGAAAAAGGGACATGGTTTTAGTTTTTGCATCATCAATCACAATCATAAATTAGTACTCCCAACTAACATCTAGTTAACATCATTGATTGGACAAGCAGAAATATTTAGAGGAATGCTATACCTGGCTCAATCTGGGCTCCTCCACATATGGCCTGGAAGGCCCAGGTTGGGCATCAGAAGCCTCAGCCAGGGGGGAAGGAAGCGTGGAAGGAAGACTTGAGAGGGATGGCCTGGGTTCAGTCTGGCCTGCCAGAAAGTGCAGCCTGTCGTAGTACAACATCCTGGGGACATAGATGTCACCTGCTGCTCCGGATCTCTGTGAATCCAGGACTTTATTGCGCTCTATCAGATATGTGCTCCTCAGGCAACCAATTAATATTTTTAAATAAGTGATGTCTGCCGTGGGGATCACCTGCTTCACAATTTCACACAATTGCTCCAGTGCTGCCTTCCTCTTTGCTTGGTTTTTGAAATGGGGGTGGGTAATCTCCCACAGACAGGGCAGCTCCCTTAGCATATCAATGAATAGTGACATGAAGTCAGTATCTCTCATTAAGATATCCATGTTCACTGCAAGACACAACACAAGACAAAGCCTAATGTCTGATCAAACTCTCCTAATCTTGTTACAATATAGGCCTCAATCTAGAAGCAGTATAGTCCCAAGTTTGTCTCTTACCTTCGTTCTTACGATCGGCGTGTCCAATGCTCCTTCCTCCACTCACAGATCGTACGTAATACGCACGCGTGTTACGCTTTATACACACTGCGCATGTGTGTAACTCCGCCCGCCCCTGACGTTCTTTCTATTCTATTCCCCGCCCCTTTTCGTTCGGCGCAGTGGGGGAAGAGCATGATGGCGGAGTTACACCAGGTGCGTGATAATTCGAACAACGAGGAGGAGGAGGAAAGCCCGGATCCAGGCACGTCCCGATCCAGAAGGAGACGTTTTAAGGCCACAAATATGTAGTTTGGGGAGATGTTGGAGATGGTCGACATCATGAAGAAGTCCAACTATGACGGAAAATATGGGCCTTACCCCCACCCCAACATCAGAAAGGCCAAGATCATTGGTAAAGTGGTCAGGAGTCTGGAGAGGAATTTCGGGGTACGAAGATCTAAAGATCAGCTCAGGAAGCGGTGGTCGGACCTGAAGTTGAGAGAGCCGGAGCAGTACCGAAAGATCCGGAGAGTGCTGCAAAAAAGTAAGTAGTTGTGCTGTGTTCATATTCTTTCTGTCTTTATTCCGTTCGTTCTGCTCCATATGCTTTTAGTAATTGTAACGTTTAAAAGGGCAACTTTAATGTTCATGGGCCCATTATTCGTTCGTATCAAACATTTTTTCTTTCGGCCTCTAGAACACCATTGTTTAGGCCATATGCATTTTCACACATTTTTTTTGGGCCTACTTGGATGCCAAATATTTGTTTGTGTAGATGGGTTTGTTACTAGAATGAAATGCAAACTAGATTGTGTGTAAGGAGAGGACACTGAGCAGCTGTTTTCACATCTGGACACTGGAGCACTAGTGTGGGACCCCAGAACACCATTTTTATTAGGGGGGGGCACACAGGTGCTCCAGTGTATACTATAGGGGGGGTTACATGTGTGAAGCTTGTACCAAACAGGTAAAGTATTGCAGCTTCACAAAGGGGAATAAAAAAAAGACATCTTTGAACTCGGCTAAAATAGACAATTGTACCCCACTTTCAAGCAATGTTTCCCATTTCTACTTCTGCCATCAAATATCTGTGTGCTAATTATACCATTTTTGTTTTACATAGGGGAGAAAAGACTCGGAGGTCACTCCTCATCCCAGGAGACCAGAGCCCCCCCCCCCTCTGGAAGAAGGGGAAATACCCCAAACACAAGAAGAAGAGCAGGAGGAAGAAGAAGACGTGGTGGAGATTGGCACCACAACAGGTGAGTGTCTGCGACCACAGACTCAGGTAAAAGAGATGGCTGGTGGCAGATTTTTGAGACCTGTTTTTTTTGTTCTTTATCTCTTTTTAGGTGATCGGGATCCAGAACGCTTTACATCAGAAAGTGCCCAGATACTGATAGGGGAGATCATGGGATGTAATCTCCAATTGCAAAACATCCAGCAACAAATCACTGATGTTATTAACAAAAATAATAACATCATTGATGTTTTGGGGCGAATTTAAACCCCACAAAATCACCTGTTTTATCGTGGTCCAATCTTACCAAACTTTTTTCAATGTTTAGAAAAGCCAAATTTGGGGGATGCACACAGTGTGCCAACATGTGCTATCTGCCATCACGGGAGATCAATGGACACGTTTTGGGGGTGCAACCCCTTTTTCAATTATAAAGTAGCGTTGAGGAAGGGCTTGCTCCCCCAAAACACGTCCCTTGATCCCCCCTGATGGCAGATAGCACATGTTGACATTCGTAAATTGGTGTGCCTGAACGCTATATCAAACCCAGTTCCTAAATACTGATGTCTGATATAGCCTTCAGGTTTTACCTAATGTGAACTTTGTAAGTTCTAGTTTTTTGGCTTTCTTGTTGGTTTTACACAGGCCTGTTTTATCTGAAATGGATATTTTGATTTTTCATAATGCTACTGCAAACATTTTATACAACAAACATGTTGGTTTGTTTTAAAAACCTTTGGTAAATGCACATGTGATTGTGCAGGTATAAAAAAAGTGCCTTACTCAAGAATGTGTGGATTATTGTCTCAACACTACAACACTTTTGGGGTGATGTAATTGCTGTTTTATGCAAAAATGGGGGTTATTTCCTAAGGGCAAATACACTTTGCACTACAAGTGCAGGTTCAGTGCAGTTGCAAGTGCACTTGTAGTGAAATGTGTTTTTGCATTTAGGAAGTACCAGCCAACACTATTCTTTATAAGGTTACCCAATCACGACATTTTCTGCACTCAACACATTTCTGTCAGGGTCAGCTCAAACAAACACAAGCAGTAAATGTCCACCAAGAATTGCTTTTGGTTGTTTTTTATTTGAAAAAGGTGTCACAGATTGTCTGGCATATTGATAGCCCCCCTACCCGCAAAGAACTCCAGGTATCGTAACCGGACATCACGGGCACTCAGGGAGGGCAAGCCAGGACGGCCGCTTTCAAGTGCCGTCATTGTTGATGTATTTGGTATTCCGTCCTCAGGCCCAACTGAGCCAGCATAGTTGGCTGAATGTTTTCTTCAAAAATTATGGAGAACACAGCACGCCAGTATAATATGGTTTAGTTTATACTCCGCCATATGGATGGGTGTCAGAAATAGTCGGAACCGGCTGGCCAGGATTCCAAATGTGTTCTCCACCACTCTTCGGGCTCTGGCCAGCCGGTAATTAAAAACCCTCTGTTCCGGGGTGAGGGTCCTCATCGGGAATGGCCGCATCAGGTGGTCCCCCAGCGCAAATGCTTCATCAGCAACGAACACAAATGGGAGACCTTCAACATTGTCCTCTGGAGGTGGCAAGTCCAAGCTGCCATTCTGGAGACGCCTGTAGAACTCCGTCTGGGCGATCACTCTACCATCGGACATCCGGCCATTCTTCCCCACGTCCACATACAAGAAGTCGTAATTAGCCGACACCACCGCCAACATCACTATACTATTAAACCCGTTGTAATTATAATAGTACAACCCCGAGTTGGGTGGTGGGACGATGTGGACGTGTTTCCCATCAATTGCCCCTCCGCAGTTAGGAAAGTCCCACCGCTGGGCAAAGTGGGAGGCCACAGTCTGCCATTCCTGTGGCGTGGAAGGAAACTGTTGAGTAAAAAACAATAAACATTACTATTTTTTCACAGAAACCTGGCAAGCAGATTAGACACAAACATTATGGGTCAACCTCCAGATAGCATTTATTAAGGGGAATTTAACAACAACAAAGTATAAGGTACACCTATCATATTCCCCCTCCCCCCCTCTCATGGGCCATTTCTAACATTATAGGGGGGGGGACTCTTGGACAGGTAACCCTCTTCACTTCATTGAGAGATGAATGCCTAAATACAGGGTATTACTTGGAACAGCCCCTCCTTAGTTACACTATTGGCAGCCCACTGGACAGGTAAGAAGTGTCATAATACAAAGATATAAATACACACTGTACACATTTGAGCACATTTGGACATTCTGCTATTACCTATCAAGATCATAATAGGATACAAGAACTTTAAACAGTACCATTGGAAAGTATACAGGCAGGCCCTTGCACTACATGCTTTGGGGAATTCATCCATAAATCTGAGCACTATAGAGGTGGGTATAGTGTGTATGGGTTTGGCAAAGACAGCAGATAGATGATTGAGGATAGAGAATTGGGATCAGCTGACTTAGCAGTTGGGGGAGGGAGGGTTACAAAAAATTTGGGGACACCACAAAAAAAAGCCTCTGGCCCTCTGCCTGAATTTAAATCCAAAATAACATTTCCAAACATTTTAGGGGGTGTTTGGGGTAAAGCACTACTATGGAGCTGATAAAATACATTGTTAAGTGACTACATGAGGTGAATATAGGGCAGGAGACACCATGCTGGGGAGGTTATTGAAGGGCAAATATGTATGAAGGACATAAAATAATAATTACATAAAAATCCAGCATGCATGAGGACAAAGGGGACATTCACAGCATAATACAATCATGGTAATTAGGGAATGAGGAAAGAAATACAATATATTAGCAAACATTCAATACAATAAAATGTGATATAAAAGGATAAAAATCTTACCTTCATATACTCCTTCTGTAGGACCTGTATGATGGCAGAACAGGTCTCTGGGATAATGATCCCCAGAGCCTGGGGGGAGATGCCTGTCGAGAACTTGAGGTCCTGCAGGCTTCTCCCTGTGGCCAAATACCGCAAGGTAGTGACCAACCTCTGCTCCGGAGTGATGGCTTGCCTCATGCAGGTATCCTGCCTGCTGATATAGGGGGTCAGCGAAGCCAACAGACGGTGAAACACGGGGTCCGTCATCCTGAGAAAGTTCCTGAAATCATCAGGATTATTCTCACGGATCTCACGGAGCAAAGGTATATGAGAGAACTGGTCACGCTGAAGCAACCAATTCTTGGTCCATGAACTCCTCCCCACCCTGTTCATGGACTGGACTTGTGTCAAGGTCAGGACCCCAACACGCATACGAAACATGGCTATAAAACGGTCGGCTGCTCAGAACGAAGTAACAGAAAGCACTGAAGAACAGCAAGGCCTGTGAAGAGCGACCTGAAAACCAGTAACGAACGAACAAGAATACAGTGACTAAAGTCACGCGGAACTTGCTTGCACGCACTGAAGAACAGATACAAACCCACAAGCACAAACTGAACGGCAGAAAACGATCTGAAAGCCACGAGTCTAAAAAAGCGCGAATCGTCTCTCACCAAACTTTTACTAACACGAGATTAGCAAAAGGAGCCCAAAGGGTGCTGCGCTTGGTTCTGAACCGGCCTTTTCTAGTCTCGTCGTACGTGCTTGACGTCACCGCGTTGTTGGCGATCGGAAATTCCGACAACTTTGTGCGACCGTGTGTAGGCAAAACAAGTTTGAGCCAACATCCGTAGGAAAAAATCAGAGGATTTTGTTGTCGGAATGTCCGATCAATGTCCGACCGTGTGTACGGGGCATAAGTCCTCACTCGCTCTTGGTGGGCGCAGAAACGGGCCCTGCTGTGAAATATTAAATCAAGAATTGTAATTACATACCCCTGTTGAACAGGGGCTGAAAAATTGGGCCTTAGGCACTGGTGCTGGTGCCACAACACTGCAACCCCTCACAGATACTCTAGTTGTAACGCAGAAATGAGCCCTGCTGCAAAGTATTGCATCAAAAATTGTAATTACACACCCCTGTTAAACAAGGGCTGAAAAATTGGGCCTTAGGCACTGGTGGTGGCGCCCAGAACCAAAAATGTTCTTACAAGCTATCAGCGTGATCATTGAGGTGGAAGAGGATAATTACTCAGGGATGGTCACTCAGCATCAGCATAGGCAGTCTTTGAAGGGATCTGAGATTTCAAAATAAATTATTCGGTTACATCAGCATCAGGTGCTTGGTAGCTGGTGGTGATCCAAGACTGATTCATTTTAATGAAGGTCAGTCGATCGCCTGAGTCGGTGGACAGACGCACCCTGTGATCGGTTACAAAGCCTCCAGCAGCACTGAATGTGCGTTCTGAAAGAACGCTGGATGCAGGACAGGCCAGTAGCTCAATTGCTTACTGTGCAAGCTCTGGTCAGTAATCCATACTCAAGACCCAGCAACCCAGAGGATTTTCAGTGGGAAAGGTGTCCAAGTCAGATCTTGCCCCTAGGTATTCCTGTACTATGTAAAACAGACGCTGGCGATGGTTGCTGGAACCGATCATACCTTGGGGCTGCGGACAAAAAAATTGTCTGAACGCATCGGTCAGACGGCCACCTTCTCCACCGCTCCTTCTTTGACTGACCGAAGCCTCAGCAACACGTTGTCCAGAAACAGGAGTTTGTAACCTCCCAGTCTCTGGGAAGGCATTGCACAGACCTTTCTGCAAGGCCTCCCGAAGATGTTTCATCCTCTGCTCCCTTTGCAATGGCAAGATAAGGTCTGCAACCTTACCCTTGTAAGGTGGATCAAGGAGGGTTACCAGCCAGTATTGGTCCCTCTCCTTGATACCACGAATACGAGGATCCTTACGCAGGCTTTGCAGGATCAGGGAGGCCATGCAGCGTAGGTTTGCTGAGGCATTCGGTCCGGAGTCCTCTGGGTCACTAAGGACGACATGGTCCGCAGCCACCTCCTCCCAGCCATGTACAAGTCCATGTGTTTCTTGGGACTGATCCCTTAAAGACTGCTGCTGATGCTGAGTGCCAGGCTCCACCTCCATACTGACACAATCCTCCTCCTCCTCCTCGTCCTCATCCTCTTCCTGTGTGATAGGCGGGCACGCAGGAACACTGTCTGGATAAAGGGGGCCTTGAGAGCTAAGGAAGTCCTCCTCTTCCTGCCTCTGTTCTTCCTCAAGTGCCCTGTCCATTATTCCACACAGCGTGTGCTGCAACAGGTGGACAAGGGGGACAGTGTCACTGATGCAGGCACTGTCCCTGCTCACCATCCTCGTGGCCTCCTCAAATGGTGACAGGACAGTGCATGCATCCCTGATCATGGCCCACTGTCGTGGGGAAAAAAAAACAAGCTCCCCTGACCCTGTCCTGGTGCCATAGTCGCACAGGTACACATTGATGGCCCTCTGCTGCGTGTGCAGCCGCTGCAGCATGGCCAACGTTGAGTTCCACCTGGTGGGCATGTCACAGATTAGGCAGTTCTTGGGCAGGTTAAACTCCTTTTGGAGGTCTGCCAGCCAAGCACTGGCATTAAATGACCGGCGGAAATGCACACAGACTTTCCTGGCCCGCCTCAGGACATCCTGTAAGCCCGGGTACCTGCCCAAGAACCGCTGCACCGCCAAGTTAAGGACATGAGCCAAACAGGGCACATGGGTCATTTGTCCTTGTCGGAGGGCAGAGAGGAGGTTGGTGCCATTGTTGCAAACCACCATTCCTGCCTTAAGTTGGCGTGGCGTCAACCACCTCTGAACCTGCCCCTGCAGAGCAGACAGAACCTCTGCCCCAGTGTGGCTCCTGTCCCCCAAGCACACCAACTCAAGCACCGCATGGCATCTTTTAGCCTGCATACTTGCGTAGCCCCTTGAAGGGCTATGGAGCACCGCTGGTTCAGAAGACAAAGAACAGGAAGAGGCCATGGAGGAAGAAGAAGAGGAGGGGGTGGAGGAGAGATTTGTGTCACAATCATTAGTAGTGGCATTTTGGAGGCGTGGTGGCGGAACAACCTCCAACACTACTGCACCTTGTCCTGCATCTTTCCCAGCTGCCAGCAGAGTCACCCAATGCACGGTGAAACTTAGGTAACATCCCTGCCGATGCCTGCTGGACCATGAGTCAGTGGTAATATGCACCTTAACGCTGACCGCCCTGTCTAGCAAGGCCAAGACATTGCCTTCCACATGCCGGTAGAGAGCCCGAATTGCCTTCCGTGAGAAAAAGTGGCGTTTGGGTACCTGCCACTGAGGAAAAGCATATTCCACAAATTCACGGAAGGGGGCAGAGTCTACCAACTGAAAAGGCAGCAGTTGAAGTGCTAGCAATTTTGCCAAGCTAGCATTCAACCGCTGGGCATGTGGATGGTTGGGAGCAAACTTCTTTCGGCAGTGCAGCAGCTGGGGCAGGGAAAGTTGCCTGGTACAATCTGACATCGGTGTACGGAAAGCAGATTGCCCACAAGTACTTGGCTGTGACACACCTCATTCTACACCTTCATTCCTCTCAGTGCAGGTCTCAGAGAGGACTGAAGGTATAGTGGGGTTGGAGATCTCAGCTGATGAGGAGCAAGGAGAGGTCCTCTTTGTTCTTTGGTGTGTTTCTTTTAGATACGCTTGCCAACGAACTGCATGGCAGGTCAACATATGTTTGGTCAAGCATGTGGTGCACAAGCGGGAGATGTTTTGGCCACACGAGATATGCTTGAGTCATATGTTGCAAATAGCCATTGTGGTCCAAAAGTCAGCTCGTGTGTACGTTGCATAAGTCTTCCCGAAGAGTAGCTTCCCGTGAAATGGAACCGAGCACAGACTGTGCTGAGAAGCCTTATTGGCCAACCAATGCTTCAACCATAAGGCTTTGCGGGCTGTGACGGAATGAGCAATTATCTTTGCTGTCATCTTGACCTGGTCGACAGCCACTTCAGCCACAACTCTACAGCAGTCTTAAAAACTGAAAAGGAGAAGAACTGCCACTTCCCAGACTTTCATCCAAACATCCATCTATCAGCTCCGCTAACCACACTCTAAGGCTGGATTCACACCCATGCACTCCCAGCGCTCCCCACATTCTGCAGGACCGCACCACAGAACGTGTTCTATAGAAGACCATGATAAATGGACGGTAGTGCAAATCCGCAAAATGCAAAACACAAAAATCACCAAAAAATGCACAGGTGCGAACCCAGCCCAGGTGCCGCTGCTAAAGGAGTGCTACCGCTGGTCTGCAGGCTGCTGTGGTCAAACTATACAACCTTTTTAGATCTGCATTTATTTTGCGATCCATAGGATCCCAAAAAGAGAGCGAATCCTCCAGCGGAAGCATAATGTGACGGGCGAATACACGTAATGAAGCATCCCCCTTAGGCATGTGTTTTTATTAACATAAATTTTTTAGAGACAATGTCAAATTAACAAGGGACAACAACCTCCTTGAGGTTCCAAAAACAAAAGAACATATAATGTTCTTGTGGTAACTTTACAACAAAAAATTAAAAAAGCAAAATATATAAAAAAAAAGGTTCTTTGTGGTAACTTTACACCAAAAACAAAAAGATATTTGGAGATAAATAGTAACAATCCTAAAAAAAAGATTCTTGATGAAATAAAAAATAATAAAAGATGACTCCAAAAAACAATTGTGTAAACAGTAGTATGGAGATATGGCTTTTAAAAAATACAATATCATTCATGAGATCAAGAGAAATAATCCAGAAATAAGTTTGTGAGAACTCTGTGTGTATATGAACAGCAAAACAACTTCGTTCTTCTAGCATTATAAAGAAGACAATTAATGTGCTGCATTCAACGATCACAGAATTTGCAGCGTGAGGAATGTGCTACCTACAATACGAACACTAGCTTTACCAGACTGAGCGTTTCCGTTTCGTACTTGCTTCTGAGCATGCGCCGTTTTTCGTCTGTCGGACTAGCATACAGACGAGCGGATTTCTCGATAGGAACTGGGTCCGGCGGAGTTATGATGTAAATATTTGAAGCATGTTTCAAATCTAAAGTCAGATCAGATTTTCCGTTGGAACAGTCCGGTCGAAAGATAAATGGACGGTAGTGAAAATCCGCAAAGCGCAAAAATCACCAAAAAATGCACAGGAGCGAACCCAGCCCAGGTGCCGCTGCTAAAGGAGTAAGTGCTACCACTGGTCTGCAGGCTGCTGTGGCCAAACTATACAACCTTTTTAGATCTGCATTTATTTTGCGATCCATAGGATCCCTAAAAGAGACCGAATCCTCCAGCGGAAGCGTAATGTGGCGGGCGAATACACGTAATGAAGCATCCCCCTTAGGCATAGTGTCCCAAGGGGTACAGCTTCGATACTCCATTATGCACATTGAGCTTCTTTTCAGCCCCCCACTGATCGTCAATTACTTCTTTAATTTCAGAAATGAAATGGGAAGGAAGGTAACGATTTCTTTAAATACGGGTAGTATCTTTGCTGTTTCTTTGGAGGCGACGATTCTTCCTGCCACTTCATCGCATCCTTAACAGCCTCCACCAAGGGGGGAACCAGTGCAAAAAATCAAACGTATGCGATTCTGAGACCATCTCAGCCTCAGATGGATCCGAATCGCTATCGACTTCAGAGTTAAAATGCACTGAAAACACATGATCTGAATCTGCAGATGGTGAAGATACAGCAGGATGAGCAGGATTCCTTGAATCACTCTTTGACCCTTCCTTGACTGCGTGCTTAATGTAGGATTTAACCTGGCGTGCCTTTGCAGCATTGTCCTGAGCCATCTGATGTCTTGACCTCTCTTGGCTTGGGTCCGAGCGACTAAAGTGAGATAAGAGTGAAGGAGATCTGGAATGCTGCGATTGGTCAGCAAAACACGCAGCACTGAAAGGAAAAACAATTTATTTACTTTTTTAATTCAATTTGTTTATGCGTTTAACACTGTGTTTCTCAACTCCAGTCCTCAAGGCGCCCCAACAGGTCATGTTTTCAGGATTTCCTTCAGATGAATTGGCTGTGGTATATACTAAGGCAGTGAAACTGATCAAATCACCTGTGCAAAATAATGGAGAGCCTGAAAACATGACCTGTTGGGACGCCTTGAGGACTGAAGTTGAGAAACACTGGTTTAACGTACAGTAGCTTTTTTAATTGATTGTGGATATTTTGGTTTTTGAACTTTGCCACTGATTTCAGCAATTTAACTTATTCCCCTTTTAATGAATCTTCCTAAAGTGTGTATTTGTGCTTGCAAGTTTTTTGCATAATGCCTATCCTATTTATCATTCTTACTGCAGGGGTTCTTAACTAGGGCATCCATGTCACTATTGTGCATTGAAACCAAATTATGGGGGTATGGCGCTGGACCTTTACATTTTTAAAAAATTGAAACAGGATTCTTTGCATTATTAAAACTAAACTCAAATGGTGGAAAAGAAAAACTAAATCATATAAAGTTATAGCTACATAGTCACACAGTTACAAAGTCCATCTAGTTCAACCAATAAAATAAAAAAAGCATACAATCCCATATACACAATCCTATACCCGCAGTTGATCCAGAGGAAGGCGAAAAACCCTAGCAAAGCATGAAGCAATTTTCTCCAGCAGGGAAAAAAATTCCCCCGAGAGACAATTGAGTAATTCCCTGGATCAATTTTACCTATAAATGTTAGTACCCAGTTATATTTTGTACATTTAGGAAAGAATCCAGGCCTTTTTTAAAGCAATCTACTGAGCTGGCCATAGAGATGGTCTTTCCCACATTTTCACAGCTCTTACTGCGAAGAAACCTTTCCGTATTTGGAGATTAAATCTCTTTCCCTCTATATGTAAAGAGTACCCCCTTGTCCTCTGTGATGTGCTTAAAGTGAATAACTCAACATCAGGTTCACTATATGGACCTCTTAGGTATTTGTACATGTTGATCATATCCCCCCTTAATCTCCTCTTAATAAATGTAGTTACTCTAATCTTTCCGCATAGCTGAGCTCCTCCATGCCCCTTATCAGTTTGGTTGCCCTTCTCTGCACTTTCTCCAGTTCCAGATATCCTTTTAGAGAACTGTTCATTTCCAGATGAGGTCTTACTAATGATTTGTACAAAGGGCAAAATTATATTTTTATCTCTGGAGTCCATACCTCTTTTAATATAAGAAAGTACTTTGCTCACTTTGGAAACCACAGCTTGACATTGCATGCTATTATTAAGCTTATGATCTACCAAAACCCCCAGATCCATCTCCACTATGGATTCCCCCAGTTGTACCCCCCTAGTATGTATGATGCATGCATTTTCTTAGCCCCCAAGTCCATAACTTTACATTTAGCCACAATAAACCTCATTTGCCACATAGTTGCCCAATTAAGCAATGCATTGAGGTTGGATTGTAAGTTGGAGACATCCTGTAAGGGCATTATTCCACTGCATAGCTTGGTGTCATCTGTAAACACTGAAATGGTACTTTTAATCCCAGACTCTATATCATTTATAAAGATATTAAAAGTAAGGGTCCCAACATTGAGGTATACCGCTAATAACCCTTCACCATTCAGAGTAAGAATCTTAACCACTACTCTCTGAATTCTATCTTTCAGCCAGTTTTCTACCCATTTACAAACTGATCTTTTCAAGCCTGTAGACTTTACCTTACACATTAGTCGTGTGTGGGGAACTGTGTCAAACGCTTTTGAAAAATCCAAATATACTATGTCCACAGCCACCTCTCTATCAATGGTTTTACCTACCTCCTCATAAAAATAAATCAGTGACAACATCTGTCTGTCATTAATCCATGCTGTTTGTTGCTTAAAATATTTTTTCCAGCAAGAACTCATCTATGTAGTTTTTTATTAAACTCTCCAGTATCTTCCTGACTATAGAAGTTAAACTAACAGGTCTATAGTTATTGGTAAAGACTTTGATCCCTTTTTAAATATAGGCACCACATTGGCCCAGCCCCTCCCAGTAATTTATCAATCACGCTGGTACCTAACAGAACTGGTGATAATGATGTTTTTGACAGTATGTTGAAGTGGGTATGGGAACATTTTGGGCAATCTATTGGGGGTATCTGGTCATTAAAAGGTGAGTAGTTGTGTTCTAGTGGTTTTACAGTATGACTGATAGCAGATCAGAAAAGTTCATAACTCCTGAGCTGTGCTGTCAGTCAAAAGTGCGGAGAGATAAATGGGAAGGCAAATAAGCAGTGAGGATTAAAAAAGAACCTTATATGTCACCCTTAATGAGGATCTTAAACAGAATTATTACTATTGGAGTATGGCCCTAATTTACATACTTGGGAGATCCAAGCTAATTGAAAAATAAAAAAAAGCATTATCCATTATAAAACATTTTTTTATAGCCAATAAAATAAAAGGTGTTTTTTTTATTCAATTTAAAGTTCTGCAAAACAGAAGAAGAACTGGATTGTGCAAATAAAGAGAAATACGAAAAAAAAAATCTATTTGAGCCTGCTTAGGTCTAAGATCAGCTTTCAGAAATACACTGATGCAAAACACAAGGACAACGTAACACTGACTCTAGAACAAAAATGTGGATGCCCAACAATGACTTGGTCAAAGCCCTGATCTTAGTCCAATTAAGAATTTTTGGTGCTGCTGTACACAAACTTCAAGCAACTAACCTTAGCATCTTGGAACAGATCTGCCTGAAGGAATGGGTCAGAATCATTCACAAACAGGCTTTAAAGCTGGCGCACAAAAGATATGAAGTTAAAGTGAGGATCAAATATGTACACAAAAACAGCATTTTTCCCAAGATTTTTTTTTTATTCTAACATTTTACTAACATTAAAAAACAAACAAAAATTAACCTTGTGTTTCGGTGACTTGAAATGCAAATATCACAAAGAAAATGTGGAAAAAAGGAAATCCTGTGTGTTAGGTATTATTATTATTATCATTTGGTGAACCTGTAAACTGTTCAGAGCATTCTTTTGAAAGGTTCTTTAAATTCTGTACACAAGTCAATGCTTTCTGTAGCTGCTATCTGTGAAGCTGCTATTAGGTATGCTGGTCCATTTCTGTATGCAAAACAAACATGGTTTATGTTTATTTTTAACAAACAGCCTTAAAAAAGTTCTCAAAAGTGAGAATATAAAACTTAAACAAACAGATTTTTTTCCAAATACTTTTTTTTTTGCTAAAAAAGCATTGTCATGTGAAAAGAAAAAAACAAAGACAAAAAAAAAAAAAACTTTAACTCAGATGCTTTCTGGATCTGCTAATTAGACCTGTCAAGCTGTTATTATTTATTTGGTGTATTTCTGTATACAAAAAAAATGGTTCATGTTGGTTTTTAGAACATCTTTGGTGAACAGTCAACACAATATTTCAATGGGATTGGAATCATTGGTGATCATCCTAAAAATATTCAATTTGTTCTGTTTGCACTACTCTGTTGACCTACATCTGTATTTTGGATAATTGTAATGTTGTATCGCTCCTTTATTGCTATGCCTAATATAATGTATGCTATGTCTTTGGGTGTGTTAGTGCTTGGCTGATTAGATCTTGTTTTAGAAATCAATCATTCATGCAGCCAACCAAGAAGAGTTGTGCATTGTTCCTTTATACCATGAATACAACAAAAAATACATGGTGCAAAATCAATCAACTAATAAATGAGCGAACTGTGAAAATTAGGTTCACAAGAGATTTTGACAAACTCAGCAGGAAGTCTGCGAACCGTAAACATAGCACCAAACTCTACTGGGAGCCGAATCTTGAAAAAAAGTTCAGCCCCTTTTCAAAGCTATTGTTTGAAAAGAGCATGGGAACATGAAGTGATGCAACAATAACAATAAATGTTTGAAAATTTAGCAGTTGGAGGGACTTTTCCACTGTTGATGTGTATTTTAACTTTTGCTGCCAAGCTTAAGAAAACTCCACTACATGTTTGTTATGTGTTCCTTTTCAAATAGCATACCAAATAAAAAAAAAATAAATATACTGTATTTCTTGCCTTTTAGATGCTTCTTAGGAGAAAGTATCATGGCTAACTGCAAGGATTTTTGAACGTTGGAGTGAGTCTGTCCTCATTGTCTTCAATGCAAGAAGGCTAGGTTCTAAACCTTTAAACCTTTGTTAGGATATACAGTGTTCAAATCTTCTTTCAAATGATAATGAAAATATGCCTGCACAGTACGGGCAGGGATAATTATAGCAAACACAACCCCCAGCCCCCTCATAAACAAAGAGAACTAGTATGATTCTTCTTTCCTGGAGCTTCCAGAATACAGCATCTAAAAAAGTAAGCTATGATGTTGATCAAACATCAATCACAATGACCCGTGCCCAATGACGTTCCCTTGTTGCACTACTGCTGCTAAATGACAGTCAGATGACCACAAGAGCTCTGCAAACAACAACAAAAAAGACAGCTAAATGATGACACAACATGCCTGATCATAACCCCCCCCATGATGACCTTCTTTACAGTGCTCCCATCTCTAAATGAGTCAGATCCCCAGTTTCTGCTTCTAAAAAACTAGCTGGGAAAGGGCGGTGACGTCATTGATCAAAGATCATTACTATATTTGGTTATAAATTCTTATCTTATTCACACAGGTTCTGCTGGCCAGTAACTCTCTTGATCAAGTAATTAGGTGCCCTACACAGAGTCACACAGAAAATCTCTTTTTTTATCCATTCAAGATTCTTATTTTAATTGAAGCCCTGATGAAGGCGGGTTTTTTTCAGACTCTCAAAACACATTATCTTTTCTTTTTTTTTCTATATACAAATAAATTAATCTGGACACTTATATCCTTTGGTCTGGTGCTCATTCCATTAGGCCATGTTTTTTTTCTGTTTATATACTAAAGTACTACCCTGTTTCCCCAAAAATACCGTATATACTCGAGTATAAGTCATTCCGAGTATAAGTCGAGGCCCTAATTTACCTCAAAAAAATGGGAAAAACGTATTGACCCGAGTATAAGACGAGGGTGAGAAATGCACAGCTACTGTAAGTGGAAAAGAGGGTCAACAATGCCCATTTGTAGCATCACTGTGTCCATTTGCAGCCTCACTGCGCCCATTTGCAGCCATAGGTCCCCCGAACTTCAAACTCAGTAGTTAAGGGTTCCTAGATGCCCCCTAGCTGCAGCCAAAATTTGGGGTCTCTGAACCCAAAGTGTCCCGAAATGACATTGCTACAGATGGACACAGTTGACCGACTTTGGGGCCCCGTATCTCGGGGCCACTTAGTGCTAGGAACCCCAAAGTTGGTGTGCAAACCCAGTGGAACTAGCGCAATAAAATATCCAAAGCTGGGATTTTTAGAACCAAGTGGTCCCGAGATACAAGACCCCAAAAATCGGTTCAGAAAATGTCAAGCACTTTTCTGCAGCAGAGAATGACATTTTCTGAACCTATTTTGAGGCCCCATATCTCAGGGCCACTTGATGCTAGGAACTCCAGCTTTGGATATGTTATGGCACCAGGTCCACTGGGTTTGCACACTAAATTTGGGGTTTCTAGCTCCAAGTGGCCCTGAGATACGGGGCCCCAAAGTCGGTTCAGAAAATGAAATTTTTTGCTGCAGAAAAGTGCTTGACTCGAGTATAAGTCGAGGGGGGCACTTTCAGCACAAAAAAAGGTGCTGAAAAATTCGACTTATACTCGAGTATATACGGTAAGACCTAGCGTGATTGTCGATGGTGGCTGCAATATAAGCTCTACCCCCAAATTATCCCTAGTTAAAGTCCTTGTAGGTCTTATTTTCAGGGTAGGGCTTATTTTCGGGGAAACAGGGTAGCGCTTATTTGGGGGGTAGGGCTTATATTGCAGCCATCACTGACACTCACGCTAGGTCTTATTTTCGGGGAAACAGGGTAGTTGTAAATGTGGGAGAACAATCTAATGTAAATATTACACAGAAATGTTCACAGGGCATCTTCCCATCTAATCAATAGAATGATTCCTCAAGTGCTGTAGAGAATTTGGCACTTGTGAAACATATACAACATCTTAAAAATTATGCCTAGGTGACATTTAAAAAACAAATACTACAAAAGAAGAAAACAAGAGTCCAGAATATTTGATTGGTTTATGAATTTCACATTTTTTTCACTGCTTCCTTAGGCTTTCTGGTGCTGGTTTTCCAATCCAAAAATGAATAATTAAATATAAAGCAAGAAATCAGAATAGGCATATTAAAAAACACAACACTTACCCCAAAAGATAACATAAAACCTTGGTCCTAAAGAGCAACCAACATGAAGGGAGAGGAATAAGCCGCGCTGACCAGCCCAGCGAAGAGCTCTGTAATGCACAGAATAAAGCAGATAACCAACCAGTTACAAACAGCATACAGTAGTAAATACTATGCGGAAGTAAAAAATATAAAACTTATTAAAAAAGAGGAAAGTGAAGTAGGTCTCCCTCACAATAATACTTGAAAAGCCTCCACATAGATCTCTAATTAAAAGGGTACAGATAGACAATAGTGGTATAGAAAGAGGGGCATGGTCATGTCTACTCATACCCCATAAATGTCCTAAAAGAGATTCAAATATAGAAAAAGTAAAGAGTAAATATATGATAATATGCACACAAGCACCACAAACAGGCACCATAGGGGAAAGGATGGTATACAAATAATAAATTAGGAAGCAGTTTGGATTGGGACTAAGGATGAGCTGAACCCTCCTCCCCGGTTGGGTTCGCACCAGAACTTGCGAACAGGCAAAACATTTGTGCGAACACGCAAACACCTTTAAAGTCTATGGGACACGAACATGAAAAATCAAAAGTGATAATTTTAAAGGCTTATATGCATGTTATTGCTATAAAAAGTGTTTTTGGGACCCGGGTCCTGGCACAGGGGACATGGATCAATGCAAAAAAAAGTTTTAAAAACTGCAGTTTTTCAGGAGCAGTGATTTTAAAAATGCTTAAAGTGAAACAAGAAAAAAGAAATATTCCTTTAAATATCGTGCCTGGGGGTGTCCTTAGTCTGCCTGTAAAGTAGTGCATCTTTCCCGTGTTTAGAACAGTACCACAGCAAAATGACATTTCTAAAGGAAAAAAATTCATTTAAAACTGCTTGCGGCTGTAATGTATTGTCGGATCCCAGCAATATAGATAAAAATAATTGAAAAAAATGGCGTGGGTCCCACCCCCAGTCCATTAGACATGTGCATTCATTTTCATCAGAATGCATTTTCGTCCGAATTTTGGGCATTTTTGTTATCGTTTTAACAAACGATAACGAATGTGCAGAGTCCGAAAACTGAAAGATCTGACATAAACAAATGCTTTATTTTCATTGTGACAACAGTTCGATATAGATAGGAGATTGGACATGACGCTGACAATAGCATTCTGTGTCCATCGAACCTGTGGTCGAACGTGCCTAACCTTAGCACTATTATTTCAAGATTATTCTACATAGAGAGAAAAGATTCGACATAGAGAGAAAAGATTTGAAATTATAGAGACAATAGCAAAAAAGGTTGAATGTGCCTAACCTAACTCTATTAGTCTAAGATTATTCGACATGAAGATTCGACGAAGCAGTCGCCGCGAGTGAACATTTATGGTCAAATGCTCCGTCCATAGGCTATAGAAGAATTCTAATGTTGGTTGACTAGTAATAATAATTAATAAATGTAATTATTACTAGTGTCATACAACAGTAGAATTCTACTATAGCTTGTAGGCGGAACATTCGACCGGAAATGTACAATTGTGGTGTCGTACAGTTTAGCTGCTCCGTCTAATCTTCTTAGAACATTCGACAGACATTATAAGCCTTCAATGACAGATTCAACCTTAATTATTTTGGATTTTTGGACGAATGTATTTCTTAACAAAACAAAATAAATAAAAACTAATTTCTGGAGTAACTAAATAAATTTATTTTTTGGACGAAAACGAAATTCTGAAACGAAATATTTCAGTGTGCACATGTCTACAGTCCATTACCAGGCCCTTTGGGTCTGGTGTGAATATTAAGGGGAACCCTGCACCAAAATAAAAAAAAATGCGTGAGGGTCCCCCCAAAATCTATACCAGGCCCTCAAGGTCTGGTATGGATATTAAGGGGAACCCTGCGCCAAAATAAAAAAATGGTGTGGGGTCCCCCCCAAAATCCCTACCAGACCCTTATTTGAGCATGCAACCTGCCAGGCTGCAGGAAGAGGGGGGGGACGAGAGAGCACCCCCCTCCTGAACCGTACCAGGCCACATGCCCTCAACATGGGGAGGGCATTTTGCGGTCCTCTTCCCCACAACCCTTGCCCGGTGGTTGTAGGTGTCTGTGAGTGGGGGACTTATTGGAATCTGGATACCCATATCTCGTCCCCCCTATGTGAATGGGTATCGGGTACATTGTATCCCTATATATTCACCAAAAAAACTGTCAAAATGGTAAAAATTACAGTAGACAGTTTGGAACATGTCCTTTATTAAAAAAAAAGTGTCCTGTGATGTAACTTCATCTTCAATGACAGTGCTGTCGACTCCTCAGCTGATAAAGACACCCGCAAGGCATGGTAAACTGAAAATAATCTTACCATAAGCCTCCTCAGGAACCCTGGGATAAATGAAATGGTCTTTGGTGCCGCCCGAGGTAAAAATAAACTAAAGAGTGCCAAGGATACACAGTCAAGAGGCCCCTGTAAAATGGCACAGCTTCCTTCCTCACACACAGGCACATCTCGTGCTGCTAAGCATCTGCAGTTACCTCAGAATGCCTATGATGACTCTGACTGTTAATACAGTGCCACCTCACAAGAAAAACAAACAGATTCCCTACATCCAAATATTTTGAAACAAATAGAAATTTTTTTTATAGAAAGCCTTAAAGCAGACATCAGACTATATAACTTCTCTACCCCCCTTTTGTTATATAACTGAAAGTCTCACAAAAGAAATCTGTGAGTTAGGCCAGCGCATTTCTGACCTAGAAATCAGAGTGGATGACATGGAAACGAAAGTACTGTCCCATGATAATAAATTAGAGACTCTTAAGAAAGAAAACCTTATTCTGTAAACACACTTAGAGGACTTTGAAAATAGAGCATGTCGATCAAACCTTCGTATACGAGGAATACCTGAGACTATTGTTGACCTTCATTCTACTATGACCGCACTTTTCCAACTTCTAGCTTTAGCTAGAGGAAAAGATTCCCTCACCTTTCAAGATCATCCTTATCAGCTTTTTGCTAACCTTTCCCCAATTACTGTGGCTAAACGACGTGCACTGAAACCCTTACTTCATAATCTTTTTTAAAAATTCTTTTTATCATTGAAAATGTTTATTAATTTTTTTCAAATAATAAAGAGGAAAAAGACAGGTAATAGTAAAATAACAATAAAGACAAGAAGAAGCACATAACCGGCACACATATGTGTACATACCCATATTTGCTGGTTAAGTCAACAATTTATGCATACAATTATTTATGCAGTGTTATATTTGCCTGCCCAAATTTCCCACATTTTGTAAAATTTTTCACATTTGAGAGAATTGATGGCTAATAGGCGTTCAAATGTGTAATTTTGTTGAACTCTTCTGGTTACATCAGTAATGTTAATGGTGGGGTTGTTTTTCCAAGTGCAGAGTATTAAGGATCTTGCCACTAGTAGAATATGAGACACCACATGTCTCATGGTGTATGGAAGGTTCTCTAGGCCAATGTGAAGTATTGCCAGTGTTGGGTTGGGGGGGTGTGATTATACACGTAAGGGATGAGATGAGCTAGAATACTTGGTTCCAGAAGCTAGTTAAGCTGGGGCATTCCCAGAACATGTGGAGAAGGTGACCTTTGTGTCCACAATTCTGCCAGCATAGGGGTGAAAATATTTTCACAATTCTACAGGGGGTGTATTGCCATCTATTGGTTATCTTGAGCATTAGTTCCCAGTGGCTAACACAGTTTGATGCTCTTTGTATAGTTTGGAATGCAAATTCCCATTTTTGTCTGTAAACTCCCACGTCTAGTGTGCCACTGATTTCTTAAAAATCTTTTTGTTCTGAAGGAGGTTATAGTATATTGTTATGCCCTTGCAATTCAATTGTCCTCGTGTGAGGTGTTGCCATGCCAAGGCTGGAATTTTGCTTATTAGGGTTCAGGTGGGCGTGCATAAAGTGAACCACTAGCATACAAATGAAAAGCATGTGGCTTGGCAGGTCATATTCATTCAGTAGACAATCTTTCAGGGATATCATGGGTATATTGGCTTCTAGCATACTTAGGGGAACTTGATAGTCTATTGTGTGGCTGTTACTGAGTTGTTGGTTGAGGAGGAATCTCCAGGCCTGCAGGGATATTGTTACAGTAGGGGAAGTGTCTCGAGTATTCCAGGGTTTCCAACTGTCGCCCATAAGAAGAGCTGTTAGGTCGGATGTGGGTGCTAGAGTTCTTTCAATATCTACCCAAAGTGGTGTGTCGTTGGTTGAAAACCAGTTTTTGAGTTGATCGAGTCTGGTTGCCCACATATAGTCGTGTATATCTACTAGTCCCGTCCCCTCTGCTCGTTTATGAGGGATTAGATTACTGTGTGAGCATTTTTCCTTCTTTGTACCCCACAGGAGTTTCCACTGAAGACTAGAGAGAGACCTGAGGTACTGCACTGGAATGGGTATTGGGAGTGCCGTGAAAATGTACAAAATTTGTGGTAGAACTATCATTTTAAATGCCGCTAGCCTGCCCAGCCAAGATAATTCACGCTTGGCAATATTTTTAGTTTTTATTTCTAGTTTGGTTAGAAGGTGTTTGAGGTTGGTGTCTGCTAATAATCTTGTGGCACTAGTCAGGGTAATACCCAAGTATAGAATACCCTTATTATTCCAGCAATACGGAAGGGATTGTTGTAACATTTTACAGACTTTTTTTGGGTACTCCCAGATTTAGGATTAGAGATTTGGTGAAGTTCACCTTATAGTATGAGATCTCACCAAAGATCTTCAGTGTTTCATGTACCATAGGGAGTGAGGTTAGTGGGTTCGTTTATAGTAGTACAACATCATCTGAAAACAGGTTGATGACATGGAGGGTGGTACCAAATTGGAAACCGCATATACTGACGTGCGTTCTGATGGCCTCCACCAGGGGTTCAATCATTAGATTGAAGATTGTCGGAGATAAGGGGCAGCCCTGGCGGGTTCCATTGGTTATATAAAAAGGTGTAGAGAGCATGATTGACGTATATATACCTGTGCAGAGGGGCACGAGTATAAAGCCAGTACTGCATTCAGAATGTGACCACAATAAACCAAACTTGGACAGTGTCATGGACATTTACTGCCAATGCACTCTATCAAACGCCTTCTCTGCGTCTATAGAAAGCAGCAGAGAAGGCGTTTTGGTGTTTTCAACATGGTGAGGTATATTTATGATTCTCCTTGTAGCATCTGAGGTTTGTCTCCCCTTCACAAAGCCCATCTGGTCTTGTTGGATAACAGATGGAATACAATCTGCTAGTCTTTTTGCTATTAGTTTGGCATATACTTTGACATCGGTATTTGAGAGAGAAATAGGTCGAAAGTTGGGTGGTGTATTAGGTTCCTTTCCTGGTTTGGGCAGAGTGACTATATATGCTTGCAACATCTCTGGGGGGAATGTCGCTGTGCCTGCGGCCTTTGTAAAGACTGCTTGCATATGTGGTGCAAAAGGGAGGAACTAAAGGTTTTAAAATATTAATTTGAAAAACCATCAGGTCCAAGCGATTTGCCATTTGGTAATGTTGCTATGACAACTTCAGTTGTCACTGAACAAGTTCAGTGAGAGAATTTGGGTCTCTGATAGAGAAGGCAGGTTCAGTTTCTTTAGTAAGTCCCGAATGTTTGCTGTTGTAGATTGGGTGGTCAAGGGGTCCCTATGGATGTTATACAGATCACTGTAATAACTGGCAAATTGGTTGGTGATGTCTTGTGTGGGTAATTTGTGTTTGAGGGTGGGGTGTAGGGATGAGCTTCGTGTTCGAGTCGAACCCATGTTCCACTCGAACATTGTCTGTTCGCCCGTTCGCCGAATTGCGAACGATATGGGCCGTTCGCGCCAAATTCGTGTGGCGCGTCATGGCCCATAATTCACTGCGGCATTGCAGTGCATTGCTGGCTGATGATTGGCCAAGCATGCACTATGACCCGCATGCTTGGCCAATCACAGCGCCGTCTGAACAGAGAGCCATAATTGGCCAAAGCCAAGGAGGCTTTGGCCAATTATGGCTCAGGGGATTTAGTACACGCCCCACACTATATAAGGCCACCTGCACGGCGGCCCTGTGTAGTGTGTGTTCTGGCGTTCATAGATAGAGAGAGAGAGAGACAGACAGTGTCATTTAATTTGAGTTAGATAGATTAGGCAGAACAGTCAGTCAGTTAGCTGCACTTACAGTGTATTGTGTATATCTATGCATCCCAGGTGTTGCATATATATATACACTGTATTCAGTTTAGCTAGATCTGTTCCTGTTATCTTCTTACTGACAGGAAGGCTTGTCTTGTTACAGTATTTACAGCTACCTGAAGAAAATTGCTGGTGTTCTTTTGATCCTATTAGTACCAGTCAGGCAGCTAGACTATTTACAGTTAGTGCAGTGCGTCCTGCTCACAGTGTTCAGCTAAAACTACAAGTTAGTGGGGTGCGTCCTGCTCACAGTGTTCAGCTAAACCTACAAGTTAGTGGGGTGCGTCCTGCTCACAGTGTTCAGCTAAACCTACAAGTTAGTGGGGTGCGTCCTGCTCACAGTGTTAAGCTAAAACAACAAGTTAGTGTAGTGCGTCCACCTCACAGTGTTCAGCTAAACCTACAAGTTAGTGCTGTGCGACCTGCTCACAGTGTTCAGCTAAAACTACAAGTTAGTGCTGTGCGTCCTGCTCACAGTGTTCAGTTAAACTACAAGTTAGTGAGGTGCGTCCACCTCACAGTGTTCAGCTAAACCTACAAGTTAGTGGGGTGCATCCTGCTCACAGTGTTCAGCTAAAACTACAAGTTAGTGCTGTGAGTCCTGCTCACAGTGTTCAGCTAAAACTACAAGTTAGTGTAGTGAGACCTCTGCACAGTGTTCATCTAAAGCTACAAGTTAGTGCAGTGTGTCCTGCTCACAGTGTTCAGCTAAAATGACAAGCTAGTGGGGTGCGTCCTGCTCACAGTGTTCAGCTAAAACTACAAGTTAGTGTAGTGAGACCTCTGCACAGTGTTCATCTAAAGCTACAAGTTAAAAGAGAAATTGAGGAAAACCATGCTAATGTGCGATAGATACTGCCATCATCCTGGGTAATAATTAGAGGAATTGGTATGCCACGGAGTGCATGTGGGGGACGCCCCTTAGGATTTTTTAGGCAGAAAAAGGAGTAGGGAAAGTATTGTCCGTAAAAGGCACCAGCAGTGCCAAATTTATTAGTGTACAAAATAGATTAAAATGTCCAGAGGGACAAGACAAGCATATACAATCAATAATTGGTATCTGTATAAATGACAAAGACAAGTAGAGCATATAAAAATGATATCACCCAATGCCAGCAACCCCAAACCATCCACCGAGGTACGGTAGGTCTGGTGGGGGGTAGGCGGCTAATGCATATTTCCCAACATGTTTCGGAGAGGACCGTAGTCACACTGGTATGTTCCTTCTTCAGGGGAATTGTTTAACATACAGATGGGTGGATGAAAAATGTTGCTTGTCTATCATAAAACTCATGTCATGAGAAAAAGGAAAGGCAAAAGAAAGTGTCAACGTGCTGTTTGTATTTGTCCACAGGTGACAGAGGGGGCCAGTGACGAGCCGCAGAGCCGCAGGGGCACCTTCACAAGATACGCCTAATCCACCCTGAATAAAGGGGTAGATCAGGAACATTAGCTGCTGATGGTTTGGAGTATATCAGGTGAGGAAGTTAGAACACAAGTGTCTGCTGCTGACAAGCCTGTGTCTGCCACTGTGTTGGCACCTGACAGGCATGTCACAGTGGACCAATACAAACAGCACGTTGACACTTTCTTTTGCCTTTCCTTTTTCTCATGACATGAGTTTTATGATAGACAAGCAACATTTTTCATCCACCCATCTGTATGTTAAACAATTCCCCTGAAGAAGGGACATACCAGTGTGACTACGGTCCTCTCCGAAACATGTTGGGAAATATGCATTAGCTGCCTACCCCCCACCAGACCTACCGTACCTCGGTGGATGGTTTGGGGTTGCTGGCATTGGGTGATATCATTTTTATATGCTCTACTTGTCTTTGTCATTTATACAGATACCAATTATTGATTGTATATGCTTGTCTTGTCCCTCTGGACATTTTAATCTATTTTGTACACTAATAAAGTTGGCACTGCTGGTGCCTTTTACGGACAATACTTTCCCTACTCCTTTTTCTGCCTAAAAAATCCTAAGGGGCGTCCCCCACATGCACTCTGTTGCATACCAATTCCTCTAAAGCTACAAGTTAGTGCAGTGTGTCCTGCTCACAGTGTTCAGCTAAAACGACAAGTTAGTGGGGTGCGTCCTGCTCACAGTGTTCAGCAAAACCTACAAGTTAGTGTGGTGTGTCCACCTCACAGTGTTCAGCTAAAACTACAAGTTAGTGCAGTGTGTCCTGCTCACAGTGTTCAGCTAAAATGACAAGTTAGTGGGGTGCGTCCTGCTCACAGTGTTCAGCAAAACCTACAAGTTAGTGTGGTGCCTCCACCTCACAGTGTTCAGCTAAAACTACAAGTTAGTGCTGTGCGTCCTGCTCACAGTGTTCAGCTAAAACTACAAGTTAGTGGAGTGCGTCCTGCTCACAGTGTTCAGCTAAACCTACAAGTTAGTGGGGTGCGTCCTGCTCACAGTGTTCAGCTAAAACTACAAGTTAGTGTAGTGCGTCCACCTCACAGTGTTCAGCTAAACCTACAAGTTAGTGTAGTGAGACCTCTGCACAGTGTTCATCTAAAGCTACAAGTTAGTGCAGTGCGTCCACCTCACAGTGTTCAGCTAAAACTACAAGTTAGTGGGGTGCGTCCTGCTCACAGTGTTCAGCTAAAACTACAAGTTAGTGCTGTGCATCCTGCTCAGAGTGTTCAGATAAAACTACAAGTTAGTGCAGTGCGTCCACCTTACAGTGTTAAGCTAAACCTACAAGTTAGTGCGGTGCGTCCACCTCACAGTGTTCAGCTAAAACTACAAGTTAGTGCTGTGCGTCCTGCTCACAGTGTTCAGCTAAAACTACAAGTTAGTGTAGTGAGACCTCTGCGCAGTGTTCATCTAAAGCTACAAGTTAGTGCAGTGGGTCCTGCTCACAGTGTTCAGCTAAAACTACAAGTTAGTGGGGTGCGTCCTGCTCACAGTGTTCAGCTAAACCTACAAGTTAGTGTGGTGCGTCCACCTCACAGTGTTCAGCTAAACCTACAAGTTAGTGCGGTGCATCCTGCTCACAGTGTTCAGCTAAAACTACAAGTTAGTGCTGTGCGTCCTGCTCACAGTGTTCAGCTAAAACTACAAGTTAGTGCTGTGCGTCCTGCTCACAGTGTTCAGCTAAACCTACAAGTTAGTGGGGTGCATCCTGCTCACAGTGTTCAGCTAAAACTACAAGTTAGTGCTGTGTGTCCTGCTCACAGTGTTCAGCTAAAACTACAAGTTAGTGCTGTGCATCCTGCTCACAGTGTTCAGCTAAACCTACAAGTTAGTGGGGTGCGTCCTGCTCACAGTGTTCAGCTAAAACTACAAGTTAGTGCTGTGCGTCCTGTTTACAGTGTTCAGCTAAAACTACAAGTTAGTGCGGGGCATCCACCTCACAGTGTTCAGCTAAACCTACAAGTTAGTGGGGTACGTCCTGCTCACAGTGTTCAGCTAAAACTACAAGTTAGTGAAGTGTGTCCACCTCACAGTGTTCATCTAAAGCTACAAGTTAGTGCAGTGCGTCCTGCTCACAGTGTTTAGCTAAAATTACAAGTTAGTGGGGTGCATCCTGCTCACAGTGTTCAGCTAAACCTACAAGTTAGTGTGGTGCGTCCACCTCACAGTGTTCAGCTAAACCTACAAGTTAGTGCGGTGTGTCCTGCTCACAGTGTTCAGCTAAAACTACAAGTTAGTGCTGTGCATCCTGCTCACAGTGTTCAGCTAAAACTACAAGTTAGTGCTGTGCGTCCTGCTCACAGTGTTCAGCTAAAACTACAAGTTAGTGCGGTGCGTCCACCTCACAGTGTTCAGCTAAACCTACAAGTTAGTGGGGTGCGTCCTGCTCACAGTGTTCAGCTAAACCTACAAGTTAGTGGGGTGCGTCCTGCTCACAGTGTTCAGCTAAACCTACAAGTTAGTGGGGTGCGTCCTGCTCACAGTGTTCAGCTAAAACAACAAGTTAGTGTAGTGCGTCCACCTCACAGTGTTTAGCTAAACCTACAAGTTAGTGCTGTGCGACCTGCTCACAGTGTTCAGCTAAAACTACAAGTTAGTGCTGTGCGTCCTGCTCACAGTCTTCAGCTAAAACTACAAGTTAGTGAGGTGCGTCCACCTCACAGTGTTCAGCTAAACCTACAAGTTAGTGGGGTGCATCCTGCTCACAGTGTTCAGCTAAAACAACAAGTTAGTGTAGTGCGTCCACCTCACAGTGTTCAGCTAAACCTACAAGTTAGTGCTGCGCGACCTGCTCACAGTGTTCAGCTAAAACTACAAGTTAGTGCTGTGCGTCCTGCTCACAGTGTTCAGCTAAAACTACAAGTTAGTGAGGTGCGTCCACCTCACAGTGTTCAGCTAAACCTACAAGTTAGTGGGGTGCATCCTGCTCACAGTGTTCAGCTAAAACTACAAGTTAGTGCTGTGAGTCCTGCTCACAGTGTTGAGCTAAAACTACAAGTTAGTGCGGTGCGTCCACCTCAGAGTGTTCAGCTAAACCTACAACTTAGTGCGGTGCGTCCACCTCACAGTGTTCAGCTAAACCTACAAGTTAGTGCGGTGTGTCTTGCTCACAGTGTTTAGCTAAAACTACAAGTTAGTGCTGTGCGTCCTGCTCACAGTGTTCAGCTAAAACTACAAGTTAGTGTAGTGAGACCTCTGCACAGTGTTCATCTAAAGCTACAAGTTAGTGCAGTGTGTCCTGCTCACAGTGTTCAGCTAAAATGACAAATTAGTGGGGTGCGTCCTGCTCACAGTGTTCAGCTAAAACTACAAGTTAGTGGAGTGCGTCCTGCTCACAGTGTTCAGCTAAACCTACAAGTTAGTGGGGTGCGTCCTGCTCACAGTGTTCAGCTAAAACTACAAGTTAGTGTAGTGCGTCCACCTCACAGTGTTCAGCTAAACCTACAAGTTAGTGTAGTGAGACCTCTGCACAGTGTTCATCTAAAGCTACAAGTTAAAAGAGAAATTGAGGAAAACCATGCTAATGTGCGATAGATACTGCCATCATCCTGGGTAATAATTAGAGGAATTGGTATGCAACGGAGTGTATGTGGGGGACGCCCCTTAGGATTTTTTAGGCAGAAAAAGGAGTAGGGAAAGTATTGTCCGTAAAAGGCACCAGCAGTGCCAAATTTATTAGTGTACAAAATAGATTAAAATGTCCAGAGGGACAAGACAAGCATATACAATCAATAATTGGTATCTGTATAAATGACAAAGACAAGTAGAGCATATAAAAATGATATCACCCAATGCCAGCAACCCCAAACCATCCACCGAGGTACGGTAGGTCTGGTGGGGGGTAGGCGGCTAATGCATATTTCCCAACATGTTTCGGAGAGGACCGTAGTCACACTGGTATGTTCCTTCTTCAGGGGAATTGTTTAACATACAGATGGGTGGATGAAAAATGTTGCTTGTCTATCATAAAACTCATGTCATGAGAAAAAGGAAAGGCAAAAGAAAGTGTCAACGTGCTGTTTGTATTGGTCCACAGGTGACAGAGGGGGCCAGTGACGAGCCGCAGAGCCGCAGGGGCACCTTCACAAGATACGCCTAATCCACCCTGAATAAAGGGGTAGATCAGGAACATTAGCTGCTGATGGTTTGGAGTCTATCAGGTGAGGAAGTTAGAACACAAGTGTCTGCTGCTGACAAGCCTGTGTCTGGCACTGTGTTGGCACCTGACAGGCATGTCACAGTGGACCAATACAAACAGCACGTTGACACTTTCTTTTGCCTTTCCTTTTTCTCATGACATGAGTTTTATGATAGACAAGCAACATTTTTCATACACCCATCTGTATGTTAAACAATTCCCCTGAAGAAGGAACATACCAGTGTGACTACGGTCCTCTCCGAAACATGTTGGGAAATATGCATTAGCCGCCTACCCCCCACCAGACCTACCGTACCTCGGTGGATGGTTTGGGGTTGCTGGCATTGGGTGATATCATTTTTATATGCTCTACTTGTCTTTGTCATTTATACAGATACCAATTATTGATTGTATATGCTTGTCTTGTCCCTCTGGACATTTTAATCTATTTTGTACACTAATAAAGTTGGCACTGCTGGTGCCTTTTACGGACAATACTTTCCCTACTCCTTTTTCTGCCTAAAAAATCCTAAGGGGCGTCCCCCACATGCACTCTGTTGCATACCAATTCCTCTAAAGCTACAAGTTAGTGC
Source organism: Lithobates clamitans (assembly GCA_037952925.1). Taxonomy (NCBI): domain Eukaryota; kingdom Metazoa; phylum Chordata; class Amphibia; order Anura; family Ranidae; genus Lithobates; species Lithobates clamitans. The sequence goes on from JBBGZY010000163.1 coordinate 3,024,513, forward strand.
AGTGTGTCCTGCTCACAGTGTTCAGCTAAAACGACAAGTTAGTGGGGTGCGTCCTGCTCACAGTGTTCAGCAAAACCTACAAGTTAGTGTGGTGTGTCCACCTCACAGTGTTCAGCTAAAACTACAAGTTAGTGCAGTGTGTCCTGCTCACAGTGTTCAGCTAAAATGACAAGTTAGTGGGGTGCGTCCTGCTCACAGTGTTCAGCAAAACCTACAAGTTAGTGTGGTGCCTCCACCTCACAGTGTTCAGCTAAAACTACAAGTTAGTGCTGTGCGTCCTGCTCACAGTGTTCAGCTAAAACTACAAGTTAGTGGAGTGCGTCCTGCTCACAGTGTTCAGCTAAACCTACAAGTTAGTGGGGTGCGTCCTGCTCACAGTGTTCAGCTAAAACTACAAGTTAGTGTAGTGCGTCCACCTCACAGTGTTCAGCTAAACCTAGAAGTTAGTGTAGTGAGACCTCTGCACAGTGTTCATCTAAAGCTACAAGTTAGTGCAGTGCGTCCACCTCACAGTGTTCAGCTAAAACTACAAGTTAGTGGGGTGCGTCCTGCTCACAGTGTTCAGCTAAAACTACAAGTTAGTGCTGTGCATCCTGTTTACAGTGTTCAGCTAAAACTAAAAGTTAGTGCGGTGCATCCACCTCACAGTGTTCATCTAAAGCTACAAGTTAGTGTAGTGTGTCCACCTCACAGTGTTCATCTAAAACTACAAGTTAGTGCAGTGCGTCCTGCTCACAGTGTTTAGCTAAAATTACAAGTTAGTGGGGTGCATCCTGCTCACAGTGTTCAGCTAAACCTACAAGTTAGTGTGGTGCGTCCACCTCACAGTGTTCAGCTAAACCTACAAGTTAGTGCGGTGTGTCCTGCTCACAGTGTTCAGCTAAAACTACAAGTTAGTGCTGTGCGTCCTGCTCACAGTGTTTAGCTAAAACTACAAGTTAGTGCTGTGCGTCCTGCTCACAGTGTTCAGCTAAAACTACAAGTTAGTGCGGTGCGTAAACCTCACAGTGTTCAGCTAAACCTACAAGTTAGTGCGGTGCGTCCTGCTCACAGTGTTCAGCTAAAACTACAAGTTAGTGCTGTGCATCCTGCTCAAAGTGTTCAGCTAAAACTACAAGTTAGTGCGCTGCGTCCACCTCACAGTGTTCAGCTAAACCTACAATTTAGTGCGGTGCGTTCACCTCACAGTGTTCAGCTAAACCTACAAGTTAGTGCAGTGTGTCCTGCTCACAGTGTTCAGCTAAAACTACAAGTTAGTGCTGTGCGTCCTGCTCACAGTGTTCAGCTAAAACTACAAGTTAGTGTGGTGCGTCCTAATCACAGTGTTCAGCTAAAACTACAAGTTAGTGCTGTGCGTCCTGCTCACAGTGTTCAGCTAAAACTACAAGTTAGTGTGGTGTGTCCACCTCACAGTGTTCAGCTAAACCTAAAAGTTAGTGGGGTGCGTCCTGCTCACAGTGTTCAGCTAAAACTACAAGTTAGTGCTGTGCATCCTGCTCACAGTGTTCAGCTAAAACTACAAGTTAGTGCGCTGCGTCCACCCCACAGTGTTCAGCTAAACCTACAAGTTAGTGCGGTGCGTTAACCTCACAGTGTTCAGCTAAACCTACAAGTTAGTGCAGTGTGTCCTGCTCACAGTGTTGAGCTAAAACTACAAGTTAGTGTAGTGAGACCTCTGCACAGTGTTCATCTAAAGCTACAAGTTAGTGCAGTGTGTCCTGCTCACAGTGTTCAGCTAAAACGACAAGTTAGTGGGGTGCGTCCTGCTCACAGTGTTCAGCAAAACCTACAAGTTAGTGTGGTGCGCCCACCTCACAGTGTTCAGCTAAAACTACAAGTTAGTGCTGTGCGTCCTGCTCACAGTGTTCAGCTAAAACTACAAGTTAGTGGAGTGCGTCCTGCTCACAGTGTTCAGCTAAACCTACAAGTTAGTGGGGTGCGTCCTGCTCACAGTGTTCAGCTAAAACTACAAGTTAGTGTAATGCGTCCACCTCACAGTGTTCAGCTAAACCTACAAGTTAGTGTAGTGAGACCTCTGCACAGTGTTCATCTAAAGCTACAAGTTAGTGCAGTGCGTCCTACTCACAGTGTTCAGCTAAAACTACAAGTTAGTGGGGTACATCCTGCACACAGTGTTCAGCTAAACCTACAAGTTAGTGTAGTGCGTCCACCTCACAGTGTTCAGCTAAACCTACAAGTTAGTGCGGTGTGTCCTACTCACAGTGTTCAGCTAAAACTACAAGTTAGTGCTGTGCGTCCTGCTCACAGTCTTCAGCTAAAACTACAAGTTAGTGCTGTGCGTCCTGCTCACAGTGTTCAGCTAAAACTACAAGTTAGTGCGGTGCGTCCACCTCACAGTGTTCAGCTAGACCTACAAGTTTGTGGGGTGCATCCTGCTCACAGTGTTCAGCTAAAACTACGAGTTAGTGCTGTGCATCCTGCTCACAGTGTTCAGCTAAAACTACAAGTTAGTGCGGTGCGTCCACCTCACAGTGTTCAGCTAAACCTACAAGTTGGTGCGGTGCGTCCACCTCACAGTGTTCAGCTAAACCTACAAGTTAGTGCGGTGTGTCCTGCTCACAGTGTTCACCTAAAACTACAAGTTAGTGCTGTGCGTCCTGCTCACAGTGTTCAGCAAAAACTACAAGTTAGTGTAGTGAGACCTCTGCACAGTGTTCATCTAAAACTACAAGTTAGTGCCGTGTGTCCTGCTCACAGTGTTCAGCTAAATCTACAAGTTAGTGCTGTGCGTCCTGCTCATAGTGTTCAGCTAAAACTACAAGTTAGTGTGGTGCGTCCTGCTCACCGTGTTCAGCTAAAACTAAAAGTTAGTGCGGTGCATCCTGCTCACAGTGTTCAGCTAAAACTACAAGTTAGTGTGGTGCGTGAACCTCAAAGTGTTCAGCTAAACTTACAAGTTAGTGCGGTGCATCCTGCTCATAGTGTTCAGCTAAAACTACAAGTTAGTGCTGTGTGTCCTGCTCACAGTGTTCAGCTAAAACTACAAATTAGTGGGGTGTGTCCTGCTCACTTTTTTCAGCTAAAACTACAAGTTAGTGCTGTGCGTCCTGCTCACAGTGTTCAGCTAAAACTACAAGTTAGTGTGGTGCGTCCACCTCACAGTGTTCAGCTAAACCTAAAAGTTAGTGGGGTGCGTCCTGCTCACAGTGTTCAGCTAAAACTACAAGTTAGTGCTGTGCATCCTGCTCACAGTGTTCAGCTAAAACTACAAGTTAGTGCGCTGCGTCCACCTCACAGTGTTCAGCTAAACCTACAAGTTAGTGCGGTGCGTTAACCTCACAGTGTTCAGGTAAACCTACAAGTTAGTGCAGTGTGTCCTGCTCACAGTGTTGAGCTAAAACTACAAGTTAGTGTAGTGAGACCTCTGCACAGTGTTCAGCTAAAACGACAAGTTAGTGGGGTGCGTCCTGCTCACAGTGTTCAGAAAAACCTACAAGTTAGTGTAGTGCGTCCACCTCACAGTGTTCAGCTAAAACTACAAGTTAGTGCTGTGCGTCCTGCTCACAGTGTTCAGCTAAAACTACAAGTTAGTGGAGTGCATCCTGCTCACAGTGTTCAGCTAAATCTACAAGTTAGTGGGGTGCGTCCTGCTCACAGTGTTCAGCTAAAACTACAAGTTAGTATAATGCGTCCACCTCACAGTGTTCAGCTAAACCTACAAGTTAGTGTAGTGAGACCTCTGCACAGTGTTCATCTAAAGCTACAAGTTAGTGCAGTGCGTCCTGCTCACAGTGTTCAGCTAAACCTACAAGTTAGTGTGGTGCGTCCACCTCACAGTGTTCAGCTAAACCTACAAGTTAGTGCGGTGCGTCCTGCTCACAGTGTTCAGCTAAAACTACAAGTTAGTGCTGTGCGTCCTGCTCACAGTGTTCAGCTAAAACTACAAGTTAGTGCTGTGCGTCCTGCTCACAGTGTTCAGCTAAAATTACAAGTTAGTGCGGTGCGTCCACCTCACAGTGTTCAGCTAGACCTACAAGTTAGTGGGGTGCATCCTGCTCACAGTGTTCAGCTAAAACTACGAGTTAGTGCTGTGCATCCTGCTCACAGTGTTCAGCTAAAACTACAAGTTAGTGCGGTGCGTCCACCTCACAGTGTTCAGCTAAACCTACAAGTTGGTGCGGTGCGTCCACCTCACAGTGTTCAGCTAAACCTACAAGTTAGTGCGGTGCGTCCTGCTCACAGTGTTCACCTAAAACTACAAGTTAGTGCTGTGCGTCCTGCTCACAGTGTTCAGCAAAAACTACAAGTTAGTGTAGTGAGACCTCTGCACAGTGTTCATCTAAAACTACAAGTTAGTGCCTTGTGTCCTGCTCACAGTGTTCAGCTAAATCTACAAGTTAGTGCTGTGCGTCCTGCTCACCGTGTTCAGCTAAAACTACAAGTTAGTGCGGTGCATCCTGCTCACAGTGTTCAGCTAAAACTACAAGTTAGTGTGGTGCGTGAACCTCACAGTGTTCAGCTAAACTTACAAGTTAGTGCGGTGCGTCCTGCTCATAGTGTTCAGCTAAAACTACAAGTTAGTGCTGTGTGTCCTGCTCACAGTGTTCAGCTAAAACTACAAGTTAGTGGAGTGTGTCCTGCTCACTATGTTCAGCTAAAACTACAAGTTAGTGTGGTGCATCCACCTCACAGTGTTCAGCTAAACCTACAAGTTAGTGTAGTGAGACCTCTGCACATTGTTCATTAACTAAAGCTACAAGTTAGTGCAGTGCGTCCTGCTCACAGTGTTCAGCTAAAACTACAAGTTAGTGGGGTGCGTCCTGCTCACAGTGTTCAGCTAAACCCACAAGTTAGTGGGGTGCGTCCACCTCACAGTGTTCAGCTAAACGTACAAGTGAGTGCGGTGCGTCCTGCTCACAGTGTTCAGCTAAAACTACAAGTTGGTGCTGTGCGTCCTGCTCACAGTGTTCAGCTAAAACTACAAGTAAGTGCGGTGCGTCCACCTCACAGTGTTAAGCAAACCTACAAGTTAGTGGGGTGTGTCCTGCTCACAGTGTTCAGCTAAAACTACAAGTTAGTGCGGTGCGTCCTGCTCACAGTGTTCAGCTAAACCTACAAGTTAGTGGGATGCGTCCTGCTCACAGTGTTGAGCTAAAACTAAAAGTTAGTGTGGTGCATCCACCTCACAGTGTTCAGCTAAACCTACAAGTTAGTGTAGTGAGACCTCTGCACAGTGTTCATCTAAAGCTACAAGTTAGTGCAGTGCGTCCTTCTCACAGTGTTCAGCTAAAACTACAAGTTAGTGTGGTGCATCCACCTCACAGTGTTCAGCTAAACCTACAAGTTAGTGTAGTGAGACCTCTGCATAGTGTTCATCTAAAACTACAAGTTAGTGCAGTGCGTCCTGCTCACAGTGTTCAGCTAAAACTACAAGTTAGTGGGGTGCGTCCTGCTCACAGTGTTCAGCTAAACCTACAATTTAGTGCGGTGCGTCCTGCTCACAGTGTTCAGCTAAAACTACAAGTTAGTGCTCTGCGTCCTGCTCACAGTGTTCAGCTAAACCTACAAGATGGTGTGGTGCGTCCTGCTCACAGTGTTCAGCTAAAACTACAAGTTAGTGCTGTGCGTCCTGCTCACAGTGTTCAGCTAAAACTACAAGTTAGTGCGGTGCATCCACCTTACAGTGTTCAGCTAAACCTACAAGTTAGTGCGGTGCGTCCTGCTCACAGTGTTCAGCTAAAACTACAAGTTAGCGCTGTGCGCCCTGCTCACAGTGTTCAGCTAAAACTACAAGTTAGTGCTGTGCGTCTACCTCACAGTGTTCAGCTAAACCTACAAGTTAGTGTGGTGCGTCCTGGTCCCAGTGTTCAGCTAAAACTACAAGTTAGTGCTGTGCGTCCTGCTCACAGTGTTCAGCTAAAACTACAAGTTAGTGGGGGACGTCCTGCTCACAGTGTTCAGCTAAAATTACAAGTTAGTGGGGTGCGTCCTGCTCACAGTGTTTAGCTAAAACTACAAGTTAGTGTGGTGAGTCCACCTCACAGTGTTCAGCTAAACCTACAAGTTAGTGTAGTGAGAACTCTGCACAGTGTTCATCTAAAGCTACAAGTTAGTGCTGTGCATCCTGCTCACAGTGTTCAGCTAAAACTGCAAGTTAGTGCTGTAAGTACTGCTCACTGTGTTCAGCTAAAACTACAAGTTAGTGCGGTGCGTCCACCTCACAGTGTTCAGCTAAACCTACAAGTTAGTGCGGTGCGTCCTGCTCACAGTGTTCAGCTAAAACTACAAGTTAGTGCTGTGAATCTTGCTCACAGTGTTCAGCTAAAACTACAAGTTAGTGCGGTGCGTCCACCTCACAGTGTTCAGCTAAACCTAAAAGTTAGTGTGGTGCGTCCTGCTCACAGTGTTCAGCTAAACCTACAAGTTAGTGGGGTGCGTCCTGCTCACAGTGTTCAGCTAAAACTACAAGTTAGTGCTGTGCATCCTGCTCACAGTGTTTAGCTAAAACTACAAGTTAGTGCGGTGCGTCCACCTCACAGTGTTCAGCGAAACCTTCAAGTTAATGCGGTGCATCCTGCTCACAGTGTTCAGCTAAAACTACAAGTTAGTGTGGTGCGTCCTGCTCACAGTGTTCAGCTAAAACTACAAGTTAGTGCGGTGCATCCTGCTCACAGTGTTCAGCTAAAACTACAAGTTAGTGCGGTGCGTCAACCTCACAGTGTTCAGCTAAACTTACAAGTTAGTGCGGTGCGTCCTGCTCACAGTGTTCAGCTAAAACTACAAGTTAGTGCTGTGCGTCCTGCTCACAGTGTTCAGCTAAAACTACAAGTTAGTGGGGTGCGTCCTGCTCACAGTGTTCAGCTAAAACTACAAGTTAGTGCTGTGTGTCCTGCTCACAGTGTTCAGCTAAAACTACAAGTTAGTGCTGTGCGTCCTGCTCACAGTGTTCAGCTAAACTTAAAGTTAGTGGGGTGCGTCCTGCTCACAGTGTTCAGCTAAAACTACAAGTTAGTGCTGTGTGTCCTGTTTACAGTGTTCAGCTAAAACTACAAGTTAGTGCGGTGCATCCACCTCACAGTGTTCTGCTAAACCTACAAGTTAGTGCGGTGTGTCCACCTCACAGTGTTCAGCTAAACTTACAAGTTAGTGCGGTGCGTCCTGCTCACAGTGTTCAGCTAAAACTGCAAGTTAGTGCGGTGCGTCCTGCTCAGTGTTCAGCTAAAACTACAAGTTAGTGGGGTGCGTCCTGCTCACAGTGTTCAGCTAAAAGTACAAGTTAGTGCGGTGCGTCCTGCTCACCTTGTTCAGCTAAAACTACAAGTTAGTGTCATGAGTCCACTTCACAGTGTTCAGCTAAACCTACAAGTTAGTGTAGTGAGACCTCTGCACAGTGTTCTTCTAAAGCTACAAGTTAGTGCCGTGCATCCTGCTCACAGTGTTCAGCTAAAACTGCAAGTTAGTGCTGTAAGTACTGCTCACAGTGTTCAGCTAAACCTAAAGTTAGTGGGGTGCGTCCTGCTCACAGTGTTCAGCTAAAACTACAAGTTAGTGCTGTGCATCCTGCTCACAGTGTTCAGCTAAAACTACAAGTTAGTGCGGTGCATCCACCTTACAGTGTTCAGCTAAACCTACAAGTTAGTGCGGTGCGTCCTGCTCACAGTGTTCAGCTAAAACTACAAGTTAGCGCTGTGCGCCCTGCTCACAGTGTTCAGCTAAAACTACAAGTTAGTGCTGTGCGTCTACCTCACAGTGTTCAGCTAAACCTACAAGTTAGTGTGGTGCGTCCTGGTCCCAGTGTTCAGCTAAAACTACAAGTTAGTGCTGTGCGTCCTGCTCACAGTGTTCAGCTAAAACTACAAGTTAGTGGGGGACGTCCTGCTCACAGTGTTCAGCTAAAATTACAAGTTAGTGGGGTGCGTCCTGCTCACAGTGTTTAGCTAAAACTACAAGTTAGTGTGGTGAGTCCACCTCACAGTGTTCAGCTAAACCTACAAGTTAGTGTAGTGAGAACTCTGCACAGTGTTCATCTAAAGCTACAAGTTAGTGCTGTGCATCCTGCTCACAGTGTTCAGCTAAAACTGCAAGTTAGTGCTGTAAGTACTGCTCACTGTGTTCAGCTAAAACTACAAGTTAGTGCGGTGCGTCCACCTCACAGTGTTCAGCTAAACCTACAAGTTAGTGCGGTGCGTCCTGCTCACAGTGTTCAGCTAAAACTACAAGTTAGTGCTGTGAATCCTGCTCACAGTGTTCAGCTAAAACTACAAGTTAGTGCGGTGCGTCCACCTCACAGTGTTCAGCTAAACCTAAAAGTTAGTGTGGTGCGTCCTGCTCACAGTGTTCAGCTAAACCTACAAGTTAGTGGGGTGCGTCCTGCTCACAGTGTTCAGCTAAAACTACAAGTTAGTGCTGTGCATCCTGCTCACAGTGTTTAGCTAAAACTACAAGTTAGTGCGGTGCGTCCACCTCACAGTGTTCAGCGAAACCTTCAAGTTAATGCGGTGCATCCTGCTCACAGTGTTCAGCTAAAACTACAAGTTAGTGTGGTGCGTCCTGCTCACAGTGTTCAGCTAAAACTACAAGTTAGTGCGGTGCATCCTGCTCACAGTGTTCAGCTAAAACTACAAGTTAGTGCGGTGCGTCAACCTCACAGTGTTCAGCTAAACTTACAAGTTAGTGCGGTGCGTCCTGCTCACAGTGTTCAGCTAAAACTACAAGTTAGTGCTGTGCGTCCTGCTCACAGTGTTCAGCTAAAACTACAAGTTAGTGGGGTGCGTCCTGCTCACAGTGTTCAGCTAAAACTACAAGTTAGTGCTGTGTGTCCTGCTCACAGTGTTCAGCTAAAACTACAAGTTAGTGCTGTGCGTCCTGCTCACAGTGTTCAGCTAAACCTAAAGTTAGTGGGGTGCGTCCTGCTCACAGTGTTCAGCTAAAACTACAAGTTAGTGCTGTGTGTCCTGTTTACAGTGTTCAGCTAAAACTACAAGTTAGTGCGGTGCATCCACCTCACAGTGTTCTGCTAAACCTACAAGTTAGTGCGGTGTGTCCACCTCACAGTGTTCAGCTAAACTTACAAGTTAGTGCGGTGCGTCCTGCTCACAGTGTTCAGCTAAAACTGCAAGTTAGTGCGGTGCGTCCTGCTCAGTGTTCAGCTAAAACTACAAGTTAGTGGGGTGCGTCCTGCTCACAGTGTTCAGCTAAAAGTACAAGTTAGTGCGGTGCGTCCTGCTCACCTTGTTCAGCTAAAACTACAAGTTAGTGTCATGAGTCCACTTCACAGTGTTCAGCTAAACCTACAAGTTAGTGTAGTGAGACCTCTGCACAGTGTTCTTCTAAAGCTACAAGTTAGTGCCGTGCATCCTGCTCACAGTGTTCAGCTAAAACTGCAAGTTAGTGCTATAAGTACTGCTCACAGTGTTCAGCTAAACCTAAAGTTAGTGGGGTGCGTCCTGCTCACAGTGTTCAGCTAAAACTACAAGTTAGTGCTGTGTGTCCTGTTTACAGTGTTCAGCTAAAACTACAAGTTAGTGCGGTGCATCCACCTCACAGTGTTCAGCTAAACCTACAAGTTAGTGTGGTGAGTCCACCTCACAGTGTTCAGCAAAACCTACAAGTTAGTGTAGTGAGACCTCTGCACAGTGTTCATCTAAAGCTACAAGTTAGTGCTGTGCATTATGCTCACAGTGTTCAGCTAAAACTACTGCTCACTGTGTTCAGCTAAAACTACAAGTTAGTGCGGTGCATCCACCTCACAGTGTTCAGCTAAACCTACAAGTTAGTGCGGTGCGTTCTGCTCACAGTGTTCAGCTAAAACTACAAGTTAGTGCGGTGCGTCCACCTCACAGTGTTCAGCTAAACCTACAAGTTAGTGGGGTGCGTCCTGCTCACAGTGTTCAGCTAAAACTACAAGTTAGTGCTGTGCGTCCTGCTCACAGTGTTCAGCTAAAACTACAAGTTAGTGCGGTGCGTCCACCTCACAGTGTTCAGCTAAACCTACAAGTTAGTGCGGTGCGTCCTGCTCAAAGTGTTCAGCTAAAACTACAAGTTAGTGTGGTGCGTCCTGCTCACAGTGTTCAGATAAAACTACAAGTTAGTGCGGTGCATCCTGCTCACAGTGTTCAGCAAAATCTACAAGTTAGTGCAGTGCGTCAACCTCACAGTGTTCAGCTAAACTTACAAGTTAGTGCGGTGCGTCCTGCTCACAGTGTTCAGCTAAAACTTCAAGTTAGTGCTGTGCGTCCTGCTCACAGTGTTCAGCTAAAACTACAAGTTAGTGCGTTGTGTCCTGCTCACAGTGTTCAGCTAAACCTACAAGTTAGCGGGGTGCGTCCTGCAAACAGTGTTCAGCAAAAAACTACAAGTTAGTGCTGTGCGTCCTGTTTGCAGTGTTCAGCTAAAACTACAAGTTAGTGCGGTGCATATACCTCACAGTGTTCAGCTAAACCTACAAGTTAGTGTGGTGCGTCCACCTCACAGTGTTCAGCTAAACTTACAAGTTAGTGCGGTGCGTCCTGCTCACAGTGTTCAGCTAAAACTACAAGTTAGTGCTGTGCGTCCTGCTCACAGTGTTCAGCTAAAACTACAAGTTAGTGCGGTGTGTCCTGCTCAAGGTGTTCAGCTAAATCTACAAGTTAGTGCTGTGCGTCCTTCTTGCAGTGTTCAGCTAAAACTACAAGTTAGTGCTGTGCGTCCTTCTCACAGTGTTCAGCTAAAACTACAAGTTAGTGCTTTGCGTCCACCTCACAGTGTTCAGCTAAACCTACAAATTAGTGTGGTGCGTCCTGCTCACAGTGTTCAGCTAAAACTAGATGTTAGTGTGGTGCGTCCACCTCACATTGTTCAGCTAAACCTACAAGTTAGTGCGGTGCGTCCTGCTCACAGTGTTCAGCTAAAACTACAAGTTAGTGCGGTGCGTCCTGCTCACATTGTTCAGCTAAAACTACAAGTTAGTGTAGTGAGACCTCTGCACAGTGTTCATCTAAAGATACAAGTTAGTGCAGTGCGTCCTGCTCACAGTGTTCAGCTAAAACTACAAGTTAGTGGGGTGCGTCCTGCTCACAGTGTTCAGCTAAAACTACAAGTTAGTGCTGTGCGTCCTGCTCACAGTGTTCAGCTAAAACTACAAGTTAGTGCTGTGCGTCCTGCTCACCGTGTTCAGCTAAAACTTCAAGTTAGTGCGGTGCATCCACCTCACAGTGTTCAGCTAAACCTACAAGTTAGTGCGGTGCGTCCACCTCACAGTGTTCAGCTAAACCTACAAGTTAGTGCGGTGCGTCCTGCTCACAGTGTTCAGCTAAAACTACAAGTTAGTGCTGTGCGTCCTGCTCACAGTGTTCAGCTAAAACTACAAGTTAGTGGGGTGCGTCCACCTCACAGTGTTCAGCTAAACCTACAAGTTAGTGCGGTGCGTTCACCTCACAGTGTTCAGCTAAACCTACAAGTTAGTGCAGTGTGTCCTGCTCACAGTGTTCAGCTAAAACTACAAGTTAGTGCTGTGCGTCCTGCTCACAGTGTTCAGCTAAAACTACAAGTTAGTGCTGTGCGTCCTGCTCACAGTGTTCAGCTAAAACTACAAGTTAGTGCGGTGCGTCCACCTCACAGTGTTCAGCTAAACCTACAAGTTAGTGCGGTGCGTCCTGCTCAAAGTGTTCAGCTAAAACTACAAGTTAGTGTGGTGCGTCCTGCTCACAGTGTTCAGCTAAAACTACAAGTTAGTGCGGTGCGTCCTGCTCACATTGTTCAGCTAAAACTACAAGTTAGTGTAGTGAGACCTCTGCACAGTGTTCATCTAAAGCTACAAGTTAGTGCAGTGCGTCCTGCTCACAGTGTTCAGCTAAAAGTACAAGTTAGTGCGGTGCGTCCTGCTCACATTGTTCAGCTAAAACTACAAGTTAGTGTAGTGAGACCTCTGCACAGTGTTCATCTAAAGATACAAGTTAGTGCAGTGCGTCCTGCTCACAGTGTTCAGCTAAAACTACAAGTTAGTGGGGTGCGTCCTGCTCACAGTGTTCAGCTAAAACTACAAGTTAGTGCTGTGCGTCCTGCTCACAGTGTTCAGCTAAAACTACAAGTTAGTGCTGTGCATCCTGCTCACAGTGTTCAGCTAAACCTACAAGTTAGCGGGGTGCGTCCTGCAAACAGTGTTCAGCAAAAAACTACAAGTTAGTGCTGTGCGTCCTGTTTGCAGTGTTCAGCTAAAACTACAAGTTAGTGCGGTGCATATACCTCACAGTGTTCAGCTAAACCTACAAGTTAGTGCGGTGCGTCCACCTCACAGTGTTCAGCTAAACTTACAAGTTAGTGCGGTGCGTCCTGCTCACAGTGTTCAGCTAAAACTACAAGTTAGTGCTGTGCGTCCTGCTCACAGTGTTCAGCTAAAACTACAAGTTAGTGCGGTGTGTCCTGCTCAAGGTGTTCAGCTAAATCTACAAGTTAGTGCTGTGCGTCCTTCTTGCAGTGTTCAGCTAAAACTACAAGTTAGTGCTGTGCATCCTTCTCACAGTGTTCAGCTAAAACTACAAGTTAGTGCTTTTCGTCCTCCTCACAGTGTTCAGCTAAACCTACAAATTAGTGTGGTGCGTCCTGCTCACAGTGTTCAGCTAAAACTAGATGTTAGTGTGGTGCGTCCACCTCACATTGTTCAGCTAAACCTACAAGTTAGTGCGGTGCGTCCTGCTCACAGTGTTCAGCTAAACCTACAAGTTAGTGCGGTGCGTCCTGCTCACATTGTTCAGCTAAAACTACAAGTTAGTGGGGTGCGTCCTGCTCACAGTGTTCAGCTAAACCTACAAGTTAGTGCTGTGCGTCCTGCTCACAGTGTTCAGCTAAAACTACAAGTTAGTGCTGTGCGTCCTGCTCACAGTGTTCAGCTAAACCTACAAGTTAGTGGGGTGCATCCTACTCACAGTGTTCATCTAAAGCTACAAGTTAGTGCAGTGCGTCCTGCTCACAGTGTTCAGCTAAAAGTACAAGTTAGTGCGGTGCGTCCTGCTCACATTGTTCAGCTAAAACTACAAGTTAGTGTAGTGAGACCTCTGCACAGTGTTCATCTAAAGATACAAGTTAGTGCAGTGCGTCCTGCTCACAGTGTTCAGCTAAAACTACAAGTTAGTGGGGTGCGTCCTGCTCACAGTGTTCAGCTAAAACTACAAGTTAGTGCTGTGCGTCCTGCTCACAGTGTTCAGCTAAAACTCCAAGTTAGTGCTGTGCATCCTGCTCACAGTGTTCAGCTAAACCTACAAGTTAGCGGGGTGCGTCCTGCAAACAGTGTTCAGCAAAAAACTACAAGTTAGTGCTGTGCGTCCTGTTTGCAGTGTTCAGCTAAAACTACAAGTTAGTGCGGTGCATATACCTCACAGTGTTCAGCTAAACCTACAAGTTAGTGCGGTGCGTCCACCTCACAGTGTTCAGCTAAACTTACAAGTTAGTGCGGTGCGTCCTGCTCACAGTGTTCAGCTAAAACTACAAGTTAGTGCTGTGCGTCCTGCTCACAGTGTTCAGCTAAAACTACAAGTTAGTGCGGTGTGTCCTGCTCAAGGTGTTCAGCTAAATCTACAAGTTAGTGCTGTGCGTCCTTCTTG